>CM057379.1:194067443-195391193 GCA_030015415.1 Cynopterus sphinx
GTATTCTCCCCAATCTACCCTCCTCCCAATCTGGATTCAACATATCTTCTTTAACCTACCAGTATGAACTTTCTTCCTAACCCTTTGCCTAACCTTTGACACCTCCCTTGCAACCCCCCTCCCTCTTTGTCACTTTGTCAAAATGGTCTCCTTCTACAAAAGCCAGGAGACACCCAAGCTGTCTGTGGCCAGGTGGACATGGCGCAGCTCCAGAATGATCATGTCTTTCCCCTCTTCCCTCCCTGTAGTAATAACTGAACCAGCAAGTCCAGATTTGGGCACCCCATTCACCAGTCGCCTACCCCCAGAACTTCAGGTCCTAAAGGACCAACAGGCACATCAGCTAGCCCCCAAGGGCAATCGATCTCGCATCTTGCGTCAAGCCTGTAAGCGTATGGCTGAGGAGGCCAAGAAGAAGGTGTGTAGAAATATTGGGGAATACATGACATGACCAGGCTGGTGATGGGTTGTTGGAGAAGGAGGGTGACTTTCTAGGGTTGGGAGAGGGACACAAATAAGATTTTTACTGCCCTATGGCAACCAAATAGTTCTGATTCAGTGTCTCTTGTCCACTTCCCATAGAAACACCAGAATACAGGTCCTGCCCTTGAGCAAGAAGACAGGACCAGTAAGGTGGCTTCTGGCACAGCCCCTCTGCCCAAGTTAAGGAACACTCCTCAGGAACCAGGTCTCTTGGCTGGGATCATGGCCTCAGAAACGAAGAGCAGCTGGGCTGAGTGGGGGGCTGGAGAGGCCCCCCCTACACCTCGGTGAGAAGGGTATAGCCAGGGATTTATAGGGTGAGGTATCTTGTGTATCTTTGGCTCCAGCCAAAGCAAACACAGCATGATCCCTGTCACTAGCCACTGCCTAAATATGGACAGGGCCCTGGGAATCTGAGTGCTGGGTTCTTGTATTCTAATTCAAGATACTTCATCAGGAAATGTGGGAACTTTCCTTTTCTCTGTGCCTCAGTTGTACATTAACTGAAAGGGAAAGAATCATCTCCATGCAAAAGGAAAGTTATTTGAGTTAGGAGCCATAGGTGTATACTGCCCAAGTAGACTTAAGAATAAGGTCCAAAGTAAGTGGAGCAGTCGAGGATGAGTGTGTAGTACTTGACATGTCCTGTCCTGGCCGTGTCCTAGAAAGAAGTCTCTTCTATCCAATCCTATATGACTTGTTCTTCATTCCTGTCCTGGGTTGAGAGGGAGGGACAAGTTAATGAACCCCAAGCTTCATATATCTAGAACTTACCCTACTCACTTCTTCCTCTGGCAGAGAAAACCGGGTCACCCAGGATTGTGAACGAGCATTCCCAGAGCTGAGGCCAGAGGCAGCAGGCCAGCAGACCATTGATGCAGTGGATCTAGAAAACGAGGTGTGTCCGGGGACTCTTCTCAGTCTTCACCCTGCCGTGGGGTGTTTTTCTAGAACACTGATTCCAGGCCCTCCAAGTATGAGCTACCTGTGTTAAAAATTGCTTTCTTACTAATTATAGATTTTAATTGCACAGTTATCTGAACATGTAATTATTAAAAAATTAAAATATGTAGAGAAAAAATGAAAGTCCCTCTTGAATCTTACCTAAGCCCCAGAGGTGTCTGCTGTTATTAGTTTTGTCTGTCTTCTTGCAAATTTTTTGTACTTTTACATATGTGTGTGTATATGTACACATAGAAATATAGTTTGACTATTTACATTATTGAGTTCATACCACATATATTGTTTTACATCATGCCTATCTTACCTTGTGATCTGTTTTAGAGTTCTTTTTACATCTGAACGTGTAGTTCTGCCTCAATCTTTGTGTATTTTAGGGTTTTAGTTTTATTTTGAAATAATTTCAAACTTAAGGAATAATTTTGAGAATGCCACAAAGAATTTCTGTACACCCTTTCACCCACATTCACCAGTTATTAAAATCTGCCTCATTTGCTTTATGATTCTCTCTCTCTATATGGACATACCAACTTTTTGAATTATTTCAGGGTAAGTTGCAGACATGCCCCCTTTCCCCTAAATATTTCTGTGTATATTTTCTAAGAACAAGGTCATTTGCTTCCTCTACCACAATACAGTTATAGAAGTCAGAAATTTAACATTAATGTATTCTGTTATTTAATATACAGTCCAGATTTAAATTTTGCCTGTTGCTTCAGTACTGTACTTTATAGCAAAATTTTTTTCTGGTTCGTGATCTAATCCAGTTTTAGGTATTGCATTTAATTGTTTTACCTTTTTAGTCACCTTTAATCTGGAACAGTTCCTAATCTTTCTTTATCTTTCATAACTGACAGTTTTGAGGTACACTTACTTGCCAGTTATTTTTTAGAATATTCCTTAAATTGAAAATTTTTAATGCTTTTTTGGTAAGTGATGCATCCTTAGTACTGCAATCTTCTTAACTTCATAGTATTTCCTAATATGGATATACTATGATTTTTATTTTTAATTCCTTTGCTGACTGGCTTTATGACATTTCCAATTTTTTAAGTTATAAATCATGCTGCAATGGACATCTTTTTTGGTACCTCTTTATGCACACATGCTAGTGTTCTCTAAGAGACTTTTCAAGACCCCTCACATACTGCCAGCTAGAGCTTTTTAAACTGGTGTCTGAAAAATAACATCTGCATCAGAGGAGTCACTGCTGCTTGCAGTTACTCCGTGATCCCCCATGCTGGGAGCTACTACCCTCAACCTTACACATTCCTCCTGACCAATTTCACTCCCCTGTGTCTCAGGAGCCAGACAGCGATGACGAATGGCAACACCTGCTAGAGACCACCGAACCTGTGCCCATCCAGCTGAAGGCTCCTCTCACCCTTCTTTGCAATCCTGACTTCTGCCAACGCATCCAAAGTCAGCTGCATGAGGCTGGAGCACAGGTGATGTGCAGAAGGATATTGTGGAGGGAATTTGAGACTCTTTTCACAGATGAAACATTCAAAAACTGTTATTGACATAAAGAGAAAGAGAAAACTTGTCCCTTTACAATTCTGTTTCATTCTATCTGTGTAATTCAAGGAGATTTGCTAACCTCCTTTAGTAACACAGAAAGAGCAGGCCTTGGATCTCTCTGAAGGGAAAAGTATCCTTCTAGACCAGAGATCAGCAAATTTCTGATTGTAAATATTTTAGGCATTGTGGGCTATGAGGCCAAAATGAAGGACATTATGTAAGTACTTCTATAATGAGAGGAAACACGTTTCTACAAAATTTTTATTGTCTATGGCCATGCCACCCTGAACACACCTGATCTCGTCTGATCACAGAAGACAAACAGGGTCAGGCCTGGTTAGTATTTGGATGGGAGACCACCTAGGAATACTAGGCAGTGTAGGCTTTAAAAAAAAACTTGTCAACAAAATGAAAAATATAGATGTAACAAGTATATAATGTTTCCTAGTATAGGTATACTAATGAGAAGAATGAGATTTTTTTTTTAGGAAATAACATTTTGCTTAATTGACATTCATAGTTAATGTTCCCTTGTTACAAAGTCTTTCCTCACTTCTCTGAAACACAGTGGTCTTCCTTCCTGGGAACTCACTGAAATACATCGCCTGCATCTCTTCCCTTCTCTTTAAAGCCTTTTTAATGATGTTTAGTAAATGTACCAAGAAGTGAAACCATCACCATAATCCAGTTTTAGAACATTTTCATCACTCCAATAAGCTCCCTCGTACCTATTTACAGTTAATCATCCTTCCTGCCCCTAGTCCCAGGCAACCATTAATCTACTTTCTGTCTCATAGATTTGCCTTTTCTGGATATTTTGCATATATGGGATCATGCAGCATATAGTGTTCATGACTGGCCCCTTTCTTAGCGTAATGTTTTTGAGGTTCATTCATGCCATAGCATGTATCAATAATTCATTCCCTTTTACTGCTGGTTAGTACTTCATTATATGGATACACATCACATTTTGTTTATCCATTCACCAGTTAGTGGCCACTGAGGCTGTTTCCACTTTTTTGTTTTTATGAATAATGTTGCTGTGAACAGTCACATGGAAGTCTGTATGGACATATACTTTCATTTTTCTTGAGTGGGTACCTAGAAGTGGAATTGCTGGGTCATGTGGAACATTTATATTTAACATTTTAAGAAACTGCTGAATCATTTTCCAAAGCAATTGCACCATTTTGCCTTCCCACCAGCAATGTATGTGGGTCCCCATTTCTCCACATCTTTGCCAACATGTATGATTGCCTTTTTGATTATAGCCATTCTAGTGAGTGTGAAATAGTATATAATTATCATTTTAATTTTCATTTTGTTAATGATTAATGTCAAGCATCTTGATATTAGCCATTTGTATACCTTCTTTGATGAAATATTCAGTTCTTTTGCTCATTTTTAAATTGGGTTGTCCTCTTATTGAGTTATGTTCTTTGTATATTCTGGATACAGACCTTTTTTAGATATGTGATTTACAAATATTTTCTCATAGTCTATGATTTATCTTTTTATTCTTGTAAGAGTATCTTTTGAAACACAGGTGTTTTGAATTTTGATGAAGTCCAATTACAGTTTTTCCCTTTGTAGATTACACTTTTGGTGTTGTCTCTAAGAAATATTTTCCAAACATAAAATCTTAAAGATTTTCTCCTATGTTTTTTTCTAAAAATTTTTTAGTTTTAGCTCTGACATTTAGATCTCTGACCCATTTTGAGTTAATTTTTGTCTACAATATGAGGTATATAGTGTGAGGGATTTTACATTCAACTTTTGCATGTGGATGTACAGTCGTCCCAGCACCTTTTGATGAAAAGACTCTTCTTTCCCTGGTGAATTGCTCTGGCACCTTGCACCTCTCTTTTTTCCTTATACATTGTTCTCCTAGTGTTGGACAACTTTTCAGTAAGGAAGCAGGTTAAAAGCTCTGTTTCCAGGGTAAGACTTCCTGAGTTGGAATTCTGTCTGAACTACTCTTTAGCTGTGTGCTTATAACTACTTAACCTATTTAAAAGCTTCGATCTCCTCATCTGTAAAATAGGTAATTGTATTTACTTCAAAGGGTTATTGTAAAGATTAAATGAGCAAATAAGTGAAAAGGTTTATATAGTGAATAGCATACTGTAAAGCACTTAATATAAATTTTATTCTTCTTTAGAAGCATAATCTTTTAAAGAATAACTATTTAAAAATTTAATCCTTAGCTCGCAGGCTGATATAAAAAAGAATATAAGTGGTAGGCCATATTTAGCCTGTGGTTCATAGTTTTTCAACCCCCTCATCTGAAGTTGAATAACATTGTTTTGTGTCTGTCATTTTTAATTTTCAGAAGTATGTACATGAGTGTGTGTGTTTGTTTTGTTTTTAAGATGAAAGATTGGAGAAGGGAGAGAGCAGATGGGAATAGCATTGGGTCTGCCAGAGAGATCCTGAGGGGCAGTCCCCTCCCCCTTGTTCACTGCTGTTAACAGTCATGTGATCTGAACATCTATATTCTTCTTCCCTGGTACAGTTGCCCTATTTCCTTTTTCTCTTCTGGGCTTTGGACTCCCAAAGAAAGGAATGAGGACATCTCATCCGATTGCCAACTTCTTGGGAACACTTGGATCTATGTGACTCTCCTTTTACCTCTGATAATATCAATTACTATCTCTTTCCCTCATGTCACTCAGATTCTGAAAGGCATGCTGGAGGGTGCTTCTCATATCCTTCCTGCACTCCGGGTCCTGAGCAGTCTTCTGTCCAGCTGCAGTGACTCTGTTCCCTTGTACTCCTTCTGCCGTGAGGCAGGACTCCCTGGGCTGCTGTTCAGCCTACTCAGACACAGCCAGGAGAGCAACAGTATTCAGCAGGTAAGTACTACGCAAGGAGCCTCTAAAGACTTCCAGGAGGTGTTTCTCCTTGGATTTCTCTTCTTTGAACTGCCATCTCTATTTGGCCCAATTACCTTTTATTTTCTTTCCTTCTCTTTCTAGTTATTAGACCATGAATTACAAACTCTAATACCTTCTATGCCAGGCAGATGATGTCAGTCAGTGAAGTAGACTATGTGGAACTTTGAGAGTAGTGGGGAATATGATAAACTGGAGATCTCATGCCCTGTCTAAATTGGACATCCTCTCCTCAGCTCCAGCCCACTGTTGTTGAGTGGGAATATGGGTTCAGTGTTGCCAGATCTTCCAGTTTTCCAAGAGAAGCTAGAAATCCAGATTTTTATGTGTAATCTCCCAATGTTCAGAGCACTGTGCTTTGAAATATATTAAATCCATGGCTTCATTGACCTAATTTTATAGAAAAGGGTACTGAAATTCAGAGATTAACTGACTCATATACAGGCACTACTTTGTAAATAAATGGTCATGGAGACAATAGTGGAAGAGCTAGGATTGAGACTCGATGTGTTTAGGGACAAACCTGTACTCCCCTTGCTGTGTCCTGCAGCTGAGCTAAAAGGACACAAAAAGAACCTAGGCTCAAGCACAAGAAAGCTGCACTCTGATGAGTATTAATCTTGAGTGTTTTAAAGTTTTTCGGAAAAATTTTGAGCTATTTTGAAAAAGAGAACTGTCTAAACTCCACAGTGCTGTTCAGGCCAAACAAGACACATTTTCAGGCCATTTATAGCCCATTGGTTGCCACTTGTTATCTCCGGATCTCTTTTCTCTGTCCAAATACTCTCATTCTGTCTGGATATCTGATGCCTTTTTTACTGCTTTTTCTATTCTTTGTCTTCATTTCCTACATTGCTCTTACTCTTTGTCCTCTTCCTTGGTAGCAATGTTGGTATGGGACCTTCTTACGGAACCTGATGGCTGTGATTCAGGCCTACTTTGCCTGCACCTTCAATCTGGAGAGGAGCCAGACAGGTGACAGGTGAGATGACAGGCAGTTTTGCCCTGTTGGCCATTTTGGCTTTAATTTCTATTCTCATTTCTTCCCTTCTCCATTAAGAAGAGGCTAAGTGAGGAGAAGCCATGATTTGTGACAGTTCACCGACCCCTTAGAGTCCAGCTAGTCCTCGTAAGGACCCTGATATACCTCCAAGTTTGCCGCAAATCTTTCAAGTTCTAAGCATCTGCAGTTACCATATACTAAATGAAAGGTTCAAGATGTGAATAACCTAGAGAAATGGCTTGGAGGGTGTGTATGTGAGACTGTGTACATACTTAGCTGAGGAGAGAGGAGGGAGCATTCTGATGTGTTTCCTTGCAGAACTTCTCCTACCTGCCCATAACTGACCCATGTACCACATCTGGGCTTTTAGAGAGATGAGAAGAAACCATTTTCCCCCAGCCTACAGGTATTTCAGGAAGCTGCCAACCTCTTTCTGGACCTGCTGGGGAAGTTCCTGGCCCAACCAGATGACTCTGAGCAGACTTTGAGAAGGGACAGCCTCATGGTAATCAGCTCTCATTTCCAGATTTTTATCTCCTTTGTCTTTCCCTGTTTCTCCCCTCCCTTTTCTTATGGCTAGATAGGGTTAGATCAAGGTGATATATCAAACATTTGTTGAATGTCAACTATGTGCCATATGCAATTTGAGTAACAGAAATTTTCTATCTTCAAGGGACCAGGGATAGTCAAGTAGGGGAGATATAAAGTGATCAAGGACAGTAGTATGAAAAGTATGTTAGAATTTTGTGTAAAATACAGAAGCACAGCCAAAGAAGATTAACACTATTTGGAGGGTCATAAAAGAAATTCTGAATAAGAAAATAATCTCTGCTAGAATTTAGAAAATACATAGAAATTTTTTTCCAGGTGGATGAGGCAGGAAAATAGAAGGGACATTTCAGGTGGAAAAAGCAACCTAATAAGGGCTCAGAGGCATTAAGCAGTGTGGCCTGTTTCAGGGAACTACAAATAGAAGTTATTTCTTCTTGAAGAGATTTGCAGATCAGCTAGTATTTCCCAACCTGGTTTGACCTATGGATTAGTAAACTGTATGGGTTCTCTCTCCGGGATTCTGGTAGTGAGGACCAGAAGTGGAGGATTGAACCAGAAAATCTCAGGAAATAGAGAGGAACATGTGCAAAGAAGTAAAAAATTGGTCTACAGCCAAGCCACCCTGAATGTGCCCAATCTCATCTGATCTCATAAGCTAAGCAGGGTCAGGCCTGGTTAGTAAGTACTTGGATGGGAGACCACCTAGGAATACCGTGTGCTGTAGGCATTAAAAAAAAGAAAAGGTAAACAATTGCCTGGTCATTGTTCAAACTGGCACTTGAGAACACAGATCTAGGCTACATTCCTGTCTCTAGCTCGCAGTCCCTTTAGTTTCTAGTCTGAGAGCCTATTTTAGCATCCCCCACCCTTTCAAGTCAGGAAGCTTTTAATATCTAACCTAAATTTTGGCCAGCAGAGATTCACATTATTGGCCAGCACTTCTCCTATTGTCACTGTGCAGTGAGTAGCATGGGGAGTTTGAAATAAATACCCCACCTCCTGAAATTCTGAATCAGAGGACTAGGTTAGGAAGGACCCGGGAATCCCTAGCAATTCTTACACTTGTGGTCATAGATAACACTTTGAGAAACATCATCTAGGGAGCAGCTGATCAGAGAAAAGGACTAGCACTTAAATTCCTGTTCTTGAAACATGAAGGTAGTTATGATGCACCTTCTGTATGAGGAATACTTAGAATTAGTCAGCTAGTCCCCTGGGTTTTTCTCCTCCTTTCTCAGGTTCTCTAGGGATTCTTGCTCCTTACTCTAAAGCCAAGCCTGTCTTCTGATGCCCCAATGTTAACCCCGCCCTCGTCTCCTATAGTGCTTTACTGTTCTGTGTGAAGCCATGGATGGAAATAGCTGGACCATCTCCAAAGCCTTTTACTCCAGTCTGTTGACTACACAGCGGGTTGTGTTGGATGGGCTCCTTCATGGCTTGACAGTTCCACAGTTCCCTTTCCACACGCCTCCAGGTAACCAGAGTGGGGAGGAGGCGTTCTCTGGACTTAATTGTTGAGTGAGTTCAGCTCTGTGCTTTTAGTAAGTGCCCAATAAATAACTGTGAACTGAAAGGTAGAAGGTAGATCTGAGAGAAACAACTAGACCCCACCCTGCATTCTTTGGTTTCTTCATAGGAGCACCTCAAGTGAGCCAGTCGCTGCGGGAGCAGAGTGAGGATCTGCCTGGAGCCATTTCCTCTGCACTGGCAGCCATGTGTTTTGCTCCTGTGGGGCTGCCCGGCTGCTGGGAAGCCAAGGAGCAGGTCTGAGCTGCAGTTTCTTATTCTTCTCATCCCTTTTGTTAGAGCTGGGGAGTCTAGCCTTAGCTTCTCAGGAAGGCAGAAAAATAAGCTCGTATGTGTGCGTGCCCTTACTCAGTTCTTCCAGAAACAAATGGCCCCACCCTGGGTCTGGGCCATTTGTATAACATGATGTAGCCAAAATTCCAAAGGCCTTGGTTAGAAAGCTCAGTGACAAACTTCCCATGTGCTAGGGTAGCCACACTGAAGCCACCACTGGTGCTTTTTTAAGGGCTCAGGATTCAGACTTCTTTCTCCCTTTTGGCTAGCAACACTTCCCTCTGTACCTGCATGCGTGGACTAAATAAGACCATGACTTTTGGTTCTCCATTGGCCTCAAAGACTGGGAATGGGATAGAGTCTGAGGTTCCTGGTGAAGCTGGCTAAGTGACTAGTAAGGGTTTGAGAATCCTGAATAGTTGGGGATATGAGAGGGTAGGATTGGAATGATGGAAATGGAATTGAGTCTTCAGGTATATCTCTATAGATCTCTCGGCATTTGGCAAATCAGCTCACCGAAGATAACAACCAACTGAGGCCATCCCTCATCTCTGGCCTGCAGCATCCCACCCTGTGCCTACATCTTCTCAAGGTACTGCCTGCCCATAACTCCTCAGATTTCCTTTTAACCCCCAGGACTGAGAAGAGAGACACTGAGACAGATGAGAAACCCCTTTTCAGGACCCTTTTTTATTTTTAAATCTATTCAACCTGAGATGGCCTTACTATGAGCCAGTCCTCTCAACTGAGAAGTATCTCTATCTTACAGCAAGAGGTGGAGTGACCCAAACTTCTCTAACACCCCCAAACAGGGATACCACATCTGTTGAGAGAGTTGCTTACTTTCAGCTGAGCCTTCCAATCTCAGATCCCAGGTGCTGCTCAGCTCACTGACAGACTCCTTCTCACTCCCTTAGGTTCTGTACTCCTGCTGCCATGTCAGTGAGCGCCTGTGCCGTCTTCTAGGGCGAGAGCCCCAGGCCCTAGAGTCACTGTTGATGTTGCTCCAGGGCAAGGTAGGCCAGCAACACTGATAGACATCTCATGGTGTCTCCACTGTCAATCAGAGGTTGCTCTGATATCTTAGATTTCCTTTGTAGGTAAAAGTAGTGGATTTGGAAGAGTCTACTGAAGTGACGCTCTACCTCCTTACCCTTCTTGTCCTTCAGCTCCAAGATGTGCCTTCTGGGTGAGTCACAAAGTAGGGTCTCTCTCACCACTGAAGTCTTCTACCCACATAGCTCCTGACATGTAACATGGGGAGTGGTACCCTGCAACCTATCCTTGGGAGGGATTGGGATAGAGTGAAGGCTTTTCTACAAAGAACAGAACTGAATTCCCACCAACTCTGTGACTTGGAGTTAGACATGCAGCCTAAGTGGAGAGTGCTATGCAAGGGGAGGGGAGGCCACTCACCAGCCTCCTTTTACACTGCCGCACCCCTTGACGTTTCTCCTTATTCCAGAATGGAGAAGCTAGGCAATGAGATTGCTACTGTCTTTACCCATTCACACGTCGTCTCTCTTGTGGTGAGTTTTCAACCTTCATGTTCCTCCCTTTTCACCCTGTCATCCAACTCTTCTGGGAGCAGAGGAGTCCTCATCCCCTTTGTAGCTGTTTATGAGACGTTCTTCTGGTTCAAGACAGACTTAAGTTGTCTCTGTGCTGAATGTCATTCAGATTCGGTCATTCCTTCTCTGACTTTCCAGAGTGCAGCGGCCTGTCTGCTGGGACAGCTTGGTCAGCAAGGGGTGACCTTTGACCTCCAGCCTGTGGAGTGGATTGCTGCAGCCACACATGCCCTGTCTGCCCCTGCAGAGGTGAGGTCTGCCAGGGAATGCATACACATGTTTTCTGTGAGTCAAACAAGGACTGCATTCTTGGAGGAAATACTGAAATGCCAAGCAGCCTAGAGTAAACCAAGGCGTGGCAAAGGAATCAAGGAGTCTTTTCTACCCTTCTGCCCCCAGATAATTGACCGCTCTGAACCCAGACTGGTCAGGGCTTCCGTTCTTTTGTTAACAGGCTGGACTTCTAAAGAGGGAGGGAGGCATCATCTCTTTGGCAGTGCCTTTGCTAAAGGATATCTCTTTTTTCAGTCCATTTTCTTCACTGCCACCAGAGTGCTCTTAAAGGAAAATCTGGCCATTTGTTCAAACAATTAACACATAAATATATATTGAGTACCAAACATTGTTCTAGGCTCTGTAAGTCCTCATTGGTTTCCCACTGCTTTTGGGATAAAGTCCAAATTCTTTAGCAGGCTACTTAGAGCTCATCTCTTGCCTCTGGGCTTTACCAAAAGAGTTGCCATTTCCAAAATTCTTTATGGTCTTTCATGACCTGCCTTTGTATATGCTATGACTCCTACTTAGAATGTTCTTCCTTTCTACCTGTACCTTCTCTAATCTACCTTTAAAACTTTTAATTCCATTAGTTTCTTATCTCCAGGATGTGGAATTAGACACTCTCAACTGTGAACTCCCACCCCCACCCCAGTCTCTGGTTTAGAAAGTATCTTCCTAAACTATAACTCTTCTGTGTCAGCTTATCCTACCAGACTATGTGTCTTTGGGACAGAGTTAGTCATTGACCAAATAGGCAGAAACCAAGACTCCTAAGTCCAGCACTCTCCCCTCTACACCAGGCCAAGGAAGAGCTCTTTCTGCCTGACCAGGAGTTAGGGACACAGGCCTGTGGGGCCACCTCATTCCTCTCAGGGATATGCATTCTGCTTACCAGGTCCGGCTGACTCCACCAGGTGGCTGTGGATTCTACGACGGCCTTCTTGTCCTTCTGCTGCAGCTCTTCACGCAGGTAGAACTTCATCTTAGGATGGATAGGAAGTAAGGAGAAAGAAACCGGGCATTTCGGGGTGTCACTGGACTTTAAGAAGCAACCTGTAAACTACTGTACCTGTAATGGCTTTAGAAGGGGCCCACCTGCCCTTGGATCTGTTAAAGGGAACCGTTCAGCTAAATCCCTTGGGATTCAGTGGGAAGAAAAGCCGTAATTCCCTGGTTTTCAGTAGTTATATGCATGGGTTGAGAGGTTGGGGGTTAAGATATAATCAGAAAGGGAATTTAAACAACAGGGAAATTCTAGGTGGGAAAAACAGAAGGAATTATTTCTGGGATTCCCTTTCCTCATATGTCAGGGACAGGAGTGAAAAAAAAAAAAAAGGCCTTTTGATTTCTTACTTTGATCTCCACACCCATTCTCTTTCAATTTTTTTTTTCTAGCAGATTAAAGGTAGCCTGATAAGGGACTTGGCTAGCTCGGAAATGTGGACTGCTCTGTGGCACCGCTTCTCCATGGCCCTGAGGCTCCCTGAGGAAGTACCTGCCCAGGAAGAGGAGCTGCTGCTGTCCAGCCCACAAAGCCCAGAGCCAGACTGGACGCTCATCTCACCTCAAGGTATCTTTCCATTAGCATGCCCTCCTGTGTGGGGCCAGTGTTTTACCCCTGTTTAAGAGAAGCTGCTTGACTTGAGTTAGGCCGTGGAGATTGCTGCCCAGGGAGAAGATGGCAGATTGTGTGCCGGAACTGCTCAGGGATGGGAACGGGACTGAGTAGGTGGTAACCCTTGGAGCCAAGGGGAAGCAGGAGCCTCTGGGCCTCTTTCTTCCTCCACTGGGTCTTTATTCTCGGCATTTTCAGGCATGGCAGCCCTGCTGAGCCTGGCCATGGCCACCTTCACCCAGGAGCCCCAGTTATGCCTGAGCCACCTGTCTCAGCGTGGAAGTGTCCTCATGTCCACCCTGAAGCATCTGCTGTCCCCCAGCTTCCTGCATCAGCTGGGCCAGGCGTGAGTTTGAGCTAGAGGAGGGAGACCAGAAGGTCCAGAGAGTCTGTGATGGGGGCAGAAAGCAGGAGAAGAAAGCAGGAGAGAAATAGCTGATAGCTTGAGCTATGACAAGAAATACTGAGATTGGGGAAGGAGAGATGGACTAGGGAATTTGAGAAGGGTGAAGGAGAGTGATAAAAGGTGGGAAGATTAGACTGAGTAAATCCTTCCTCCTTCCACACCCCCCTTCTTAGGCCTCACGGGTCTGAGTTTCTCCCCGTCGTGGTGCTCTCTGTCTGCCAGATCCTCTGCTTCCCCTTTGCCCTGGATGTGGATGCTGACCTCCTTGTGGGTGTCTTGGCTGACCTCACAGACTCAGAAGTCGCAGCCCACCTGCTACAGGTACTTGGAAGCTACCCAGGCATGAAGGTGGGAGAGGAAGACAGCCCGCCCCCTTGTGCACTCTCATTCACTTTCCAGCAGCTCCAGGGCTCTCCTTGGCCCCTGTAAGCGTGGAGCATTTGGCTTGATTTCAGAGTTGGAGTGGAGAAAACATTTAGGCCTGAGCAGAGGCGTGTGGTTAGAGCTGGGGATGGTGCTTTCATCAGCCCCTTATCTGGAGCTCAGTGGGAAGAACATCCCAGTCTAGGCACTGGAGACCCAGCTCCTCAGCCAGGAATTGTTTCTCTGGCAATTCTTGGCATTAAGCAGTGGCTCTTTGACAAGAGCAATGATTGAACTCAGAAAAGACTTTCTTGGGGTCCATATTGTGTCTCCTGTGGAGTGCTTTGGGTCAGCTCTCCCAGCCCCCTGTAATGTTTCTTGTAGCTTGGTGCTTGGCTTTCCCCCCCAAGATTTGGGCTCCTTCTAGCCATCAAGCTGCAGTGTATTCTTCTCCCTCTTCCTGAACTACTTTCCTGAACTCCCTTCCCCCTCACCCAGGTCTGCTGCCACCATCTTCTGTTGCCACAAGCTGAGCTGCCCATCAGTCTCCTCACACGCCTGGCCCTCTCAGATCCCATCTCTCTCAACCAGTTTGTGAATACAGTGGCTGCCTCACCTAGAACCATCATCTCGTTCCTCTCAGTTGGCCTCCTGGGTGACCAGCCACTGCTGACCTCTGACCTTCTCTCCCTTCTGGCCCACACAGCCCGGGTTCTGTCTCCCAGCCACTTGTCCTTTATCCAAGAACTTCTGGCTGGTTCTGATGAATCCTATCGGCCCCTGCGCAGCCTTCTGGGCCACCCAGAGAATTCTGTGCGAGCCCGTACTTATGGGCTCCTGGGACACTTGCTTCAACACAGCATGGCCCTGCGTGGGGCACTGCAGAGCCAGGCTGGACTGCTCAACCTCCTGCTGCTGGGGCTTGGAGACAAGGACCCTGCTGTGCGGCGCAGCGCCAGTTTTGCTGTAGGCAATGCAGCCTACCAAGCTGGTCCCCTGGGACCTGCCCTGGCAGCTGCAGTACCTGGTATGACCCAGCTGCTTGGAGATCCTCAGGCTGGAATCCGGTGTAATGCTGTGTCAGCTCTGGGCAACTTGGGGCCTGAGGGGTTGGGGGAAGAGCTGTTGCAGTGCCAGGTACCCCAGCGGCTTCTAGAGATGGCATGTGGAGACCCCCAGCCAAATGTGAAGGAGGCTGCCCTCATTGCCCTCCGGAGCCTCCGCCAGGAGCCCTGCATCCATCAGGTACACCCCAGGGGACTTAGGAACCATGACAATGGGTTGTGTTTCACAACAGTTTTCTGAGATTGTCTTTGAGGAATTGGGACATCCTGAAACTCAGGGGAAGTGTCTCAGAGATTAGGTTTTCATCTACCACCTCCCACCCTGAAGGGAAGGGATCTGGAAGAGGGCTCCATTGGGCTGGGAAATGCCTGGAATCTCAGGGACCACCATTTCTCTCTTCCAGAGGCTGTGTGGGAGGGAGGTGAGGGAAGATTAGAGATGGTGACATATAGGGTGGTTTCATTCTAGGGGCCATGAAGATGCTATCTTTTTTAGCACTTGTCATGTAAAAAGCACCATGCTAAGCATTTTCTGGTTTAAGCTATTATATTCCTCATTTTGCGGGCTATAAAACTGAAACAAAGAATTTAATAGCTTTTCTAAATTACAAAGTTAGTATTAGAGGACTGGACTTTTGAACTCGAGAGTTGACTCCATACTCTTAACCATCGCTTTATTCTGATTTTTATCCTCAACTTTCAGCATATAAACAGCCCAATGAAATCACACATCTACCTATAATCAGGTTAAAGCTACTAGTTATAATAGCTCAGTGTGGTAGCATTGTGTGGTTCATGAAGTTTTGACAGGATTGTGATATATACTACAGGATTTTCTGGCAATCCATGTGGGGACATAATAAAAGGGATTCTTGTTGGTAATGAGATTAAGACTCACTGGCCAGATCCACTCATTGGGAATCACATCTTTTGGCTTACTATCACTGCTGCATTCATTACCTCTTCCTGGGGACAAGTGCATGCATCCCTTGGAGCCTTGGTTTCATGGTCTGTAACCAGAGAGAATGGAAGTAGACCTCTGGTCCTGACAGTTCCTGTCTCCAAGGTTTCTCTTGTCCCATACAATCTATTTTGGGTTTCCAAGAGCCCATTTTCTTTATTTTCCTTTCTTGCAGTGGGAATTGGTAGGCCAAATGAGAGTCCCCTGTAAATCGTGTTCTGTCATCTGTTCTCTATCCCACAGGTGCTGGTGTCCCTGGGTGCCAGTGAGAAATTAGCCTTGCTCTCTCTGGGGAATCAGTTACTGCCACACAGCAGTCCCAGGCCTGCATCTGCCAAACACTGCAGGAAACTCATTCACCTCCTGAGGCCAACCCACAGCACATGATCCCAGATTTCTGGGGTCCAGACTTCAACCTTCATTGCCCTACTATTGCCAACTTTTTCTACGATACAAACCACCAACTGGTAACCAAGAGCAAAAGAGATTTAAAAAGAGATAAGCTGCCAATTCAACTGATATGAGGACGAGAAACTAGAAGAGATTTCTATATTAATTTTCTTCCTCCCCCCAGATTCAAGATGATTTCAACTAGTAAACTTCATTGCTGTCAGTGCCAGAGAAGATTCCTTCCTTCTCTACATCCAGGGGTCTTTTCTCCATGCCTTTCTACTATGCCTTTAATCCCAGAAACATGCCTCCCAAGCCTTAGGGAGGCACCATCTATCTGAGAGAGCTCTTCCTCTCTGGAGCTCCTATTTTGTTCCTCCCAGCAGGTTCTGGGTTTAAGTGAACTGGCCCCAGGACAGTGATGAAGACAGCCTTGTCTCAGCTCTAAGCTATGGGAATAAATGCCATCAGTCCCTGTTGTGGAGCGTTCCCCAGCCTATAGCCCACATTCTCATCCATGAGAGGGAGTATGGAGTTGTGCTGTTGTTTTTTTAAGATTTGTTTGTAAACTCTTGTAATAAAAGGTTTGCCTCACCTTTCTTTGAGCTGCCAGGGTAAGGGATTGGGAGGTTCAGCTCCTTGGGAGCTTCTGTGTGGTGCTGAAAGAACTAGTGTCTTGTTCACACAAGATCCTGGTGGGAGATGATTTCTTCCTGCCTTCCAGCTTCCTCCATCTCGAATGAGCTACAGGTGGATACCTACTTTCAACCCTAAGCCAGTGGAGCTGAAATAGGAAAGGGCAGGACTAAACAGAGAGATAAATTGGATTGCTTTGAAATCTCAGTCTTAGTACTTAGTTTTAATACTTGGTAGAGTTTTGGTGCATAGGGTAGCTGTTTGTGGAGATTGTGCAGTTTACCATAAAGGGGCATTCAGCAGACTCATTATTAGGGAGAATCATAATCCAGCTGGAAGCTTAAAACTTGCTTCCGAGAGCCCGCCTTTCTCTATCCATAAAATAGGAGACTACTTTTTGTCCTTCCTTAAGTTCCAATTGTAGTAGACATGAAAGATGTTCCTTATTTTTACAAGGAATTTTATTTAGTCCTTGACTTCATTGCCCATCGACTGTGTTGATATTTTAACAAAAATAACATTTTTTCTAGAGATCACATAATTTCCTCCTATACAAATTATTTCAGTTCAATTTAACATTTATTGAGTTCTTTCTATATGCCAGAAACTCTTCTAGGCATATAAAGCAGTGCCTGCTGTCATTGTTTTTCCATTCTGGTGGGGAAAACTGTACTTATTAAAATTAATGAACTATATATAATGTATTGGAAAGTGATAAAAACTCTGGAGAAAGGTGGATGAGGAGTGCTGAGTTGGATGTTCAGGGCAGGCTTCACTGAGAAGGTGACATTTCAGCAAAGACCTGAAGGGATGAAGGAATGAGCAGTGCAGCTGTCTGAGGGAAAAGCATGGACGAAGAGAATGATCACTTCAAAGGCCCTGAGATGCCTGGCATGCTTGTGGAGCTATGAGGAGGCTAGTTTGGGTGGAAGAAGTGAAGATGGGGGAGAACAATAGGCAATGAGGACAGGGAAGTCATTGGGACCAGATGTTATAGGCCTTGTAGAACTTGTATTTTGAATAGAGTAGGGGTCTATTGGAGAATTTGAACAGAGGGCTGTGATCAGCCTTATGTTCTAAAGGATTACTCTTCATTCCCGTGTTATGAATGACCTGGCAGAGTTGGGGAGAATGGGAAGCAGGGTAAACAGTTAAGAGGCTATTGTAATGATCCAGGTGAGAGGTAAAGGTGTTCTGGACTGGGGTGGTGAAAAGTAGTTGTCTTTTGAATATGTTTTGAACCTGGAGCAAAGATTTCTGGACTGATTAGATGGGGGGCAGGGTGTTAAAAGAAAGCAAACAAAGATGAATCCAAGGATTTTGATGTGAGCAATTGGAAGGATAGAATTGCTATTAGCCGAAATGGACAAGGGTATTAGTGAAGTGGTAGTGGGTAGGAAAACTTAAGTTCATTTTTGAACATGTCAGGTGTACTAGTTGGAAATTTCACATAAAAAATAGTCCAGTGAACATCACTGCTTCAACAGCTATACTGTCAATCTGTTATTTTTCTATTCAGGTATTTTAAAACAAATCCTGGGCAACCTATGATGTTAACCATAGTACTTCGGTGTGTATCTCTAACAGATCAGGACTTTTTTTTGTTTTTAACCAAACCACAGTACTTCACAAGACTTGCCTGGATTTAGGCAAATACAGTATTTTAAAATCTGGATTTTTTTTTCTAAAAGATAAATTAGAATTAGCTTATGAAAGAATTATTTTTTCCCCAAAATATTTTATTAAATACTAGTTTGAAACACCATGTTTATCTGGTACATAAACAATGTGATGTAGAGAAATGAAAAATACATCCAAACACTCTAGGCTATTGAATAACGCAATAGTTAATCATTTTATGATGATGTGTAATAAGAAAACATGTTCCCATCCTTGGGAGCACACAATATAAAGGATAGAAATTTGAAAACAATTTTACACTTAAGCAATTGTTGCACAAGGTGCTAAGAGGATTTGGAGTGAACGGTCTGAGTGGTGCCTGGAATTCAGAGAATGGAAGTTTTGAGAATTTGTGCCTGTGTATAATTGTATGTGCTTTACCTTTTTTGGAAGGGAGAGGGAGGTTAAAGTTTTTAAATATACACAAATAGAATGGCCTATTAAATCTCCATACCCCTGATCCCACAGATTCCACTGTTATCAACATTGTGCCACACTGGTTCTACCTATTCCTTTTTTAATTTTGTCACTGCTATTTTGAAAAGCATTCTATTTTGAAATAACTTAAAATTTCAAGAAAAGTTCTAAGAATAGGACAAAGAGCTCCCATATATCCTTCACCCAGATGCATTGTTGACATTTTGCCACAATTTTATCATATTTTTCTAAAACAACTGAGAGTAAGTTGTAAATATCAGGCCTTTTACCTTTAAATACTTCAATGTGTATTTCTTAAGATCAAGGATATTTACTTACATAACCACTGATACAATTAACAAAATTAGGAAATTTAACATTGGCATAATATCTACAGCTTATATTAAAATAATGCCAATTGTTTCAATAATGTTATTTATACCAGTTTTTTTTTTTTCCTTGACCAGGATCCAATCTAAGGTCATAATTTATATTTGGTTGTGATTCTCTTTAGCTTCTAATCTAGAACCATTCCTCATCCTTTGGTTGTCTTTTATGACAATGATTGACATTTTGAAGAGTACTGGCCAGCTTAGGTATATCTGATATTTCTTTGTGATTTGATTCAAGTTATACATTTTTGTCAGAAACTAAGTGATGATATATCCTCTTAGTACATCATATCTGGAGGTTGATGATATTGCTTTGCCCTGTTATTGGTGAAATTACATCTGATCACTTGGCTAAGGTGAGTTGGGCAAATTTCTGTGGCCATAGCTTTTTTTTAAAATAGATTTTCTATTTTAGAAAAGTTTTAGATTTACAGAAAATTGACAATATAGTACACAGCTCACATCTTATACCCCACTCCTATGCTCAGTTTTCCATATTAACATTTTATAGTATACATTTGTTAAAATTAATGAACCAATATTTCTATATTATTTACTAAAACCCAAACTATATTCAGATTTCCTTAGCTTTTACCTCACATCCCTTTTTTGTTCCAAGATCTCATTACACATTACGTTTAGTTGTCTCCTTGGGCTCCTCTGGCTGTAACACTTTCTCAGAAGTTTCTTGTTTTTGATGACCTTGATAGTTTAGAGAAGTACTGGTCAGGTATTTTATAGGATGTCTCTCCATTGGAATTTGTCTGGTGTTTCTCACAATTAGACTAGGGTTATGGGTTTTGGAGAGGAAGACTACAGAGGTAAAGTGATATTTTCATCACATATCAAGGGCACTTACTATCTACATGATTCATGCCTCTTGATGTTGACCTTGATTACCTACCTGAAGTAGTGCTTGTCAGATTTTTCTACTGTTACTCTTTTTGCCCTACCACACTCTCCTTTCTATATTGTGCTCTTTGAAAGCAGGTCACTGTACAACTCACACTTAAGGAGTAAAGAGTAATGCTCCTCTTTCTTTAGGGCTGAGTCTCTACATAATTTATTTGGAATTCTGCACAAGTGATTTGCCTCTTTATCACATTTGTTAATATTGTCAACCATTTATTTATACCAGGGACTCATGGATATTTGTTTTATACTTTGGATTATAAACTACTACTTTATTTAATTTTGTTGCTCACATTGTTCCAGCTTTGGTCATTGGGAGTTCTTTCAGTTAGCTCCTGTGACATACTCCCAACAATGTGGTTTTGTTTAATTTCTTTTTTTTTTTTTTTTGAACACCTTTCTGGAACTACAAGATACTTCAGGCTCATCTTGTGTATTTCCTGCCCTCGTCCTAGAAACTAGTCCTAGAAACCTAGTTCTCCAAGGAGCCCTTCTCAGAACACTTATATTAGCCTAAAGTTGGGCAGAATCATGGAAGATAAAGTCTATTTATGATAGTGTTGAATATCTCATGTATTTGATTGAATACTGTACTGAAAGTGGAAAACAATGGTTGTAGGGTACTCACCATTAACATACACAGCTAAAAGTACCCTGGGTCTGAAGAGTGTTTGAAGCATTGAACTAAAATTAATTTTATTACAAGAGAGTAGCATATCACTAGTTTGGGAAAAGATAAAATTCAAAATTTAAAGTATAATTTCTACTGAATGCATATCACTTTCATACCATTGTAAAGTCGAAAAAACACTAAGTTGAACCATGGTAGGTTGGGGACTGTCTATATTAGAAACTAAGACCTGTGTGCTTTGCTCATTGCTACTGAATGTTGGCTGTAGTATTTTAAAGCAAACCCCTGGCATCATGTCATTTAACCATAAAAAACATATGTCTGTATCTATAAAAAATAAGGATATTTCCTTAACCAAAATGTCAAAATAGCCTGTGGTTGCCACAACAAATTTCCACAAACTTAGTGGCTTAAAACAACAGAAATTTATTCTCTCACAGTTCTGGAAGCCAGAAGTCTGAAATTGGTGTTCAAAGGACCCAATTCCCTCTGAAGGCTCTAGGAGAGAATCCATTCCTTACCTCTTCTACCTTCTAGTGGCTCCAGGTGTTCCGTGGCTTGTAGCTTTATCAATCTCTACCTCTGTGGTCACATTGCCTCCTCTTTTCTGTGTCTTCTCTGTGTCACATCTCCCTCTGCTTCACTAAGGACATTTGCCATTGTATTTAGGGTCCACCCAGATAATCCAGAAAAATTCCTTAATCCTCTCACAATCATTCTTATAAAATCCTTAATCACATCTTTTGCCATAGTATAAGGTAATATTTAGAGGTTATGAGAATTAGACATGGATATATCTTTGGGGGGGGGATGCACCATTCATTGAACTACAACAACAAAATAATGGTTTCTTAATATTGGCTATGTTCTTATATCCTCAGTCAATATTCAGATTTCTCTATTGTCTCAAAAACATCTTTATACAGTCAAATTATTTGAATCTGGATCCAAAGAAGGCCCACTCATTGCATTGGATTATGTCTCGTCTCCTATAGAACATCTCATTTTTTATACTCTGAAATTGTTGAAGAAACAAGGTCATTCATCTGTACATTGGCCCACATTCTGGATTTGTCTGCTTTTTTGTGGTTTTGTTTGTTTCCCTTTATTAACTACAAACTAGAAGTTGGAGCCAAAATTCTTGGATTAGATTCAGATTCAACTTTTAAGTTTTCTACAAAACTACACTACTACCTAAATATTACACTTTAGTTCAATTTGTATCACATCAGAAGACATAATTTATAGCTGTCCCACGTTTAATGTTCTAAGGTTACTTAAAATATACAGGTGGGTGCTGGTAGATAGCCTTCCAGTGTAAAATTGCCCCATTAATCCTCTCGTGGTTTTAGCATCCATTAATGACTTGCCTAAATCAATTACTTATTAAGCATCCTTACTCTGGTCCAGACTGTTTTCGTTAGGGCTGTTTCATCTTTTATTGTCCCTTTTATTTTTAGAGTAGACTAGAAAAGATCTTTTTACTTTC
The DNA here is from genome assembly GCA_030015415.1 of Cynopterus sphinx. Lineage (NCBI taxonomy): Eukaryota > Metazoa > Chordata > Mammalia > Chiroptera > Pteropodidae > Cynopterus > Cynopterus sphinx. The sequence continues at coordinate 194,089,460 of CM057379.1, forward strand.
CAGCTCTGTTTAGATTTTCAAATCCATCAGGTCTAGGGACATTTGAAACCTAGGAGGCACGATCTGTCTTGCCTGAGAAAATAACGAATCAGTGTTTCCTAAAGTTCACGCTTGAAGCCCGTAAAGCCGGTGATTGTAGTTGTACTCTTCTGGGTGGGTGGGAGTAAGGGCAAAGTGTTGGAGGGAAGCAGAGTAGATTTGGCGATCTCTCCCGGGGTCAAACACAAACGCTTTTACTCGACAGAACTACTAAGAAAATTCTTTAACAAGGCTCGATATCTTTTGATCTCAGAAGAACGAATGAAGGCACGGCCAACGAAACAGTCCCTAGCGGTTCGGCAGAAGAATCAGGGTAGAGCCCTGCAGTCCCCCGAAACGGAGCCTTTCTGGGCTTTCGTCTCGGACTACATCTCCCAGAATTCCGCTCTCCGCGTCCCACCCTGACGGAAGCGACCGCGCGTGCGCAGACCCGGCCACCGCCTCTCCTCCCCGGCCCACCGCCCTCCGGGACTCGGCTGCGGGCGCGCGCACTGCGTGGCGGGCCGCGGCGGCGCGGGCGGCCGGGAGCGCGGGTCGCGTGGCGCGGCGTGGTTGCTAGGGGCGCCCGAGGCCGCCCACTCGCCCCGCAGGCCGCAGGGAGGAAGCGGCGCGGAGCCGGCGCCGTGCCGGGGCGCAGCCGGGCCCGCCAGGTGAGTGTGACCCCCACCAGCCCTGCTGTCCGGCCCCCACCCCCGTCCGCCCCGCTCCATCCACGCGGGTCTCTAAGCCCTGCAGCCGCTGCCGCCCAGCCCAGCTTCCTGGCCGCAACTTCTCGATTATTTTGGCAGGCCGGGGGGTGGGGGGGCTCGGCTTTCCATCCGGCCGCGACTTCGCGCCCACCCCCTGCCCCGCTTCCCCGAACCCTTTTTCCCCTCCGCTACGCTCGCGAACTGAGTCGGCTCCGCCTCTGGGTACCCGAACCCTGCAGCATCCCCTCGCACTGGGCCTCAGTACCTCTCTTTCCCGCCTCTCTGGGGTTTAAATTCTCCCTTGGGTGTGAGCCCAAGCTCCTCTCAGGCTTCATGGGTGAATTTAACATGGATACCTTTTTTATATACTTACCCACCTCCAGTATCTATAGAAAAATACTAAACGGTAGAGATTCAAACAGTATCTGAGGACCTGTGAAATTTTTAACAAATTCATCCGTCCGTTCCTTCATTTAATCATTCAATAATTTTTCATGAACATCAGCCACTATTTAATGAGCCAGGGCACAGTGGAAGGCGCTGGGGGGATACAGTGGTGGTGATCAAGACAGGGTGTTCACAGAGCTTGTAGTCTAGGGGAGATTTTAATCAAGTAAACAAGCATTTGTCATACTATGTGGTGTGTGCTCTGATAGAACATTAGAAGGTTATTTAACTCGTAGTCACTAGAAAAGCTATCATCCCTAGTCCTTGGTCTTCACAGTCCTATTTTGGATCCAGGAAATGTTTTAGTCCTTCCTTGTCGAGTCATCTCTGCTCTCTAAGATATTCCAAATGACATCTTCCTTAACTTCAGCACCTGTAGATTTAGCCAATTAACAAGCAGCCTGGGACCCTTTGACACAATGTTTCATCCCACCTTTCACTTCTTGCAATAACTTCTGAGACACTTTGTATAAGAACCATCCCTTTGGTGCTCATTTTGTTACCAGCTACTTCTCCACTGGACTGAATGGAACCTTGAAAAAGTATCAGATGTTTTCTGGGAACAAAGAGATGAGGACATTCCAGATACAAAGTAGCTTTAGAGAAGATACCAACAAGGCCTGAAAAGAGAACTGGAAACAGTTTGACAGATCTGAGCTGGGTTAGATGAGAGCCATCCACTGACAAATAGGAAGAGGGAAATTAATAGGGATTAGATCACAAAGGGCGTTGGATATTTTGCTAAGAATTAGAGCTGTATCTTCCAGTGCTGTGGTTTCCAAGCTGGAATAATCAGTGCCCAAGACTTCCAAGGGATATATAGTACCTGCACACAAACCTTTAGAAGAATCAATTTCTAGAGTTTTAGCTTCCTAATGAACTCTTCTAAAACTGACCTTACCCAAAAAAAAGGGGGTGGTAGTGAGAATGTCATATCTCTCAGGCTTCCCAAATTTTACTGTAGTATTTGTCCCAAGTGCAAAAACCTCTGTTGCGAAATGGAGTATTTTGGAAATACTCATTTTAGGGAGGCCTCCTTTGGTGATTAAGTTACCTAGAAAATCCAGAAGGCTTCCTATTTTTTCTTGTCTAATAATTGTTTTTAGGGTGAATTTGTTCCTTGTTGGGAACACAACAGTTAAATGTGACTGGAATGTTCTTTGGGACCACAGGTTTTTTTTTCAAGCTATATTGAGTAAAACTTGCATAAAATTTTTTAATGAATTTTTTTAGTTTAGGTATGTGCTATTAAATTAGTTAAAACTTATATTATCATAAATGTTTATTCCAATTACAGCTAATTCATAACTTAGTTGTTTTTTATAAAATGTTTAGCATTTTTTTGCCTTTTTTTGTCCATTAATCATATTATATTTAGTTTTAATTAGGCACAAAGACTTTTCCAATCATGTCACCTAGAGATCACTTCACCTGCTGCTCTGTTTGGCTGCCAGTCTCTTGTCTCTCTCTTCGGCAATGGTGAGGTGGATACCTTTGCCATGGGAAAGAGAAATCCACTGATTGTTGCCTTTGCCAGTAATGAAAATGTTGGAGAGCTGGATGGCAAAACTGTTGCCATTGGTGTCTTTCACCTGAATCGTATCATAAGAGCCGGAGTGTCTCTCTCTGTTGGTGACCACACCTCTTCTTCACAAGTGAACACCTCCTGTCATCGTACACAATTTACCAGTGTCAAACTTGATGAAGTCAGTAATTTTGCCAGTCTCCCAATCAATCTGAATGATGTCATTCACTCTGATGAGGGGGTTGGGGTAGCGGATGGCATGAGCATCGTGAGTCGCCAGATGAGGGATTCCTTTTGGGCCCACAAAGATTTTTCTCGCTTTGCACAACTTGTTCTTGGCCTCCTCAGTTGTAATCCAATGAACAGCAAAGTGACCTTTGGTGTCATAGAGAAGACAGTAATTCTCTCCAGTCTTGTCAATGCTGATGACCTCCATAAAGCCAGCAGGGTAGGTCACATCAGTCTGGACCTGGTCATCGATCTTGATAAACCTCTGCATGCAGATCTTTACTTCATCTTCAGTCTATTCCTTAGGAAAATGATGAGAGGGAGACACTATCTCAGCTTATGGGACTGGTAGATGGACGAGGAGCAAACATACCCCATCAGTTTATCCAGCATCCAGTGCTTGGGAGCTGCTACCCACTTCAGATGCTTCTTGGGACCACGAGCCATGGCTGTGCTAGGCACAGAAAGAGTTTTTAACAAAAGAATAAACTTGTTTAAACTTGTGATGAAAAATTTTAGAATTCAACTTTAAGATGTACAAGGAATATATGTTTTTAAAAATCCTTTTGGGGATATATGAGTAAAACCATTCAAAGAATACGCTGTAGGAAAACCACAGAAAGATAATTAGGAAAATAGTGTCAGATTTGTGTTTGAGATTATTATAGTGTCAGTGTGTGAGTTGAATAGGAAAGATTTTAGCTTAGAGGCAGGGAGCCAATAAGATAACTAGAAACTAGACTAGAGATGATAAGGGATTTGTGGTGGTTGCAGTGACAGTGGAGAGGCTTTTCAGAGATGTTAAAGATGGTAAAGTAGACGGACGTAACCTGGTGGCAGAGTAGATGCAGGGAGAGTGGAACAAGGAACAGTCTGGAATGATTAAAAGTTTCAGACTTTAGTGACTATTGATGCAGGATGAACTATTAGCAGGAGGGGCAGCTTTGAGGAGAAAGATAAAGGAGTTAAACATTGGACATGCTGAGTTGAAGTCCCTATAGCACATCCAGGTAGAAAGGCCCAGTAGGTCATCTTTTAGGTTTGGAGCTCATGACAGAGGTCTGGGTGATGATATAAAGTTAAGAATGTAGGAGGTGATTGAAGTCATGGGATGGGACAGGTTACTGTGGGAGAGTTTGTGATAATAATTGTAACTGCCATTTATTGAGTGCTTTCTATGTGCCAGGCAAAGTGAGAAGACAGCTCAGAGGAATACTAACTGAAAGAGTTGGCAGAGGAAAGGGAATGGAAGAAGAAGGTGGGGAATTTATAACCAAATACAAAAATGAGTATGTAAATGAAAGCTGTATGTTACTGAAAAATATATCTAGATGAAATATTAACTTCAGGATATATCTGATACTCATTATCTGAAGTTTAGCTTTACCACTAGATTTCTTTATGACCTTAGAATTGTCTGATCATAGGCTTCCTGGATTTTAGCATGGGATCATATGCTTTGATCCGTCAGTGAAATGTTAGAGAAAATTTTCCTCTAATGCCCTGAACTTTACACCCTCTTTTGGAAGAACTAGGGAGCCAGCCCTGGCATTTTGGAGCAAATACTGAGAGTACTAATTTTTCTTAGGCCCTGAAATACAAAGACCTTGTCCTTAGGAGCCCTCGTGAATATCATGGACAGGCAGTGGTATTCTAGACCAGAAGTACTCAGACTTTTCAGTCTCAGGACTCTTTTATGCACTTTTTGGAGTCTCCAATATATTTTTTTTGTGTGGGGATATAGATAGGTATAGATATAGATTATAGGTGTAGGTATAGGTATAGAAATAGAAATAGATAGATACAGATGGAAAGATAGATACAGATGGAAAGATAGATATAGATATTTACCAATTAAATTTAAATATTAATTCATTTAGGAATAATAATAAATCCAGTACAAATTAACATAAGTAGCATTTTTTAAATGAAAGTGCTTTTGTTTCAGAAAGATTAGTGAGAAGTGTTGGCATTGTTTTTGCAAATCTCTTTAATATCTGGCTTGATAGCTGGATTTTGATATCCCTTTCTGCATTCAGTTGGTTGTGATGTGTTGTTTGGTTGAATTATGAAGAAAACCCATCCTCACAGATATGTAGTTAGAAAAGGGAGTGTATCTACACCCTTTTTAGGTAATTGTGGGTATTCTTTGGTACTACACAGAAGTTAACAAAAGGTGGTTTTGTGAAGGTTAATTGCAATGTGGAATCTGAAATGATATCAGTGAACTTTTCATACTTTCTTATATTACAGTCTGTTGGTCTGTTTCTCACTTTGACAGATCTTTTGTCCATGCATGATTCTGTAACACTGTGTGATAGCTATTTGGAAAATACTGGTTCACTGAGTTGTACGGATCTTCTGAATATTGCTATCTTTTATTATACAGTATCAAAAAAAATCATATATTATCACCACACTGTCATTAGAAAAATGGTTAAGTATTGGGAAGCTGCCAAGCTGAAGGTGGCACATAAGGACTTGCCAAAATTCTAATTTTCTCTAGGAAGCTCAAATTTCGTCATTGGCAGCAAACACTGTCAGTTGTTTTCTTTGAAGTGACAGGCTTTGTATTTTTTTTCCCCTAGCAAATGTCAGCCAAATATCAAAGTCTCACTAACCCATCACTTGTTTGTCATTCTTTCAAGTAAACATGGTTTTTCACAGAAAAACTTTGCAACTCAAATAATCATGCAGTGCTTTACTTAAAGACATCCATCATCTGTATGCCACATAAGTGTTTTATATGTATTTCTTGTCTTATAACAGAGAATTTTTAAAAGATACACTTGAGGATTGAGACTTAATATTCACTGCGTCATCAAGGACATTCTTCAGTAAAGCTGGCGTTTATTTTTTCACCATGCGGCTAAGAAGTGCATGCAGTGAAGGATCTGACTTGGTGCTATTTTCTGATACCTGCTCAGGCACCAGCATTTTAACCCACCATTGCTTTCACTCCATCATTGGAAAGGCAGCACAGTAAAAAAACAAACAAACAAAAAAAACCCACATCTTAGTTTTGTTATGAAAATAGTTTCACGTAGTGGAACCCCTGAAAGGGTCTCGGGGTTCCCTCATGTTCTGTGGTCTTTACTTTGAGGACCACTGCTCTACAACTCACCTCAGGAGGAGGAAAGAAGGTCCTTTTTGAAGCCAATAAAGGTCAGAGCTTCAGGAGAGCTAGTCACCTAATTAAGTTAAGCCTTCAGTTGTTTTTCACTTCTCTGTAATTTGTAGATTTACCTCCCTCAGGTCTAGTTCGTATGACCTATATTTTTCCCTCAGATTTGCCAGCTCCTTTTTTTTTTTACAGGACTGAACTGTGTTCTACAAGAGCTACCTATCTTAACCTGTGCTAATGACCCTTCCTTCTCATTAGGGCTGGAGTAGTGACCTTTCCCAGTAGGACTGTAAAGTTCAGTGTTCCTTCCTAGACTCTGAAGTATTTCTAAAGTCCCAAGTTCACCCTGGTGACTGAGGGAGACACCGAGATGGAAGAAGAAAAAGAAACTGCAGATCCCAAGCGTCACACACATCCTGTAGTATAAGAGAGTGATATAATCAGTGGGTAATGAATAATTGCTTTCTCTAGAAAAAAATACCTTGTCCAAGTTGGTCTGGGCCCAGCCCCTGGAGACTTGATGGTTTGAGACAACAGCTATAGATTTTCAAGTCTAGGCTGCTCATTCACTCTTACTTAAGGAGGAAACTTGAGGCAAAAATTACAAAGAGTGGAAGCATTATGAGATAGGCAGTTTCTGAATGTTACATAAAGATGTCAAAGCAGAATGTTGAGATTCCTGAGACTGGATGCTTTTGAAGGGGAGAGGCTGAAACAAGGGTCATCTGTCAGGAGTCTACTGTGACAGTCCTGAACTTGATAAGGGGAGTAGAGGGAATTAGGGTTTGGGCTGAGGCAGCCATGCAAATTGAAAGGAAGGAACATTTGAGGCTGTTTTGTTTATCTTTAGAATGCTCTGCAGTTTACCCTTCTTTCTTGTCCATTTAGTCAATGTTTTATAAATTTGTTTCTTATTTTTGAATTTTCAATAGCTTTGTGGAGATATAACTGACATGAAACATATCCATCATTCCCAAGTTCATTGTTTTTTAAAGCTTAGTGCTCCCATGAAGTTTTTGGGGGAGGAGAGTTGCGCAGCTTTGCTGAGGTGGAAGCCAAACTAGGGCAGTGATCACCCCTCTTCTGCCAGGTTAGTTCTGCATTTGTCTGTTACAGATACGCAGGGATTTTCTCTGCAAACCATTGTGGAGCTTATGAGTCATATCCAGGTGAAAGGAGAACTGTGCTAAAAGATAGCCTTTGCAAAGTGTCAAATTAGAGGAGTAAATACACAACAGATATTCATGGAAAGAGTGGGGCTTGAGTTGGGCCTGGAAAAAAAAGGTAAGTAAAATATGATGAAGATTCAGAAGGAAGAGGCTTAGTGTAGTAGAGGCCTGCAGACAGGTTTGAAAGGTTTATTCCAGGAGTTTAGCGTTTAGACAGGCACAGGATGGAATTAAAAGGGGCAGACCCTGGAGACAGACTTCAGTCTGGATGCTGTTGCAATAGTCCAGACCGGAGGTAGTGGTGGAAGTAAGAGGGAGCATACTGTGAAGATAGAATCTCGTAAGTGTGTGACTGGTTTGGCTTTCAGGGGAATAAAGAAAAGAAAGAAGGCAGAAGTAACGTAAGTTTTCCTTTTAGGTGAGGTGACTCAGAAAAGTTTCCACCGAAAGAAATTGAAATTAGAAGTGCCCCTAGTTTGACTCGCTGAACTGAAGTGGTTGAGCATGCATGTGGAAAATATGGAGCAGGCAGTTGGTGATGAGGACATGAAGCTTGAGCGGGGTCAGGTCTGAAAAGTGACTGTCCTCCTGCAGATAATAGTTGAAATTGTGGGAGCAGATTGGTTTGATATGGAGAGGATAAAAGAGATGCTGTGAAGAATTTTGGAGGGGGCCTCAGGAGGAGGAAAAGGTATATTACTGAATGAGTTGGGTGTGGCTGTGGCAGAGGTTATGCACTGAGAAAGAAGTAGTGACAGGAGATGGTTGGTCGTAGAAGAGGAGCACCTGTTTAATCTGAAGGGGACCATCTTGTGGCTTGGCTGGTCATACCTGTTGTAGACACATTTGTTTATTCAGCAGATATTTAAGGAACCCTGATTACATTTCCAGTTCTTATAGAGCTTTTATTCTAGAAGAGAAGATAGACAAATAGCGAAGGAATATTTAAATAATTGAAGTTTTTGTTTAAAGTATAAATAATAAGGTTTCTGACAAAATGATTCATTTATATAATTCAGAAATGAAAATGATCGGACAAGGTCTACAGCCATGCCACCCTGAACATGCCTGATCTCGTCTGATCTCGGAAGCTAAGCAGAGTTGGGCCTGGTTAGTACTTGGATGGGAGACCACCTAGGAAGACCTGGTGCTAAGGTGAAAAAAAAAAGATTAAAATATGATAGGACAAGGTATATACAAATAAATATTGCACCCCATTGGTAATCTTTTATAAAAAATCAGTTTCTGTTTATTCTTCCAAGAGTTCTTTAGGCAGTTATAAGGAAATACTAATATATGATAATTTTAGATTGTGGAAGAATGAAACAGAGACTAGAACAAGGTAATATGATAGGGAATGATTAGGGGTGATACAGTATTAGGGCTCTTTGAGGTGGTATTAGCTGAATACTGAGTGAGTGGTCTGAGCTGGCCATTTAGCCATCTGGATATTATAGAGGGAACAGCAAAGACCCTGGGAACCTGGGGGGAACGGGCTTGGTGAGGGAGAAGAGTAGCTCTTATAAGGTCTGAGAGAAAGTCAGGAGTCAGATCACATAGGCCTTGGAGCAATCAGAAGGCCTTTAAGCTACTTTTTAAAAAGAGCACCATGGCCACTGTCCAGAGAATAGATTATAAGAAGGGTTAAGAGTAGAAGCAGGGAAACCAGCAGGTGATATGATGATAGCTTGGAGTAAGGTAATAACAATGGATTGAAGGACATATGTTTGAAGCTGGAAGGACTTACTGATGGATTGAGTGAGTGAAAGTGAGGATCTGCTGAGGTCAGGGTGAAATCATTACCACAGGGTATGTTAGGAGTTTCTGTGTTGCATAAACACCTGTCCCAGGGACTTAGCTCCTTCTGCCTGGAGATGTATATAACATATTACACACACACACACACACACACACACACACACACACACACACTTTATGAAGTCTTTGTGCAATTGCAGTTTATCTCCTGTTCCTGCCTCTGAAAGATTAGTTGACATCAAAAGTGTAAATGAGGAACGTGATTGATTGTTTCTGTTAGTTCTCCCACTATGTTTAGCATGACTTTTCATTAGAATCTGACATTTCTATCTAATTTCAAGGAAATTAAAAGATAACATGTTCCTTCCTTGAATAACAGTGGTCATAGAGAACTTTGAGCTTTCCACATTGTCCACTTGTTCCCTGAAGTCCTGATCTCGGCCTCTAGGTTCCTGTTTCTCTCAGCTGAAGGCAAGACTAGGACTTTGTGTTTTGTTGAGCAATGAGGTTTTCACATAGAATCAGGTTTAAACAGCATATTGGAGCCCTCCCCCAACATTGTGTGTTAATGAGCTCCAGAGAAAGTGCTGTTAAACCTCATCTGCCAGGCTCTGGTATGCAGCCTTTTTTCTTAAACTCCCCTTAAGCCAAAGTTTGCCAATTCTCTGGCAGTTGAGAGTGGAGTGCACTGGGTGGCTAGTTAATCTTAAGGAGGCCACCACCAGTGTGACCACATTGAAAAGACTTAGATTCTTCCTCAGGTTTGTGACTTCAGTTTGTATACTTTAGAATGACAAGGAGATCCCCCAGTCAAGCCTGCTTCAGGCAATGGAGCAAGGAGTGAGTTTAATTTTGTTGGCTTGACTCATTCACTGGTAAAATTCATTCCAGCCAGTCTAATTTTCAAGAAAGTTGAAGTCGAGCATGTGCTTGCTACCTGCCTCCTGGTCTGAGGAAAACCAGGCTTCCCTTAAAATAGTAATGACTTTTTCATTTTGAAATGATTTTAGACTTGCAGAAAGGTTGTAAAAATAGTATGAAGAATTTCTATTTACTTTTTCTCATTTATCTAATGCTAATATTTTACCACACTTGCTTTATTATTCATTTATATGTGAACTATGAACTGTTTTTTGAAATATTTGAGAGTAAGTTGCAGACATGATGCCCCTTTACATCTGAATATTTTCTAAAAATTTACCAAAAGTTTTTCTCAATCAAGGATATTCTTTTACATTGACATAGTATAATCAAAGTCAGAAAACTAACATTGATATAATACCACATACTATAATGCTATTACCTGATCTTCTTTATTCAAATATTGTCAGTTGTCTATCTTGTCAGTATCATTTGCCTATTTCAGGCTCACATATTGTATTCAGTTGTCTTGTCTTTGTCTCCTTTAATCTGAACAGTTCCTCAAAGGCTTTCTTTGTCTTTGATGAGCTTGACACATTTGAAGAGTACAGACCAGTTATTCTGTAAAATGGCCTTCAATTTGGCCTTGTCTGATAGTTTCTCATGTCTTCAAGATGATGCATATTTGGCAGGAAAACACAGAAATTACGATGTGTCCTTCAGTAGTGCTCATATCATGAGGCACATGATGTCATTTTATTCTATTTCTGATGATGGTAACCATGACAACTAGATTAGGTGGTGTCTGTCAGTTTTCTCCATTGTGAAGTTTTGCTTTTTCCTTTGTAATTAGTAAATATCTGGTAGAGAGATATTTAGAGACAATATAATTATCCTATTTCCCAACAATCTTTCACCCACCAATTTTAGGATCCACTGTAGTGGTTGCCAATGGTGATTTTCTATTTTTATTAGTTGGAATTCTGTGGTAAGGAAGAGTTCCTTCTCCCCATTCATTGATTCTTTTATTCATTTATATTACTGTGGATTCATGGATTTTTTTACTTAACCTGGTAACTCATTTGTTTTGCTGCTCATATTGTCCCAGATGTGGTAAGAAGGAGCCTCTTTAAGCCGAGTTCTCTGTCCCTTTTTTCCCTTCCACTTTTAACAGTTTAATTGAGGTATAATTTATATACCATACAATTGATTGACCCAGTATGAAAGTAGAGTTTGATGGCTTTTAGTGAATTTGAACAGTTGTGCAACCATCACCACAGTCTGGTTTTAGAACACTTTTATTACCCAAGGAAGTTTCCTCATCCCTATATATAGTTATTTCTTGTTCTTGCCCTTAGCATCAGGCAATCACTGATCTGCTTTCTATCTCTATAACTGTTTTTCCTGAAATTTTGTAAAAATTGAATCATACAATGTACTCTTTTGGGTCTGGTTCTTTTTCCTTAGCATAATGTTTTCAAGCTAATCCAGGTTGTTTCATGTATCAGTAGTTCACTGTTTTTTATTGCTAAGTAGTATTCCATTAGGTGTTTATATCATATTATGTTTATTCCTTTTCCAGTTGATGAACATTTGCATTGTTTCTAGTTTTTGCCTATTATGATAAATGCTGCTATGAACATTTGTGTATAAATCTTCATGTGTACATATGTTTTTATTTCTCTTTGTTAGAGAAATAAGAGTGGAATTCCTGGGTCATTATCTATTAAACTTAAAACATTTTTTTACTTCATACTTTTATTTTTATTTTTTTTTATTTTTCAATTACAATTAACATTTAATATTTTATATTAGTTTCAAGTATACAACATAGTGGTTAGAAATTTTTATAATTTACAGAATAATTTACAGAATAATGCCTATGATTAGTCTTGTGCCCACCTGGCACTATACATAGTTATTACAATATTACTGACTACATTCTCTATGCTGTACCTTACACCCCCTCGACTATTTCATAACAAACAACCTATACTTCTTAATCTCTTCACCTTTTTCACCCAGTCCCTTAACCCCTTGCCCCTCTGGCAACTGTCAGTTTGTTCTCTGTACCTTTGAGTCTATTTCTCTTGTTTCTTTATTTTGTTTTTTAGATTCCACATATAAGTGAGATTATTTGGTATTTGTCTTTGTCTGACTTATTCTATTTAGCAAGATACCTTCTAGGTCCATCCACTTTGTTGCAAATGGTAATATTTCGCTTTTTATGGCTGAGTAGTATTCCAGTATGTGTGTGCACACACACGTGTGCCTGCCTCATCTTCTTTATCCAATTGTCTATTGATGGACACTTACGTTGCTTTTGTATCTTGGCTATTGTAAATAGTGCTGCAGTGAACATAGGGGTGCATATATCTTTTCAAATTAGTGTTTGGGATTTCTTCAGACAAGTACCCAGAAGTAGAATTGCTGAGTCATAAGGTAGTTCTATTTTTAATTTTTGGAGGCACTTCCAAAATTATTTGTAGTTGCTACACCAATTTGCAGTCCTACCACCCATGCACAAGGGTTTCCTTTTCTCCATATCCTCACCAATACTTGTTTGTTGACTTATTCATGACAGCTATTCTGACAAGTGTGAGGTGATATCTCATTGTGGTTTTAATTTTAATTTCTCTGGTGATTGGTGACATTGAGCATCGTTTTGTATGTCTATTGGTCATCTGTATAGCCTCTTTGGAAAAACGTCTATTTTGTATTAGACTTTTAAAGAAACTGCCAAACAATTTTTCAAAGTGGCTAGACCATTTTACCTTCCCATCAGCAATGTATGAAAGTTCCAATTTTTCTATATTCTGGCCAACACTTAGTATCATCAATCTATTAGATTATAGTCATTCTAGTGGGTACATAACAGTAGCTCATTGTAGTTTTAATTTTTATTTCCCCGATGACTAATGATATTGATCATCTTTTTACTTGTTTATTAGATTTTGTACATCATCTTTAGTGAAGTGTTTATTTAGATGTTTTGCTCATTTTTAAAATTGCCTGTTAGTATCTTTTAGAAAGTGGGTTGAATTTTGTCTTCTTATTAAGCTGTAAGAATCTTTTGTATATTTTGGCTATAACTCCTTTATATTTGCAAATATTTTCTCCCAGTTTGTGGATTTCTTTTTTCATCTTCTCAGTGGTGTTTTTCTAAGTTTTTAATTGTGATATAGCCCAGCTAACAGACAGACTGTTATCAGTTTTTCCTCTCATCAGTCATGCTTTTGGTATCATATCTCACACATCTTTGCCTAGCCCAAGAAATAAAATTTTCTTCTTTGTTTTCTGCCAGAAGTTTTATAGTTTTAGTTCTTACATTTAGCGCTCTAATCCTTTCTGAGTTAATTTATTGTATAAGTTAAGAGTCTAAGTTCATTTCTTTGTACATGGAAATTCAGTTGTTCCAACATCATTTGTTACAGACTATCATTTTCCTCATTAAATTGTCTAGGCAGCTTTGTTGAAAATTATAGGGATATCTCACAGGTATTGTGGGTTCGGTTCTAGGCCACCACAATAAAATGAGTCAGAATCTTTTTGCTGGTGGAGTGTTTTGCTTTCAATTTGTAAAAAATGCAACATCTGTGAAGCACAATAAAATGAGGTGTGCCTGTAATTGACCATAAATTTAAGGGTTTATTTCTAGACTCTATTGGGTTCTGTTGATCTACATGTCAGTTCTATGTCAGTACCATATTATCTTGGCTATTGTAGCCTTATTTTAAGTTTTAAAATCAGGTAGTGTAAGTTCTTCAACTTTGTTAGTTTTTTTGAAAATCATTTTGGTCATTCTGTTCTTTTCCAACCCATATAAATTTCAGGATTAGCTTGTTGATTTCTATAGAAAAGCCCACTGGGATTTTGATAGGAATTGCATTTACTTCACAGATCAATTTGGGAAGAATTCCCATCTTATCAATATTGATTTTCCAATTCATGAACATGTATATCATTTGTTTAGATCTTTAATTTCTCTCAGCAGAGTTTTATAATATTCAGTATACTTCTTAAATTTATTCGTATTTTATTCTTTTTGTTGCTATTGTGAATGGATTTATTTTATTTCATTTTACTTATTAATATATAAAAAGAAAATCTATGTTTATTGATCTTGTATCCTACAATCTTATTCAACTTGCTTATTCTAGTAGGTTTTGTGTAGATTTCTTAGGATTTTCTATGTACAGGATCATGTCTCCTGCAAGTAAATAAAATTTTACTACTTCTTTTGCAATTTACATGCCTTTACTTTCTTTTTCTTGCCTTATTGCACTGGTTAGAATTTCCAGTACAGTGTTGAATAGCAATGAGAGTAGGCATCCTTTCCTTGTCCTATTGTAGAGGGAAATCATCTAATGTTTCACCATTGTCTGATGTTAGCTGTTTCTGTGATCTTATGACATGTCCATGTCAAATTTTGTGTATTTTCTTACTTTTAACAACTGTCACAGGCTCTTGTGATGTTTTTCCTGCCTCAGCTGCTTTTCAGGAACTCTAGTTCCTTGGTTCTTTTTATTGACAAATGATATGTGGGAACCAGGAACTAGGTGAGTAACATTCACTTTTTATCTGTTCACCTAGTGTTTTCAGAAATCCCCAACATCTAGTTATAAAAATATAAGAAGACCCAGAAGCAAGGGTCTTCTGGTTTGTCCCAAAGCACTTTTTGGTTGCTTTTTAGTGCCAAGTCATACCTGCAGCTGAATGAAAAATCTAGTTATTGGTGATATATCTATCACAAAAGCCCCAAATGACAAGACAGTTATGTCTTTTTATTAAAGAGCATTACCTGTACCAGCTGAAATTCTGTGGTGGAATAATTATTGCCTGCTCCATGTGTTTTCCCCCCATCATTGCAGCTTGAGAAAAGGGCTGAAGAGGAGGTCAGATCATCTGGTGCCCTTAATAATGAGTGTGAAAACTATCATCCCTTGAATGTTTAGTGTGGGCTACAAGCAGGTGCTTTATGTAAATTTTCTAATTTGATCTCACTTCTACCCAGTAGGGGTTATGATACTTCCTCTCTAATCTTTTCCCAAACATTCCAGCTGTGTTGTTTTAGCATTGAATGGATTCACTATTCATCAGAGCTCTGCTTAACTTGAATTACCAAAGGGTAGTAGCTGCTGATGCAGCATGGCTGGGAGTAGTGGTAGTGCCCTGGAGACTCTTGGAAAACATCACAAGTAATATGTGGTTGGTTGGTTAGTTGGTTGGTTGTTTTGAAAGATCAAACAATACAGAGATGCCTATGAAGTAAACTGGGAAAGTGGCCCACTCCCCTCCACTGCCCAATCCTTTATAACCACCAAGATAACCACCCTAATAGTTTAGTTTATATTCTTCCAGATCTTTGTTTTTCCATAAACATAAAAAAAAAAAAATGTCCTGAAAGTTGTTTCAGAGGAACTTTTTTTCCCAAGAACTCTTTTGTCAGCTGCTCTGCCCTCAACTAACCTTTCTTTTCAGCTGGGCATTTTTCTGTTTGGAGTTTGAGAAACTTAGCCTGAAACAGGCTTGTTTCTTCTGAACTTGAACTTCTGTACTCCCTGTTTGCCTCTTAAGCCTTCCTGTTCCTGAGTAATAATGTGTGGGACCAAGAAAGGTGTAAAATTAATAGTCCTTTAAAATAAGTTAGATTACTCAAAATAATATTTTCCAGATGAAGTCAGTTTATTTGCTCCTAAAATAAGTTCCTTTTAAGCTGTATCCTTTGGACTTAGAAAGAGTATGTATGAAATGCCTCTACTTATCTTTCTTTAAGTAGTAGATATGTGTGGTTAAAAAATGTATGTAAACTGAATGAAAATAATGGAACTTGTGAAGGCTTTTAATATACATAATCACCAATTACTATAAGTTTGAATTTGCTTAGATTGGGTGTTTTTGAAACAAGCCTTCCATTAGTGGCCTGTGTGAGGCCTTCTACATGTATAAACACTTTTTCTCCTGTTTTCTTTCTTTCATTGTCTCATCCTGCAACATTTCCTGGGAGATAGGCAGCCTGTCTTTTGGATTCTAAAGGCACACACACAGACAGACACAGCAAGTTTGTATCTTCACAGTACACTTAGAAATTTTAAGGAAGCTGGGAGAAGGGTCTTGCAGACATTGTGTCAGGGGCCCTGAGTACACTACAAGGGACAGGCTTTATGACCTTGCCAGAAAAACTGCCTTCTGAGTGTACGTTGTCTGTAGAGTCTGGGTGCCAGACATTATTTGTCCACCTGGACTTGACTTACAGCAGAAACCACTATTATTAGTGTGTTGGATTTTAAAACTATTTTCTCACTTTCTCT
This sequence comes from Cynopterus sphinx, assembly GCA_030015415.1. NCBI lineage: Eukaryota > Metazoa > Chordata > Mammalia > Chiroptera > Pteropodidae > Cynopterus > Cynopterus sphinx. Next base: position 194,105,611 of record CM057379.1, read on the forward strand.
ATTTATTATATTTTGGGCCTTCCAAAGCTTTTTAAAGTTTGTCACTCTGAATTCCTGTAAGGTGATGGGGCTGTTTCTTGGCATATGAGTGGTATACTTTTTGGGGCAGCATACAGGAAAAGTGACCTGTGTAGCCATCAGAGGCTTAGGACCCAGGCTGCCTGGATGTTCTAGCTCGGTCTCTGCTTTCCCATCACATGGAGTCTTAATTTCATCAGGAATCTCTGCAAGAAAAAAAAAGAAAGTTGCTTTTTAGTAACCATTGTTTCCTTGTTTACCCCAGACACTTAATTCTGAACGAAGAACAATGATAACAGGTCAGAGCATTTGTATGTAATACTGTTATGAGTGATACTGTTTACTTCATGTTTTTGAAGCTACTTTCTACAGAATATCTTACCTGATGGGTTTGTCCTTGCTTGGCAGTTCCTGACATAGCCATCTTAGCCTTAGCCAACCCTAGATGTCTCTTAACTAGTTGTGAAGTTGTTTCTCAGAAAAAGAGTTATAGAAATATCTTCTTACCCACTTGGCCCCTGTGTCTTGATATGCTTCTTTGGGAAGACATGTGGCCTTTTCCAAGTTGGCTATTCTACACGTCATGGGGATTCTGAGAGGAAACAAGGAATAGGAAATGGCCATTGCAAAGACATGGAATCTGTTAGAAGAGAATTCACTTTACTTTGGCACTAGCCCCACTGGGGTGTTTCACATTCTGCCTGGAAGCAGGCCACCCACATCTTTGCCTCCCTCTTTCTAATTTGCGTGGCAAGTCAAGTCAGCTAGATGCCAGGCTACTTACATTCAATGTTCCTGGCACCGAGGATTCATACGATAGAATTCAGAGGTGGACATTGAGCGGGGTGTGCAGAAGGAAGCGTGGTGTTTAATGGGCACCTGTGGCTACAAGGAAAAGTGTGATGGGCTGTGGTGCTGATAAGAATGTAGTGGCATGCTCTTGGACATTTCACCCACAAAGGGGCTCAGGATAAAAAGCAGACGAGTGTTTCCAACCTGGCTTTTGTCTTATACCAGGAGCTTAGGGATAACTGAGGGGATAGTGTCTAAGTGTGTGTTTCATTCCTGTTTGAGAGACAGTGTGGAATTAGGCAAACTCAAATTTTAAATCTAGGCACCACTCCTATTGGGTTGTTTAATTATAGAAGGGATACTTAGCTTTTCTGAGTCTTGGTTTCATCTTCAGTAAAATGAATGTGAGGTTTTTGTGAGGATTGAAAAGATGATACAGACAAAATGCTTAGCATGGTACTTGGCATTCGTTAGGTGCCCAAACTAGTGCTATGTGTCTCTCTTTCATTTACTATACTTTTTCAGTTTATTCATTCAACAGAATATTGAGTACTTATTGTGTGCCACACCCTGTACTGGGAACATCAGCTGGAGGAAAATGCATTCCTTGCTCCTAGTCAGATGAGTAGTCCATAATTAAAGCTCAGTGTAATAGAAACAATGATGGTGGCATGCGCAAAGATGAGGCATCCTGTTTGAACCAGGGAGTCCAGGAAGGCTACCTAAAGAAGGTGGTATTCGAGCTGGTATTAAGTCTGGTGAAAGAGAAGGACGGGGCTTCAGGGAACAGCAATTGTAAGACGTGAAGGTCTGAGATAGCAGGATGCAAATGGGAACCACAAGTGGGGTATTTCTCAGAGCATGCCAGCCTGAAATTTCATTTCCTTAGCCCTTTTCTCCCATCACTTTGGTGTGTCTGTTGTGTTGTATCAGTGGGGCAAGATGTGGATTCCTGAAAGAGGACTAAGTGAGCTGGGACTGGGAATCTGTTGAATGAACCCAGCACAAACTCTCATGTAGGGTCTTAAAAAGTCGCTGGCAGGATTTGACTCTTCCCTTTGTGTGTGTTTCTCTACCACAGAATGTGATTTTCCCCTATACAGTATTTCCAGAGTTTGGGCTGGATGGAGGTGTTTTGTTTTGTTTTGTTTTGTTTTGTTTTGTTTTGTTTTTTTGGTCATCTTAATTTGAGGTTACTGGTATCAAAATCTAGTTGTAGCACTTACGCTGTTTTAGCCCAGTATCATTTTGAGTATCAGCAGTGATGAATCTGGGTTTTGTACTTTACTTGAGAAAGAATTCACATAGGTCAGCCTTTGCAGGAAGAGGGCGATGTCATGTGGCTTCTACAGGCTTTTTGTTGGTAGACAAAACCAACAATTCCTGTAGCTGTAAACAGGAATTGCAGATCTTCCTTGGCCATTATTCTCTTATCAGGATACAAGGTCCTCTCCCCGTTGAAGTTTGTATTTTAAATGTAACTTAAAAGAATTATTTGCTACTTCCTTCCCTCTACCTATTCTGAAAATACATGAAGAGGCTAGAATTTCATTCAAAATTATCCAAAATGACTTCTTATAGGAGGGTCTTGTTTTTCCCCCCAGATGCTGTCATGAAGGCAGTCACATTGTTTCCTGCAGTTGTGAAAACTGGAGAATATTTTGTGCATTTGATTTAGAAAGTAAGTGACCATGCTGAACTGACTGTTTAGGACCCGAAACTACAGGCTAGTTCAGAGATTTTACATTAGAGAAAACACTGAATGAGGAAACGGATGAGATAGGCTTTCCACCCCTGGGATTGACCCAGACTGAAGCCTGGAATTAAGAGCAAAGAGAGCTTCTGCCCTTTTCTTCTTGCCTCTATAGCCTACTCCTTGACCTCTCCAGACCCACTGTGGCTGCGAGAAAAAACTCATTTTAAAATAATGTCACTAAAAATAATGTTGGTCTCTACTTCCATTTTGTTTCTCCTTATTTCCCACAACACATGGGAGGAAATTTATGTCTGTACAGTTGGCAAGATTTCTGAAGAGATGCACTTACTGCCCCAACTCCAGAATGAACTTGAGGTCAGCAGGGGGATTCTCTGCTCGTATCTGAATTTGTCACACCTAAGACCATACCATAGGTAGCTGGGGGTTGGCCAGGGAGCAGTAGATGAAAATATGTTTCTCAAATGGTTGATGACCTTTCAGAATTGGTTAGGGAGGAGGGTGTAAGTGTCTGGTTTCTCTGCCACTCCCATACTTTCCTTTTTAGCTACACCAGTATTAGGTGAGGGGAGGAAGCCGCTCATGTAAAGTCATGGATGGTGAGATTTTTTTTTTTTTTTTTTTTGAGAGAGAGGCAATAGCTCTCTGAGTGAGAGAGTGGCAACAGGCAAGCAGACACACAGTGGTGGAGCCATAAAGTCCCAGTCCTCTGTGCAGCCAGCTTTTATAGCATAAGAGCAGCAGGAAACCCACTGAAAACACTCCAGGAATCTAGTGTTTTTCTCCCAGGGCCCCAGATAATGACCAAGACTGGCCATCCAAGAAATACTAAAGTGGAACTGTATCTCTCACCTGATGATGACTGTAGCATTGTTTTTGTCCCCCTGGGACTGTAACATTCCCAATTATTTTTCTCCCCTTCAGGCCAACAGACTTTAAGGATGCAGCTGCTGCTACTGGAGGTGTGTGGCATCTTACCTAAGCTGGGCCATGAGGCCGTGTGGCCATGATGTGGGCCCCTCATGGCCTCAGCAGGAACAGAGCACTACAGTATTGGCCTCCGCCAGGCAAACAGCTTTAAGCAGAGTGGTCCCTCAGGCACAGTGCCTGCCCCGCCACCTGAGAAACCTTCTGAGGGCAAAGTCTGGGCTCAGGCTCATCAGCAGGTGAAGCCAATCTGGAAGCTGGAGAGGAAACACGTGGGGACACTTTCAGCAGGGTTGGGCCCAGGCCTCTTGGGTGTCTCACCCCAGCCAGCATATTTCTTTTGCCCTAGCACTTTATGTAGCTCTGGGACCACAGCTGTCATTGCAGGCCACAGCAACTCCTGTTACCTGCGTTCTCTTCCGGACTTGTTCAGCAGTACCCTGCTGTACCGGCGCTCCAACTACAGGCACAAAACATACCAGCAGCTGGAGTCTTTCTGCTTGCGTTCAGGCCTGTCTGAAAAAAGACCATTTTCTCTCCCTCAAAAGAGCCTTCCTGTCAGACTCACTGCCAATAAAACCACTTCTTCCACAGTCTCCCCCATGGCCCAGCCCATGGCATCCTCATCCGTAGATCCACACCTCTCACTGGGAGCAGCCGGGGAAAACCCCTCAGGGAGGAGCCTGGCCTCTGCCATCTCAGGGAAGATCCCTTCTCCACTCCCTTCCTCGTCCTCCTCCTACAAGCCTATGCTGAATAACAACTCCTTCATGCGGCCAAATAGCACTAAAGTGCCTTTATCACAAGCCACAGAGGGCCTGAAGCCAGTATCCTCACCCAAGATTCAGCTTGTCTCCTGGCATCATTCAGGGGGCACTGGAGACTGTGCACTGCAGCCTGTTGAATACAAGGTACCCAAGAGCAATGGCACTGAACTATATGACACCCTTGCCCATAGCACCCTGTCTACTCCTAGCTCCTCAGACACCTCCACCACCAGCGTTGCCTCTCCTCAGTACAACCAGAGTAACTTAGCCATGAGGACAAAGCCACATCCTTGTGGCCTGGATGGTGACTCTGTTTCCCAGGCTCTGACCAGGGAGGTTCGGTTCACTGAGGCTGTGAGGAAGTTGACTGCAAAAGGCTTTGAGAAGCCGAGGCAAGGCTGCCAGTTTGATCAGTCATGTCTTGTGAACCCCAGCTTGCAGTGGGATCTCCTCAATAGGAACAGACGGTGGAAACCTCCTATGGTAGGTCAGCAGTTCCCTCAGGAGGATGCTGGAGCAGACAGTAGGGTCTTCCCTGGAGCCTCAGACGTCTCGGAGTTAGATAACACAGTCTTCTGCACCAAACGCATCAGCATTCACCTCCTTGCCTCACACGCCAATGGGCTCAGCTGCAGCCCTGCCTCCGGATCTGCTGTCGACTCCCCTCCACTTGGAGAAGACAAAACTCCAGTTCTGCCTTCTCCTCCTCAGCCCTTTGGCTTAGCTGATATGGCCACCCGCTTCTCCTCCATCCATCTGGGCCAGCTTGGGAAGGAGGGGCCTAAAGAAACCAGGGAGCTGGACTCATCTGCTAGGGATGTTGGGTAAGTCGGAGAAAGCTTTTGATTTACTTAGAGCCTTGGCATGTGTACATCTTAATTTGGTGACACTGACCCTGAAGCTTGATTTTCTTTTTAAGCTGCCCTAGATTTTTGGTTTTCACATTAAGGCAAAGGTCAGCAAACTACAGCTTACAGTTCAAATCCCATTCACTGCCAACTTTGGAAAAGTTTTATTGAAACACAGCCTCACCCATTTGTTTACTACTGTCTATGGCTGCTTTCTTGTGACAGTGGTAGAGTTGAGTAGTTTTGACAGACTGAGAGGTCCACAAAACTGAAAACATTTACTATCTAGTCCTTTAGAGCAGTGGTGCCCAACCTTTTTGGCAGCACAGACCAGTGCTTCTATGAGAATCTAATGCCTGATCTGGAGCTGAGGCGATGATGCTAGCACTGGGGAGCGGCTGCAAATACAGATGAAGCTTCACTCACTAGTTCTCTGCTCACCTCCTGCTGTATGGCCTCGTTCCTAACAGGCCATGGACTGACGCAGGGGTTGGGGACCTCTGCTTTAGAGGAAGCGTTTGCTGACCTCTGCTTTAGGTTATAACCAGAGAGAAATGAGAATTTAAAATACCAACTGTTGCGGACTGTGTCTTTTCTACTTAATTCCAAACCAAATTGGGTTCTCAGGCACTCCTGAGAACTGTTTCAGAATTCCTGAGCTGTTTCAGAATTAGGGCATACATATATACTTGGTTTTTTCTCTTGGCTCCTTGTTACTTTTCTGGAACGTTGGTTCACCAAGGCCTTGTTCAGAGAGAGGGCTAGGGACCTTTGAAGTCAGTTACCAGATATTCATTGATGGTGTTTTGAATGCAGAATTTTGTATTTATATGCTCTGTGGGACTGCAAAGAAGATGGAAGACATAGAACGGGGGATGTAGGGTTGAGGAACTATGCCTAGACCTAAGCTCTGCGGGTAAAAAACAGATTGGTGGCTGGGGAAGAGACAATCATTGGGAGATAATGAAGGAAGGAGAATCTTAGCTGTGACCTCTGTTATGGAATTGGCTGGGCTGGGGGCATGATTCTTTCTTATAGTTCAGCTACTGACATCCAGCTAGACCAAGTTGAGGCTGAAGATTTAGAAGAAGAGCTAGTAGATGGTTTGGAAGACTGCTGCAGCCATGATGAGAATGAAGAGGAGGACAGTGAGTAGGGGATCCTCTTACCTCCAACTGGGAATTGGTTACCACCCACTGGGGGCGGGGGGCTAATAATTGTGTACCAGGTCTGTGACCCACTTCATAATCTACATTACTCATTCACCTTGGGGGTCCAAGGGTGGTGGCTAGTGGCTTTGGGGGGGACTTTGTTCTCTAGTCCTCCTTTCCTACCAGTCTTGCTTTCTCCCTGTTGCTTAAGGAAGGCAATGCAAGGCAGCGGGGTGGTTCTTGTGACTTTGTGAGAAGGCTGAGCTAAGATGTCCAATAAAGAGCTGCCTAAGCTTAGTGAGTTTGTGTAGCAGCCTCTCCCATTCAGAACTTTTCTGCTTCCCCTGCAGGAGACTCAGAGTGCTCCTCATTCAGTGCTGTCTCCCGCAGCGAGTCGATAGCAGTGATCTCTCGGTGAGTGTTGGCTGTGTAGATCATTGGTAGATACTCATTTTCTGTCTCTTTAGGATTATAAAGAGATTAATCACCTAAGTAATTAATGACCCTGTTAACCCTAATTAATTTTTGTCAAATTTTTATATTTGAGGCTTTAATTTTCAAACAAAAAACAATGGAAGGGACCAAACACATATTTCATCAGTTGGGTTTAAAAACAGTACCATGTTCCTTGGACAGCATTTTGGTCTTTAGGCTCCAAGTCAAAAGTGAATAATTTCAAGAAGTGAAATTAATGAGGAAACACAAAGTTTGAGGTAAATTATTAATTAGGCCACTCACATGTTATTTTCCACCTTGCATTACAAATGTGTCCTACTGTCAGTAACAGTTCTGAGATAGATAGACCACTAATTGGAGCTTTTAAAAATGCTCTTCTCCTCCCTTGTGAGGTTAGTTTTATATTTGGAAATAAGACTGTGGCATTAACCTTAATAAGAAACCAAATTAGAAACTATAGCTTTAATGTACATTATGTTATTGTCTGCCCTTGGTGGAGTCTGAGTGATATCCGCCTCTGGGAACCAAAAAGTCAGTCTCTTAATTTAGCCCCTTCTTTTGTGAAACAGGTAGTTGTGGGGTTCTGTATTACTGAGATGGGGAGTTGAGGAGAGGAAGGAATGCAGGACTGAGGAAATTACTATGAATGAGGACATGTTACTGTGCTAAAGATTTTTAGAACTTGCTAAAGGATTCTGTACACTACTTTTCTGTGTAGAAAGTTAACAGTCTTCAGCATAATCTTCTGTGTTCCCCACACCACTCCCAACCTTGCCTCAATAGGAGGCTCTGTCATCGTTATATTATTTTACTATTGAAAAGAACCCCCAAAGCACTAAACATTAAACTTTTATTCTCTTTAAAAATAACTTCTATTGAAAATGTAAAAGAAACAAAATATAAATCTAGAAAATTAGTGAGTTTTTTTTTCTTTTATTAATAGAAAAATTTCTGATTTTAATTAAAATCCAACTAGGTGTGTAGGCTTGCCAGAGTCAGGTTGCTTTCCTTTGTGTCATCTGTACCTTAGATGAAGCTAAGAGGAAAGGGGGCTATCCATGCCTGGTTAGTGTGGACAAAGCAAACTGTATCTCTGTGAATATGGTGGTGGCAGCGGCTGTAACAATTTTAGAACCCCAAACCAGAAAGGCAGAGAAAGCTGTTGGACACGTGGAGAGACAGAATTGGGACTTTCTGTGAAGGTGGATAGAAATCCTGTCATAGGTATACTGAATCTGGTGCATAAATTCTGTTACTTTAAGCCTAGCTCATCCTCCTTTCAGAAAAGCAAAACTATTTTTGGTTGTATGTATTAGATGTTGACCAAGCACCTCCACTCTCCATAAGGGAAAGATAGTAAACATGTAATTGACTTGGAGTCCTACCTCTTCCATACTTAAGGGTGATCTGGGTTTCTTTTCAGGCCTACTTCAAGACAGCTGCATAGTCTTTTATTTAATCTCTCTGATTTATGAGATAAAATTCAAAAAGGTGTTTGTTGATAATTTGTTCATTAATTAATTTAACTCCTACACAATTCACAGGCCCTCTCATCTACATGAGGCTTGAAACATAGGATTTCAAGCACATAGAGGTTGAGGAATTCCCAATCACTTTGTATTTTAAGGATGACTAAAACAGAAATTCTTTTGGATTGCTAAATCTTATTTTTCCCAATTATGAAAGATTTATATATTTATTACAGAAAATTTGGCAGTTACAGAAAGATCATTGAAAACACTGCCTCTCTTTCTCTACGCAGCAGTAGTTTATTGCATTTTCAGTTCCATATTGTTTTTCTAAGAATTCATGTAATTTTAAACAAATACAGCCTCTTTTTTCAAATGTCAAAATTGAGAACCAGAGAAGTTAAGTAGCTGTTCCAAGGTCATAGTTTCCAGCACTGCTAGATCAGAAGCCAACCCCCCTGTGGATAAGTCCAGGACTTTTGAGAGACAGCTAACGAAGATTTTCTGTCTTTTTAAAAAATTATTAAACTTTTGATTTTGAGACAATTATAGAGCCAAATGCAGCTGTAAGAAATAATACAGAGATCCCCCAAACTCTTTACTCGGTTTCCTCTTTGGTAACATCTAGCAAAACTGTGGTAATTATAGTATAATCAAGGCATTACCATGAGTCAGGATACAGGCCACACTGTAAGAGTCCCTGCTTTTGTGCCGGTAGCCACACCTACTTCCCTCCTACGCCCAGCGCTGCCTTAACCCCTGGCAACCACTGATTTGTTCTATAATTTTGTCACTTCAGAATGTTATTACTAATGATAACAGTGTATAACCTTTTGAGATTGGCTTTTTTTACTCAGCATATTCTCTGCAGATTTATCCAGATTGTTGCACATATCGATAGTTCGTTCCTTTTTACTGCTGAGTAGTATTCCATGGTATGAATGTAACACCATTTGTTTAACCATTCACTTGTTGAAGGATATTTCAGTTGTTGCCACTTTTTGGCTATTATGAATAAATCATCATGTATATTTTTGTGTGAATATAAGTCTCTGTCTCTAAGATAAATGCCCAGGGGTGCAATTGCTGAATTTTATGGTAATTGGATGTTTTGTTTTTTTAAGAAACTGCCAACAGTTTTTTCCATAATGGCTGTACTACTACTGCTTACCATTTCTATCTTTGTGGGGGGGGGTTGTTGTTGTTTTTAAATTTTATTTGTCAGTTACAACTGACATACAATATATTAGTTTCAGGTGCTTTTTATTTTTTTTAATTAACTCATTCTCCTTGATTTTCACCAATCTTAAATTCTGATACTCAGTAAATTAGAAGACTTTGAAGTAAAAGCTTTTGGAAATAAGGAATAGAACTGAATTAATTGGAATTATTTAACTGGGAATTAATATTAAACTTGACTCAATAAAATTCATTAAAAACCTCTAAGGTTTAAAACACTATAGTGTTTTATATACAGTACCTATTTCTGTTGTGCTGCAAAAGAATAGGTAGAATGGCTTTTTATAAGCTAAAAATTTTTAATATTAATATTTGTAGATCATATCAGCTCAGTAGAGAGAGTAATATTATTCTCTTCATTTTTAGCTCTTTAAAGAAATGGCCTGGGTCTATCAGCTTCTACCCAATGGATAGTTGAGATAGTCTCTGTTTTGAGACCCCTGAGATAGCCTTGGCCGAGGCTTTGTTGGAGCAACACTAGGGACCCCATAGTCCACTGCCCCAGATTCTCAGACTGGCATTACTACACAGTTACATAAAAACCTGGTGTCACAATCATCTTCCAAATGGAGAAGAGCATTAATCAACTGTGTATTCTCAGATACACCTAAATACAAAATGAGTTTTCTTTGTTGCCTTTTCCGTTTTTCTTTTTAAAAATCTCTATACCTCTTCTGAGGTCTTTTCTGCTTTTCCTCTTTTCCTGCATTTTTCTCACTTTATTTCTCTTTGTCTTAATGTAGCATATTCTTCTACTGGTATCCACCCAGACTCATTACCTGCTCTCAGAACCACTCTTTACAGGGACTTCCCCAGGCCATGGCTTCTCACAGGACATTTTGGAACTGTATCACAGAATGAAATATTGGAAAGCCTTGTCTTTAGGTGACATTTAATGGCGTGGTTGTATATAGGTTAGCCCTAGCACCTTACTGAGTAATATTTGCAAAATAATTATCGAGCCCTTGTCTTTGGAGAAATATAATTTAAAAGACAGCACCCTGAAAGAAAGTGTATCTAACAGTAACGATACTTAAGGACTGTGGCTTTCCCTCACTGTACTGCATGTGTGTTTTTCTTCTTAGAGGCTGCATGGAGATTCTGACCAAACCTCTTGCCAGTGAGAAAGTTGTCCGACCAGCTCTCATCTATAGTCTCTTTCCCAACGTGCCCCCTACCATCTATTTTGGCACCCGGGATGAGAGAGGTAAACCTTAGTATCTGAGCCCAGAAGAGCCCCTGGGAGAATGATGCTAGCAAAGCTGGGAGGAGGTAGGAGAAAGGGAGGAGGGGCTTTCTAGAATGGCTGTTATGGTGCTTGGTTCCCCACCTGGTTCACCGGTTCGATATGGGCACCCTTTTCTTGTTTGTCCTTGAGCTGACCCTTTTCAGCCCCATAATCTCATGCTTCTTCTTGCCCTAAAATCTTCCCTATTCCCCTTTCAACCTTCTCTCCTTTCTGTGCTCTTCATCCCATTGCAGCCCTTTTCCTTCCCCAAAGCGTGCTCCTTTGAAACTCTGATGTGGAATAATACTTAGTGACTTGCCTACTCAGGGAAGGTTGAGCAGTAGTTTCATCTTTTTCCTCTTCTCACATAATACTCCTGCTCTTCTCTACCACCCCCACCCCCTTTTCCTTAGTGGAGAAACTTCCCTGGGAACAGAGGAAGCTGCTCCGGTGGAAGATGAGTGCAGTGACCCCCAACATTGTCAAGCAGACCATTGGAAGGTCCCACTTCAAAATCAGCAAGAGTGAGTCACTTGCTTTACTGTGAGCCTGTCCTTGGTCCCAATAGAAGGGCTTTGGGCAGGAGGAGAGCCTAGAGACCTCCTGCTGTGTGGGAACCCTATCCTGAAGTTTCCAACCTGTTAAGAGGACATAGCTGTGAACTCTTTGGCCTGGAGCCTGTTCCTCAAAATTGGAAGACAGAGGGCTATTGTTCTGCCCCTGACCCTAGGGTCTCATGTAGGACAGTTCCATAGTAACGCTTAGAAAGCAGGGTCTGGGAGCTATGCCCAGGCCCAGTGGTCTTTCTGGGACCTCTGGGCCCCTCTGTCCCGGGAACTGAGCTGCTAGCAGGACTGACTCCCCAATGTGCCTTCTGTAGAAAATGATGACTGGCTGGGCTGCTGGGGTCACCACATGAAGTCTCCTAGTTTCCGATCCATTCGGGAGCATCAGAAGGTAGGGGCCCTTTCCAGGGCACTTTTCTCCAGGAGTTTGGACTAGGTGGGAGGAGGCTGGTATTGAGGGAAGAGGTGGATGACCACGGGGAAGCAGGAAGGCTTATAGAGGAGTGAAGAAAGTACAGGAAGAGGGTGCATGTGAGACCCTAGCAGATCATGCACCTCTAGCAGTTCAGCTGTCATAGCCCCTCAAAGACACTTTTTTCTCTAGTGTCTTGAGATGCAGTGTCTTTTCAGTTTGTTATGTTTCCCCTATAACCACTCCACATTGTTTCTCTTCTTCCAAGCAGAATATGTATAAAAAGGACTCTGGTTTCATGTTGGAATGATGGAATCCCTTGCCCTCAGACTTACTAAAGGCTAGGTGCTTGTCTATGTTTGTTCCACAGGCTGCTGTGGAAAAAGACTTAACAGCTTTTTCTTTGGCTATCTTGTCTGTCCCAATCACTCACTACTATGTCATGAGCCATCAATTAGAGGGCACTGAATTTTGTTGTGATTTAATTATCTTTTGCTGAGTGCTCAGCAGCTGGATATTTTAAGGACTATTAGTGATAAGAAGGTGGACCAGGAGCTCAGAAAGTTTGTAAGGAAGTTGGAATGGGATAGTGTGTCCTGCTATCTTCCTCGTGATCTTACCTGGGCTCTCTCCCTGCTCTCACCCTTTGTTCCTCCGGTAGCTAAACCACTTCCCAGGTTCATTCCAGATCGGGCGAAAGGACCGACTGTGGAGGAACCTGTCCCGCATGCAGAGCCGCTTTGGCAAGAAGGAGTTCAGTTTCTTCCCCCAGTCCTTTATCCTGCCCCAGGATGCCAAGCTCCTGCGCAAAGCCTGGGAGAGCAGCAGCCGCCAAAAGTGGATTGTTAAACCAGTGAGTGGGTCACAGTGGGTAGTAGACCATGGTCTAAGAGTGGGAGAGGCAGAGTGTGGGGCCAGGAGCAAATCTCATCTCCTTTTCACTTCTAGCCAGCGTCAGCTCGAGGCATTGGCATCCAGGTCATTCACAAGTGGAGTCAGCTCCCCAAACGAAGGCCCCTTCTGGTACAGAGGTGAGCCTGTCTCTAGCTCAGATCCCGTTCCTCATTTTCTCATTTCTTCCCTCTGAAAGTTTCCTTTTTTACCATGAAAGCCAAAGACTTTCTTCAGCCAGCTGTTTTAACCCTTTTCTTGTTTAGAAGAAAAAGTGCAGCTCTCTGCCAGCGTTAATTTAACATCATGCATAGGAATGCTACGTGTACTAGGATTTTGACAATTTCAGCGATCAAGAATTACTAAATTTTGTAAATGGGAACACCACTACTAAAAACAGAATGCTATAAATAGAATGATATCATTTGTCTCCAGAGACTTTTGATATTTTAGAGAGGTGCGAAAATTATAATAAAAGGAAGATATTTTGTGGCAGGCTTTGGGGGTGAGGTTAGGACTGTAATCTGCGAGTTATCTCAGGGCAAATGCTGCAGCTGTAAGTGCCACCGGCAAGTATTCTCTAGGCAAATGGGAAATGTGTTAAATCTTTATCTAGGAGACTGTTAGCTGGCTTCTGCCATGGCTCACTTACTCACTGAGCCCGCTCTCGTCCGCCATGTCTCTGAAGCTGGTCTTTTCTCGTGTAGGTATCTACACAAACCCTACCTCATCAGTGGCAGCAAGTTTGATCTGCGAATCTATGTTTACGTCACCTCCTATGATCCTCTACGGATTTACCTCTTTTCAGATGGACTTGTCCGCTTCGCCAGTTGCAAGTATGTGGTGGTGGTGAGGTGTCACCCTGATAGCTTTGGAAATTTGCTTTTCTGAGAGGAAGGGAAACTGGAGGATGCCCAACAAAAATAACAAATGTTTTGGTAGTTTTTGTTAGCAAAAGAGAAGGTGGGGTATTTGGGAAAACCTAGTTTTCCTTTCCCCCTTTGTGACTCCTTTACTTTTTACACATGACACTTCTGACGCTCCTGGTCACCAAATATGTGGGTTTTTTCCCCCAAACCAAGCAATTCTCTGCAGTACCAGCTTGGTGTCCTACAGTGTAACTCAATTTTGACAACATCTACCGGGAGATAGTTTCGGATCCAACAGGTTAGGGGCTCAGTCTCATGAGGCTTCCCAACCTCCCACATCAGATGCCAGTCACAAGTCCAGGTTGCCACATGTGCTTCTGACCTACCAGCTGTAAATCAGAGGTTCCCATTACCACCTCCTTGGGTTCAATTAATTTGGTGGAGCAGCTCACAAAACTTAGGAAAACAGTTTACTTATGTTTACTAGTTTAGTATGAAAAAAGGGTATGTTAAAGGATAGAGACGAACATCCAGATGGAAGAGGTGTGTAGGACAAGGTATGTGGGAATGGTGTGGTGCTTCTTTCTCTGGGTGTGCCACTCTCCCAGCTCAGCCTCCACATGTTCATCTACCCAGAAGCTCCCACATCCCGTACTGTTGGGATTCTTATAGAGGCTTCAGCACATAGGCACTTGCAATCATTGACTTCATTTTCAGCCCATCTTCCTTCTCAAGAGAATGGAGGGCTCAGTTAAAAATTCCAAGCTTCTAGTCATGGCTTGGTATTTCCGGTCACCAATCTCATCCAGGTGCCCACCCAAAATCACCTCATTAGAAAAAAGCATCCAGGAAATCACAAGGATTTAAGGAGCCCTGTGTCTGGAACTGGGGCCAAAGACCAAACATTAGAACAAAAGATGCTCAATAGTTTTATCATTTAAGGACTTTTAAAGTTTTTAGGAGCTCTGTGCCAGGAACTGGGGGCAGAGACCAATATATATATTTCTTATTATAAATTACAGTTATCACATGAGGAATGGGAAATAAGGAGGTTCTCTATTTCACTGAATCTGGGGAGGGTCTTTCTGCAGGACTGAGGTAGGATAAAGGAGATTAGTTTAGCTGTGGTGTTCTTGAAATCTTACCAACAGACATATTTCGGAGGCTCTTGTGCATCTGAAAACATCTGTTCACTTGTCCTTTACCTCCTCAAGATTTGGGAAAATGTTTGACCATTGTCTGTCTGCTGCCTCACCATCTCACCTGTGCCTTTCTCCTCACTTTCAGGTATTCCCCTTCCATGAAGAGCCTTGGCAACAAGTTCATGCACCTGACCAACTACAGTGTCAATAAAAAGAATGCTGAGTACCAAGCCAATGCAGATGAAACGGCCTGCCAGGGCCACAAATGGTACCTAGGCATTGTCCCTGCCAAGCGGAGGCCTAGAGAAGCACAGGGTTCTTGGGTCTGGGGAGGTTCAGGAAGATGGTGAGTGGAGGATTAATATGAGATCTAAAGATTATATAAACACTTGGCAATTCATAATTGGTCTGTTTGCATCCAACCTCATCTTTCTTAATTCAGAAGATCAAAAGAAGAGATATAAAGATATTGGCTTCTTATTCCCTTTTCTTTCTCTTTATCACTCAATTCATAGGCTGTAATTCCAAATACTCCCACCCCCTCTCCCACCTTGCAGGGCACTGAAGGCTTTGTGGAACTACCTGAACCAGAAGGGAGTCAATAGTGATGTCATCTGGGAGAAGATAAAGGATGTTGTTGTCAAAACCATCATCTCGTGAGTCACTCTGCCACCTTGTTGTGAGGCCTGTCACTGAGCCCGCTCTTTTCTCATGGTCCTCCACTCTGCTGTGTTTCAGACTTAGACCGTGCTGTGCTTCAGTTCCTGGGGACAGGGGATAGGAAGGAGTGAATATAGTTAAACTCTGCTCTTCTATTGCAATTTATCCCCAGAAGCTGGCCCCTAGTCAGAAGCCTCCCCCGAGGGCTGCTTTTTCTGGGCTGCTTCTGGTCTCCCATCTCTGGGCCATTCCACTGGCAGGGCAGCTCTGGGTAAAGCCCTCTGGGAAGAGCTGGGCTGAATACTTCTTCCTCCTTATAACCAGGTCAGAACCCTATGTGACCAGCCTGCTAAAGATGTACGTGCGGCGACCTTACAGCTGCCATGAGCTCTTTGGTTTCGACATCATGCTGGATGAGAACCTCAAACCCTGGGTCCTGGAAGTCAACATTTCCCCGAGGTAGGTGGTGGTGTCAGGGCACTCACAGTAGAACCCTGTCTGTGTCCTCATGATCCTATTTCTGCTTTAGTCTCACTTACTTTGGGCAGAACTTTCCTTCACTAGAATTTGAATTTTTTCTGTATCATCTGTATGTTTGCTCATTTACTCATTCTTTGCCATTATCTCAAGGTTCTTTGTTAAAAGTTGTAATTTGAACTTGATCCCACCACCTGCTTTCCTCTAGCAAATGAAGGTCATAGGTAAAACCACTCTGAGTAAGGTTATTCACTATCTGTGGGGGAAGAGGACACCCATGATGGTGCTCATGAATTTGACAAAGTTTTTTCATCATAGGGAAGCCAGGGAGTACATGGGGTTAGAACTGACTTAGACATGTGCCTGGAAACAGTTTTGAAGTGTGCTTTTACCACTCTTTGTATCCTTTCCCCAAAGCCTCCACTCCAACTCTCCGCTGGACATCAGCATCAAAGGCCAGATGATCCGTGACCTTCTGAACCTGGCGGGCTTTGTTCTGCCCAGCACAGAGGACATCATATCCAGCTGTAGCAGCTCCGGCAGCTCTACGACCAGGTCAGCCCCCTTGCTTACCCGCAGCTCAACTGGCGGCATGAACAGCCCCATCGTGGCTCTGGAAAGGAATGGTGCCTGGGCGCTCCCTCTTGCTGTCCCTTGGTGCTCAGTCTGCTTCTGCAGTCTACCCACACACCTCTGCCACGTCAGCACCCCTAAAAGCACTTCAGCTATACTGTTCCCTGGCTCAGGAACCTCCACAGGGCATGGGAATCAGCTTTAAACTCCTCACACAGATATGTAAGGCCCCAGCCTCCTCTTCTCAGAGACACTGCCCTTTGCTCCGTACTCTGTAGGCTTCTGTACTCTGACAGACTCATCACTCATAGAACTCAGGGTTCGAAGGATCCTTAAAGATCAGTTAATCCAGTCTCTGAAACATTTGTTGCCTCTCACTTTGCCCCATAGAGTCCCCTCATTTGCTTGTGAGGTTTCTTTCCCCTGAAATTTCTCTCAACCAGACCTCTCTATTGCGACCTTACCCATATAGCAAAGCCTAGCTCCAGGCACCATCCTGAGAAGCTACCTCAGTGTGGGCTCTCTCCTCCATATCCCCACACTACTTGGAACCACTCTCGAGGGAAGGGAACAAATATTCAGTCAGTACCTGCTATGTGTAAGGAAAAACCTGTAACTTATCTTCACAGCCCCCTGAGGCTGATATTGGTATCTTCAGTTTACAGATAAGGAAGCTGAAAAACACTGGGATTAAGTAGCCCATCCAAGGTCAGCTAAAAAGTGGTAGAGCTGGAATTCAATTCCTGATTTGCTGGTAACAGAACTTGCTTTCCCTGTCACACCTTGTAGACTCATGTTTGGCTCTGTGCTGTTATTTGTCTTTTGACACCTGCCATCCTCTTGGAGGCTGTCCTTGCATCTCTCAGTAATAATTGTAGTAATGTGGATAATTAAACTGGGGTGCAGGGAGGTCAAATAATTGGCCCGGGAGCACACAGCTGGTAGTGTTGATGCAGTTAAACTAAACTGAAGTATACAGCAATTATTCCAGAGTTTATCTTTTATTTATTTAT
This sequence comes from Cynopterus sphinx, assembly GCA_030015415.1. Lineage (NCBI taxonomy): Eukaryota > Metazoa > Chordata > Mammalia > Chiroptera > Pteropodidae > Cynopterus > Cynopterus sphinx. Next base: position 194,122,823 of record CM057379.1, read on the forward strand.
TTTTTTTTACCATTGAAATACAACCCAGAGAGGGTACATGGTAGTCTTTTAGTTCTTCTGTAGTACTTGACTCTTAGGCTACTTCAGTGGAGTGCATTGCAGTCTGATCAACTCAAGTAACAAACGTCTGCCCATGTTTCTTTGTCATTTCTTGAGAAGGGAGTCTTCCTGGGCTGGACCCTATCTGCACATGTCCTCAGGTTCTAATGCTCCTGACCTTCCCCTTTCTCCCTTAACACCTCCTGCCTTAGCCTGCCCGGCTCCCCCAGAGACAAATTTCGAATGACGCCAGAGCACTTCACTGCACAGAAGATGAAGAAAGCCTATTACTTGGCCCAGAAAACTCCTGATCAGGTAGGAGATTACCTTCCCCCGCAGTGCCAGCAGAAGGCTTCCCTGCTCAAACTTGTGGATCATGAAGGCAACCAGTTTTTCTTCTGCCTAGGGCAGGGATTCCTGACCCAGGTCCGTGATCCCCTTGGTAGGTAGAGATGTGTTGACATGAACATCATTCCAGGACAGAGGTGATGGCCTTTATCAAACATTTTCAACGTGTACTGCTAAGAGCAGTAGTTCCACTAGCTGTAGATATGCTGTATTAGCCTCCCCCTATTCTCCAAGCTGTAAAGCCTTTGGGTTTCTTTCCCTGAGGTGCAGTGAGCCCCTGAAAGGCTTGTCTTTCTCCAAGTAGGTGAGAGAGCCAGATGGAAGAGTGGCAGACGTGAGGCTATTGCCAAATCTGAGTTGCTGGATCCTGATCTCAACTTTATCCAACAAATGATTTAACGCCTATGCCCTAGTGGCCCCACCATCACAAATGGGAGTATCTTCATCCCCTAGCTAAGTTTAGTAGACTTGGGAACAAACGAGGTCCACAGCTGGCCTACCAGGCTGCCTTGGTGGTCCCCTGAGAGTCAGTCATAGGGCCTTAGGACCCCAGAGTTGTGCTCCTTGTCCCCCAGCTACTTGATTCTCTGCCTCTGGCATATACTTTCTGTCACACCTTCTTCCTCCCTGTCCCTTGGGCCATAGGACTTCTATGCGTCTGTGCTGGATGTCCTGACTCCAGATGACGTTCGAGTTCTTGTTGAGATGGAGGATGAGTTTTCTCGCCGGGGTCAATTCGAAAGAATTTTCCCTTCTCGAATTGCTTCTCGCTATCTCCGCTTTTTTGATCAGCCACGATATTTCAATATTCTTACCACCCAGTGGGAACAGAAGTACCACGGCAACAAGCTCAAAGGTAACGTGTCCTCTCTGCCTGAAAGAGACCATGTTTCATTAGAGATTAAATCCCAGTAGACCAAGAAATGGGCCTCCCTGGCAAGAAGAATTGGCCAATTGATTCTACCCTCTTAAATCCCACCCCTGCTAATCTTGTCCTAGGAGTAGATCTGCTTCGGAGTTGGTGCTACAAAGGGTTCCACACAGGAGCCATCTCTGATTCTGCTCCAGTGGTGAGTGATGCCATTGCAGGGAAGGGACAGCTCTATCTCAGGCCCCTCCCTCCTCTGCCTGAAGAGTGCAGCATGGGTTGAGTGTAGGTCCAGACCCTCTCACTTCTCCTCTAGGCCCTGCCCCTGTGTCTCATGACTTACCCTTCCTTCTCAAGAAAATAATTTCTCCTAGGATTCCCTGAGTGCTTTTCTTTCAAGGATCAAAAAGTGCTTCTTTGTAGCCTCAACTTTTTGTCTGAATTGGGAGAGAATCAAGCCCTTTCCCCATATGGCCCATGCCTGAAGGGTATGGAAGTGGGGGAGCCCCACAACCACTCAGGGGCAGAGCTGGGAGAGAGTGCTAGGACTTCTAACACTCCTGCCTCATCTCTGCCTCACCCTTTTGGCCTTGTTGCTTCCTTTGCTTTTAGTGGTCTCTCCCGACATCACTTCTGACCGTCCCAAAGGGTGACACGGCATTCAATGCTTTCTTTAAATCGGAGACTAGCAAGCTGGGGTGAGTGTTACCTGGGCCAGGGAATGGTGTTGAGTGTGAGTCCAGGGAGTTTTCCTCCTTCCTCTCTTCTCAGATTATAATGAGATCAGCATTCTCTGATTGAGGATAACCTCTTCCTATGGCTCTTGGTATGCCCAATGAAGCTGAGCTGAGCACAGAATCATCTGCAGCGTCCACTCTCAGCCATGTCCACTAGCTGTAGAACTCTCTAGCCCTCGTACCTCATACACATTCACACTTGCACTTAAGCTCTCAAGCCTTAAGATAAAATATATTTCATGATTATTTATACTTTCACATAATTATGGTCTATATAGCACCATAAAGTTGTGAATGTCTGGTCCAGACTCTGAAGGCAGATCACAGGTTGAGGTCTCAGCTGCACAGTGTCTCAGCCATTTCTTTCCCCACCTGTTCCCTTCAGAAAACACAGCTCCAAGGAAATCACACCACCCAAGATGGGATCACACCCAAGCCTAAGCCTACTCAAGCTGGCCTTTTCTCTTTCCCCAGGAAACCTGTTTCTTCAAAGGACAGTGAGGACACTGGCAAAGAGCCCAGCCTCTCCACTCAGATGTTACCTGTGATCAAGAACTCTGGGCAGCCTTCCAGACTCTCTGCTTCTCCCACCTCCCAGTCTACTGGTGACTGCCTTCTGGCTGCTGTGAGCCCATGACTGGCCTCTGTCCACTAGCTCCCCACTGGGAGCACCAGTGTTAACTACCTCAGGGGAACTGGCCAGCCGGAGCCCCCGCCCCCTCCACCTCGCCCCTCCTCAGAGTATTTTTTGAAGTGGTTGAATTGCAGATGGATATCTGGAGGGCTGGAGGGGTGGTGGGGTTGGGGAAAAGGTGAGGAAGGTTCACTGGCTGGTACCTCATATCTCAGCAGAGAAGCCAATGATGGCCACTCAGCCTTATAAAAGCAGGGTTTGGTTTCTACTTTCAGAGAGCCACGTGTGGTTTGTTTTAGGCCTTGGTGCAGTGATTGAATTAGAGCTCAAGAGGAGAAAACATAATGGACGTATTTGGCTGAAGTCCCTTATAATTGAGGTGTTTCTGAAGGTCCTCATTTCCTCAGGTCTCACCCTCCTTCAATCCCCCTCTATCCTGAGGCTCCCCTGTCAGACACCTTCAGACTTCCTCAGTAGACAGGAAGAGGCCATGACGTGATGAACCCATTTTCTATCACAGTAGTCTCGGGGGCTTCCCTGCTACCTGACCACTTGTCTTTTCATACGTCCACTATGCCAGTAGCCCTAGGTCTTCCTAGTCTATATGAGTAGTGATCTCGTATCACTACTAGATCAGCCTTCTAGACTTTTCTCTCTAGAATGTTACCTCTTCAGCTCTTGGCTTTCTAAGGGTGAGAGGTTCTGTGAACATTATGAATTTCCTGTAGCCCCAGTGAAGAGGCCCAGATAATCCCAGTCGCTATTGTCCGTATATTAAAGGACACAGTCCTGGGGGAGGGTAGAAGGGACTGTGATTTCCCCGCAACCCAAAAGAAGGTTCATGCTCTGCTTAATCCCTTTGCTGTCACTGACTAGCGGGGTCTGACTCACAGGTCACCAGGGCAAACAGTCTGCTGACTTGGCAGCTGTGTTTCAAGAGCAGCCACTATTGCACAGAGGGCTTCTAGTCAGCCTACCGACAAAACTTCTTGTACTCTTGACTGAATGTGCCTCCCTCCCCAAGACTCAGTGAAGTACTGAGTGTTCAATAAATGTTTGCGTGAACTGTCCACATGGAGGTCTTCAAGGGCACACGCACCTGAACCAGAAGTTCTACTTCTCTTCCCTGGGACCAAGTGGAGTCCAGGGGAAGCCAGGCTGGCAGAATGTGAATGGAAAAGATTGTTTTCTCTTGAACTGTGCTCTTTCTTAACCCAGCACTTCCTGGTTGCTGCTTGCCCCTTCCCCAGTCCTGCAATCCCTTTACTCCATTTTTCTAGCAGCAGGGCCCAAGAAGAAGTCAACTGGCTCTTATCTGTGCTTCCCAAGTTTTCACCTTTCCATGTCAACCAGGAAGCTCTGCTTATGGTATCATCTTGGGCTCTCTGCCTTTATTCTCTCTGAGCTTTGGAAAGGTGGAAACTACCTTGTTTTATTACTCCTGGAGTTCTGTGGCAAGTTAGGATGGAGCCAGGGAAAAATCACTTAAGAGCCCTGATTGGGTTTCAGGCCCCACAGGTGACTGTGCTGGCCAAAGCGAAGGCTGTCTTGACAGTTGTGAAGAAAGCTTGGTGGCATACTCCTGGGGCAGCTCTTGCTATTTCCATAGTAAGGGCTTTAACTTCATCCCAGCAAGAAAGACCCTTGAAGATAACTCCCTCTTGTCCAACCTGGATGCAAAAATGTCTCAATGAACTTTATAACAGTGGCAATAAGCAATCTCCCTAAGAAAACTCTCCACCTGCTTAAGCAGTTTTGTTGTGGCTGGTCCTCTGGTGCAAGGGCTTAGATATGGGGGCCTGCCTGGGCTGGTTTGCTCCCTGGAAACCAGCTTCAGTTCTTTGGCCTGCCTCTGAGAATCCCCACACAGCACATTCCTATCACGTAACTGGAGAAGGGACCAGCATTGTAGCATAATGGAAATGGGGTATGGGGGAGGCACGGAGGACTTATGAAATTAAATGAATGATGAAAATAGAGTATCCTTAGTAGTTTAAAATGTGTACGTACATTATTTTTAATATTCATCACATTTGAGTATCTGGTATGTGTGAGTGTTTTGCAGCGTGGGAGAAGGATGGGGCTTATGTATCATATTTTCCTTTCACCCTTGAGAGAAAATTAAATCTTGCTTATTAAGCGTTTAGCATACACACTTAGCATCGAATATCCACAGTATAAGTTATGTAGCTGGATAAGGAATTTGGGGGAAGTAATGAGATTTATTTTAAATTTGGAGATATTGTAGAATAAATGTTTGTCAGACACGTCAGTTGTTTTCCTAAGTTGATAATGTACCCAGTCCCTATTTGGAGAAAGGGGAATGAAGTATAGTATTTCTGGAGCAGTAGAGTGAGGATTTGGGTTGGAAGGCCAGGAGTATGGTCACTATTCCTGTTTATTTCACATTCACTCAGGAATACTAATGAAGAGGTGGCCTTGTGATAGGAAAAGAGCACAGGTCTTGGAGGCTGACCTTGGGTTCAAATTTCAGTTCTGCCGTGTGACCTTGGGCACATTGTCTAACTTTTTAAAGTCTCAGGTTTTTTTTTTTTTTTAAATTATACCTACATTTTAGGGTTGTGAAAATTAAGCAAGACATAGTAAAAGATCTTAGCACTTAGAGGGTTTTTAATGCATGGTTACTCTTTTCTCCATTTGCTACCTAAACCCTGTTCTTAGGATAGGGGAAGGCAGGCAAGAAATGTAAAACCCTTTCCACAAGGGAAGTGTAACAGCTATGGAGCCTTTTAGAGGTAAAGGAGGCCAGAACAGGGTTTAGATACCTCATCACCTCCACCTTCATCCCAGTGCACACAGAAGCATCGTCATTCATTTTCTTTCACTCTTTGTTGGGGATTTATTTCTCTGATTAAATGTCTCATAGTCAGAATAGAAATTCCCTGGGTAAGGAAGCACTTCAAGCACTAGAAGTGTATGAATCGAATGAGATTATTCCTCATCCCAAGAGAAGTTTTGATAAGAGATAGTAAGAGAGAAGTGGGTGCCTAGTAGCTGGAAAGGGGAGGAACATGGTACAGAAAATAGAAACCTTGAACTAGAGCAAGAGCCAAAGAACAGATAAACCAATTCAACAGCTGTGCCAAGGAATAATTGTCATTGCAGTTACATTCCCATGGTTTCAAGCCATTTAGTTGAGGGTGATTGTCCCTCCCTGTCACCGTAGCCAAAAGGCACAGTTGATTGCCCTTTTGAGGCCATACAACACTGGGCCAGTGAAGGAGGTTGGTAAATCAGGTACACAGTCCATTCCACATACCTCATCAGGTGAATTAATTACCCAAATGAGGTCACGAAAGGCAGCCAGGAGACCCCTCCTGGCTTCCTCTGGATTTGTCCTTTAAGAGTAAGGCTCAGCTCTGTCTGCTGTTTGAATCACTCAATGACTTTTTTTTTTTTCACTGCACTACTTTGAGACTTAGAAACATTGTTGGTTTTCAGAGATATGTGGCTGAGGAAGCACCATTGCATGCCACTTGAAATTCCAATCCAGCCTTTCAATACTTCTTTGTCTCTCAGACCCCCTCTAAGAGTTTGCACCCTCATTGGTGTCGAGGAATTGATACAGGCTCACTTGATTTGAACTTTCATCAACTTTGGAACAATGAAAGCTACAACTAAGACTATAATGACAGCTTCAGATATTTGGTATATATGCTTGGCTAAGGAGCCAGTGAGTTAAAGCTAACACTTGTGGATTATAACAACCTCTGAGTTCAAATCCCACCAAGGCCAAATGATAGGGCAGTATGGCTGAGCCCCACTGTCCCTGCAGGCAGGTGCCCAAGTACACCCTAGGTGGTAAAGGGTCATACTGGACTGAGTCCTGAGCAGAGAGCCTCTCCATAGAAACAGTAGGAAAGGGTCACTCCCTCACATGTCACACAGTGCACGTTTCTTGGGGAACCTGGTGCTGACCCATTCATAGAAGACCTGCTTCTGGGTCAGGGTTGCTGTGTAGCAGAGTTACTCCCTTCCTGTGATCTATTGAAAGGTGGCTCTCAACACGATAGTTTGAAGGGGGAAAAAGAAAGACTGAAAAAACAAACAACCACACACGTACACACAAAACTGGACACCCCTTATGCAATAGAATGGCTCAAATGAAGACTGAAAATACCAAGTGTCAGAATGAGGAGTAATTGAACCATATACATTTTGATGGGAATGCAAAATAGTACCTTGGAAAACAGCTTGGTAGTTTATTATATAGCCAAACATACTCTTAAATATGACCCAGCAATTCACTCTTGCATACAAATGTGCACAGCAGGTTTATTCACAACAGCACAAACTTGGAAACAACCCAAATATCCAGCAACTGGTGAATGAATGAACGAATTGTGTTATGTCTGTTGCAATACCACTTAGGTATAAAAAAGGAATAAACATAACATGCAACAACATGTCAAGAGCATTAAGTTAAATGAAAGACACCAGAAACACTTTATAATTCCATTTATGTAGCATTCTAGAAAAGACAAACTGTAGTGACAAAGTTTATCAGTGGTTGCCAGGGACTATACATGAGGGAGGGGACTGACCATAAGGGGGTGGGGAGGAGGGAATTGGAAATATTTCGTATCTTCCTGGTGATTGTTACATGATTGTGCTTTTGTTCAAACTCACCAAATCAGATTTAAGATGGGTGAGTTTTATTGTATGTAAGTAAATAGATTTGACATATAAAAGGACAAGGAGTACCATTTCATGCAAATTAAACACGATGAGATAACACTAGAACAGTTAAAAAGGCAGGCAAGACCAAATGTTGAAGAGGATGTGCAACAATCGAGGTTTTCTCATAAGACTGATAGTTGAGTGTAAAATGTTGCAATGACTATGGGACACTAGAAGTTCATATAAGTTAACATTTACTTATGACTTAACGTATTTACCTATGACTCAGTAATTTCATTCCTAAGTATTCCCTCCCCCACAAATGAAATTGTATGTCTGCCAAAAATACTTACTGCCGCTGTGTTTATAATAACAAAAAATGGAAACAACCCAAATGCCTCACAACAGGAGATAAAGTGATTTATGATACTACTCAGCAATAAAAAGAAAACTACAGCCTTACGAAAATGTTGGCCTTACAAAAAATGTTTAAAGAGCTTCTTTAAGCTGAAAAGAAAAGACACTAAGAAAACATACAGAAGTAAAAATCTCACTGTAAAAAAGTATATATATAGTAAAGGTAGTGGATTAGTCTCTTAGAAAGCTAATATGAAGATGAAGAGACAAAAATAAAACTACAATAACTAGTTAAGGGATACATAAAATAATATGTAAAATGTGACATCAAAAACAAAATGGGTAAAATGTAGTTTTCAAATTTAAGTTGTTTTCAACTTAAAATAGATTGTTATATATATAGGATGTTATGTTTGAACCTCATGGCAATCACATACAAAAACTTAGTAAATACACAAAAGGAATGTAAAAGGAAGCTAAACAACATTAAAGAAACTCATCAAACCACAAGGGATGAGAGAAGAATGTAACAGAAGAACTCCAAAAATAGAAAACAACAAAATGGGAATAAATGTATATCTATCAATAGTTACTTTAAATATATATGGACTAAATTTTTCTACAAGAAACGTCAGAATTAAGGACATGTAGTTAAAGCAAAGAGATGGAGGAAAATATTTCATGCAAGTGGAAATGAAAACTGGTATAGCTAGACTCAAATAAAATCGACTTTTAAAGTAAGTCTAATAAAAGAGGAGGCATTATGTAATAATAAAAGGGATCAATACATCAAGAAGATGTAAGATTTATGAATATATATGCACTCAACATAGGAACATCAATATAAATAGCAAATATTGTCAGACCCAAGAGGAGAGATTGATAGCAATGTAATACCCGCCCCCCACTTACATCAATGGATAGATCATTCAGACAGAAAATCAGTAAAGAAACATTGAAATGAAACATTAAGGAACCATAAGACCTTAAATGAAACAGACCAGATGGACATTCTATCTAAAAGCAACAGAATACATATTTTTCTTAAGTGCACACGGAACATTCTTCACAATAGATCATGTTAGGCCATTAAACAGGTCTCGAATTCAAGAAGATTGAAATAATATCAAGCATGTTTTCCCACCACAATGGTATGAAACTAGAAATAAAACTATGCTCCCAAACAACCAATAGATCATCAAGGAAATCAAAGGAAAAATAAAAAAAATATCTAGAAGCAAATGAAAGCAGAAACGCTCATGCCAAAACTTATTGATGCAGCAAAAGCGATTCAAAGAGGGAAGATCATCACAATACAGGGCTATCTCAAGAAATGAGAAAAATCTCCATCTAACTTTACACCTGTATGAACAAGAAAAAGAAGAACAAATGAAGCCCAAAGTTAGAAGGAAATGATAAAAATCAGTGGAAAGAGATGCAATAAAGATTTAAAAGAGAATAGAAAAGATCAATGTAAATAAGAGCTGGTTCCCTGAAAAGAGACACAAAATTAGCAAACTTTTAGCTAGACTCACCAAGAAAATAAGTTCAAATAAATAAAATCCGAAATGAAAGAAGTTATAACTTATACCACAAAAAACATAAAGGATCATAAGAGACCACTGTGAACAATTATATGCCAAAAGATTGGACGACCAAAAAGAAATGGTTAAATTTCCAGGAACACAGTCCTCTAAGTCTGAATCATGAAGAAAAACAAAATCTAAATAGACCAATTACTAGCAAGGAGATTGAATCAATAATAAAAAACCTCCAGACTAATTTCAGGAACAGACAACTTCACTGGTGAATTCTACCAAATATTCAAAAAAGATTTAATACCTGTTCTTCTCAAACCCTTCCAAAAAATTGAAAAGGAAAAACTTTTCAACTCGTTTTATGAGGCCAGCATTACTCTGACACTAAAACCAGATAGACAACACACACACACACACACTTTACAACAACATGGATGACTTTCAAAAGCATCATATTGAGTGAAAGAAGCTAGACACAAAAGAGTACATATTGTGTAATTCTATTTATATGGAGTACAAGAATAGAGGAAACTAATCTATGGAGGTTCAAATCGGAACAATTGTTTCCTCTGGGAGTTAATAGTATAGTGAGAAAAGGGACACAAGGGAATTTTCTGGAGTGATGGTGATGCTCTTTATTGGGTGTTGTTTACATAGCTAATGCACTAGTAAAAACTCATCAGATTGAACATTTAAGACCTGTACATTGTAAAGACAGTATTTTTCTAGAAATTGAGATGAAATTGACACAAATAATTTTAAAGTGAATAATTCACTTAGTACATTCACAGTGTTGTGCAATCACCACCACTATCTAATTCCAAAACATTTTCATCAACCTAAAAGGAAACCCCAGCTCTCCTTCCCCCAGACTGCTTTCTGTTTTCTGTTTCTATGGATTTACCTATTCTAGATATTTTATATAAATTGAATCATACAGTATGTGATCTTTTGTGCCTGGCTTTTTTCATTTAGCATAATGTTTTCAAGTTTCATTCATCAGTACTTTATTCCTTTTTATGGCTGAATAATATTTCATTGTATGGAACATAATATGAATAATATGACTGAATAATATTCTGTTGTATGTATATACCACCATTTGTTTATCCATTCATCCATTGATGGGCAATTGGCTGGATTCTACCTTTTGGCTATTGTGAACAGCACTATTGTGAACATACACGTACATGTGTTTGTTTGAGTACCCGTTTTCAATTCCTTTGGATGTTGTATAGTTTGCTAGGGCTGCTGTAACAAAGTAAAACAAATTGAGTGGCTTAGAAAAGTAGAAATTTATTGTCTCAGAGTTTTAGAAGCTGGAAGTCTGAGATCAAGGTGTCGTCAAGGTTAGTTCTTTCCGAGAGATGTGAGAATCTGTTCCATGCCTCTCTCCTAGCTTCTGGTGGTTTGCTGGCAATCCTTGCATTCCTTGGCTTGTAGATGCACCACCCTGATTTCTGTCTACATGTTCACATGGTCGTCTCCCTGTGTGCATTTCTGTGTCCAAACTTCCACGTTTTCATAAGGAAGCCAATCATATTGGAATAGGGGCCCACCCTACCCCAATATGACCTCATCTTAACTACATGTGCAATGACCCTATTCCCAAATAAGGTCACAATATGAGATAGTGAGGGTCAGGACTTCAACATATGAATTTGGAGGGCGTACAATTCAACTCATCACAAGTATGTACCTAAGAACGGAGCTCCCAGGTAAGAACAGCTACTAATAATGCTGTGACAATGACATTATCAGTTTTGATATGCAGAAAATCATGATAATTAGAGTGCATGGTATATGTAGAATTGGAAAGACTGATTGAAACCAGACATCTCAAGTTTGAATGCTCAGCAGAGAAATACAAATTTTAAGACACATCTCTTTTTTAGAAACTCACTCAAAATCAGAATCTATAGGCTCGATAAAAACCGGATATCTCAGCAATCATACCTGAGACAATAGCAGAGATAAACATGACAGTTTTCTCTTATCAGATCTGTCTCTCTCTTGCCCCTACCAAATGATAAAAGGCTCAAATCCCTGGAGATATAAGAATTTTTTTTTTTTTGTATAATCCGTCTCTATCCTGTACAAATGACTTTCCTTAGGGGCTGGGGTATTAACAGATGAGGTCTTTGACATGAGAATCTCATCATGATATATTTCAGAAGAAAAATCATAGTCACTGGAAGAGATATAGATATTTTATTGATACAAGTGTAATTCTCTCCCTACAGTCAATGTTCAAGCAAAACAAATAGTAGCTATTATTTATTGAGTTTCTATTATGATTCAGGTATTGCTTTCCGTGTAGCCACACACACATACTTGTTCTTACAAAAATTCCTTCAATATTGGTATTATTATTATTTCTATTTTTCAGATAATAAAAACAAGTCTCAAAGAGGTTAGGTGAATTGGCCAAAGTTATTGAATGAATTAGTGAATACATGTACCACCCTGTTTCCTAGTATTTTGTAGCAGTTTCTGACTTCAGAAATCAATGAAAAGACCTGGATTGAAGGAAGGATGGAATATGAAGCTAAAAAAGAGGCAAGAATAGTAAGAGAATGACAAACGTGACAGTGAATTAATCATATGATCGATTCACTGTTATAAAGTAATGTTTGTAAAGTGATAAATAATTTACAAATGATATTTTTTAGTGTTTTTTCTGTATAATGTGTCTCATACATTTTCCCTCATTGAAAATGATGAAATAGACAGTACATGTCCAAATAAAAGCCTCTGCCAGTTGTCAAATGGGGTTTTCAACGTCATTATTCAAATATTATTTTTGGCGTGTTTCCAAACTGTGGGTTTGGAAGTGGAGGTGGATCCTTTGGTTTTATTCATGGCCTCTCATTTGCTTTACTGAATACACTCCATGGGTCCAGCCAACCCTCTGCTTCTACAATTTAGCAAACTTCTAGAGTGAGGAATCTTGGGACTATAAATTACGTGCACAGGTAGGAGCATGGACATAGAATCCAGCTTGGCTTAATGGAATCCTGTGCCTAATTTCTCCCTTAACTGCTACCTCCTTCAGCCCTGGGCTGATCTTGGTCTCCTTCTCTCCCTATTTTTCCTTCTTTCCTTCTTTCTTTCTGTATAATTCTTTTATGGTGGTAAAATATAACATAAAAATTTGCCATTGTAACCATTTTAAGTGTACAGTTCAGTGGCATTAATTATATTTACAGTTTTACACAACCATTCTCACTACCTACTTTCAAATATTTCATCACCGCAAACAGAAACTCTGTACTTTCTAATAACTCCCCACTGCCTACTTCCTGTTTCCTAGTAGCCTCTAATCTTTCTCTCTCTATGAATTTGCCTACTCCAGATATTACAAGTGGAATAATACAATATTTGTCCTTTGCCAATGTTTGCCAATGTTAGGCCAGTGTTCACATTAGCCTAATGTTTTCAATGTTTATGTTGTGTCATGTATTAGAACTTCATTTCTTTTTATGGATGAATAATATTCCACTTATGTTTATCCATTCTCTTGCTGACAGACACTTGAGTAGTTTCCATTTTTTGGGTATTGTGAATAATCCTGCTATGAACACTGACACACAAGTAACTGAGTTTCTGTTTTGAATTATTTTGGTTATATACCTAAAAGTGGAATTGCTGGCTCACATGTTAATTTATGTTTACCTTTTTGAGGAAAGACTAAAATGTTTTCTTTAGCAGCTGCATCATTTTGCATTACCGCCAGCAATGTACAGGAGTTATAATCTTCTTCACATCTTTGCCAACACTTGTAATTGTCTATTTTTGTATTTTTGTTTGCTTTTTAAATTAAAAGTGGCCGAGTGGGTATCAAGTAGTATCTCATTGTGGTTTTGAATTCATTTCCTTAGTGACCAATGATGTTGAACATTTTTTTTTACATGCTTATTGGCCATTTGCATATCTTTTTTGAAGAAATGTCTTCAAGTCCTTTGCCTGTTTTTAAAATTGGGTTGTCTTTTTTTTTTTTTTTTTGAGTTTTAGTATTTCTTTATATAGCCTGGATATTTTTCTGCAAATATTCTTCAAATATTTTCTCCAGTTCTGCAAATTATTTTTTCACTCTCTTGATAGTGCCCATTCATGCATAAAGTTTTTGATTTTTATGAAGTGCAATTTATTTTTGTTGTCTGTGCTTTTGGCGTTGTACTTAAAAAACCGTTGCCAGATCCAAAGTCATATGCATTTCCCATTTTCTTCTAAAAGTTTTATAGTTTTAGCTCTTAAATTTAAATCTTTGATCCATTTTGAGGTGATTTTTTGTTTTTGGTGTTAGAGTCCAACTCCATTCTTTTGCATTAGGATATCCAGTTTTCCCAGCATCATTTATTGAAGAGATCATTCTTTCCCCATTCAATGGTTTTGGAAAATCAATTGACCAAAAGTATGAGGATTTATTTCTGAGCTCTCAATTCTATTCCACTGGTCTATATATTTGTCCTTATGCCAGTACCACTCTATTTTTATTACTCCAGTTTTGTAGTAAGTTTTGAAACCAGGAAGTGTGACTCCTCAGACTTTGTTCTTTTTTAAGATTGTTTTGGTCATTCTGGGTCCCTTGAAATTTCATATGAATTTTAGGATAGGTTTTGACATTTTTGTAAAAAATGCCAGTCAGATTTTAATAGGGATTGCATTGAATTTGAATATAGCTTTGGATAACATTGTCATCTTAATAATTTTGTCTGCCTCTTTCATTTAATTTACACCTAAGCATTTTATTCATTTTGATGCTATTGTAAATGAAATTGCTTACTCTGGATTGTTCATTGCTGGTGTATAGACATACCAGTGATTTTTGTGTGTTGATTTTGTATCCTGCAGTTTTGCCTTGCAATGTTTTTGAGCAATGCCTGCCATTTTCCCACCCTGATCTGGTTCTGAAGTAGACAAAACAGAGATGAGCACCTTGCATCAGTCTTTCCGGCAGCCCTAGATAGGTTAGAACAAGCATAATAATTTAGGCATAAAGACTACCCTGCTCCCTAAAGAGCCAGGAGCCAGGGTCCTACACTGGCTTCTGTCTTCAAGACTGTCATCCAGCTGGGAAATAGGGTAAATGAGGACAAGTAAAACTGCCACAAAACTTTTCTACTGTTCTTGAGTTGCCTTTTTCTTGATTTAGCATTTGCTTGGTTACTGTAAACTTTTGACTATTTTTCAGAGTTCTGACAAAGTTGATTCTGTCAATTTCTCTTGCCCTCTGCCCCCCACATGTTTCTGTGAAGGAATGGAAGTTTGGAGCTGCTTACTCTACCATTTTACTGTTATCCTCTTAATTTTTTTAATGTAAATTTTAATAGATATATAGCATATATAAAGGTGTACAATAATAAGTGCACAGTTTGATGAACTTTTAGGAACTGTGCAAAGCCAGGAAATCAGCACTCAGAACAATAAATAGGTATGATCGGAACCCCAGAAGCCCTGTTGTGGTCCCTCTAGTTGCAAATCGCTTCCTTCCTGAGAAGAGAAACTACAATCTCAACCTCTAGCATCATACATTACTTTCATCTGTTTTTAAACTTTATGTAAATGGAATCATGCAGTATGTTGTCTTTTGTGCCTTGTTTCTTTCAGTCAACATTACACTAATATGATTCATTCATGTGTGTAGCTGCAATTCATTCATTCTCATCACTGTATGTAATTCCATTGTAAGAACATTCTTATACACATCTTTTGGTGAGCAAATTTACGTGTTTCTGTTGGATTTGTATCTAGGAGTGGAATTACAGTATCAAAGGGTAGACGCAGTCCAGTTTTCACAAATATTGCTACGTTTCCATAGTACTTGTGGCAGTTGACACTTTGCCAGCAGTTGAAGTGGAGCAACACTTGAGTATTTGTAATTTTAGTGTGTCCAATTTTATTCATTTGTCTTTGTATATTTATTCACTCTAGTGGGAGCATAGGGTTATCTTGTAGTAGTTTTACATTTCATTTCTCTGATGGCAATGTGGGAGATTGTGTTTTCCAAGTGTGACTGCAACAGTTTCTTTCAACACACATACAGTTCCACAACGGACCTTTACCACTCTTCCATTAGAAATGGAGTCTAATTTCTCTCCCCTTGAATCTGGGAAAACATGTGACTGCTCTGACTAAAGATTATAGCAAAAGTGGTGCTGCATCACTTTTGCAGCTGGGTCATAAAAGGTCATGCAGCTTCTTCCTTATTCTTTGGAACATGTATGCTTGCAGCCCTGAGCTGCTATGTAGTAAGTCCCACTACTCTGAAACTGCCAGGCTACGAAGAAGCCAAGGCCCAAGGAGAGGCCATGTGGAAACACTCCAGGCAACAATTCTTGTCTCTTGAGTCATCAAGTGTTTTCACATTCTTCCAGCCTTCAGCCTCTGAGTCTTCCTAGCAGAGGTCTCAGACCTCATAAAACAGAAACAAGTCATCCCCACTGTACCCACTACAAATTCCTGATTCACAGAACTCGTGCTCATAATCAAATGGTGGTTGTTTTAATTTGCTAAATATTGGGGCAGTTTGTTAGGCAGCAATAGTAAAAGTTTAATACAAATCATTGGTTTTTCTACATGTATGACTTGGTCAATTATTCTTATTTAGTAGTTGAGAACTGAGGCTTACTCAAGAGATTATATAACTTGCCCAAAGACTCATAGCTGGTGAGTGATGATACCAGGACTAAAATCTACGTCTGTATAGCTGTATGTCAGTACAGCTTATGTTCTTTACAGTTGTGAACAGTTGGGGGTGGAGGAGGAGAAAAAGAAAGGTCAATTGAAATGGTTTTGTAACTTGTTTCTTAATGTAACATTGTGAGCATTTTAATAAAACCCATGCTCTTTTCACTATATCATGCTGCATCTTGTTTCAATAAATTCTTTTGAGATAGGGAGCCCTATTCAAGTGTCAGAGTATAACAATACCCCCAGATGCTCCCTTTTAATCGAGTGGCCCTCCTTCATCAAGGAAGCGGGTTGGAGTGTTTCATCTCATTCCCTTTAGGGAGAGACTGACATAGCAGAGAAAAAAATGTAGTCAATTATTTACTTTGCAAAAATTAAAGTTCAGATATATGAGGAAATATTTATTTAAAATTTGATTACCGAGAACCAGAATTTCCTGTTCTGAAGAGCAGAAAAGTTACATTAGGTGGTAGAAGGGGAAGTGGTGACAGTGAGGTCTAGCAAAAGGATGTCATTTTAGAGCATTCACAATCCCTGGGGCTCCCAGTTTCTGAATTTTGGCTCTGACTTTACTAGCTTTATCACTTGGACAATTCTTTTTCATCTCTGTCCTTCTATTTTCTAAAATATTTCTAAAATATTGCTAAGTTTTAGAGCTGATACAGGAAACAAATGAATTAATATTAAGAAAGTGTTCAAAACAGTGCCTGGCACATAGTAAACCCTCCAATGTTAATTCTTTCTCCTCCTCCCTTCCACTTTTTTTCTTTTTCTTCTTTCTTCTCCTTTTTCTTCTAGGCTGATCTGTGTCCCTGAGACAGAGCCTGTGTCCTGCACTTCTCTTCACTGATAACTTTGAGAATCTGAGAACAGAAAAGACCTATACCTGCTTCCTGGAAGGTAAATCCCAGAGGTTCTCTCATGCTCAGTAAGAGGACATGTGAGCTATGCAGGCAGATAGACCTGAGATGTCCTTAAAGTTCTCCTTGCCCTGAATACTGAAAGAGCCAGATGCTCCCAGGAGCCCATGAAGGATGTGGAAATAGGGAGTGGGGTGGGGTGGGGTGGGGAGAGAGTAAGAGAGAGAGGGAGAGAGAGAGAGAGAGAGAGAGGGAGAGGGAGAGGGAGAGGGAGAGGGAGAGAGAGAGAGAGAGAGAGAGAGAGAGAGAGAGAGAAATTAATGAGAGCCATTTGGTCAGGAATAGGGGTGCAAGGTGAAGACAGGCAGAAATGAGGATGTTTCAGTTAATGGAAGCATGGACTAACAGCTGAGGACCTGATTGGGATCCTCACATATACCAAGCACAATGAAATCCCTCAAAATGAGACCCAACCACAGAGAAAGGAAAGAGCAGGTAAAATACTGCAATTCTGACACTACTCTAAGTTGGTACAGACCAACAAGTTAAAGACACGGTCTACAATAAGACCGCCCACACATCTGATGTCAGCCACGAGTTTGGGGCTCCCTAGGCCACCTGTTCTTTGACCAACTGGCTACAAATTCAGGTGTTTCCACAACTCCCTCAAGATCGCTAATTCACTAGAATGACTTGCAGAACTTGAGAAAGCTCTATACTTATAAGCATAATTTTATTATAAACTATATAAATCAGAACTAGCCAAGAGAAGGGACCTGTAGGATGAGACCTAGGAGGGTCTTGACAATAGACCTTCTGTGTCCTTTGCCCACAGAATCAGAATGTGCCAACTCCTCGGCTTACTGATGTGTTTGGTACCGTATGGGGCAATCTGGATTCTGGCGCTGCCTTGGTAACACTCGAGATTCTCAGTTCTTTTCGCTGATGCAGAGATAATTCCAGCACAGCGAGATTTAGAAGGAGATTTATTAAAAGTGTATTTTACAAGGAGACTGGCCACACTAAGGAAGCCCTGTGGAATTTGGGAGGTGAAAAGATAAAAGACAAAAGACAGAGTACACTCCGAGGGAGGAAAGAGTTTTCAGTGAAGAGGATTGTAACAATGCAGACGTGGGAAGGTCTGTTTGTATTTGGACTGTGACGGGAAGTGCTAGATGATCAGCATGTGAGATCACCTTGACTGACAGTTGGCTACCATATAACCCTTTGCCTACTGTGCATGTGGCTACCCAGAATTCAGTCTATTATAATTAGATTCATGAACTTCTGGGCATAGGCATGATATTGTAATGATGGTATAAGGAAGCTGGGGTTACGGGCAGGTATTTTTGTGCAAATGTCGGTGGCTGGTTAAGCCAGCCATAGATTTATGGCCCTCCAGTCCTTTGTCTCTCAGGATGCAGGAGTGATTCTTTAACTACAAATAGGGTGTTCTTTGGGTGGTCTCTGGGCTGTTTCTGGGCTGGGTCTTCATTCTTTTGTTCCCCCGTCATTCATGTCTGTCTAACTACCTAACATGTTCACCAATCAGGAAGCTCAACTGAGCTTTGGTGTCATGGTTTATATTGGAGTTTCATTACATAGACAGAATTGATAGAATCATTGGCCATGTGATTGAACTCAATTTTTGGCTTCACTTTCCTTCCCAGAGGTTAGGTTTGGTATCATCTGGCTTGAAGCTCCAACCCACCAATCAAGTGACCAGTCTTTCCAATGTAACCAGCCTCCCTGCTGAAACTATCCTAGGGATTTACCATAAATAACAAAGACAATCCTATCACTCAGGAAATTTCAGGAGTTAGAAGCTCCATTTTAGGAACCTGGGGCAAAGACTAGACAGATTACTATACAGCAGTGGGTGTTCCCAAATTTCCTGAGGATAACTCTCCGATACAAAATGGAATTCTAAATAAGAGTCTGCCAGATTTAGAAGGCCAATACATACATTTGTGGTTGTTCTTAAAAACTTCAGCATGGCAGCGCTGGTTGTGGTAACAGTGTCCTACCACCCTCAGAGAGGCTCGAGTCACTAGGACTGGAGAGTACTGTTTGCTCTGGCCAGATCCCGTTATGCAGGGCCAGGCAAGGGGTTCCACCTTCATATGAACCGTCACCCAGTCTTTGGTCATAATGGTAATAGTGAGCTCCTCTCTGCAGTAGAAATATTCATACTACCTAGTCCTTACTTCTTATTTCAAGTCCAGTGAAAAGAACATTAAATTCAGTACCTAAAGCCCTGGATTCCAAGTCTAGCTCTGCCACTTATTGTGTTTAATATTTTTGAACTTCATTTTTCTTATCTAGAAAAGAAGGATAATGACCTCTAACTATTCAGGGAGGCTGTGATAGTCAAATAAATTGCTGTGAGCAGGAAGGTGTGTGTGTTTTTTAATTATTTATTATTATTATTATTATTATTATTATTATTATTATTAAGAGGCAATGTATTCATTTGCTAGGGTTTCTGTAACAAAGTACCACAGACTTGGTGGCTTAAACAACAGAAATTTATTTGATCACAGTTCTGGAGGCTGGAAGTCTGAGATCATGGTGTCAGAAGGGGTGGTTTCTGCTAAGACCTCTCTCCTTGGCTTGTAGATGGCTGCCTCCTTAGGTGTCTTCACTTGGTCTTCACTCTGTGTGTGCATGTATCCAAATCTCTTCTTATAAGGACACCAGTCATATGGGTTTAGGACCCACTTGATCTCATTTTACCTTAATTATCTCTTTAAAGGTTATATCTCTAAACACAGTCACATTCTAAGGTACTGGGGGGTTAGGATTTCAACTTATGAATTTTGGGGCACACAGTTGAGCCCACAAAGAGCACTGCTTCAGAGAGGATCACACTGGCATGGGAACAGACAGAGAGAAAAGTGGAACATAATAAAGCAGAGGCTGAAAACCAGCGCATATCAATTTTGTTTAACCTGATTAATTAAAATAAATTTTTCATCTGTTTTCTCATAAAAATTCTAATTTTTGGCTTTTTTGAAAAAATTTATAGCCTAGAAACACCAACAATTGGCCAGAGTTGGGTGGTAGTTGCCCTGGGGCTGTATCCTTCAGTTGACTCAATTCTCACCACTCCCCTATTCTGGTCTCCAGCCTGGTTTGTTTGATTCAAAGCTATTTGGATTTTTGACCTCTGGGATCAGGAAATAGATCCAAATACACATTAGAATTGAAGGAAAAAAATGTATATAGTATTTCAAACCTCCAAGGAAGGCTGTGTGGAAGAACTGGCCATGCCATCCTATCCTTACTCAGAGGATAATTGTTGACTTGAAAGAGTTTAATCAAAGGCAGGTGCCTTTTCCTGGGTATTAGAGAGTATAGTCATTAAAGGCTCGTGTAAACTTTTTGTGATGCAGTAGGTCTCCTACACACCCAAGAAAAGTAGTAGAGAAACCAGCTGCTTTGTTTCTTGGCAAAATAATTCTGTTAATACTGATTCTGTTAAATGATTCTGTTAATACTGAGAAGAAATATTCTTGCTTCAGTGTGGGTTTAGGCTGTACAGTCTTAAAGGGGAGAAAAGTAATTTATCTGGGGTGAGATGCTTACTTTTACAGGTCAACCAGTAGAGGCACCAAACCAGCAACCTTTTTGCCATGCTCATGGGTGCAAATACTGTCAATAAAATAGGAACTGGAGGTTTTTCCTTCAATCATCTCTCAAGAGCTGGGCGCCCACCCACTCTGCACCTGTGGGAGCTCAGGTTTGGATGAGACTACGAAACTGATACTCAGAACCTTATATGAAGAAAAAAGTACAGTGTCCTTGGGAGAAAAAAAGTGGATTGTCCTGAGGATGGGTAGGTGGAGTTTCTCCACTTCAAGATTTGAAGAATAGAATGTAAGAAGGCAGCTGCCTAACCTCTGCAGCTTGAGGGAGAGATAAGATTTAACCTACGTGATTTTCCTATGTAGTGATTCCCCTCCTGGAAAATCCTAACCTTTTGCTAAAAAGGCATATAGTTTCTAGTACATTGGTCTTATGAACACTAAAGAGACGGAGTGGCATTCAGAGGAAGGGTCAGTTCTTTCTATCTCTTCCTGGCCTCCAGTGAAGATGTAGTGTCACCCTTGGGTAGACTGTGACTCTGAGTTCCAGGTGGTAATTGCAATATCAGAGGCTGATCCAGAGCCAGCTCCTAAAAGCTACCTGGTACCAAAGGAATGTCTTGGAATGAAATGGAAGATCAACTCTTCTGCTAAGTCCTGTAATTTAAAAAATACTTTCCTAGATAGGAATTGGGAGCACCTAGCAACCTCCTGAGCTACTATTTAATAAATGATTTTGGAATAATTAGACTATACATTAAGATTCTAGGTCACACCAAAACTAAAAATTAAGTCCAGATGGATTGAATTGAAAACTGAAAAAAATACAGCATGTAAAAAATGAAACTATTGATTGTAAGGTAAAATATAAGAGATTTTCCCCCCTAATAATATTGGGGTGTTCCAAAGCAAGCTATGAAACTCAGAATTCATAAAGGAAAAAAACGCCAGATTGAACCACAGAGGAACTAACAAAAGATACTCTAAAAACAGTCAAGATATAGGGAACATGTCACCAAGAGAAAATACTTGTAATATATATGACAAAGGTTAATCTTCCTAAATAGAAAAGAACACCAACAAAACATAAGAAAAGACAAACAATACAATAGGAAAAAACCCAAAGGATATGTCTAAGGACTTCATGGAAGAAAGAGAAATGGTTAACAAACATTTTTTAAAAAAACAACCCTGAGCCTTTATAATATTTAAAGGAATTAGTATTAAGTTATCAACATGATATTTTTCACCTACAGGGAAGAAAGGTCTATATTAATATAGAGCAAGGTCTAGAAGAATATGCACTAAACTACGAACAGTGCTTCATTTTGAGGGAATATAATTGGGGAAGCAGAGCAGGGGCCTTTCATTTTATTACTTTATATAAATTTTTTAAGTGGTAGGATTATGGGTGGTTTGTATTTGGGGGATGTTTTTCTGTATAGTTTAATTCTTTTGAAAGCAATGCAAACATAAATTTCCTACTTTAAAGAGATTTGAAAATTTTTTGTTTAATCTTCAAAATCACAAAATGCATGAGTTAATTAAAATAATCAGATCAATTTTACCTATTCTCATATCTCAAGCCAACTTTCATGGATACTACTTGTCCTTGTACTTAATTCACGGATATCTTCAATTATACACTTTTCACCCCATACCTCTTTCTGGATATTACCCCCTTCCAAAAAGTAGAAAAGAAAGAAGAAAAGAAAAAGTAAGGTGCTATATGTATATAAAAATTTAAATATTTTAATATATTGTTGCTTTTTCTAAAGTTCTTGGCGCTGGTGACCAAGTTAATGGACAGCCAGGCATCACTTTGGGAAACAACTTTTCAGAAAGTTCAAAAGAAAACGTCCTTGCTATGTGACTTTTGGATAGACTAGTTGAAAAACTGGATATTACGTATACGCGTTACATAATTCAGAGTTCAAAATAATATTCTGTGAAGTTCTTAGTGTTTCTGCCACCTTTGTCCTTGAAGTAGATAGTTTTAGAACTTTTTGTGTATTCTTCCAGAGATATTCTATGCAAGTTCAATCATTGGGATAATTATATGGTAACTTACTCTAACACTGTTCCTCATCTTGCTCTTTTTATTTAAAAAATATATCTTGGAAATTGTTGTATATCAGTACATAAAGGCTGTATCATTATTTTTTAAAAAATTTAAAATGAAGTTTATTGGGGTAACATTGGTTAATAGAATTATATAATTTTCAAGTGTACATTATATCATTATTTTTTTAAGGCTGCAAATGATTCCAATGTATGGATTAACCATAATTTATTTCATTAGATTCGTGCTGATGGGTGTTCATGTTATTTCCAATATTTTATTTATCTGTGCAAACAATCTGCGATAAATATATTTGTATATTTGTGATTTTGCAAATATGCAAGTTTATTTGTAGACTAAATCTCTAGAAGTACGTTAAGTACACCTTGAATTTTGAAAGCGTTGTAGCAATTTGCACTTCCTTGAACCTTGATTGAACGTTCATTTCCCTAGCACCCTCCCCCACATAGTGGCGTCAAAGTTTTGATGCTTGCCAATGTTAGAGATAAAAAATGGTTTCTAAACTGGTTTTGATTTGTCTTTTATTATAAGCATGGTTGAACATTTTGCATATGTTTAAGAGCCATTTATAATTCTTTTTCTATGAATTTATCCATTGTTCTTATTTCATTTTATTTACTTTTTAAAAAGTCATTCAAATTATAAAAACAATCTATGCTATTTAAAGATCCTCTTGAATAAGAAAAAAATGTGTAGCTACATGTTATTTATGAGAGATACTCTTAAATCAAAATAATTTACCGTGATTGAAAATAGAGGCACGAATAAAGACATATCAAACAAATGCTTAAAAACAAAGTGGGGATATCAATATGAAATCAAACAAACTAAATAAAAGGCAATTTAATGTTTCAAATTTATAAATGGTAATTTCATCAAGAATATGTAATATTCATGAACCTTTATGAGCCTAACAGCACATCCTCAAAATATAAAACAAAAACTGTTGGAAATACAAGAAAATTTGTCAAATCCATATTTTTGGGATACTTGAATGTACCTCTCTCAGAAGTTAACCAATCAAGTAGACAAAAATAAGTATAGCTATAGAGGATTTAAGTGACAAAATTAATAAGTTATAAACAGAATACATATTTTTCAAAAAATACACATGGAACATTCAGAAAAAGAAGCAAGAACAGAAAAAAACTTTTCAATAATTCTAAAAAGCAGAACATATATGCTCTGACCATAATGTAATAACATTATAAATTAACAACAAAAGAATAGTCTCTTTCAAAACTAACTACAACTACAAGTAAATAAAACACCTTTTTACATGACTCTTACATTAAAAAGGAAATCAAAATGGAATTACAAACTATTTGGAAATAGATGACAATGAGAGAAATTGTTTATTGAATCTTGTTAGATATGGCCAAAATAGTATCATGTGAAAATGTATAGCTTTATGTGCATTTATTAGGAAATAAGAACATTTCATTAAACAATATTTTAAAGGCTAAAAAAATTTAAATCAAGAAAATAAACCCAGAAGGGGGAGGTGAGAATTAACAAAGATAAAAGAATAAATTGAATTTCATTTCTGTTAATACTAGACAACTCTTTTTCTAAGGATAACTTGAACAGCTGAAAAAACTTGACAAGCATTTACTTGAATCCATCAGCATCAGAGAACAAACAAGGTAACAAAGAATGACTGGACAAGAACCAGAAGACAGAAATCCAGAGTTAAGTTTAGTATAGGTGCCACTTTCCTCTTAGAAGTATGTCTCATTGTCAGAAGAAGAAGCTGAGAAATGAGTGATTTAGCCTTACAGGCCTGGGGGTAAAATCTATAGTCAGCGATCTTTGATACCAAAACTGTAGGTTGGGACCCAAAAGGATTAAAGATTGGAAATAAGACTAGCTTCTAATGAACAGCAGCTGAGTTTCAAAACATCTCACTGCTAAAATTGAATTAGGGTGATCTTGGATTGCTTGTGCCTTCAGGCAACTCTCAGAAATAAAAGTAAATCTTCCCTGAGGAAAATGAAATCATCCCAAACCTCTAATTTCACCATAAACTTAGAAAATACGTTTTCTGGCACACAATTGAAAGTAACCAGGCACGAGAAGAGATATAGCAACATGAACAAAAACCACTAGAAACAATAGATAATAGAAATT
Organism: Cynopterus sphinx; assembly: GCA_030015415.1. Lineage (NCBI taxonomy): Eukaryota > Metazoa > Chordata > Mammalia > Chiroptera > Pteropodidae > Cynopterus > Cynopterus sphinx. The sequence goes on from CM057379.1 coordinate 194,147,338, forward strand.
ATCCCACATAGGTTTCAGACATGGAAGTTATTGGTTATAATTCGTAAAAGAGTTATGCTTATAAAAGTAACGGGTATTGATAATAAAAGATAAAATTAAGAACTTTGTACAAAAATAGAAATATAACAAGGACATAGATTTGAAAAATCTAATCAAATTGAAAACTGGAAAATACAATAATAGAAATTAAGAATTCTAGATTGAATAGCAGATTAGACAGAGCCGAATAGAAAATTAATGAGCTAACTGAGAGAAAAGGATGGAAAAATACAGAAAAGAGGGCAAAAGATCTAAAATATGTAAAATTTGAAGCCCTACGAGGAGAGATGAAAAATGAATGGGAAGAAGCAATGTTTGAAGAGATAGTGTCTGAAAGTCTCCTCAAACTGATGAAAGACATTCAGTTACATATTTAAGAAACTCTATGACTCCTAACAGGATGAGTAAAAACAAATCCACACCTACCCCTATTAGCTGTCAGTCTAATTATTGTCCCTTTGAACTTAAAGTGCCCCTCCTAAGGTCTGGCTGCCTATAAATACTCAATTTGAAGAAATGCTCTCAGAACAAGCTTTTACCATCCTGCCAGTTCTGTCACTAATGGGTTGAATAATATTTGACCTTGTGTTTTTCTACATTTGTATGAGTCGTGTTTTTAACTTTTTGAAAAGTATACCTTAAATTTATGTGAAACAAAGAATTCATGAAATAACACTTTCTTCTTGAAATATTTTCTATACTATTTTATTCTGTTCTATCTATTAAAAAAATAATTCTGGTCACATTCACTAAACATGGTCTCAACCTGTCATATGGAAAACGCTTCCTTAGCATACTTTGGACTGGGTGGAGGTGAGGGGGGCGGGGGGAGGAAGAAGAGGGGGAGAGGCTAGAATTGCCTTAAAAATCCTGATAGTTAACATTTGTTCCTCTGTTTGCTTGGCCCCCCGCTCCAGATATCAGATGGCCTTGGATGCTGGGCTGTTCTTTTGTTTCGTTTTGCTTTGTTTTGTTTTCTCTCTTTCAGCGCTCGAACCCCGGGATCAGTGCGGGGGTGGGGTGGGGGGGCAGGCGATGGGGGAGGGGAGTCAGAGGAAAAGCTAGCGGCCCAGTTTAATCTCAGCAGCGGGTTCCTGGGGTGGCAAACCCGCAGGTGGGCGAGGCCCGATCTCTCTGGGTGGGGTCCCCCAGCCTCGGAAACCTCCCGGATTCCCGAGAACTGTTTTGCACGACTGCCCAGAGTTAGGACGCAGCGAACCTCAAGTCCTCCCTGAAGAGTTCTCAGAAGTGCGAGGTGGGGGCGGCCCAGGGCAGAGCTCTCGGGGTCTGCAAACTGGCCGCCGGGGCATCCCCTGCCTTTGGGCTGGCCGGCCCTTCCCCCGAGCCGGGAGGCATGTGGGGGGACAAAGTGGCTTCAGTGTGCTTGTTAGGTCCTGTCTGGAGGCTTTGAGGCCCGCGAGGAAAAGTCAGGAGGCAGGGGCCTGGCGGTCGTTGGCCCGGCCCACCCCGGGCTACTTGTGCCCTTGCACCCGCCCCTCCTGGCCTGTCTGCGGGCGGCTTGCAGGCTCTCCGCGTTTTCAATCAAAAGGCGCGGCCGCCCGAGCCATGGATCGCATCGCTGCGCTGGGCTGCGCGTGGCTGCGGGGGCCCCTGCTGGGGTCACGGGTGGCCGGCTTCGGCCTCGGCCCACATAGGGCCAGAGCCAAGGCCTCGATCTCCAGAGCCCTCCCGGCGGCGACCGACACAGCCGAGGCTCCCGGAACTGGGCCCGGTGACAGGAGGCCTCGGAGTCTGGAGGAGCTTCCAGGACCAGGAAAGCTGCGTTTCTTTTTCCAGCTGTTAGTACAAGGCTACGTTCTGCATTTGCACCAGCTGCAGGTAACCCAGCTTAGGGCCTCGCGCCTGGGGCATGGGGGTGTGTGTGCGCGGGGACAGGGTGGCTGAAGGTGCAGGGATGTTGGACAAAAAAAGTGAAGAACATGGAAACTTAGCTCGGAACTGGCTGAGGCTGTGGTAGTAAACGGTTAATCTATAAGGGTTATGTGCAAAGGGCAGGCAGAACCCTTTGAACTGAAGTGAACAGGTCCAGGAGTGGTAAGAATCAGGATAGTAGGAAGGAGGTGACTTGGGAGGCTAGGTTGGAAGTGGGCAGTCCTTGAGAGAGGCAGGAACTGCCTTGGTAACAGAATGACAGATGCAAGTGTATAAGCTGCCAGATGTTACAGATCCATTGTTTAATTATGTGGTGATATTTGCTACCTTAGACTTCTTCCAAAGAAAAGGAGGGATTCCAGAGGTTTAGCACTTAGCAAGGTAAATTTCTACTTAGGGGGGAAAGAGATATCCCTTCTAAGGGAGTAAAAACAAAATCACAGACATCAAGGAAAAGGTGTGATTTTAAGAAATGTTATTAAGAAATCGATTTCCAGTAAGAAGGGTTTATTCAGTGGAACACTAATTGGAGGTGGGGATGAATGGATATAGACTGGAATCCATGGGCAGAGACTAGAAAACCCAATGTTGGTTAAGTTGGAGAGGTTTTAGGAAATGAATTGAAATAATGCACTCACTCTGCCCCAGGCACTTTTTCAATTGTTTGGATTCAATGAGATGAAGCCAACATCCTCATGGGGTTTATATATACTTTTGGGGAAGAGGGAGGTGTGTGTTACATGTCACTGAGTTGGCTCCAACTCCTGGGGACCCTATGAATGAGTGATGTGCACAATGTCCTGTCCTCAACAGCCCTACTCAGCTCCTGTAGACTCATGTCCCTGGCTTCTATTATGGAGTCAGTTCGTCTCTTGTTTGGTCTTCTTTTTCAGGCCCCAAGTTGGTCTGATGAACAAACTGGTTACTATGTGGCTGTGCTGGACAATAGACAAAAAGAGGAAGAGCTGTGGGGACTGGGATAGGACAGGCCTTTGAGGAAGGATTTGAAGACTAGACTAAGGGCCCCGGTTCTTCTGAGGGACCATGGTGGGCTCTGGAGCAGCATGAGGTGAAGATGGCTGCAGAGGGACACTGTCCTGGTTATGGTGTATATGCAGTAGGATGGATTGGACAGGAGAGGTGGATGATGAAGGCTCAGGTATGGTGTTATCTGAGCCACCCTCCAGAGAAAGCTAGAGTGGGAGTTGAGGATAAGGGAAAAAATGATCCTGAGTGTTTGAAGGTCTAAACTGACCATAGTCTCTCTATACTTGCCCAGGCTGCTGCCATCTCCTCTGGGACCTTCCCCGTTGGGCTAATGTTTCTAAGACTTGATAGGTAGATCCCAAGGCACTCAGACACTCAGACATTGTTGAAAATTATTCCCTTTGGGCTCAGCTCCAAGAAACGAAGCCAAGAAAGCAGAGCCCTATAAACTTCCTTTGCTTGATTTGACCTCTAGAAATTTGAGATGCCCAGTGTGAATGTTCCAAGGGTGGGGACTCGGGATTTCTCATCATTTCTCAGAGGGAGTTCACTGGGAGGTGTTGCTCAGGATTTTCTCTAGACCAGTAACTATCAAAGAAATTCTAGATGGCCCTGAGAGGGAGAGGAGGAAGTAGGAGAAAGCCAGGAATGTGTGGCCTTTTATTTATTTATTTATTTATTTGTTTATATATTTATGTATTTATTTATTTATTTATGTATTTACTTACTTATTTATTTCTACAGTACCTGGTCTTCCTAGGTGGTCTCCCATTTAAATACTAACCAGGCCCAACCATGCTTAGCTACCAAGACTTAGCTACTAAGATCAGACAGATCGGGCTTGTTCAGGTGGCATGGCCGTAGACCACAGACTGTGGCTCCACTGGGGCACAAACCCAGGACCTTCTGTGTAAAGCAGATGAGCTAACCACTACACTATGGAATCATGTCCTGTGTGGCCTTTGAAAGAAGAGGCCAGGGCTAGGATTTAGGAGAGCCGCCTGGCTCTAGCTCTTATATCCCAAAGATGTGGAGTCCCATAGACCTGGGCTGTCTTATAGGAAATCTATTAGCCTTTCCCACCTACCACATGAGGCTGGTGTGAGTTAACAGAAGTGGACTCCTATACATCTATAAAACCGAGTTGATACCCCTATAGAGGAAGAATGCATTCCAGTGACCCACTTTGCATCAGTTCGAATTTATTTAGTTGCTACTCATGCTGACTTAAACTATAAAGCAGTTTTATTGGTTCATATAACCAAAAAGTCTAAGAGTTGGATGCCCTTCAGGTATAGTTTGCTCTAGAGATTCATGAGGTAATCAAAGCTACAGTTTTGTTTTTCTGCCGTTCTCTTGTCTCTGCCGTCTTGCAGAAGTTAGTTGACTGGCCTAGATTAATTGCCTATCCCTGAACCCATCATAATGGCCACAGGCAGTCTCCAGTTAGTTTAGACCCATGTGATGGCCTAACGCTTGGATTGGGGTCCCTCCCTCTAAACCCAAGTGAGAGAAGTGGAATTAATATAAGGGAAGCTGATCATAACGTTCCCCTCATGCTCAGTGGTCCAAAACTGCATATCCCACATAAAAATAATAAAATCAGTTTAGGGAAGCATCGTAGAACTTAAGGAGGTAGACTGGGAATTGGGACATGTGAAAATCATGCTAGTCCATAAACGCTAATTCTATTCTTTTTCCTAAACAAAGTAATGTCAAGAGTGCTAGAAAAATGAAATGCGAATATATGTTAAATTTATATGTAAGTTTATATGCAATTGATATCTTTCAGAGATGTCAACCCTAACAACGATGAGATCAGCTCTCTGTTCTGTAGCTCTTATTGTCGACTGTCTGAATTGGTGACCCCTCTCGTGCCCCTCTAATGTCCCATGCACATACTTGTCATTTCATGTATCATGTTTCTTTTTTTTAGTTACAAAATTTTTTGCGTGTGATAGAACTTTTAAGATCTACTCTCTTAGCAACTTTCAAATATATAATACAGAATTATTAATTATAGTCACCATGCTGTACTTTACATCCCCAGGAATTATTTCTTTTCTAACTGGAAGTTTGTGCCTTTTGACCACTTTCACTCATTTCGCCCACCTCTCACCCCCTGCTTCTGGCAACCACCAATCTGTTCTCTGTGTCTATGAATTCAGTTTTGTTTTGTTTTTAGATTCCGCTTGTAAGTGAGATCATTTGTTATTTGTCTCTCCCTGTGTGGCTTATTTCAATTAGCATAATGCTCTCAAGGTTCATCTATGTGGTTGTAAATGGCATAAATACCCAGAAGTGGAATCGTGGGATCACATGGTAGATCTATTTTTAATTTTTATGGAAACTCCAATTTGTTTTCCATAGTGGCTGCACCAATTTACAGTCCCACCAAGACTATGGGAAAATTCCCTTTTCTCCACATCCTTGTTAACACTTCTTATTTCTTGTCTTTTTGATGATAGCCATTCTAACAGATGTGAGGTAATATCTCATCATAGTTTTGATTTGCACTTCCCTGCTGATTAGTGATATTGATCATCTTTTCGTGTATCTATTGGCCATCTGCCTGTTTTCTTTGAAAAAATGTCTATTCACATCCTCTGCCAATTTTTAATCAGACCTTTTTTTTTTTTTTTGGCCTTTGAGTTGTATGAATACTTTATATAAATTTGGATATTAACTCTTAATAGATATATGATTTCCAAATATTTTCTTGGTAGGTTGCCTTTTTATTTTGTTGATGGTTTCTTTTGCTGTGCAGAAGCTTTTTAGTTTGATATAGTCCCACTTGTTGATTTTTGTTTTTGTTGCCCTAGCTTTTGGTGTCAAATTCAAAAAAATCATCACCAAGAATGATGTCAAGGAGCTTCTACCTATGTTTTCTTATAGAAGTTTTGTGGTTTCAGGTTTTATGTTCAAGTCTTTAATTTATTTTGAGATAATTTTTGTGTATGATGTATGGCAGTTGTTCAATTTTATTCTGTTGCATGTGAATGTCCAGTTTTCCCAACACCATGTATTGAAGAGACTATCCTTTCCCCATTGTTTATTCTTGGCTCCTTTCTTATAAATTAATTGACCATATATGCATGTGTTTATTTCTGGGCTTTCTATTCTGTTCCATTTGATCTATGCATCTGTTTTTATGCAAGTACATGCTATTTTGATTACTAAAGCTTTGTAATATAGTTCAAAATAAGGAAGCATGATGCCTCCAATTTTGTTTTTCTTTCTCAAGATTGCTTTGGCTATTCAGAGTCTTGTAGTCCATACAAATTTTAGGATTGTTTGTTCTATTATGTGAAAAATGCCATTGGAATTTTAATAGCGTTTGCACTGAATCTGTAGATTGCTTTGGGTGGTATGAACATTTTAACAATATGAATTCTTCCAATCCATGAACATGAAATATCTTTCCTTTTACTTATGTCTTCTTTGATTTCTTTCTTCATTGTCATAGTTTTCAGTGCATGGGTTTTTTATCTTTTTGGTTAAATTTATTCCTGGATATTTTATGCTTCTATTGCAATTGTAAATGTGATTGTTTTCTTAACTTTTCTTTCTGGTAGTTCATTATTAGTGTATAGAAACACAACTGAATTTTGTATGTTGATTTTGTATCCTGCAACTTTACTACATTTATTTATTCTAACAGTTTTTTGGTGGTGTCTTTAGGGTTATATATATATATATATATATATATATATATATATATATATACACATACACACACATATATATACACACACATATATATACACACACACACACACATATATATATATCATCTGCAAACTGACAATTTTACTACTTTTTGATTTGAATGCCTTCTATTGCATTGGTTTGTAGTTGATCTATTTAGATTTTTTACTTCATGATTCAGTCTTGGTTGTTTTGTGTTTTTAGAAATTTGTCCATTTCTTCTAGGTTGTCCACTTTGTCGGTGTATACTTGTTTATGTAGTCTTTTACAATCCTTTGTATTTTGGGGGTATTAGCTATCACACCTCCTCTTTAATTTCTGATTTTATTTATTTGAATCCTCTTATCTTTTGTGTGTGTGTGTGTGTGTGTGAGTCTAGCTGACGGTTTGTCTATTTTATTATCTTTTTAAAAAACAGCTCTTAGTTTCATTGATCTTTTCTATTCTATTTTTTGTCTCAATTTTATTTGTTTCTGCTCTGATCTTTGTTATTTTTTTCTACTAACTTTTGTGTTCGTTTGTTCTTTTTTCTAGTTCCTTGAGGGATAAAGTTGGGTTATTATTTGAGATCATTCTTGTTTCTTAATGTAGGTGTTTATTGCTATGAACTTCCCTCTTAGGACTGTTTTGCTACATCCCACAAGTTTGGGCTTTTACCACTCTCTGCATCCTTCCTTCGAAGCCTCTAATCCCACTGTCCACTGGACATCAACATCAAAGGCCAGATGATCCGTGACCTTCTGAACCTGGTGGGCTTTGTTCTGCTCAACACAGAGGATATCATTTCTAGCTCCAGCAGCTCTACCACAAGGTCAGCCTCCTTGCTTTTCTGGAGCTCTGCTGGCAGCATGAACAGCCTCATCGTGACTCTGGGAATGAATGGTATCTGGGTGCTCCCTCCTGCTTGGTCTCCCCTGCCACTCGACCTGCCCCTACAATCTATTCATGCACTACTGCCAAGTCAGTGCTCCTAAGAGCATGTTTGTTTATATTACTCCTCTGCTCAGAAATCTCCACAGGGGTTGGAATATCAGCTTTTGGACATTTGAGACCCTGCCTCCTCTTCCCAAGCACCCTTCCCTTTAAGTTTTGGTATGCTGTATTTCCGTTTTCAGTTGTCTTCAGGTAGTTTTTGATGTCCTTGACTTCTTCTTTGACCCAGTGGTTGTTTAGTAGCATGTTGTTTAATCTCCACGTATTTGTGAATTTTCCAGTTTTCTACTTGTAATTGATTTCTAGTTTCATATCATTGTGGTGGGAAATGATGTTTGATATGATTTTAATCTTCTTATATTTATTTATGATCTATTCTAGAAAATGTTCCATGTGCTCTTGAGAAGAGCGTGTATTCTGTTGCTTTGGGATAGAATGTTCTATATCTATCTGTTAAGTCCATCTGGTCTAATGTGTCATTTAAGGCCAATGTTTCCTTATTGATTTTTGTCTGATGATCTTTTCATTGAAGATAGTGGGGTATTAAAGTCACTTACAATTATTGTACAGCCATCTGTTTCTTTATGTCTGTTAATATTTGCTTTATATATTTAGGTGAACACGTTTTATATCTGCACTTGTATATATATTGCTTCGAGACAGGACTGTGAAGCTGAGAGGTCAGGGTCTGTGTTTTTCCCACTTCTGTGTCCCCCCAGTGTCAGACACAGTTCAGGGCACAGGGGAGGTTCTCAGTAATGTTTGATAAATGATTAAATTTCACATACCAGCCCTAGAGCTGTGAGTGGTACTGAGGAGTGACTATATCTGGTGGTAATCTTCTTTGTGAGACTCTTCTCAGCTCCCTCATCTGGGTTGTTCAATGTAAGGTAGAATGAAAAAGAGACAGAAAGGGAAGTGGGCAGATTAATTAGGTGTGGCCTTTCAGATTTCATCTTTCCAGCTTTAGAAACTAAATTTTCTCAGCACATTCAGCATGGGTGGACTATTGGGAACTGACCCACAGAAACAAATGGTAGACTGAAGTGTCCACATTTCTTTACTGAAGAAGTTAGCTCTCACAGAGGTTCAATCACATAGAAACTTCCTATTCTAGTTATCTGTTGCTGCATAACAAAATATTCCAAAAACCCAGTGGCTTAAAACAACATTTTGTTATATTTATGATTTTGTGGGTCAAGAATTTGGGCTGTGCACATGAGAAATGGCTTATTTCTGCTTCACAGTCAAGTTGAGCTTTAATTCACATGTCTGAAGATTGCTAAGGAGGCTCAATTGGGGCCATATATCTGGGCCTTGGATCTGGTTTTTGGTTGGCTTCCTCAGTTTGCCTCCATGTCACATATACCAGGGCTGGTAATTCCAAGATGGCTCCTTTTATTGCCTGTTTAGTGCCTGGGCAGGTTTGGCCAGAACAGCAGAGTATCTCTCTCTCTTCACATGGATAACTTGGGCTTCCCTACAGCATGGTGGTCTCTGGATAGTTAGACTTCTTCCAGAGTGCTGGCTTTCCTTGGAATGAATGTTCTAAGAGACAGAAAGTGGAAGTTGCCAGTGTCTTAAACCTTGGGACTGGAAACTGGTACAACATCATTTACACTGTAATTATCCACCAAGGTGGCTACAGAGCCCACTCAAATTCTAGATAAGATATAGACCTCACCTCTTACTGGGAAGGGTGTCAAAGAATCTGTAGCTATCTTTGATCTACCACATCCTCTTCCTAGAATCCAGGTACCTAAGGAGAGACATTAGTCACTACATTAGTAGACTGCTGGTGTTCAGGGACCCCCAGAACTAAAGGAATATAATCATACAGAAGGAAATTTCATCTAGGCCTTGGAAAAACCTGATTTAATGTGCTTCCCTGATGCCTTTCTATTAGGTTAAGTATCTCTCTCTTGAGAGCTAAAGGCTGCCAAGTTCTGGCTGTTTGGCTCTCCTCTTTGGGTTTTGTAATGGCCACTCCTATTCTTTTAATACATTCTTGCTTCAGTTTGGCTAATACCATTGATTAAATGGATTTTCTTTCCCAGTGCTCACATTACTATCAAGCCTTTCAGAGATTATCCTCCAGTTACACTGACTTGGCTTACATGTTTTTATTCTAATCTGGCAAACATTTACAGGTTGCCCTTGAGGCTGTAGCAGAATTATATGTACTGCCTTTAAGCTCAAAGGATGAGAAATTTGAAACGATGTTAAAGTAAAAAACATGAATCATACCAACTTATGAACTGCACTTCCAGAATTTTTAATTTATAGATAAAGAGATATTTGAGCATATCCGAGATAGCAATATCTCTGATTGGGAAAGATTAGAATGACTAACATGTCCCAGTAGGGGACTAATTAAATTGATTATAATACATTCATAGAATGGAATTTTATGCATAGGGGTGGACCTATGTGTTTTAATATAAATCACTTGACAGGAGATGTGAAGAAAGTATGGTGCAAATCTATGTAACGTGTCATCGTTTGTAGATAAAAAAGAGTGTAAGATACACATATGCATTTATGTTTGTATGTGCGTAAAATATTTCTGGGAGGACACAAGAAATTTGTAATGATGGTCGCCTCTCTGTGGGGGTCTTGGACTCTGGAGGTGAGAATTAGGAGGAAGACTTACTTTTTATTGCAGGACTGCTATGGACCTCCACCAGAGTTTCTTCTGGCTTCACCCTACCCAGGCGTATAGTTCAACAGCAAAAGAATGGAGAGAGCAGGAGATAAAAAGATGTCTGACCAAGTGCCTCCTTGTCCAACATAATATTTTAAGATCTTCTGATGGCCCTTCCTCTTATTCTTCTATCTGGGTCCTTACTTTTAGTGTCTCCTCTGTATTGACATCCTTTTCAACTCTGCACCTATTGCTCGTCATCCGTTCCTTGTTCTTAGAATTACTCTCATTATCCTCTAGCCCAGCCCAGCTAGTAGGCAAAGTGTGCTCAGAGTATTGAGGTTTACCTCTAGGTGTGTGAGGGTTACGGGTGGTAGGTGAGCATTCCTTCTGTTTTCCTCACAGCTTCTCTGAGGGGCATCCCAGGCAATGCCTTTTCTTGGATCACTCTTGGATCTTCCTCACCCCTCAACCTATTATTTCTCTTAAGTGCAAAATCAGAAGGACATTCTTACTGTCCAGCTGTCTGGTAATTTATGACAGTTCTGCTTTCTCATACAAAAACACATTTTTTGATTATTGAAGTAGTGGCTGCACACTGCACAAAAAAGTGGGGGGCTTTTTTTGCAGCTTTGTGAAATAAAAAATTTGGAAACACGTCAAATGACCACCACCAGGGTAAATGTGATATATTCATACAATGGAATAATATACAACAGTCATAATAAATGCACTAGCTTTTTATGTAGCAATATAGAACTCAAAAACAAAGTTGAATATAGAATGATATCTATAGTAGAATGCTATTTCTATAAAATAAAAACCACACAAAAATACTATAGGCTATCATTGGACACATCTATGTAGTCAAATTACATAATCATTGTCAGAAAGGATACACTTCAAATTCAAAAGTTCTTTGTGGAGGGAGGGCAAAGGGAAGGATAAGGGGAATTTGTATCTGAAATGTTTTCATTTTTAAAAAGATATGAAGCAAGAATGACAAATATTAATAGTTCTTAATTCTGGAAGCTAAGTACATGGGTGTTTATAATGTTATTTTCTTTAATTATTCACATCAAAAGGTTCATAATAACAAAATACAAGTAATTTTTCTCATTATGAGTCCACATGGTGTCACTGGCTTGGTTCGAGCTTGGAGGAGATCATTCAAGGCAAAATTTGGAGAAAAGAAAACCTGGGGCTGGTGTTAATTATTTAGCACCTCTATTCACTTTGAAATGTGAATTCCACTCTTACGAGGGGATTGAGGCCAAAACCCTGACAACACTTTGATAACAGGAGACCTGGACTGCTCTTCACCTTTGACCCTGAATGGGCCTCCTTCCTGGCATTTGTCAGTGTAGGCATCTGACAGACCTCTCCTGTTTTTCCAACTGATGGCTACTAGCTTTTAGGGATAGGCTTGTTGACGCTTGCAAAACAGTTCTTGGTATTTGCTAGTCACTTTTATCCTCAGGGCTGTTTACTGTGCTGACAATCTGCTGGAGGAGCCTGCTATCAGTAAATCAAACAGGTCACTAAGTGAGAAAACAGAACATTGCAATGCAGTATCAGTTTTTTCAGGGGGAGATTTTGGAGGATTTTAATGTTATTTTTTTTTTCTTGTAACAGCAAATAAATGGTTTTAGTATCTTCACGGAGTTACACAACCATCACATTAATTTTAGAATATTTTCATCACCTCAGAAAGAAACCTTATACTCTCTAGCAGTCACTGCACCCCACTTCCCTCCCTATGTAATGACGACATTCCCTATGCTGTTGACCTCCTTCATCAGCCCCTAGCAACCACTAATCTACTTTTTGGATTTGCCTATTATGGGCATTTCATATAAATGGACTCATTCGTGTTGTACCATGTATCATTACTTTGTTTCTTTTTGTGGCTGAATAATATTCCATTGTAGGATATACCACAATGTGTTCATTTATTCATCTGTTCATGGATAATATTTGGGTTGTTTTTACTTTTTGGCTTAGTATCACTTTTTGAGTTTTCAAGGTACATGCAACTGTCAAAGATAAGCATAGCTAGACATTAGTTAAAGTGGTGAAAACAGATTTTAATCGTAACTTCTGACAGCAGGACAGAGAGATAAACTCCATTCCAATGTGTGCAGAGATGACTGGGTGTTTTAAAGGGAGAGTGAGGGAGTGGGGAGGAGGATCAGAGGGGGCTTGAGTAGAGTCAAGGAAGTGAAAACTTACAAAAAACAGGAGGGGAGTTGGTCCCTGTGAAACTCCTGGGTTTGCTAAGTGGTGCTTATCTCATTGAAATTAGGCTCCTGCCCTCCCACAGAGACTGGGGACAGGAGACCTATCTTCAGATGTTGGCTGGAACAAACAGAAATTCTTTTGGCAGCCTTGAGTTTCCTCAGCGCGTTAAAGTCTTTATAGGCCAAGGTTGAGGCCTAGTCGAGAAGAGGGCTAAGAGGAGAGAATCTTTATCACCACCCAAAGCTAAGTTTCCTAAATTTGCAGCCTACCTTTTAAAAATTTGAAAGCTATGACACTTTGCTACAGCAAAAAATGAGTTTATGAACAAGGTATTGCATGAGATTTCAGCTCTTCATTCTCTTCCTGCCAGCCTTTGTGTATACCCCAGGTTATCACCCCTCGCCTTGGAGGTAAATTAGTGCAGTTCGAGGCACCATACCTATAATTGAGATAATGATCATAATGGGCTGCCTTGGGTTATGATCTCAGCACATGGATAGCCACAGTGCACCTTTGGGATCAACTAGTAGTATAATTCTTTTGTTTAACAAATGAGGAAATGTCATGCAAGACAAGACAAGGCATGGCCAAAGCTTGACTGCTTTAATAAGTAAAGATGCAACCAGTCATATTTAGATTTAGATATGTTAGTGTTTATGTAGTGAAAGGAAGAATGAGGCAAAGGTTCCAGCTCCTGGTGACCCTTATTCCTCCCACTGAAACTTTTCCAACCAGATGACTGTAATGTGAGTTGCAGGGTACCCCGCTGTTAAGGAGCCCCTTCTAGACTGTAGCTAAGGGCCTTTATATTCTGCAGCTCTTTCCTGTAGGGGTGGACCAAAAGCCCACATCTCATCAGAACTGAGGAAACAATAAGAAACTGCCTCGTGACAGCCTCCCAGAAGAGATAGAGAGATGAGTTAGGGGTGGCCTCTTAATAGCTCCTTACATAAGTTGTGAGTTCTTGAGGTATGGCTCCAATCTTGTCGTGCATGGATATGTTCAAGATAGCACTGCAACTCCACCCTGACTTTTCATGTACTGGCTAAAAATTCTCAGGGGCATATATCACCCCATCAGATAAATATTCTAATTTCACTGATAAGAACTTGTACCAAATCTGTTCTGTTTGTCTTGGGCAACATCAGATGAGAGTCACCACAACTATGGTTCTCTGTAGGTTGATTAGTCCTATTTGGAGTGTAGGCTGCAGCCAGGCTCCCTCTCAGGACAACTAGATGTGGCAGCAACCACGTATACCCTGCCTCAGCTCACCCCTAGACGTCTCGGGCAGTATGATTACCTATTGCACCCATGCTGAAGAATTTAGATCCACCTATGGCACATGAACAAAAGAGGTAACAGGATGAGGCTTAAGAGATCAAATCCATGTTCAGAAAGTTAATTCTGTCTGCCATCTTTAGTGGAGGCTGATTCTTTCTGAAGTCAGGGGCTCTTGGGAAGTTTCTAAGAGTTTTTAGATTCAGATTCTCTTTGGCCAGCAGATGAGGGTGGGTGGTAGCAGCCTGGGTCAAGTCAACCAGATGCCCTGTAGACAGGAGCTGAGAAAGAGAGATAAATAGTCCTTCCTTTCACCCATAATGGACGAGGGTTGACCCTTAATGTCTCACAAGCCAGAGGTGTTCATCTCCTTACACAGCCATGTGACCAGTCCCTCAGTAATTATTTCACACATTGTCCCAGTCCTTCTTACCCTCACATGAGCCTTGGTTTCTCCCGAGGTGCCTCAGTCATTTCTTCCTTGTGTTCCTCAAACTGTCCTAGAATATCTATGTTAGGACTACTTCATTTGTCCTCTCATAGTCATGATGATTATCATGAATATCTATAATTTCCCAAGAGCAGCACTCGTAGCCAGTGGCAAAAGAAGCACCAAGTTAGAGGAGTTCACACCTTGGCTCTACTTGCTTCCTGGTTTCCAGGGGGTAGATGTGGGAAGAAAAAGGGTAGAATGAGCAGAGTTAATGAAGTGCGTGAGTCCCTTTCAGCCTATCTGAGCCTCTTCTCACTTCCCCAACTCATAATGAAAAATTATGTTTAAATGGGATGTACCCTTCTGGTGAGTTGCCACATATATATTCCAAACTGACTTTCTTAGGTGTATGTTCTACTGGGAGCTGAGCCTTGGTTGTCCAGGTATCTTTTTAGGTTTCTCCTTTTAAAGTCCATTTCATCTTTCAGTGGCACATGCTGCCTGGGAATAATCCAGGGCATGTAAGGTCCAACAAATGACCCAGGGTGCTGCCCACTGCTGGGTACTTTTTACTGCCAAGGTGGCATCATTGTCTGTTTGGATAATCTTGAGGAATCTGCATATGTAGCACAGTTCATCTGAGAAAGGGTCTTTGACTAGTGCGCTCCCCCATCTGCTGTGTGGATAGAGATGGCAGTGCCATGCCTTGAAAAGGTGGCTACTGTAGTCAGTAGGCATACGTTTGCCATGGGCTCCAGTCTGCAGAATTGTTAGTCACTGACACATGTAGCTCAAAAGCCTTATGAGCTCTGACTAGCCCAAGTTTAAGGGCAGTCTCTACAGTCCTTTGGATATTCTTGAGTACATCTGTGTGCACTAGGTCTTTGATTAAGATAGTGATCTTCCCAGCTATCCCTTCCCTTTCTCTGAAATCCTGTCCTACTTTACCGATACCCCATGGCTGAGCTGAGAGAACTAGGTGGACTCCTGGTGGTCCACTCGGTCACTAGTACTGTTCTAAATGTGGCGTTTCCTCATCAGGAACGTCCTTTACAATCAAGAGAAGAATTACATGCTCTGGACACGTCTATTCCCACAATGCATTCAGCAGTATCCATTACAACCACTTAGTGTGTGCACTGGCTCAGAAAGGCTCATCCACTGTGAACCTTTTATATGTCAGTTAGGCTAGGCCACGATGTTTGGTCAAAGTGGACTTTGAGGAAAGCAGTTTACCCTCCATAATGTGAGTAGACCTCGTCCAATCAGTTGAAGGCCTTAAGTGAAAAGACTGATGTCCCCAGAAGGAAGGAATTCAGCCCCTAGACTGCCTTCCTGGGCATTAATGGAAGTATATTCTGCTGTTTTCCCAGAAAAAAGATTTATTATATGAAGGTCCCTCTTCAGCCTGCTGCAAAGAAGACGCTTTTCTTTTGGTTTCCAGTAGGTGGCGGCTAAGCTCCTTGGATCCCTGCTTTCTATAAAGCCTTAATAATGCCTTTTTAATTTTTTTGTAGATATTTAATCATGCCTGCAACCCTCAGTTTCAGTCCCTGTCAGTGTTAGTGACAGTGTCAGCAGCATTTGCTCAGATTCCCCTGGGGCTTCTCGGTGATTGGGGGAGGGGTTCTCTGGGTTGGGGGATGGGGGGCTTTGGCTCAGCCGTGATTTTGCAATGTGACCGTTAAAAATCAGCTGTTGTTTTTTCCTGCCATCTTGCTCTCTGATTTCTGCCCTGATGACAGCGCTCTGCCACCAGCTGCGTGGAGCTCCCAGCTTCCCCAGGCAGGGCTGTTTAGGGAACTTGCCGCACCTTCTCCCCTCCCCCTCCCCCTACAGGGAGCTTCAGGGGCTGTGAGAGGCAGCTTCTGTATTTCTCCCAGACCACCCCTCCGACGCCCAGGGTTCTGACCTGTGGTAGCTCTTACGTGCAGATCCCATGCTCAGATGTGCTGGTGTGCAGTTTGGGTGTTTTTTTGTTGAGTTTTAGATGTTCAACTTATTGTTGTTTCAAGGAAGGAGATCTGGGGATATCTCTCACTCTGCTATGTTTCTCCACTCTCCCCCTAATCTCATTTTAACTGGATTCCTTCTGTAAAGGCTCCGTTTTAAAGTAAAGTCACATCTTGAGATACTTGGGGTTAGGACTTCAACATATGAATTTTGGGGTGACACAATTCAACCCATAACACCCCCTTAGGCTGAAGGGTATTTATTTTGATCTGTGTCCAGGCTTCCCTTCTGGGAAGTTTGTTGCTCTGAGCTAAATAGTTTTCCAGAGTCTATCATTAGGGTGCAAGAGAAGACTTAACCATCCTCAAAAGCCCGGTGGTGCCCATTGAACAAGCCACTCAGTTTAACCCTGAGTGATCATCTGACCATCTGGACGCTCATGTTTCCCATTGTAATTCTAGGCCAGGGTGACAGTAGTCCTAAGGGAAGTTATGGTTTACCCTTTTATCATCCAAGGGTACTTATCAGATGATGGTTTCACTATGGATCAGTCTTTACTTCTTCCTCTGTGCTGATGTTATCAGTGACGCTGTTCTTGGCCAGGGTGACTAGGAGCATGGCGTCAGTCCTTAGGTGAGGGATGGATTTCCATTCCCTCTCATCCAGCAGAACTGTTGTGGCTTTCTCTTCCTTTGGCTGGTGCAACCAAACTTCTAGTGTCTCATTAGGTTTTTGCCCAAAACTATCTCAAATTCCTCTTTTCCTCCTCCTTGTAAGAAGGGGCCTCAATATATCTCTGAGGAACTGACTGCCCTTGATAACCAGGGAGTATTTTATCTGTGGTCACAGCCACCTGTGTGTACAAAGCAGTTTCATTTTTCTAGTTTTACAAAAGGGTAAGGAACCATCATAAAATGCTTTTAAAAACTTGTATGGGGCCCTCTCCTTTTTTACTCTAAATATCAACATAATTAACTCACCAGGGCTCTCAGGAACAATGGTCAAAGACCCTTGTCCCCGTGTCACTAAACACTTCAGCAACCCAGTCTGTTACTGCCTTCCAGGGTCCTGTTCTATACCTTGATAGCTGACCCTCAGGGTCTCACTGTCTTTTTTTTTTTTTTTTTTTTTTACAAAAGGACGTTGTAACCTTATCAGCTTTGGGGAGGAAGGGGTTAAAAACCCCATGGAGTCAGTCTATAAGAGCAGTGAGGTGCAACTTTTATATCTGGAACATATTGCCTTTTAGTTGGTATTTCTTCACCCACCAGAGGGTTTCAGTTTTGTCTGTCACTCTGACAACACTGTTCCCAGAAACCACTTGACCACATGACCAGTCACTCCTGCGGAGAGAACTTGAGCTTGCTAATCAGCAAGACGTCATTATAAAAAGAAAACTTTGGACATCAGAAGAATTTTCCTAACACTTTAGGAATGCTCACAATTAAACATTTTACTGCTGGTTGCACATTTTTGCAACAGTACATAGGAAGAATGGTCTCACAGGCATCTCACTCACCAAATCACTTTCCCTTTTGTCTCTCCTCACTGTAATTCTTACCCCAACCTATCTGTCACTTTTTACAGAAACAGAGACTAAAGGGTTCAAAACAGGCACTGGAGGAATTCCATAGTGCCTGGAAGCTCAGGGAATCCAGGGGCCAGGGGTTGGGAGTGGAGGCAGATCTGCCAGTAAGAGCACTTTTACACTTCCTTTTGGTGTTCAGTAGCCTGCCAGAATAGATAGGACTGTGGAAAGACCCTAATTCCTCCACACTGCCAATCTTATTTCTTCTAACCTGACCTGCATAATCCTCTAGTGAGAAGACCCTTCCCCTGCCCATGGCCCAGGTCACTAAAAGAGCATTGTAACTTTGCTAGCTCCATGATGAGCACCAAATGCATCAAGTTCACACATTAGACAAGGCAAGGCCAAGGCCTAACAGATTCTTCTGGGAAAGATACAACAGGCCATGTTTAGATTTAGATAGCTTATTATTTACGTAGAGTGTGAAAAGAAGAATCAGCCAACGGTGTCAATTCCTGAGATCCTTGTCCCACACACGCAAAAGGACAACCCTGAAATAAAAGGGGTCCAATCACTGCAATTCAAGTTGTGGGATACCCTGTAGTCGAGGAACCCCTTTCAGACTGCAGTGACTTAGTTTTATATTCTGCAGCTCTTCTCTGATGGGGGTGGGGCAGAAAATTCACACCTCATCAGAACCCACAGAGCTTGAGAAATTGTCTCATGACAATCTCCTAAGGGTCTTGGGAAGTGAGTAGGAGGCGGCCTCAGAGCAGCTCCTGGCATCCAGGCTTCTAGCATCTGGGAGGGTCACAGGGCAATCAGCTTAAAGACTCAGAGAAGGCCGGTTTCAAGGCTTTCTGTATTTGGATACCTGCCAGGTCAGGAGGGTACCATGGTGAAGCTCTTACCCAACAAAGTGACAAAGCTGTTAGTGTTGGGGCCGGAGCTAGAACAAAATCTACTGCCAAGTAGTCCCTGACCCCTTAACTGATCCTGCCACCTGTGCATAACTGAGCTGAGATAAAAACACGTGACAATGAGACAGTCACCTATTTTTCCTATAAAAATTACTGTTGTTTAGAGAAATCAGAAAATGTAAAGACACAAAATGAAGAAACTCCAAGTCTTCTATAATCTTGCGTATGTCAAAATGCCTTGTATACGTAGGTGCTTAACAAGCATTTGTGAAATGAATCCATAAATACACACATAACCTTGGGGGTAGTAAGCATTGTCCCTGCTTGCTTGTCCTTGGTGAATAGGCATCCACACTTTACCCATGTGTCATCTACAAATACATGTGTTTTTAAAAATGAAAGCATACCATGTATTCTCTTTTGTAATATGCCACTTACTAAAAAATACACATGGATATATTTCTATATCAATTAACACTTCTCTAACAGTTTTTAATGAATGAATTCAACACTCTCCCTCTTGGAGTCTCACCTGGAGGAAGCCAGCCCTCCCATTCATCCTGGAAAGGATCCCTGGGGAACTCTGTTCTGAGAAGTGGTACTTAGAACTTCTGAGAACTTTGGCGCTTTCTAACTGGCTCAGGTTACAGCCAGGCAGAACACACAACTCTCACCAAGTATTCTGTCGTCTTTCTAAAATAAGTTATTATGTAAATAGATCCTTGTTAAGTTCCACTGAGTAAACTAACTGAGAGGAAGAATACAAAAGAAGAGCTAAGAAAGCACTACTTAGGCGAAGGGGGAAACATCCCAGAAACCTACAAACTGAAAGCCAGGAAGTGGTTCCATAGACTTTGGATTCCAGGGAAGAAGCTGAGAAATGGTTATTGATTCAGTGTTTTGAAACATGACATTTTTTTTTCTGATTCCAAGATATGATAGAAGTTTTGAAAAACAGATCATAGTATAAAGAAGAAAGTAAACTATAAACTGTGACTCAGAGATAACCACTGTTTGCATTTTTACAAAAATTGTGACATGTAATTTTACTTGATCTTAACAAAAGGAAAAGAAACCAAACTTCAGATAAATATTTTTTTCAAAATGAGATATTTCTTAAAAAGAGTCCTCTAAAATTAAATAATGAAGAGACATATTAAGAGGTTGAGGTTATTGCAGAGGTTCTCAGCCTGGATGTCTTTACCACCATGGAAATGTCTGGAGACATTTTTGGTTGTCACAACTTGAGGGAGAGGGGTGCTAGTGGGTAAAGATCAGGGATGCTGCTAAATATCCTACTATGCACAGGACAGTCCCCACAGCAAGGAATTATCCAGCCACAAATGCCAACAGTGCGTCTACAGCCATGCTACCCTGAACAAGCTCGATCCCATCTGATCTTGGCTGCTAAGCAGGGTCGGGCCTGGTTAGTATTTGGATGGGAGACTGCCTAGGAAGACCAGGTGCTGTAGGCATAAAAATTAAGGGATTGTAAATTGACAAGGTCCTTGCAATCTGTGAGGTCAACTAAGGATTGCCTCGCCTAAAATAAATTAATTAGGTAAATAAAATTAAATTAAAATTACAAAAAAATGTCAGCTATGCTGTGAGGAACCATGGGTTGTTGCATAGTCGTGAGTTGTAGGGGTTTTAAATAGCACAGTTTTAAAGGGTGTTAAGTTTGATTCCAGTTAGTCAGACATTTTCAGGGGTCAGCAGGGTAAGTGGCTGAAAGCACAGCCTCCAATCAGGTGGTCCGAGTTTGACCTCTGACTCTTGCCACTTACTAGTAAACTGACCTTGAGTAAACTCTTTGGGTCTCTGTTCTCATCTACAAAATTGTAGTAATGTTAACCTACCTCATGCCACTGTAGTGAGGACTGAATGAGCTAATGTAATTAAAATGCTTGGAACAGTGTCTGGTATATACTAAGCTCCATGAAAATATTTGCAATTATTATTAATATCTTAAACCAAATGGAATACACAAATTAAACTTACTTTTAAGATAATTATTCTAAGGAATTTAGTAGAAAAAAAATAGATATATTAAGTTTTTTTTAATGGAAAAATAAACAAAATGAATATCTAGGGCCCACTTCTAAATCTAAGGAGTATAGACATGAATTCAGAGGTTCAGCAAAGCTTTCCTGTTTTCTAGAGTTACCTGATCAATGGCAGGTGACTTATTGTTTCCAAAACACTTTCTTCTTTTTCCCCTTTAGATTTAAAAAATTTGAATGCATTCTCATAGTTCAAAACTCCAAACAATGAAACAAGATCTACATTGCACAGTCTTACTCCTACTGCTGTCCCCTCTTCTCTCCCATAGGTAATCACTTTAATTAGTTTCTGATGTATCAATCCACTTTTTTCCACACAAGTAAATGCAAATACTGTATATTCTTATTTAGCCCCTCTTTCTTAGACAAAAGATGTCACACTTCCCCATTTAACAATGTATCTTGGCTACCTATCTATTTTTCCATCTATCCTTTTATATTAGTACACAAGGAGCTGATTTATTCTCTTTTAAGGTGATACAGTATTTCATTATATAGATGCTCCATACTTTGTTTATAAATTTGTTTGTAATTTTTATAGATATTAGCAAATTGTCCTCCATCTAGGACAGTTGTGTTGTTTTAGACTTCTACTGGTAGTGTATGAATATGCCTGATTCTCTCCAGGAATCACAGTAGTTTATAGACGATCAACTTTCCAAAATCATAACACACTGGCAGGCAGTACTGGGAGGTAGAAATGGAAACAATCCTAAATGGACATTGGGGGCTTGTCAAAATTGTGTTTCTAGGAACTGGCAGAATGAGCCATTAGGTCAGGGTGGATTCTTGGCAATTGTGTAATATATTGAGGGCAATCATGTTGCATTGGTCCTAGAAGAATTCAGTGTTTAATGCCAATACTAAGACCCAGTAAGGTTGGTGTTTTTCTAGACTATGAATTGGGCGAAGTTTCCGTCTGTAACTTGAATGATAGATCTCTACAATTTTGATGTCTCTTTTACAGAAGTCCTTTAGCCCAGTTTCTACACTGGAACAGACTCTGAGCCTCTTAAAACCTCTTAGTAACAGATTATGAGAGATAAAGTTCCTGGGAAATCATTGTGTTTCTTTTTCTTTCAGTTTGTGGGGATAAATTAGCCAGTAAATTTAGTCTCAATATTTGTGGATTCTTTTTAAGTTTTAGTCCCACCCCCAGCCACCAAAGCAAAATATTTTCTTCCTCATTTTCGGCAAGTATAAAAACATTATAGCAATTTCATAGATGCTATGGGTATCAATTTTCAAATGCTTTAGAAATTCTAAGATAAAATATTTAAGAATTACATTACCTAACACAAAAAATAAATTCAAATCATGTAGTTTACTTCTTATGTTTATGCCCAAAAGTAGAGAGAGGGGTCATCTCACCGGGGGAGCAGCCACCTTCTCCAGTGGATTGGAGCAAGATGTGCTGCTTAGTTACAGAAGCAGATAGCATCCATGAGGATGGCAGACCTGCCACCTTCTTGGGCACAGCAAGCAAGTAATGTCCACGGGAACAGCAGAAAACGTCCTCAGGAGCAGGCACTGTCTAGAACTGTTTGTGCCCTGCCTTCCTTATGGCTGTAGGCCAAGAAGCCATCTGTCTTCTGAGTACATGGAGGGGCTATATTCTGAGTTAATCTCTTTTTCTCAAGGACCTCAGCTCCACCAGTTCCTCCAGGTACACCAGATACTCATTGCTCTCAATGTTCTAACACCTGTGTGCCTATTTTTTTCAGTGTTCTCCTTTTGGAACTGTAGGGCATCCCAGTGCCTACATCCTACACAATGTGATTCTGCCCGGCCCACTTGCTATGGTGTAGGCATCAGAACTCCTCCATCCCATCTTCTCTCCAGGAAGTGCCTGTCTGGCTGGGCCATGGTTTTTTTTAGCTTTGGTTGAATCCCACAGGTGCTGAACAAGGCCAAGTATGGTCCTATGTGGATAACTCGCACAGGGTCTCAGATCCACGTTCACCTGGCCAGTGCCCCACTCCTGGAGAAAGTGATGCGGCAAGAGGGCAAGTACCCAATACGGGACAACATGGATCTATGGAAGGACCACCGGGATCAGCAGGGCCTGGCGTACGGCCCCTTCACCATGTGAGCTGGGGCCTGAAGGGACTTGGACAGGGCCCTAGAGGGCCAGGCCCAAGGACAGCTGGTGGCACTGGGCAGCCAATAGATAATGAGCAGGGTTGGATCTCCTTGGATCCTCTGAACCTGACACCCCTTCTAGAAAGCAGTGATTGGGATGGGCTGAAGCCCAGGGACCATTTATTGTACTTTCTACTAATATCTTGTATGACTTTGAACAAATGAATTATTTCCCCTTCCTTGGCCTTATGTTTCTCATATGTAAAATGTGAATTTTCAACTAGAGTATCTCCATGGTAACTCTAGGACCTTGCTAGCTCCATTATTCTACATTATGGCTGAAAATATACCAACTCAAATCATATTAGGGCATATCTGTTTATAGCTGACAAAATGTCATTACCATGTTTGTTGGGAGGGCTCAATTTAATTTTTAAAATAGTCCCCAAATCATGTATTGTATGCTTCTTGTCAGATGTAAGTTTCATGGTGCTCTCCACACAGAGACAGATGTAAGTCCTAGTCTCGTCTTGAAGTTATACCTAGAGAAGTTATTATTATTTTGGCAGTGACAAATTGAAGGATGGGCTGAGTACATTGTATACCCATATACCAACTGAGATAAATAATTGAGAATCACTGGTGATAAACCATTCCCAATGCCACAGGCTGCTATTGGATCTATTATAGGATTTTTGTTTTTGGGTTTTTTTTGGCTATACTATGTTAACAGAGCTCCAGAAACAATTAATGGCTTTTTTTATTTCTCTAGTTGCTTGACATCCATGTTTTAATCATTTCTTAAGGGCTTAAAGTTGATCCTGGTGGTGGTAATAGTAGCAGCAACAAAGATAGTAAGTAACTATGTGTTTATGGCATGCCAGACATTATTCATTCTTTCATTTTATCATCACGACATGCCTATTAAAGAGATAGTAGTCTTATTCTCACTTCATAGATGCAGAAACTGAGACCCAGAGAGGTTTTGGCCTCACTTGCCTGAGTTGACACAACTAGTGAGTAGTGGAATAGATCTGAACAACACTACTATGAGAGATACTCTTATTTCCATTTTACAGAAAGGGAAACTGAGGCACAGAGGAGTTCAGTCTCCATTAATCATCATACTTGTGATTTGTTCCCTACACAGCCTGGTTCTAGATGCCCACCTTGACCACTTCCACTCTGCCGTAGTGAGATTCTAAAGTTTTGTGCTTTGAAGATACTGTCATTTTAAAGTTTGGTGACTCTGTAATTTAACATCTAGGAGTCTGAGATTTTCCTGGATTGTAGGGGTCTTAGTGGGGGAAGATGCCCTCTACGTTAACGCCTCTCGGATACTTACATTTATGCTGCTCCTTCGTTCCCTGCAGGCAAGGACAGCACTGGTACGAGCTGCGCCAGGTTCTGAATCAGCGGATGCTGAAGCCAGATGAGGCTGCGCTCTACACAGATGTTCTGAATGAGGTGATTGACAGCTTCATGGCTCGACTGAAACAGCTACGGGCGGAGAGTGCCTCTGGGGACCAGGTGTCCGACATAGCTGACCAGTTTTATCACTTTTCCTTGGAAGGTACCTTTGTTAGGAGAGGGCCTGGGTGAGCATGGGTCGAGGGTAGGTTGTTCTTACCTTCCTCAAAGCTTTCTGGGTTCTGTGTGCCATGACTGCCTCTCCCGTGTCGGCCTTTGTGCTCTGCCAGCAATTTGCTACATCCTGTTTGAGAAACGTATTGGCTGCCTGGAGCGATCCACCCCACAGGACACCGAGG
This sequence comes from Cynopterus sphinx, assembly GCA_030015415.1. Lineage (NCBI taxonomy): Eukaryota > Metazoa > Chordata > Mammalia > Chiroptera > Pteropodidae > Cynopterus > Cynopterus sphinx. The sequence goes on from CM057379.1 coordinate 194,171,812, forward strand.
CCTTCATCAATTCTGTCGGGCTCATGTTCCGCAACTCATTGTATGCCACCTTCCTCCCCAAGTGGACCCGACCCCTGTTGCCCTTCTGGAAGAGATACCTGGATGGCTGGAACACTATCTTCTCATTTGGTGAGGAATTCAGGAAAGGAAGTTAGGGGGTAGGTCCCAGGGTCTCTGCATTAGCAGTTTCTCCCAACATCTTTGCCCTCATGCTACCACCTGTTGGTGTGGCTCCTGGTCCTTGAAGATCATGACTTTTGATCTTATACTCCCCTGTTCTTCATTGTCCCTGTAGGACAGAAGATGATTGACCAGAAACTCAAGGACATAGAGGCCCAACTGCAGACAGCAGGGCCAGATGGGGTCCAGATATCTGGCTACCTGCACTTCCTGCTGAACGGAAGACAGCTCAGTCCTCATGAGGCTGTGGGCAGCCTCTCTGAACTGCTCATGGCTGGGGTAGACACGGTGCGTGAGGGGGGCCGACGAGGAGACGGGGACTCCCAGCTCCAATCCTGAACAAATTCCTTATTATCCCCTACTTGAACCTGACCTTCATCCCTCCAGGTACCTACCTGCCTTTCTTTCTGTAACATAGATATAGAACTAGAAGGAGGGCAGGGAATTGTCTTTTTGTAACAGGGATTCATCCGTCGCCTCCTAGAGCCTCTCAAATGGCTGGAAAGTTTCATCTCACATCTAATCTAATTCTCTTGTGCTATAATTTAAGTGGAGAGTTTAACAGGCTGCCCATCAGCACCTTCTTTGTAGGATCTCTTTCCAGTCCCCTGTCATGTTGGCTTTCTGTTACAGTCTCCTCTGTTGTTAGAATGCGATTCTCCATCGTTGATGCTCATACCGCTGTGGAGTCACATTTAGCATGGAGGGCCCCCATGAACCTCCATCTTATTCTGCCATACTCATGGCAAATTAGTTTCTCTCCCATATTTTGCCTTCACCCACTCACATACCCTCCCACTACCTAACTGGCTCTTTCCTGGAAATCCCTCCTCACTTCATCTCTTATTCTACCTCCTAGACATCCAACACACTGACATGGGCCCTGTACCATCTTTCAAAGAGCGGAAAGATCCAGGAGGCCTTGCATAAGGAAGTAGTGGGCGTGGTACCAGCTGGGCAGGTGCCCCAGCACAAGGACTTGGCCCACATGCCTCTACTCAAAGCTGTGCTTAAGGAGACACTGCGGTAGGCTGCTGTTCCCTGGAGCACAGGGTCTGTATGTGGGGAGGACTCAGAGACTGGAATGGAAAGTGAGAGCTGTTGGGCTGAGGTTAGGGACAGGGGTGAGATGGGAAGAGGGGCTTCAGGGACCAGAGCAGTGGGGTCAAAGTGCTGGGCACTCTGCCTCTCCTTGGATCCAGAGACAGACCTGTACTTTTTTCCCCCTGTAGTCTCTACCCTGTGGTCCCCACCAACTCCCGGATAATCACGGAAAAAGAAATTGAAGTTGATGGTTTCCTCTTCCCCAAAAATGTGAGTGGGGCTAGAAGACCAGGGTTCCTAGGGTGCCCCACAGCCCTAAGCTGATGTGTTACCCATTCTTCCTGTGTAGACTCAGTTCGTGTTCTGCCACTATGCTTTGTCTCGGGACCCCAGCATCTTCTCTGAGCCAGAGAGCTTCCATCCCCACCGCTGGCTGAAGAATCAGCCTGATAACCTCAGGACCCAACACCCATTTGGCTCTGTGCCTTTCGGCTATGGGATCCGGGGCTGCCTAGGCCGCAGGATTGCAGAGCTGGAGATGCAGCTCTTGCTGGCAAGGGTGAGTGGGAAGAGGCAGGTGTATGCATCAGGGAGCAGGGAGGCTGGCCTTGGGGAGGCATAGGGTGGGTGCATGCAGAGGAGGACAGTGGCTGGAGATCACAGACTTTAAAAGCCCTGTCTGCATTTTGTCTCCCAGCTAATCCAGCAGTACAAGGTGGCCCTGACCCCCGAGACAGGGGAGGTGAAGAGTGTGGCCCGCATTGTCCTGGTTCCTAACAAGAAAGTGGACCTGTGTTTCCTGCAGAGATAGTGCTGAGCTGGGGCCCTGCCATCTTAGGGCCCTGGCCCTGGCACAGGAATTCCTGGCCACAGCTTTGTCTCAGATGAGGAGAGAACAGAGGCGGCTGTCAGAGTCCAAAGGCCAAAGAAACTCAGTGCACTGCCATGGAAGTGCTGAGATTTTTCCACTTTTATCATTTTGCATAGTTCTCTCTTAGATAAAGAGCCATGCCCTTGTCACATTACTATCCTTAGGGGAAAATATAAAATAAAGGGACTTTTTTATTGATAATTGGAGACCTTTGTCATTCTTTTTGATGACCCACCTTCTGAAATCCTTTCTGTTTGGGGAATGCCCTCTCCCCACTTAGGATTCTTGGTGGGAGGCAGAGTCACCTCCCTCCATGGACACTGAGAACACCCTATGGTCTCCCAGACCTCACAGAGAGGCCTTAGCTTCATCTGGCATTGGCTGAGGGCCTGGCTGAGCAGGAGCTGGAGGAGGCTCCCCTAGCACTGAGAGCAGCACCCTATTTTGAACAGAAAGGACTTAGATGTAGGAGGTGAGGTGCTACACAAATTGTTGAAAGAGCTAAGCCTACAGGAATGACTCCTAGGACATCACTAGGGCACTGACTAGCGTGGGGAGCACCATGTTGGCCACACTCAGGAGCACGAGAGTTGGCCAGCTCTTGATACAACTATTAGCCCCAGAGCTATTCCATGTCTCTCAGGTCTAGGCTAGGAAAAAAAAAAAAAGATACTCTCCTTGATCCTATCTATTAATACCCACGAAACCAGCAGTCACTGAACATGAACCTCTGCAAATGCCTCCCGACTGCCCCCGACATCAGAAAGAGCAGGAGCAGCAGAAACGTGGCATTTGTCACACTACCTCTTTCCAAATCTCTCATACATCTGAGAGCTGGAATCTAAGCTCCTCCTAGAACTCTAGCTGTAAGGGAATCTGGGGACTGTAGTTTGTAGCTTTCAAGCCTATTTGGTACAGAGAACCAACTAGAAGGAAAGTAGGTAGGTCAGCATTGAGAGCCAATGAATCATATCACAAGCCTGAAAGGTCAATAAATCTCAACTTCCTAGAGTCCCAGTCTCAGCTGTAAATTTCTGTTGAGTCGTAGGAAACTAAAGTCAAGTTTCTTGTGTCTGTGGGGATTTGAGTTTGAGCCCATTTTAAAAAGCATGTAAGTTCCCTGATTAAAATCCTTCAGCGGCTTCCCTCGGCACCCAGGCAAAATCCGAAGTCCTTACTTACTGTGGCTTAGAAGACTCGTATTCTGCTACCTTGCCCTCAACTCTTCCCCCTCACCCTCCCACCCAGATACTCCTTCCACAGCTGAGCCCAAATTCTTTATATTTCCCTGAGCACATAATGCTCTCTCCAGGCTCAATACTTTGTACTTAATGTCCCTTCTCCTTGGAACATCCTCTTCATCAACTGCCATGTCATTCCAGAGAACGTACTTTTCCTTAGGAGTCAGCTCGAATGTCACACTGCTTCTGCAAAGCCTTCCCTGGCCTCTCTGGGTGAGCAGGAGCACTTTCCCTTGTGAGTTTCCCTATTTCTCTCCCTTTACAGGACTGAGCACTAGGTGTGTTCACACCTTGTTATAGACCTGACTGCCTCCCCAACCAGCTGTGAACCCCCCTGGAGGCACAAATCAAGCTCCTTTCCATTTGGATCCGTGTTTAACTCTGAGTCTAACACTTAGGAGGTGATTATATAATGTTTGTTGAATAAGAGAAGGGGAGAGAGAGAGGGAGGATATTGAGCTTTCCATGTTGAGAAGAGAAACCTGCCAGGATCCCTGTCACAATGTCAACCAAAGCAGACTTCTGCCTTTCTCAGTATGCTGCTCCTTCAGATCACCAGGAGTGAGCTGTCCAAGCCACATGAACCCCTCAGTGCTGGTGCTTGGGTCGGGGAAAGTCAATGTCATGTGGTCTGGGATTGTGGTTTTGTAGCATCTGTCCAAGGGAGTCAGCACTCATGATCTGCAGCTCAGTGTATAAATGTGTAGGCTAATTTCTCATTAAACTCTATGAAGGTCATGTATATCCACAGGATAAAATATTATCCAGCTATAAAAAAGGGAGGAAATACTGATTCATGCTGCATCATGGATGAACCTTGAAAACATTGTGCTCATGAAGGAAACCAGACACAAAAGACCACATCTTGTATGATTCCACTGACATGAAATGTCCAGAATAGGCAAATCTGTAGGGACAGAAGGTGGATTAGTGGTTGCCGGAGGCTGGAGGTAGGGAGAATGGGGAGTGATTGTTTACAGATAAGGAGTTTCTTTTGAATGATGAATATGTTCTAGAATTAGATTGTGATGGTAGTTGCGCAACTGTACATATTAGGTACCACTGAGGTGCACACTTTGAAAAGGTGAATTTAAATAATAAGTGAATCATCTCTCAGTTGAAAAAAAGTCTATGAAGTTGAGTTTGTAGAAATAGTTGCCAATGTAAGCAATGCCTCTAGAGGCACTACAGGGCATTCTGAGGCAGCACAGTACCGCGGGGCACCCACAGGGCTGAAAATCCAACCCTCAGTGGGATCAGAAATGCAGAGCCAAAACAAGAGCTAAGCAGTTGGTGAAAAAGTGGTATCCTTGTGAGCATTCATTAGAGTAGGCTATATTCCCTGACATTTTGATGAGGTGTAGACATACTTTCAGAGGCTCCTCCCCACTTCCCCAAATTCTTGCCATCAATGACAAGTGAATACTGCGTTCTACAAGATACAGAGCTGAAGAGTTATTAACACAACTATGCAATCTTGCCCATAGACACAGCTCTGGGAAGAGAATCAAAGACTTCTACCCTAAACAAAAACAAAACAAAACAAAACAAACAAACAAACAAAAAAACGAAATAAAGCACAGCCAAAGAGTTTTTCTCTTTATGCGACAGGTTATTATTATTTTTTTAATTTTAAAAGATTTTTATTGAAATACAATATACCAACAGAAAAATGTATATACTATAAATGTACATGAAATTCTGTTGCGTATCTTGGGGGTTGAAAATGGCCTCTGTCAGTTTATATTCCATCATAATGCGTGGACAAGACTTATTTAATGTAAATGAAAAAATTACTTTCTTTGACAGTGATTCATTCCAACGTATATGATAGCTATAGGATGAATGTGATGTAATAGTTTGGGCTCTTTCCCTTGCAACTTTATCTGTGCAGGGTGAAAAACATAAGCTCTGGTTTGAGGGTTGGCACAAAGCCCATCAGTGGCAAGTGATGGGCCACACTGCCAGGGTCTGGGGTCTCCAGAAGTCACAGTGAGGCTCCCATATAACCCACCCTGATCTGACTCTATAAGGAAAAAATATAGGATTTAGGAAAACTGCAGAAGAGTAAACATTAATTCAGCACAGCAGATATACCTTCTTTAGAAAGGTGGGCCCAGGAGGGTAGTGACCTATGTGCTCTCGAAGGCAGAAGGAGGTGGGAAGAGCACCTTCCTTGGGCTGCCCTTTTCCCCTAAACCCTGTGCTGTGACCTTTGATGGTCTGTTCATGCAGAGTAACCCAAGGCACCGCCCCAAAAGATGACTCTGCCGTACTTACCCTAGAGCCATCACAGCTAGAGGCAGCCTGCCTCAGGCTCCTCAAGGACACTGTCACTCGAGTGAGCAAACACTCTCATTCCATCCTTCCACTTGAGCCCAAGACCCGGGACATTCTCAGGTAGGGCCAGAGCAGAGCCAGCTCCTGACCCATGGGTTAGAGCCAAGCCGGAAATGGAAGCTAAGATGCTTCCAATGGAAGCTAAGATGAGAAAATGCCTTCATTTCCTGCCTGGCCCATCAAGCACAAGTGTCTCCACTCAGTTGCTCTGTGAGGCAAATGGGGTGGGAGCATCCTTTAGAAATATTAGCCTCCCTTTCCTCACTGGATAGCTAGACCTGCAGTGTCCATTGCCACAGGGGAGGGGTGACAGAGCAGAAGCTGTCTTGGCTTTGGAATTTCAAAAGCCTGACCCTTAAGGTAGGTGGTAAGAACCCAAGACACACACAGTGGATTTGGAAGAATGTAGAGAGAAGGACCCCTCTTTCTCCACTAGGTAGAGATTCCACAGGCTGGTGGGGGCTGGGGAAGCAAAGTGTAGACATTTTTTGAGTCCCCAAGAAACAGTCTGAAGAAATGTGGGGAGAATGACAAGTACCCTAGAGTGGTTTGGAGGTCATAAGGATAGTAGAGTCCACGTTTCTTGGGTAGAGTCTGGGAAAACAGCAAGTGCCAGAGCAGAATGGGCCACTTGCTGTCCATCTCAGCAGATGGGCTTGAGACAGCCCCACAGAACTTCTTGAAGGCCAGAGGGGTTCAGGGCTATGAGCAGGCAAGCCCTAAAAGGCTTTGTGGTAAGGAGTGAGGGGACCACCTCGCAGGGGCTATGCCCACCAGTGACCAACTAAGTGACAACCAGATGGGATGTTTTAGCAGGTGCTAGCATGGGTGGGTAATGATGGCTGAGGGAGGAACAAAGTCTACATGACTGAAAGCTTTCCCCTCCTCTCTGAACTTAACCCCAGAAAAAGATGGGAGAAGAATTCCAAACTGACTGAGATTAATTTCTACCACCTGGTAAAATGGGCTTCATAATAGAAATTACATTCAGTATTAGAAAAATTATGTTTCTTGCAAATTAGAGTTTATGGAGTGAATTGTACCTGGTGCGTAAGTAACTAGTGTTCTCTTTATGGTTTTGTTATAAATAAAAGATGAAAGAAATTTCATCAGAATAACACTACGCGCAAAAGAAATGCCACTTGCGTTGTTCTCCAGTGACAGATTTTCCTTTGTGTCTTTAAATTCAGATCATACAGGGATCCTGCCACAAGTTCAGGTCAACTGACTGTAGCATTTTCTGAGGGAAACTGATAAAATCTAAGTTCATGGGTTATCCTTGTTCTTTTTGTTTTCTTGATCGTTCATCCTCAGGATCTGAGGACAAGGCCATCACTGGGGAGTGAGAACATTGTCTGCTGGTGAGAGCTAAGGAGATTGGAGGGAGGAACCCCACCCCCGCAGGCAGCGGCACCAATAACTGCTGCTCCATGGTGCCCTGGCAGCCCTGAAATGACACTGCAGAGAGAGTAGGAGGGCAGAGGCCGAATCACGAGAACCACTAAGACAGTTAATTCCCCTGGAGGAAGAACAGCTGGGACTCCCAGGAGCTGGGACACCGGTGGCAGGTAGTACAGGAGCCATGACTAAACCCACGGGCCGAGGGCTCGCCGCACCACTGGGGCCAGTCACCACCCAGGTAGGGAAAGTGATGTGGGTGGACATGAAGCAGTTGGCCCTGGGGTAATCCCAGTGCCTCTGGTTCAGGGACCTCTAGGCTTGACTCAGCTGTTCTCCTTAATTTCATCATCCCATAGTGCACGGGGCATTCCCGAGGGTTTCTGGGAGCATATTCAGGGCAAGGGCAATTAGGTAGGGCTGGAGAAGCCTGTGAGGAAAAGAGAAGGGAAGACGGTGACTAAATTAGGGAGGGAAGATTGCCTTTCGATAGAGGAACCTCAGTCTTGTCACCCACTGCCAAGTAGGTGGGACCTATGCCCCACCCTTCTGTACACCCCTACCAAACACGCTACCGGGAAAACGTCTGAGGTCATGTCAAATATACTGAGATGAGTACTTGGGTAGAAGAAGCTCATTTGTTTTCATCTTAGTTCTTACTGAGCGGGGAAGTTCCATTCAACAAAGGTTGATTAACTTCCTTCCTTCCTTCCAGTAGGAGAATTCCAAGTAGGTGCAAGGAGAATTGTGAGAAGGCAGGCCAACCTCCCTAGAGCACCTGAAGTCACATCACACTGCCTTGCCTTTATGCTGGCCCCTGTGCACTCCTCTTATGAGGGCCTGCATGACCTCAGACGAGAATGGAACAAAATGGTGGTGCCACGGTGTGTCCTGATACTCGTAGTTTTTATGGAGCTGTTCAGCTATGAGCTGGGCCCCTTCCATCATCAGGGTGTCCCAATCTGAGATCTGGGAGCCCAGTAAGACCTAGGGGCTGGTGCTGAGGCCAATGGCCCAGGGCAGAGCCTACCTGAACCAGAGCCGAACCAGCTAATGGGGGTGGGGAAAGATGAAGGCCAAGTCCACTGGCTTCCCTCATTGGCTTTGGGTGTAGAAGGTGGCCTGGGAGTGAAGATTCAGATATTCTCAGGCATTGAGGGTATCCAGGCCAGCAGGGCTGAGCACCAGTGCCTGAAGGATGTCGGAGAGGGACACCACGCCCAGGAGATGCTGGGTCTCATCCACTAGCACCAAACGGTGTACCTGTGGGTTCACAGAGGTTCAGTAAGGGGGCAGAGCCATGTGGCTATGGCAGACAACAAAGTTGGCATCAAGAATCAGGGGCAACAACTTGACATAACTGAGGGAGCGAGAAAGTGTCTCCTAGAGACCAGTTATGGGTGGTTCTGACCTCTCTGGGGTGATTAACTGGCTGTCACTCATGGCACAAGGGCCACACAGGCATGAGGCCAGTGTGGACACCAAGAGCTTTCCCACAAACTGGGAGGATAGGGCAGGTGCCTGATGTATAGGGAGAACTGGAGCTGCTTGTAAGAAGGAGTGGACCATATGTGTTGGGAGCATGTATGAGGGTCGTGGGGTACCTGCTCCCGGACAATCCGGTTGATGACTTCCTCCAGGCTCTCTTCAGGCCGGCAAGAAAGGACTCCCTCCATACACAGCGTCCTCTGCCTCAGTGCCTCTGCCACACTCATGTCTAGGTGGTTGTAGGTTTGCTGGGCAGCCAAGTGCTGGGCAGGGAGGGGAAGTACCAGTCTTCATCACCCCCTCAGCCAGGCTTCAGTCCCACTGATAGCATCCCCTACGCACTGGTAAAACCTCCCTGGTACCCAGATGCTTCTGATTCTCACACCCGCGGCCTCCCTTCAGCACCCCCAGCTCCCCTCCATTCCCCACAGACACTTACAATCACATCGAAGCGGGAGTAGAGGCCTACGACCTGACCTGCAGGGTGGTGGGTGGGGAGAGAGAAAGGCAGGGAAGAGGTTCGAATCGGAAGCAGGGTGCTGTGCAAGGACCTGGGGTGCACTTTCAGAAGGAACTGCTTGATGTTCCCCACCCCCACCTCCAGACTACTGGCTTTCTCATGAAGCCTCAGGCTGCCACTCTCCGAACTCACAGACCAAAAGCCTCACAGGGAGAAAGGCAACCTGACATCGTGCCTCCTGATGTGACACAATGTGAGTCCATGGTATCACCTGTGAGGTATTCTAGCCTCACATGTGTAGCCTGAATCCAGTCAAGCCTTAAATCTAATTTCCAGTTTACAGGAAACAGGAAACAAGGTAAAGGTCACCGCCAGGAAGCAAACAGACAAACCTGGAGGTGGGACATTCTGTAGGACAACTGACCCGGGCTTTTCAACATGAACGTCATGAAAATTACGTGGGGAGGGAACTGATCAACATTCAAAGAGACTTAGGGACAAAAGAAGCAAATGCTAAGTATAGACCTTAACTGGTCCTGGTTTTAACAAATCAGCTGTAAAAATAGATATTCTTGAGGAAAATGGGGAAATGAGAATTAAGATTGGATATTAGATAATAAAATATAGCTTCATTGGGTGACATAAAATATACTTATATTAAAAGATGCATACTGAAGTGTTTAGGGGTGAAATGACATGATGTCTATAATTTAAAATACTTTAGCAAAAAATAAAGAAAAGAAAAAGAAAAATATGTCACCAATAGTTAAACCAGGCAATGGATTTTAACTTTGAAATCATTTACAACCATAATTTACCAAATAAATGATCTTTTAGTTCCTATGGCCCTCTTTTAGAGCAAGAAATGGAGGTCTGGCTGGGTCCCATGGCCCATTTCAGGTAAAATTAAAATGAAAAACCTCATCTACTATTTCCTCTCACCACACTCATTTATGGCACATGATCCTTTTAAATCATCCTGGGGAGTCAGAGGAAAGGTGGTGTTAAGATTCCCACTTCACACATGGGGAAACTGAGGCGCAGAGAGGTTAACTGGTCCAAGGCAGAGACTTCTAACCCTGTCTCCACCCTGGGCCCTGATCTGATGCCACATAGACCCTTGCCCTTCACTGCCCCACCCTAGCCCAAGCCCTACTCCGGGTACGGGTACCAGTTTCGTTGATCACAGGCAAAGCAGACACGCGCCGATCCACAAAGATGTCCAGTGCGGTCAGGACAGGTGCCGTTTCCAGCACCACAGCCAAGTCTCGGAATGTGCCGATGCCCAAATCTTGGATGGTTCGGGAGATGAAGGAGGGCCGGGGTAGCAGGGCGCCCTGGTTGGGTTTGAGACAGGTAGTATCACCGGGACGGAGCAGCCCCAGGCTTCAGCTCCTCCTTCCTCAATTCCCAGAGTTGAAGACTTCTTAGCCCCTCGGATACCCTCACGTGCCCCCCAGCCCGGCTGTCCTAGACTCACAAAGATGTGCAGGAACTTGAGCAGCCGTTTGTGTGTGATGATGTAGAGCACGTTGCCTGAGACTGGATCCAGCACAGGCAGACGGTGGATCCTGTTCTTGATAAGGGTGTAGACAGCTTCGAACAGGCTGCAGAGGTGGGAGCAGAGCCTGAGGCAGCTGGCGAAGAGACACCCTCTATCCCAGCCCCCTAGAAAGGAGGATAGGGTGCCAAAGCTGCCTGTGAGCCACCCAGGGAATGCTGGTGAGTTCAGAACTAAAGAGCTGGGGAAGGGGACTGTGCAGAGCAAGAAAGCTCAGGTAAGTTTTTGAGGACGCGTAACCTGTCATCAGGAGAGATGGAGACCAGAGGCTTGAAGCAGCCTTGAAGGTAGATCTCTGTAGGAAAAGCTGGAGTCAGGCCAAGGGAGCTGGCACCCCGCCTCACCCTGCAGCCTCCTAGACTGTCCCCCATCAGGACCCCTGGCCTCCCTATCACCCTTCCTCTCCTCCCTCCAGAAAATTCCTGCTGCCTATTCTCCCCTTCAGGTCTTGGCCCCTGCATCCTCAGCCCCTTTCCAGGTCCCCTCTGTCCACTCACCCCTCCAGGTCTCAATCTTATGTCCTTCAATCTCATAGATCTGGACCTAGAGACATGGACAGGACACCAGAAGTCAGACGTGGATATCTCAGCCACCAGGATCCCCGAACTCCCTTCCACCCAACCCAGATAGGTGCCCTCAGGACTCCCAGGGCACTCCTCACCAGGGGGGACCTGTAATAACGCTGCAGCACCAAGATGAAGTCTGTGATGGTCAGCATCCCTGCGGGGTTGAAGGAGGACAGGGGTTCAGCCTGGGGCCTTGTGGGAGGAGGCAGTTTGTAGGGTTAGACTCCCCTTCCCCACCCGGCCGCTGTTCTAGTACTGAGACAACAGTGGGAATTGTGGGAAGAGGGAGTAGGGCGGCCCCCACAGAGCCTGAGAAATGGGGCTCTCTCTCTTTTTCTCCTCTAATTTCTCTCCTCCCCCTAGGCACCTGTTTCTATTTTTCCAATCTCTTCCTCTCCCTTTCCTCTTTTCCTACCTGGCTTCTATGACCTGGGATCATAGGGCGGTAGAGCTGTAGGGGTCGGCTGGTCACAACTCTTCCAAGATGAGGAAATTGAACGCAGAACCACCTCACTAGGTCCCTCCTTTCCTTTCCCCACCACCTCTGCCTCCCCAGTCCATCCTTACCCACAAAGCTCTGCTTCTTGCTGTCCCACAGAGGTGCCGCCCGGACACCATTGGCCACCAAGGCAAAGAAGGCCTTTTTGATCTGAGGGCCAGGGAGAACAGATGAAGGGTGAGTCTCTCACTGCCTCTCCGTGGTGTCCTGACCCAACCAGTGTCCTTCCATGAGATCTTCACTTGAGCTAGCCTGCCTTTCTCACATCATGGAGCACACCAGACATGATCCTTATCTGCAATATTTTCTACAGAGATAAGGCTGCTGGTGGCCAAAGGCACTCACTGAAGGTGACATCCTCACCAGGCACACCAGGGTGTGGAAAACTCAGTGTTTCTACTAGGAAGTCATATGGGTACAGACATACACAATATAATTTTGCTAATTTAAGTACTAGAGGTATAATTATTTACCTAACTTTACAAAATATTTTTCTCCAAATAAATTTTACATCGACTCATTTTGACCTCCTTCTTAGCAATGCTATCTAAACGTGCTGGTTGTATTTTTCTAATACACATGCAAAGAAATACAAAGCTACTAACACGTCTCTAGTATCAAATTGTGAACTGTGGACAGCACACATATTTGCTTTGGAAAACACTGTTCAAAAATACATGATGATAAGAATGGAATCATAGGCATTTTGTAGCTCAGCCCAAATAGCAGAACAGGGACCAGAGTTCATTCTCTTTATCTGGTACCGAGAGTCTCCTGTCCTTTTCCTAAGCCATTCTGCAATGTCTCTCACATAATTTTGGGTTCAAGAAGTGCTCCCACCTATGCTAGGTTGTCCCAAGAGTCCTCTGAAACTTGTAGGGCAAAGCAGGCATTCTTATCCCTGTTTTGGAGATGACAGAAGTAAAGTGACAGACCCAAGAGCCTGCAGATTCTAAGTGGCAGAGCTGCAATAACAATTAGGGGTGCTCACAGAGAGTAGCAGCCCTCCCCACACTGGTCTCCTTGGTGCTAAGAAGTTCTGGAAGGGGACTTTGCAGGGGTCCTGGCCTACCAGGCCATCCTGGAGGGTGTGAGCAGTGGTTGCAGCCCCGTGAGGCTGGAGGTATCCAGAGCCGTGGCCTCACCTCTAGCGAGGTGTCGAAGATGACCAGCTTGGAGCTGGTTGCCATGGCATCGTAGCAGGTGTGCTTCTGCATGAAGTGCATGTAGACCTGGGCTCCTGGCTTCTGCAGCTCGTCATCCCAGCCCTGCTTGGGTAACGGGGCCTGCGGAGACGGGCACAGAGCAGGCCTCTCTCCCACCAGGCCGAACTCATACCTACGGGTTGCTGGAGCTGGGAACTCTTCACCCAGCTCCAGATTGTCCATGCTGGAGCAAGCAGCTGAGTCTGTACACTCAGGGGAGAGGATGTCCCACTCTGTTAGTGGGGTGTCCACCCCAGCCAAAGTAGCAGACTGGGCCAAAGGTATGGCGTTGGGGAATGCGGCCTCCAGCCCGATGGACTCAGCAGCTGACCTGGATTGAAGACCTGTTTGGGATGAGAGGACAGTAATTCCATCTTCCAAGACACTTTACCCTCTGCGGTCTCAGTTTACCCTCACAGCAGCCTTGGGAAGTCTGAATGCTGTGGGCCCCAGAGTCACACAAGATAGTGACTCTGTCTTGAGTAACCCACGCTGGGTCCCTGGCTCTGCGACACAGTCATCTTCTCCCCTGTTGGGAGACTGAGGCTACAAGAGGAGGGTTGTGTCCTACTCTATGTGATAGAGGCATCAGGGACAGAGCCCTGGCCCCTGGCTCTGGGACTTCCCACAGCCCCTCACTCCCATCTCCCCCAAACTGGCTCACCTTCTCCCAAATCTGGTACCTCCTCTTCCTCCACAGCCTCCTGCCTTGTCCATCTTGAGGCCTTGGCCCCCCGTTTCCCGTGGCTTCTTTCTGAGCTGGTGGTCATGGCCTGTGATGGCCATGAAGTGCTATCTCCTTGCTCTAGGAAGCTCATCTCTGGAAGAAGGAATGGGCCTGTTTGGTTAATAGGGAGTAACATGACAAAATCAATGAAAATGTAGTTAATAATAATATCTAATATTTGCAAGCTTCCAACGGCCTTTTCTCCAACATTTTCCTCATTCAAAGCTCTTTGCAATCTTATAAGGAAGAATATTATTATCAGTCCTAGCTTAAGGATGAAAGACCTGAGAGCAGATAGGTTAAGCAATTTGCCACAAATCACACAGCTAGTAAGTGGTAAAGTCAGAACCAGAGTCTAAGTCTTCAGACTCTAAATCCCCCTTCTCTTCTTTTAAAAGAGAAAGGATGAAGAGAGAAAAAGGAAGAAGAAATAAAAAGGAACAAAGAAAGAAAAGGAGAGGAAGACAAAAGACAGACTAGTAGAGTGAGTGAGATTGAGGGCCCAGAGAGGTAGGGGCAAAAGGAAGTGAGAAAAGAGGGTGGGCCCACCAGGAGGGGCCTGCCCCACCTACCTTGATGTTTAGGCCCCACAAGACTGCTCCACCTTGGGGTCTGTGGGGAGAAGAACATCTGAAGGAGAAAATGCCCTATGTTCTGAAACATAGATCCTTCCCTTCCCACTGTGAACACACGAGCGTGCACACACGCACACACACACACACCTCACACAGACACACATAAACATACACAGCCATACACAAACACCTATGCTCACTGAGAAGCACATCCTCCACCACTCTCAGACACAGAACCTGTACCCTCACACAAAGAATGTGCACACACAGACATCCACACACTCATACGGGCAGAGAAAACCCAGCTCAAACACACACACACACACACACACACACACACACACGTGCACACACAGACACATTCACACAGTGTTGTGTGTTCTCCGTCTTCTGGCCTCAGCTGCCTCAGCTCACAACCTCCCCCAAACCCTTGTACCCTGCGCAGTGCATGCTCCAGTTCGGGCTCCATGTGGCCAGCGCAGACCAACAGAGAGCAAGTGTGCGACACTGTGGCTGGGCAGCACTATTCTGGGCCCGGCCTTTGGCACCCTGCTCCCCTGGATCAGTTACTCTCTGGGTGTCAGGCAGCTGAGAGGGCGGGGCCCACCGGCTCAGCTGCTGCAGCCCAGCAGGCTGGGGGCAGGGTGAGGAGGAGAGGAGCAACCTGGAATCTTGATGTTTGGTCCTGGGCTGCCTGCCTCCTGGGTCCCTAAGGACTCACAGGAAGGACCCTGCTGTGGGGGAGGTGGCTTGGAGCATTGTGGGGCACAAGACTAGGAGAGGGTGGGCTCTAAGTCCTGGGTTCCTCCTCCAAGGGCCTCTCTCATCCGTGTCAGGTACCAAAGAAGGGAAAATGGGGGTGGGTTGAGCTTAACTTTCTTCCTTGTGTGAATTTCAGTCATTAGTCGTGGGTCAGTCGTGGGTGGTGCTGGAATTAGAAAGGTCAAGTTGCAGCCAGCCAGGAGGCTGGGGTCAAGGGTGTGGGTGGTCCTAAGAGAGTGAGCAATATATGTCCCTGTTTGAGTTCCAAGAGCCTGTCCCTCTGTCTGATGGGGGAGTGGCTGATTTGGGCAGATGGGGAGCTATGATGATCACCTTGAAGTTGTGTGATGGGTTGGAGGGTACCAGGCCTACACTTGTCCACACGGTGAGATGTATTGTTTCTACCTGTGGTTTTGAGGTGTGTCCAGGTTTGCAGGAGCCACAGTCCCCCCATCCTGCTGTGTGTGCTGTCCCTACATCTTCTGGTGCCAACAGGATCCCAGTCCTGTTCTGGTGGCTGCCCATCCCCCTTCCTTGGCATTCCTGGGGCCTGAGTCAGTGTCCAAATCAGGAATGCTGACCCAGCTGCTCTGGTTCCTCTCTGCCCCTCCCTTCCTCTCTTCCTTTCTGCCTCTTCCATTTCAGTCTCCAGCCCTGGGGTGGACACTCAGTAATGGATTACTGGATTTCTCGCTGAATTTGTTGAACGTATTTCGGGACATCCCGCAAAGGCCCTGTCCTGCATGGGGGAAGGGGTGGGGGAGAGCAGAATGGAGAGAGAGCTTTGTCTATCCGTGTGTGTCTTGGATAGTACAGGGAGTGAATGCAGCTCTTTCCACAGGATCCGTGGGGCCTGTTCCTGTCTGGTCTCAGATGATGGAACCTCTAAGGCACAGCTAATGGGACACCTCAAATGGTGGTAAGATCGAGTGGAGGCGTGTGATGCATCAGACCTGGAAAAACCCCAACCCTAATGCTCTGGGCTACCCTCACAGACAAGCCAGAGACAGAATAGGCTCAGCTCACAGCATTGCCTTCTCCTGCGATGCTCCATTCTCCCCTCCACCTCAGACATGGCCCACCGACAAGGCCAGTAGCAGGGGGTGCTTTTTAAGAAAGTCTCCCCTGATTCCGTCACCCTCACTGCACTGGTCTGATAGCGAGTGTTCTGTGCACACATCTCAGTGTACACTGGGCTGGCATTTATCTAACTACTCACATATGAATATCTTTTAAGTAAACAGCGGGCACCTTGATGATTAAATCTGTTGGCTAGATGTGATGAAAACCTGTTGTGGTATCAGATGGGCCTACTAAAATTTATGTTCTGCTGTTAGCTTGCTATGTAACCTTGGTAAACATTGTTCGTTTTCCCCAAGCCTGTTTACACGAATGTAAAATAAGGATAAAACATTAGTGGCAGGGACTGCCACTTGCCTCTTGATATCTATTTTTCTCTTCTTCCTTTAGTAAAAAGTCACTTAAATTGTAGCTAGAGTGGCTGCCTATCATAAAGACAAATTCCCCAACCTTCCTTGCAGCTAAATATGGATTTGTGACTAAATCTGGCCAATGAATGTGAGTGGAAGTGATATGAGCAGTTTCCAGGTCAGGCTTTAAAAGATAAAAATCGTAAGTTCGTCTCTTCCTTTCTTCTTCTGTTGACTGGAATGCTAGTGTGATGGCAAGAGCTAGAGCTGCTATTCTGTAACCAAGATGAAAGAAGCTTGTTAAGGGTTTCAGAGTCAGCCTACTAGGTTTGGACTGTCTATAGACTCCTTTAAGAGAGAGATAGAACTTTCTTGTTTAAGTCATTCTTAACCTGGGTCTTCATTACAACAACTGACGTGTATCCTAACACAGAAGGTGGCACCTGGAAGTGGCATGGCCTTAAAAGCCTAAAACAAGTGGCATTGGTTTAGAGACTGGACAGCAGATAGCAAAGAAAAATATCGTATGCTGGTAAGCTGGCGACCATTGTTATATAACAGCAAAATAGATGACATGTCTGTCATCCATGATGCCTTGAAAAGTAAAGCATACGCCAACAGAACTTACAAACACTCAAGGAAACTGGATGGAAACACTCAGATTGCTGGTGCGTACTGGCTGCTGCTCGCTGCTATTAGCAAAGTCCAGCAAGAAAGATGCACTCAGGCTAGTTTGGTAGAAATAGGCTTAGCGAGAGGTGAACCTGTGGTTCCAAATGTTTCTCAAGAACACCTGTTCAGCAAATAGTGGGAGCCAGCCCAGGGAGCAGAATCAGGGAGTTAGTTCCCTTCACAGCCACACTTATTTTTTTCAGATGGTCTCAAAATAGCTAACGCCGGTTAGAGAAAGAATGAGAATGCACCAACTCCAGAGTATTCAGGCATATGTCTGTATGAGACCATTGGCTGTGGTTACTCAAGTGTGGAATCAGTCAGAAGACTTCTAAGATTTTGAGGGTGTTGTGTTGTGTTGTGTTGTGTTGTGTTGTGTTGTGTTCTGTTCTATTCTATTCTATTCTATTCTATTCTATTCTGTTGGCAAAGAAACCATAAACCTGGTCAGCAAAGCCTACTTTTATGCCCTGCCCCCCATACTCAGTCTCATTTCCCCAAATCTGCACCAGCAGGAAGAGGGCTGTGAAAATTGTAAGGTCTACCAGAAGGTGGGCATGTTCTCCAATGCAGCTGCAGAGGAAAAACACAAGGCCGCAGAAGAGAGTAGAAAGAGGAGACCCTCCATGGAGCAGAAGCAGGGGTGGCCAGATGCACGGCCCAAGAACTTACCCCACTGTGGGGAATGGCTTTGCAATTCTGGCCCAACTGGGTTTATTATGTTAAGATTTAGTGACTGCTGGTTGTTTGCCATTCTTTCCTGTTCTGAGTATGTGTTTTAATTGAGTTTATCTTGTTCTTCTTCCACTGTTGTCTATGAGGGATGGGAGAGCCAGATTATCTGCCTTTTAGTTTACAGGTCACTAGGCCATGAGGACCTCATCCATACCTGGTCCCTTCAGAGATCCTGGGCTCTGCACTGGTGCTGTGTCTGGATGGAATACTGCCTCGCCTCCCTTTGAGGGGTGCTGAATGTGCTCTTTGTAAGTGGTGAACAGATGTTGGGCTCTGGCAGGGTAATATCTTCTTTTTCTGCTAGTAAATCCCCACAATTTTAGCTAGAGGCAAGGTTATATTTCCCAGCTTATTTAGGAAGTATGATGGCCATGTGACTATGGGACTTGGCCAAGGGGATCTGAGCAGCAATGTTATATGTAACATTTAAAGGTGCACTTAGACAGGCTTGATTTCTCCCTTCCTACTGAATAGAATTATGATACGATGGTGGGAACTGGAGTAGCCATTTGAACCTAATGACAGAAGACATAGGTTGAACATGATAGACCCTCCCCACACCTGTGCTGGCCTGCTCACCTCTGGACTCATAAGGAAAAATAAACTTCTTTCTTGTTTAAGCCACTGACAAATGGAACCTTTACTACAGCAGCCGAGCCTCTCTCTAACTAATGCATTTACACTGCAGGATGGAGGCAGGTTAGAAATTACAAACGTGTCCGATGATGCTTCACATTTATGCAGTGCTCCATATCTATCAGCCACTGTAAAACATGCTGTGTACAGTATCCCTCACAGTCCTCCGTAGTAAACACTTTTATTATTATAATTTAACTGATGAGAAAATCAGGTCACAAAAAGATTAGGTAACTTGATTAAAATCTCAAAGCTAATGAGATGGAGCCAAGGCAAACCCAGTGTTTCTGGACTCCAACGTCACACTCTTAACCACTAAGCTTAATGTAAATAAAGCTCAAGCCTGGCATATAATATATGCTCAGGAAGTGGATACTAAAATCATTACCTCACCATCTGCTTCTAGTCCCCTTAGACTTCAAGCTACGAGACTCTCTGAAGGCAGGCAGGCAGGCATGGGGAAGAGGGGTGCTTGTCACTAGTCATCTCAAGGAGGCATCAATGGTCAGATAGAGCTGTGGTCCAACTGGGAGCAGACATCAACACTGCTCAACACTAAAGTCAGCAATTTTCCAGTTGTACAAAATAAGCTCTCTGCCCTGTCCCAGCCCGCTGCCTCTCAGAGCTCCTGCACCTGCTCTTGCTGCCATCCCACCCCACCCACCCATTTGGCAGGGCAAATGAGCAGAAGGTACTGGCTTTGGTTGGGAAACAAATACTCCATGGGTGTTTGGTTTTAGTCTCTGATTTCTTGAAACCCTATTTCTTGCCTTGCTCTCGAAACTGGGTATAATAAGGACACTGCACCCTGACCCTAGGGTAAATTTGGCTGCCCGTCTCTGGATAGCTTATTTGTCTAGGACATGGGGTTGGGATTCTGTTTAAGTGTTATTTTTATATTAGAGAAAGAAAAACAGCTCGAGGAAGCCAAGGAAGTAGCTCAGAGGAGACCCATTACTGATAGGTCACAAATGAGGTCCCCGGTGCCAGAGTGGTTGGGAGGCTGTGAAGGCAGCCTTCATGCTGGTCACTCCCACATCCCAGCTCCCATCCTGTCTGTGTTGCTGAAACCAACAGCATCTATGTCAGTGTCTTGAGGAGCTGGGCAGACCCAGCCACTTGTTAATGTAATTAAGTCTGCCCCATGTTGCTGAGCCATGTCTGTGCCCTGTGGGAGACTGAAGTGGACAGACGGCGCTTTTGTCTACCCAGAATCCATTTTATCCGCTTTTGGCTGCCCCAAGTTTTCCTTCAGGGAACGACAATTCCTCTAATCTCAGATCACATGGTTTTCAGAGGGGGCTTAACTGTGGATTTTAGGGAGTGTATCTCTGATTCGGACTTAGCTAATCAGCATATCATATTCCCCTGGCCGTGTAAGGAGGGCATTGACCTAATTAGTTCCATGGTAGTGAATACTGAGACTTTCCTGGGGGCCTTTCTCATCGGATTTGGTGATGATGTGTGAATATTCTGCCATTAGAGTGGAGCTGCCTGAGAATGAAGACAAAAGAGAGGGCTAAAGACCACAGCATGATGAGAAAGACCAGGTCCTCATGACAGTCACCGAGCTCCAGATCAAACTGTACCTGAAGACCTACCCCTGAGTTTTCCGGTTACATTAACCAATGGAATCTTTTTCTGTTCAATGCAGTTTGAAGTGAGTCTTCTGACACCTGCAGTTGAAAGAGTTCTGATGCCAGAGTTAAAGAAGCAAAACGTAGACAGACACTGTCGAAGGCTTCTGGGGGTGGTGTGCAGCCACTGCACTTTCCCAAGAAAAAGTACATATTTGAAAAAGCAATTAGAATACATCAACAGGGTGTCAATGGGGGTAAAAAGTAGAAAATACAGTAGAAGTTGGAATGGGACAAGGTTAATGAAGGAAAGCATCCTAAAGAAGGTGAGTTTGGATAGAGAAATAATAATCATGACAATGGCAATCATTTACTGAACCCTAACTATGGGCTGGGCACTGGGTTAAGCAGTTCACATATGTGGTGGGATAAGATTTTGAAATACTAACCAAATTGAGAGGTACTTCCTCCTACCATGCAGCCCTTTTCTCACTCGAGTTTAGAGTTTCCTTGTTTATTGCCTCAGGGAAGAAGTGATACATGCAAAGAATGAAAAGCATCTTCTGGTTTTGAGTTTCAAAAGTGAGGTCTTTTGGGAGGAAAAGAAATAACTTTGGCTTAAACAGGAGATTTAGACGTTTTGGCAGGCTATGTTATTCAGAAAGCACATTCCACTAAAAATACTGAATAAAATATAAAGAGGATCTTCTTAAAAGCACTGAAAAGACAGGATAGTAATGACTTACTTAGCCCAACTGAAAGAGGAGTAGGCACACAGCAAAGTTAGTGAGAAAAGAGTGGCTTTGCTCTAGAGCACTTGCCAATTCTAACAAGAGCCACGTGAAGTGATGGGGCCCAGGACCCATACAAATTGGGAGTACAATTGAAAATCCCATCTATAAAAAGCTGGTATCTCAAAGACTCACACCCTCCGAGTAAGTGCAATCCATAAGTAAACTAGCTCATACCAATTTACGGTCAAGGTTTTCCTCATCTGAGTGGTTCGGAGTGTGTCAAACCTTGAATTTGGCTTACGGTGGTCCTAAATTGGTAATGGCCACAGGTGCCTGGCTGAAACAAACATAAATGTTCTCTGGAGAACGTTACCTCTTCCAAGTCCACAAATTATTCAGACAATATGCAGCACAGGGTTGAAAATGATCAGATACACAAGGAAACTAGGAATCATGAGTGTGAGCAGCAGGACCAAATACCTACTCTCATGCCCTGAATCTCAGCCTTATGTGAATCCTTGGGAACTTTGACACAACCCCAGGGGAGCTGAGGAGTTTGTGAATTAATTGAGATTGGATTTCTCAGCAGGCAGGCTGTATCAGTCAGGATGATTTCAAGTAAAAGTAATAGAAAACAACTCAAATTGGTTTAAATAAGATGGAGGTTTATTGATTCACTTTAGCAGGGCATCCAGGGCCAGGCTAGGCTTCCAGTTGATTTAATCCAGTAGCTTGATACGTTTTCCCTTGATTCTCTTAGCTTGGCTTTCTTCCGGTGTCAGCTTCAAGTACTGAGGTGGCAGCAGCAGTTCTGGGCTTTTTATTGATGCCCAAAGATACCCAGAAGAAGAAAGACCACCTTTTTCTCTACTTTCTTCCAAGAAAAGAAAACATCTTTCAAAAGCCCTTGGCAAATTTTTCCTTGTATCTCATTAACCCAAAGAGAGCCACACGCTGGGAGAATAGGTTTGACTTAAACTAATCAGGGCTTATCCTTCACTGAGGTCAATTCTCCCAATGCACGGCTACTACAAAACTAGGAGAGATGGAGTGGGTATTGCAGAGCAACCACAAATCCAGCCCTCCCCTTCAGCCGCCCAGTGTCCATGTATAACCTCCACACTGCATTCCACACAACTTCAGAAATGCCCATGCCTAATAAAATGCATTCAGACTCTTCTTTAAAAAGTAGCACTCAAACTTTATGTAATCCAGGTGCAAACCCAGGATCTCTGGGAGCTCGACAGGCTCCTCCACCGAGTCAGTTACGCGCACCTGGATTTAAAAGAAATCAGGTAGGGAAATGAGGTGGTTGTTTCTTATTCTGTGATCTTAGAAAACTCGGCGCCTGAGTGTCCTCATGTATTAAATGATGTCTTCTATGCAGAATTGTGATACTGATTCAAAATAAAATGTAAAAATGACAAAAATAAACCCATGTGAGCTGTGTATATTCATATTGCACCTGCTGATCCTAATAAATGTGCCACATTTGCAGCCAGTGTGCCAAAATCCAGGAGCTCAAAGTGATACCTTTTGATTAGTGAAAAGACCTGGAATTTTCCGCTGGGACTAACCTCCTCCCTCCAATTCCTTCTAGGACTTTGAGTATGCTCCACACATAGCTATCATAGCTATCATGCTGGGCTGCAGTCCCATCGCCATGCTCTCCTCTGTACTTGCCATCTTTCTCTCCATTGGCTAAGGCTGCCCTACTACCCACAGCACTGCCTGTGCCATTTCTTCACTTTTCTGACCACAGACCTCTGTGGCTTCTGTCTCCCCACTTTGAGAAGCAGAAAATTTCCATCTACTTCTTCAGATCAGCTACTTCAAAAGCTGTTCCCACAGTCAATCTGCCAGCGCCTTGTATCAAAGAGACTTTTTCCAGTGTCTCCAGGTGTGGACCGGGGACTGGATTATTGTCGAGTGCAGCCTCACTTCTCACTGGACTCACAGCATCCTCCAAAGTCCCAGACCTGCTTTCCAGTAGCTGCCTCCAGGAGATTTCTTTCACACACAAAGGCTCATTATAGGCCCATCAGGGCTCTGCTAGTGTTAATGCTCGCCCTCCTCCCCTTTTCCCCTCCCCCAGTCTACCTTTTTCAGAAAATCCCAGTTTACCAGCTCCACCAGTTTAAATGACAATAATAAGCCAAATTCAAGTTTACTCCTGGAACATTACAACTCAGGGGGACATTTGTCCTGAGAAGTCCTAGTTTACGTGTAGGCTACAGACCTTTGAGAAAAGTCTGGGCCTCAACAGAGCTCTTGCTCTACCCAGCCCAGAGATGTTGCCACACTAGTTGTGTGGCTTTCAGCAAATGGTTTGCTTTCTGTGAGCCTTCAGTTCCACATCTCTAAAATGGCACCCAAAAGGGAAATTTGTAGCACTAAATACTTACATTAGAAAAGGGATGAAGAGGAAGATAATTTTTTTTTCTTTTTTAGTAATATAGAAAGATATCCAGGACACATGGTTAAATAGCAAAAAGAAGATACAGAGCAGTGGACATAGCGTGTGACCTTTTGTATAAGAAAAGGGAATTAGAATATGCATTTGTATGGCTGGATTTTATACAAAGAAACACTGGCAGGGTAAATAAAACAATAGAAGGGGTTACCCAAAAGATTCCTGACAGAGGAAAGTGCTGGGCCTCCCTGACTTCATCTCCTTCAAGCCTGCTTTCTTCCCATGCCTCCAGGCTAATAGCTTCTGCTGTCTTGAGGATAGACATTAAAGGAATTCTGTTTGCAGCTTAAGGAAATAAGAAAATTATGCATTAAAGATTTGTAGGAACCTTGTGACTGGACTCACATCAACTGGCACAATCTTCCTGATGGCGCCTAGATGTCTGCAGTGGTCAGTCACCTCTTGGCCCTTCCATCTCCCCTTCCCTTGACATAAAAGACGCCTGAACTCTGTGCTTTCGTAAGATAGATTTGAGGTACCACGAGGGCTTCCATCTTCTCAGTTGGCCCTTTCTGAATCAGTAAGCCTTTTCTTACTCCACACTCGAACATTTTGAGTTTTGGCCTTTTGAAGCATCAGACTCATTAATAACAGATTGGCAGAAGATAGGCCACGAGATGGGGAGGTAAGAGAGTGGGGTAGATTGGAACAAAGTGAGATTTCCGTGCGTACTTTGTTATATTGCCCTGATTTCTTCGTTAATGTGCTACTCATTCAAAATAAGAAAACAGTTTTTGTTTTTAAAAATGTAAAGTATAAAGATAAAAACAAACAACAATGATGCAGAATCTTCCAGCCAGATTATCCCTGTAGACATTTAAAAATATCAATACATGCACATTGCTAAAAAAAAACTCCAAAGTGGTATACGGAGGAATGAACTTGAAAAGTAAATTTCCCTTTCCTATTGTCCCGAAGGTAGCTCCTGTTAACAGTTTGTGTTTCCTTCCAGAAATTTGCCTATGTATAGGATTTACTGTGGTGCGCTGTTCTTGTTTACTTCATGAACAGTAATGTCTTGACTTTATCAGTATAGGTAAGTAATTGCTGTAATGTAGGCAGTTTTCCTCCTATTGATGGACATTTGGGTTGTTTCTAGTTTTTTGTTTGTTTGTTTGCTTGCTTAACTATTACCAGTAACGTGCTAATGAGCTGTCTTGTTTAAACATCTCGAAATGACAAATCCATTTTGAACTTAGATGAGGTAAAAATGAGGCATTTGAGTCTTCTATAGAACATGGTATTTCCCATGATGCTACATTCCCCCTGCAAGTATTTACAAATATTTTTTGTTAAGAGAGAAAGAGAGAGAGAGAGAGAGAGAGAATATGAACGAGTCTAATCTTCAGCCCCCATCCAGTGTTGGAGCCCCCCAAGGGAAGGTTGTGCTGGAATGAAATGCAGCTTTCGAATGCCAGCCAGTTGGTCTCTAAGTGTTATTAGTCCAGAGACAGAAAATGCCTTGCCCAGAGCCAGGCTGGGACACAGCTCTCCCTGTCTTTACATAGAGCTTGTTATCCTGAGCAGTCCTGTACCTCCAGTCAGTCCCTAGGATTATCTCATCCCTGAAGCTGTCACTTTTCCTGTCTCACTGTGGCTCTTTCTGGGTGGTGGGAAGGTTGCTTTGAATCTGCTCCTTAGGGCCTGGTGCCCTCTGCTGGCCTTAAGGATTCACCACAATCGTTAAAGGACTGCCCCACCGGCCCTCAACTTAGTACTCATCCATTCCCACCCCCACTGTCATATGGGGAAACTGAGGCAGCAAGTGGGGCAGTGACTTGCTTAAGAACACAAAGCAAATCAGTTCCTCGGACCAGAACTAGGCCCTTCTTCCAGCACTGTTTCCAGCACACCGTGGTTGGAAGGAATGGGAAAGACATGGGAGCTGTCAGACTGGACTCCAGGGCTGGGGGTGGGGGAGAGGTGGGGCAGGGTTTGCCTTTCACACACATCCCCCTGGAGTTCTCTGGAGCTCCCTATCAAGCTGGCGATTCCTGGATTGGAAGCAATGAATACTTAGCTGAACTAGTCCTCTGCTGTGCTTTGTGGCAGTGCTCCACTTCTCCTTAGAGCATAAATGGGTTTAATAATGCTCTTGGCAAAGGCCAGGCTTCCCCAAAAGCTGTCATTTGCAGACTCTTGCATGGTTTTTGCCATTTTCATGTACCACCCAGCATGTAACTTATCTAATACTTTTCTTTAGATTGTCTCATTTTAAACTTGAAATTCCAAGGAAATGCATCACCTTCCCCTGGTATAGATGCATCTGCTTCCCTAGGAATTGCCTTGGAGTCCTTGTTGTCTTTGTTTAGAGCAGAAAGACTTGAACTTCACCCTGAATTCCTCACTTAGAAAAACAACTGTCACTAAGGAATGAGAACCTGATATCTTTCAGGTACTGATTTTGTATGTCTTCATGATATTATTCAATCCTCATTTTAGCTCTATAAGATGAGTATTCTTATCCCCATGGGAAATTGAGGCATTGACAGGCTAGTTACTTGCCCGAGGTCCCACAGCTGGTAAACGGTTGAGCAGAATTTAATCTCACTCTATATCCAAAGCCAACTTATGAGATCTTGTTTGTCTTTCAAAATTAAAAATAAAATGATGGAAAGCTTTGGTCAAGAGATATGACTGGGGCAGTATCTGAGCTATGGAGGGACTCATTGTGCAGGAGAAAGACAGATAGTGGACATGTGAGTATAGCCGGGTAGGCCGTGTTGTGATACAGGCATGAACAAGATGAGATATTCCGGCATATGGGAATATAGGAAGATCAGAGGATGTGTGGGCCATAAGTCCAGGGGACAGAGGAGAAGGTGGAGTAAATAAGAGGGGCATTCCAAGCCCTGCCTTTCTGATACACTGGGGAACATCATTGGCCCTAATGTGTACCCTGTGTCCTGATCGCTTACATGCCATCCTGTAACATTTTTCTCCATGAGAGCCCTTCTTGGTGGGGTGGCTCTCCCTGGGGCTTTCTCCTGGGGTAGAGCTGAGCCACTGCGAGGCAGGTGGAGGAGGACAGTAGTAAGGGAGGAAGGGAGTAAACGGAACTGCTAACTCTACCACTTACCGCCTCTTATCTTGGCCTCAGTTCCCCCATCTGCATAATATCCCATAGTCAACATGGAGATGCACCACCCAAGCTCCCTTCAAGGAAGGACTTGCTGCCCACTATAGGGAGTGGCGTCAGCAGTCAGTCGTCAGCTGTCAGCTCCTTCAGTGTTAGCTTCAGAGACACATTCTGCTCTTCTTGGGGCTGCCCATGTATCTGGTGACAAAATGAAGTAGGGGTATAAAGGCCCAACCACTTCAACCCAGAAAGGGACACTGGTGGGCAAAGCTCTCTCCAGAGCTCAAGGATCCTATGTCAACGGAAGCTTTGCTGAGCCTGCATCGCCATTTCACTTCTCTCTCTGCCTAATCCTGCTATGACCCTCTTCCTTTCATGGGTGTTGATTCCAAACATACCCCTTGAACCCCAGACTCCATCTCAGCATCTGCTTCCGGAGAACCCAATTTGTGGCATACCCATTTTAGGTGCAAGAGAAGCACACCACCAGTGTTGATGAAAAGATGCTGGGTACAAATTCAAAATGTGAGAATTATCCAGCTCATCGGGACTTACTTTCTGGCCAGTCCTAGATTCATTTTTGGTGGAGGTACTGAAGGCAGTGGGAAGGTCAGGCTGTGGGGTTCAGTGACAGCCTCACTGCATGATCTGGCCCTCAGAACAACTTGAAGACATTAATGCCGAGGGACAATTAAAAGGGAAGAATGGCACCGAGGATGATGGCTGGTATCCCAGGCACTGCATCATTTTCATTTAGGAGCTCCACAGACATGTAGTGAACAGTGCTATGTGCAAGACCTAGTGCTAGAAAGTTTTGGAGAAAAGCCTCAGGGAAGATTTCAGACGCTGATTGTCCCGAAGGGACATTCTTCAGTCCTATGAGCTTTGAACATTTCCCCCACTCGGTTTCCTCTTTATTTGATTTCTTGTTACTGAATAACTGAAACTTTGCTAATAAAAACAGGTTTCAACCAAAGAGTAAAAAAAAAAAGCAAAAAACTCAAAAATGTTTCTTCACCATTGAAGAATATCAACTACATCGAAGATTGTTAAATCTCATTCAGATCCTTATGCTGCATGCGCTGTTTCTATTTCATAGTCTGTATGAGAAAAATAACATTTTGGGTGCTCTTTTCATCACTTGGCATTGTTATATAGAGACTGTTTTCTGTTTGAATATAAGGAGTGTTTTTGTCATTTTAATAGCGGCACAATGTTCTGTTGTGTGGTCAAATCATACCTGGTTTAACTGTACCCTATTTCGAGCTAAGCATTGCATAAGTTTCTAGCTCTTTACTAATAGAGAAAATGCATTTATAATCCTATTTGCATGCCTAGAGTATGTCATTTTGTTTCTCTTAAGTGACTTACACTGTGTATCACTCCCAAAGGAAAATCACACAGAGTATGTGAGCAAGCCCTCCAGAAAGTGCAGTCAAATTTACAGGGCCACCGGCAATACACAGTGTTTCTCCCCACCTCTGCCAGTTTTGAGCTTTATGTCTTCTAAAATTCGGTTGTTGTTTCACAGGTTGGTGTTCATCCTTGTTCTTATTTTTCATTTGCATTTCTCCTGTGGAGACCCCTTTCAGAGTGTTTCCTCTGAAGGAACAGCGTCCCATCTTGCCAGGAGATGGCGCTGTGACTCTGTGCTTCGGCTACCCTAGAAGGAGCCACTGTGCTGTGTGTTCACCAAGAGAGAAGATGCTGAGAAATCTAGGGACCCCAGTTTTCCACCTGAGCTCAAAAGACCTGGTTCTGGTGAGGAGGTGGCCACACCTGCTGAGTTTGCCTTGCCCTGCCCGGCAGCATATCTTTCCCTCTCTCAAAGTTCAATAGGATCTAGTATGGAGTGTCCACTGCAGGCCAGACACTCCAAAAGACTCATAAGAAAGTGGGGTGGCAGGGGGGAATACACAAATCAACTCTAAAGGTTGTACTTCCTACAAAACACATTCAAAATGCTATGGTTTATTGGGAATTGGAGAGATCGTCTCCAACTCTGGGTATATGGGATCTCGGAGGAAGTGAGAGCCGAGCTGGGTGGGCCGGCTGGGGAGTGGAGTCACGTGAGCAGAGTGTGGGGGGTGTGAAGTGGTGGCCACGATGTGGGGACCTGACCAAGAGCCACTATGGGCCTGGGGCTCAGGTGGAGACAAAACAAAAGATGAGGCTGGGATGACAAAGAGACAAACTGTGGTGGGATGCGAACGCCAAGCTAAGAAGTATGGACTTGATTTTGTAAATAAAGATGTGCCCATAGAAGTTTTACAGCAAGAAAATGGTGCACTCCCCCCTGAGAGATCCTGACCAGGGTCTTGGCTAAATTACACCCTACACCAAGATGAGCTCCCCTCTGAGCTCCAGACCCATATAGCCAACTGCCTATTTGACAGCCCTTGTTAGTGTTTCAAAGCATCTTTAATTCATGTTCCAACCTTGCCTGATGCTGGCC
Organism: Cynopterus sphinx; assembly: GCA_030015415.1. Taxonomy (NCBI): domain Eukaryota; kingdom Metazoa; phylum Chordata; class Mammalia; order Chiroptera; family Pteropodidae; genus Cynopterus; species Cynopterus sphinx. The sequence goes on from CM057379.1 coordinate 194,200,520, forward strand.
CTCTTCCGATGTTCCTCAGCTGGGTAGACACACCATTCACCCTTTTAGGTCAGTTAAAAAAATCTCAGTGGCCACCTCCCTCTTCCTGACCCCCCAAGTCCACTCAACCATACTTCCTCCACACCGGCCAGAACTGTCTGCTGCTTTTCATTTCCTCTCCCATTCAGCCAGGCTGAAGCTACAATGGCTTTTCACCTGGGCCATTGTGGAGCCTCCTAACTGGTCTTCCTGCTCCCACTCTGGCTCCTCTCCAATCCCCTCTGCACACTGTGGCCAGAACTATTTTTTCAAAATGTAGAACTGACTGTGTCACTCACTGTCCCAGGAAAATCTCCACACTGGCTTTCAATTGCTTTAAATATATAATAACAAAAACAAAAACAAAAACAGAAAACAGAAAAACGACAACAACAACAAAAAAAAAAAAAAACAATTAAAAAAACACAACCCTTTGATTAAGATAATACAGAGAAGAGCACAGGACAGATGTGCAACTGAAGAGCCTTGAAACCAACTGCCATGAAAGGAGACAGAACCTTGCTAGCCATCCTATTCCATGTGCCCCTCAAGATAGAACTGCCTCCCCTGCTACCCCCAGGGCAAGTGCTATCCTGACTTTTATGAGAAACATCTACTTACTTTTGTCATCTAAATATGTGTCTCTAAATGCTATAGTTTACCTTTGCCTGTTTTGGCTTTTTATTTATATGTCTGTTAGTTCTCCTTTAGTCTAGAAAACTCCCCCACCCCCTCCAATCTCTTTTTCTTCCCCCTTGCAATGTATTTGTCTTGTAGAATTCCCATTGCTTTCAAAAAAAAAAAAAAAAAATTCCCATCCATGCCTGTAAGGCTTTAGATGGCCTGATCACCCAAATACCTCCAGGTGCATCTCCCACGCTGCTGCTTGTAACTCTCTTGTAACTCCCATGCTGACCTTGATTCAGTGCCCACAAGCCTTGTCCACTTTCCCACAGGGCTTTTACAAAGGCTGTTCCCTCTGCCTGAAATGCTTTTCCTTCCTTGTGGCTCCCAGCTAACCCCAGCTTACTTTTATATCTCAGTTGGAGTGTGCCCTTCTCAGAAAAGCCTTCTCCATGACTTGGCCAGTTCTGCCCCAAAAGAGCCTCTCAGCCCCCTCCCTTCTCCACAGCACGGACAAGGGTGCGGTTTTCCCATTTGTTTGTGAGATGGTAAGATCAATGACGGTAGGGGTGATGTCTGCTTTTGCTCAGCATCGTTTCTCCACTATCTAGCAAGGTGCTTGGCACATAGTAGGTGTTCAATGAAAAACGAGTTGACTGCTGCTCAGGGAGAGAGAACCAGCAGGTACCAACATGATTGGGAGAACTGGATTGAGGGAGCCCGAATTCCCTCAGGGGTGAGAGATGAGACAGAGGGGGATAGGTGGTCTCCCCTAGAGAAGAATGGAGCAGGGAGAAGAGAAGAGGGTAGAGGCTCCCCCAGAACACCTGAGGCCATGCCAGCGTCCTTCTGCCTACCCCGCCATCTGTAAGGCAGGAGCCAGGCCTGGACTGGGATGGCTGGAGAGGTTCCTGGGTCCTACCACTCCCACTTAGGCACTGGGGCTGAGCTAAGTGGAAACAAATGTTCCTAGGCTTTTCCCAGTCCAGTCCTCCTGGGCCAGCAGCCCCTCCCTCTCACCCCTGCTCTCCCTGCCCCCTCCTCTGAGCTCTCCTTGCACTCCTCATCACTGTTCTTTCTCCCTTTGACTGATGGGGTGATTGTAAGATTGAGGCCATGGGTAGGGTTGAGAGATGTGGAAGATGGCAGGTGGGCTCTGTGGGGAACTGGGTCCTGGGGCGTGGGTTCCCTTAGACAAAGGCCCACAGGGAGTCTCAGGAAACTTGACCTGTAAGACAGAGACAGGGCTGGTTAAAGCTGGGACCTTAGAGTTCCCACCCTCTCAGCTGGGAAAGCACATTCTTGAGACTTCAGGTGGACTGGGAAGAGTTAAAGCAGAGGGGTCTGGGATACAGAAGGGAGAGGAAAGTGACTCTTTTCTTCTTTTCCTGCCCTTCATCTCTCTAGAAGGTTGGCTTGTCCTCCCTCTGTTCTGCTGGGACTCAGAGATCCAGGGCCCTTAGGAATTCTCAAGTCCTGTCACTATCCTGAAGGACTCAGAGTTAGGTCCCATTGCTGGAGAAGGAGAGAGGGAGGACAGTGGGAGGGAGGGAGAGAGGAAGGTTATTGGGAGGGGAAGGGTCACAGGCCCAAATTCCTGGGCTCCTGCAGCTTTAGGCACTCTGAGAAACAAAGAAACAGAAAAAACTGATTTAGAGACAGACATAAATAGGGACCGAACTATGGAGATGGGAGAGACGTGAAAAGACAGGGGAGAGAGGCAGAAAGACAGTGAGAGAATCCGACAGAGACAGAGGGCTCTGCTTGTGCCTGCAGCGATTCTGATGTTATCTTTCTCCAGCTGCCTCTCTCCCCCTCCTGCAGTCCCCACCTCTGCCCCTCCTTCCTCTCCAGCCCCACAGCCAGACACCCATGTCTCTCTTTCTCATCTCTCTTATGAGCCAGGGCCTAGAAGTGGAGTTAGCAGATTCTCAGGACTTCAGGCGGAGTGATGGGGAAAGAGTGGAGGGACCCAGTGCCTAGAGGACAGAGGGAGGGGGATCAAAGTGGCATCGCTCCATTCGTGTTGCTCATGTCTGGGCTGCTGTGTTCCCATTTCAATCACTTGTGACCATTCCTCTACATGCATGTTTGTGCAGAGGTGGTGTGTGTGTGCATGTGTGTGCATGCATGCGTGTGTGTGTGTGTGTGTGTGCACATTCAATCTCCCTGGAGGCAGGCTTGAGTCTTATCCTGAGCCAGCCCATCTGTGTGTCCATCTATACCTGCGGATGAAAGTTATCCAGCATGGTCTGGAGGAAGTGAGAGTGTCCTGTGGTTTCTGTGGAGTTACCTAGAAGCCTGTGCTAAGCTGGTGGGAGGGGGGCTGTGAGTGTGCATGTGTGTGCATGCATCTTGATCTGTCTTTGTGTGCCTCTGTCTCTTATCTCCTGGTCCCCCAGCCCCGCTCCCTGCCCTGCTCCCTAGAAAGTCTTCTAAGGTTGATAGTGGTGATTTGAAGCCTCAGTAACTTCTGAACTCATCTCTTGGAAGATTTGGAGGCCATAGAGCAGAAGTCATTGCTCTGTTTCTGCCCAGATGCCAGCCAAGTCCTCAATGGGGATGAAGAAAAGGCAAAAGGGAGTGAGTAGAGACAAGGTTGCCTTTGGAACCCAGGCCCAGGGGACTGGGGCTGCAGGAGGCCTATCCATCACAGACTATAGCCCACACCTCCCCTGCCCCAGTTTTTCTGCAGGCACCACTGGGCCAGCTGAATCTGGAATGGGACTCTGGGGTGAGAGGAGCGGACAGGAATTGGGGAGTCCAAAAATGGCCAAATATTCCACAGGATCTAGCCAGAGAGAGTACCGCAGGAGGGGTGGGGCCTTCTGTGTGTGTTTGTAGGAAAGGTGGGGGGTGGGGGCAGAAAGGCTGCCTGCGGGGGAGAAGGCTTCTTGGCAAACACCCCAGTTTCCTGAGCTGATCCCTGCTCCCTGCCACTGCTCCCAATTCTGTTGTTTCAATAACATCATTTTTATCCACCCCACAGAGAGACTGTGTCTTAGGAGGGGGAGGCGAGGGGCAGGACTAGGGCATGAGGGGGTGGTAATAGAGAAAGGCTGGGGTCTGGAGGCAGCCAGGACTAGAATTGGGGAGCTCCCTCCTCAGGCAGACGCAGGGCGGTCCCAGAGCCTTGGTCCCCTGATGACAAAGACAAATACATTAAAATTCTTGCCTTGGAGAAGAATGCAGGATAGGGAGAGCATTTCATAATCTGCAATAACAGTAGCAGGGTGGGGGCAGGGGGTTTGAAACCCAGGCAGTGGCTGGGGGGTGGTGGCTGGTTATTGGCCACCTGCAGCCTCCAGGGACCCCCACAGGGCCCCCAGCCGTCTGTTCAGCACCATCTGGCCTGAGTATGTGCCCAACCTGGGCATGTCTTTGAGTGTGCAGTGCCCAGAGTAGGCATTGCTCTGCAGAAACAGCAACTGTGTAAAAACATTAATAGGTGCAGGGACTGTAGGTGGCATCTGGATGCTATGAAGGGTTAAAATGGGAAGAGGTAGCACTTGGGCCATGACCTCCTCACCATATCTTTCAGTCACCAGCCCCCCCATACAAACCCAGGGTCTTTTCCCCTTCTCTAGAGTGCCTTAGCCTCTCACCAGAACTCTCTACCCAGGGGTTAGACTGACACGGCTTGGACACCAGGGACCTGGGGTGGGGCTCCCAGCAAACCCAGGGGCTTCCCTAAGTGCCTAGGCTAACATTTCTCCATTTCTCTTTTCTTCTCCCCTTGCTTACCCTTCTTTACCCATATCTGCATCCTCCTGTGGGGTAGACACTTATAGGTTTTTTTGGCTTGTTTGTTTTTTTGTTTTTGTCACAACCCCATGGTCCCCAGTCTCATCTTAATCTACTTGTTCCTCTCTGGAGGACTCAAAATCTTGCCTCCTCTCTGCTCACCAGGGGTGTTTATCTTTCTTGCAAGTGGCCTCACTCCCCAAGTTAAGCACCTCCCCTACCCCCCAACTCAAACCACCAGGAGCTTTCCTCCAGGAACCTGAGGTACCTGAGTCACATGCTCAAAATCCTAGATTTGTCCTCCCCACTCCATTACATCCTAAGGGTTGATGACTACTCTGGCTGATGGTGGTACCGAGACTGGCCTTTGCTGTGGAATGTCCCGCACCACCTGTCCCTCAGCACTCCTGGGGCACGTGGGGCTGGAGGGGAGGAGCAAGGACTGCCGCCGCTGCCAGCCTGCTTGCCCTGATGAATGGAGCTGTCCCTCCTTCACACGAAGCCTTTGATCCGCACCCCCCCACACACACACCACCACCACCGTGGGGAGGGCGCCAGGGGCATCAAAGACATTTTTGTGGCATTCGAGAATCAGATAAACGCCATATCACCTGCATTTGGCTCTCTCACCCCTCCTGGGCCGGCCAGGTTGGGGAAGCAACGGGAGGCAGGGACCCGCGGATAAGCAAGGCTGGGCTGCCGCGAATTCTGACCCCTCGATCCCTTGCAAGTATGAACCTCCGCTCTACATCGCTCGCTCACACGTACGAGTGCTCGGGCGCAAGCTACCAAGAGGTTCCTCTTTGCTGTCTGATCTCCCCTCCGCCCGCCCGCCCCCCGCCCCCCAACACAGGGCGGCCGGGGGGCGAGACTGGAGGCCTGAGGCTTCCTCTTTTGCTCGAGGAATGGCTGAGACAGAGGCGTGCGGCGCGGAGGCGGGGTTCGGTAAGAGGTGACCCCCTCCAGCGCCCACCCTTCCGAGCATGGAGCTCGACGACAGACACCCACCCCTCCCGGGAGCACCCAGCGCCCCAGGCGGACTTCCTCTCCCGGCCAGCGCTCCAGCATCGCCGCCCGCACCCGGCCCCCAAACTCCCTCATTCCTGGGAAGTTTTCTCTCTTTACAGTCAACAAACCTGTCAAACGTCTCCCTTCCAGCCCGTCCCCCATTCCTCAGCTACTCTTCCTTCCCACCCGCCCCCCCACCCCGCTCCACCCTACCTCCCCGCCCCTCCTCGCCCGACCCCGCGCGGCGGCCGGGGGGCTCCCATTCCGTGCGAGGCGAGGTGAGGGGGCGCGGCAGGCGGGTCCCGCAGCCCCGAGCGCGCCGGGGCCCCGCCCCGGGCCCCGGCTCCCGCCCTCCGCCCCGCTCCGCGCCCGCCGCCCCGGGGCGCACGGCTCCCTCCCCGGCGTCCCGCCGCCCGACTGTCGCAACTGCCACCCCCACGGCCTCCCTGCCCCCCGCCCCCGCCCCGGCCTCGCTCCCCTCCCACCCCCCGCCCCCGGCTCTGATTTCTTCTCCCGAGCGAGCTCGGCAGGAGACACAGGCGCTGGCTGCCCCGTCCGCCCTCCGCCTCCGCCGCGCCCTCCGCGCCCGGGATGGGCCCCCCCGCTGCCGCCAGAGCCGTCGCCTCCCGGTCGCCGCGCTGGCGCTGAAGCCGCGGCCGCCGCCGCCGCCGCGCGCACCCGCGGGCCCCGCAGCCTCGCCCCCGGCCCGCACCGGCCGGCGGTAGAGCCGTCACGATGCTGCCGCCCGTGCCCTCCCGCCTCGGGCTGCTGCTGCTGCTGCTGCTGTGTCCCGCGCACGTCGGCGGACTGTGGTGGTGAGTGCCGCCTTGGGCGGTCCCGGTGCGATTCCTGACGCTCGAGGGTGGGGACCTCGCGACTCGTAGCAGCTCGGAACCCCGGGTCCCGGTGCCTCCCGGCTCTACCTGCGCGTTGGGGCGGCGCGGGGGAGGTGCGTGGCGCTTCTCCTGCCGGCCTCCGCCAGGGGACTTCTGAACTGCCTGCCACTCAGGCGGCTCCAACCCACCCCCACCCCCGCACATTCTAGTGTATTTCCTCCGACACCCCACCTCCCTCTCAGGTTGTGCGCTTAAATGCAGGTCACCAAGGAATTGACGGATGGGTAGGAAAGAGCGGAGGAGAGACCGGGGAGAGGTCTATATAGTCAGCGATCCGAAGAAAAGGGTGTGCAAGGAGGGCTTGTCGATTTAGGGGAAGGGAGCTGGCTTTGAGGAGAGAGGAACAAGGTGGGGAAGGCACGGGCAGGTAGAGTCCAAAGGCCGCCCCTTCCCCGCCTCACTGTGCCCACCAATCCACTAGCTTCTCGCGGGGCTTCCTCAGAATGGTGGGAAAGGGATGGAAAGGGGGAAACTGAGTCAGGACCTTGGCTTTCTCTATTTCTTCCTCCCCAAGCAAAGAAGAGGAGGAGAGACAAGAAAGGGACCCAGGCGCCTGGGCCTTCCAGATGTGAGGCCCAGGATGAAGTGAATGTGCAGCTCGGGAGGCAGTGGGAACCGGGGAACGTACTGATGGAAGTGAGGGAGGCCTGGCCGCTTAGGGGATGCTGCGGACGTCTTTCCAGGACTGGCCCCAGCTGGAGCAGACAGCTAGGCAGCGAAGGTTGCAGGAACTTCGAGTTCGGGGGGCTGGGGCAGGGGCTTGGAAGGTGGGTGCCGAGTCGGGACCACGGGGGCTCCCTGGATCCCGCAGACTCTGTCCTTCCCAGTCTGCTGAGCTGCAAAGACCCGCCCGGAACGGCTCGGAGTCGAGGGAGGAGGGACTTGGACCATACCGCTGACGCAACAGCCAATCCCAAGAAGACAGGGACTTGCCGATTTGCATGTCGCCTTGTAATTGGCTGGACCCTTTACACTCCGCTCCTCCCCTCCCCCGGGTTGGGGACGGGGGTGGAGTGGGCAGATCCCTCTCTGCCAGGGAGACCGCAGGATGCCCACCCAGCCGCCGGCCCGGACCCCTCCTCCGCGGAGACGCAGAGACGTCCCTCGGAGGTGTCAGTGAGGGGCCAGGTCGAAGACGACCCAGGTCTCGGCTAGGGAGCCTGTGTCCTTTGATGCTGCTTTAGCATAATGCAGTAGCAGCTTTGAAATAGACCTAAGATCTAATCTCCGCCATTTGTTGAATCTGTGACCTTGGGCGAGTCACTGTCACTGCCACCCGACGTCTCAACGGTAAAAAAAGGAAGCAATCCCCTTATCTGGCAGGCCTGATAGGACGAGGTGGGATGATTTACAAAATGATCGGACACTGCGAAGGACTCCATATTTTTCAATCCCCTTCTCTGCATCTCAGACTCTCCTGGCCAGGAGACCTCATAGGTGCAAAAGGGCATTCATTTAAATTTAAAATCCAGGGTAAAGGGATCTTTCTCTTGTTCTGCAAACATACCTTTTCTAACTTTGCCCTTTCTCAAGGTTTAGGGACAGAGGCTTCTCTCCCTGATGTCTTGCCTTCTCTATTCTCCCTCTTCCTTTTGTCCAAATTGTACTCACCCTTCCAATTAAAATAACACTTTCTCCATGAAGCTGTCATTTTGTCTTCCCTTCCTTGTCTTCTCTGTACTCCAAACACACCCATGCATTGGGCAACTATGTCAGTTACTGCATTTCACTGACAACCGTCTCCTCTTGGGTCTCTTCCCTACTCCTAGAAGACAGAGCCTTGGTCTTTGGGACCCTGGAGGCTAAAGGTGCTGATTTGTGCAGTGTTGCTGAATTGGCTGATTCACCTTTCTAGGGTTTGTGTCTGTGGGGGTTCTTTTGTTCAGGAAAAGCTGCTGGGTGAGAGCCAAAACCAGAGGGAGGGAGATCTGGTCCCTTAGAGACTGACCCTGAAGCTGGGAAGCAGAAAGTGGGGGAGGAGGTGAGGAGGGCAGGTGTGGGAGAACACAGAGGCCTTCATGGCCACAGCTGCAGGGCGAGCAAGGTGAAGAGTGAGGGGCTGGGGTGATAAGGTATCTGGAGACTGCCTCACTCAGATGCTTCTCAGAGAACCTCCCGCCTGCCTTGGCCCCCTCACTCTCCTCTGTCTGTTTTTGATACTTCATTCCTTTGGTCTGAGCCCAGATTTCCTTTCTCAGGATCTTTGACTCTGCTTGCTTACACTCCTGTCCTCACCACACCCCATCATTGCCCTTTAAGATAAGGTTTGGGCTAGTGGGCCGGAGCATCCCGGGTGGCCTGAGGCTCCTGCCACTCTTTGTCTCACGCTCACCCTCCAACTTCACTTAGGCTAGGAGCTTTTTTAGACTAGGAACTTCCAAGCTGTTTCTTGATGTCTAGGAGCTGTTTGCCGGCCCTCTTCTCCCTCCTTTTCAGAGAATGCTAGCTAGGTCAGGGCTCCAGTGATGGACAAGAAAGCATCTGGACCCTCTGCAGCTCACTGCAGTCCACTCTTACATTCTGGCAGTAGCCAGACTTGGAGCAGAGAGAACACCAGGAACTCTGAGTGACAAGACTATCCTGTTTAAGAAAGGAGGGTCCTGGAGGCTATGGCCCAGGAATCAGCTCAGAGACCTGGCTCCAGGTTCCAGAGGTTTCCCTTTCACTCCTTTCCCTCTTTCCCTTCTTCCCCTGAAGAAATTTAGCATTTCTAAACTCTACCTCCAGCCTCTGTCTCTCTTCCATCTGTAACCCTGTCTTTGTGAATCATAGAATCCCAGATTCCAGGACATTGGCCAAGCTGTCCCGAGGCCATCTTGTCTAGCCCACTGCTTCTGGGCCATCCAGCTTATACTCTGGCCCTGACAGATCCCATCTTGAGAATGAGGCAGAGAATGAGGCTATAGCTTTCTGGTCACCAGCTCCCACCCCTTCTACCCACTCTCTATCCCCCTCCAGGAAGTTCTCAATGTCTGATCTATCTTTATATACCTTCAATCAATGGATGTAGAAAATAGCTCGCTCTCACAGAATAGCCAAATCAATCTCCCTTCTTCTCTCTTCCTCTTTCCTCTTTCTGTTTAATATTTTCAGTGAAAAAAACTAACCCTCCCCTTGTTCCACTGGGAAAAACACCACCCAGTCTCACTTCCTTCCCCCATCTCATTTTGTCTTTTGCCCCCCACCCCAATCTTCTCTTATAGAAACAGAAACTGGAGGCCTAGGACAGCCTCATCTCTGGTCTCACAGGGAGGCAGGGAAGGGACCAGACTTCTTCCTGACACCCAGGTTTTCCAGCTGTGACCTCAACCCCAGGCTGGGCCTGGCCACCTTTCCCATCCCGTTTTTATCTGGGGCCCCTGACCCTTCGTGGGCAGTCCTGTTGTTGGCCCCTGCCAAGCTCAGTGTGGGGTGGGGTTGGGGGTGGAGGAGCCATCCAGTCCCACCCTCCAGGCCTCTTGCCTTGGCAGCTTCCCCTGGTGGGAGACAATGGGGCTGTGAGCAGAAAAGGGCAGGGGCAAAAGAAGGCTGGCTTGATCTGGGCCAGAGCATGCCCTGAGCCCACCAGTGTCCTGGCACTGTGACACTTCCTGGGGGGTGCAGCCCCCTCCTGCCCTGTTCTCATCCAGAGCCAGGCATGGGGTGGGAGGGCAGTCAGTGAGAGGCTTGATCACCAGGGCCCAGCGAGGGGGATTCCAGAATGTGTACTTTGATGGAGAAATGCAGCTGTGAGGAGATGAGGCGAGGGCGGGGTGGGCAGCCAGGCCATGGTCAGGCTGGCAGCAGGGCACCCAGCCAGTCAGAGGAGGAGGCACTCAGGGAAAACAGAGGCCTGTCCCTGGGGACTGGCGAGGGTGCCCTCTAGCCTGCGTCCTCCTTCCTGCCTGGAGTGGGATGGGAGGGGAGACCGTGGGTACTTCCCTTGGAAGGCCTGAGGAAGAGCTGAGGTGGGGAAGGTCACTGGAAGGGTTCTTCTCCTGTTTTCCACCTGATCTCTTTAGCTGGATCCTCCAGCTCTGAGCCCTCCATTTAATCCAGAAATGAGACCGAAAAAGGACTTCAAGATCATCTGGTCCAATCTTCTCACTCACAGTGAGAAGTCCAACAAAGTCCAGGGACAAGAGGTGGCCTGAGGCACACAGAATGCAGGTGGCTGAGTGCTGAAGCTGGGAGTCTACCTCCTGCTGAGCATCTCACCCTGGTTGCCATGGGGTGGGGGTCCGGGAAGGGTTACAGGACCTTCCACAGTCCCCTTATGTTCCTACACCCCCACTCTCACGTTGGTGTTCCCCATCTCAGTAAGAGAGAGCAGAAGGCATGTGACACGTTCTTCTCAGGGTATCCAGAAGGTCAGTGCATCCACTCTGGCCTCCCATAGCCCTACTCAACAGGAAGTCTCTTGTATGTTGAAGTCTGTCAGGGAAGGGAAAGACTGAGCCTCTCTCGAGAGTGCTGGGAAGGAGAAAAGTGTGAGGAGATGGAAAAGCCAATGTCCAGGTCTGGGCAGAGGAAAGCAGTTGGGGGTGGGATGGAAGAGGGGTGGCATGGGGTGGCCGATGGGTGGTGGGGAGGCAGGGGTTAATGGAGCTGGGGCATCACTGGCTTTGATGTGGTGGTTGGGGTGGGGGTAGGGGCTGGGGGAAGGGGAGCAGTAATTACTGAGTTAGACAGAGCAGGACAGGACAGGCTGGCGGGCACAGGCCCGGGCTCAGCCGCTCGGCAGCCAGCCGTCAGGCAACATTTTTCTGCCCCTTCTCCGCCACCCACCTCCCCCACCCCTGTACAGCCCTCACCCACAGCCCCAGGGTTCAGGGCTCCCTCTGCTGGCTCCTGGGAGGTGGGGGTCAGATGAGAGACCCTGGGGGTGAGTGTGGGGAAATAGAGAGGAGCTGGCTGTGGGACCCTTCAGAGGAGACTGGCATCAAAAAGGGTCTGTGATCCCTTTGGCCTCAATGATCCACCCAGGAGTGCTTGCTGGGGAAAAGGAGGGGTCCTAGAGGATGCTTCTGGTCCGTGGGGTGAAGAAGACACACTGAGAAATAAGGGCAGAAAGTTGGAGAAAAGAGCGTTCTCAGGAATCCACAAATGTCGCCTATACTCCTCCTGTTTGCCCTCACTGTGCAGGCCAAGAGATGAATAAGGATGTGAATGGGAAGACAGAAAAACACTCGTGGTAGCCCACAGGCTCTTTCTATATGTCGCCTGAGAAGTAGGCAGGTGTTACTATTTGCTCCCATTTTACAGTTGCAGAAAAAGCCTCAGAAGGTTAAGTCTCATATTATCCATTCAACAAATACTAAGTGCCAACTTCACATGCTAGGGACTTGCTCAACATCATAGAACAAGCGAACAGCAGAGCCCAGATCCGAACACAGGTCCCCTGGATCCCCACAGCCCTGAGTGTGTTCTGCTACTGACATTTCTCTTCCTCGTGAGATCTTTGTCTTTAACGAGTTTTCTATCTAATTGGAGACATAAGACAAAAAAAACATGACAAATAATTATGCCACTGGCATGATAACAAGCACTCCCAAATGAGTGACAGGTGTTGTGATGTAGAGGGAGAAGGAAGCCAGCGAGGGCTGGAGCCCAGAGGAGGAGGCTTAGGGTAAGTGGGATCTGAGGTGAGCTTAGATAGATGCTGGGTAGGATTTTGATGACTTAGGGGTATAGAGGGGGTGGCCCCGAGTCCAGAAATTTAGTGGTATAATCTGAGATGCCTGCAGCTGGCTGCTTACTCCAACCCTGCTAGGAGTAAGGGCTGTGTGGGGGATAGCATGCAAGGCCACTTAAGGTCTTCTGATACATCTGGTGGCCATGTCCCTACAGCCTCTTGGGTTTTGAAATAGTCACCTAAGTTTCTTGCAATGGGGTCCCCTCCACTGAGTGACCAGGGTCAGTCACCTCCCTTCTCGGATTGTTCATCTATATAATAGGGGAGAGATTGGTGGAGCTGGACCCCATGATCTTCAGCATTCTCTTTGGCCCTATGAATCCGGAAAGGAAAGGTAGGTTAGGCCAGAACCTGGGGCCTCCATTAGATCTATGGAAGTTGTCAGTGGGAACCGGCTGGCCCCCGATGCCGCCTCACTCAGCTATTGATTCTATTAACCAAAGTCCCTGGTGGGGAGATCTTGGCGCAGGCCAAGCCAGTTAGAGTGGCTAACCCTAGGCTTGTCCCTTCTTGTCTGCATTCTGATTTCTTTTAGGGCTAGCCTCATTGTTTCTATGCCCAGGAATGTCTATTAGTTCAGGATCTCAGAACCTACATATTCTGTATTATATATTTCTTGCCACCACTGTGCTTCAGCCCCCCAAATACGCAGATGTTTCCAAAAGGGCATATCTTCTCTGGGCTGATCCCAGAACAATGCTGACTCAGAGGCACCAATAGCAGAGTTCATTTCCTAAGGAAGCAGAAGGGAAGGAAGGAGGCTAAAGGAAGAGGGGAGATGGGGGAGTTATTTCTTGATGTCAAGTCAAGTGTTAAAGTTAGAGGGGCTATGCAAGCCTTTCATGCTAACTCCTCATTTTTCTGAAGCCCAGAGAGGGAACTAACTGACTTGCCCAGAGTCAGCCCACCCAGAACTGGAAGAGACCAGGGTAGTAAAGCAAGGCTCAGTGTTCTGCCCAGCGCCCCCCTGCCACTCCTTTTCTGGAGTTTCCTTTTCTGTGACTTGAGGATGGGAGCGAGGACAGGAGGGCAGGGAGCAAGTTGGTCCCTTGGGATTCTGGCTGCTACTATTGCCCATCCCTTCTCCTGACCAGCTTGTAAACAAGTCTAGTTCCCAGGCAGGCAGCCAGCCTGGGGAGCCAGACCCAGACCAGGAACTGACTCTGGGGCAGCCCCTCAACTCCAAGGGCCAGCTCCACCTCCTGAAGGGCCCTGCCCTTCATGCTCCTCCTGATTCCTTTATCTCTAGCCCCTGGGAAGCAGACAAGGTCAGGAAGTTTTTGCCTTTCTCCCCTGCATATCCCCTCCTCCTGCTTTCCTAGGTCAGGAGGAGGGAGAGGAGAGGGATGGGGATGCAGTAACCTTGGGAAGATAAGGCCTGTCAACCTTGGGAAATTAGGGAGTTAGCAGAGGGCAGAATTGGGGAGCAGAACTGCGGAACTTAGCAGCATGGGGAGGAGGATAATTTTGCTGAGCTCCAGGCTCCTAGGTGGAGTCCTGGCCATGTGGGTGGCAGGAAAGGCACTGGACAGCCTAGGAAGGCCTGCTTCCCTGCCTCTGAATCCAGTGGGGGAAATAAAATGTTTACGGAAACTAATTAGGAGTCATGAAATGACATGTGGACAGGGGCTTGGCTCAAGTGACAACCTTCTCCTTAGGTGGCTCATCCATTCAGTCAAAAACATGTATTAAATAGTACTCACTGTAATAGTATAATAATTGTCCATAATATGCAAATTTTTATAAAAATCGGGGGGGGGGTGTAAAAATGAATTAAGCCTCTAAAATTCTGCCTAAGAGACAAAGAAAAATGATAGTCCTAACTCTTAAATTGCTTATAGTCTTATCTACCGACCTTGAATGAGCCTGCTAGAAGCTGCCTCAAATTCTTTTTGTAATGAGGTGGAATAAGTGGATGGAGAGAAGGATGGATGGATGGATGGATGGATGGATGGATGGATGGATGGATGGATGGATGGATAGATAGATAGATAGATAGATAGATAGATAGATAGATAGATAGATAGATAGAAGATAGAGTAGAGGGACTGATCAACTCTTGAAGGTCACTAGACCTTTGGGAGCCAGCTTGGCTACCCTACCCTTGGCCCACTGCTCACTGCTCCATTCATCACTTCTCTAGGGTTGGGTAAGAGTTGGGGCTGGACCTTCCCAGGCTAGAGTTGGAGGGCAGTAATGGGCAGGTCCTAACCATGGAGGAGGGAAGGTCTAGATTATAAGTCTCTCCACTGAGGAGAGAATCTTAGCCCCAATTACTTGGGTAGAAATGATGACAGTGACCTGTAGTGTGTGCGGGGGCAGCAGGGGGCACGGGTAGGAGACCTTAAAGGACTGTGCTTACACATCTTCCGGCAACCACCGCTTCAAGCATCTCACTCCACAATGTTGAGAAGTTCCACCTTAAGACCTAAATTCCTCTTGCTGCTTTTTAAGCCCATTACATCTCATTGTTGTGGGGCCAGAACATGCCTGGGCAGCCTGTACTTGTGGAGCAAATGGGGACAGTGGAGGTGGATGTGCACTAATGCTAAACTGAAAAGAGGCCACCTTGACCTTTGACACATATCTACCATCATTTTTCTCTACATTTTCTAACTCTGGCTGCCTCTTCTCTCTCCCTACCCAGAGTCTTTTTCTACCCTCTGCTGAAGGGTTTTTGAGGGGTCTCAAGTTACTTTCTGCTTCCAAGTGCTCAACCCACTCATTCCTACAAGAAAGGAATCCCGGTTAAGCATTCTAATAAGAGCAGTCTGATGGAAGCCCTTTTATCCAGGTGTGAATACCCAGCTGACTTAACCTTCAGAAGTCTGGTAGGTGGAAACCAAATGGTAGCTCTCTTGTCAAGTGGAATGAAGGCTGGGAATGGAGGGATTTCTGAAAGTATGTGATACCCACCCAGCTGGTATCCCCTGTCTCCAATCAGTTATGTCATGTCAGTGAACAGGGGTTGGCTTGCTGCCATCCTGCTGCGGAAAGGCTACAAATCTTGAAGCAGGAGAAGGGTGAGTATCACCTACTTCACAGCACTTCAGAGACTCAGCCTCCAGCTCTTATTCCTGCTCTCTAGTTCAGGGAAACAGAGGCTATCAGGGTGGTAGGTCCCGCCTTAGAGATCAAAGCCCAACCTTCCCATTTTACAGAAGGAGAAACATGGTCTAGAGATGGAGTGTGACTTTCCTCAGAGGCTCCATTCCCTTGCCATTCTAACACTCCATGGCTTTCTAAATCCCTGAGATTGCCTCTGCCTTTTTAGCATCAGGGCTGTTCAGCTGACACATATCTAGCTTTTGGTCCACTAAGACCAGATTGTTTTCTGATGCTGCCTACTTTTCTTTAATATCTATGCATACTTTCTTTTCTTTGACAGACTTCTTGATCTTCCTTCTGTTAATTTCTTCCTTGTCTCCCTTTTGGGCCAGGCCTGTTGAATTTTAGTCTTGGTCTACCTGGTGCCAGCTGCCTTCACCTTGAGTCAAATTCCTATAAGGATTTGTTAATGAAGATGTGCACAGAAGGATAAGCAATTTCAGTCTAGAATCTAGTTAAGAGGTGACACAGACATGGATGAAATGGTAAGAGAACCAGATAGGAGAACCTCAACCTCAGTTGGGAGGGTGGGGTAGGGAAGAGGCATGTCCCAGCTCCTGGCTGGGGGCTGAAGGGTCTGGTCTTCCTTACCCCCAGCCCTTTGAGTTATGCCCTTCACCTGCTGTGTTTTGCTTCCCAGGGCAGTGGGCAGCCCCTTGGTCATGGACCCTACCAGCATCTGCAGGAAGGCACGGAGGTTGGCAGGGCGGCAGGCTGAGTTGTGCCAAACAGAGCCAGAAGTGGTGGCTGAGCTAGCACGAGGCGCACGGCTGGGGGTTCGTGAGTGCCAGTTCCAGTTCCGATTCCGCCGCTGGAACTGCTCCAGCCACAGCAAGGCCTTTGGGCGCATCTTGCAGCAGGGTCAGTGTGGAGAGGGGACAAGGGGTACCAGAGGAGAGGGTGGAGGTTTGGGGAGGCTGCCTGAGCCCCATCTCTTCCATGAATCTCTGGACACCCTGACCTGACCCTGTCTCCCAGGCCCTCCCAGCCCCATGCCTTACTGCCTCACCCATCATAGTCCTCCAGGACTCAGCTTTGGTGCTGCCAGCTCACTGCCCCTCCCTGCCTCCACAGACATCCGGGAGACTGCCTTCGTGTTTGCTATTACTGCTGCGGGTGCCAGCCACGCGGTCACACAGGCCTGCTCCATGGGCGAGCTGCTGCAGTGTGGCTGCAAGGCGCCCCGTGGGAAGGCCCCGCCACGGCCCCTGAGCCTGCCAGGCACCCCTGGGCCCCCTGGCCTCGCAGGATCCCAAGATGGCAGTGCCGCCTGGGAGTGGGGAGGCTGCGGCGATGACGTGGACTTCGGGGATGAGAAGTCTAGGCTCTTTATGGATGCGCAGCACAAGCGGGGACGTGGAGACATCCGTGTGTTGGTGCAACTTCACAACAATGAGGCGGGCCGGCTGGTAAGTATGGGCAGGGACATATAAGAGCTTGTGTGTGCGTGTGAGTATGGAGATATGTGTGTGCATATAGAAATGTGTGAGTGGATGTGTAAGAGTGTGCGTGTGGAAATGCATGAGTGTGTCAGTGGATGTGGGAGAGTGTGTGAATGTGGGTGGGCAGATGTGGGAAAGTGTGGTATGTGTGTATGGAAGTGCATTTGTGGAAATGTGTGAGGGAATAAGGGTGTGTATGTGTAGGAGTGTGTTAATGTGTGTGAGAGCCAGCATAGTGGTGGGGGGGAATTGAGAACATTGGTTAGGAGCCTGGATGGGAATGTGGGATGTGAGGTGGCCAGTCTAGAAGATAGAGTCACTTGCAGGGGGGCACACTTCAGAGACAGGACAGGTGGGGTAAAGCTTGGGGTATGTAGGGATATATCTGCCAGGACAAGGACAGAGGGCAGAAACAAGGTTGGGAATGAAAGAAAGGACAGAAACTGGGGCAAAATTATGGGGTCTAGAGGTAGGGGAGCTAAGAGACAGGAGGAAGGTCTAGAAAGGGGCTAAAACAGGCCCAAGGGGAAACAGGCTTGGAAAGGAGTAAGTCCTGGTGGAGGTGGAGGCAGCAAGGGGCCAGGTAGAGGCCAGGAAAACTGACTGAATCTGGACTGTTGTCAACTGGCTGCCCAGCAACCCCAGACCAGGCCCTGCACAGGACCTTGTCAGCCTCTCCCCTTCCATCCACAAAGAGGGCCCAGTAGGTCCTGTTTAGGGACAAGAAAGCTGCCTGGGTCACATGTTTCCATGGGGAAGGAGAAGGCCTGGGAGGGGGAAGAGGACACAAGTATCTGTAGATCTGATCAGCCTCTGGACTCTGAGCTTCCGGAGATGATCTTCCTGGGTCATTTGATCCCATAAATCTCCAATTGAGGTCGAGACTCTTAGACACAGATAACAAAATAAAGGGCAGGACACCTGGATTCCAGTTCTCAGTAGTGCATTCACCATGGGCCCTCCTGCACCCTATGTCTAGGTTCTAGCTCTAGGGTCACCCCCACACACATCCTGTGTCCTCTAGGGTTTGGGCATGAGGCATTGGGCAGGGGGGTCAAAGAGGGCCCAGAGAAAAATGTCCTGACCGGCCCACATACCTGTCAGAGAGGATTGGGGAGGGGTGGTGGAGCCAGCTCTTCATCTCTGTTCAGCCCTGCCTGGGGCCCAGGAAGGCTGGCAGGAGGAAGATGGGACAGCCAGCTCCCACCTTCCCACGTCCTCCAGGGAGAATCTCCCCCTTGCTGTCCATTCCGCCTTCTCCCCGATTCCCTGGCTTCGGATCTTGGAATCTCTGCGCTGCATCCGGGCCCCCACGCCCCGCTTCTCCTTCTCCTCCATCCGCTCTGCCCTTGTGTCCGCATCTCCCCGTCCTCCGTTCCCTGCAGGCCGTGCGGAGCCACATGCGCACCGAGTGCAAGTGCCACGGGCTGTCGGGCTCGTGCGCGCTGCGCACCTGCTGGCAGAAGCTGCCCCCGTTCCGCGAGGTGGGCGCGCGGCTGCTCGAGCGCTTCCACGGCGCCTCGCGCGTCATGGGCACCAACGACGGCAAAGCCCTGCTGCCCGCCGTCCTCAGTCTCAAGCCGCCGGGCCGCGCCGACCTGCTCTACGCCGCCGACTCGCCGGACTTCTGCGCCCCGAACCGGCGCACGGGCTCCCCCGGCACGCGCGGCCGCGCCTGCAACAGCAGCGCCCCGGACCTCAGCGGCTGCGACCTGCTGTGCTGCGGCCGCGGGCACCGCCAGGAGAGCGTGCAGCTCGAGGAGAACTGCCTGTGCCGCTTCCACTGGTGCTGCGTCGTGCAGTGCCACCGCTGCCACGTGCGCAAGGAGCTCAGCCTCTGCCTCTGACCCTCCGCGCGCGCCCCCGACCTCCGCGCCGCGTCGCTCCGCGGCACCCGCGCGGCCTCCGGGCTCCAGCAGGGGGCCTGTCCTGGCCTGGCTTCCCCGAGGGAAAAGTCCATCCTCTCCCAAGCTTCCGGCAACCGGGAGAGGCTTGAGATGTACGACTGCCCGGGAAGGTGCAGGCACCGGAGGGAGTCTGGAGAAGCGCGTTCTGGGGGCTTCTGGGGAAGACTATACAGGCCCTCTCTCTCCTTGGCCCCCGGATGGAAACCAAAGAGCCCTCTCTGGATGCGGGGCACCTCAGAACTGTTGGCCCCGGGTTGGGTGGGTGAGTTGAGTAGCAATAAAGATATTTAAACTAATAGTACTGGGCCCACAGTTCGGGAGGGGGACGGATCTCCTGTGGGTTGTCATGGGGCCAGGTTCTGGAATTGTCTAAAGGGAGCCAGCTTTGATAGACTAGCCATTCAGAACTTATCAACCTGGGTCCCTGTCTTCACTCTATAGGACTGGGTTCTCCTGGCAACTGCCGTGAAGAGTGCCACATCTTCCCTTAGCATTCTTCTTGTTCACTCTTGTCACAAGCGAGGGCCTGGATCTGCAAGCTGGGAAAGAAGTAGCAATCCCTTTTTGAAAGAGCAGACTGAGAGGACCTGGGGAAAGGACCAGAAGCTTCTGATGGTGTACTGAGCTCTCAGTTCGGCCCTCATCTTACTTCTAGGACTGCGTGACACTTTTATCTGCCCTTCAGTTTCCGTGACCCCTGGGGAATCTGTGGGTAGACTTTTAGGGCCACCCAAGCCCATAGGATTAAAGCACTTTATGAACTGTAGAATGTGATGAAATATGTTATCAGTAACACAAGACTTACCATCGAAACTAACTTCAACCCCATTTACATTGAATAGACTGCCCAGAACAGCATTTCTAATTACACTGAGAGGGAGATGCAGAAAAGCTGTCCCAAGGTTTTTCTTGGCACCCAATCACATCTTCTTCCTTCTAGTTCTTTCTTGGGAAGCTGATGGTGATTAGGTAAGGAAGAGTGGAAGAGTTTGGGGTTCTGGGTCCTCCAGAGCTAACCGTTATGTCCCCATCTTCCTCCAAAGAGAATGAATGAGGGTATGACCCAATGGCGGAGATTCAGAGCCCCTAATTTCCCCACAGTCTTAATACTGCAGTAGGGAAATGACTCCCCCATCAAGGCATGTAGGGCAAAGCAAGAGCTTTGGATTCAGGTGCTCTGGGTTTGAAGCTGGTGCTCCTGCTTAGAAGTTTACAGCAAAGGCCATGTTAGTCTCGGTTTCTTTCCCTATATAATGGAGATACCCGTTTTTGGTTATCCATTGCTGCATAACAAACAAACCCAATGCTACTCCTCACGACCCTCTAGGTCAGAAAATTGGCAAAACTCAGCTTGGTGGTTCTGCCTCTTATGGAAGAACCATTGTCTGTAGTCATTCATCTGGCTGCATTCTGATGGTGGCTGGGTTGGGCTGGACAGTCCAAGAAGCTTCACTCATATATGTCTAGTGCCTCAGAGCTATTCCCGTGGTCTCCCTCTCTCCATGTGTCTAGCTTGGGCTTCCAAATAGCATTGTGGCCTCCATGTAACTGGACTTCTTACATAAAGCTGGCTTTCAAAAGAAGCTGTACCAAACTCAAAGGCAGAAGCCGCAAGTCTCTTCTTAGGGTCCAGCCTCAGAAGTTGCACAGCATTGCTGGCACTCCCAGGCAAAATTCAAAGAAAGGGGAAATAGACTCCACCTTTCAGTGGGAAAGTGGCAGAGAATTTGCAGCCATCATAATCCATCCCATGTTCTCATAGAGTTGTGGGGAAGATATTTTGAACTGTGAAAAACACTTAACACAGCATTTGAGACAATAATTTATGTCAATTTTTTGTTTAATCAATGATCGTTACTGTGAGAATGGTGCTAGAAAGTGTGTGTTTTGCAGCTGTTAGGCAGGTTCTGATTGCAAATGAAGTGACCTAACTCAAACTAGCTTGGGCCAAATAAAATTAAATAATGGGTCTTATACCTGGGAAGTCCAGGGGTAAGACTGAATTCAGGCACAGCTACACCCAGGGGCCCAAAAGATGTTGTTATACATCTCTTCTCCCACCCCTACCCCTATATCTATTGTTTCTGCTTATCTCTGCCTCTCTTGTCATGCAGTCCTCATTCCTCCTGCTGTAGATAGACTTTTTCTAAATATAGGCAGCCCTATGCCTACATTTGTAGAGCTGGTGATCTGAAAAAGAATGACCTTCCCAGCAGAAGTCCTGAGGAAGAACTTGATTGGGCCAGCTTGATTCATTTGCCTATTCCTGAACCAAAAGCAGCGTCCAGGGAGATGTGCTAATATGACTGGGATTGGCAGCCCCCCTAAGGCCACAGGGATTGGGGGCCATAGAGGAGAGCAGGACTCTTCAAATGAAACAGAAGAAAGGGGAACTCATCCTGGATGTGACAGACCCTAAACATGGATTCCAGTGCATCTGTTCTCTCCAGCACAATGCGCCTGCATAACCTAGCCTGGTTCAACCCTCCAGGATCAGATTGGGGCCCCAGGGTGAAACTTTTATGAGGTGGAGGGGTGTATCAGGCTGCTGCAGGAAGAAAGAAGCATCTGGGTTTTCCCTCCTGTTTCCTCGTGGCTCCCTCAGGTCAAATGCCTGGGCTTTGGGGAAAGTGTCATGGAGAAGTTGGACTCAGAATCTCGAAACTTAAGCGGGCTTGGGTGACTTACCAAGTTGGGAGAGTGGAACTGGCATCGTGGGCCACACGGAGGCGAGACAGAGCTCCCAGCAGGTAGAGTTCTATGTGCAGCTGCACTTTCCCCAGAGGCCTGCGCTAGGGACTTTTACAGTGATTTCCTGTACTTCTCCCAGAGACCACCAGGGGGTGCGCAGAGCCCAGTTTCCCTCTGAAAAGGCACAGATCCTGCCAGACGTCTGGGGAACTCAGAACAGTGGGCAGGAGAGGGTGGGATGAAAGGAAGCAAGGAAATCCACAGATAGCTTGGGTCAAGCTGCTAGGGTTGCAGACTGTCTGGGACCTCAGGGCTGACCCAGACCTAGGGCTGGGATGCTCCCCTCCCACTCTTTACTTCCAGATCCTGGCAGGGGAGTGGGAAGGGGTGGGTGATGCTGGACTTCCTTCTTCATGAGGCCAGAGAGGTAAATTGAGGGCATAAAATGAATTGACACCAACCCAAACAGGTTAAAAGTAATTTAGGGAAAGTAGTATGTCACGGTGAAAAGAAAAAAAAAAGCCTAATTTGCTACCTCGACTTTGATCAAGTCAGTTAATCTCTGAAATGTGAGTGCCTGGTAGCATTTCAGTACATTGTAAGAGTTAACTGAAATCTTCAAACTGCTGGTCACATATTAGTTGTCCATCTTCTGTGACCAAGCCCAGAAGGGGTCTAGGAACTGTCATCTGTGGCAGGTGAGAGTAATGGCTCAAGAGGTACCATTTTTACAATTTTCCTGGTCCTCTTCGCTAAGAGATGGCTCTGTGCTCTTGCACTGCTGCTTGGGAAGGCGGCTGGAAACAGAATTCAGAAATGCCCCAGGACATCACCCCGCTTGCTCACCCAGTTGCTCAGCCCCAGGCACAGTCTGAGCCATCAAGGTTTCCCGCTCACTGACTGGTGGGAGACATATGGAGCTGGAGAGTTGGGAGAAGAGCACAGAGATGCCCCAGATGTGTGCATGACCACATCAGGAACAGCTGGAGTACGAGCAGATGGGTAGGGAGGCCAGCTGGAAGGCTCAGGATCAGCCTGAGGCCGAGGGCTCAAGAAGCATTTCCTCTTCCCTTTAATGACCACATATATTAGAAGTTTGGGAGATTAAAGCAGCAAGCTATGGCCTGTTACCTTGGTGATGGATGGTGGTCCCTAAGGCCCAGACAAAAGGGCAAAGAGCTCCCTTAGCAGTCTAGGACTCCTTTCCCTATTTTTCACCAAGAAGTGTGGCAGAGCATCTGGACTAAGTTGGCCTGCTCTGGGCTGGGGCTGAGGGTCCCACCTGTTCTAACTCCGGTGCCTCCCCAGCCCTCCCTTTTCTGCAACCTCCTCCAGAGTCACCACAGCTGGAACCATTCTCCAAGTTGCCTTTCATCCCTGGTGCTCCCCCCACCCCAGTGGGTCCTGTAATTGTGGTCTTAGGCAGTGGCTCTGGGGGCCGGGGCTGGGCTGAGGGCCAGAATTCAGGGCTGGTCCAGGGCGGGGCCTGGCAGCTGTTGATAGGGGCTTGCCCATAGCATGGGTCCTATGGGCCTGGGACCCAGACACATTTTCTGGTCCTCATTACCATGTACACCAAGACCCTATTCCTGCATATGCCCTTTCCTCCCTCGACTGTACAGAGGTGTCCCAGGCTTGGATGCCTTTAGACACTCATGACATCAGGCCAGCAGCACGCCTGAGTGTAAGCAAGGTTTGGGCATCATTATTTGCCTTCTGGGGTTTTCAGAGTCTTCTCTCTCTCCTGTACAGTTCTATAATTCATGAACAGTGGAGGGTGGGGGAACAAAGAGACCTTCCCTCATTACATGAGGCCAAAGTCAAAAATTCAGTTTCTTAAGCAGGTCAGCCAGCAGCTTTTCCCAAATATGATCCTTACAAAAATCACTTGAGATACCAGTTAGAAATGCAGAATCTCAGGCCTTGCCCCCTGGAAAGGCTGATTCAGCTGCTTAGGGCTGGAATCAGTATTTCTCACAACAGCCCACCTCAGGGGATAGATATGATGCATGGATCATTGGAAATGCCAGTGTGGGCACTAGACAGGGAATAAGAAGAGTTAGGAACCCATTCTGGGTGTCATGTTCCCAATTGGGTGTGTTCCTAATCCTTTCGGGGCCTCAGTTTCCCCAACAGCCAATGGGAGTATGACTCTCCAGCCTGGCTTGTCCCTGCTGGTGCCCTCGCACACCCCGGCTCATGCCTCCTTCCTGTGTTGAGTCTGGTCCTGCCCAGTCCCTCCCCATACTCTTCCCAAACTCTAGTCTCATGTTGTCCCTGTCCCTGTGGCATGGTAGGGGAGAGTGGGGAGGGCACGGGGAGGCTGGGGTCAAACAAGGCTCTGGCTAAAGCAGACTGCTTCCTGCCCCCGGCTGTTTTCCTGCTGTCCAGCCAGACTGCTCCCCCCACTGCCCCACCCCCACCCCCAGCAGCCTCAAGCCCTTAATTCCTGACAGCTGCGGTGGCTGCTGGCAGAGATGGGGGAATGAAGGGGGGAGTATGCCGTCAGCCTGCTGTTGCTCAGGCTTCCCCCACCACCTGACAGTCTGAGGACATGGAAGGCCCCACCCCTCTCTTCTAATTCCCCAGGGATGGCCAATTCCAGGAAAGGGCCCCCTTTGTCTCAGTGCCCAAAGGCTGGGGCAGTTTGTCCTTTAACCAGGAGGGGTTCTCTTCAGACAGACGGGACAGTGAGGTTGGGAGGGAGAGAGGTTTATAGAGTGGGAGGCTTGCGCCCATTTTATAGAGGAAGCTAAAGACACCGTGGGAGTAGGATTCACTATCAGGGACCTGGCGAGAACCAGAAACAGAAGGTGGAGCCTCTATCCCCTACCCTCTGGCTCTCAGGCCCTGGCCTGGATCCAGTACACTCACTCCATATTGAGCTGAGCTCAGAATTCAGCTACTGTGGGAGGACAGGAAGGGGTCCCAGAGAGGAACAGACCTGAGTCAGGAGAGTGGTGTTGGAGAGCTCCCAGAGGACCCAGTACAAGTGGCAGGGCCAGGGCGGGACCTGGAGCATCTGCAGGAAGTACCTAGGCAAGCAGTACTCAATGTTAACGCCTCTCCTGCTGTGCTCAGGGTCAGGAGAACTAGATTTGGTTGTAGCTCTTCCACCTACTTGCTGTGTGACCTTGGGTAAGTCACAACCCTCTCTGACTCTCAAAAAATTTTTTTAAATAGGAGGGGATGAAATAAGATGGCCCAGAAACACACTTTTAGGATTAAAAGGCTTTCTAATTCCTCGACCCAGGGTGTGTCACCCCAAGGTGATCTGCCCCCAGACAAGCATTTACTGCTGGAGCCACATTTCTACGTTCACTGGCTAGGTGAGGCGACTAGATGAGGTGGGCCTCATTAACCTCATTTCACTAAGGAACAGTGTGTGGCTCAGTGAACAGCAGGCACCTGTTTCAGGTCCCACAGCAAAGGAGAATAAGATCCTGAGGCTGCCAAACCCCCTCGCAGGACCCCACACCTGTCTCACCAGCTAAGCCTGGGAATTCCCTCCTGAGGAGTGGGGAGGCGAGCAGAGGGGACATCCCCTCGCCTTGAGCCCCTGCAGGTGTGAATACTGGCGGGGTGTGTGGGTTGGGGGATGCTTTCCAGCAGCTGCATCTCAGCCAGGCACCCACGCCTCCCACTAGCACACCTTCAGACACAAAACAGCACGCCCCGCGCCCTGACACCTTCCCTGTGCGGGCGCGCACGGACCCAGCACCCATCCTTCCCCTGCCCGCCCCGCGGCCAGCGCTTCCACCCGCAGCCCTGAGCGGATCTGTGGCCTCGAGAAGTGTACCCGCCTCCACACCACCCCCCCGCCCCCGCGCCGTGACGTCACGTGGGGTAGAGCCCTGAGACTCTTGACTGGGGTGGGGGGAGGGGAGGCGGCGGAGCTCCTGGCGTCGGGACAGTCACTCACTCTCCGGGCGGCGGGGCCGGCCACAGACAGCGCCGCCCCCCCACACCCCACACCCCACCCGCGCCCGCCTCACACGCCCTTGGAGGCACCGGCTCGCGGCGCTGCGCTGGGGGGCTCCACAGTACCCCAGCCTCTCGTCCCCAGCTCCCAGCACCTCCGGGCCCCCCTTACCCTCGAGAGGCACCGGGAGTTGTCGCAGGGGGGCCTCGGGAAATTCCCCGGACCCCTGTGCCAGGAGGTGCCCGGTGCGCCCGCCCGCCAACCCCCCCCCCGAGGGCGGTGCCCGGGGGCGCTGCCCCATGGAGCGGGGAGGCGCCGTCTGCTCCCGGAGCCGTGACCCAAGTCGGAGCTGTGTGTCGCAGCCGCCCCGACCCCCGCGGATCATGCGCCGTCGCCCCTGACTCATCGATCCCACCGGGCTGTGAGCCCCCCCATCCCCGCCCGCCACCGGGCGCGCGCCATGGGCAGCACCCACCCCTGCCCCTGGCCTCGGCTCCAGCCTCGGCCCCAGCCACGGCCTGCGCTCTGCGCGCTCCTGTTCTTTCTACTGCTGCTCGCTGCCGCTGTGCCCAGGTGAGACCTCACCTTATGCTCCGCCCTCCTGGAGAGCGGGGACCCCCAGCCACAGGGGCCTCTGGTGCTCCTCCTGGAGCAGAGGACCCCAGAAAGAGGGAGGATCAGTACGGCAGGAAAGGCCTGGTGCTCAGTGAAAGACAGTGCCCTCATAGGAGAGGGTTGAACTGGTGACAGAATATGGGCAGTCCAGGGAGACAGGGCAGTGCCCAGGAAAATGATGGCTACTAGAAGGGAGGGGATAGGGTAGGGGGCAAATGCTATCCTGGAGTCTCTGCTGGGGGAATGCACCCCCATCCCAAGAGTAAGCTCAAACTGCTTTGCTCCATCTTGGAGATGGGCCCCAGACAGGGGCAGGGATTGGGAGCTGGAAAGGTATATGTAGCTCAGGAGGGGTGAATGGGAGACTGCAGCTGGAAAGGTTCTCAGTGTGTGCGTGTGTGTGCATGTGTGTGCGTGCGTGTGTGTGTGTGTGTGTGTGTGTGTGTGTGTTCCAGTGAGCCCAGTAAGCTGTGTTGTAAACAGCAGTCTGTGTGTGCATATGTGTGTGAATGTGAGAGCTCATGGGTCAATGTATATTAAGATGAACATGTGTGTGTACTTGCAAGTGTCTTTGTGTATGTGTGTGTGGCTGTTTGATGAAGTGTGCATGTGTGTAAGTGTTTCTGAGCCTGTGTGCCCCCCTCGATGTGCAGAAGTATGTCTGTGAGAATATGACTGTCTGAAACCTGTCTTTGGGTGAGGTCTCCTGGGGAAGGCTGCATATATGAGCATCTGTGCCTGGGGATGTACTTATAAATATTGTGTGCACAGGCACTTTGGATGTGTGTGTATTTGCACACGTTAATGTGTGTAGGTGTGCAGCTGGGTGGGTCTTGATGGAGGGGATAATGGTGAGAAGGTCAAGGAAAGGAGAATGCTTTAAGGGTATACTAATGGGCCCAAACTTCAAAGGCAAAAGTTGGAAGGGAGGAATCATGACCTTTAGGACAGACAGTGTATTGTTAGATGGGGTCCTCCTAGCCCCCCAAACACTCACCTACCCCCACCCTACATGTCTGCAGGTCTGCACCAAACGACATTCTGGGCCTCCGCCTTCCCCCGGAGCCTGTGCTCAACGCCAACACAGTGTGCCTGACACTGCCGGGCCTGAGCAGGCGTCAGATGGAGGTGTGTGTGCGCCACCCTGATGTGGCTGCCTCAGCCATCCAGGGCATCCAGATTGCCATCCACGAATGCCAGCACCAGTTCCGGGACCAGCGCTGGAACTGCTCTAGTCTCGAGACGCGAAACAAGATCCCCTATGAGAGTCCCATCTTCAGCAGAGGTAGCTGCCCCTCACCTTGCCCCTCTGTCTGACCCATACAGTACCTCCACCCCAGGACTTATCTGCCAGCCATTCCCAACCCAATTCCTCAAACTGGCGACCTCCTCAGGTGCACATCTGCCAGTATCCTGCTCTCCTGCCTCTATCTGATCTCAGAAAGGGCCAGTGCGGGGGTAGGGGTGAGGACAGACAAATGCGGCAGATGTGGTTCCAGGCTGCACTATGCGGGCTGAGGGTGGCAAGTTCCATGGCTGAGAATTGGACTCCTGGGTTATCCTGCCCTGTCATTGACACTGCATATTTCAGTCCCAGGAAATATCTATATCTGTGACCTATCTTAGTTTACTCTCTACCTAGCAAATAGCCTTGAGGTTGGAAAGCCTGTAATAAAGTACGCAGAATCAGCATGAAGAGGGGTCAGAGACTTTGCCGAAGGGCATAGATGAGGAAAGCCTGGGCAGGTAAAAGGTCTGTGCTTCTGCAGGAGCTCTTCCTGGCGGGGTGCACCACCAGCCTCTGTGTCATCCTCGCCACCCCGGAAAACCTTCTCTGAATCAGAGGAACTAGGTGTGTGCATGCCTCATGCCCAGCAGGCCAGGCGGCCCTGACAATTCCTCTTCCCCTCACAGCTCAGAGAAACCACAGCTCACTCCTGCCTTTCCTCCCCTACTGCTAGGTGACCTAGGGTCCACCCAGGCAACCCCTAGAGTGGCTTGGGCTGGAGATAGCGGGAGGTTTTGTCACTCATTTCCATTCATATCCTGTGGCAGTACCTTAGGTCTTGACTGGGGTCTTTTGGGAAAGGTGAGGGTCCTGCCTCCTGCATGGGTCAAGTTGGGTGTCTGTCCCTCCTCTCAGCTGCTTGAGCGAGACTGTGGGGACCCTGTGCGGGGCAATAGGGGAACCTGGCTCCTTGGGACTTGTCCAATTCTCAGCTGACAGTGGAGGAAGAGGGCGGGATACCCCTATACCCTTTGGCTTTGGGGACTAAGGCTTCTGGGAGAGTCACACCCCAATGGACCCTCAACGTCAGAGAGAACTTTTAGGAAGCCAGGGCCTTTCCCTTTCCCCTGGATCCTTCCGAGCACTCCCGGGCCCCCAAGTCCGGGGCCACTCGGCCTGCCTGCGCCAGCCCCGCCCCAGGTCGCCGGCCCCGCCCCCGCGGTTCTGCCTCCCGCCTCCCCCGCGCGCCCGGGGCGCTGTTTCTCCCCGGCCGAGCCCGGCCCGGCGCGTGTGGCGGCATGCAGCCGCGAATTAATCCCCGCGGGCCGCGGCAGCCGGCTCCGGGCCCGGCGCCCCCCCGCGCCCCGACCCGGCCCCGCTCCGGCCCCGGCCGCCCTGCAGCCCCGAGCCTCTCCCCGGCCCGAGAGCAGCGGCCCCGGACCCCCCTGAGCACCCCAGCCCGGCCGGGCGCCCCGCCCCACGGCTCCCTGCTGGCTGCGCCGGCCCACACCAGGTGCCAGGCCTCTGCATCTGTGATGCCCGGCCGGGCTTGGCCGGCGCTCACCTGCTCCCACTGCGGGTTTCTAGGTCTCCAAAGCCCTGGTCTCCCTCCAGCGCTGGGCCAGGCCAGCGGTGAGGACACAGTGACTGCAGGTTCGTCTCCCTGGGGGCTGGGGCTGGCGCTGAGCGTCCTCACCCCTGCCACTCTGGGAGGCGTGAGGTTAAAGCAAGCTCTTCACCCCTCTCCCAGGCCTCGGTGTCCCCTCTTCCCCTCTGGTCCTCTTGTCCTCTCTAGAGTGAGTGAATCTAAGTGTCCTGTGCCTCGTGAGGGCCCAAGAGGCCTGGTGGAGGACATGGGGTCTTTGATACTAGGGGCGAGTTCCAGCAACCTTGGGTGCGTGGTTGGCATGGCGCCAGGCGCTCCTGGGTTCACCTGCAGTTTAATAAGCTGGAGGTGAGCTGGGGGGACTGTTGGGGAAGAGGTTAGGGGTGAAGGGGGAGATTTGCCAGGGCTAGTGTGTGCAGGGGGTGCTGATCGGGCCCCCACCAGTTGATAAAGGCTCATTCTACCGGCCTCAGAACACAGAACACCGTTGTACCTGTGCAGCTCCTGCTCCCTGCATTTGGAGACCTCATTTTTACCTCTACCTCTGTGGAGGGGACTCTGGGCTTCTGGAAAGAAATGCCACTTTCCCCTTCAAGGGCCACTATTGTGCCCTTTCCTCACTCCACATCCAGGTTCACCCTCATCGGGGTCATTTCCTAGTCCATCTAGGCTCATGATCTCAAAGACTAGCTAAATTTAAATCTCAGGGAACAAACGTTGGTGGCAGCCAGCCCCTGTCTGGGCCCTTCTCCAAGACTCTTCTTTTTAAGCTATGGGCTGTCCATTGCAGGTGACCTGAGATTCACCTAAGTGGAATATCATGGTGCTGAGCCTTCTTCTAGCTGCCAATGAGGTTTCTTAAAGGTGCATTCTGCCATGCTTAAAATTCAAAGACTGTTGGAAGGAGGTGGTCCTCGGGCCTTCCATCTTAATACTGTCATCTAATTGTCCTGACACCTTCCCTGAGATGGGTTGGGCTCCTAAGGTAGGAGAAAGTGAGAAATGAGGAGCACCTGGAGTGGGTGATTAGAAAGGTAGGGCATATAATAGGGCTTTACCCAGACAAAGAGAGGGCATAACAGGTGGTCCTAGAGCCTGGGGGGGAGGGGTGAGGGACAGGGAGAAGGGCATCTAGAGGCCTAGAAAAAGTCAGAAAAAAGCTGTAGGGGAGCTCCCAGTTCAGGCCAGATGCTTTTACCAAGCCCAGGGGGCAATTGTGACCTAAGTGCCAAGGGCACTGATGTCCCCAGCTTTTTGTTCTAGGACCCAGATGGTTAGTGCCTGGGCGGGTGGGGTGTTGGGCAGAACATCTGCTAGAGGAGAGCTTTTCATTGTGAGGACTAGAGAATCCATCCATCTCCCCACTCAGGATGCAGGGACCCAAGGGAGATTTGAAGAAGGGGCTACTTCAGGCTAGACTTGAGCTCTGGAGTGAGAAGGGATGAGAAGACAGGGAGAGGCTTGATGGAAAGGAGTGTAGTAGAGTCACACAGCAGGTCCTGGGGTACTGCTCTCTCTGAGGCCCAGTCCCATTCAGAATACATGGAGAGACGGGGCATGAGGCCCTGCAGTGAGCTACGCTCCCAGCACAGGGAAAGCCATCAGTCTGATAGTCCAGCCTCTGCTCTCCAAGGCCCTGGCTCTTTCTTCTCCCATCTCCCATTTATATTCGTCCTCAGGGAGTCTTGTTTTATGCCTAGGTCTCCAGGCTTGGAGTATGTGGTGGCACTCAGATGGGGGCACAGAGGCAGAGGCAATCATATCCCAGGATCATCTAAGGTCTCATTTTTCTAATGGCACCCAACACATATTAAGCACTTGCTGTGAATCAGGCACTACTCTAAAAGCACTTTATCTATACTTTAGGGTCGTCAATCAATCCCCATGTGGTAGGTCCTATTATTATCCTCATTTTACAAATGAAGCTAAAAGAAGTTGGGTAACTTGCTATTAGTCATACGGCTTGTAAGTGAGCTGTATAGAACCAGGACTGAAATGCAGGCCAGCTGACTTCAGAGATTGTACTTAACTTCCTGCCATACTGCCTCCAGAGCTACAAGGCCACCATGATCCCTCACTGTGTGCCCAGAAGTGAACTGGTGCAATGGAAGAGTAGTCTAAGAAATGAAACTGACATGCGCGCGTGCACACACACACACACACACACACACACACACACACACACCTACCCATGTTTGTGCAAACATGTAGCCACCTTCAATGTCATCCCTAAGTGTTCTCTCTCCCTCTCTCGCAGCCTAGACACACGAGCAGAAGCACGCACAGATTATTTGCACAGAGAGAATGGAGACCAGACCTTTCCCCTTCCCTCCTTTGATTCAAATGGGCGGGGCTCAAGCTTCTCTAAGCACTTGGGGGTTCCCACTGGCTCCTGAAGCCTCTCTCTTCTACACTCCCCTGCCATCCAAGCCTCCTCCCCCAGCCCCTTCCTGGCCGTTGGCTTCAGCCTGTAGCAGCAGCTGACTCCACTTAGATGCTGGCAGTCCCTGTCCCAGATCAAAGGCAGGGCGGCTAATTGTGCATCTTAACGAGTCCCCCCTCAATGCTCCGGGCAGCCCAGCTGGCCATGGCCCCACCCCTCTCCCCCTCCAGCTGGCCAGATGGCACAGTGCCTGCGTCTGCCCCAGACAGTTGGGGCCAGGACCGAAACTGGGGCCCTGAATGGGAGCTGGAGGCAGATCCAGTAGGCTGGACATCTCCAAGGCCTGGATGCTTGGAACACAGGGTGGCCACATAAACACTGCCTGGTCACACCTACAAGAGGCTGTGACAGCTACCAGAGGCCATGAGATGGAATCTTTAGCTGCCTGGGGTAGGTAGGGGTGTTCTCTGCAGGCTATGGGCTACATTTCTCCATATTCCTTCAGGCCTGCCCTTGAATGTAACAGAGCCTGTAAGGTGATGGTTGGCCCAGAACTTCCCTGCAGACTAGCCTCTTGCTCTTTCCTGGTGAAAACGAGTACAGAAACTGTGAACTGGGCTACCTGGATTTCTTACTCCGCAGGTCTTCCCTAGAGTCAAATACCCTTCTGCAGAAAGTTGTCAAACCTGGGAGCTGAGAGAGCTGGGACTGGGTCCAGCTCTGTAACCCCGTGACCTTGGGCATCCCCCTTTTCGCGCATGTGTGTGTGTGTGTGTGTGTGTGTGTGTGTGTGTGTGTGTGTTCCATGGGGGTTTTATGAGGCCTGGGGTGCCTCTGGAGGTCTGAGTGTTGCCATTTGTCCTAGGAGTATGCTGATGACTCTTTCAGCAATAAGAGAAACATTCAGAGTTCCACAGATAAAAGGCAAGGGATAAACACAGGGTGTGCTCCCCAGTTTGAGTCTGCCCTCCTTGGGCCCCACCTCCCAGAGCAGTGTCTACTCTTCTGCAGCCTCCACCAATTCCCAGCACCCCCTTGAAGGTTCCAGCTGAAAAGAGAAGCTAGAGAGGGAAAGTCTGCTTTACAGGGTTCTGATGGCCCAGGTGATTTATGCTAGACTGGGTCATGGGCTGCTGGGCTCTGTTCCTGATTGAGGAAACAGGAAGCATTGGCCTGAATCTGAAACAGCAGTGAGTGAGGTCAGACAGCAGGAAGAACTTCTCAATGGTAGCTAATGTTTATGTGGTATTATCCTAAATTTACATTTAATTCATTTAATTCTTGGAATGACAATAAGGCAGATAATAATAACAACCCTGTTTTACAGATGAGAAAACAGGCACAGAGAAGTCAAGCCATTTGGCCAAGGTCACATAGTTCTTAACATCTAGTAAGTGTAAGAGCCAAGTTTGAACCCAGGTAATCTGGCTTTAGAGCTGATATTCTTATCTACACCTTGGGGTGTTTGTTTATTTGTTTGTTTGTTTGTTTGTTTGTTTTGGCTGGGCAGGGAGAGGAGGACAGGGCCCTGTGATGCAGATATTAAGTATTAGGGGGTAGGATTAGGCTAGGGTCTCTGTCCAGTCCTGGTTGGCTCTCTGGTAGTCTGTGAAGCCTCAAAGAGCATGTCCTCCCAGTCTGATGCTAGGATAGAAGAACCCAGAGATTTTCCCCTGAATCTCTGGCCTCTCCCAAGGCCATTAGCCTCTGGCCAGGTTTAGGTTTCCCTAACTGAGGCCCATGGCACAGGTGGATTCTCTTCCATATGGGGACTAGCATTGCTCTTGGCGTCTCCCATTGCCTACACTCTCTCAGGTTCAGAGGCTGGTTAGAGTCTTGTACCAGAACCTGGTCCTAACTAGTTCTTTCTCAGACACAGACTAAGCAAGAAGAAGCTTGTAGGTCTGGGAGCCAGACACTCCTCTGCAAGTAGGCTCCCCCTGCCACAGGCCCAGACCTACTAGGGCCTTCCAGAAGGATAGCTCAGGTTGAGAACACGGAAGAGGAAAGCAGTGTAGGCAAGTCAGTGGCCAGGCTGGCCCATCCCAGAGCCCCTTTGAGTGGCTCATCAGGAAGTCTTTGTGCTCCCCCACCCCCAGCATTCCAGGGAAAGTCTGCCTTAGCTCACCCTTCCCTATTTTCACCTGTATGTTTGACCCTGTGCAGGGCATGGGCTCACCTCCAGCATCCTTCAAATAATCATCAGTTGACCTAGACTGACCACAGGTGGCTGGGTAGTGTACTCTTCTGAGCAGACTTCAGGAATGTCCTGTGAACAGGGAAAAGAATACTTTGCTGGCAAATCTCTGCCTCTCAAATCTGGCCCTCAGAGAGGGTTCTATGGTGGGCCTGACGGGTCTGAAATTCCATCGCTGCTGATTTATTTTTTAGGTTACATTTTGTCTTCTTTCTGAAGGCTCATTTCAAAAATGCAAATAGCACGTGAGAGGTAACAGATTAAGTCTTAAAAAGAATGTTTCCCGGATACTTTTCCCAGATACAACAGGAGAGGTATAGATTTGCTAGGGGTGATGTTAATGAAACAGGGAAGGTAGTACAAAAAAACAGGGGGTTATAGAGGAGACCTCTGCCACCCCATCCTCTGTGCAGAACTTTTGGTGTAATTTCTGCCCCACTTTGACTCTGTCTGTGCTCTGTATCAGACCTCCCTCCAACACCAGGCCTCAGTTTCCCTTTCTGAGAAGAGAAGGTTGCACAGAGAAGGCAGAAAGATGGGATGACAAGGTTGCTCAGAGCCATTGTTTTCTGGATCTCTACTTGCAGGTTTCCGAGAGAGTGCCTTTGCCTATGCCATAGCAGCTGCAGGAGTCGTTCACGCGGTGTCCAATGCCTGCGCCCTGGGAAAACTGAGGGCCTGTGGCTGCGACGCATCCAGGCGCGGGGATGAGGAGGCATTCCGTCGGAAGCTGCACCGCCTGCAGCTGGACGCGCTGCAGCGTGGTAAGGGCCTGAGCCACGGAGTTCCGGAGCACCCAGCCCTGCCCCCTATCAGCCCTGGCCTGCAGGACTCCTGGGAGTGGGGCGGCTGCAGCCCTGACGTGGGCTTCGGGGAGCGCTTCTCTAAGGACTTTCTGGACTCCCGGGAGCCTCATAGAGACATCCACGCACGCATGAGGCTCCACAACAACCGAGTGGGGAGGCAGGTGAGAGTCACCCCTTACCCCCTACCCCTGCTCCAAATCCCTCTGCCTAGGGCCCCTCCCCTGCCCCAGCCTGTCTCTCCTCTGGGGACCACACCGCTCCTAACTTAGCAACTTTCCTATTGCCAACTCCTAATTCAGTCAACAAAAATGCATTGAATTTCTACTATGTGCCAGGCACTGGACTAGGCCCAGGGACAGAGGACAGAAACATCCCCTGCCCTCATTAGCTCACCCTCCGCTGAGCATCCTGCTCTGCCCATTTTATCCCAGAGCAGTGGAGAAACTGGGTTGCAGTCAGACATCCGGGGTTTAGGACTGGTGCTGCCACCCTGTCTCCTTCCCTCTAAAGCGAATAGGTCGAACTGGATTGTCCATAAGGCCCCATAAGCTCTAGTGTCCTATGATTCTGTGATATCCTCTGCTGCGACTCCCCTCTTCTCCTAAC
Organism: Cynopterus sphinx; assembly: GCA_030015415.1. Taxonomy (NCBI): domain Eukaryota; kingdom Metazoa; phylum Chordata; class Mammalia; order Chiroptera; family Pteropodidae; genus Cynopterus; species Cynopterus sphinx. The sequence continues at coordinate 194,234,995 of CM057379.1, forward strand.
CTTTCTGTGCACAGTGGGAAATTCCTCAAAGCGAGTTTCCTAGGGGCCACTGTGGAACTGTGTTCTAGTCGCCTTCTCCTTTCTCCCCTACTCTCAAATGCTCATACTACCTCATAGGTCATTAATTTGGGGTGGAGGAAGGAGAAGAAGAAAGAAAGGAAAGTAATAATAACCTGCATTTATTGAGTGTTTACTATGTGTTAGACTATCTGGAACACTTTCCTACACGTTAGCCTATTTAATCTATCCAAATACTTATGAGGGTACTATTTTGATCCTCAGGTTAAGATATGGAAAATGAGGTGCAGAGAGACTAAACCTGCCCAAGGAGATATAATTAGTGAGGAAGTGGGAGAATCAGGGTTTATCTCCAGGCAGTTCAGCTCTGAGGCCATGCCTTTTTGCTTAGAGTGTAGTCTACACTATTTGCATGCCTACACTATGATTCCTCCTTAACCCTCATGGTAGCTCAGTATTCTCCTTTCCTGGTTATTTGTCTCTGATGCCTTCTCTCAGCTGGGCCTGCTCAGGCCTTGGTCCTGGCTTCTCCTTGCTCTGGCTGGCACCTTCATTTCACTCCCCTTTCTCCTGGCCTCTCAGCCCAGGCTGGTTCGACTTCTTCTTCCACAAAGACTCCAAGCTGATTCAGCTCTTCCCATTTTAACTTAGAGGTGAGGTAAACTGAGGCATATCCACCCTCGGGGTCATGTCCAGCTTCTACCCAGCCCTGCCCTGTCCATGCGGCTCTTTTCCCAAGCTTCGATACTATCCCAGCCCATACTGACTCCTCCTCATTAAACTGGTTAATTAATGGCTGCTGCCTGTGGGAAGCAGATGTTCTGGAGCTGTTGGCCAGAGGAGGCATTGGGCTGGTTCCTATGTGGTGCTGACACCACAGGCTGTGCATACAAGCTTTGGAGTCCTTTAAGGCTTGAAGAGGCAGGGTTCCTTTCATATGGCTCTACTACAGGTTTGAGGGCCCTGGATCATTGCTCTCCCTGTTTGAGGGTGTGGTTGTGGAGTAGAGCCGGGCGAGAGGAGGATGTGGTCAGCTTCCTCTGGGGCCTCTAGTGAAGATAATGCCCAGTGCTTCTTTGGGAGGAGACTCCAGAGCAGGTTGAGAACTGGGCAGGACATGGTAGGTTGTTTTCCAGGAACTACCTCCTTTGGAGGTCTAGGAACCTCTCTCTCAACTTTTGTTGGGTTGGGGGTCTGGCGGTCTGGGTTCTGTTCCCATTCTGCGTTCATGTAGAGCCTTTGGACCCTGCTGATGTTCACTGTTTCCCAGGAGGAGATGTGGCACTCAGCACTGGGCAGAATAAGCCCCAGCCACTATAATGGGGATAAGGAATGTCTCCACAACACCCGCCTGCCCCCTTCCTTAGATTCCCTGCAAAGGGTTTCAGGCCCTGGAGGAGGAAAAGGGCTTTCTCAAACTCCCTGCATCCCCTACTCACAGCCTGGAGCAAGGCCAGAGGCTTTGGGCTGGGGTGTAGTGGGGCCAGCACACCCCTGCTCCTGGCTCCCACCTGAGGGATGGAAGGAGAGGGAATTTCCCTGAGGATCTGGGATCCCCCCTCAGGAAGCAAGAGCCTCAAGCCCCAAGGGCTCCCTGCAGGTGCTGGTGAAAGTGGGGCAGGAGAGGAGGGGAGCAGGAAGGAGGGAATTCCCCCAGGGCCTGGCCTGACTGGAGGTGGCGGAGTGCAGCAGAAGAGCAGGCAGAGCTCTTCTCCCCACTGCCTGGCTCAGGAGCTGTGCCACCCCACCCCCACCCCGCCCCCGCCTCCCAAGCCGGCTTCAGGTGTCAGCTTTTGCCTCTGTTCACTGGGAATTGGTTTCAAAAGCCTCTGATCCTCACGGGCCAACGTCTAGTGTTAGAGGGAGGGCTGGTGTGGCCGGCCACTGGCGTGGTCCCCCTCCCCGCCCCCCACTCACGGTGCCTCCCTCTGCAGGCGGTGATGGAGAACATGCGGCGCAAGTGCAAGTGCCACGGCACGTCGGGCAGCTGCCAGCTCAAGACGTGCTGGCAGGTGACGCCGGAGTTCCGCGCCGTCGGGGCGCTGCTGCGCACCCGCTTCCACCGCGCCACCCTCATCCGGCCGCACAACCGCAACGGCGGCCAGCTGGAGCCCGGCCCCGCCGGGGCGCCCTCTCCCGCCCCCGGCCTCGCCGCGCCGCGCCGCCGCGCTCACTCCGCCGACCTGGTGTACTTCGAGAAGTCGCCCGACTTCTGCGAGCACGAACCGCGCCTGGACTCTGCGGGCACCGTGGGCCGTCTGTGCAACAAGAGCAGCTCAGGGCCCGACGGCTGCGGGAGCATGTGCTGCGGCCGCGGCCACAACATCCTGCGCCAGACGCGCAGCGAGCGCTGCCACTGCCGCTTCCACTGGTGCTGCTTCGTGGTCTGCGAGGAGTGCCGCATCACCGAGTGGGTCAGCGTCTGCAAGTGAGCGGGACCAAGGCTGCCCGCGCCCAGCGGGCCCTCTCTCTGCCCCTCGCTTAGGATCTTGGCCTGACAGGGTCGCTTTGGCTCCTGGAAAAGGATGCTGGACCACGGGATGTCACAGGAAACTCCCAGTTCTGAGGGGCGTCAAAGTTTGCAATCATGGGACAGTCCAGCCCCGGCTACCACCACCACCACTCACTTCCGTGAGCTAGAGGACTGATTTGCCTCCCTGTTTTGTTTCCTACCCCAAGTTCAGACTGCTCAGTTGAGCTGGGGATTGCCCCACACCTTAGGTCAATTGTCAGCCAGGCAGCCCCAGGCCTGTCTCCTTTCATTCCTTTACCTCTTTCCCTGAAGTGGGAGGGAATGAATGGCAGCTGATGGGCAGATGGAGGAGAATTAAAAAGCAGAAATGGACATAATTGAGCTGCAGTGATTCTAGAGAGGCACCAGACACCCTCCCCCACAGGCCTCTGCCCTTCATTTTCCAATTAACAAATATTTATTTTGCACTCTTTGTGGCCTGGCACGCTGCAGGGAATGAAGGGTGCTGGGGATACAGATGTGAATAAGAGAGACACAGCATCTGCCCTCTTGGAGTTTACATTCTGGCTGGGGGAGATGGACAATAAACAAGTAAATACATAAGGACATTTCAGATGATGCTATGTGCAATGAAGGAAACAAAGCAGGGTACTGGATGTAGAGGGATTTGGGGGGAATGGGACTCCTTTAGATAAAGCCATTGGTCTGGGAAAGCCTCTCAGAGTTGTGATACTGGTGCTGAAACCTGCATGATGAGAACCCTGCACAGATTGAGAGTCATGGCTTTCCAGGCAGAGGCCACATGAATGCAAAAGGCTGAGGAAGAGAAAAGAGACTAGTGTGACTGGAGTGAAGAAATCAAGTGGCAGGAGAGGAGCTGGGAGGGCGAGCAAGGGAAGGGTCAGGAGTTGGGATTTTATTTAAGAAGGATGGGAACCTGCACAGGGTCTTAAGCAGGTGAGTGTCATGGTCTGATTCCCACATGGATTGCTGAATGGGCAGCTGGCTGAAGGGGAACAAGTGGACAGCCATCTTCCATACCAGAAATGAGGCCTGGACTGGATGGAGGCAGGGAGTCTTGACAGGGGCTTGGATTGGGAGCTCTTGATGCCAGAGCTCTAGCAGTCTGCCTTGTGCCTGCACCTCTGCCACAAGCCAGAACGAGTGGCAGTGCCCAGCAGCACCCATCTGCAGAGACAGGAGGCACTCTGAGAGGAGTAATCCTGGGCAAGACCCAGCTCAACCCAGCCCAGTGCCCCGGGGAGCAGGTGGGGCTAGGAGGTGCGGCTGGGAGGAGGGTGGCGGGGGAGGGCCAGGAGACTCACTGTCTGGATTCTGGTCTCTCTTAGACCAGGCAGGGGAGGCAGGGTATATAAGCCTGAGGGTGGGGCTGTGGGACATCCTTCCTGGGCCTCTTGTGCCCCCAGATCCCCATCTCAGGGTGCTTTTGGCAGGTCAGCAAGCTCCCTACCTTCCACCTCCATAGACCCATGAGAACACTGCTGAGCTGGTCCAGTGTTACACTCTTTTCCGCTCTCAGATCTGAGTTTTTCTGGAACAGACCCTCATGGAGGAGGGTGGTAAGAGGAAGGTGGGATCAGGATCTCTGGGAAAAAATAGTTCACCTATTTTATCCAGGCCTCCTGCTGTTTGCAGTTGGGGATCTTGCTGTCTGCCTCAGTTCACCTCAGAATGGCAGCCTTCTTGATGAATCACACAAGGATGAAGTCTTATTCCTCTCCCCAATTGCCAGCCTGCAAGTTCTCCATCTTTCCCTACCCCTGTCCCATGTCTTCCTATCCCTGAAGAAGGGTAAGAAGGAAAGGATACACTCCCCCACCCTCCCTGCAGGCTCACCAGCTGGAAGATTTGGCCCCTCTAGCTTGTCTTCAGCTCCCTCCCCTACAATGCCTGCATCCCTGCAGCTCCCAGATGTGCCTAAGGCAGCATGGCCTTCCATTCACATGCTCAGCTCTACTGCCTCTGTGGAATACTGAGTTTCTCTCCCCATCCCCCAAAAGACAGCCCTATAGGCAGGCAGGCAGGTGAGAGTCCCTAGGGAGGAGGGGTAGGCAGGAACAGCCAGACACACCTGCCTCATTCCTTTCCTCTTGTTCACCAGGAGAGAGCTGTGGGGGCTGGGTTCTCTGGCCCCTTCTTCCCTCCCATCCCAGGGAGGAGGAGGGAAGGGGGGGAATGGGTGGCTTGGGGAGGGGCACATCTACCCCCAGCAGTGTCCACTATAGCATTACCTTTGGCCTCACCCTCTTCTGCCTTCCAGGCTTAATAATGACAGCTGGGGGAGAAGAAACTGAAGATGGGGGATACAGGATCAGGGCTGAGATTTTGAGACAGGACCTGTATCACTGCAGAGCATGCTGCCTCTAGAGGGACAGTGTGGGCTGTGGGGTGGGGCAGCGGGGCTGCACACCAGTCCTATCAAGTCATGATTTTCTGACATGTGCTAGTCTGACCTGTAGAGGAAAAGAGAAAAAGTTGGGGGTGGCACAAATAGGGTGCTGCCTACCTCTTGGCCAGAAGCTGACTAGAGTCCTGGGTCCAAAGCTGGACCCCATAATTGAACAGTCAGAGGTGTTTGGGGACTTGGTAAGAGTCCCAAGGGAAATATGAAGGTGATAAAGGGAGAGAAAATGGGGCCTAAGCGGCACTGGGCTTATGCCTACACAGGCTGAAGGTTGAGGCAGGAATCGATGTGCTGATTGTAAATAGGAGAAATGAGCTGAAACAAAGTGTAACAGTGGAGATGGGAGGAAGAACTTGCTGGGAGTGCACCAGGGTTGAGATTTGGAAATGAGAACAGGTGGACCAGAGATCACTCAGAGGACAAGGGGACATCTCCACTCCCAAAACCTTTCACCTTGACAGATACCTAGTATGGTGTAATGGAGCCTGGACTGTCCGAACCTAGAGGAAGGAAAGGAAGGAATAGAGAATGAAGGTAGTGGACAGAACAGCAGGCAATGGCAGGATTAAGGGTCAGAAGGAAGCAGCCAGATGATTGGGGACGAGAACCCAGGCATCCTGCTTTTCAGTCACCCTAAGTTCCAGGGTTGGTAAAAGAGGAAAGAGGCAAAGGTAGAGAGGCCTTGGGAGATGTAGAAGGGTCTCGGTGGGTGAGAAGCGAGGTCAGGGGCATCTGGGCTCTCCCTCTCTCCCATCTCCCCACCTGGAATTAAGGCGCCCCCAGGTAGCCCCCAGCAGGGGGCCTTCCACGTTGGAGTTTGGCCAGGCCCTAGTCGCGGTCCCCCTCCTGCTCCCACCCCCACTTCTCATGTGGTTGCCGGCAGCTGCCTGCGGTCGCCCCAACCCCTGCGCTCAAGGCACGGGGACTTTCCAACAGGGGAAAAAATGACTTAATGAGTGGGAGCCGGGGGCGGGAGGGACAGGTCCCTGTAATCACCGCTCCGCTGTGGGGCCTGCGCGCCTCCGGGCCCTTCCCCGGCTTCCTGCTGCCAGCGCCCCCCTTGGGCTCTGTTGGGGGGAGGGGACGCACTGGCGACAGTGGGGATTCCTTTTCAGGTTCCAGTCTCTCAGGGGCCTTCGGCTGCCTTGGCTCCCTAGGCTTGCAGTGCGTGGAAGCTGGGACGTCCCATGATCCCGCTCTGGACTTCGTTCTTGGAGTCGATGGGGGGCAGTCTCTCCCTGATGCCAGGGTGCTCTGCTGGTGGATTAGAAGGCTGAGGGATCTTGAGAGCCCTCTGCCACTTCGCGGCTGCGCACTGCGAAACGCCCTCGGTTGCTGTGGCAACTAGGGCAATCGAGGTGTGTCCGCGGGGCTGGGAGGCGCCCACCCACCCTTTTCTCGCAGCCCTCGGGGCCAGGCTGGGTCGCTGCGGTACGCGGGGGTGGGGGTGTGCCGTTACCATGGCAAGGGTGCGCTAGTAGGGCACATTCTTCCCCAGGGTGGGAGCGCCCTAGGGATACGAGAACCGGGAAGGCGGGTGATGGGGGCGGCAGCAAGAGAAGGGGGTGTCAGGACGAGAGAGGAAACTCGATCAAGACTAAGCAGGGCTTCTGGGCTTGGGGTGAGGAGTTTGGAATCTGTCCTCCTCCCCCAGCCTAGCCCTCTGGGCACGTTCCTCTCCTCCTCTTGCACTCGCGCTGGGGTTCAAGTCCCCCACCTGCAGTTTCTGGAGAAGGGATCCCCAATGACTGACCCGAAGGTCTTTCGGCTATCTCCAAGGCAAGGTTCTAGAGCTAAGTGTCCGTCCCCTTCCCCCCGAGCGGATCTGCAGCCCAGACTGCGACCCGAAGCCCTGCAATTAAGCCCCTCGGCTGCCCCTGCGCCGCCCGCGGGTGCTCTGCCAGGCCGGGCCTGCACCACCAATTACCGCTGCGCGCAGCAGCTGATTACTCCGGAGGCCAGGAAGCGACCGAGGGAGGGGATAGCAGGCAGGTCAAGGGGTTGTCCCCGGCCCGAGGTCCTTAATTGGAGCTCTGGGCTGAGGGCCTCTAGCCCAAGTTCTCCTCCGGACAACCTGCGGAGTGCGGCTCTCCGAAGCGCCCCATCCCTGTTCCTCAATTTCCCTCTCCTGGGATGCACACCGCACCCAGGGCAGAACGAGCGCAGGGAGGACGTGTGTGTGAGTGTGTGTGTGTGTGAGTGTGTGTGTGTGTGTATCTCAGTGTCGGAGCGTCTGAAGTCAAGGGCTGGGTCTTCAAGTAGCTCAAAGTCTTCAAGGCCGGCTCTCTCTTCCTCCACAGACGGTCGCGTGGGTCTCCTATGGCCCGGGGCCCCGCCCCGTCGACTGGGCTCTGTCCTGCCAGCCCCAGGGACTCTGCCAGCCCATACCGCACTTTTGTGGGAATCAGAAAACGGCGCCCCCTCTGAAAGTGGGGCACCCCACCCCTTCTGCCAAGAGAAGGCAAATCTGGAGCCCGCAGAGCAGCGAAGGTGGGGTGATCTGCCACTACCCTTGCCTCTTGCCTTCTTTTCTTCACTCCCCCTCCCGCTCCTCATCCTCCTCCCCTCTCCCCTCCGCCTCCCGGCCTGCGGGTCTGCAGAGCCTGGGGTAGAGCTTGCGTCTCCCGCGGTCCAGCTGCCCACATCTGGCCGGCAGCTGGGACCCGCCCACTGCGGTCTGCTGCAGACTCGGCGCCCTCTGTCGGTGTCCAGCGACGTCGCTCCGGCATTTAGGCCTGGACCGCCCGCCGTCGCCGCCGCCAGCTTGGAGTTTCGCTCCGTTTTCGTGCGTTTCGGGTTCCACCAGTCCGCGCCCTTTGCCCCTGGGTACAGCCTGCCTTACCCCTCGTGTCGCTTACAAATCCGATCCTTTGAGACCCTTTGCATCCCGCCGGCCGCGGCCTCGCTGACCCTCTTTCCTCGGTGCCTGCGTGCTTAAAACCTTGTTCGGCGCCCTAGCCATTCCCCCAGCCTCTCATCTTCTCCAGTCTTCCCGGCTTCCAGGAAAAGTGGTGCGGCGCGATTCTTGGCGCCCGAGAGCAAAGTCCGCAGATAGGAACGTGATTACATAAATCACCACCCATCTGCTCAATGGAAGTCCTCGCCGCGTCCTTAAAAATGAGGTGGCTGAAGTCTATTTAGTGAGTGAGACGGTGTTTGCTCTACATGGCGGTGGGAGTGCAAGATACAGCCCAGGGCAGGATCCCTCCTTTATTGCAACAAAAATTATAGAGGTGATTTACATTTAGAAAGTCTAAAATAGGCAGCAAAACGCTAACAGAAATTATTTCTGGACGATAGGATTCTAGGTGGTTTAAAATTTGTCTTTTTAATCTATATTTTTCATTTGTCTATAATGAACATGCATTACTTGGGCACAAAAGTAATTCCACACCCAGATTTTTTTTTTTTTTTGCGCAAAATGTGATCATCGAATTATATCATTAGAACATACTAAATTTTAAAAAAGAACCCTTTTCAAACTAGGAATTGGGGAGACCTGACCTGACAAGAGCTAATATGATTATGTCATCAGGATTTTCTTCTTGAAATTGTAATGATTTGCTGTGAAAGCAGGTTTTCAACCTCTGAATTTCAAGGCCCAGGGAATTTTAGGAGTTGTCCTCAAATCCATATATACATTCAGTATTGTTGTGAATGAAATAGCTGATTCATTTTCCATTATACTGCATATGTTTAAAGATGCTGCCGTAATTACCAATATAGAAAAAAATTAATTTAAATACTTTTTGCTCAGTCTTGATCATCTTCAATGTCTTTGCAACATTACTCATCATTAGCTGTCCTCTCCTCAATCATATTCAACCTTTTAGTGTTACACTTCCTCTCATTCTCCACTGTCTCAGGGATTCATTCACACTTTCCTTGTCTTTTTTCTTTTGCTTTTGCTGTAACAGAAAAGTTACAATAGTACAAATAACTTTCCTCTTCCAGGAACCACTTGATAGTAAGTTACCTACATAATGTCCCATCACCCCTAATATTGTATTCCTTAAAGACATTCTCTTACATAACCTAGTACAATACTCACAAATAGGAAATAAACATTGATTCATTAACACTATCTAACCTCCAGACCTATTGGACTTTTCATCAATGGGCCTAATGTTGAAAGGATCCAGTCCAGAATTATTCATTGCATTTAGTTATCATGTCTCTCTAGGCTCTTTCAGTCTGAGGCTTTCTTTACTTTTATGACCAAGACAGTTTAGAAGACTACAGACTTATATTGTAGAATGTCTCTCAGTTTGGGTTTATCTGTTGTTTCCTTAATATTCAACTTGGGTTATACATCTTTGGCAGCAATATTATAGATGTTTTTACTCATTGCCTTATTATTTATTTTGATGCTCAAAATCTCCCAGATTTGGCCAGCTGCAAAACTGGCTCCTGTCACCATAATTCTTTGAGTACTTCCTTACTTTCTGGCACAAGATATTCTGGCTCATCTTGTACTTCTTTGCTTGAGTCCTGCAATCAGCCACTTCTTTAAGGGACTTTCTTTTTTTAAGAGAGAATGATATTTAGAAATCAAGATCTGGGTATTAAGTGTGTTCCTGGGGTGTCACTCTTTCCAGGTCTCTCAGTGGACAGTACTAGGAAATAGATGTATGATTACACACACACATCTATCTATCATCTATCTATCTATCTATCTATCTATCTATCTATCTATCTATCTATTCGTCCATCCATCCATCCATCCATCCACCCACTCATCATCTATTAATCACCCTGTATAGGAAATCATGAGTAAACATTATGGTGTTCTAATCCAACACCACAAGAAATATTCTAATTTTCTCCCTTTCTGTTTATGCAACTTCCTTTTCCCTTCTTGTTGGATTAATCCTTTTTGTAAGTAACCTATTCCCCATGGCTGCTACTGCCCACTTCACTCCCCTTGCAGACATCTCTCATCTTGGCTTTGTTAACCAATGCCAGTCCAATGTAACCCTCTGCCCCCACATAAATACTGCACTTTGCTTGTCCCCACATCATGGCTTTTGAATTAAATCATTCAGAAAGGAAGGCAAGCAGGAAGGCTGGAGACGGTTTTACTCTCTCTTGAAACTTTAGATATAATTCTCAATCATCTCTATTCAGAAAATGGCAACTGCTCTTTCAGCTATTCTTGTTGAAAACTCTGGAGTCACTGGACTCTTTTATTTTTCTGACAGCTCTCATTCAACCCATCAGCAGACCCTGTTGGTTCTCCTTCAGTTTATATCTAGAGTCTGGTCACATGTCACCTCCTCCATCATTACCATCCTGGTCCACGCCTCCATGGTCTCTTGCCCTGAGCAACTGCAATTGTCTCCTAGTTGGTCTCTGCTTCAGCCTTCACCCCCAGTGTAGTTTATACACAGCAGCCAGGGTGATCCTTTTAAAGCATTAGACATGTTGCCTCTCTTCATTCAGGACTTCACTCAAATATCTCCTTGCAAGAGAGGGCTTCACAGAATATATTATCTAAAATAACAGACCATCTCTTACTTTTTTCTTGCTTTATTTTTCTTCATAGTACACATCACATATTTGTGTACTTTATTACTGTCTGCCTGTGCACTCTATAATGAAAACTTCATGAAAGCCAAGATTCTCTTTGTTGTTGTTGTTGTTGTATTTCTATGGCAAGAAAGGTACTGAGTACAGAGTAAATACTCAATAAATATAAATGAATGAATAAATATATGTTTTGGGGAATGACTACTATTTCTGTCTTTAGGCCCAGCCTTCCTTCCTAGGACCTTACTTGAAATTCTGGCTGCCAGTGAGACACATTTTGCTGGGTTTCTACGGTACCACAAACTAAAGCTTTATTAAGGCAATTTCATTATCTTATGTATGTATTTGTTAATTTAAGGACTGAGACTTTGTCTTTCCTCTAAACTTGTTCTCCCTAATTTGCTTGCTTCTCTTTGTACCATTATCATTTTCCTAGTTACCAAGGCTCAAAACTCCTGCCAACTTAGCCTTTCCCCTCTCTTCTCTTTTCCATATTCAGTCAGTGGCTCAAACTTGCCCATTCACCTACTTCATTAGCACTGTCAATATTGTAGTTCATCACACATCTCAAATGTTACAACAGCCTCCCAACTGGTCTCTCTTTCCTGTTTCTCCCTCTTCAATCCATCTCTATCAGATTTTTCTATTTTTCTCTTCCATAAAGTGCTCTGATCATGTTGTTTCATCTGGCTGAAGCTCTCAATGGGTCTTTGAACCAATTAGGATTCTTAATTGCAAATAATATAGAATCTGGTTCACTTGAGTAGAAGAGGAATTTAGTGGAATGACATCAGACAGTCACAGAATTGACAGGCATGGGAACTAGTCAGGAACCAAGGGAAGGTGGGCAGCCAGAACCTCAGCCAGGTTTTTCTCCAGGAGCAGCCTGATAAGGGGGCTACCACCCCTGGGCTCTATGGGTTGTCTCTTGCACAAACACCGATCCTGAGATCTAGCTATTGCTGCTTCTAGGATGAATTACAAACAGTCCTCTGCTTCCTTGGGTCACTTACTAAAGATTCATAAGTCCTGAGTGGTATCATTGATTTGATGCACTTTTGAGGTTACAGTTCTGCGACCTTTCTGCCAGGGGTCAAGGGAGCAAATATCTAATCTCCCACTAGAGAGGATCTTCCACAAAAAAGAGGTGTAGTTATTGGGCAGCTGATGACCCCAGAATAGACCTTCATACAGGTTCCTGAGTGTGTCATTGAAGCCCTTTCTGCCACAAATGAACACTTCCAGATTTCTTCCTTGCACACTGTGTTCCACTGAAATAGGTCTATTTGCACTTCCCTGAGCTGATCCTTCCTGCCTGTCCCTCACAACTGATCTCCAAAGGTGGTCCCCATTGAATCATGCTTTCCGATATTCATACCTATGTATTGTCTCCTCACCTTGAATCTGGGATGACCCTGTGGTTCATTTTCACTCATAGTATGATGTGGAAGTGATACTGCATGACTTCCAAAGAGAGGACATAAGAAGTCTTGCAGCTTCTGTCTCAGCCTTTTGGAAAGTTCACCCTGGGGGAAGTTGGCCACCATGTATCGGGTCTGTCTCCCCTGAGACCATTATGCTATGAGCAAACTAAGCAAGCCCCATGAAAAAATTGTGTAGAGAGAGAAGTGCCTGGCCAGTTCCTGACTGTTCCAGCCAACTCACACGAAGTGCCTGACATGTGATTTTAAAGAACGATCTTGGACATCAAGCTCAGTTGGCCTTCAGGTGACTCCAGCCCCAGCAACCACATAAGAGACTCCAAGTGAGAACTTCCAAGCTGAGAGTAGTCAATCAAATAAGGATGTAAGAGATAATAATAAATTGTTATTTTAAGCTACTAAATTTCAGAGTGGTTTGTTACGCAGTAATAGAGAAGTGAAACAGCTCCTTTGTGGTACATGTTTTGCTCTCTCTAAAATGTCCCCCCACTGTCCTATCCTATTCATGTATACACTCATATCTGTACTTGTCAAAAAACCTCTGCTTAGTGTGACACAGAGCAGAGGAAAGAGGCAGGCTTTGGGATCAGGGTGTGGGATGGGAGGGGTTGAATCCAGCTTAGTCTTTTAGTCAATTTCTCTGAACCTCAGTTTCTGCGTCTGCCATATGTAAATAAAACACCTATCTTCTGGAGTTGTTTTGAGGAGTAGATACAAAATATGTAAACTATTTATGCATCTGGTCCAGTTTAGTCTCATTGAATGGTGGCCTTTTGGAGATACTCAGCCTTCTAGACCTGCATCAAATGGCACTCGCAAGGTCTACTTCTCATCACTTATGAACTATGCAGTTTTGGAGAAAGGCCTTAAATTTCTGAGCCTTACCATCTTCATAGTATCATGACAATATCTGTGTCATGGGGCATCTTTACCGGATTAGGGATTGGGCTATCTCATGGTGTTAGGCAACACTGCCCCCTCGAGGCAGAATGCCCAGAACCTTGAAACATGTGTGGCATCAGGAATCCTTCGGAAGAGCATGATACGTGCCCACAACTGGGGTCTGGGCATGAACAGACATGTCTAATGGGCCAGGGGACTGTGGTGGATGCCAAACTGCAGGGAGGAGCAGCAGAGGCTTTGAAAGCATGTCATTCTGAGTGAGAAAGAGTTTTTAATGAAAGGAAAAGGGAAAGACAGAACAGGACTGAAGTAGTGTTATAGGGAATGGTGTGAAGCTAGGCATGACCATCTTGTGACTCAGGAAAGGTCTGGGGCATAATGGCATGGACAAGAATCAGTCAGGGCATACATATCTCTAACGTGGAAACCTTTACAAAAGAGCTGAGAAAAAGAAGTAGAAGATGCTTTCCTACTTCAGAGATAGTGTGCCAGGGGCCAAAGGACACAGGGGTCCATGGGCTAGTAAATAGGCATAGAGGCCTGCCATGATGGCAAGATGAATGGCATTGATCAATTAGACCTCACCATGTGGGAGGCAACCCCAATGGGCTTCTTAGATTCCCAATGAAATTTAGGAGACATGGAGGTCCAGGAAATTACAGAATGTCACATGCTATGTGATTCCAGTTGCATCCAGTGCAAAAACAGGTAAAACTATTTTATGATGTTAGAAGGCAGGATACCTGCAGGGGAAATAATGACTAGAAGGAAATATAAGGAGGATTCTGGGGGTTGGCAATGTTTTGCTTCTTTATCAGGAGACTGGTTATCCCAGTGTGTTCATTTTATAAAACCATAAGTGCACTTAAGATTTGTGCATGTTTCAGTATGTTACTTCAATTAACAAGTTAAAACACAGACAAAAAAAAAACTGTTTGGAAAATGGAGGATGAACGGTCATTTCCCACTGCAAGCCCAGTGGTGTCACCACATCAGGGAAGGGGTAGTTGATTAGAGGGCTAGAGGCCAGCACTATCTAGTGTCTGGTGAGACTTATTTCATTTCTCCCTCTCTTTTCCCTTCATTAATTCATTCACTACGGTTTATAATAGCACATCCTCTTACACATTGAACACTGTCCAACATGTAAGGGGATAAAAAAATATCAATAGCTTCCATTTATTGGGCGCTTATTTTGGAGCAGGCACTGAACACACACCCAACGCTCACAGTGATCCCATGAAGTATTATTATCCCCATCTGTCAGCGGAAGAGTCTCGGAAAGGTTAAGTTGCTCAGCCATACAACACAGAAAGTGTCTGGATTTTCATATGAATCCGAGTTTGTGTGAACCCAAAGCAGGCACACTTTTCACTGAGCTGCAGTGTCCTTTAGGATTCTAGGCGTCGGTGGCATGTGTTAACAAATTGCTCTACCACCGTAATGAGGCCTTAGAGCTGGAGTTAGACCGTCTGGGTTCATTTTGGTCTCATCCTTTCTGAGGTCCTCCGCAGATTCCTTCACTTTTGAGCCTCAGTTTCTCCATCTGTATAATAAGGGTACCCATACCACGCCTTTCCCTGGGTTATTAAATGCGACAATGTATGTAGAGCACCCTGGGAGCACCTGGAACACGCAGTCACTAATATCTGAGTTCTTATCACACACACACACACACACACACACACACACACACACACACACACACACGGCAACAATCCCCTCGGGGCAGAAGTCCACTAAGGCCTTGGTCTGGCATGAGCACCGGATCCTTCGGCTCCTTATCGGAACTATCAGGGGCTGGTGGACTGAAATGAGCCGGGGAACCTGAACAGGCCATTCGTGCTGCTAGGAAACGGGCCGCGCTAGGAGCCTGGGCGCCCATCACCGCACGGGGCAAGGAGCACCTGCACTAGCCCACCCAGCGCGGCGCTCCGGGGTCGCCGGGGCCGCCGAGAGGACGTGATATCGCGAGACCTGGCGGGACCAACGGGTTTACGGGCCGGAAGTGAGGGGCGAGGCGGGGCGGGGGGAGCGCGCCCCTTTTGAAACCCGATCTCGGGCCTGCGGAGGAGAGGCCCGGGTTGGAGGTCTCTGGAGTTCGTGTCTGGACTGAAGTCATGACCGTGCTTCCTGGTGGAGGAGAGGCTTTTAGGGATACGCCACGCCCCGCTGTGCTGAGGTACAGGCGAGGTGACCTGAAAGTGCCTGAGGTCCTTTGGTCCTGGGGTGTCCAGCACCAGAAGAGTGAGGAGAGATAAAAGCCTAATTACTGCACAAGAGGGTGTGAAATTCCTTGAAATCTTGTAGCTTGCAAAGAGGAGAAGCTTGGTAGAGAGTTCCTCAAATGGGACAGCCGTTCTAAAATAAGGAATTGAGAGGCTGTGAGGATCTTTTCTAAACTAGCAATAAGAAAGGACAAATTTTGACCAACCATGAGAGAGAGAGAAAAGACTGAATTAGCTTCCTGTTCTCTCCATAGAACACATCACAAAATTTCTGGCTTTGAGGAGGCCACTAGAGAATATGCAGCCAGAAAATGTAATGGAAAAAATTATATATATGCCAGGCAGTTGATTTAACAAATACATTATTTAAATTTTTTTCTTGATTGTTTTGGTATTTATTAAAAAAATTTTTTTTGTAGTTTAATGTAATATCTCATTATAAATATATCTGCACATTTGTACCTAATTTTGTATTTACAATTTTATATTCTCTTTCTGATAGGAGTCTCATTAAATTATATAAACTTCAGGCACCACAAAATCTAGAGTTGCCCTTACCTGGTTGTTGTCTTCTCCTAACCACTCTGATCAAGGCAGGGCATGTGTTTATTCTCTCAATTGTTGAGATGAGATGGAAGCCCAGCCTTTGCTACTGTGACTAGCAGAAGTAAAATTAGAATCCAGCTCTTTAGGTTCTTGCTTCAGATATCTGGTCACATCGGAGACGAATGTCTTATTCCAAAACCTTTCACCTTCAGCTTTCAGTGACTAGGACTTGACTGTGTCTATTTGGTTTGCCTTTAGGTTCTGGGTTGTAAATATTTGAGATGAGAGGCCCAGTGAAGCTAAAAGGGAATAGGTTGTTTCTGAAGTGCCCCTTAATCTCAGAAGATGGCAGCCTTCTCTGTGTCCTCCCACCCAGTCCTTCTAGAGATGAAAGAAGGCCAGCATCTGGTGGGAGAGAACTGTGGAAGAACTGCGGCCTTGGGTTCTCCTTCTGTGTCAGGGTAAGTGTGGAACCCTTGAATCAACTGGTGAACCGGCTGTGTGTGAATATGCATGTGAACATGTCTTTTGTTATTTCTCAAGCCAAGTATATTTTTGGTTGGTTTCCCTGGAGACTTGGAAATATGGAGAGGCCTTACCAAGTGTAGTATAATTTTTCCAGCTCTGCTTCCTTTCCAGTTCTCAAAATTAGTCACCTCATCTTTCCACCTGGACTAATTTTGTCCAAGGTCACTAATTTCTTTGTTGCTAGATCCAGCTTTTCAGCCCTCATCTTAATTGACTCTACCCTGCTACCAGTATTCTTTTTAAATTTAAATCTGATCCACCACTGCTTAAAATCCTTCAGTTGCTTTTAGGATTGAGATCCAAATCTAACCAGCACGGTCAGACCTAGTCCTCCCAAGTCATTCCAATTAAGCACACTATCTTTCGTTTCTCCAGTAAGCCTTGCTCTTTTCCTGATTGCAGAACTTTTGCACATGGTCTTCACATTTCACATAAATATATATTAAATATATCTATACTATTTTATTTAGATAAATATGCTATTTTATTTGTACCAACATATATGTTTATATATGTGTGTATGTATATATCATGTTGGCACCAGTATACACACACACACACTTTTGTTTATACTAACTTATATATATACTATTTTATTTATACCTATTTATATATGTGTACTATTTTATTTATGCCTTCATATATGTATGTGTGTATGTATGTATGTGTGTGTGTGTATGTATGTACACACACACACACACTTTTATTTATACCTATTATTTTCCAGAAATATTTTTGGTGCTGGAGATACAACAGCAAACAAAACAGGCAAAAATTGTTGCTATTCTAGAGCTCACCTTTTGGTGATTGTTTCTTGCTGGAGTGTTCTATCCCTTTCCTCTTTTGTTTTCATGGTAAGGAGTTTATTTACTCCTACTTATTTATTATTAAAAAACAACCTTATTGAAATATAAGTCATGTGCCATAAAACATACCCATTTAAAATGTACAATTCAATTTAGTATATTCAGAGTTAGGCAACCATCACTGCAATCAATATTAGAACATTTTCATTACCCTGGAAATCCTGTGCCCACTAGTAGTCACTCCCCACTCCTCCCTGCAAATCTCCCCAATCTACTTTGTTTCTATAAATTTGCCAATTCTTGAGATCTTATAAATAGAATTATACATTATGTGGTCTTTTCTGAATGGCTTTTTCCATTTAGCTTAATTTTCAAGTTTCATATATGCTGCCATGCTAAGGCACATATCAATACTTTATTTTTTTAACTGAGATATAATTAACATGTAACATTGTATAAGTTGAAGTACTTCATTTTCTTATTGCCAAATAGTAATAATATTCCATGGTATGATATGCCACATTTTGTTTATTCATTTATCAATTGAAGAACATTTGGATTGTTTTAACCTTTTGACTATTATGAATAATGTTGCTGTGAATATTTGTGCATAATTTTTCGTATGAACATATGTTTTCATTTTCTTGGGTATATACCTAGGAGTGGAGTTGCTAGATCATATGGTAACTCTACATTTTACATTTTGAGAAACTGCACTTTTTCAATGTGACTGCGCCATTTTCCATCCCCATCAGCACTGCATGAAGGTCCCAGTTTCTGTACATCCTTGATGTTATGCTTGAATTGTGTTCCTCCAAAATTCATGGTGAAGTTCTGACCCCACCTGCCTCATAATGTGAACTGATTTAGAAATCAAGTCTTTGCAGATATAATTAGTTGAGGTCCTATTGGGCTCTTAATCCAATATGACTGATGTCCTTTTAAAAAGGGGAAATCTAGACACAGAGACTTACACACAGGGAGAGCATCTTGTGAAGATTAAAGTTATGCTGCTGCCACAAGCCAAAGAAGTATCAGAATTTAGGAGAGACTCTTGGAACAGATTCTTCCCCAGTGGCTTTGGAGGGAGCATGGCCTGTTTATGCTTTGATCTCAGACTTCCAGCCTCTGTTAAAAACAAGACAGCAGGCCCAAAATGGAGTCACTTATGCTAAGCCCCATGTCACAGATTCGAGACTTAACTTAATTACAGGTTTAGCTTTCCCAGAAATGGAATCTTAAACCAGTCCATCAGGAATCACTTGATCAGCACTAGTGAGGTAATCTGCCTGATACATCCCTGCCATCCCCAAAAGGAAAGAAACTTGCAATAATACCCTGCTTTTTGCCTAGTGTAACTTACTAGTCCTTGGTTCCTTCTGCCTATAAGTGTGCTTCATTTTGTATAGCTCCTTGGAGTTCTTCTCTATTTGCTAGATTGCCCAATTAGAATCAATGTTTGCTCAAATAAACTCTCAAAAATTTTAATATGCCACAGTTTATGTTTAAACACCTCCAAAACTAAGAGACAATAAATTTCTGTTGTTTAAGCCACTTGGTTATGGTACTTTGTTATGGCAGCTTGAACAAACTAATACACTTACAAAAGCTTATTATTTTCCATTTTTAAATTAGTCATTATAGCCATCCTTTTTGGTGTGAACCTCATTATGGTTTTGATTTACAGTTCCTTAAAGCAAATGATTTTGAGCATACTTTCATATGCTTATTAACCATTTTGTACATCTTCTTTGGATAAGTATCTATTCAAATCCTCTGTTCATTTTTAAATTGGGTTATTTGTCTTTTTATTGTTGACTTTTACAAATTCTTAATCTATTCTAGATAGATGTTCCTTATCAGATATATGTTTTATATATAGTTTCTGTGCTTGAGCTGTCTTTCTCATTTTCTTGATGGTGTCCTTTGAAACACAAAAATCTTTAATTTTGATGAAGTCTAGTTTATCTGTTTTATTTTTATTGCTTGTGCTTTTGGTATTTTATCTAGTGCCCTTCCATCTTGATTTAGTTCAAATGTCACTTCCTCGGGGAAGATAGATAAATACTCTCACAAAACCATGTTTGTAATTACAAATTTATTGGTGAGATTTGATTGTCTTCCCCTCTAGATTGTAAACTCCAGTAGAGTAGGGTCCAAGTCTCCTTTTTCTCTTTCTCTTGTGTCCAGCCCCTTGCATAGTGCCTGCTATGTAGAAGGTGCTCAGAGTTGTTACATGAATAAATGCGGACTCGACTCTATGGACCATTCCCTGCATGAAACACTATTCATGTGGTCTTGATAACACTCACACTCTCTCTTCTACTTCTCTGGCTGCTCCTCAGGCTGCTCTGCTGATTCTTCTTCCTTTATCATCCTATAGACCAACACTCTTCTCGTCCTCCACACTCTCTTTACCTGGACTCCCAAGGCTTTAATTACCATTTGAAAGCTAATGACTCTCAAGTCTGTTTTCTACTTAGATGGCTCTCCTAAGAGTTGCATTCCTGTATATCCGACTGAAAAGATTGTATATGTTGCTTTTGTTGAGAGGAGTGTTTTATAAATGGCAGTTAGGTTAAGTTGGTTAATAATGTTACTCATCTTCACATCAAACAGGCAACAAACTCCCAGCTGCACTGTGAATGTTCCTTCCTTCTGATCAGATCTATCCATTCATTCGAAATTTATTTATGAAATGCATGTGGTTTTCTAGGCACTGTTCTAGGCACTAAGGACATAGCATAAAATAGAACAGATTTCAGGAGAAGGAGAAAGTCTAGAAACATAAAGAAATAAAGAAATATTCAGAAGGGTCTTTAGTTTTGACCCTCTGATCAACTACCAGAAAAGGAAAAAGAGAAGTACTGTTATATTTGTCACCAGGTACTATGAAACTGTGCCCTGGCCTAATTTCATTTCAGCAAGCCTTTACTATGAACCATTTATGTACCAGATACCACATGTGGAGGTGCTGGCCCAAAGATAAAGGTGATAAGGAGCACAGTAAGGGAGACAGACAGGTAAGTGCATAATTATATTATAGGTGATCTGTGCTATGATGAACAAAATTCTGTAAAGCGGAAAAGAATGACTAATTCTGCTAGGGGGTATCTGATAATATTTGATAGAGGAGGGAACATTTCAAATGGGCTTGAGGGAGGACTAGGAGATGGCTCGGTGGAGAGGGGGAGAAAAGACATCTAGTCATTTATGGATAGAATGACCAAATTACAGATGCTGTCTAACTTTTGAAATATAGACTGCTCATGGCAGCCTGGCACCCTGAGATTACAATGGTGGGGTGGGAAGTCCACAGAGAATGATGACTTATTGAAAAGGATTGTGGCTTGTGTCCCTACTAGTTGAAAAGCAACCCAGCTACTGTTTCTCTACACAGAAACCATTCAGACATCCACCATAGGTTTTCTGTTCTATGTTTAAGTTAAGGTGTCAAAAAGATTTAATGTACTGCTGTACACATTTGGGGAGGAGGGTGCAAATTGGTACAACCTGTAAGGAAGGCAGATTGGCGACATCTATCAAAATTATAAATGCTGCATACATTTTGTGACCCTGCAATTTCATTCTAGGAATTGTCCTCAGATGCATTCACATGTGAAATAACTTAAGCACAAGTATTCATCACATCATTGTTTATAATACCAAAAGACTGAAAACAAATTAAATGTTCATCAAAAGGAGATTGGTTAAATAAATTATGATATCTCTTTAAAATAGGATACTATTGAGTCTAAAAATAAAACAAAGAATAGGATAGCTCTTTGGGTCCTGTTTGGAATGAAACATTGTCAAATGAAAAGAACAAGAGATAGACCATTCATATAAAATGTGGGGTGAAAAGAATTCAGGTCCTCTATGGAGTGTTCCAATGGCTGAATTAGAGAACTCTGGGCTGTCCTGTCTCCGGACTCCTCTTGATGTGTGACAAGAAACTTCTTATTGTTTAAACTAGCTGGGAATGAGTCTTTTGTGACTTGTAGCCAAAAGCATCCAGATACATTACTCTGAAGTGTGTGGAGGTCTTTGTGTTTTAACCAGGAATATGCAGAAGAGGAAGTTAAATCTTTGAATTGCAGAAAGTCTCCAATTTACCTCATTTAAACTATATTTGGCATTCCGAAGTGCTTCTGCTCTCCTCATATTCTGAGCTCTGGACCTGAGAGCAGCCAGCCATTCATATGATGCAGCTGTGGGAGTTTCTGTGCAGAGATGCAACCTGCCAGGATTCAATCTGCCTGTCTTCTTTTTTAATACAACCTCATTGAAGCAAAAGGCTGAAAGACTGGTAGAATCTATTTGCAGTCAGGGAGCAAGAGGGCAATGCAGCAGATGCTAGAATGAAGCATTATAATGTAGAATTCCAAACACCCACTTTCTGCCCTCAGGAGGACCCAGATTATACAGATTTGCTAGTGACTGCAAAGCTGAGAACTCTCCAGACCGAGCCACGTGGTCTGAGAACTTGTTCACACAACTAAAATGTCCTGTCAGTATCATCCAGACATTTTAAAGAACTTATGTGACTTATGTCCATTCATTAAAGAAAAACAAATATTTGTCCCCTGCACTCTGTGAGGTGCTAGGAATACAACAGTGAACAGAACCGAAATGGCCTTTTCTTTATTGACTTAGAGTCTAGAGGAAGAGATGACAATTAGCTAAATAATTATAAAATAGGTGTACAATTATATAACTGAGTTAAGTATTATAGTAGAAGGGTTCATGGTGGAAAAGAGTAGTTTAAAAATGGCTATTTAAAATGGAATCAGGAAAGTCAGCTCGAGGAAATGACATTTGAGCTGACATATGAAGAATGAGTGGGAGTTAACTGGATGATTGTGGGTGAAGAGCATTCCAGGCAAAAAGAATAGTTCCTGCAAACGTCCTGGGGTGGGTGTGGAGGAGCATGAAACACTCCAGGAACTGGGAGAAGGAGAATGTGATTGGAGGGTAGAGGGTAAGGGGATTATGCTGGAGCTTGGCAAGGCAAAGCCAAGAGACATAAAAGTTTTTTGTAAGAGCAGCAGAGAACACTTGTGATGCAAAGTGTTAGTTTTTCCCAGTATCCATTTCCCCTCTATTTCTTAGTATTCAAATCCCAGTGTTTTGGCTCAGCACGTGGCTACCCAATTAAAGACCATTTCTTAGACTCCTTTGCACATAGGCGTGCCTGTGCAACCAAATTCTGACCAATAAGTTGTGAGCAGAAGGGCAGGCTTCCATTTTCTCCTCACTGTTTAGAATGCAGACGTGATGGTGCATGCTGGAGAAACCATCCCAGACTGTGAGATGTAAGCCTTATATTGAGGATGCCAAAGCAATAAGATAGAGGAAAACTGGATTCCCATCACCATGGAGCAGCCATAGTAGCCTCACACTGCTAAACTCGCACTATATGTGACAAATTGATAAACTTCTAACTTGTTTAAACTACTGTTTTGTTTTTGGGTTTTGTTTTTTTTTTTTGTCATAGAAGTCACATCTATGTTCATAGTGACTATTATGGACTGAATGTTTCTGTCACCCCAAAATTCATATGTTAAAATCCTAACCCTCAATAGTATTAGAAGGTGGGGCCTTTGAGAGGTGATTGCATTGAGGATGGAATCCCATGAGTGGGATTAGTGCCCTTATAAAAGAGATATCAGAGAGCTTGTTTACCCCTCAACCATGTGAGGGCACAATGAGATGACGGTTGTCTACAAACTAGGAAGTGGACTCTCACCAGACATAGAATCTGCCAGCACCTTGATCTTGGACTTCCTTCGGAACTGTGAGATAAGTATTTGTTATTTAAGTTACCAATCTATGGTATTTTTATTATAGCAAGCTGAACAGACTAAGACAGTGTGACACACCATTGAATGTTCTAGTGATGAAGTCAAATTTCTATCTTAAAATTATTACTCTGGCTGCTGTGTGTGGAAGGTAAAAGCAGTGAGAACAGTCAGAAACCATCACGAGCCCCCACCCCCCCCATTGAAGAGAATGGTATCTTGGACCTGCAAAGGAGCTATGAAGATGGAGCCAGACCCCATTAGAATACCTTTTGCCTGATGCAGTGGAGAGAGCATAGACTCTGGCCTCAGTTAAATTCTACTCCAGGATGCGCTACTCTATAGCTGTGACCTTGGGTAAGTTGCTTAGCATCTCTGATTCTCATCTATAAATTCAAATTAAGGTTCTTGATAGAGGGGTAGATATGGCAAATTTTAAGACAGCCTTCAGACTTGAATTACAATATTATCTGTTCCCTGGGTCTCCAGTCTGCTGGTCTACCCTGGAGATTTTTTTTTTTTTTGGACTTGCCAGTC
This sequence comes from Cynopterus sphinx, assembly GCA_030015415.1. Taxonomy (NCBI): domain Eukaryota; kingdom Metazoa; phylum Chordata; class Mammalia; order Chiroptera; family Pteropodidae; genus Cynopterus; species Cynopterus sphinx. The sequence continues at coordinate 194,258,231 of CM057379.1, forward strand.
TACATAATCACATAAGCCAATTCTCTCTCTCTTTTCATACACACTCATACACGTATACACACACATTCTATTGGCTTTGTTTCTCTGGAGAACTCTAATACAGGGTAAACTTTCTATTGATTTATAATATACACACAAATATGTATATAATGTTCACAGCAAAGTACACAAATATGAAGGGCACAGCTTAATAAATTAATATGAACACACTCAGCCACTATCCACAAGAAGATACTGGAATTCTGTGAGGATAGCTGTGTCAAAGCCACAGTATTTTGCTGTAAATCCCTATATAAAAATAGACAGAACAATTAGATAGCAAAACTAAAAACCCATGGAAAACTGGACAGCCACATGCAAAAGAATGAAACTAGACTACTATCTTACACATACACAAATATTAACTCAAAATGGATCAAAGTCTTGAATGTAAGACCTGAAATCATAAAATTCCTAGAAGAAACCAAAGGCAGTAATCTCTTTGACAATGGTCTTGTCATGGCAATGAATTTTTTAAATTATTTATTTATTTGGATTTCACACCAAAAGCAAAGTCAACAAAAGCAAAAATAAAAAAGTGGGACTACAGAAAACTAAGAAGCAAAGGAAGGCATCAACAAAATGAAAAGACAACCTATTGAATGGGAGAAAGTATTTGCAAATCATATCTAATAAAGAGTTAATATCCAAAATATATCAAGAACTCATAAATCAATAGCAAAAAGAAACCAGTCTGATTAAAAAGTGAGCAGAAGGTCTGAATAGAAATTTTTCCAAAGAAGACATACAGATGGGCAACAGGCACATGGAAAGATGCTTAACCTCACTAGTCATCAGGGAAATGCAAATCAAAACCATAATGAGATATCACCTCACACCTGTTAGAATGGCTAATATCAGCAAGACAAGAAATAACAAGTGTTGGTGAGGTTGTGGAGAAAAGGCAATTCTTGTGCACTGCTGGTAGGAATGTGAATTGGTGCAGCCACTGTGGAAAACAGTTTGGAGTTTTCTCAAAAAATTAGAACTAACAATGATCCAGCAATTCTACTCTGGGTATTACTTGAAGAAAATGAAAATACTAATTCAAAAAGATATCTGCACCCCATGTTTATTGCAACCTTATAGCCATTCATAGATATGAATAAAGAAATGTGGTATATACGTATATAGTCGAATACTATTCAGCCATAAGTATATGGAATCTTGCCATCTGTGGCAACATGATAGATCTTGAGGGCATTATGCTAAGTGAAATAAGTCAGAAAAAGGCAAATATCATATGTCACTTATATGTAGAATCTAAAAAAAAACAAATCAAAACAAAACAAAATTTCATACAGAGAACAGATTGGTGGTTGCCAGAGGGGAGGGGGGATGAGAGATTGGTAAAATGGCTGTATGGGTCAAAAGGTACAAACTTCCAGTTATAAAATAAATAAGTCTTGGGGATATAATATATAGCATGGAGACTATAGTTAATAATAGTGCATCGCATATTTGCAAGTTGCTAAGGGAATCAATCTTAAAAGTTCTCTTCACAAAAAAAAAAAAATAGTTACTTCTTTGTAACTATATGTGATGATGGGTGGTGACTATACTTATTGTGATCATTTTTCAATGTATTTAAGTATCAAATAATTATGTCATATACCTGAAACTAATATAATGTTAGTTATATTAGTTAATTATCCCTATGTTTTTAAAAACTAAAAACTCATGGATAACATTTACAACAATACCAAGAGGCAAGGTATTTCCATGAACCCCAAAATACAAGTGGGAAGGACAAGGTGACACCTTTTGCATGGAATTGACTTCTGTGCAGAAGAAAGCAGAGAGAAGTAGGGTGCTTCTGACAGAACCAAGAAGACACCATAATAATCAGTAGGTGTTCCTGGATCAATTTGAGAAAGCAGAAATTGAGAGAGGTTTTGCCCAATTCAATAGTGGGTGAGTGCAAACAGCCTGTGGCAAGGTCTGAAATAAATGGAGTGCCCTTGTGAGTTGTCAAGACCGGCCATTAGGGCTCCCTGTCAGGACAGAATCCCGCATGAAGAAGAAACTACTAGGGAAAGAAGCAAAATAGAGCAGGATAGGGACAACAAAGATAAAGACAAGAGTAGTCCCAGATAAAAATAGGAAGGTGAGCAGACCAAAGAGATCTTAGCACAATGCCTTCTTTTTTATTACTACATGGAAATAGCAGAAATGGGAACCCTGTGAAGTTAGAAGAACTACCCTAACCGACATTTCCCTCTAAACCTTCAGAAAATTAATTTCATGTGTAAATAAGCAAAAGAAAAGTATTGAGGCCAAATCAATTACAGAGTTATAAGAAAATAAGAAGCAGAACCACAATTGTACGTACAGGCAAAGAAAGCATGTCAGAAAGACATGCCCACAAAGCAGATAAAAATTGTAACCTGAACTATTTAGAAAGAAGATAAAAGATGTTAAAAATAATACAAGACATAAAAGGAAAACATAAATCAAAGTGAGAGAAACTCTTAAGTGAGGTAACAGAACTCAGAAAAGAATTAGAAATGAAAGGAAAACTAATTTCAGAAGGGAAGGCTAAAATGGAAAAACACTAGAGTGAATTAATACAGTAGATTATGCCTTAAGAGAAATAAAAGATGAAAAAGAAAAATATATTAGAAATGAAATGAAATTTAAAAAGAGATGAAAAGAATTCAAAGAAAGAAAATTATAAATATTAAAGATAGGCAAATAAGACTCAATACACAGTAAATAGAAATCTTTGAGGAAAAAAATCAAAGCAAGGGAACAGAATGAATATAATGGGGAGGCCCACACAGTGCAGATCTAAACCTTCAGACCAAACCTCTGCAAGGAACTGAGCCTCCTGCCAACACCCATGTGCTTGGGTGGAGGTCTCCCAGCCACAGTCAAGTCTCTAAACGACTGCAGTCCTCTCTTTGTAACCCTCATTGTAACCTCATAAAAGACCCTAAACCAGAACCATCCAGCTGAACTGCTCCCAAATTCCTAATCTCAGAGGTTGTGAAATAATAAATGTTTATCATTTTAAGTCACTAAGTTTCGGTCATTTTTTAATGCAGCAATAGGTAACTAATATAATGGGCATTAGGGTAGCTTCCAGTATAGGGCTATTTCAAATATCCCTGCTGAGGACATTCTAACATATTTTTTTATGGTGAATATATGTTCATTTCTGTTGGGTATAAACTTAGAAGTGAAAAAGCTGAGTCACAGGGATACACATATGTTCAGTTTTAGTAGATACTGCAGAAGTGTTTTCCACAGTGCTTGTATCGATATACACTCTCACCAGCAATGTATAAGGGTTCTTGTTACTTTTATTTTTACTGACACTTAATATTTCTCTTTTTCATTTTAGCCATCTCAATGGTTTGTGGTAAAATCTCACTGTAGTTTTTAATTTACGTTTTTTGTGATGTTTTAGGAAGTTTAGTACCTTTTCAAAAGCTTAATGTCCATTGAGACATTTCCATTTATAAAAGACTTGCTCAAGTCTTTAATCTATTTTAAAAATTGAGTTGTCTGTCTTTCTCTGATTGATTTATTCTTTTTATAATTCTGGCCTGGCCACAGAACCTCAACAGGATGAACCTTACCAACTTAATGTAAAGCAAAAAAAAAAAAAATGTTTCAGATTAGTATATTATAGTTTTACTTATATGAAGTTAAAACATGAACAACTGTCTCTCAATAGATAGACACATAAAATTAAATATTGACAGACAGATAATGGATGGATGGATGGATGGATGGATGGATAGACGGACAGATAGATGGATGGATAAATAGATAGGATTCTAAGATGGCCTCCTTGGTTCCCCTTCCCCATGTTACTCCCATGATTGTTATATCATGTGACAAAGGGATTTTTGCAGATGTAATTGAAGTTACTTATTAGTTGACTTTAGACTAGGGAGATGATCTTGGTGAGTGAGCTTAACTAACCTAATAATATGAACCCTTTAAAATCAGGAAGTTTTTTTCTCCAGCTGGTCACAGAAGTGACCTAACATTTTCAGAGTGAGGATTCCATGAAAAATTACTGACTTGTGGCCTCCAGGAGGTAAGAGCAGCCCCTGGTTAACAGTATGCAAGGAAAGGTGAACCTCAGTCCTATACCACAAGGAACTCCTGACAACCTAAATGAGCCTGGAAGCAGACCCTTACCCAGAGCCTCATGACAAGAGTCTTGTACTTGATTTTGATCTTGTGAAATTCTAAGCAGAGAACCAAGCCAACCTACCCAGACTTCTGATCTACAGAAGCGAGCTAATAAATGGGTGTTGTTTAAGCTTCTAAATGTGCAAGTTTGTGGTAACTGTTATGTGGCAATAACACACATATTTGCTTAATCAAGATTTATGTTTGTAGTATATGTATGTAGTCAGAGAATAAAAAATATATGGAAAGGATAAGCACCAAATTTAGAATATTGATTATTCTGTTGGGGGTTTGGTGATAGGAAGAGGAGAAACGAGGATTAAACTGTGTAAGACTATATTTTATTATTTAAACTAGGTGGTGGATATGTTTTTCCTGTCCCTTTTTATCTGTCTCACATATTGCATAACAATTTTAAAGATTCCTGACCCTCAGTCACAGCCTAGAAACAGCAGAGATGCCAGACTTAGAGGGGCCCGCAAAGGACTGTGCTAGAGACCTTTTTTCATTTTCTGAAAATATCATGTAATCTTTGGAAGGAGGATGGAGTCTCCATAAAAACTAAGATTGAATTTCCTTCCACCCCAATAGGATGGGGCTAGAGTTGTGTTTAATTTAACTGGAAGGAAGGAAGGAAGGAAGGAAGGAAGGAAGGAAGGAAGGAAGGAAGGAAGGAAGGAAGGAAGGAAGGAGGGAGGGAGAGATGGAGGGAGGGAGGGAGGAAAAGAAAGAAAAAAATTATTGTATACTCAAGTTTGTGGAGTGAATGAATGAATGGAAAGATGAATTATGAATGAATGCCCAAATACCCATAGACTCACCATCAAGATTGTGTATTTGGACAACAGTGTGGTAGGAAAATTGTTTCATTGCAGAATAATCCACAAACTACTTGAAAGTAAACAGTCTTGGAGTTAAAAAAAAAAAAAAGATACGAGCTATGTTGTAATTGAAAATTTTGTTGTGATCGGAGCCCCAGCCACTTCCTTGAGAGAGCTCCCCAAAGACAGGCCAGACAAAGAATTCTGGAGTTCTGGACAAGAACTCTGGGGCAGCTTAAAGCTCAAACCTGCCTTCATCCCTTCCCCCAGAGACATTGCACTAATGGCCCTGATGATAACACATGATTCTGTATGACCACAGCTGCCTCTTACACCATTTGGGGGCAAACTTGATTCAGAAGCATAATGGAAGGTGAAGCATCAAATTTCTTATTTGAGCAGAAAGCTGATATCTAAGGAATGTAACCTGGCAGGAGCCCAGAAAGAAGACTTGACAATTGTGCAGGCTGTAGGGAAATAGCTTTCCTGTCCGAAGGCTTTTGTTTTGAGGAACAGTAACTGGGATCTAACAAAGAACTCCAATCACCAGCTATGGTTTGAACAGGGAAGTTTTAGGAATCCAACAGGAATTAGGCCTTGGGTCAGAACCCAGGTCGTGGTCAATAGTGTGTCTTCCAGAATCAATCTTTCACTGACAGTTAGGTGTGAGAGACCACCCTCCTCAGTCACTAAAACCAAACATGTACCTCTCTATAACATTACTGACAATTTCCATGGGGGAAGTTCTATTAGTCAGAATTTTTTTGCTTGCAAATACTAGATTTGGAACTCAAATTACTTTAAGATTAGGAAAAAAAGTGGGGAGGAGGGGTGCTCATTGGCTTATGGACCTGCATCAGGCTGAGCTGGATCCAGGAGCTAAAATTATATCAGGAATCTCTCCTTCCATCTGTTAACTCAAGTGGGGACAAGAGAGTCACCAGCATCTCAAGGCTTTCATCTCAAGGCTGACATTTAGCAATGTCAGAGAAAGAAAAGCATCTCTTCCAGTAGCTCTAGCAAAACTCCAAGAATTGAGTCTCATTGGACTGGTTTGGGTCACCAGTCCAGCCCTGATTCATTGTAACCAGAATGGTAGGTAGTAAGTCCATGTCTTGAATCCACCCTGAGGGGTCTAGGGAGAGGTTAGCCCCATGTAGACCACATAAATTTGGAGTGTGGGAGAAGTGGTTTCCCAAAGGCAAATTAGGGCATTCTCACCTCAGGGAGGCTGGATGTTTGACTGGCAGCAACAACTTTGGTGCTCAACAGGAAGATAAGTGGTATCTAGCCATCTCCCAGAGTTTTCTTCTCTCTCTCATATTTTCTGATAGTGAAGCCACCTTGAACACACCTGAAGAAATTATTATTCTGTAGCTCTGAGGTAGAGCTCAAAAATGGTATTTTTATGAAGTTCTCCAGGTGGTTCTCCTGGGCAGAGCAATTTAGTAGTTTAGTAGCTACTAATTAATGTAATGGGCAACTTTCTTCTTATTCTCTGCTTCCTACTCAGAATCAAAAGAGAGTATATGTGGGCTGCTAGCTTATAAAATTAGAATTGCCTTTTTACTCAAAGGAAGTAAAAATAAAGGATTGTCTATATTTTGAGATCAGGAAGAGGAAAGTGTAAAGTAATGAGCTTGCTTCAAAGCCCATCCCCCACCCACCCCAAATCCTGGACAAATAGCAAATAAATAGAAGTGGCTCCTATCCAACTAAGATGCTGGGCCTGTAAGCAGACCCACCAGGACTCTTCACACAAGCAGTTATTCATTAACCCTCATAGTCAGAGGGTAGGAATCTGTCACTGTCAACAGGGAGTTGCTGAGGCCTGGCTCTGCCTTGGAAAAGGTACTTATCATCACAGCTTGGAGTCAGACAGGGAATGCCATGGACTGAGGAGAATGAAATACCAGGCGGAAGAACTGGACCTCAGTTGAAAATTGATTTTAACTCCCTCCTAATGGTTACTTATCTATGAGTACTCAGGACAAGCCAGAGATGGATTAACTGCAACCATGGAAGGTGGAAAGGGATGGATAGGATTAGCTAAATGATTTAAATCCATCCTCTGTAACTGATCACAGGTCGTTGTTCAAGTTACTACTATTTATTATTATTTTTCGTATCTCTATCACCTCTGAAGCCCTACCTCATACCTTTTCATATTTCCAGCACCTAGCCCACTACCTTGTAGGCTACAGTTTCTCAAATAGTACTTGCTAAAATGGATTTTAAAATTTTGCAGAACATTTTCTCAAAAGCCTTGAAAAGTAGAACTAACCCTACCTACATGGAGTCTCTGGAGCTTTGGAGAGACAGCAGGTGTGGAATTAGTAGCCAGAGCACAACCCCTGAAAAACAGTTAAGAATGAGGGGCCAGCATGGTGCCTGGCACGTAGCAGATACACAGAGGTTCAAAAACTAATGATGCCTGCAATAGACCACAAAAGATGACCAGTGCCTGACATGCTGTCAGATCTTGGTGACTTCAAAAATTGTCTGAGTAGCAATAGCTGCCAGCACAATAGCCAAGAAAGGACAGCAATAAATTCAAAAAACAAACAAAAAGAAATGACAATACTACCCTGGTTTATTAATGAAGAGTATGCTAGTAAGGTAAAAAGAAATGCTAAAGGTACAAATCAAGTAAACGTTTCCTGCTCTGTAAAAATGATGACAATATAATTTGTGATAACATTTTTTGAGCACTAAGCACTGTGTGCATGTAATATACAAGTGTTGTGGAGCATTGAGAGGTTAAACAAAATCTTCCAACAGCACTATTATGGTCCATTTCTATAGACCTCAAAAGAGTTTAAAAACTTATCTCAAGTCTCCCAGCTCATAAGTGGAGGGGCTGGATCTGAAACCAGGCCTTCATGACTCCAGAACCCACATAGGAACCCCCAAACTGTCTCTTTTAAGGAGACAAATGTTTTCTGTGCTATTTGTGAATGAGTCAGGTCTCTTTCTGGCCCCTCCCTCTGTTAACAAGGAATCTGGGCCAATGAGTTTCTTGTTCAATCACAAAGGAGGACTGGACCTCAGGGTTCAGCCTCTCTCAGGAGGCAGCTCCTGGAATTCAGGGGCCCTGAGTGATTCCTGTTAAGTCAAAATAAGAAAGGATCTCATGGTCATGGCTAGAGTCTAGGTTCCAGGTACCATGCAGGGGTTGATGGGGGCCAGATGAAAGTTAGCCTTGGGTCACAGAGTCAAAGGCTGTGTGTGGATCCAGGGAACATCCCAGCTTGAGTTCTCAAAGGCCCTTCTCTTTCCTGAAGAATCTCCAGGAGTAAGGTTTTCAGACCTCACCGGGGTCTAGGCCAGAGCAGAGGGTACCCCCATGCCTGGACACAAGTGTGAGGAAGGCAGGACTCATGAAGGGTCTGTGTTCACAGAGTGGAACTGAGGCAGAGGAAGACAAGAACAGGGAAAGGGACAGGGAACTAGATGAAGACCCAGTCACAACAGCAGCTTCCCTGCAGCCACCTGCCTGGTTGAGATGGAAACGCTGATTCCAGCTCCAGCCCCCAGACAGGCTAAGAATATCCCAGAAAAGCAACAGCCACCACCCCCGCCCTTCTTGATCTGCTCCTACATCTGGAGCGCTATGCTGGGCGCCAGAGAGGGCAGGGAAGAGACGGAGTGGTGGTGGGGGCGGCAGAGAGATGCTTGCTTGAAGGTGGGGGTGGGGTGGGGTAGGAGGGAGGAGGCAAAAAAGGGGCTTGTGGAGGCAGGAGGTGAACTGAGAAATAAAGCTATTGGAGAGTGCTGGAAGGATTGGGCAGGGAGAACTGTTCTCAGGGGGCAAAAACAGGAGGTAAAGGCAGGAGCCAGTGGGTTGGGGAGAGAAGATTCAGGGGTAAAGATGAGAGAGGGCTGGCATCGGTGACCTAGAAGGGAGACCAAGGCTTTATGAAGGAAAGAAGCAGAGCTTATGGTGAGAAAAAGGAGGCCCCAGCTCACCCTTGTCTTCCCCTTACCCTTAATCTTAGGTCCCCCAGCATCTCAGCACTAGCCCTTTCTCTCCCTGCTCCAAGGCTCCTCTTCCTCATCTATCTTATAAACTGTATTTTCTGTTATAAAAAACCCTATATTTGGGCTCCTCGATTAAGCTGTTCTAGCAAGGGGCCTGCTAGAATGTGAAAGACATTGAGAATGCAGAATGTCCCTCTTGGCATCTAGTAGCACCTCCTTAGTCAGGTTCATCTCTTCTCTCTGCTCACCCCCTATTGCATGGGGAGAGGTTCTGCTCCCTCCATTGCCTTCCCAGGGCCTATTCCTCCTCACCTCAGCTCTCCTGGGGTAAGGTCTTCAGGAGAGGAAGGGAGGGCTGGGCTGGTGCATATGTTCTCCCTTTGCACACCTCAGGAGCTGAGACCTTGGGGTGGAGTAGTGGATCAACAGAGGTAGGAGGTCAGTCAAATGCAGTCATTCAGATGCCCAGACTGAGTTTCCAACCTGACTGTTTAAAAAACCTGCATTGTCATCATCCTTTTTGTAGGGGCCCCTTGGAGACATGAGGGTGCAATGACCTTGGATTCTGGGACCTCTGGCCTTGACGATTTCTGGGTAGACCCTGGACTTCGGCCTTCTTAGCATCCTGTCATTTGTCTCAGGGGCACCTCTAAAACTTGGAGGGACCTAGGAAGATTTACATAGCTGAGAGCCTGAGCACCTCTCCCCTATGTCTCCTGGGATGAACTGCAGAAGTAACGGCTTCACAATGAGGCTGTGTACACAGAGACTGAGCCTACCAGGCAGAAACAGATCAGGGAGAACCAAACAGGGCTGCAGCTAGAGAATGAAACAGATTCACTGGACAGATTTTACTTAGAATTAGACTTGTGTAACCCAAAGAGGCTTTAGGAATCATTTTATAATTCAATTCCCAAGATATCTATTCCTTTAGGGTTTATTTTTTGTCTGATAATAAAAATATATAGAATTCCTACATTTTAATATGACGAAAAGGAGGCCCAGACAGCTGAAATGACTTCTTCAAGTCATACAGTTTATAAGCCATGGACTAGAACTCCTGCCTTCTAGACTATGGCCTCTCAGAGAGGAGGATGAAAACAGCCAAAAGAAGAGTCTGAGCAGCATTATCTGAAAGGTGGGGCTCATCTTCCTGGGGGATCAACAAACAAAGGGCTCATCTCTAAGGTGAAATTGCGATCTTCATCAATAAGGCCATGTTCCTACAGAGACTAAAACATTGATCTAGGCCCTCAAGTTCTTGGTCTAAGCCTGCAGTTCTGGCCTTAAAGAGCCTTTAGGAATAACTGCTTCTCTGGACAGGGCACTGTTCTAGGTAACCTCCAGAGTGATGGAGACAGACAAGGAGCCTGGCCTCAAGGGGGTTTTCATCTAAAGGAATCTAATACAAAGGAGCATGTACATCCAAGGGACATGAACAGATAAGAAGTCACATACAGATACTAACACAGATAAATGAATCAATCACAGAATATAGACCCTAAACACAACCTAACCGGAAATAAGGACTTGTAGATATAGTAGGGAATGCCACTGTCTTTCCATGAAGCCCACCTTCTCATCAAATCTTTCTGGTTTTACTACACTTATCCCCCTTGGCCTCCACCCTGTAGAAATATTTCTCTCTCCTACCTTAATGCCTCCAGCTATTCAAATAACAGAAATCCTGTCACTTTTTATGGATTTGTTTTGATTATTTTGTCCTTTAAAATTTTATCTATATCCATCTTGCACATCTTGGACCCAGGACTCAGAGGCCAGCCCTTAACCAAGTTGTTATATAGCAGCTGCTGCTGGGGGAAAGAAATTAGAAAAAGAATTATTCCAGTCAATCCAAAAAGGCTTCTTGGAGGAGGTGGAATTTCAAAAGCTTGACAGAAGAAGGCAAGGTAGTGTTTTGATGGGGGCAGGATCTGGCCCAATGTTAGGAGCTCAAAGAGTCAAAGGAGGTAGATAGTAGGTAAGCCAGAGAGAGGGTCTGAGGGAGGACAAGGTGAAGAATGAGAAGGAGGAGTGATACCTTTTAAGGTACCCATTCTGGGGACCCTGAAGCAGAAGGGGAAATCATTTATCCATCCATCTATCTGTCTGTCTGTCTGTCTGTCTGTCTATCTATCTATCTATCTATCTATCTATCTATCTATCTATCTATCTATCTATCTATCTATCTACCTATCATCATCTATTTATTTATTTTAGTTAATTCATTTATTTGGGGGGAGGGGGAAATTCTTGATTCTGACCCAGAGGACAACAGGATGTCACAGCTGGGCCTGGAGTGGAATGCCATGGTGGTGACATCTATGGGTGCTGCATAGAAGATCTTGTCCTAAATGTCACTAGCGTTATGTCAATGAGGAGCAGAGCTGGAAGGACCCACGTGCCATTCAGACCCACGTGCCCAGTGTTTCTGCCAGTGCAATTCAGTCTCTGTGGGGCCTGTCCTTAACTACCTGTGAACCAACTATTCCTTGGGTGTCAGATAAAGGCTGACTCAGAAGGCCTTGTAGGAAGAAGTGGGACCAATTACAGAAGCTGAACAAATGGAAAATGAGGAGGTAGAGCAGGTCAGCTTGGGCTTTGGGAGAATAAAGAGCAGATCTGAGGGAGCAGAAGAGACCCTGCTGAGTCAGTGCATGTGGGCGCTGAGTCAGGAAGGGGTACAAGTCTCTGTATACAGTGGCAGAGAGATAGGGAATCAAGACAAGTAGACCACAGGCCTCCAGAAGGGTGTGAGTAAGCAGGGACTATTGGACAGCTGAAAAAAGCTGGGTGTCTCTGGTGGCAGGAGCTACAGCCCAAAGGGATTCTGGAATAGCCTATCCAGAATGAACCACACATGTGTGTGTACATACCAACCCTGACAGCAGTGGATCCTCGGAGCCCTGTTAGTTGTCTGTGAGGAGCATGGAGGTGACTCCAAGGACTATTCCTAGGATTTTGCTGAATCCATAGGCAGGGGCTTCTCTCTCTAGCATACTCATCTCCAAGGCCCGCTTAAGAAGCCAAAGACCCCTGTGTTGGGGACCCAGAAAGTAGGCCTGCAGAAGGGTGGACACTATTCTACTAGGCTGATAAAACAGCCCAGAACCAGCTGGACTCAGGACCTGAAGGTAAAGCCAGGAGATTCTCGAATACAGGACAAAAGCTTTGTGGAAACTGAGGAGAAAACAGGCCGAGAGAGAAATGTGCAGGATCCAGCCTAATAGCTTGCAGCTGGGAGGGGGACAGCTGGGAACTGAATGGCAGGAAGTATTTAATGGTGAAAATCCACCTTAACCTAGACCCAGGGCTGGGTTGGATGTTGGGCCAACCATCTTAGATCTCCCTCCACTCAAGATGCCCTGTTTGCTCTCTGAGCCTGGAGAGACCAACCCATATAATTTCTGGCATTTCTCCAGAGGCCAACCATCCATCACCCACCCAAATATGGGATCAGACTGTGTTGGTAATGATAAAGAGTGCGAAAGGAAACTGCCCAGAGACCAGGAACAAGAAACCAGAACCTCTCCCCACAGACTCAACTGCAGAGAATCAGGCTGGCAAACAGCGGCCTCGGGCACATATCTGAAGGTCTTATCCTCAGAGCAAGGACCCAAGGAGGTGGATTGTTACCTGCAGGCAGGCCCAGGCCCTGTCAGCGCCCCATTATGGGCAGAGCAAAACTGGGCCTCCTGCCGGACCCTGTGGTGTCCTCGTGGGGCGTGTCAGGCGGGGGATGGGGTGTGTGTGTGTGGCGGGGGAGAGCTAAGAGGGAATAGATCAGATGGCCAGATTATAGAACCAGTGCAGTGCGACCCAGCTGGGGCCAGGGAGCCCTGTGAGGGCACTCACTGCCCATGCAGCCCCTCGACGAAAAATCAAAAGAGGGGAGAGCCTGTTTCCATGGCTTCTCTGGTGCCGCGATCCAGTGCATCAAAACAAGCCGACCCAGGGCCCTAGGACCTGCGTGGGGCGGTGGGAGCAGATGCCCGCTTGCCTTCTCTGACCCTAGGGGAGACTTCCAACGACCACCACCTCCTCCTCCTCCTTTCCCCTTTCTGGCGAAGGCAAAGCAGCCGAGACGGAGGGCGGGGTGGGCGGGACTTGGAACGAGCACGCATGATCCTGTTGGTCCGAGGAGCTGCCGGTCCGGCGGAGCACGAGGGCGAGGATTGGCGGCGTGAGGCGGGGCGCGGCGCCGCGAAAGACGGGGCCCAAGGGGTGGGGCTGACGCTGCAGCTGGCGCAGCTCAGACTCGGAGCAACAGCCGCGGAGCCGCTAGGCAGCCAGCTCCTCCCGCCGCCGGCTCCCGCGCCCCGGCCGGGGCAAGGCCCCCCACCGCCCGGTCCCCGGGGGCTGCCGCAGCGGCGGCGGCGGCCGCGGTTCCCGCCGGGGCCCGGGCGCCGGCCCCGTTCTGCAGGATGGGCACGGTGCTGTCTCTGTCCCCCGCCTCCTCGGCCAAGGGCCGGAGGCCCGGCGGGCTGCCCGAGGAGAAGAAGAAGGCGCCGCCCGCGGGGGACGAGGCGCCGGGGGGCTACGGGGCGCCTCCCGGAGGCAAGGGCGGCAAAGGTGAGAGCCGGCTCAAGCGGCCCTCCGTGCTCATCTCGGCGCTCACCTGGAAGCGCCTGGTGGCCGCGTCCGCCAAGAAGAAGAAAGGCAGCAAGAAGGTGACGCCCAAGCCGGCGTCCACGGGCCCCGACCCCCTGGTGCAGCAACGCAACCGCGAGAACCTTCTCCGCAAGGGCCGCGACCCCCCCGACGGCGGCGGCGCCCCCAAGCCGCTGGCGGTGCCGGTGCCCACGGTGCCCGCGGCCGCCGCCCCCTGCGAGGCGCCGTCGGGCGGCAGCGCGGCCGCCCCGCCGCCGGGCTCGGGCGGGGGGAAGCCGCCGCCGCCGCCGCCGCCGCCCCCGGCCCCGCACGCCGCGCCCCCCGCGCCGGGCGGCTCGCCCCGACGGGTCATCGTGCAGGCGTCCACCGGCGAGCTGCTGCGCTGCCTGGGCGACTTCGTGTGCCGACGCTGCTACCGCCTCAAGGAGCTGAGCCCCGGCGAGCTGGTGGGCTGGTTCCGCGGCGTGGACCGCTCGCTGCTGCTGCAGGGCTGGCAGGACCAGGCCTTCATCACGCCCGCCAACCTGGTGTTCGTGTACCTGCTGTGCCGCGAGTCGCTGCGCGGGGACGAGCTGGCCTCCGCCGCCGAGCTGCAGGCCGCCTTCCTCACCTGCCTCTACCTCGCCTACTCCTACATGGGCAACGAGATCTCCTACCCGCTCAAGCCCTTCCTCGTGGAGCCCGACAAGGAGCGCTTCTGGCAGCGCTGCCTGCGCCTCATCCAGCGGCTCAGCCCGCAGATGCTGCGGCTCAACGCCGACCCCCACTTCTTCACGCAGGTCTTTCAAGACCTCAAGAACGAGGGCGAGGCCACCGCCGGCGCCGGGGGGCCACCCAGCGGGGGCGCGCCCGCGGCCCCTGCCTCCTCCTCCTCCTCTTCCTCCTCCTCGGCCGCCAGGGACAGCTGCGCGACCGGAGCCAAGCACTGGACTATGAACCTGGACCGCTAGGGAGCCCCGAGGGCCGCGCCCGCCCCCCACCCCAGCCCCCCGATACGTACTCGGAGCCCCCCCGGGACCATCACGCTGCCGTCGCTGTTACCGCCGCTCCGCACCCTGGCCGGAGTAGGAGCCGCCCCTACCCCGCAGGGGAAAGTGGAAGCCAGGAAGCCAGAGGCCACGATGTCTGGATTTGCGGGGCGTAGGGTGGGAGTGGAGGCTTAGCGCGGGAGAGGGACCCCCTACCTCACCCTTCTGTCCGCCTGCATTCCCATCTCTCCGATTCTGCCCAGGTCTCCCCGTTCCCTTCTCCGTTTGTCTGCAAGTCCCTCTCCCTTGGTTTTGTCCATTTCCTCCCTTCCTGCATCTTTATCTCCCATCCTGTCTGCCTTTCCATTTTCCAGTTCCTTGGGTGTGTACTTCCATCTCCATCTTAGCCCCAACCTATCTCCTTTTGACCCCATTTCTCTTTCTACACCTGTGACCCCATCTTCCCTTCTTGTTCTTTTTCCTCTCTCTTGGCATGTGTCACCACCTTCCCTCGTGTCCACCTGCACCCCACCCCGCCTATGTCAGCTTGCATTTCTTCCTCCAATTGAGCCCCCATATCCCCCTGCCCAGACCAAAAGAAACTAGTTCTTAATTCTGATCGACTGAGGTGCGGGGAGAAACTGCAGCCCCAGGAGCTCGGACAACCACCAAGAAGGTCCCTCGCCCCACCCCCCACCGCCTCTCCCTACCTTTCCAACGTGTTGCATGCTGGGAGTTGGGAGGAGGGTGATGCCGGCTTCGGGAGGCTGGGGTTTGGGAGTTAATTCAACCTGGAAGGCCACCCCGAGGGCAGGGGCACATCAGCAGAAGGATAGGAAGAGATTGAAAACTCTTTTTACTCAAGGAGAGGGGCACCCTCTTCCTTATCCTTAGGTGTTTTGGTTTCCTCCACCTTTTAATTTATTTGGTTGTTTCTGGAGGGAGGGGGGTGGGGGTGGGGGTCGGGTTGGGAGCTGTCTGAGGTGCTGATCTGATGCCGGACCGAAACCTGGGAGGGCACCAGGGACTGGGTTGGGCCTGGTGCCGTGTCCAAGGTGCCAATGATGCGGGCCTACGGCGTGGGCCACAATGTCTGTCTGTCCGCCTGTCCGGGAGACAACTATAAAGCGCTGGAAGCGCCTGCAGATGGTTTTGCACTGGCCTCTCTTTTGGGTCCTGGGAGGGAGGGAGCAGGAGCGGGACTGGAACTGTCATAGGCATGGCAAGGAGGGCCCCTATGGGTCTAGTGGAGAATGTTGAGTCCCAGAAAGCTGCTACTCTACTCTTTCTGTCCTGTTCCCCACCCCCACCATTGGCTTCCCTTTTACAAAGAGTAAAGTGAAGTAGTTAAAGGTTGAGGTCTGATGATAACGCTTAATTCCACCACTTTACCTCCGCCTCCATCTTGTCTGACCTAGCTCCTCAAATGCCCAGTCCAAATGATGAAGATAGCAGAAGTTGTTCCCATTTTACAGAGCTGTCCATTGAGGTAGAACTAGCTAGTTATTATTGCTGATTTTTCTTCTTCCTCCATTACTCTCCACCATATATGCGGTTAAAAGTTCAGTCAGATCTAAGTCTGTGTTTATTCTCAGGTGGGATATGACTACCACACTCAGCCCTACTCAGCTTTCCTCCGCCTACTGGGCTGCTTCGAGGCTTCTCCAGTCACACACTCACCCAGAGCAGCCTTTGAAAGACCATCTCTGCTTGAGACTCATATCTGGCCCTTTATCTCCAGGAATACTAGACACAGGCAGCCCGGGAGACAGCCATTCTTTGGGTTTGAAAGAAGAGAAATAAGTTATTTAACCTGAGATTCCTGTGTGGTCCCCCTTGCCTTCTTAGACACATGGCTAAGCGCTCCGTTCACTGTTTCATTGGCCCAAGGGGGCCTGGCATCTCTGATCCTGGTCGCCTTGGAGACATGGAGAACTTGACAGAGAACCCGCGAGTCCAGCAAAGACAAAACCTGAGCTCGCTGTCCGTGGTGCTGACCGGAGCGCTCGGGCAGGGTGGGCAGTGTGGGCAGGGTGGCGGCTTGTAGGAGCAAGGGAAGTTTCGGATTTGGCCTCAACTAAGTCTTCTGAATAATTTGGGATTGGGATGTGATCTATTCTGGTGGCGAGTTACAATGGTCTAGCCTGAGAACCCAGTAATGCTGGCTTCCACTTGCCCTCCTTGGAGGACAGACTTCGACTCTCCCCCTCGGCGCAGCTCCTTTGCACCCGGCCTGGATCCGGAAATCCCCAGCCCAGATTTGTGAATCGAGTTCCCGGGGGGAGGGAAAAGAGGGAGTGGGGGAGAGAACTGGCGGAAGGGAAGGCGGGAGCAGCCACCCATTGGCTGGAATTTGGCGCAGTCAGCGCGGTGCCGTCATCTTTCTCGGTTTGGAAGGAGGGAGGGAGGAGCACTTGGGTCACCCCGCGGCTGTCGCCATAGTAACCAGACTTAGCCGGCGGGCGGGGCCACCTCTCCACTCTTCCCACCTCTTGCAGGGGAAACAATCTTGGTCTGCCTTATGTGGAACTAGTTTGTGAGACTACTTGATTGGAATTTCTACGTCAGGAGAGCCTAAAGCAAATGGGAAAGAGACCAGAGAGCCACAGAGACCCCCAAACATCCTGCCCTTGGGAGGAGGTCTGTAGATTGTTCCCCTGAGCCCATAGGCACAGCACCCTCCTTGTAACACACACACACACACACACACACACACACACACACACACACACACACACCTCCAAGAACTTGTGGTCTGGCACTCAGAGACCTAGAGTGAGAAAAAAGCCTGTCAAATTAAATCTCACTTTCTTGCCATGCCCCAAGGCATGAGACACTGCCATAATCCGATTAGGGGTGAGGAACTGGAGGAGGATCAGCATGAATACATGGAAGAATTAGCCTCCTGGGTCAAACTTGGTCAGACTTCTGTTTTCTGGGAGAGAAGGTAGTTGTAAAGAGAAAGGCTCAGAATGGTCTGACAAGGCAAAGCAAGGTGAAACACAAGAAATCTTAGAAAGAGAGTGAAGTGCCTCCTTTTTACCCCAGAAGTGAATCTCGAGAAAAATGAGCTCAGGTTCAGGAGGGAGGTGGTGAACAGGACCCACAGCTCTACAGAGAACCTAGCAGGGGTGAGGAGTGAACTGAGGAAATATGGAAATGGAGAACAGGAGAGAGAAACTCAGCTGGAACTATGACTCAGCACTCCCAGCAGAGAGACAGTAGAGAGGACAGGGGAGCAGGAAAGCAAATGGGCACTTAAACAGTGATCCAACAGCTTGCATGATGCATGCATTGATATACAACAAAAGACACACATTTTAACCCAGAAGCAGGTGCATTTATGCTGATGAAGATTTGTTTGATCATTACATATGTATATCTACTCCCCCGTTCCCTGCCCCCTTTCAGAGCAGAGGACGCACTGTCCTGAGAGTTATGCTTGTCTGTCCCTGGAATACCTTGGTATTAATGGGAAAGGAGAAATGCAAAAAATTGCAGACCTGTGTGAGGGGGGGTTGTCATGGAAACTGTTTTGCCTGCCAGGCAGGATGCCCAGCAACCAGAGCATCTGGCAGTATCCAAGGGGATATCCTGTGGCCTCTACCCACCAGGACTCTGCCTCAGGAACTCAGATGGGCATCTCTGGGAGATTTATATAACAGAGGCTACCAAAGCAAACCCTTTCAACCAGGCCACCATGACCAAGGACAACTGGCAGCTAGCTGTGGGGGCCTGACTTTCATGTGCCCCATTTAAGTGGTACTTCTGACCCCTTTATATATCATAAACAACATTAACAGAGAGTAGCCTCCAAATGGCAGGGGTTATCATTTTAAAAACCTTTTTTTAAGACCACTACCTTTCCTCTCAGCACCTTGCCAGACACCCTAAGAAGGTCATCTATACCTACACAGGCTAGATATGTAAATGAGTGGTAGAAATTTAGTTTTAGTTCAATGATAAAAGATTAGGTACAAGATAGATAAACCACAGGACATAACCTCAGGATTCAAGTTTCTCTGAATTTAGTTTAATGCATTGATGAGGTTTTTAGAGGTGGTTTCTCTGTTGGGTTTGTACACTAGCTGGCTGACTTTTCACCCCAGGCACAGTCCCCGCTCCTTTTTCTCAGTATTCAGGTTTAACCTCTTAGTTTCTGGCTTAGAATGCCTCCAATCTACTTTTTTTTTTTTTTAACTTGGATTTTTTGTACTATTTTTTTTAAAGCAATTACCTGCTCCCAAGGTCCCTTTCTACTTGGAGCTATTGCCAACAGTAGTTACTTTCCTTTCTAAGACTTTTTCCTATTTATTTATACTCCTTGGTCATAGTCTCCTGTGATTAATATTCAGCTTTAAGCTCATAAATCATAAAGTTAGTTTTTTTGTGTGTGCATTTTTATATATGACAACCTAAAAGGAAGGAGAGATGATGGTAAACAATATACATAAGAAAAAAGGTATTTCTTGACAATCTTTCTATATTTTACTCATTTAAAAAATAATTTATATATTATCCTAGAAAAACACAGAATATCAAGAAAAGCCTAAAAAGAAGTATAATGATAGTTTGCCCTACCAAATATAAAAAATGTTTTATAGAGCTAAATAATTAATATATACAGCACTAATACAGGAATAGACATATAAATAGAACAAAATAGATTATCCAAAGCTAAACCCTGGCATGCATGGAAATGTAATATATGATAAAGACATGACTTCAAATCCATTAGGACAGTATTCCTTTTCCTCCAGTGAATACTATCTTTACTTTTTATGAAATTTCCACATATACGTGGGTCTGTTTCAAGACATTGCTTAGTTCCATTGGTCTACTTGACTATTTCTGTGCCAAACCACTCTTTTAAAAACTGTACCTTTCAGTATGCTCATTGTTATTTTGCTAAATTTGTCTTAGTTATTCTTAAACATAATCCAGAAAAACTTTAGAATCAAGCCTGTCAGCTTCCATAAAATTTCTTTGGGACTTATTGGGACTGTATTACTTTTATAGATTAATTTGGACATATTTGACATTTTGCAATATTGAGTCATTTCACCCAGGAATACACAAAGTATTCCATTTATTCGTATCTCCTTTTAAGTTATTTAGTGAAGATTTATAGCTTTCTTCATTTAGATGTTTCCCATGTTTTACATTAGGTTTATCTGGGAGCATATTTTTTATTATTGTTGTGAATCTGTTATTCACAATTATTATTCTTATTTTTTGCATAGATTATAGGAGAATCTTAAGTTTTTGTATATTAATCTTATATCTTACTAAATATATTAATTTCATTAGTTCTTAATAGTTTCCCAGTTGAATCTCTTGGATTTTCTAAGAATACAGTAATATTGTATACAAAAAAGGCATTTTAATATCTTCCTTTCCAATATTTTCATATAGCATATATTTTTTCTTATCTTGTTACATTGACTAGGACCTCCAGTAGA
Source organism: Cynopterus sphinx (assembly GCA_030015415.1). Classification (NCBI taxonomy): domain Eukaryota; kingdom Metazoa; phylum Chordata; class Mammalia; order Chiroptera; family Pteropodidae; genus Cynopterus; species Cynopterus sphinx. The sequence continues at coordinate 194,278,262 of CM057379.1, forward strand.
GTGTTCAGAGGTAGAAATAATGACAAGGACAGAAGGGATAAAAAGATATCCTTGCCTTGTCCCTGACTTATGGGAATACTTCTCATATGTCACTAACTGTTTTTTTATTTGTCTTTTTAAATGGAATATTCTTTTTTGATTATATATGGATCATAGTATGCCATCTCAAACCATTGTGTGGAAGTTGATAAAACTTTGATCAAAATAGTTATCCAGATTGTTCATTCTGTGTGGAACGCCAACTGAGCCAAGTTGGCCCATCAGTCCTGGGCATGTGCAATTTGGGGATAAAGGACAGGGTGGCTGAATGTCTCCTTGGGACTCCTTTCTCCTCCCTGACATTTAAAGGCAATGTGATGTGAAGTACAGAACAAAAGACTAGGAATCAGCGTTTTGAGTCCCCACTCTTTCATTTACTAGCTATTGATCTAAGACAGTTATTAAGCCTCTCTGAATTTCATTTTTCTCATCTATCAAATGGAAATAAGGATCTCAGATTTGTTCTGTCAAATGGCTATGATAGGAATGACAATATGACTATTTTGAGGATAACAACCATTGCTATGGTAGTCAGCACTATTAATAAATATTGACAAAGGGATTAAGGGACCATGACAGAGTCCAGAATGGGGCCAAGAGCTGCTCCAATGAGCTCTGCTGGCTCCTGAAGTAGTGTGGAGCCCTGGAGGCCTGGGCCTCCCATGAGCTATCTGTGACCTGGGTGACATGTGTTTACTCCTTGCTGTCAGAACGTGGCCCAAGTGGGACCCACGTGCCTCTCTCTGGAATGCCAGCCAGGGGACTTGGTTCAGCTGCTGGTGTGTAGATACTTGTGCCAGCCTGGCCTAGCATAGCAGCATTCTTGAGTCTAGGCCTTCAGGCCAGCAAGCCAGGCCGTCTTGGGATTCCTCACTCCAGGGATCTCCCTGCCCCAGGCTGGTTGAAGACAGAAGGAAAGAACAGCTGAAACCTGCCTCCACAACTTGCCTGCTTTGTGAGTGGAGGAGGGTGATGAAGAGGTGAATCTTAGGGCATCTTGGGACACTAGGCATGAGGAAACTTCAGAATGAGAGCACATGGAAAAGCATGCACACATGTGTGTGCCAAAGCCTGAACTAAGATTCATGCTACAACATGTAGTGAAAATATGCTGAGATTTGTGGCAATTCAGAGCCTGGGACCCTTCCTCACTTTTCTCATTCATCTCCTCATCTAGTGTCACCCAGATCTCTCCATGCTGCAGGATGAAAAAGGAAAGCACTGCCTGAAGCCTCCCTGACAACTTCCTGCTGTGTTGCTAAGCAACTTGGCCTTCTCTTCCAGAAAAAGGAACCCAGTGTTCAAGGTCTGGTCTTCTAGCCTCCTTTAGATACTTCTTCCTCCCCCAGCCTCACAGATACTCAAAGAAGGAGCTTCTCTGACTAATGGAAGGAGAACTGGAAAGAAGAGTTGGAGGATTACACTGGTGGAAGTTTAAGTTTACAGGGTAGGTCTCTCTAATCAGGGCTGCTCAATGCTAGGGGAATGACAGTTATAAAGCAGCTCTCCATGCTGGATTCTTTTAGCACACGCTCTGCCCTTGCAGCAAACCAAACCAAATGAATTGGGTATAGTCAGCATCTCCATTTTACAGATGAGGCCACTGAGGCTCCAAGAGAGGAAGTAGCCTTCTCAGTCTCACAGGGAGTGGGCTCCTTCTACTCTGCCATACCATTTAAGATAAATACAAGGATCACAGTTGATGACTTCTAAAATGCATTTCTTGCTTTGATATTTGTCTGGAACCCATAATGAATGCTGGAACAGGGAACTTGTCTTGGGCTGGGCATATAGTCCTGCCACTTCTGGGCCTCTCGGAATCTGCTTATTTCCCCATAAGAGATTATCAGTGGAATATGGGGGTGGGGGGAATGGCAGCTGGGCTATTAGGGTTTGAATTACATCTCTATCATTTAATAATACTGTGATTTCTAACAAGTTATTTAACATTTTATGCCTCAGTTTTCCTTATACATACAATAAGAATAAGACTGGAGCCAACTCCAGAGGGTTGTAGGGATGAAATTAATGTAAAGCTTTTTAAATAATGCCTGGTACATACATGTTTGATAAGTATTAGTCTTCATTATCATTACTTCTAAAGCTCTTTTACATTCTTAGTGGTGAAAAGAACTCACTGCCTTGGAATCTGAAATTGGATTCTATTCTGCCCTTTCTTGTTGTGTGACTTTAGACTTAACCCCTCCATGCCTCAATTTTCTCATCTATAAATGGAGAAAAGTCATAATATTTACTTCAGAATATTGTTACAAGATTAAATGTGATTTGGATGTTAGTGTTGTAATATTAGTTGCTGTAAGAAGAAAACGTCCACATTTCATGTCATAGTCCAATACATGTTGATGGGTAACTTTTCTCCATATGATGTTCTCAGGACCAAGATCCTTCCATATCATAGTTCTGCCCTCTCTTAAGGACTAGTCCTCCTCTGAATCCAGGTGGTAGGGAGAGAAGGCACACCCACTTCTAAGTGCTTTGGCCGGCTTGGCAGCAACCATATTATCATTTCCATTCATATTCCATCAGTAAAAACAAGGAAGGCTGGGATATTAGACTCTGTCTGGATAATCACTTCCCAGTGGCAATTCTACTGTATAAAATAAAGAGCATGCAACTTGGGGGAGAGCTAGTTGTGTCTGCACACTGAGAAAAATAATATTAGGAAATTATTTAGGTATTATTAAGTGTGAAAAGTATGTTAAGTTTTATTCCTAATATTATTTTTATTTAATGCACACAACAACCATGGGATGTAAGCATTACTATTATCCACATTTTTTAGTCCCCAACAAAGTAGACATATTCCCAAAGACACACAGCTATTAACTAGCTGAAATCCTATAATTCTAAATTTAGTACATTCTCTTGTTATCCCATAAAGAAATGAAAGATGCTCTGAGTATGGAAGGCTGACCTATGCCATGTGGTTGTGGCCCCATAACCAGTAAAGAGGCTTGGTGAAGCTCATCAGATGGGCCCAGGACAAGGTCTGGATTGGCCTGGAAACACAGATATAGCCACTCACGCTCCTTTTCAGGGTATGTGGAAGGCATTTGGTTAGGATTAAAAAGGAAGAGGTAGGTTCTTGCATTGTTTGGGCATTTTTGTTTGTTTGTCTAATAATATAAAACATTATACACACACACATGTATATATGTATACATGTGTGTGTGTGTGTGTGTGTGTGTGTGTGTATATCAGCGCTTACATAACCATTTAATCTTTCAGCCTCGTGAGGTAGGCTTTGTTATTGTATTCCTTTTTACAGATGAGGTAATTAAAGCACAAAGAAGTAACTTGAGGTCACATAGCTAGTAAATGACAGACCCAGCACTAGAACCCAGGAAGCCCAGTCCCAGAGCCCTTACTCTTAAACATCATGTGGAGGGCATTCAGACCCCTAGCCTCACCCCAGAGTACAGTGGTCTACTCCAAGCTTGTGGAAACATAATCTAAAAAGACAATGGGGCAACAAAAACAGTCCTTGCTTTGTTTTTTTGTCAGTTGGGGGCCCTAACCAAGAACACTTGTAAGACAAGCCTTCGATTTTTCCATTATAATCAATCATTTTCTTCTATGATTAGACAATTAGACTAAGTATATCTGAATAGGCAAGCAGCAGGTCACATTTACATGAGAAAGAATCTCTCCAGGAAGACCCAGCAGGAGAGGGTCTGGTGTGCCAGTGAAGACTTGAGCTCTGGGATGACAGCTTGGGCCAGTCACTTAACATCTTCTGGCCTCAATTTCCTCATCTGAAAATGGAGGTAACTACCCCCACCTGGCAAACTTGTGGCCAAGCAAAGGAGATGTCACATAGGAAACATTAGCAAAGGCAGAGCCTGGCACAAAGTCAGGTTCAATGAACCGTAGGGAACATTTTTATTATCACCAGGTCTACTTGATATGATTTATAATCAGACTGGGGAACAAGCTGAAGCCGAGTTCATTTGAAAGACATGCTGAAGAAGAGATGAAAGCTAGAGAAACAGAAGACCTTGAGCAGCCCATTTTGATATCTACTTATGGTTACATGAGCTAATGTATGAAAAAGTACTCTGTAAGCCTTGGTGCCCTAGGTGGCATCATTGCTCTGTGATTATGCAAGTCTCAGGCAGCGTGGACATGGATGTCCACACACTGTATGCCAGTCAGGCTTTTGTTCCATAACACGTGAAGGCAAGTGGAGCTTAGTTGCACAGAGCATGCATTGCTGAGGGGACATGTTCAGTGTAACATGAGGGTGGGGGATGGGGTGATCTTATAAACGAGATGACCAAAGGCCATTAGGGACCATGGAGAAACTAACTACTCAATGCACTAGGAAAAGGCCTGGGAGATAAATCAGAAGACACAGCCCTAGAGTAAGTCCTAGGACTTTGGTTAATTTTCTTAACATCTTGGGCCTTGGTTTACTTATATGCAGTAGATAAAGTGATCCCTGTTCTGTCTTCTTCCCGAACCCTGGAGGGGATTAATAAAACAACGGATTAATAAAATAATGGATGTGGAAGCTTTTTGTAAACTCTGTAGTGCAAACATATTGGGGGAGGAGGGATGTAGTGAGCCATATTTCCACCAAGGACATGAATGAGGAGAGAGAGAAAAGGCTCAGAACTTCAAGGAATGAGATAGCGACTGGACCCTGCCTGGATTGGGAGGGGGACACAATGATGGGATCAATACCTTAGAGAGCCAAGGACCAAGGAGTGAAAGGTCAATGAAGACTGGCCTGGATGTCAGGAAGCTGTGTCTGGTAAGTGTGGCTTCTTTGGGACTTGACTTGGGTAGAGCAGTCATCCCAAAACCACAGTAAATGGAATCCCAGAAAAGAGATGTGATTATCTGAAGATCATAAAGCAAGTTAGTCGCCAAGCTGGGACTAGAACTCAGGTTTTCCAGTTCCCACTCCCATATCTTAGCTTCCCAAACTGTCTCTCTGTATAGGACATAACAGAGAGGGAGGCAGGGTGAGCTTGGGAATATGATTTCATAGGTAAGAAGATCTCCTAATCTAATAACACCTTCTCTAGCTGCCCAACAAGGCCTGAAACCCCTCTTTTACTGCCTCACTCACAGCACTTCAAAAGTCTTAAGGTTGGAGAAATTGCCTAGTCCACCTTCTCTCACAGTCTCCCAAGGAAGGGTCTACTGAACACTCTAGTAACAGAGCATGCCTCATCTGACATGTTCCATGGCAGAAAGTTCTTCATTAAGTCAAGCTAACATATTTGTCTTACTGTAGCTTCCTACCATGTGTCCAGTCACACTGCCCTTAGTCAACACTTCCTGGTCCTCTGCCACGGGACAGCTCTTTGAGTAATTGAGGACAGCCCTGTGCTTCTCTCCCTACTCTGATTTTCTAGATTACATCTCCCATTGTTGGTTCTCCAGCATTCTTCCTCTCTTCTTCCTGGGTCCTCTTGTATGTTCCTCATTTGGTCTTCTCCTGAAAGTATTATCTAACATCATGTACAATATACCGGGGGCACAATTATTAGAGCAAGGGGATCGTTTCCTCCATCCTAGGTACCATAGCTGCACCAATGCATCCTCAGATCACAATGATTTTTCTACATTCACCCTGCAGGCTCCTATTTAATGTTGTGTTGACTGAGATACCACAAATTTATACAGTCTTTATTGAACCCTACCCTTGCCACACCTCACACTCTCCTATCACTTTTTTTTTTTTTTAACAATCTAAGGGCCTCACACTAGGAAATTTCACCTAGTTACATTTGACCCATAATTCTGAGCAGTCCAGATTTTTCTGAAACCTGGTTCTGTGCTTTCCTTCTCCCTCTCAGCTTCCTACCCACTGCAAAAAGTTCCTTTGCTTCTTCTTCCAAGTCACTGGATACTCCTCTGGCTCATCTGTTCCCTGGAATACATGAGCTCACCCTCCCCCTCACCCCACAAGGTCTATAGGGCATAATAACATGAAACATGCTAGACAACTAGACAACTAGAGCAGGAAGCCATTAAATTATAAAAGGTATGGAGAAAAGGAAGGAGATTATGACAAAGAGTTATGAATAGTAGCCTCCGTATAATGGGACTATAGGTGACTTTCCCCCATTTTCATTATACTCTTCATCCAACTAATATTTAATGGAGGCCTTCTATGTGTAATTTCAAAATTGTCTATGCTGAGTGTGTGTTATTTGGAAAAACAGGAAAAAAAGTGAAAATAAAATGAAAAGAAATTAAGACTTTTCTTAGGTGGACCTGGATGGTTTTTATCAATTTTGGGAAGGGCCTTCGTTGCACTTCATTGTCCTGACTTCTACCAGCATGTCCTCTTCTTGCTCACAAGGCACAGGGAAATCTCCTCAATGCCTTGTGGGAGCCCAGGCATCCCCTCCCACCAATTAGTGAGGAACCTTTGGTCTAGGAAGAGATGTGCCCCTGCGAAAAAGAAACACCAGAACCATAGGAAAGGGGGAGCAGGGATGTGTCTAGTTGTGCAGCTCAAAGTCCAGGCTTTCATTTCAGATACCTTCCCCGGTGTTGTTTCTAAGGGAACGCGTTTAAGGCGGTTTTCCTGCCAATAGGTTTCGAAAAAGGGCCAGAGAGACCATAACAGCCGTGGCCCTCGTCGGCGCAGAATTCAGTAGGGCCTCCAGGTGGTGGGGGAAACGGCCGGGCCAGAATAACCCACTTCCAGGATTCCTCGAGGCCGGACCTGGGGTGAAGAACTGCAGTTCGCTTCTCGCCCTACTTTCTGAAGGCCAGGGGTAGCCTGGAAGAGTCGGGTCCTGCGCCCTCTGTCGGGGGAGACACCTGATTCCTTCCCAGGCTTAGAGGCCAAATCTGCCCTGGGCTCAGCCTCCTCTGACCAGCAGAGGGCGCGCGCCACCAGTGAGAAGGCGGGTGCCGCCGCAAGCAGCCGCGGGGAGCAGCAGGCGTGGACGCGGGCGAGGGTTCCCTCTCGAAAATGAGGCAGATCCAGAAAAGATAGCTATGGTCATATGCGGGGTAGATTGTGAGTGAAGATGAGAAAGTCTGAGTGAGGGCAGGATGAGGAAGGGAGCCGAGGTAAGGAAGGGGATGAAATGGGAGTGACTGAGGAAAGGTTGTGATTGTGGAAGAGGAGACTCGGTGGGATGGAGGTTGGGATGAAGTGAAGCGGAGGTTGAAGTTTGGCTGAGATGGGGGAAGGTGGAATGCCGGTGGGTGTTGGGACGAAATTGAGATGGAGCAGAGTGAAGGGGCGGGTGGAAGGCAGGGTAACGCAGGCTGAGGTCGACTGCAGGGTGCGGGGCAGGGGCTGCATCAGGGGGTTTCTCTCTTAGGTGGGGCCCACCCACCAAGGGCTTCTCACTCCCTTTCAGTAGCACCCCAGCCTGCTCTGCCCTCGTTCTCTCCAGCTCTTCTTCAGCAGGCCTGAGCCCGGCATCTCACTTCTTTACCCCCTGAAGAAAGGTTCTGGTGCAGCAAAGAACTGAGAGGAGGCAGCAGGGAGCTTGGGAGTTTTAATGGGTCTGGAAGGGAATAGAAACACACTGAGCCGTCCTGCACGAGAGTGGGGGTGGGTGGCAGGGTCCCAGATGCTACCTAGGTGAGTCATGGGGGACAGTGGCCCTTACCAAGCCCGTTGAAGTGCCCAGGAGGAGAAGATGGACTGGGCGAGGCCTCCACCGTACTGAGATCAGGGCAGCTCCGTGGGGAAGAGAAAAAATGAGAAAAGATTTGTAATTCGAAAGAGAAAGGACATAATGGGGGTGGGGTCGGGCGGCTTGCGGCAGCAAGGCCGAAGTGTAGGTGGAGGGGAGAAAAAGACCAGGGAAGCCTGGGAACCCCCTGCAGGGATCGGGAGTCTAAAAGAAAATGGAAGTTAGAGGAAGTGGTGGTGGTGGTGGGGGGGTTGAGTGAGGCGGGGAAAATCCATTAAAGGAAGATTGAGAAGGCTTCAGGTCCCTTCCCCCTGGGCTCTGTGCAGGGGACGGAGTCAAATCTGAGGTCGAATGAACAGTGGGGAGGCGTCCGGCCCCCTCCCCAGGACGTGGGTGGGAGAGGCCGAGCGATGCTCGGGCCTCTGGGAGAGGGTGCACGGCACCCAGCCGCCCCATCTAGTGGTAATGACCCCCCAAGTGCGAGGCGGCGGCCACGGCGCCGAAGGGCCCGGGCGGGGCCTGCAAGCCCGGGCTCGGGTAGAGCGCGGCGGTGGCGGCCGCCGTGGCGGCGGGGCCGGGGCCCGGCCAGTAGGAGAAGCCGGCGGGCGCGACGCCGGCGGAGGCGGCCATGAGGTTGAGTTTGGAGAGGCCGGGGAAGGGCAGCGGCGCGAGGCCGGCCGGCAGCTTGTAGAGCGCGCCGTCCTGCGCGGCTGCGGCGGCGGCGGCCGCGGCGGCCGCGGCGTGGGCGTGCGCGGGCGGCGGCTGGCAGGCCTGCGCCAGGCCCTGGAAGTCGAAGCGGTAGGCGTAGCGCTTGCCGTGCACCTTGCTCATGATGTTCTTGTCGTAGTAGTAGCGCAGGGCCCGGCTCAGCTTGTCGTAGTTCATGTTGGGCTTGCTCTTGCGCTCTCCCCAGCGCCGCGCCACTTCGTCGGGGTCCGTGAGCTTGAACTCGCCGTGGCCCCCCTCCCACGCGATGCAGCCGGCGTTGGCGCGGTCCGCCAGCAACTCCAGCAGGAACTGCCACAGCTGGATCTGCCCACTGCCTGCGGGGAGGGGGGCGCAGTCAGCCCCCGGCTCGACGCGGGAGGCTGAAGCTGGGGGTGGAGGGGAAGAGGTGAGGCGGGAGACGGATCCAAAGCTGTCCTAGCCATTACCTCGCTTTTCCACAATGAAAATACGGCTCACGCTTAGGAGGACGCAGCCCCGCGGGCGCGTGACTTTGTAAGAAGTGGGGGGCACAGAGCGGAGAGCCTTGCGTCCTCTGTATGGAGGCAGGAGCGCCGCAAGACGCACTGGTTCTCGGAGGTGAGCAAGTACCCGATATCGGCCCCTGCTGTCACCTCTGCCAGGAGTCCTAATTCAGAGCCAAGCCTGCACAACCGCAGGGGGTGGAATGCCCAGGTGGTAGGACTGCCACATCCCAGCCGGACCACATCCAGAGATCCAGAGAGAAGCGCGGGCTTGCAGCAGGCCCACCCAGCCCCCAAAGGCACACGGTTGCGCGGCAGCTTGAGGTGGGGAAGAGGAGATGGCCGGCATCCTTGTGGTACCCACATCGACAGGAATGAGGGCAGTAGCCCCCTAGGTGTGAGAGGCGAGGCAGCCTCTGAAGGCTCCCCACCTCCGCCACGGGCTGGTGCTCAGAGCTCTGTGCTGGCACTAAATGCGTTCGGCCTCTTTTTCGGAACAGGCGGGATTCCCGGCATGCGAAGATGTCATACTTCCCCAGGGGGAGATGCACAGCTCTGAGGAGAGGGGCTGAGACCGGGAAGCTGCTGTACTTGGCTCCCTGCCTTCTCCCATCTTTGGTCCATCTCCAGGCTCTTCTGCCCTCTCCAGATTCTGGAGTCGTTGGAAGCCGCAAGGAGGTTTTTCCCAAATATGCATGATGAGAGAGCAAGACGCCCCAGAACTCCCCTGTCTTGGAGCCTCAATCAGACAAATGGAAAAACATTTTTTGATACAATCCACCCCCCTCTTTTAGCATTAAATGGATTTTCCTAGAAGTTGTCTGATTATTACTTCAAATCAAGTCTGGTGAATTTCTCTTGCTTTTTCAATAACTTGCTCAGAACCCAGATGTTGCCCTTCACAATTTCAACCCCCATCCCTCCATGCAAGCCCAGCAAGGAGATACCTGGATCCAGGTAGAGAGAGCTGAGCTTTAGGGTCAGAAGCAAGGGAAGGTTTGGGTAAAAATGTGCAACTGGCACTGATGCATAACGACATCAGAGGCTTGGAAACGTATTCCTATTGGTAGCCATATTCCCTTTTGAATAAAGCAGTTACCAATCTTGTTTTTACAGTTACTATAACTTGGTGAGATATAGGGTACTGTGTGTGTGTGGGGTGGACTGTGGGGAGGCTTTGCCTGGAAGGCTAGCCAGGCTCTGCTACCAACAAGTCAAAGCCAAGGATACTCTAGCCACCAGCAGAGAGCTGGCTGTGAACTTGGGAATCAACTGCAATGACCCTGCGGACTTGGCCCTCAGAGCCTGGTTAGTGTGGGTCAGTGAGGCAGGTAGGCGTTGCCCCGAGTACTAGTGGTGACATGGCCTAGAGTGGCCAGGGAGTAAATCTCTGGGTCCCCTTGCCCAATGGTGCCAGGGCCTTTCGCTCCTGCTCTCAGAAGGGAAAGGATACCAAGCGCCTCAGTTCTGTTCCCACAGTGAGAAAAGAGTGAGTGGGGGCAGGGATCCTCTCCCTCTGCCCTAGCCTACAAGGTCAGAGCTGGGACTCCAAAGACTCAGGAGCCCAAGGCCAGTGAATGCCCTCCTCACCCGCCCAACCTCCCCACAATCATGTCAGGATCCTTTGCTTCCTTGAGCCCGGTAGTGCACAACGCACCCTCTATTCCGGTAGCGGTGGCGCCCATCCTTCTTGGATGCGTGCCCTGGCTCTCACCCACTGTCCTCGCCCCTGCCCACCCAGTCGGGCCAGCCAGCTCACCTTTTTGTACCGCAGGGCTCAACGGCCCCCACCCCGGACTCTTCCCTTCCTTGAAGAGACCGTCTCCGACGGGATCTGTGCAAGCAGAAGAAAACGGTCAGGCGGACTCAGGCGGGGTTGTAGGGTTGACCCAAAGGGCCCCGGGCCAAGGCTTGAGAAAGGGCGCCCTGGTTCCTGGTGCTAGGCTGGGGGCCCGAGCTGCCCAGCTCCTCCTCCCGGAGTCTGGCCCCGGCGTGCGCCGCGTGGAGCCCCTCCAGAACGCCCAAGTCAGGAAACGCGTCCAGGAAAAAGGAAATCCGCTTTCCGAACGGGCCGGCGGGAGCCTTATAAAGCCGGGCCGGGACTGCGTCAGCCGAGCCGGAGCGCACGGAGCCCAACCGAGAAGAGAAGAGGGCGCCTGGAAGGCTGGGCCGGTGGCAACGATCGGAGCATGGAGGTGAGGAGCCACGAGGGCGCAGGGGCGACGCCCGGCGGACCACGACCTCCCAACGCTGCACGCGTACTGAGTCCCCCACCTCACCGAAGACCCCTGCTCCCCCTCCAGGCTCTTTCAGCCCCCGAGCTGGCGCCCTCCGCCTCCCAGGCTCCTGCTCTGCTCACTTCGAGTCCTCTAGACCTCACATTAAAACCCCAAAGCTCTCCATCTGCCTTTAACGTCCTGCAATGCCCTAGATTGCTAAATCCTTCCAGGAATCCGAGTCTCTGGACCGCGCCCCTTCCCTTGGACCCCAGTGTCCTTTTCCTATGCCCCAGCCCAGACTTCCCGCCCTGGTCCTGGTGCCTCCAGCCCCCAGCTGGTCCCTGGTACCTGGCAGGTACATGTTGATCAGCAGGGGCTGGGAGGCTCCGCTCTGTCTCATCGCCGCCAAGAGGCTGGGAGGTGGGAGGTGGGGGGGGTGCGAGAGGGGGGACGCGTCAGGCTTTGCGCTCCAGGGCACCCGATCCCCGCCCGAGGCGACCGCGGGTGACAGGGAGAAGAAGAGGCGCGAGGTCCAGCAGGGCCTGGCGGGAGGGGGCTGCCCGGGTATGGCGGGGGATGGAGGGGGTCCTGGAGCAAAGCTCCCAGTTACCAGGCTGCTTGGAACCCTCCGGCCCCCCGTGCGGGCAGGGGCCGCAATTTCCGTTTTAATTAAAGCGCAGCCGCCTCAGCCCCCCGGACCCCGCCCCCGCCCCTCTTATCGCCCCATCGCAATAAAGTCTCCAACGCGCGGCGCCGCAGCCAAGCGCACCCGGCAGCCCCCCGCGCCCCGCAGCCGGGAGACGAGCGGGGGATGGGCCTGGGCCTCGCGCTCTGATAGGGGTCGGGAGCGCGTGTCTTTTCCGCCTCCCTGACTCTCCGCAAACATCGTTGGGGCGGAGTACCCGGCCCCACCTCCGACCCCGGGGGCCACAGCCCTTTCTTCCCGCCGGTACTCGCCCCCCTCACCGCTCCACTTTCCTCCCCCTTCCTTCCCCCACCCCCACCCGGGTTCCCGTCTCCAGGCTGCGTTATCTGCATCTTCACTTTTAAATTTCCGCTTCCCTCCCTCTCGCCTGTCGCTGCGCTCCCGGGCCGGGCAGCCGTTGCTCCCTTCATCTCCGCCTCCCTCTCCCCAGAGCCCTCTCCCTCCTCCTCCTCTCCCACTCTCTGCTCTTCCCTGGAGACCCGATCTCCTTCCCTGTCTGCCTCTTGCTTTCACCCACTTCCAGCCTTTCTACGGCTCCCGGCCCTGCGGAGCAGTGCTGGGGCGTCTCCTCCACAACTTCTAGGGGGTTGTCCTTTGTTCCCCTTTCTAAGTCTCTCCTACTCCCATCTTCCCTTCTGTCTCTTCTCTCCCTCAATCCTATCACTTTACTTCACCTCTTTTTCTCATTCTTCGGTTCCCAATAATTTGTGGCATACAGTAAGCTCATGACCCCCCTTCCATTTCCTCCATGAATATTCCCATCCTGGTTATCCCTGAACCAGGCTGCAATTGGCACCTTGATCTAATAGGAGAGTCTAAAACAGGATTGTGTACTGTACAAGGCCCCACCCCAGGGGGAGTGGAGGCTGAAATCCACTCCAAAAAGGGGGCAAAGATGCTGATTGTGTATTAGCAAAGCGATGTAGTTCCCAGGTGGCCTGGAGTCTCTCGGTACCCAGGTGGCCTGGAGTCTTCCCGACTCCGGAAAGGCTGCTAAGGAGGGATGCTAGCTAAAGACTAGCTCTAGACCAGGAGCCCACCTGCAGCCATGTAGCACTTGGTGGCTACTGTCAGAATTGATAATCTCAAGGCCTTTCTCTCCTACTGCTGGAGCCCAGGAAGTGAGGAGACCTGGGACTCCAGGGCACGTAGATTAGAGCTGGCAAGTTTACTGCAGGACCTCTGGTCGAGGAGTGCCTGCCTGAGGATGGCTGGAAAGTCTCACTCAGTGGACTCTACAGGTGTCTCAATTCTTCCTCATTTGTTGTAACTGCTGGAGTGTTTGTCTTTATTGGAAAAGGGTGCAAAGGTCTGAAGGAGCCATGGAGGAGGCAGAGCCTAGGGGAAAATGGGGAACCCCAGGACCCTAGAGGATTCTCAAGGAGCATGATGTGGACATGGAATATGGTAGGAACAAAAATGAGAGGTTGTGATGCCCCTTGGAGACCAAATTCAGAGTTTCACAGGAGAGGAGGGCCTTGAGGGTATGACGGGTTCCAATATTTCTCTTCCCTGCCTTCTTATTACTTCCTCAGATAAAAAAAAAAAAAAAGAAGCACGTCAGAGCTGGAAGAGTGGGGAGGCAGCAAGGTTCACCCACTTAATGTTCTTAATGGAAGGCTGAGGCAGAAAGGAGAGGTTCTCAGAGTGGGGGTCTATCCAGACGTCCCAGCTTTGAACTGGTGAAGGATCAACGTCTCAGGCTCTGAGACCATCCCTTACCAAAGACTCAGGTGCCAAAGACCTATGAGGGCTCCAGGAAGAGTTGTTTCTCAACACCACTTGAGTCTTAACTGCATCAGAAAGGAATCACCTTCCTCTATTCCCTTTGGTCTTTGGCTGAGTGCAGCCAGTGGGCAAGTCCCAGGCAGGGTGCAGGGACCACAGGGCTCTACAGACCATCAACCTGCCTGGCATGGGAAGAAGTTGGGAAGGTGAAAACACTCAGTCCCAGCAGGGCCTCTGTGTACCCCACTACCTTTTAGTTGCCAGTGGGACCCCTAGATCTGAGAAAACCTAGAAGGTCCATGCCTGCAAAGACTACTACAAATATCAGCTCCACCAAATCCTTGGTTGTATAGGTGGGGACACTAATACCTAGAGATGGGAGAGTGCCCTGTTCAGGGTCACACTGTCAGTTCCTGAAGCCATCTTGCTGATGTTTTCCAGCAGCCACAGACCCTCTTAGAGGTGGAGATGGGATTCTCTTCACCCATTGTCTGTCCCTTAAAACAGGGAGTGGGGAGAGGGGCTGCTGAGCTCTGAGGCCAGTTTGTCTGGATTCAACTCTGGGTCCCCCATTTCCTAGTTGTGTGGATTTTGTGGAAGTTACATAATCTCTGTCTCTTCATCTGTAAAGTGAGGTTTACAGTATTTATCATATAGAATGATAAGGCTTATACAACATATGCTGACCGATAGAACAAGGCTCTATACATTTAGCTGTTATTGTTACCACCACCTCCCAAGGAGAAAATTAGGAGCCTGTGACCAGGCAGGAACCCCAAGTTCCTCTGGGGCCCAAAAAGGTTTGGGGCTCTACTGACACCTTAGGTCAGTCTCCACGTAACAGCCTGGATTTGGGGTCAGGAGTTCTGTGTTCAAGTTCTGGCTCTGTCACCAATTAAATGGATAACTTTATTGAGCCCTCTCCCTTTCAAAAGAGCTCCAGTTTCTTCACTCGAAATAGATGAAGCATGGAATATGTTAAGAGGATCAACTGCAACAGTAGCCGTGGACTCTAGACCCCACCTAGGTACAAAGCAGAATTCATACCCCACCTAAACCTTTGTTCCTTGGTTTTCCAACTGAACCCTGGGATCCATGGGGCGAGGCAGAGGAAGGAGCATCCTAGATGACTGCCCCAGTACTTTTCCATAACACCACAAGCCTTTTCAGGAGTTTTTCATTGAATCCTTACAACATCTTTGTAACACAGACAAGTCAGGGAGCAGTAACCCCAATTCACAAGAGAAAGAATTGAGGACGAGAGGTACGATGTGATAGGGTCTCAGGTGTTTCAACTTCTTGTCCAGGGCTCTTTCCTGGAGCAGATGCCTGATATTGCACCACTGGGGACTTCCAGGTCCAAGTCTGACTATCCTCCAACATTACCCTGTCTCCCCTGAGTTGGGGCAATGATCTAGGCCACTTTTTACCATCGATAGGTCCACTAGGGGCTTAGCAACACAAACACGATAAGGGTAGTCCCCAGGACCTTGGAGTTCCTGCCTATGTGGGCCTGAGAGTATTAACTGGGCAAAAGAGAGAACTGGGAAGAAATTACATTGGTGACAGGGACTCTGATGGCTGCTGTCACACTCAGCCCCACATCTGTGGGCTTCTGTCACTTGCCACAGAACCCAGGCTCACTGTGGTCCATGGCTAAGAGGTAGTCTCTCCAGCTCATGAGTTCTCTAAAGAGTGGGGAGGGAGAGGACAAATGAAGAGGGGGTTGTTTGAAATAGTTAAGAGGAGGGGTATGAAAATGCTTTGTAGATGCTGGAGCCCAGACCATGTAAGGGATTGTTATTATTCAGATGAAAGGTCTGGAGGCTCTGGTCAGAGAGAGGAAGCCTTCCCCGTTAGAAGGCCCTAAGAGATAGAGGAACCTCCCACTAATTCCTCCTCTCACACACTTGCTCTTCTGTAAAGCAGAGATTGTATAAAGCTCGGAAAGGGGTGCAGGTTTCCCAAAGAAAGGGATCCAGGGTGACAATAAAGGCTGAAAATGCCCTAGAGGTAAGAAAGGGACACAACAGGCCTCCTGCTAAGGGTAGAGCTAAGGAGGCCCTACCCTGCATGATGGTGCCTGGATCAGGGGGTGTGTGCATATTGATGTTCAACTTTGAGCCCTGCTGTGTGGCTGTGTGCACCCCAAGCAGAGAATAGCAAAGGTGCCCTGTGAGCCAGCAGCATCCCTAGCCCTATCTGATGGGCCTTTACCAAGGAGTAGTGTGGGACTAATTGTAATTAACAGGATGCCCAAGGTCCTTGTCAGTTTCTTGTCAGCCCTATTATAGTTTAGTCATACACATCCTAAGCCAGTTTATACTCCATAATCACAGGTCCTTGGAACCTGGGGAGGGTCAGGTTGGCAGAGAAGGACCCTCAGAAGAATGAGAAGGGAAATCACAAAACAAGACACCACGAAAGAGGCAAGAAGGGCAGACAGGTTCAGGAACCTTTATTGAGGGTCCTCATGGGAGGTGCTGGGGCCATGGGGTTTATTGCTGGACTCTCCGAATGGACTGCAGTTGCCCGGTGTGGGCCTGCGTGCCATATTCATTGTAGGTACGGAACTCCCCTCCATGCCGGTCGTGCTCCAATATGTACTGGTAGCCCCGGTAACCTGGGTACTGGTAGGCCACCCACCTAAATGAGTGAGGGCACAGGGGTGGTAAGAAGGCTCTAACCCCCAATGATGTCTTCCATTAGCAGTCCTCTTTCTCTTTCATAGCCCCAATCCCTAGCTCCAAAACCATTGCTACAGTTTCTCTCCCTGCCCTGCCCACTGCTCCACGCCTTTCTCACCTTGTCTCCTATTCCTATTTCCCATTGCCTCCTCATCCATGTTTCAAATACCTTTCTCTATCCCCATATTGTTCCCCGACTCCTATTCTCCTATGACCTGCCCCTCCCTCCAAGTCTGTCTCCACCATTTCACTTTCCTCTGTCCACCAATGCCCAACACCTCTCTTTACCATGTTTCTTAGCACTGCAAGCACCTTTCCCCACTTTCCTCCCTGGTCCCATTGCCTCCTTGTTCTTCTCATCTCCCCTGTTCCAGTCCCAAGACTCACGCTCCAGAGCTGACTTTGAGGGAACCCACATCCTTGCTGGTCCAACCCATGGAGGGCAGGGATGGGTAGTCATCACTGAGTTCAAACTTGCAGCCCTGGAAGTTGTCCCCCTCAAACAGTGTCACACGGCTGTCACTGTGATTCTGAGACACAGGAAGATAGGGATCAGGCCCTCCAAAGCAGTATACATGAATACATTCTCAGCCCCACACCTCTTACTCTGCTGCCCAACAGAAGTTGTGCAGATACTTAGGCTCTACAAGCACTCTCAGAGTATATTTCATTAGCATCCTAGCATTCTAGGAAGCTGAGATGCTAAGAGATTCCTGGTCCTTTCTATGGCTTTGGGTTGAGGTGATGAGTCAGGGCAGAAGTGTCCCAGAAACACCTCCAGGTCGGGGCTAGAAAGCACCTTGTGACATTAACCTGTTTTTCAGGAGGAAAATGGAAAATCAGAGGTCTTAAAAGAGAAATATGGTCCACTACCAAAACAGTTTCCCTAAGGGCTTTATTAACTACCCAATCCCCTGCCCAGCACCATGAGCAGCCTCTCACAGGGTAGGACTCAGGTAAGGGGTGTCGAATGGCAGAGTTAGAACAGACAGGACAGGGCCTCAGTGTTGGTTGATTCTGGGTATCCATGGTACCAATTCCTTCCCCTTGTAGGACTCTTTAGCCTCCTGGAATGGAGAAGCCGGGCTGAGTCAGCACCTGTTCTCTGCCCTCCACCCTCAGCACCAGGCCTCACCAGTATGCTACCTAAGTGGTACCTAAGTCAACACAAATGGTAAGTAAGATGCTCCCCTTTAATGTATTTGGTTTATAACTATCACCCTCCCAACACACACACAGAGACTGACACCTTTTCAGCCTTGATCCCTGGATTGAGTTCTCACCTCATCTTCATGTTCACTCTTGTGGGACAAGTCACTTTGCCCCTCTGAGCCCCATTTCCACAGCAGTGTATGAGGTTAACAGCAGTAGCCCCTATCTCACGGGGATGTGTGATGACAGAGGCCCTTGCTCACACTTGCCAACAACTGGATGTGAGGAACTCCACGCCTGCGCATCTTGGTGCTGTCCGTGGTGCTGATCTGCGGTCCCTGGCTTAGGCCCACATTCCAACCTTATGGAGATCTCTCCAGTTCTGGGAAGTAATGCCACTGCCATCCACCTAAGAGTTGTTTACACACCCCCATACAGTGAGTATATGGCCTTTCTGAGGTGTCATGGTGAGGCCAGGACCTGGAGCTAGAAAGCAAAGGGGGTGAGGGTGGGTGGAGTGCTCACCGCGCAGAGCACTGGCCGGAAGGAGAGCAGCTGGTCACTGTGGTGGCCGCCACTGCCGCTCCAGGCGCTCCAGCGAGGATAGTCACCCTTCTCCAGAATGAATTGCTGTCCCTGGAAGTCGGGATACTCATAGGCCACCCAACTGAGGAAAGATAAGGGAAGCTGGGAAGTACCTGCCCCAACGGCATTCCTTTTTCTCCTCTTCCCCCTTTCTTGCTGTGATTGAAAAAACTGAGAAACCAATCTTTTTCTCTAACCTCAGGCCCTTGTCCTAACCTACCCATCACATTACAATCCTGCCCCTCTAGAGGCTAAAGACCCTAAATGAGCTGCTGTTTGAGGGGTCCAGGCTTCCAGCCCAGTGCCCCTAAGTTGGATGAAATTTTCCAGCTTACAAAGATCACCCGACGAAACGCTCCTACATCAAGGATTTAGGATGCCCGCAAAAGCAATAACCCCCAACCTGCGTTGTTAACCTGTGACAGCAAAAACCTGTGATTGCAGGGGCCGCAGGCTCTAGGAGACTAGGGTGTGGCTAGTGAAGGAGACGTTGGTTTCTTTTGTTAGATAAAGCTCAGAGCCATTTAACTTCGCACAGAGAAAAACTCTGGAGAAGAAGTAACTATACTTGGAATCCCTCAGGGTTCAAGGTGGTCCCACAGCCCGCCTCCCATCCCTGCAAAGAGCAGCTTCCTGCCTTTATTCCTTTAGCCCACACGAGGATACACACTCTTACGATTTGTCTTGCGACGGGTGGGGAGTTTGGGGGGGACCAAGGGGTTTCCCATGTTGGTGGCTCTCTCTCAGGCAGGGCTTACAGTTGGGAAGCGGAGGGCTGCTGAGAGCTGATGCCCCTAGCTCGGAGCTTGGGCCAGGGTACCCCCGAGACCCCAAACTCAGCCCATCCGCGCCCAGGCGATCACTCACGCGCCGTTTTCCACCTTGACAGAGCGCACCCTGCGCAGGCCTCCGCGCTCGGAGATGTTGGCGCAGTCACTCAGCAGCCGGCAGCGACGGCCCTGGAAGTCCTCCTCGTCCCAGAGCGTGAGGCAAGCGGGCGCCGGGCCCGGCGCTGGGGCGCTGCTCATGCCGCTGCGGCAAGAAGGGCGGGACCAAGTGCTCAGCGTCTCGCGAGCCCCCCACTTCCCGGCCCAGGCCCACCAACCCGGGTAGGGGATGAAGGACCCGGGGCTGGACCTGGGCTGGCTTGGGCCCGGGCTGCTAGTGGCTCTCCCTCATCTCGCCCTCCCTGCCCGGAAAAGACCCTGCCCCAGCACCGAGTATTCACCGGGTGGGTGAGCGCGGTACTGACGGAAAATGGAGAGGCTGCGCGCGGGCCAGGCGTGCAGGGCTTTATACCCAGCTTCCCCTCCCTCCCCCCACCCTCTCCCGCCGAGGTGGGGAGAGCTGAGTCAGCGGGCAGTCTGCGGTCAGCTCGGTGTCCCCTGGGGGAGCCGAGGCTTTTCGCGAAGCCGCCGATCTGGCCCCAGCCCTCGGGGATCACAATAGAAAGTGCTGAGGCACAAGTTCCGCTCCCGCGGCTGCCGAAGCTGACTCTGCTTTTTCTTTTTTGGGGGGAGACCCGAGCCAGGCAAGGCGCAACCGACCTCAGAGCAAAGAGTGCCCTCCCTGGCCCAGGTCCTCAGGGATAGAGGGACCAGGCTACTTTGCGTCTCCCGCGAAAACTGCGCTTTTTGGACTCCAGGCATGGAAGTTCGTTGCATCTAAATTCTACCTCTTTTTCAGCCCTAGGTCGAGGCCTCTCTTCTGGGCTTCGCTAGGGCAGACATAAACAAGGCTCCATTAAGCGACTTTTCTCATACCCTTCAGTACTCTTCCTTGGAGGATCCATGGCAGCCTTTTTCCTTCCAAACTCGAGTTCCCAGATGCCGCACCACGTTCCCGGAGTTTTCCCGCGCGCTGGGGCCAAGAAGAGGCGATGGCCAGGATTCGCCGCCAGGCGGCGCCGAGCGTGAGAAACGAACTGCCCAAGGGAGGGCGCAGATTTACAAAGCGCTTAGGAATAATAGTAACCGAGGAAGTGGCTGACTGGGGTAGGTAAGAAGGTTTCAGCCTCAGCGCTGTCGGATCTGCGACGCTGCCCGCAGCCAGACAGAGGCCCAGGGTCTGGGGGATCCGGTCCCGACGTCTGTCTGAGCGCTAGCAGACGATCCCTGAGCGCCTAGGTCAGGCCAGGCACAGTGCTCGGAGCTTTTAGCGCGTGATCTCAGCTAATTCTCGCCCCAGCTCGGTGATCACGGTGGGCGGTGTGACTGCCCTGCATTTAACAGAACAAGCGGCGGTCCCCAACGGGTTCGGGAACGTGATCGAGGGGGTGGCCCAAGCTGAGATGTGAACCTGAACCGGGCTTCCGTTTTGACTGTAAGTCCTAGGCCCTTTCCCCCAATCCCAGTGCCATGTGGTGGGGAAAGTGTCTGGAGAAGGAGAGAAGGAAAGGAGGGGAAAAGTATAGGAACCCAAGGGAGGTTCCACGGAGGACATTTCCTCACAATTTCAGCAGAATTTCCTAACTACACAGCTGTCAATGAGACGCAAAGGCTTCTGGCAACATTGTGAGTTTTCCTTAATGGAAGACGTAAGTATTCCAGCTGAAGTCGAGGGGTGAATGAAAGGGAACTAATATTTTGTTGTTCCCATGAGCCAAGTGCTTTCCTCATAGACCTGACAACAGTCCAGTAAGGTAAGTTTGGGTATCCAGATGTGGAAACTGAGGCTCGAGGAGGTACAGGGTCTTATTCAAATTCACACTGGTAGTCAGTGTCAGAGTAAGATTAAAATTTAGACCTTTTGATTCCAAAGGCACCTGAACTCCTGTGACTAAAAAGGCTTACAGGCCAGATCAGGCACCCCCACTCCCAGAAGTCTAGCCTTGCTGGCCTTCAATTCTTTCTCCCACTACCAAGTTCATTCCTACCTCTGAGCATTAGCATTTGATGTTCTCATTACCTGGAGTCTCTTAGTTACAAGATCTCGGTATGGTTGGCCTTTGTTACTTCCTGGGTGACTGACTCTGTTCCTGCCTTCACTATCACATCACCTTGTTTTCTTTATAGTGTTTATCACTCTATAAACTTATCTTTTTCATCTTATGTTTATGGTGTGCTGAGTGTCTCCTATTATACTAGATGTAAGCTCCATTAAAGGGGTGGAGCCGTGTCAGTCTCATTATCCTCAGACCTAACACAGTGGTGGACACATAACAGGTACTCAACAAGACTTGGATAAGTGAGCAAACAAGGTGGTCAGGTTGGGTCAAATGTCCATAGGGGAAATTCTACAATGAGTGTGCAGAGGTAATGGTTTGCCCATCCTACCAACCTGCCCACCTCTGAAGTTCTGGGGTGCACAGAACAGGTGGGGGCGGGGCAGCTAGAATCTCCCGTAGCTCTCTCTTTTTGCTGGTGAGGCATTACTCTTGAGGATCACAATGTGTGTGAAGGTGAATGCAAAAATACAGGGCCCTAGAACACGGGGAGTAAAATCCAAGTTAGGAGAATCTGAATCAGAGCAGGGACAACCACAACCATGTTTGACTGAGAATGGGTTAGAACCATATTCAGTTCCCTGACTCCCTATCTTAGAGGAGATTTGGAGACACAAATAAACTATAATTTTCCCCCAAACCTTAAGGGAGAAATACAAACTATCGAGGGAGGCAAGAGCCGATCGTGGATTCTTTGCGTCTCGGCCCCTGGCCTTGGTTTCTCCAGTCGGGGCCATGGCACCTGTAAGAGGTGAAGATCCCCATCTTTCCTTCACGCCCTTCCCCATCTCCGTCGGGCAATTCTGGGTTCGGCCACCAGGAGGCGCGGGCGGGCCGCGCTGGGTGGAGAGGTGGCGCGGCGTGGCGGGTGGAAAGCAGAGGTGCTGGGAGGCTGAGGTCGGGAGGAGCGGCGGGCTCGGGTGGCGAGTGCGTCAGGCTGTGGTCCGCGCTGGCCCGTGACGCGGGCCCCGGGCCTTAGTCCCGAGGCAGCGGGGTGTCTGCCAGTCTGGACGCTGGGTTTGCGGGAGCTCAGGCCTGCGCTTGGCTTGCTCCTGGCGTCGGGGCTCCACCTGGAAGGGCTGTTTTCAAGTCCAGGTGTTGGTCAGAAGACTGTATTCCGTCCGAGAGAGAGAGAGAGAGAGAGAGAGAGAGAGAGAGAGAGAGAGAGAGAGAGAGAAATTTCAGTTTTCAAAAGTTCAGAAGCTTGGGGGGAAGTGGTGGGAGGGACAGTTGAGATCTAAGTTAGAATCAGGAGTCCTGGGTTATTTGGGGTGGAGACCCAAAGTGTTAGAAGGGCCAGTGCTCCTCTTCTAGCTCTAAATTCTGATCTTGGCTCTGCACTATGCAGCTGTGTGGCCCTAGTCAGCCACTCCCCTCCCCTGTATCCCACTCAGTTACCTCATCAGGAAAATGGTGTGTAGGTCCCACCGCCCCCACCCTGCAGTTCCTGGCTTTTAGTTCTAGCTGTCTGCACCAGCTCCTTCGGAAATGGGTGCCCCAGCAACCCCAATAGCCAATTGCCCAGAAGACCTCTAGACTTCTCTCAGGCTCTTCCCCATCCCCCCAGATCCTTCCCTGGGTCTGGGCCTCGAAGTCACAAGAAAGGGAAGAATGGGCCACTGAGGGGAAGAGACAAGGAAGAGGCTGTCGGGGTGGGGGGATGCCTGGTATGCCAGAATGGGACTCTCGGCTTCTGTCCTTTTACTGTACTATGGACCTACCCCCAGCTTAGTTTCTCCGTCAGGCTGGTCCAGCTCCAGCCCCATACCCTCCCTTCACCCAACCTCCTCCTAGCCCTCTCCCACCCCCTGGCAGCTGGTCCTGTTTGTTTTCCTAGATCAGTTGTGCTCTGAGCTTCCTGAAGGATGGATGCACAGGTGGCTTTGTTTGCCAGCTCAGCACCCTCACCCCTACCTCCTCCACATCCATAGCCTCAGCCTTTGGAAAGACGTGGAGGGGAGAACTGGGTAGACAAAAAACAAACAAACAAAAAACACTGTCCGTAGACCTACACTTCCAAGAGACCTTAAGATCTCATAGGGATCTCATCATCCTTTAAGAACCCCTCCCCCACCCCACCCAGGCTTTCATCTCATACAGAGACCTTTGGTTCCACAGAGAAATCCTCAGGACCACTTCCTCTCCCTCACGATTCTACCAAAATGTCCATCCCACAAGGCACCCTAAGATTCAACAGAGAAACCCTCAGACCCAGTCCTGTTTCCTACAGATCCCATTCAGACCCCCATCTCATATGGGGACATGTAAATCTGATAAAACCGCAAACCCAATCCTGGGCTCTCATCTAGGTCCCAATTCCAGGTAAAGGCCCTGAGTATCCCCAGAGAAGTGACATCTCCCTCATGTACAGCCCCATCCCGTGAAAGTCCTGGCTTATTAGTGCGGCTGGGCAGAGGTGCCCAGTGGCCCATGACCTCTCCTCAAGTTGTCCTACTCCACCCCTTACCCCTCATTTTACTGGGAAATCAGCCAGGGCTTTGGTGACTGAAGATGCAAATTCCGTGAATGGTGCCCTCCTGCACCCTGGTGCCATCACCAGCCCCTCCTCTGCAGCCTGGCTCCTCTGCTCCTCTACTCCCTGCCCCCACTCCAGGTCTGGAGCCAGGAACAGGCAGATGAGCACTTTCCCTGGGGCTGTGAGGTCTGGTCTCCTGGGAGACAGAGATAACACGGGTGAGATACCAGCTCAGCTCAGGCGGGGTGGGACAGCTGGGCCCCAAAGAGGTAAGTCCTGAGGGGGTGGGAGCCCTACCCACACAGACCCATTGTCCTATCCACTATAAACAGAGCCCCTCTTCTCTGCCCCTCAGAGGGGATGGAGAATTGGACACCATCCAAGGAGAAGGCAGGCAGCTTTCATCACCACCAGCTCCCACAAAGCCACTGGCTCACACAGAGCGACAGGGAGAGGGCACATGCATACACATGTTCACCGCAGGCACACAGACGGGGCCCACATGCATCACATGCAAACAGTCTCTTAGGATGCAACAGGCACTTTAAAGTCAGACTCATTGATGGGTAGACATTTATTCACTCACTTATTCCTCAAATATTTAATAAGATGCATTATGTGCCAGAAAGTGTGCTGGAGCCACACACGAGTAAGTGCTTTCACATGCACACATCCCACTCCACGGTCACCTAGAGAAGACTGTCTTAGTCGCCCACCCAGGATCATACAGATGCTGAAGAGTGAGGGCTCTGGAGTCCTGCTGCCGCCTGAGTTCAAATCCAAGCTCTACTGCTTGCAAGTTAGATGAACTTGCACTCTACTCAGTTTTTCCCTCTGTAAAACGGGAATACTAGTCTTAAAACTGTTGTGAAGATTTGAATGTAAAACACTGAACTGTTCGGCTATACACACCCAATAAATTTTAGCCATTACTGTTGTGTGATTGTGGTTATAACTGGCTTTGCTGCATGGTTCTGCCCACCCCTTGGGGCTGGGGTCAGGGGAGGAGTCAGGGCAGCAAGCATAACTCTGGGATCTGCCTCCCCATTCCCAAACTCGCTCACTCAGTAAGGCCGGGCTTCCCGTCTCACCCCAATCCAGCCACTCTGCTCAGGATCTCAGTTTGGGAGAGTTGGGAGGGTCCAAGAGCAGTATCCCCAAATCCTTTGTTCTTGTTCAGGCCTCTGCTATCCTGGAAAGAACGCTTGAGAGTGGAATTGGAGATCTGACTTTTGGTCCCAGTGCTTTTCCCGGCTCCATAGGTGGTTTGGGCAGGTCACTCCCTCTCTTGGGGCCTGTTGTACATCTTTAACTGCTGGTTCTGGAGGGGCCTCCCAGTCCTGACTTCTGTGATCCTATGATGCCTCAAAAAAGTTTCCTACCCTCCTTGCCCAGCCTCTGCTTCCCCCACTCCCAGGCCTAGGCAGAGTGAGGGGGCAAGTTGCCCTGATGTTGCCATGGGGACTAATCTCCGAGAAGGTCAGTGAGCCTCTGGTTCTGCCTTGGCTGGATGGGGATTAGCACCTGGGTATGAGCCCCCACCATGCCTCCACGTCCATGTCTCCCCACTCTCACATAGAACCTGAGCAGCCTCCACACCCGGAAGTTTCCAAGGCTGGTCCAGAGCCAATACATAGTGGGGCAGGACAGCTGCCATAGCTGTCTGTCTGTCCACGTTTGTGGCCAAGAGAAAGGGGGAGACATGGAGTCAGATCGTGATCTGGAGGCTGGAATTTTGCCCTTCTTTACCTTCTGCCCTTTAGTGGGGGAGAGATGGGTCTCCCAAGATAGCATGTCACCTCTACCTTCAGTCCTGGCTGTCCCATGTGCAGCCCACATGAAAGCCACCTCTGTCTCCTGTTGGGGGTAATTTCTCCTTACCAGCGTGGGGGGGATGGAGGCTATTTCCACATAACCTCCCTCTTCCTCCATACACACTGTGCCTTCCACCTCTGGTTACCCCAGCCTCTGACCTATCTTTAAATCCCTTCATCTCTCCAAGGTATATATCTCTATCCCTATGGTTTCTCTCTGGTCATCTCTGCCTCTGTCTCTGATCTCTCTCTAGCTCTTGCTTTCACTGAGTTTGTGTGTTGGGCGGTGGGTAGGGGAGGGTTGGGGAACAAGGTGTCTGCAGTTTCTCTGGGACCCTGAAAGTTCTTCTGTGGTTCTCATACCCCTCTGAGCTGCACTCTCAGTGTCCTTCTGTCTATCTGCTTGTATTCTCCACTTTGCCCTCATCCTTCTCCCCTCTTCCATTTCCAGTTGGCTATTTCCTAGTCCCACCACTGCCTGCACTCCAAGCTCAGTCTCTTTTCCGCTTCCTCCACTCCCTGCTCCCTCCCCCGCCCAGAGTGCTGACAGGGATGACAGGAAACAGGCTCTGGCTGGGAGCTGACAGGGGAGGGGGGAGGTGGCCTCTCGAACAACATCTGCTGAGCACAACAGCACCCCCCCCCCCAGCCCAGCACCTGCAGGCCTGCCTGGTGCCTAGAGACTCCACCCCTGGCCAGGCAGGGGAGGGGAGACCTGGATGAGAGGCCTGATCCCTGACCATGGCCAGGAAATGCGGTCTTGGTGATGGTGGGGGTGTGGAGGTCCAGGGAAACCATACTGGAAGTGGGGGCGAGAAGCAGTAGCTCGCTGTTACAAGGGCGGACACCAGCCCACTGGTGACCCTATCTTCTCACTGCCCCCTCCCCAAGGACTGCTGTTTCTGTGTTTGTGTGTGTCTTGGAGGGTCTTCCCAGGGGGAGAACTCTGTTGTGCAGCCTCAAGATCTGGAATCCCATTGGGGTTGGGAGGGGAGCTCTAGCCCGCTTCAACGATTGAGGGAGGGGAGAGGGAGACCTCAGGCGCAGGGAGGACGTGCCAGTGCCAGGCCAGGCCCCTGACAGGAACATCATTCAGTGCCAGGCAAGGAGCAGAAAGCTGGGCCCAGAACAGAAGCCTGGTCAGGGAGGCCAGGATGGGGGCTGCACACACTCTAGCCTGGGGCCCAGGCATCTTTCCCCTTTGCCAGCACTGCTGCACAAAGATCCCACCTGCTGTCCCCTCCTTTCCCCAGACCTACCTGGGATCTGTCAGAACCATCTCATTCCCACCCCCTTCCTTTCCTTCTGCTCCACAGACTCAGCAGATCCCATGGGGGCCTGAAGGTAATCGGTGAGGGGTGGCAGGGGAGTGGGGGCAGTGGTGGTGTGTGGGACAAGTCAGCTCCTCTAGCAAAATTCAGGTTGGGGTTGGAAGGGACCAGTGACTGCTGACCTTCATTCCCCTCTCCCTGGAGGCTGCCTCTGCCTGAATGTGCAGGGTATAGCCCCTCCCAATGATGCTTCCTCACCCAAAGGGGAAACTGGGGGTCCTTATGGCTGTTTAATGAAGCTTCTTCCTTCCAGCCCCAACCTACACCTGGCCCCTTCCTCTGGGGCTGGCTCGGCACCACCATCAATTTTGGGAAGGAGAATGGAGGACAGCTGGAGTTCCAGGACATAGACTCAGCTGGAGACGCAGACTAGACTGATTCCCAGGCCTTGTGTGGAGCCCTCAGTTCCAGGCTGTCCAAGCAGGAGGCCAGGGATCTAGAGTCATCTCTGTCTTCATCCTTCATGTCAGCTCTTAGCACTTTGAGTCCCCGGAAAGGAGGATGGTCTGCCTCAGGTTTGGGTTGCAGCTAATTACCCATGGTCTCCTGCCTAAGCCCAGGGCCACTTAGACTCACCCCAACGCCCAGCTGACTGAAACAAGAGGCCTTGGGATTATGAAGTTTAGGAAAGGTGGTGAGGTGCTGTGCCTGGGGACCCCATCAAGCAAGGGCTACTAGACCCTGTGTTTGTCTTTTCCAATCAATCTGGATTATAAGAAGACTGAGAGAGGGGCTAGGGAGATGGCAGGAGTAAACCCTCAGGATGACAGCACCAAAGAAACCTGGAGGAGGAATTCGATCTCCGTCACGGTTCTGGCCCTCCACACCTCACCGCTAGTGCTCCAACCCCCTAAGGCCGCCACCTTCCCGGGTCAGCCAGAAGCCCAGAAACCAGGTTCTGGGGACTGGTGAGGCCCTCTCTGGAGGCCAGACCAAACTCCTCATCGTGCCAAATGGGAAAACCCCAGGAGAGGCCGGGAAAGGACTTGCCCAAGCCACAGAGGTCGCTGGGACAGAGCCGGCCCAGAAGCCGGGTTTCCACCTGCGTCAGGGCTCCTGTTCCGGGCCACAGCTCCCTGTGCCCCCCGTGAGCCTGCCGGGCGACCCCCGCGTTAACCAGAAAGGAGCGGGCCGCCCGGGAGTCGCGGGCCTGGGCAGGTCAAGGCAAGGCGGGCGGGGCGGGACGGGAGCCGCTGCCCCCGGGAGCGCCGCTCAGCCTCTCCGACTCGTGCGGCGGCGGCGGCAGGTGCCTGCGTGGCGATCCGGCGGGGCCCCCGGGCGGGTGCTGAGAGGCCGCCCCTGCCTCACGCGAGCCGAACGAACAAAACGCTCAGGTCCGGTTTGTGCGAGGGGCTCGTCGCGGGGCGGGAGCGGAGGGCCCGGGGCCTGGCTGTGGCCCTCCATCTGGTCCGGGTCTTCCGAGGGCGCAAGGCCGGAGAGCGCCGCGCCGGCCGCCGCCCTCACCTGGGCGCATCTGCGGCTGACACGTCGGCGGCGGCCGGCGCGGCCAGTGCAGGTGGCACCCGGCCCGCCCCGCCCCTTCTGGCACCCTCCACCTGGCCGGCCCTGCGCACGCCCCAGAGCTGGTGCCGATGCCCCGGCTCCGCGTGCTCTTATACGGCCCGTCGGTCCCGCCCCTAGGCGCGCGCACACACACGCACACACACACACACACGCACACACACACGCACGCGCGCGCTCACACCTGTCCGAGCGCCCGTTTGCTCGGGGCAAATATTGACTCAGAGAAGGCGGAGCGCCCTCCACCCCCCTCCCCGCCCCCGCCGGGGCTCCGGGGCCTAAGCTGCTCCGAGGCCTTGGCGGCGGCTGTGCGTGGGGAGGGGGTGCGGGGAGTTGTCGGGGACCTGGGCGTCTCTGGAACAACACCAGATGTCACTTTTCCACCCACCTGCCCCTGGTGGGGGTGCGGGGAGGATGGGAGGAGCTGAGAGGACAGAGGCTGCCGGGCTGAGGTGGGGCGGGGGGGGGGAGGTGAGGGGGGGAGTGGAGGTGGGTATCTTAGGGAAGGCGGGACGTCTCCTGGTCTGGGGGGTTCAGATTCTCGATGGGCGACTCTGTAGGCTCTGTGGCCCGCTTTCTCCGGCGGTGACCTCCACCCGGGTCTAGTTCTGGGACGTGACTTGGTTTCCCTTGCTTCCCATCCTCTGAGCAGAGGGCCAGAAACCTGGAAGCGGCTGGAAAAGGCTGGTGGGGAACGGCTGAGCCCTGGAGCAGGAGCGTCCGGGAAAGGAAAGGGGCCGCCAGCGACCTCGTCCCCGTCCACCTGCTGCACTGACCGGGCCTGGCGCTGCATTCCCGTCCCCCAGGCTGTGCTGGCGCCGAGGCCAGCCAGGCCCCTGGCGGAAGCGCCCTCCGCTGGCGGGAGCGGGTGCGGCGCCGGGCCCCGAGCCGCGGCGTCCTCGCCCGGGCGCGGCGGGGAGTGGACAGGCGCCGTCTCCCGGGCCCCGAGTCTCCAGTGGGTCACTGCGGTCTGCATCGGCGGCTCCTACCCTCTCGGAGCGCGCGCGCGCGATGCTCCCGCGTCGGGGAAATACAAATCAAGGCAGATACGGGGGGAAAGGATGGAAGCGTTTACTGGCGGGGCGGAGGAGAGGGGGCTGGGCAGAAGCTAGGGGAGGAAGTCGGAGGGGCTGGCCTCTGGATACGGCGAAGCGTCCGTAGGAGGCGGCACCACCACCCGGGACACCTCGATTTGCTGTGGTCCGAGGGACGCCGCCGGCTGCAGGTCCGGAGTCGGAATCCTGGGAGACGGAAAGCTTCGGGTAGGGGTGAGGGCGAGGCTTGGGGCGCAGCCTGCCCGCTTCTGCCCCTCTCCCCGCTGGCCCGGGCGCCCCCACCTGGGAACGCTGAGCGGAGGCAGGGCGATGACGCGGGGCCGCGAGGTGAGCACCACCTCCCCGCGGCTCGCCTCCACCAGGATGTTCCGGATGATGTTCTCCAGCAGCGCCTCCTGCAGGTTGGCGAAAGACGGGAGCCTGCGGGGCACGCGGCGGGGGGTGGGTGGGGGGCGCGGGGGTCAGCGCCGCCCCCCGCCCCCCTCCGCGGCCTCCGCGGGCCTCCTCCGTGCTGCACCGTGTGTGCCGCGCGCTCTGCGTGGATTTTCATCGAACTCCTCGCCCTCCCAACACTACGGGGCATCCTCGTTCCAATTTTCCAGACACCCAGAAGGTGGCTTAAAGGGCCCAAGGTGCCAAACGTCATGCTGCTGGTACAAGTGGTGGGATCCGAATCCAGGCAATGGGAGTCCCCCGGGCCCCATCTCAGGGCCAGGTTTGGGGAAAGGCGTCTAGCGATGAGACGGTGCAGAAGGGACTGGGGTTCCGGAGTCCCGACTCAGACAGAAAGTGGCCACCGAGCAGTCCCAGGGGAAGGGGGGTGCAAGAAGAGGTGGTACTTCTTTCTCTCTTGGTTCTAGAAAACCCTTTAAGAGACTTTGAAGACTAGACCCTCCTTGAAGTGGTGTGATGGTGAATGTTAACAGCTGAGTCTTGGAGAAAAATACTAAGGCTCAGATCTGCACTCTGTAAATAGTCCCACCCAGGCCTTACACGACCAACGTAATGCCAGTGAACACTGAGCTGGGAAGAGATGCACTCAGTAGAGGCCACCCCAGCATACCATTGCCTCTCAGGATCCTTCTGCACGCAGCCCCGTCCAAACCCACACCTGGGTGTGGCTGCTCACCGGCTGATGGCCTCCTTTTCATTTTGCTCTTGCTCCTCCTTCATTATGACCTTCAGCTGCTGCTGCCACTGCCATTTCTGGGACTCCTGGGACATGGGCTGCAGTATGGGCTCTAGCTCTGTCCAAGTCAACTTCTCTTCCTTCTCCTCCATCACATCCTCTACTTCCAGCTCCTCCTTGCCCATCTCCTCTTCCTCTTTTATCTCCTCGTCCTCCTCCTCTTCCTCCTCCAGCTCCTCCTCTTCCTCTTCCCCCTCTTCCTTCTTCTCCAGCCTCCATTTGTCCTCCTCCAGCTCCTTGCCTCCTTCCCTGTCCTCCCAGATGTCAGAGGACGGAGACAGGTCTGGCACTACTCGCAGGTTGCTGTTCTGGGCCATGAACCTGGCGGACTGCTCATTCCAGAACTGGCAAAAGTAAGGCACTGGCTCCACCAGGCTTTGGTCTATGGCCTCATGGAAGGTCTTGTCTTCCAGCAGGCCCCTGGGTGACAGGAAGGGAGACAAGGTCCTTGCTAAGAGGCCTTGCAGTCCCCTGTGGGGCTCTGGTTTCAAGGTTCCCTAAGTGAGGTGACCACAAACAGGTGATAGGTGGGGGAGGGGAGCTCTTAGCCCATTGCCCCTCCCATCCTCCTTTAGAGGAAGGCGTCTTAAGGCCCCATGGAGTCTTAGAAGGGAACATTATATGGTGGAAGCAGAGCCAGGAGGTCAGAGTTACACAGATGAGGGGCAGGAGCCTAGGGAGATTGTTAACTGGCTCCAGACCTCATCTACTAGCTGTGGACAGGGCGGAACTCAGGACCCAGCCTCGGACCCCTCTAGCCCACTCCATTAGAACTTGCACCATTCTGGAGGGCCTGCTCTACTTGTGGAAGGATCTTATAAGGAAGTTCTATTTTTTTTTAGGAAAGGAAGGGCTGGGACTTTAGGGGCTGTGGGTGGACCCAGAGTTGAATGAATGGGGAATGAGGGTCCCGGTGGTCACCTGATAATTGTGTTGAGACAGTCAATCAGTAGCTGCTTCTTCTGCTTTGAGACAGGGGCCCATGTGTCAGGAGATTTTTTCTTAGAAGCCTTCAACTCCTCCTTGGTGTACTTCCTCTTTGGCAGCTCCCTGGGTGGGCCATGACATTGAGTGGCCTGGGCAAGCCACTATGCTGGGATTGGGGGCATGAACAGTGGTGGGGGCCGCATAGTCATGAAGACATAGATGAGTCTCAGGTGGCCCCAGCTTTAACTTAAACATGGTGCTACTACATTTGGGGAATTAAGCCCGACTCTCAGAGTCAACACAGGACCTAGAGAAGCTCCCTAAGGAGCTTTGGTTCTTTGTTCCAATCCTGATAAGGGCCTAAGCAGTAATAGGGCCATCCTGGGCCCAGCAATGCCCCATTACCCCCACTGCATGTCACTTGCTCTAAGCCTCAGCAAGGGTTGGGTCTGGGCAGCCCCTGTTCCAGAGTGGGTGGGAGAGGCGGCTGAGAGCAGAGGGAGACCCCTCCCTCCCTGAGAGTTTACCTGTGCAAGAAGTGTCGGGGAAAGTCAGAGAAGAAGTTGGCCAGGAAGTTGTCAGTGCCGTGGGTCCTGGCAGTGAGGCTCAAGTAGAGCATGCCTGGTGAGGGCGGCTGGGGGCATGGCCAGGTTGTCTCCTCCTTTGGGATCTTAAGATTCCAGCTGGTGGGCCGGCTGAAAGACTGCTGTTTCTTGATAGGGGGCAGTGTCTTTGGGAAGGGAAGGGGAAGAAATGGATGGCAGGAGTGTGGGGACTGCACTCCCATCATCGATAGGTCTCTAGCACCCCAACCAGGCCTTTGGGATCACATAGGGGTTTGACTCCACCCACTGGCACTTTCATCTTTCCCTTCTAGGAAGCTGGACCGGGGGTTGGAGGTATTTCTGAGAGTGAGGAAGGGTCTTCTCAAATTATCCCAAGGAGATGGGCCTGAGGTTTATGGCCTTACCTTGTACCTCCTCATAGGTTCACAAGCTGTACAATATGCCCTTCTCTGTGGAAGCAAAAAGACCCCAGCTTAGAGTAAAAGAGGCTTAGAGGTACTCCCCTCTCCCTACCCTTCCTGCTAACCCACTGGAGTTCTAAGGCCAATGCCAGGACCTGCTGGCCTCTTGGTCCTGCCCAACTTCTAACCACACCCTCTTCCAGAACCTTCCTTAGGGAAATGTGGCCTGCCTGAAAACAAGTAAAATATGGTCGTCCAACTGAAGGAAAGAGGAGATGTCATCAAACACATGCAGGATGCCCCAAGGGAGCTTGTCCTTGTGCCCTGGAGATTTGTGGTTTGGTATGACAGGAAACAGCCTCCCTTATTAAGACTTAATTCAGAAATCCTTTCTTCCATGCCCTCAAGACGTGATTTCCATTCACAGTTGGGCCAGAGCTTCAGAGTCTCTCCCTAGGGGTTCAATGTGGTAGGCACAAGAGGGATCCAGGTATAAGAATGGCGGAAGCTAAGAGATTGTAGGAGGAACCAAGACAAACGTTTGTCTCATATTTATTATCAGTTTCCCCCAACAAATGCTCATAGCCCCCATATTTAATGAATGCTTACTGGGGGGCTAGGCACTTCACATGTATTAATTCATTAAATTCTCCAAAAGAGCAATGAAACGGATAATGTTTTACTCTCATTTAAAAATATTTTTAAAACTTTTATCCTTGGGAAATTGTAAACTTATACAAAAGTTGAGAGAATGCTACAAAGAATCTTCCATTACCCACTACACAGCTTCAACAACTAGCAACTCATGCCGATCTTATCTGTTACACCCCACCTCTGGATTATTTTGAAGCCAATCCCAAGTATCACATTTTACAGTTGAAGACACAGAGAGAAGTTAAATAACTTGACCAAGATTACAAGAGCTGGAAATTGCCGAAGCCAGGAATTAAAACCGGGCAACTCGTTCCCAGAGACTGCACCCCAAACCACCATGTGGAACTGTCCTCCGTCAGAAGGTGAGCTCTATCTTGTTTCCCCTGGGTCTTCAGAACCCAGCACTGAGAAGGCACTCTTTAAATACTCGCCACATGAAGCGGGGAATGGTCGGCCAGCCTTCTGTATCCTGAGAGTCTCTTGTGGAGATGCCGTGCTTAGCAAAATGAAAGAAATCTAAGCTCTTAGGTTTGCATGTAGAACCCCCTCGGGTCACTCCCTCTGTTCCCTCTGCTAAGGCCAGTCGGAAGGATCTGTGGTGTCCAAGGCCCACTCTGCCCTCCTCACCTTCACTGATTTCCTGTCTGTGATGGTGAACTCTACTTCCTGCCGCACCTTCTCGTCCTTCCACTCCTGCAGTTCCTTATGGTACTGCTTCAGCAGCTCCTGACGGTACACCTGTCACCCGGGACAAGGAGAAAGAAGGCCAAAGTCTGGGGCAGGGGCTTATGGTCTAGGCTTATAGCCTAGATCTGTGCTGTGGGCTCCCCACTCTTTCAGGGACTGGCTGTCCAGGAGTCTGGGGATTTCATAGCTCACCCCATCACCCAGGACTAGGTTCTCTTTGAGGCTGATCCTACCTTGCATACCAGGTCCATGCTGTAGAAACTGGCATGAACTGAAGCCTTCAGAGTCACCACAAATGGGATCATCTCTTCAGGACCTACCTTCCCTCTCATGGGACTCACGGACACCTGTTGATTTGGGGAAGGAGTCTCTGGAGCTTCACAGGGATGGGACAGGACAAGATGGGATGGGATGGGATAGTTCTGGAGCCCTGCTAAAGGTTCTGACTCTGTGGACACGTGACACTCTTACCTCCCCGAAGTCTAGAGGCTTCAGCTGCCAGACGAAGATGACTGTCTCGTTCTTGGAGATGTTGTTGAAAAACAGCAGGCGCCTGCACTTGCTCTGCACAGGAATGTTTCCCAGGGAGATGTGAGACTGGGACAGGAAGACATTCTGTTGGTGGAGACAATACAGCAGCAACTTTGGAAGGTGAAGAAATAATCATAGCAACCACTGCCAGTTACTGAGTGCTTTCGACAGGCCAGGTACCATGGTAGGCAATTTACATGCATTCAATCCTCCCAGTAGCTCTATGGTATAAATACTACGATTATCCCCATTTTACAGACGTGCCGCTAAGGTTCGGAGAGCATGACTCTTTTCTCCAAAGGTCTCACTCAGGTTCCACTGGGATAAACCCAGCCAATATCTCTCTAAAGGCTATGATTTTGGCCACTAAAATAGGCAATGGAAGGGATGAGAAATCACAATTTGCTTAGGGAAAGCGGAACTCAACATAATGGAAGTCCCTGAAGGATGGTTGTAAATTAGTGGGTGATCAGCTGTTGGTATCATCACTGGGCACAGAACAGGAGCTATGTTGTAGGAGTGTCTGGAAAGACTGAGGCCACGTGAAAGGGGCACTTTCTCTCTGTCCAGACCAACTGCCTCCAGGGTTGGGACTATGTCTGATTCTTCTCTCTGTTCCCAGGGCCTCAACAGTGCTCATCCTGCAGTAAGAGTCCAAAAGGAGCAGGAGCAGAAGGGTGGACAGGCAGATGTATGAGGTGATAGTGACTGAACGGCTGCGTGGAAGGGTTAATGGAGAACTGGGTGGATGGGTAGATGGATGAATAAATGGGCCAGACCTCCCAACAGTGAGGAGCAGAAAGGTAGTGTTATTGACCTTAGATTTCTTTCAGCAAAATCCATCTAGATCCAGGAGAGGGACTTTTCTGTTTGAAGATAATACTTTACAGCCCCAGAATTGGAGAGCTTTTTTCTACCCTTTCTAATAACCCCATCCCAATGCCCAGAGAAGAAGGAGGGATGGAGGGCCCTGCAGCAGGTGGAGTGGCTTGAGCAGGAACACCTGTGGGCACTAGGTGGCAGGATAAGCCTCCTGTGAAGCTGGTGGCGCGTCCTAAATCTGAAGGGCTGATTCCAGGCTTCATCTCTCTATTCCTCCTTTCTCAGCATCATCTCGTTTCCTTCCCAGCCTCCCCTTCCCTTTGCACTGGCCACCCTGGGCTCTCAAAGCTCCTCCGAGGCCTCAGGTCTTTCCAGCTTCTTTACCCCTACCTGTCCAGAGATCATTAGTCTTGAGTGTGTGCTGTTGTCCCATGAGATGCTGTGGAAAGGGGCTGTGTCCCCCATGACATGGGGGTCATAACCCACTCCCTGGAAGTGGATGATGGCTGAGTTCCATCCCAGGATGTGTATTGGCACGTCTACCTGGGAAATTAGGAGGATGGGGGAAGGGATTGGTCAGAGCAAGATCTGCTGAGGAGGCCAACTCCAACCCGCACTCATGATAGCCCAGGCTGCTACTCACCGTGTAGGTCTTGGCCTCAATAGGTGAGAAGATCCATAAGACCCGAGCAGTTGTGCCTGGCTGGATCTCCCCTTGGGGGTTGAGGCAGAAGAAGATAGGGTGATCGAAATTTTTTTCCTGAACCTGTGACAGGACGTTGGTCTGGATCTCATATGTCACAGGCACCGAGCCACCATTATACAGCTCATAAATCTGCAGAGAGTGTGAATAGAGAAAGCTCCAAACTGGCTCACGGCTGCAATGCAGAGAGCCTGGGATTCTGTTGGCCTCCATGATGTCATGCTTACAGGCCCAGAGCTCCCCTAAATACCTCTGATTTCCCTATGGCTTCATCACCCAAAAAGTATATAAGTGTATTTTCAATCTGTGACATTTTGGGATAATCTGTAAGCCTTATTTTATTTGCTCTCAACTTCTCTTTGTCAAGGTGTAAGGGGACACTAATGCTCATCTCCTTAGCATTAGAATTTAGGGAAATGTCCTGACATGCACCATCTAGGCCCTTCAGCATTTTCTAGGCTCTGGTTCTAATCACCTGTAAGGCTGCCACTTTGCCACATTTGTCATTATAGGCAGTACTGCTTAAAGGCAGATAAGGAAGTACAGGGAAGGTGTGAGGTCCCCCAAGACTAACTCCAAAGTATGGAAATCACAGAACATCCTGGGGAAAAAAAACCCAGAGATTTTCTGTTCCAATCCTTCATTTTAGAGATAAGAAAATGAAAGCCAGGGAAATAAAGAGTTCATCTGTATTAAAGTGTGGGCCCCTCATCTTGCTCAGTACCCACTCCTAAATATGCTGACTTTATTTCTGTAGCCTGGACCACCCCCTGAGCTCCAGACCTGGAACCAACGTCTATTTGATAACCCCTCTTGGTTATCTCATAGGCACCTCAAAGTTAGCCAAAACTAAACGCTTCACTTTAAAACCTGTCCCTCCCCTCAGTTTATCTCCTTTTAGCAAATGGCACTACATATTCTTATGAGCTCAAACGAGGAGTCCAATAATATCCTCAGTCTCTCCCTTTCTCCTATTTCCCAGATCCAGTCCCCACCAAGTCACAATGATTCTGCCTCCAAAATGTAAATTAAATCTCTCCCTTCTCTCTATTTCCACTGCCCTCTTGCAGGTCCAGATTACCATCTGTCATCAACTTATGAACGAAGGAGGAAGCATGGCCACAGTTGTGGAGTTTGGTTGGAGGCACAGCTGGGTCTCTTGACTCTAAATCTGGGGGCATTTTCCACGGTCTTCGTTCAGGGCTACAAGGGAGCAGTCTCGTCTCACATGAGTCTTTGACATCCTTTTTGAATAACGGGGCCTCTGCAAGCTTGGGCAGGCCCAGCTTTGGATGGGACTTCTGGGAAGCTAGTGGGGTAGAGGGTGGTGTAGGGAAGTGAACAGAGCTCGGGGCTAGGGGTTCCCCTCTCGGGTCCCAGAAGCCCATTCCTCTGCCTCGAGGCTGATTGCCTGCCCAGGAACAATAAGGGCTTCTAAAGGGCTAAAAATTCCAGGGTTGTGAACTTTTGGAGGAATACTATGTTCCCCTCTTAAAGATTTCCAATGTACATATTTCAGAGCAAAGAAACCTAATTTCCCCCAAGTAATAAAGAAAATTCTATAGCTTCATGAGAATCCACATTCCAGTTTTTCACATTCAAGAAAGATATCCTTCTTGGACCAATGAATTTCACTGTGGCCAACACCCGTTAGTAAGCAGGTCATGAAACCACTTTAGTGGGTCATGTCCAGCATAAAAAAATAAATGGAACAGAATAAAATAAAAAGAAAACAGTACTTTGCATATAGTAGTGTATGTATTACCTGTGATACTTTCGTTTCAGTTGTATGCGTAACGTATGTACTGTGTTATTATCCAAACTATATTAATTAGTGTGATTCATGGTCAAAGAAGTTTGAAGAGCCCTGTGCTAGGGGAGAAGAAAATCCCTTCTTTTGCATGGGAAGGAGGCCTCGAACCAGAAAGTTGAAGGCCCTTGCCTTGGGTCTCTCCTAGTTGCCCATTCTCAGAGTTGAGCCTCTTAGAGTGAAGGCTTCCAGTGGGCAGGGTCTGTGTCACCCTGTCAAGGGCTGATGCAGCTATATAAAGATCAACAGTTAAGCCTCTTGTGACCAGGACAATGTAGACCACTGACCTGCCGTGGGGGCAGTGGGTTCCCAATGGGGACAGGGATGAACTTGTGGCTTGTGGACATGAAGTGCACGTACTTCTGCTCCAGCTTCACTGTCACACCTATGAAATTTAGCTGGAAATAGATAGCTCATGAGTAGCATCCTCCTCTGGGAGGAAATGAAGCACCTAGGAGATCCGGCCTCCAGCTGCCTGGGAGACATAGTTCTCCACTCTTCTCTCGGTTGTTCAGGGCAGGACCAGGGCTGGGGCCTTACCAGGATCTCCCGGCCATGGGACACCTTGAAGAGCACAGGGAGGCGATCAGTGCCAACAAACAGGTGGCTGGGAGGAGACAAATTCAAGATGAGTTATTGAAACCCAGTACAAGTGGGAGAACAAATGGTCAGACCTGTGGTTTTGAGCCCACTAGCCCCTAAGAGTATGTGGAAGCCCCTGAGTTGGGACAGCAGGAGGCAAATTAAATTTCCCCTGCAGGTCTTCCCAAGGTGGTTTCCACTCAGGGTGACACGGAGTCACACAGTGCATGGCCAGGCTCCTCCAGGAGCCAGGGGAAAGGGGGAGTTTCTAGGACTGGAAGTGCAGGGTGGGTGGGGTGGGGAAGCACCTGTATTTGAACTCCACCACCTGCTCCTGCCCAGGGCTCAGGCTCCCGGCCTTGGGGCTGATGGAGAAAATACAATTGTCCTGCACGCGCATTTGGTGCAGCTCAGTGCTGTCAAACTCTGCTCGCTCTGCCCATAGCTCCAGGTCGATCTGCTGGTCACTTGGAAAGAGGAAGGCCCTGGGATAGGGTGAAAAGCAGGAGGTGTGAAGTCTCTCAGTCAGAACAGAGAGGCAGGAGTTCCTCTGTGCCTCTCCATTTCATCTCCCCATTTGGCAAGCTGTCTTATGAATGGCTGAGCAAACATAACTGTTGTGGATTCTCATTTCACAGTAGCCCCCTAATCCCAGGAACAGAACCAGGGCTGTGGTGCTAACTAGGAAGTGGGGGTCACTTATATATGTGGGTCACTTGGAGCTGGCCATTAACGCTGTACAGGTTTCTTTGACAAAACATATGAGGCACCTAGGAATGACAGCAGGATCAGCTTTGGGCCCTGAGAGAGACAGTGTGCTGGTCAGCTTGGG
The DNA here is from genome assembly GCA_030015415.1 of Cynopterus sphinx. NCBI lineage: Eukaryota > Metazoa > Chordata > Mammalia > Chiroptera > Pteropodidae > Cynopterus > Cynopterus sphinx. The sequence continues at coordinate 194,317,053 of CM057379.1, forward strand.
GTCAAGGTGGAGAACACATGCCCAGCAGAGTCGGTGTTCTGGAATCTGAAGCATAGCTGGGCGTAGATGAATGCCCCTGAAATGCCTTGTGATGTAGCAAAGTAGACATTGCTCTCTAAGTAGCTGACCAAATGGGTAATAAAGGGGTCTCAAGGCCACATTCTGAAAAGGAAGACCCTTTCACTCAAGGCCACATTCTGAAAAGGAAGACCCTTTCACTCTTGGAGAGCCGGCACAGAGATGGCCTCAAATTGGGCAGAGGCTACGAACAGGGAGCAGTCAGAGGGGAAAGAAAAATGACCAACACATCTGAAAAGGCTCAATGGGAGTTAGAAAAAGCAAATCAGAACTCCTTTGAATCAATCTTAAATATTTTCATGTTGAAAATGTGAAAAAGACAGAACAGAGATACCAGAAAAAAAAAAAGTACATGTGGATACCTAATATATCACAGCAATGGTATTAGCAAAACAAAATGACTTTTCAATAAATATTACCTGCATAATTTGCTAAACATATAGAAAGTAAGTAAATCAATCAATCAATCAATCAATCAATAAAATTCTCCTTTATTACACAACAGAAAGTACGTCTATAATTCTAGGTGGGTTAAATAATTAACTGAAAGAAAAACTTGTAGAAAACAATTAGTAGGATATATTTGTGCTTTCAGAGTAGGTAAGGAGAAATAAATTATAATTTTCATTTAAAAGACTTGCTTAGCAAAATTTGCTATTAGGAAAGTAAGCAGAAGTTACATATCATAGATGATATTTTTAACACAAATAACTGGATCAGTAGTTATTACAGAAAAGAAGAAAAAACACCCAGAAAAACTGTTCTAAATCATTAAGCAAAAATCCCCCAGCAACCTGATTTTAAAAATTACCAAAATTTCCGAGCAGGCACGATGTAAAAGTGAAAATAACTTCCATAAAAAATACAATAAATACTAATCCTGATTTGTGTCTAGATAACTTGACAGCCAATACAAACGAAGCACAGTGACATCAAAAGTTGGCAAATATGTGGACAATGGCCTCATTATATACTACTGATGGGTGTAAAAAAAAATTACCTCCAATGCTGGTAAGTTTAGAAAGAAGAGACACCCTCAAACATAGAGAGGGAGAGAAGAAGCTGCTACCACCTGTGGGTGTATGAATTTAGAATAAAAAAAAATGTCTATGCACTCTGACTCAGAAATTCTATTTTGGGGAAGTAACCTGCAAGAATGAATGCACACGCGCGCACACGCACACACACACACACACGCACACGGATGTTTACTACAACTTTCTTTGTAGTGGCAAAACAAAACAAAACGCTGGGAACAACTAATGTCATCCAATAAGGAAGCGATTTAATAACTTACAGGCCATTCATGTCATGGAATATTATGCAACAATTAGAATGAGTTGAAATTGTATGTGTGGATCTGAAGGGAACATCATTGGTTTACTGCTGAGTGAAAAACGTTCCTAATGCAACCATGAGCAGAAAGTAATGTGTACAAGGATTGTATCATTACTATAAAAAAAAAGAGAGAGAGAATGACCCTGAAACCGTGTCTGCAGGCCTATATGTTTGTTGTACAAACGCTAAGAGCAGAGGCACACTCCAAACCCTCATCACCCCAGCATGGTAGACTTGGAGAGGGAGCTGGGGAGCATTTTATTTTTTTTTTCCATTACTTGTTTATTGTTTGACTTGTTACAGGCGAATAAAATGCTTTTGTTGTTTTATCTGGGGATATTGATCAGCAGCAAAAGTAGAGATTTTGCTATTTTGGGGTCACTCAGATAGTTTAAACACCTCTATCTCCCTCACCGCCCTCACCCAGTCCCCCTGCAAATACTCCTGAGCTCCTTTCCCCTGCTAGTCCTCTAGTGTGGCTCCCCATCTGGGCACTGCAGCAGTCTTCCCACCTGTCCCCCTGCCTCAAGCCGCTAATCTGTTTCTCGCCCCACGCCCCAGACCAGAGTGTCATGTCTTGAAAGTAGATCATGTATTTGCCCCCATATCAGCTTACACCCCACTGATGCTCTAGGAAGAAGTCTAAACTCTCAGAAGGAGTATCTCAAGGCCTAGACTTGGCCACTGCCAGCCTCACCAGCTGCATCTGAGGCCCATCCCTCCCTCCCTTTCAACACTCCCGTTAAGTGGTGTCCTTTCCTCTTAGCCACCTGCATGTCAGGCACTCTGTTGGAAGGCTCTTTGCAGCCTCTGCCTCTCTGCCAAAGCTGCGGGTCTAGCTTAGTTGTAGCTTTCTTCAGGAAGCCTGTCTGATGTGCCACCACCCCCACATCCAAAATAGTGCCAAGTAGCCTTCAGTGCTGCACACACCTCTTTCACAGCTCACATCACCCTATACCAAAGGGCTGGTCTGCCCGGACAGCCCTGCCACACCTGCAAGGCAGGGCCTGGGCTCGTCTGCATTTCTATTTTGATGGACAGCCTGGAGCCTGCACCTAGGAAGCCCCAGTAAAGCTTTGGACAATGACCTAATGAGTGCATGAGGGAGAAGATGCTGTTAACCAGCCTCTGTAAGAAAATCTTCCTTAAACGCAAGGCCCAAGGGCAGAGGCATCGGAGGAGAAGCTTGGAGGGCGAGGGCAGTGATGTGGCTTCTTTTCCCCCATGCTCTCCTCATCCTTGGGGTTCCCACTCTGTCTGTCCTGCCTGCTGCCACCTCCAGGCCAAGTCCACACTCCCTGTTCCTTGCTGGTCTTGGCAGGAATAAAACCTTCAGTTTGTTCTTTATAAGCTCAGCAGAGACCAACTAGAATTTTCAAAAATAGCCTTCTAAGGAATGGAAAGGAAACACAACACAAAAAGCCTAGGAGAGTCAAGCCATCTAAGGAAGGTTTCCTGTGCTTGGAATCCTGGAAGAAGCACAGATTGCCTTTCCTAAACCTCAAATGATCTCCTGATGGATGGGCCCAGCTTGATGGGCACTCTGCCTAGGTTTCCTCCCGCCTTGGTTCCCAGCAACCTGGACCCTCTCCATGGAGAGTGTGAGCGGGCTTGCTCCTACACAAACACAATCCACCAAATACCTTGTTCCATGCCAGGACACAGGCCGACACCGCTTTTCCTGCCCCCACCTCAGAGCCCCATAGGACCTGGCTCCTGGCCACTCAACGAGCCCAGTGAATAGCAGATCCGGAGCTCAAAGCGGACCCTGGGCCCTCCCCATCAGGCCGGCAGCCCTGCCTGCCAAGCTTCCTCAGTGATTCAGGGCCAGGAATCCTCAATTACGCAAAGTCCCGGCCTTTTTCAGACAGGAGCCACATAGCTTCCCCAGCTCAGTGAGGGGTGGGACAATTCAGAGAGTAAGGAGCAGCCAACACACCCCTAATAATGCAGACCCCCCCACCCCCGCAAGACCCTCTGCTAAGGCAGGAAGGTTCTTGAGACCCCAGTGCCCCTGCCTGCATATTTTCTCTCTCCTCTACCCACTGCCACACCCCGGCTGGACTCCTGGTTCTCTCTCTAAGCCTGACCCCAGATGGGGGCATGTCTCTCTCACCTCCACTTAGCCAAGCAAAGTTGGAAGTCATCAAAAGGAAGTTTACTAGGATATCAAGGCATGTGGCAGGAGCAGGGAGGAAGACGAGAAAAAGTCCTGACATGGAAATGGGAAGTTTACTGGGCACGAGTTTGGGGCCCAGTGGGAGGAAAGCCAAGCACAGACAGGGCCAAACGTGGAGGGCTCAGGAGAAGCATAGCCTGCCCTGCAGCCAGCCCTGACTCCTCCGGCAGCTCTGAGCATCTTTACTCAGTCACAGCATTCTTCCTGAATCTGTTCTGTGGCCGCAGATCCCTGTCCATCCCTGACGGAGACCCTCGACTCATCCCAGTGCAGGCTTGGCCCCCACTAGACTGGGGTTCTGTCAGGGGTCCCCCAGCGCCCAGCAGAAGCACTGGTGCGTGAGAGCAGTTCAAAGCCTTGCTGACTAACTGGCGTAGGTGGGGGCTTTGGAGTTGGACAAATCTAGGTTTGAACCTGGCTGTGCCTACTAATGGCTGAGTGATCTTGGCTGAGTCCTTAGCCTCCTGTCTGTGAATGAATCAGCAGATGATTTTTTCCACAGGATTGGTATGAAGCTTGGAGGAAAAACGTCTTGTAAAGCACAGTGCCTGGCATGTAGCAGATGCTCAATGGATGCTTCTCATTCATTAAGTACCGAGATAACCGTGCCAGTCTCCAGCAGGTGATTCCACTGGAATCGCCACTTCTGAGCCTATTGACACAGGCCAGAGATATAGGCCCTGCATCCTGCTGGGCAACCCCAATTCCATCCCGGCCTCCACACCCATCAATGGGGGACCGGCTCCTCACAGACATTAGGCAGCCAGGTCTACCACCAGCAAGAGAAGGCCTCCAGCACCTGCCTCCCAGGCCCCCAGCCACCCACTCCATGCCAGCCATACCAGTCCAGGGGCACCACTCCACTGTTCTTCAGGGCCAGGAGCACCACAGAGGGTGGGGCCTCTACTGGTGCTGCCCCAAAATTGAAGTCAAGCTTCAGAGGGGTGAAGATCGGGGGGATCTGGCTTGTGCTGTGTGAAGCAGAGAAATAGGCTCAGAGACAGAGATGGAGACAGGGTGGGGCCCTCCCAGAGTGGCTGGCTTGGCACTCATATCCCTACAGTTAGAGATTCTGGGACCCAGGAGAGAGTGAGCTAGGACTTCAGACTTCAAGCCAATCCCTGCTTTGTCCAGGCCCCTCCATGGACGGTAAAGAATTTGGGGAGAGATAGCTATTTCTTGGACAGGGCCTGGTGCAGGTGTGTGGGCAGAAAGCTCAAAAACAACCCCAGATAGACTTTGCCCCTCCCTCAGGCCCAGCTTACCTATGCCGGGTGGGCACCTTGTAGGTGAGCTCCAAGGGGGTGGGGTCACGCGTCAAGTAACTGTTAAGCGTGTCCAGGGAGAAGAGGTGCCACAGGTGCATCCGGGTGATGCCCTCAGCGCTGCCCATGGAGCAGGCGTCCAGGATGGAGAGTAAGGGGTACACGGCCGTCAGGAAAACTCGACACAGCTCCTGCTTCTCCCCAACTTTATTATCTGGGGGAAAGGGATGTGGAAGAGAGGAGTGAGCTCGCCTCCCAGCTCCCCTGGGGCAGGGCGTGCTGGACCCCTGGCAAACCTGCCCCTGGGCCCTTGTCGGGGGCAGCAGGTGTCTCCCAGGCTTTGGACATTGCCAACGACGGCCAACCCTTGTCTCACACTTCCATGTACCAGGCACAGCCCTAAGCGCTTTGCACACACCACTGTGTTTAATGTGAAACATCACTTGTATTCAAACTAATTCTCACAAACAGCTTTGTTGAAACATTTATGTGCCATAAAATTAATCCTTTTAACGCATACAACTCAGCGTTCTTTGTAGTCAGAGTTGTGCTACCATCGCCTCTATTTAATCCTAGAACATTTTTACCACCACAAAAAGAAACCCAGTGCCAAGCAGCTGTCACTTCCCGTTCTCCACAATCCCCTACTCCTGGAAACCCCTCATCTGCTTTCTGTCTCTATAGATCTGCGCATTATGGATGCCCCGTATAAATGGAATCATACACACTGTGGCTTTCTGTGACCAGCTTCTTTTATCTGGCATGTGTTCAAGGTCCATCCATGTGGTAACCTGTAGCAGTGCTTTCCCTTTCCTTGCCTGTGTGTCATTATTATCCCCATTTTACAGATGTGGAAATCGAGGCACAGGGAGGTGAAACAATTTGCCAGGATTACAGGGCTAATGAGCGCACCCTTGCACACTCACACTCACTCTGCTAGCTGTCTGGAACCTCCAAATCCCCCACCCAAGTCCTGCTCACACAGTTCTTCCCCTTCCCTTCAGGCACTGGCTCTCCATGCCAGGTGACCCAGGTACCTCTGTGGGAGAGGAGAGAGTAGCTGATGGTCCAGGAGTACTGGGACCGGTGGCTGGGACAGGCAGTCAAGCAGATGGTATCCTGGGACCGGGGTGGCATGCTGCCCTCTGTGCGATCCAGCTGGAGAGCTGCTCAGGGATGAGCCAGGTGTAGTCAAGGGCAGAGAGGCCCTTGATGTCATCTGGAGAGGCCCTGCCTCTCATCCTACTCCTTCCCAGATACCCTCCCCGGGGCCAGTAAAGCACTGGCTACAGAGCAGGTTCTGAGCCAGAAAGTGAGAAGCAGAATCCCTCCTCCCAGACCAAGATGGAGGGGACCTATCTTTGTGTCATTGGCCCTGAAGCCCATGAGGTAGGTGCCACCAGTTTACAGTTGAGGAAACTGAGGCTCAGAGAGGGCCAGCCCAATGCCACACATCTAGAAAGTGGAAGCACCAAATTTTAAGCTCTGCTCTGTGTGCCCCAAACCATGGACTAACGAATGGTTTTAACCAGTGCCCCTCACTGCTCACCTCCCCAGCCCCAGCCCCAGCCAGGCCCAGTACCGAGGGGTTCGTTGTCGGTGCCCTCAGGGCTGCACTGCTCCAGGACCAGGTGATAATAGAGGGCACAGTGGCCTTCGTTCAGGAGCACAAGCCACCTGGACTGTCTGCTGTTCACCATCACATTCCCAAAATCCAGCTCCTTCTCCTTTGCCTGAGAGCCAGAGTCAGCCAGTGTGGGCGGCGGGGGGCGGGGGGGACTCCCCTAGGCCCACTGCCCTGGCTTTCCCACCCCTGGCCTTAGAGAATCCCCAAGGAAGGGCCAGAGGGCTCCTATCCCCTGCCCTCTTGGACTCGGGCCCCCTGGAGTACCCTGGCTTGTGCCCTGGCTCCCAGCTCCCCATGCCAACCCACTAAGGTTCTCCCACTCACAGAAATCCTGCTGGTGATGCCCACGCCCACCAGCCGTATCATGTAGTGGGTGGTGGTGGAGGGCTTAGTGTTTGGGGGCAGGCCGGCTTCCCAGATCCACACCCCCACTCGGAACAAGTACTTGGTCTCCTCCAGAGGGCTGAAGATCCACGTCAGCATCTGGAGTCACAGAGATCATCCTTGTATGGGGGTTTTCTGGAACCCCCTGCCCAGGCTCCTGGCCGTCTGAAGTCCCACTGCAGGATATCAAGCTATGGGAACCCTTTCTGAGTATTTACCTCGTGTCAGGCACTTTATGTACATCGTGTGTTATCTCCCTAAGCCTCTGAAGCTGGGATGTGAACTCTCAAGACTAACTCCAGAGTTTGTGTGGCCTCTCACTTTATCGATTACTACCCCTGGACTCTTACAGATACCATGTGTTGGTGGTTTGTGGCCCAAGTTTGGCCTGCCAGCTCGCCTATAAGGCTCTAGACCAGGATGAGGGTTTGCTAGTTTGTGTCCTGGCCTGTGACACCCCCCTCCAGATTGCCACTGTGACCTCTAGGAGTCCCCTTCCTCGCTCCTTAATGATAGCCATCCATCAGGCCCCGAATCTACCTGTTCCAAACGACCTCCCAGTGATCTCAGTTTGGGGGACCGTGGAGGGAGCGTGGACTTGGCCCTGGGCAGTGGCATCAGAAACCCTGGTTCAAGTCCCAGCTCTGCATCTCCTAATTTACAATCTTAGCACATGGATTTTTCTTCTCTAAGTCTCAATTCTTTCGTGCAAAATGAGAGGTGCGGATCATGGTCATCCCACTTACTCATGAGGCTGGGGGAGGTGACTATGGATTGAATGGAAGGTGCACGTAATAAGCCTGGCCTGGTCAGGCATGAGTAAGAGATGATGATGCAGGTGAAGATGGTGGGTACCCAGGGCAGGGCACTCACGAGGCTCTCGTTGGGCTGGATAAGTCCCCTGGCAGGCTGGACGGCCAGCATCTTCTGGTACTGCTGGGAGATCTTCCACTCAAACTCCAGGGGCAGACGCGTGGGGTTGCGTAAGGTGAAGAGGCTGGTAGAGGAGCAGCCTACCCGGGTGGGTTTGAAGAAGATACTTTTATTGGTGTCCAGCTTCAGCTGTAGCGGTTCCTCCCGGCTCTGCATGCTCACCTCCTGGGGTTAGAGGAGGAAGGGCTGTGCCCTGACCTCACCCTGCAGCCCGGGTGCCCCCAAATCTCCAGAAAGCCACAGTGGGCAGATTTTCCACCTTGGAGAAGGCAGCAAAAGGCCCTACACCAGCCTGGGCATGGGCAGCTTGTATTGAAGGCAGAGCAGGTTGGGACTGACTGAGGAGATGGTTCTTGAACTTCAGGACTGAGAGAGGCTGTGCAGACCATTTCATGGGCCAGACATGGGTCCACACCTTGGACCCTTTCCCTGGCCTGGCCCAAACACCCCTTTATCACCTGCAGATAAGAGTCTTGCATTGCCCCTGCTCCTTCCTGTGGGACTTCTTGTCCCAGACCCCAAGAGGTGAACAGGTAGGGCCCTGAGGATTGGGAGAGCTGTTCACAGATATTGTGTTTGTGTGTGTGTGTGTGGGGGGTCTTCGTGTTGCCACACTAGCTCCTGGAGGGGGAGCAACCCCTTAACCTCTTTAAGTGAGCTTTAAAGGCCAACTCCCAATAATGGCCCATTCCCAAGGGCCCTGTCTCCCTCCTACCTTGAGATACTGGGGGCAAAAGTTGAACTGCAAGTAGAAAGTGTGCTGCTTCCAAGAGTTGCCCTTGGGATAGGTACAGATGAGGAATATCTGGTGGGCGCCAGGGGCCACAAGGCCTGAGGTGGGCCTCAGGGAGATGTCCGAGGTGCTTTTGGAGTCCAAGTTGAAGGTCATCAGCATGGAGCCTTTGTTGATCAGGAGCAGGCTGCGGTAGGAGGGTTCGCTGGGAGACACTGCAGGAAATAGCTGTGGTGCAAGAGGAGAGAGACTCATGCTCAGACCTACATGCCCTCACACCCTGATACACACTCAGGAAAGTATATGTGGGTGTGGGTGGGGCTGTCTCCAAGGAAATCCAAGATGCTTGCACACAACCCAGTCAATGCCCGGGAGCAGGGAATGGCAGGAGGCCACAGCTGGGCACCAAAAAATGCTTCTTTTTCCAGGGACCTACAGACAGGAAGATGGAGTGAACACAGGAACTGGCCCCAGGAAACTCAGGCCTCCAAGACCCCTCTTTAAGGTTAAGTGAGAGTTCTTTCATTTTAGGGTGCCCTCATACCATCCTTTGGAGAACCCTCTTTCAGAGATCCTGCTCCAGAAGCTCTGGGCAAGCAGTCTCTCCTAGGTGATTCTTTTGCAGGTGGCTGAGGGGAATCCACTTTGCAAAAGGGAAAAGTCCCGGCAATCCCAGCTTCCAACACTCTTTAAGCATCTAGGGTGTGGCCAGCACCAGGCTAAGAGGTGAGCAGACCACAGAACACAAGGCCCAAAGTTACTGGCTAGGGTGCCCCAGCCAGCTGGGCAACAACCACACTGTGTGAGGCAGCAGGATAGCAACACAGGCCCAGAGAATGCTGGACAACAGTAAAGGCCACACATCACTGGGAGGAACTGGACAAAGGAAAGGGAAGGGGGAGTCCGTGAGGAGAACTCTGCAGTCAGAGGGGCTTTGGGAAGGGGTGCCCTTGAGCAGAAGTGTAGCTGGTAGAGGACAAGATCACCTCTAAGTACATTCTCCAAAAGTGGTGCCTCACCAGCAACATGAGGCACGAAGACAAGTGAAAAGACTGATGACATCACTGATGCAGAAACCAGACTTGGTGCTTGGCTGTCTAGCTCCAGAGTCTGTGCTTTCAAGCCCTATGTCACCCTGCTGCTCAGAGAGGAGAGACCTGGGAATTGTGACTCCCCGACAAAGGGGCTAATCCAAGGGTTTGGCTCCGTGACCCTTCTCACCCAGGCCTGGGTGATCCCCAAGGGCAGGGGCTTAAGGTGTGGTGGTGGTACCGCTAACAGGTATCAGTAAACAGGGGACAGACAAATGAAGAAGATGAAGAATTTAAAACCTGAGAAGGTCAGAGAGTATTCAGATGGAGCAGGCAGGAGCCAGCGGTCCTAGCCCCGGACTCTCCCCAGTCCCAGTGACGTGGCCCAGGAGAGTGCCCTCAGTTGGCGTAGAGCCCCAGGGGCTGGTGGTGGGGAGATCAGGACGGCCAGGGAGGCTGCTGCGATTTGTTTATGAGGCCGTCAGAGAGGAAAGAGGTATCTGCACGCCACAGCAGAAGCCAGGCTTTCCTGTCCCACTTTCCACTGCTGCGGGGGCCACGCTCACCTTGGGGGTGTCCAGGGAATATTGGGGGACGTGGTGCTCCAAGGCAGCCTGATAGCTGTGGCCTTGGGCTCGGAGCGTCAGGCACCAGGACGGGCACAGGGTGCAGTCCTCCTCAATGTTATTGAAGCTCTGCTGGACCTGCAGGAGGGCCAGACCCACGGATAAGCTCAGGGGCCTGTATGCAATCCTGTGGGGCACCCCCACTTGCCCCCTTGTATGTGTCCTACGTTGGGCACAGAAAGGAGGGGCTCCCTGGGAAAACAGTGCAGAAAACAACGGTCACAACAGCCCCTCTCGCTGTACGCCAGGCCCCACCCTGAGCACTCGGCAAACACGCTCCTTAATACTCACAGCAGCCCTGAGACGGGGCATCATGTAGGAACATGGCGGGAGCATCACTGGCCAAAAGAAATAGAATGCGAGCCACAAAGGCAAGATGCAAAAGTGATTTTAAATGTTCTAGGAGCCACATTAACAAAGTGAAACACGTAAAATTAATTTCAATAACATTTTTAATTTAACCCAGTAGATCTACAATCTTATTTCAACATGTAATCGATATATAAGAGATTTGTGAGATATTTTACACTCTTTTCGAGTTAAGTTTTCAAAATCCAGAATGTCTCTCTCCCTTATGGCACATCTCCACCTGGACTGGCCACATTTCAAGTGCTCAGTGGTCACATGCAGGCCGCCGTAACGGACAGCGCAGGGCTAGCATGTGTAACCTAAACATCTGACAGGCTCAGGCCTGGCCTCAGCCAAGGCAGGTGTCAACAGCCTCTTTCCTACACACCTCCACATTCTCCCACTGACAAGATGTTAGAAAGGAGGCAAGTAAAGACTTGGCTTTGGAAAGACTTCTCAAAAGTTTGGATACAACCCTGTTTATAGGTTAAAAAACCACCACCACAACAACAAGGCTCAAGACATTAAGGGACTTGCCGAAGGTCACATGGTAAGGGACCCTGATCTCAGCCGCATCACTCTGCTCCTCTCGGACCCAGCACCCAGGCCACAAGGAGAGAACAGCAGGGTGGGCAGAGCTGAGAAGGGGGGGAAAGGGCAGGGCGGACTGGAGATGAATGACACGTGACTGGGACTGAGGCTGGGCCGAGGACAGCCTGGGCTCCAAGCTTCCCAGCCCCAGGAGGCTGTGCTAGAAGCTCCTCCCCACACATGTCTAATTAACCGATGCTCCTGCCTGTTCCTGGCTCCTGTCCATGGCTCTTTTAGAGGAACAATGTCTTACTTCAAGGACTAGTAGAGAAGCCAGGAGCCCTGGAGAGCTACTCCCCATACACCAAACTTTTCCCAAGGGCTGCGCTCTCCCTCTGGAGGGGAAGGATGAGCCCTACAGCATCCCTCTGGTACCCCTCCTACCCCACCCTGCCATTCAGCCTCGAGGGCAGAGAACCCACCTTCCCCATCCCTTCTGGCCTCACACACACACCTTATACACAGCAAAGGCTTCCAGCTCCGCGGCGTAAAGGCAGTTGGGGTGAGGAGGCCGGAAGTGCAGGCGCATGGCCATGGACTTGAGTGGGGGCACATCGCAGGTTTCAGGGGTCACCCAGAAGGGGCAGCCAGACCTGCATGTCCAGACCACGGTGATCTTGCCCTTGGTGTGGTTCATCAGGCACACGGGAACAGGGTTAGGTTCCTCAGGACTGGGGCAGGCACCAAAGTCCACCTCCACAGGCTCTATGCTGACAGGTGGGGGGAAGATGGCCAAGTCGCTGGTGCCGTCGAAGAAGTACTCAGTCATAGGGGGGATGAGGGGATACTGCAGGGTTGGCATAGCCTCCAGGTCCTGTGTGGGGAGAGACAGGTGGGTGGGGGCCCGGCTGCCATTCCTCCTGCATGCCCCTTATCTGCATGTTCTTTTCTGGAAAAGGCTACAAGAGTTCCACACAGGTCACCCCCACAGGGCTCTGGGGACACAGGACTGCCCAAGAGTTGCTAGAGAAAGGGGCATGAATCTGGGGGCTAGCCTGTCTGCGGGGGCCCAGCGGGGCCTATCGAACCTGCATGGGAATCATGAGGGCCCCGTTTTTATCCTGCTCCAGCTTCTTCTCACTCAGCATGAGGCCCAGGATGTCAGGGGGGTAGAGGGTCAGGCCCCGCACCAGGTGTGTGCGATACCAAGCCAGGTGCTGTGGCCTCAGGATGGCTGGCTTGGTGCTGTCCGAGTGGCAGGTCCCAATCAGGTCCAGGAACAGCGGGTCCTGTGACATTTGTCCGTGTGAGGCTAGATTTCATCCCCCACTTGCTACCCTGGCCAATTTGTACAGCCTTGCCCAGGAGTCTGGGTTAAGGTGCTCACTTCAAGGCTCTTGGCTCTGCATGTGCTGTGTGCGGTGAGGGCCCATCCCTCCTCTCCCCTGTAAAAGCAGCAGAAAAATCCCTGGCCTGGAATAGTCAGGACAATATTGGCATATCCACCCGACTCAGAGTGGACTTCACGTGCCTCTAGCCAGGCTGTGGCTCCAAAAGCCACTCTGGGGCCCTGAAGGAGATGATCCAGGCAGACAACCCCAGAAGTTCCAGAATACAGAGGGAGACCAGTTAGCATTGTCTTCACTTACCTGGTGGTGGATGAGACAGGCCACCCGCCGAAAATAGATGATGGGGTGAGTGGGCCGGAAGGTGCAGTGCAGGGTCATACGGGCCTTGCCCACCAGAGTCCCGAAGGTAGGTCTGATGCTAAAGACACTCTCCCGGCAGTCAATGGCAAACTGGAAGTAGGCCGTGCAGTCTGACTTGTTCTCAATCCACAGGGCCTGCTCTGAGTGCTCTCTGAGGTTGACCCAGCTGAAATCGATGCAGTTGTGCTGCAGGGATACGTCAGGACCTGGGCAGAGATGGAGGCCCTGTGAGTAGGCCCTGCCACCTGGGTGGGGCCAGAGGATCGGCCTCCCTCCCCGAGGGTGTCTCAGAAAGGGTCCCACTGATGGGAGGTGGTGCCTTCTGGAGAGAGAAGGCCATGCTGGAAAGGCGGGGAGCCCCAGGGGGCCTGAGCAGACCCCCAGGTCACCAGGGGTGAGGGTGGGAACCTGATCTCCAGGTCTCTGCACATCATTCCTCACTGAGCCCACCAGGGGGCAGCAGACACCGAGGCTGAAGGGCAAGGGGTGCTCAGCTCTTAGGAGCAAGCAGGGAGCTTTTCCCAACCCTAAGCGTGGGCTGCTCTTGTCCCAGGGAGGTGCGGCATCCTGGGGTTGCCAGTACCTCTGCAGAAACCAACGACTTTGAGCAGAGTTTGGGCGGCACAGCCAGACGGCATAATAGACAAGTAGTCCATAGTTCTGACGTCCAGGGTCTCGGGGTGGAAGAACACAGACACATATTTCTTCTCTCCTGGGGGCACGATGCCATAGGACGTGGGACACGAAAAGGCCTGGTCTTTGGCTAGCATGTCTGAGGCCACTTCAATCCTGAAAGGGGCACTCACCTGTGGGGGCCAGGTGAGGACAGGAGGGGTCACATTACAGGGTGAGGAAGTCTGTCATGAATGAGGTGCCCCACCAAGAGGTGAGGGCAGCAGGTGTCCAGCCTGTGTCCCACTTGTCAGCTTTGAGTACGGGTGACACCCTCCACCAAGAGGAAGAAAGGGGCCAAGCCATGTGCCCTGTACCAGGACAGACCAGAGGGGTACCTTTTCCCTCTCAAATGTACCATAAAGGCTAACTGTGGCCCTGGGGTTAGGACCGGCCCAGGGCTGCTCTTGGGGTTGCTCAGGGAATACCCCAGTCCAGTCTCCAGCTGAGAGGAGAGGGGACAACTGTTGACACATGTTTATCAAGAGACATGGGTTATGTGAGGCTTGGAGCCAAAAGGGTAGAGAGAAAGGGAGGAATTCTGTACAGGGATGGGTTTCAGGAGCACCTTGTTCTGTGTTTCTGAGTCCTGCCCCCATCCCCCATATGCGCAGAACACATACCACTGACGGGTTATACAGCCTGATCTGCCTCTCGGCAATGCAGCCCACAGCCACAGAACCAAAGTGCAGCACTTTCTGGGAGCCCTCAACATCCTGGTCCTCCGGTTGCTTCTGCCTGATGCTCACCAGCAGCTGGGCGCACTTGGCTGGGGCAAAGATGGGGGGGAGTCTTGGGGAGATACCCACCAGGGCCTCTGTGGCCCAGCTAACAGCCCCTCAAAGAACATAAGTGTCCCAGGGAAACGCTGGTCTGCAACACTAAGGAAAACAGAGAAAAGGCAAAGCCTGCAGGGCTAGGGAGAGGGCTGGAAGCTGTGCTACTACATGGGTCCCACTGGGGCCAGACCAGGGCAGAAGGTGGGGTAGTAGGGTACAGTGAAGCTTTTGAGACCCAGGAAGGTGCAGCAAGTGGGCTCTGGGGACAGGCGAGAGGTCGAGCCTCACCAGCAGCCTGCAACTGGATGCTGGTCTTCTGCTTGCTTCTCTCCCCATACCAGCATGTGGCTTGAACATTGTAGATGACAGCCATAAGAGGCTGAAAGGTCACCTTGATCCGGCAAGCCTGGCTTGGCTCCAGCAGCCCTGAGGTGGGCAGCATCTGGAATGGGCTGGAGGACTCCCAGGTGAAGAAGGTGGACAGGTCCCTGGAGAGCAGAGCAAGTCAGAGCCACTGGGCTAATTCTGATCACTACCCCTGCTTTAGAAAGGCAGAGATCCTGGGCAGCCCTCTTTACTCCTTCTACCCCGTTCCCTCACCAGCCAAGCTACTCTCTCCTGCCCGCTGGTACCTTCCTCACAGTTCTCACTCTCCTGACCTCAGCCTTAGCCACTCCCCTCACCCTACATTGTTCAGGCAGAACCAGGCCTCGGCCATGTCTCCAACGGCACATGTGGGCAACTGCAGGGATGGTGGGCAGGTCAGGTTATGGCCAGGCAGGGTGGCCTTCAGGTCCACACAGAACTTCCCCTCTGCTTTCTCAAACCACAGTTGGTCCATGTACTCCTTCTGCAGCATGGGGGTGGAGGTGGGGGCAAAGGCAGTTCATGATCAGTGGTACCTGGGTGGTACTCAAGAACCACACACCCCTGTCTTGGTCCCAGAGATATGAACCTCTTTTGAGGGGAAGCATTTTGAGAGCAGGAAGAGGCCAAGGAAGCGCCAAGTGGCCCATATAGTAGCACAGCCTTTCCCCCTACAACTGGAAACCTCCTCTGTCTATTGAGTTTGAGATCTGAGCTTCTCCAGGGCTTCCCAAGATAAATTTTTTTTGCTACAGTTGGCAGGATGCGTATATGGTGGGGGAGCTCCTTTTGGCTCTGCCAGTTCCGAGGTCATTGTGCCTGTGTCCCTCACTGCCCTCTGCTTGCCATGGTGGACCTTACCTCCTCCAGGGGCCGGAAGATGATGGGGAGCGTGAGAGTTATGCCTGGGCTCAGGAGGATGGGCTGAGGGATAACCGTGAAGAAGAACTTGGTCTTGGGGGGCCTGCAGGGGAGAATCGGGAGATAAGCACTATGGGGTCGGGGCTCAGAAAACTAGACGGGGCAGAGCAACAAGGGAAGACCCTGGAATACGTAGTCATTGGGACCATGGAGGGGGAAATACAGGGGCTCTGTCACAGAAGCACTTGTCTCCCTCAGCTGATCTTCACTCTACCAGATCTTCACTCTAGGATGTCAGCACATCGACCAAAAAGATACAGGGGCAAAGGAACAGCACTTTTACTTCTGATGCTCAGGGTGGTCACAGGGACAGGGATGGACAAAGTGGACCTGATTTAATTAAATCCCTGATCACTTAGCTGGAGAAAACTAGGATTGGAACAGAGATGCCAGGGATGCTTTTTCAAATCAGAGACCTTGACAGAGCTGTCGAGTTCCAGAGGAGATCAAAACCGCAAATACTGTAGCTGTTATGAATATTAATAAGATGATATTGTCAACAACTTTATACCAGTAAGTGTTAAAATTTAGACAAGTAAACACATTCCCAGGAAAGTATATCTTACTGAAACTGACTCAAGAATTATACAATACGTTTTATGGCCATTCTACCTAAAATCATCAAATAAATTGGATAAGTAAGTCCTATTGAGCATTTGATAAAAAATAATTCCAGCCTTATCTTCACAGTAATATAAAAAAAGGAAACACTCGCAACATATTCTATCAATGCATTATAATGTTGTTACCAAAATCTGGCCATGGCAGGAGAAGAGTGAAAAATTACAGGCCAATATCACCGATCAGCAAAATATTAGCCAAGAGAATTTAGCAGTGTATAGGAAGAATATTCAATCATGATCAAATTGGGCTTACTCTAGAGATACATAGTTAGTTTAACATAGAAAATCAATAGAACACACAATATTAACAAATTAAAAGAGAAAAAAATCAAATGATCATATAAATTTTGAAAATATGAAATAAACTTCAGCATATGCTTATGAGAAAAACTCTCAGCAACCTAGAAATAGAAGGGAAGTTCCTAACCTGATGAAATCTAAGAAAAAAATAACTGCAGGAAACATCCAAATTAATGGTGAGACACTCAAATCTTTCATTTTGAGATCATAAACAAGGATGCCTTCTATACCCACCCCTGTTCAACACTTTGTTATACAACAGTTCAGTAAAGAAAGACGAAGAAAGAGCAGTGTCATTTCCAGGTAAAATGTGAATGTGTACATAGGGGAAAAAATTAACAATAAAATTATTGGGATTAATGAAAGGATTTATTAAGGTTGCTGGATACAACAAGGTTAAGACTTTCTAAAACACTAGGAACAAACAAACAAAAAAAACAACTTTAAAAGCTATCATATACAACATTACCAAAAATATTAAATACTTAGAAATAAAGCTAACTAAAGATTGTACAACATCTATGGAGAACATTTTACACTTTATTGAGAGACAATGAGAGAAGGCCTAAATAAAGATACACCATTTCCATGAAAGATTCATTTTGTAATGATGTCAGTTCTCCCCAAATTTATCTATAGGTTCAATTAAAAACCTCAAAAAGCTTTTAGGTGTATGTGTGATAAGCTGATTTGAAGATTTCTATGAAAATTCCAAGGGCCAAGAATAGCCAAGACACTTTTGAATAAGACTGAAGTTGGAGGACTTACACTTTCAGAAATCAAGATTTACCGTAAGCTCTAATTAATTCAGCACAATATTGGCCCAGAGAGAGACAAGTAGATGAAAGGAACAAAACAGAGAGTTCAAATGTGGATCTGTGTATATGGACACTTGACATACATCAGTGGTGGGAAAGGTTATCAGGGAAAATTCCATTTTTTGATAAATGGAATTGGGATGACTGGACGCTTGGTTGAGAGAAAAAAATGTCATTGGATCCTGATTCCAAACCATTCACAAAGATCAAGTCCATGTAGATAAAAAACAAATATGAAAGACAAAACTATAAAGATAACTATAGGAGACTATCTTCATAACCTAGGTGGGTGGTAAAGGATTTCTTAAGTGAGATACAAAAAAGCATGACCATAAAAGAAAAAAGATTGATACATTTGATTCCTTCAAAATTAAGAATTTCTATTCTTTAAAAGACAAGATAGAGAAAAAGGCAAATCACAAGGTGGAAGAAGATATTCGTAACAAATAATTGACAAAGGATTAGTATCCATGATAAAAACTTCTATTAAAAAAAAGAATCTAATAGAAAAATGGGCACAGTCTTGAACACAAATTTTTTAAATAAAATGGTCAGTAACATGAAAAGACACTCAACTGTATTAGCAATCAAAAAATACAAATTAAAACCACAATAAATGACCATTATTGGCAAAAAATTTTAATCTTGATAATAACAATAGTTGGTAAAGATGTGGAGGCATGGGCTGGTGGGAATAATAATGGTAGAGGTAACTGGAAAATTGGTAGGCTTTATCTACAAAAAGCAGACATACACATGTTCAAGGTCACAGCAAGTCTACTTTATGTATCAACCCTAGAAAAACTCTTGTACTTGGGCACTGAGAGATGTATACGTGAATGTCGACAACAGTCACCAACTAGAAACAACCCAAACAGCCCTCAACAGAAAAGTGGATGAATACATCATATAAGCACACATTGGAATATTATACTGAAATGAAAAAGGATAAACTATAGCTACATGTGAATGAGTCTTACAAACATAATTGAACAAAATAAGAGAGCTAAAAAGTATACCTACCATGTTACTCCATTTATATAAAGTTTATAAAAAGGTAAAATTAAACCGTGTCATTTAAGGATGCAAACACAAATAGTAAATCCATTTGAGAAAAGCAAGGAAATCATTATCATGTAAATCAGGGTAATGGTTACCTTTATGGGTTGGGAAGAGTGTTCCAATGAGGGGGGACATATAATGGGAGAAAGTGAGCTTTGGACACTTATTTTTTACATTATTTAATCGAATCACAGGGGTTTCACTTTCAAAAATTCTTTGGACTGCATGTTTTATACATTCTTCTGATTTTATAAGACATTTAAAAAGTTTTTTTAAAAGTGCCTGTTTGGGGGGATGGGGGCTCAGGGACTGGGTCTCTGACCCCTTGTACTCGTACCTGTACTTCATCTTCTGGATTTTCAAGGAAAGGTTTTTCAGAACCAGGTTCTTGGTGATCTCCTTTCCTAGCTCCCAGCCTTTCCATTGAAGCTCTTCGGCCACCTCAATGCCCCAGATGACCCTCTTCTTCACTTTTTTCTGCTTCTTCGGGAAGCACACCTGAGTGTCCATGGGGCTGGCTGGCTGCTCAGTTGGCAGGGAGAAGGAAGGACCCATTATTGGAGTAGGACTCAAAGACCCAGAGAAAGGGCAAAGATCTCCCCACTTCTAGAAAGTAATGAATTATGTCACACCCCCTGCTGGCCCTGGGGGATGATCTAAAGCGAGAAGGTGAAGGGAAGGCAGGCTCTGGAGTCAGATATTACCTCCTCCGAGGTCACTGGAATGGTTTCTCTGCAACCCTGCCCCTGAAGCCTGACCTGGGTCACCTCATCTGGCCATTCCGTTCGGCACACTTAGCAGTCTTAGCTGCCCTGTTCTGTGCCTCAGCGCACCCTCAGAGGCTGCATCCTCTTACTCTTCCTCCCCATCCTACCCCTTCGCTACAGAAGCCTCTCCTAGCTGGAGTGGTCTCTCCATATCACAGGAATTCTCCACCATTCCCTCTCCCAGCCCTCAACTGGCTGGTGGAGCAGAGGAAGGAGCCAATTTGTCTGCAACCAACCTCCACCCCACGCACTGACTTTAGGGCCACTCCAAGCACTGCTCCTGATGACGCCAGAGGTGCCATGTGCCAATGCTTCCCATCTATAATGGAAACTCCTTTCATTGGCTGATCCCTCACTCCTATCTATTTGAAAACAGAAGCGAATAGAAACCCCCCTGGGGTGCGAAGTGGAGAGAAGATGAACCAGGTACCTCTTTCTACCAATCACTGCTATGAAAACTCAACTCATTGCCATTTTATTTTATTTTTGGCCAAGTGTTGGTTTTATATTGTTACATAAGAATATATTCATCTGTTCAACAAACATTTGTTGATTATCTATTACGTATCACACACTTAGCAAAGTGCCAGGACTACAATAGTGAAAAGAATGACAAATCCCTCCTCTCTTGGAGCTTACCCTCTCAGTTTCAATATTTACAGAGAGTGTCAGATGGCCAGTGTAGTATTTTCTTTCCCAATTTGCCCATGGAGAAAAGGTGACATGAGTGAGCAAGGGTAATTTATTACAAATATCAGTTGGTGTATAAGTCAAGTCCAACCAGAAAAACAGAAACCACTCTGAGTGTTTAAAAGCAGGAACGTAATGCATAAACAGGGGATAGCGAAGTAACCCTGAAGTTAGCAACATTAAGAAACTGCTACCACACCTAGGTTAGGGGAGGTGGACGGTTCTCAAAGCCCAGAGGCCTGCCTGGGGGATTGGAGTCACAGGGAGACACAACTGCTGATGGAGACACCATCAAAAGCAGAGAGAAAGGGAAAGAAATATACGGGCTCCTCCCCTCTTGCCACCTTCCAATCTCCTGCCAACTCAGAGCAGAGCAGGGAAGGGCAGTAAGTAAATCTGAGGCAAGCAGGCTGGGAATGGCACAAATGGAGGGGTGAGATGATCTCCGGTCCACAGGGAGGCAAGTGCCACCACCATCACATCTAAGGAGATGCAAGACTCCACAAACACAGACAAGCACACACTGCACCAGACACAAAGCCATACCCCATTGTCACACCCCTAGACCACTGCCCTTCCCTCTACCCTTCTTTTGCTGTCACATAAAGAGAACCCTGAGAGCACAAAAAGTAAGCAACATCCATTAGTCAAATGAAGTCTCAGGGGTCATGAGAAAAAGAGCTTTCTTAGGGAAAAGAACACTTGTGGCTACTCTATTGGCCTCCAACTTGCTTCTCCCAAGAGTTCTCCCACCCGCCCCCACCCCTAGTCATGTTCACTGCTCCCACCACTTCAGTCTAATCTATGCAGGGTCTAATGCTGGGATCTAGACAGGAGAGTCAGTTCCTTTCAGATTCCTATCCACCTCCTATGTTGCTGCCCCTCCCCCAGCCCTGGACCTGCTACACCCTGCCCCACCTGCCCTGGACATGTCCTCACACAGGTGCTGGAGTTACTGCTGCTGCAAGCACTCAGGGCTGCACTGCTGCCAGTGACAGTGGGAATGGCCATTGTGCTGGCACTCAGGCATGATCCAGAGGTCACGATGCAGTCCTTCATGTCCCTAGTCCTTGTGATAGGGCTCGAAGTTGCCTGGGTGAGCATCAGGTGCCTGGAACACAATTCCAAGGGAAGCACTCTGGCTAAGCCAGAGTCCCAGCCAGTTTGGAGCTGAAGAGAGACAGAGGGACATGAAAAACAGGAATAGCCTCGCCATGGCCATCATTATCACAGAGGAGTGACTTCTTACCAGCTCTGGCAATAGAGGTGAGGTAGTGCCATGAGGGACAAGCCTGAATACAAGATACAGGCAGGGCTTTGCCTGGGAGCCTAGAGAATCACCATTCAGGAAAAGCACTTGGAAGAGGGACCCAGCCCTCCATGGACACACTGGCATTTCTCCACAAGCTCTCAGTGAGAGTTACTGAAGCACATGCATTACCTTTATCTGCCCTTTACTCTCTATTTTTTTCCTTTGAATGTGTCTGGCCTCCTGTAAGAAGAGGAATAAGGGTCAAAGAAGAAGCAAATGACACTGAAGAGCTGTTGGTCAGGGTTTCTTCTATCAGCACATAGTCTGTAGTCCAGGTTTAAACCAAGCATTCACTGAAATAATGACCCAATTCAAGGACAAATGATTCGACCTCTAAAACAGGGATCTGCGGATGAACTGAAGCTGGAAGTTATATGCAAATATACATACAAATGTTACAGGCAAATTATACGCAAAATGTCATGTGTATGGACATGTGCTCTTTTCCACAGCTTTCACCAAATGCTCAGAAGGGTGCTTGGCCCTGCTCTAGGGGACACACAAGTGTCCCAGTTGGCTTTGGCCCCATCTCCTCAAATCCCTTCTTCCTTCAGCAGACTTCCCTCACCCCACACACCCAATTGTGGCTACTATATGGGATGGCATCAATTTGATACCTTTTTGGAACATATGTACATTTTGCAGACTATTCAGTATCCTTTCCCATCTCTTCAAATAACAATCTCAAAATTAATAACAACTTCTATTGACATTTACTTAGAACTTACCACATGCCAGGCAATGTTGTAAGTTCTTCACATGTACTTAAATTCTTACAACAGTTTATGATTAGATGTGAGTTGCCTTTCATTTGGCCTAAAATTATTTCTTTTCAGATTTGGGGGTTATTATAACATATAATGCTTCTCACCCTTTAGAAATTGACACACGTCCATCAGATACTCTCCCATGCCCTCCCCACCACCCACACAGAGCAAAAGATTCTGTTGATTCAGTTTTTTCTAATTGGTAACAATTCTAAACCCTCTGGAGGGGATTATTTTAGATTCACTCATTCAAAGAAATGCAAGCTGAGGAGACAGAGAAGACGGTTCCATTACTTTTCTGCTACTGGATGGCTTTGTAGTCCTGCCCTGATTCATTAATGCCGGTGACTTCAGGGGATTCTACAAATGACCCCCGTCTCAGGGCCCTGAAAGTTTCCAGTCAACACCTGAAAGCTGGTAGAAACACCGAGGTAGAAAGCTGGTCCAGGCCAGGTCTTAGGGCTTAAGGGAGTGAGCACCGGTTCTGAAGCTAGGAAAGCTGGGTTTCGGCATCTGCTTAGATTCATCTGAGATGGGCAAATGTACCCCAATCCCCCAGCCTCAGTCTCCTCGCCTGTAAAATGAGGGTTATGCTATTTCACAAAGTCGATGTGAAACTCAAATGAGTGTGAAAAAGCCCTAGACAAACCCATATGACTATAATCAACAATCACAGCTTCCACACTAGCCCGTGCTAAGCTTCCAGAAGATCCACACGTTTGCCATCATTATGAACACACGGGGCAAGGAGGTGGTGCTTTTTAATCCAATTTTCTAATCTCGAGGACCCTAAACAACATGTTATCAGCTTCCTTTATTTGGCTAATTTCCAACCTAAAAATCTCTCAGATGACCAGTGAAAAAAACAGCGCATTGTCTAAATTTACTTAGAGCTGGTCCTCCTCCTTTCTCTTCGGTATCCCCAGGATGACTGATCTCGCCCAAGTCGCAGTACCAGGGGACTCTGTGAAGGACGTGAAGGGGACCCCTGGGCATTTCCCGGGGAAGGAGGTCTCCCGGGGCAGGTACCTTCCCCGGCCCCTCGCGCTGCTCCCTGGGTGCCCGCGATCAACGATAGAAACTCACTCCACCGCCAGGTCGTCGTCTCCATAGATACGGGACGCACAGGCACGGCGTCCCCTGGTATCCCAGGGCAACGACGGCAGCCCAAACGAGTCATGTTTCAAAGCAGGCGAAAGTTTAACTCTTACCCTCACTTTTAAAAAATTTTCTGATGTTCCCTACTAAGAGTAATTGGGCTTCTACCAGTAGCAACATGGCATGTATAGTCGCTTCGCTATGACTAAATTTGCTTCAGAAGTCTCCCTTTTCAGGAGCCCAGAACCCATGGAAGATGATGGGTGCTGGGTCCTGGTGACCATATCCTCCAGGGATCCAAAAAAAGCCAATAGGGGTGGGTACCGTTTGGTGTAAGGCTATGAGCAAGGGTAAGTGATGATTCAGGAAATCGGTGAGGACCAGGTTGCAGGAGAAAGAGAGGAAGGAGGATGTAAAGAAGATAGACCCCAATCTTCCTGGTTGGAAGCTGGTGATGGGAGTAATAAAGATAAAGCACACTCAATGATTTGGGCCTCAGCACACATAAAAATATGTTTTCTAAGCTTTTCCTCCACAGTCCCATGCCACCCACTACTCCCTATGTCCCACCCCTGCCACCATGGAATAAGGAGACTCTAGGCTGGGAAATCAGGCAGACCTGAGATTAATCCTGACTCTGCCACTTACTGGCTGTGTGACCTTAGACAAGTCACATGACCTCTGTGAGCCTTAGTTTCTTCATCTGCTGCCTGGGAATAATTATCAAAAGGTTTGTATAAGAACTGAGTTATCAGGCATATGTAAAGTACTTGACACATGGTAGACAATCAACAGAATTAGACACACACACACACACACACACACACACACACACACGTCACTTACTAAATGGGAGGTCCCTATAAGTAAACAACTCGACCTGTGCACCCTCCTCTTCCACCACCATCCAGTCTCTCTGCTGCACACTGGAGAGGCAAAAAATTTCTCTTTTCTCCACATCCTCCTCTTGTTTCTCCAAGAAGGAGGCTGGCTTGCTACTCTAGGGTGGAAAAAGACAAAAGGGGAGAGGCCAGGGTGATCTCAGTCCAGATGGCAAGTCAACCTAGCTCCAGCACTTGCAGAGCCCTCTTTCACCTTCCTTCCCCTGCGACTCTGACTCAATTTAGAGTGTTGGTTCTGAAGCCAGGTCTGCTTCCAAGTTGTATTTAATTTACAGGAAGGAGATGAAGAGGTGCATCCTCCCACAGAACCTTTTGACCTCTGAAATCAGTGGAGCAAGTCCTCTAAGCCCAGCCTGCGGAGTGGAGAGTGAGAAAAGACTGCAGCCAAAAGGTCCACTGGGGGTGGTTCAGGGCTGGATCAAGGAGCACACATGGAACACCCTCTGCATTAGAGTGCCATGATCACCTGTAGCAGCTGGGGTTGGAGAAGAGCGCATTTACAGATTGGTGGTACCTCTAGCCTGAAACAGCTGCCATGGCACAAAACCGTCAGGGGTTTGGGGGTAAAGTGCTATATGGCAAGAGAATTGAAAGTGTTTCATTCTGCTTGGGAACCCCATAAGGTTTTCTAATCCTTTGGTGACAACCCAACCCCCTAGATAATTTTCTCCCTCTATTCCTCATCCCTATAAAGGATAGATAAACAGTCAGGCCAAACATCAGGGAGATGGAGGAGGCGGGGTGGAAACCATGAGGTTTGATCCCAGGGACTAGAGTTCAGGTCCTGATTCTAGTATTCAATAGCTGAGCAATTTTAAGCAAATTATTAAACATCTTTAAAATATTCCCCATCTGTGAAATGGGAACAAACAGAGGTAATATTCAAAATACTTAACAGTTGGTAAGGCATGGGTATTGACTATGAGAATGGGCACCAGCTGGCTTGGGAGCCAGAGTAGGGTTCGAAAAGCCCACATTGTGCCAAGCCTTAACACTTTAGTTGTTGGGAAGCCTTGGGGTATAGGAAGGGGACTAGGAGAGCAGCCACAGCAGTGGAAGACTCAGTCAGTGACTATTTACCAACAAATACCAAAGTATTACCAGATTTCAATAATCAGCATAGCTATACTGAATAATATTAATTGCAAATAAGACCTCAGGACAAACCCTATCTCACAAGCTACTGTAGAGTTGGTTATTTATTTCAAGCCAAAACTTGAAGTCCCTTTTCCTCTAATTCCTCTTCGTTGGTGGAGGAACTGTCAGCACATCTAATGGCTTTTTACTTCTACTCTGAGCAGTGTTCCTTTTCTGTGTGAGCTCTCCCAGCTGTCTTCCCCACACCATCTCCTGCTGGCCCTCTAGCTCCAAGCTTCTCTGTCCAGCACCATGGACAGCTCTGGGGGACCAGCCTGTCCTAGGCCATCCACTTCCTCCTGCCTTCAATCTCCTCTCTCCCCACCCACCCCAGCGCAGAAACCGCAAGGTATGAACTAAATGAGGGGCATCTCTGAGAAGAAAGCACAGTGAAGTGATGAAGAACAAGCTGTGGAGTAAAGCAGAATGGATCGAATCCCAACTGTGCCAGCCTTTAGCTGTATGATTTTGTTCCCTGTAAGACGCAGTCTCCTCATCTGTAAACAGGGAAACTTTAATAGCTCAAAAGTTGTGAGATGTAAGCGGGATTAAAAAAGCTTCAAGAACTTTGTACAGTACCTGGCTCATTATATGTTCTAAATAAATGAAGAACACCACTATTCTGTGATTTTCCATCCTAATTCCTCAAACCCTTTTCCAATCCATTTCTGACCAGAGTCCTCTCCCAAGTAAAGGTGTCATGACATGACCATCAGCTCAGTGCAACTGGCTTCCTCTGAGTGTGGAAGTTGGCTTGGAGTTCATGTGTGGGGAGGGAGCCCACCTTTGATCCATGAGAGTCTATCTTTTAGATTTTTTTTTCATTTTTAAAATTGTTAGTTAATTTTAGATATATAGAAGATTCACAAAGACAGTACAGGGAGTTCGCATAAGCCATTTACCCCAGATTAACATCTTACATGACCACAGATTCTTTATCAAAACTAAAATATTAACCTTGGTGCAACAAATACTATTAATGAAAGTATAGAATTTATTTAGAGTTCACAAGTTTGTCTACTAAAATTATTTTCCTGTTTTGGTATCCAATCCAGGATTCCAACAGGGGCACTTCTTCAGTTTTTCATGCCTTTGACTCTTTTGAAGAGTGCTGTCAATTATTTTGTAGAATATTTCTCAACCTGGATTTATTTCTCGTGATAGAGTAAGGTTATATGGGAAGCTGAGCACAGAGGTTATATGCCCTTCCAACTAGTTCATCACATCAGAGGGTAGATGATGTCAATGTTTTATTGGTGATATTAATTTTGATCACTTGCCTAAAGTGGTGTCTGCCAGGATTCTTCAATATAAATTTGCTATTTTCACCTCTTTATTGGATTTTAATCATGCCCATTTTTACTTCTCTAGAATTATGAGTTCAAAACCAAGAACCCTGTCTTCAGGCTAACCATTCTAACCCTACACTCTCGACCACTCCCTGGAGCCACACTCCTTTCCTCTGAGTTTTCTTAAGCTAGGCATTTGGAGGTGTGTGCAGAAGTCAGGTGCAGAGACACCTGAAATTTATTAGGGCAAAAGAATGCTTTTCTTTGTTTTTGTGGACCTTCCTGTTGAGGCCCTACAAGCTTCTGCTTGCAAGGGCACTCTGGGAAAATGTGGCCAGCCACTGTTCACAGAAATGTCCAGCCCTTTCCCAGGTCTGGCCCCGATCTCTGAGCACTTTCTTTAACATCTATCATTTGTTTTTTTAATACCCTCTAATAGCATTTCCTTCCACTTGGCCAGATGCTTTCTATCCACTAACCTAGATGCATGAGCCTCCTTCCTTCCAGAAGGCTCTTCACTCCTCCAAGCGTTTGCTATCATCAGAGATCTTGCCACTTGAGTAGACACATAATATTTTTTTCAGTTGGCTGAGTGTAGAGAGGTGTGCTTCTCCATCCCTCCCGCTTTTCTCCATCTCTATCCACCCCAAGTTTATTCCAAGTCAGTGTGTCTTCTCATGCTGCCCCTTTAGAAGAGAAAGGAGTATCACACCTCCTCCAGCCTCATTCAGGCTCCACTTTTAAAAGCTTTTGTATAAAAGTATATTAAAGGACCCTGGAAAGACTCAGAAGATGTCCTCATTATTTCCCATTCCCTTTTTGTCCTTTGTTCTGGTTACTATTGCTGCATAAGAAATTATTCCAAATTTCAAGGTCCCAAACAATCATTCTATTTTGCTTATGAATTTGTGGGTCAGGAACTCAGAAAGAGCTTGGCCAGGCAGTTCTCTCTTGGAGTCTCTCTTGGAGTTACATTTAGACGTTGGCAAGGGCTGCAGCCATCTGACAACTCCATTGGGCTGGACATCCAAGATGGCACACATGGCCTACAGTTGGCGTTGGCTGTCAGGTGGGTGCTTGCTAGGCTATGGACAGTAACACCTATCTGTAGCTGCTCCAACCCGGCAATTTCATGGTAAAACCTGGCAGAATCTGCATAGCCTTTTCTAGCCTTAAACCAAATTCAAGGGGAGGGGAGTGTCAAACAATTGTGGACATATTTTAACCATTGCCATCCCACCAAAATGAGATCCTCTCATGGTATCTAGAACATTATTCCTCCAAGACCACCTTCCCAGACAGGTTCTTGGCCACACTCAGCCCTATTAGACTTTTCAGGCTGATGTTGGGAGTGACTTCTCCTGGGATAATGAATCATCAGTTTCTACCTCCCTCAGTTGCTGCTATAGGAGACTTGGGTTCTGGTCTGGACTTCGCTACTGTGTGACTTTGTGAAAGTGACTCCACCTCTGTGGACCTCTGGATTTTAATCTCTCTGCAGAGTAGGAATTAGGAACAACCTCATTTCACAAGTTTTTAGGATTTAAAAATATGTATACTGTAAATACCAGACCTAACACAATTGGTGCTCCTGATTATGGAAGAAATAACTATGGGCAAGTCATTTTCCCCTCTTGGAGACTTAGTTTATTTATCTCTGAAGGGGAGATAATTCCTTTATCCCACTTCTCCAAGCGGATGAGAGGAGGTCTTACATGGAGTGAAGGAGGGCCAGCCTAGAGGGTAAGACTTGTTGACCTTAACCTGGGAGGGCAGCCCCCTGCTTCTCTGCCCATCTGAGGGGGATTTGAACTTCAAGAAAAACAGCCCGGGTGTGGTTTGGGGTGTGCAAGGTGGGGCTGCTATATGCCTTACCCAGCCTTATCAGGTTCAAGCTGGCCACAGCTTGGCTCAGTAGAACATGCTTTCAGAACCAGGCTCAGGGGTGGGATATGCAGCCGAGTCCCAGGAGGTGCCTTCCACCCAAGGGGCATGGGATCAGGGGGAACTGCCTCTGAGAACCCCTGCTAGGAAATCCGCACATGCTGCATACCCTGGCATGACTCCTGTGCAAGAGTCTCTCCTAAATGGACTTACAGGAGCCAGGCCAGAAGAATTCTTCTGGTTGGATCTCCTCAGGGAACATTTTGCTAAGCTTTTTAATGGAGGGGCGACTATTTCCAGTCCCCACACTTGGACTGCAGATGCTAGTAGCAGGCCTGGTTGCCTAATGTTGCACTCAGCTCAGCCCTTCCCAACAAGCACCACTCACTGTTAGAAGCCATCCCGCAGGCAGGCAGCACCTTCAGGCTGTGTTGGGAAGACCAGTGAGTGCAGGCTCACATGGCTTAGGAAAGGCCATGCACAGGGTGATTGAGCCTTTCCAAACAAGAGAGGAGGCTGCAAGGACAACTTGGGAATGGGTGCCTGAAGAGAGGCCTCCTCACAGGCAAGCCAGGGAGCCAGGGTGCAGTAACCCCTGTGCTGAGGGCAGTCTATGCAGATAGCTCCAGTGGTCTCACAGTCAGGAGTTTCCCCCACTTTGTTCCCTGTACCCTGATATTCCAGTTCTCCCTAACTCCAGCTTTCCACGAGGACCTGTAGACTAGACATACGTCTTGTACTTTGTACCTTGCCTGGACTTGGCTATAAGGGGCTACTCCAAGTTTCCTCCCCGTGCACTTATGGTATGTTGGGGGAAGGCAGAGAGAGAAGGTGTCTGAAGGATGCTTTGAACCCAAGAAGACCAGCTCTGGGACAATGAGAAGGGATGACATCTACATGGGAAAGCCCTAAACATCTCCATTACTGGTGCAGGCAGGAAGGCCAGAGGAGGACCAAGGTCAAGAGACCTGGATCTCAGGCTTAAAAACCTGAAGTTGGCTTGGGCCCGTTCCTCACCATCATTGCTCATCCAAACAGGCTTCAAGTCCTGGTCACTTTCCAGCCTAAATGTCCACAATTCATTATCTTCTTTTTGACCCCACAACCACCTCTTCAGTACGGGTCACCCACTTTTCCCACCACGGCTGCCTTCTCTGGTCTGTCCTCTATACTGCAGCCAGGTGAGCTTTCTCAAACAATCTAATTGTGAGCCTCCCAGCTTCAAAGCCTCCAGGTGCTCCCCCAAGCCCTCAGGATAAAGTCCCAATGCATGGAAGACAAGGTTCTGTGCAATCCAACTCTTGCCCCACTCACTACCTCAGCGTTTTCAAACCCACATATACCAAAAGCTTTGTGATGCTGACCTAGTGGTGATTCCTCCAAAATCCCAGGCTCACTCAAGCCTCCAAGCCTTTGTGTTTACTGTGTCCTCAGTCCAGACCCCTTCCTTTACTCACCTGCCATGCAAAATCCTTCTTGACCTCCCTGCATGATCTTCCTCTCCAGGAAGTCTTCCTAGTTCCCACCCGCTCTGCAGCACTCCAATAGCCCCCATGAGGGTGTCAGGCACAGCACTCAGCACATGGTATAGACATCCATCTCCTTGAGCTGTTCCCTACCATCCAGTTCATTGAGGACAGAGACTGCCTCTTTCCCTCACTTTGGCACAGGACACAAGGGTGTCCAGTAAACAGTGACTGAACAGGTGAAGAATTACAATTGTGAATGAGCCACTTAGGGGGCTGAGCATGAACCTGAGAGGAGAGGCCAGCATTGGATTAGTAGCTTCCTGTGCCTGAGTGCTATAGTTGACCTTCTGGGCCTTGGCATCATGAAGGATGGGACGAGCTAGATTCTGGTGGAAGAGGCTGGGGAAATCACATTGCAGAGATGGAGGATGACAGGCTCTCTCTTTGTCTCACTGCTCACACAGTCTCCTCAGATCTGGGCCCAGGATTCCCAGAAAAGCTGCAGGCCCAACTTCTACCCCAAAGTTGGTCTTTTGAGGGGCTGAATTCAGACAATGAGAAGGGAGGACATCTACACGGGAAAGCCCTAAATTCAGACAATTTTTTTCTGAACCTTTTGCAGCTTTCTCTGTCTGATGAATGAATGTGTTTCCTGAGGACACCCATCTAGAACAGAAAGGTCTGGGGACATCAAATGGCTCTGTGTCTATAGGATAGAGTGTGCCCAGGCCCAGTAGGAGAGGTAAGCCCCCTCAACTCCAAAGGAGAGAGCATCCGTCTACAAGGGTAAGAATTGCAAATGAGTGGACAAGAGTACCTTGACCTTGACCTTTTATGTTTCTCACTATAAATGAGTTCATGGACATTCTGGTTCCTGTGAGGCTGCCACAGAGCAGTGAGTCAAACCTAGATGTACTAACATAGCAGATTTCCAGGTCCGATATTCTACGAGTACCTTCCATTGAGGACTCAAGTCCACCAAGGGAAAAGCCTGTGGTATAAACAGGGGCCTTAGAAATGCAGGGGAAGGGAGAAGTGGTAAGAGGGAGTCAAATGTATGGTGATGGGTGGAAACTAGACTTATGGTGGTGAGCACGCTACAGTGTGTACAGATAATGAATTATAATGTTGTAAAAGTTATATATAGTTATTAACCAATGTTACCTCAAAAACAAAACAAAACAAAATGCAATGGGCCTGAAAGTCAGAAAGATGCATGGATTCAAATCCTGCTTCTGTCACTTGCTTATCTGGGGCAAGTTACTTAACCTCTCTGTGTTTCTGTGTCCTCATCAGGAAAATGGTGATACTATAGTATATACCACAATGGGCTGTTATGAAAATTAAACAGGTTCTACATGTAAAGCATTTAGAACGATGCCTGGTGACAGGGAGTCTTCATTAAATGATAGCAGTGATCATTCATTGCAGCCTGTGGGGACCTATTCCCGCCACCCCTCCACCCCTCTGAGATGACACAGTCTCCAAGGAATAAAGTTTTCTCTGGAGTTTTTCTCTGTGGAGGTGGGAGATGGGGAAGGATCTGAGCAGTCACCCTCAACGCTGCATTCTCTATACAAGGCTAGGACCTGGGTGGCAGTAACTGCAAAAACTGGCTCTCTACAGAGGGGAAACCCTAACTAGTAGCATGGACCAGTTTCCATGGTTTAAATTGTCTCACCAGGGCCTTTTGCAACCAGCTCATGAAATTTCTGAAATATAACAATTGTACCACTGGCCCTGGAAATCTCAGCCGATCTGCAGTGAGCACAGAAAAACCTGTCTTGGGATGGACAAACTAAGAGAAAATGAAGAAGGGGATCATCTTGTTTGGGTAACAAACTGGACCTTCTTTAGACGAAGCAATGTTTTTCAAAGTGTGGTCCATGGACCATCTGCTGTGTTTGGGGAGTTTGTAAAAGTAAGTTCCTGGGCCTTGCTCTCCATCTTTAAAGCAAAATCTTAGAAGTGAGTCCAAGAATCATTTTTAAACAAGCTGCCTAGGTGATTCTGAGGTTTGAGAAATGCTAGGTAAGGAAACCCTGACTCATCCAAGAAGTCAGAATGGGCCACAAGGCAGAGGTAAAGTCTGCAGGATCATTTCATACCACAGTCCATTATCCACAGTAAAGAATCAGAAAGCCAGGCACCTAGAATAACCAGAGTAAGCAGGAGGAGCTCCTTGACCAGAGCACAGGCACTGGTTCTAGATGAGTGAAGTGACCATATACTAGTTATCTCACTTCTCTCCTCCAACTGTGTTAGGGCTGGCCTTGGGGTCAGCATGTTAACACCTTGCCTGGTACACAGCACAGCACTCTGCTGGGGCTTTGCAGAGCTCCTGGGGAGAAAGGGCCTGCAGAGGGCATGGGAGCACTGGAGGTTTTGTCCTTCAGGGAAGGTGAGCACACCCCTAGACAGGTCCACCCCTGGCTACAGACTACCTGTGTATGCACCCCACTTGGCATCCTGGACTCTATGGCTCTAACAACTTAAATAATTTTTATTACAAAAGGAAGAAAAGACCAAAACATCCCCAAATTCTCCATGGGCTTCCCCCTTGGCGCCAATAAATAAGGTGGGGAGACTAACCGGAGGAGGGGTTAAGGGTCATGGTTCAGCAGAAGAAGGAGTTTAGCCTGGCAGAGGTGGGAAGGACCTCCGGCCCACTCCCCTGGTCCCGGGCACTGTGCTCACATTGGCTGGAACACAGGACTCTGCCCACTGACAGCAACAGTCTCTGGGTGTGTCCCGAGGAGTATGGCCAAGGAAGAAGGTCATGTCTCAGGATGGCCAGAATGGTTGTGCCACCCTGTGGCCTTCTCAATTTGGGGCAACATTGAGTCCAGCTGGCTCCCTGCTGGATCCCAGGTATTCTAGCAGCATTAACTGAGGTGCAAGCCCACTGAAGAGGGGCTTAAAACAAATGGAATGAGCCCACCCCATTGGGGGAAGCAGGTATGAAAAATTGCAGTGAGAACTGGCTGGATTGGGACCCACTGTGCCAGCTTCGAGGTCTATAGGATAGAAAGATAGACCCCACCCTACCCCCTTGCCAACTCAGTTTGCAGCTCTGTCACTACACCAAGATGGTGGTGGGGGATGCTGGCATTGCCCAGTCAAGTCTCAATGGTATATCTCTGTGGTGGAAAAGATGGTGGGATCCAGTGCTACCTGCTCAGGTCCCTTCCAGGGCCAATGCCTTCCTGGCAGGGAGGCCTTTGGATTCAGTTGGGCAGTCTCAGGAGGGCAGTGAAATGATCTTTTCAGCTCCCTGGCACTGCCATGCCCTGCGAGTGAAA
Organism: Cynopterus sphinx; assembly: GCA_030015415.1. Lineage (NCBI taxonomy): Eukaryota > Metazoa > Chordata > Mammalia > Chiroptera > Pteropodidae > Cynopterus > Cynopterus sphinx. Next base: position 194,349,993 of record CM057379.1, read on the forward strand.
GCTGTTCTCATCCAACAAGAGTTGTCCCAGGCGGTAGAGCAACTGGGGGTACCAGTGCACACCCTCCCCTGGGGTCCAGCTACTCCACGCCAAGTTGTGAAATAGTCGCAGGGGCCAGAAGACCAACTGAGCCAGGTGGTGGTCAGCTACGGCTGCGAAGCAGGAGGCCACCACATCCTCTACCACCAGTGTCCCGTGCCTTGTTAGTGGGGCATAGGCCCCCAGGGCAATGTGTGTGGAGACAGCTGCCACTTTGGCAGGCTGCAGGCCTGGCACCCCAGCCACCAGCACATATTGACCAGGCTGCACTTGACTAGCAAAGGTGGCCCGGAAGTGGGCCGCCGGTTCTGTGTGGTTGTTGGCAGTGAAGAGCAGGTGGGCAGGAGTGAGTGCCAAGCGGCGTGGGGGGTCCTGGGTCTCGATGACCTGGAAGGCCCTCAGCCTATCTGGCTCTCGATCCAAGAAAATGAGCACGTCGCTGAAGGTGGGGTTCCCATCCTCCCCCATGGCCAGCACCCGGTCTCCTGGCCTCACAGCTGACAAAGCCACACGTGCCCCACTCTCCAGGCGCACCTGGGCTCCAGCAGGGAAGCAGCCACCTGTCTTGGCCGCGGCTGAGTGCTCTGTGGGAAGAAGGGACATGAAGGTATTACTGCTACGAAGCTCAGATTTCTAGTCACAACCCCGCTCCCCAGCCCAGCCAGAGCTCCTCTTGCTCCCAGAGAGCCCCCCTCACCATATCTGGGCCCCTGGCCCCCCTTTCCCATGCAGGCTTGAACCCACTCCAACCCATGATGTGGTCTTCTGCCCTCATCCCCAGACTAATCCTTTTGCCAGTGAGAGGAACATATTGTGCCTCTGGTGAGTAAGAAAGAAAGGGCCCTCCTGAAGGCCAGGTGGAGTCCCTTGTCTGTTCTAAATCCTGACAATGCTATGAAGCAGAGAGGCCAGAGGTCAACTGAGCCAGGCAGTTGGTGGTTGGTGGTCAGCTATGACTTGACACCCAGAAAGCTGCAGCCTCATGGAAAAGGTGAGTCACTTAGCTTCTCTGGGGTCTGGATGTCTCATTATTTCTTACTCCTTCATCAGATGCTCCCCCCAAATTGTCCTCTCAGACTGACACCCCAAGTTCTGTGCCAGAGCTGGCCCATGGAGTCTATATGGAAGTGAGAGGAAGACCAACTGTGGGGCAAATATAGACTCCAGGGAAGTCTGGCTCAGTGGCAAGGGGGAAAGCACTGTCTTCAGTTCATGTACTGGGTCTTTGTGCAGTGACAGGACACAGTGGCATCAATTGGTGGGATGGAAACAGTGTTTGGCGGCCAGGAATAATGAATGGAATTGCCACTCTGGGAGCTGGCTCTGGGCCAGTGTTTGCAGGTGAAGGGTGAGTGTAACTTGGAATAGATACCTTTGGCAAGAAAGTGCTGAGGGGAAGAGTAGGGGGTGGGATCACCACTGTAGGCCACAGGGGAGGGGCAGGGACGTGGAGGGTAGGGGGGAGAGGGGGCGGGTATCAGGAATAGTAAAAAGTGGGCCTGGTCTGAATGTTCCAGGTCTACAAGTGTGACTACTGCATGGTGCCAGCATGGAGGGCTGAGCCTGCAACCCATGGAGTCAGGTTTGGCAGTCACACAGGAACCATTTGAAGCATCCATGACTGGGTTCAGTGTGGGTGACAGGGACACTGACAAGGTTTGGGGGGGGGTGAGGCCTCAATGCCTGCCAATTCGGATCAACAAGGCGGCAAATCTGGGAAAATCCACTTTATTGAGTCCACTCTGTTTATTCTGGCCCTCATGGCTTGTTTTGCCCCAAAATGTCCAACATCAGGATGCTGAGGGAGAGGCTAGGGACGCCTGCGCCCCCTAGAAGGGGCATACGCAGTGCCCTAAAGGGCCTGACCTGCAGCCGATGTTGGGTTCTGAACCTCTGGGCTCCTGGCTCCTGGTCAGGCATGCTGATGTCTGGGCACACCCTGGCCCCACCACCCGCCTCGGTTTTGCACCACACTGGGTGGGGAGGCTGTCTCTGTCACAGCCTGGCTTCCACATCTGTCCAGCTTGCTCTGTCTTGCACCTCCTGCAGCAGGCTCTGGACTGCGGATCTCAAGGTTGGCACCCAGCAGCGCTGGGAGGGCCCTGTCTCCCTACGGCTCCTGCTATTGTCACTATCAGGCACGGGAGGAGCAGGCTGTCACAAGCAGAAGTGGGGAGCGCCGCCGACGTCCTCTTTCCCGGGGCTCCCGCCTCCAACCCCGGGCGGGTCTCTTCACCTTCTTGGCCCCAGCGGGCCCTGCTCCTCCTGCCCACGCCCTGCGGCCCCGGCCCCGGGCCCAGTCCCCCGGCAGCGGCTCACCGGACTTGACGGAGCAGTGCACGTGGGCCTTGGACTCGTAATACACCCAGTCGAAGCCGGCCTCCACTGCCAAGCGGGCCAGCAGGCCATACTTATTGCGGTCGCGGTCCGACGTGGTGATGTCCACCGCGCGGCCCTCATAGTGCAGCGACTCCTCCGAGTGGTGACCGTCTTCGTCCCAGCCCTCGGTCACCCGCAGCTTCACGCCGGGCCATTGGTTCATCACGGAGATGGCCAGGGAGTTCAGGCGGTCCTTGCAGCGCTGCGAGGGGAAAGCGCAGGTTAGGAGGCAGGACAGGCGCACGAGCAGGGGGAGCCACCCACCGCACCCGCTGGAGCTGGGCAACTTGGGAGGGTGCTCTGCCCCTCTCCCGGGAACAGAGAGCCCTAAGGTGTTTCCTTCCACTCTAGCGTCCGGCCGCCCCCAGGGACCGGAACCGCGCGGTGGCGCCACCCATCTGCATGGAGGGTGCGCAAGTTGCGTCCCCTTGGGCCTCCCTTTTCTGATAAGTGGCCCTTTCCCCCCGGTGCTCGCTCTTCCCCGCTCAGGGTGCTGATTATTCCGCAGACCAGGCTTCGCCCTTCCATTGCCCGGTCCCTATGGCTCACCAAGGCACCGGAGACCGGGAATTGACTCCCGCTCCCTGGAGGGCGGGGTGGGGTGGGTGGTAAGGAGCCTACTGCCCGCGGCTGGCCTGCTAGGCATGCAAGGCTGCTGGTGCCCAGTAGGTGTCACCGTAGCCTCAGGGCTGAGGCCCAGGACACCGGCCCTGGAGGCACAGCAGGTGCGGAGCCCCAGCGGCGAGAGGGGTGTTTTGGAAGGGAATCACTGGCCTGCCTGGATTCCTCGGACACCACAAAGCATTCCTGCTGGGACTCTTTTTAAGACCCAAAACCTGCCCGCAGGCCTTCCCGGGATTCAGCAGCCCTGGAACCAGAAGTCGGTGGAAAAAGGCCAGCGCCGGGCCTGGCTCGAAGGAGGGCGACTGGGAGTGTCTTCCACGACAAGGGGTCGCGGTTGGGTTGATAATCCCAGGCAAGGTTCTCCCTTAGTCCAGAGCCCTCCGTACCTCTGCGCCACCCCTGAGAAGGGACACGAGAAGCTTAGCCTCTGATCTCAGGGAGCTGGCTCCACACTCCGCCTGGCATAGGGTGGGAATAGAGACGCGTCCCAGGGGAAGAACAGAGAGATCACCTGCCTGTGCTGAATCCCCCCTCCCCCGTCCCTGCAGCCCAAGGGACCCTGCCGTTAACTGAGGGAAGGGGCTGGAAGGAGAAGGGGCCAATCCACAGTCCTTGACACTGAAGTGCGAGGTGCTGCCAGGGGTGCGCAGCCCATGTCTCAACCTACCCCCAGCCCGCAAAGCCCGGCCCCACGGACCCTTGGACTCGGTCTCTCAGGAGCCAACGGCGTCGACAACCCAGGGCCCGGCTGTCTTTCCCCGCCAGCAGCCTAGCTGGGGTGCTCACTGCAGCGGGAGGGAGCTCCACGTATCTTGCCCCCAGGCTCCTAGCCCCCCACCTATGTCCACCCGTGGGCCCCTGCTCCCCGCCCCGCTCTCCCCCGTTCCCCCTCCTCCTTGGGTCCACAGCTTGGGCGCGCGCTGTCAATGATTGCCCAGCCCGTGGCCCGGATCCTTATCTGCATTCCTCGGCGCCCGGCCCGGCCCGGCCACCAGCCAACCTTCGCCCCGACACTGGCCGGCCAGCCCCGGCGCCAGGGCGCATGCTGAGGGCCGCGGTCCTAAAGCACCAAGAACCGGGGCTTCCTGCCTGCGGGGAACCCCCGGGAGACCGCTGAGACAGGGGACGCAGCGTGGGTCTCTGCCCTTGCGGACCCGGTTGCAGAGAAGAAAGTTTCCCCCCCGCCACGACCACTCCCCACCCTCCTCGGAGCTGGGCTGAGCGCAGGTTCGGTTCCGAGCACGCAAGAGACTAACTTTAGCTCTGCTCCCTGCGTCCTCGGCATCCCAAGCCCCTCTCTTCCGAGCCTCTCCGTTCCGTCACCAAGCCCAGGGATCCCCCAAATTCGGTCCCGGAGCCGCAAGGCTCCAGTTCCCCACCCTCCAACCGCAGCTGCGCCGCTCAGCTCCCCGGACAGACACGTGGGCTCACCCGGCGCGTTCCCTCTCCCACCTCCGCCTTCCTCGCGGCTCCTTAACCCCAGACCCCTCCGAGACGCGCTGTTTTGGGAGAGGGCAGAGCGGCGAACCGAGGGCGAGCGTGGAGGAAAGGCCATGGGGACCCCCGCGCCCGGAGCTTCTTCGCCTCGGGGTGCCGCATGGCTTCGGAATGAAAGGGGCGCAGTCGTGCGCCTGGTTAGACCTGGAGGGACCGCGTGGGTGCCGAAAGAGCAGGAGGCAGCCGGGTCGAGGTGCCGAGTCTGACCGAGCTGCCAGCGCTTTGGGGTACAGGGACCCCCGCCGGCCGGCTGAGCTGTGGCGCTCGGCAGTGAGGGGCGCTTCTCACAGCCCCCGGCGAGATCGGGGTGCCGACGCTCCGGTCGGGACCCCCTGGCCAGCCCATCTTGGGTAGTAGGCAGCCGGGCTTGGAGAGAGGGGCAGGTGCCAGGGGGCGTGCCAGCCAGTGGAGAAAAGGTGCCAGGGGGCGCGGGGAGGACCGGGCAGGTGGCAGCGCTTCGGTGACGGCGGCGGCGGCGGCGCCCTGCGAGGGCGGGTCGCGCTCACCTGGGTCATGAGCCGGTCGGCGCCCGTGTTCTCCTCGTCCTTGAAGATGATGTCGGGGTTGTAGTTGGGAGTGAGCTCCTTGAAGCGCTCCGAGCTGCGCGCGATCTTGCCTTCGTAGCGCCCGCTGGCGCCCAGGGTCTTCTCGGGCACGTTGGGGCTGAACTGCTTGTAGGCGAGCGGCACGAGCTTGCGCGGCGGGCGCCGGCGGCTGCCCACCACCCGGCCCGGCCCGCAGCCCCGGGCCGCCGGCACCAGCAGCAGCAGCAGCAGCAGGAGCAGCAGCAGCACGAGCAGGCAGCACCGCAGGCGAGGCCGGAGCCGGGCGGGAGACATGGCCGGGGAGCCCGGGGGAGCGGCGGGCGAGGGCGCCTGGGGGTGCTGATAGGTGGGCAAGTCGACCCGGGCGCGGCGGGGGGCTCAGGCGTCCGGGTGGCTCCTCCAGCGGGCTCCAGGTCGGGGCGCCATGGGCTGCGCGGCGCAGCGCAGGGCCGGTGGGACTCAGGTGCGGGGCGGGGCGCGGGGCGGGGGGGGGCCCGGGGCCCTGGCTGGTGGCGGCGCGCTGTCCCCCTCGGCGCCTCGACTCTGAGCTGCCCGGCTCGCCGGCCGCCAATAAATAGGCCGGCCCGTTTGTTTTGGCAACGCGGCGACAGCGGGGGGCGGCGGGCGGCGGGGCCGCGGGCCGCCGGGCTGGGCTGGGCAGGCCGGGCCGGCGGGCCCCGCGGTTAGCACCCCGGCCCGGCGGTCAGGCGGCTCGGGCGGAGCGGGAGCTGCTGCCGTCTGCGGCGCAGTCCGGGGCCGAGTGAGAGGGGAAATGGAAGAGATCCGGGCTCGGGCCCCGCGCAGACCGCACCCTACCCATGTCCCTGCCTCCCGTGCGCACGACAGCGAACCTGCAGCAAGGGCGGCACAGCCTCCTCCCCCTCGGGCGGGCGGCCCCGGCGCTAGCCAGCCCTTGTCCGGCTCGCTCCTCCGCCGCGCGTCCGCCCGCCCGCCGCTGCCCTCGGCGGCCCCTGCTCTGCCAGAGTTTGCCCTCCCCGCCCGGACGCGCCCCACCCCACCTTGGCCTCGCCTCTGGGCTCCCCATGGCTCCGGGGTGCCCCGCCAGGCGCAAACCTCCCGGACAGGAGCTGCCACCCCCACAGCGACCGCAACCCACGGCGCGGCCGGACGCGAGGGGCGGGGGGCAGTGGCCGGACCGCACGGCCGCCTACGGTGTGCCCTGCGGGGAAGTCAACCCAAAAGGCTGGAGGCCGCTAGTAACCTGGTGCCCCACCCTGGCTCAGAGGACGCAGCACCCTCTCAGCTTGGTGGAGCTGAATTCTCTATCAACCCGGTGCACATCCCAGGGCCGCTGGTGCGAAGCCGGGACTGGGGCGTCCGTCCTTAGAAGAATCAGTAGGGGTTTTTGAGTTGGAAACACTGTTAAAAGGAGCAAGATGAATTGCAAAGGGACAGGCCAAGGTGTAGAGAAGAGCAGCCAAAATGGTGACATCAACAGAATACTGGCGAACCCCACCGGCCACGTTAGAAGGGCAACAGGATCTCAGTGACAGGGACTTGCTAACGACGCAACCGCAGCAACCACAGAAAAAGATTCAGAGCCTGCGGCATAGGAGAGCTGCTAAGTGATTATTCTCCTAGCCCTACTTCACAAATTAACAAGGACAGAGAATATGTAGAGGCAGCTGGAGAAGTAGACATGGGTTGTGTATTTTAATATGCCATTCAGGAAAGAATTAGTTTTCATTCTACTAAAACAAGAAAACGCAAGCATGTTTTTAAAAGAACACTAGCACTAACATCACAGTAAACTACGTATGTGATTCGGTTGTAACATTCTACAAAGTCAAAAGCAATATAAATAAAAGGGTGAGAAATTAAAAGGTTTAAAAATCCTCATTCCATTACTCAGCCAAAGAAGAGATGAAATACTGCCATTTGTGACAACATGGATAGACCTCAAAATAATCATGCTAAGTGAAATAAGCCAGACAGGAAAAGTTGAAAATCACATGGTATCACTTATATGTGAGACATAAACCTAAAAGCAACAAATGAGCAGGACAAATAGAGATTCATGGACATGGACTATAGGCTAGTGGTTACCAGAGGACGATAGACTAGTGGTTACTAGTGGGGTGGGGGAAGAGGGAGGAGGTAGAAGGGGTAAAGGGGATCAAATATATGGTAGCTGAAGTAAACTGGATTTTGGGTGGTGAACACACAATAGAATATACAAATGTCAAGTGATAATGTACACTTGAAGATTATATAATTGTATTAATCAATGTTACCTCAATAAACCTAATTTAAAATTTTTTTTTAATTCTCATTCCAAGAATACAATAGATATAGTTTGATTGATACTTTCCTGCCTGGTACATGGAAACTATAGATATTATTATACCTAGTATTCTACTTGCATTTTTTAATTTAAACTCACAACCCCAAATGTGCTATTATTATCCCCATGTTACAAATGAAGATTTTCAAGTTCAGAGAAGATAAACAACTTGCTCCTGGCTGAGGATCAGAAAATTCAACCCCTGAACCCCGGGGTCTGGCCCTAGTGCAGATGCATTGGCCCTCTGTGCAGCACCCACTCATCCAGTACTGCCTGAGTTTGGGGTTGAGGTAGCTTTTCACAGTTATGCTCACATTTCATCTGGATCAAGTTTGTGACTATAAATTCCTCATTGGAAGGGTCTAAAGAGAGTGCTTAACTCAAGCACTTCATATCACAGAAAAGCAAACCGAGGCCCACAGTAGAGGGTTTAAGATGGCTCCGCCAGGAGTGGTGTGGCCTCTGACACTTGGAAACAAAATGGATTGTTTCTTTCCTCCCCTCTGCCCATACTTCCTCCTTCTGCCCCATTCCTTTTCTAGATCTCCGAGTCACAGATCACTCTAATGTTGCTTCCTTTCCTTGAATTTTCTAAGTGCTTTAACTTGTGTTTTCCAGGATTCAAGAACAATCCTTGCAATACTGCCCACCTCCTCCCTCTCTCCTGCTCAGACTTCTGAGCTGACCATGCAGCCAGGTCAGTACCTTTCCCAACCCAAACAACAGGGGCTCCCTGTTTTTATGGAATTCCAAAAGAGAAAATCCTGTAGGCTTCTGCAGTCACCCATCCCAGTCTTTTATAGCCATTTTCTAGACAAGTTTTGCCTTAAGTTCATCTTTCCTTCTCCCTCTCTAATGCAAATTCAACTTCTTTCCCCTTTTTTTGTCTTAGTGGCTAGGGCCACTCTCCTACTCAGTATCCATATACATGGCCTTAAAGAGTTGTTAGATTCACTTTCAATCTTTTTTTCACCAAGTGAAAGACAATTTCTTTAAGATTCTCTCAAACCATTTATTAACTTTGCTATTCTCCCTCTCATTTGTCCTCTTAGCCTGGGATCTTCCTGAATACAAATCTCTGGTAAAGATCTAGTAAACAGCAAAAAATTCCTTACGCAGTGCTGATGCAGTTTGGGATGAGGGTGCTTCTACAGCAGCACAACCTCCTTGGTTTAGGTTGTGCTCCACTAAATCTAGACCCTGGCTGACTTAGGAGCAGTGGTTAGAGTGTGTACTGGGAGAATCAGGTGGGGGCTGACACTGATCAAGTCTTCTCTATGACAGGTACGTTAAGCACTTAGTCAACAGTCACAGTAACTCTCTGTGCACAGAAATTATTATTCTCATTTTACATATCTACAACTCTAGAACTCTAGAAGTAAAGTAACTTGTCCCACAGTTAAGATTTGAGCCCAGAGCTTTTGAACTCCATAGCTATAGTCTTAAGACACAGGGTGGTTGGAAGCTCAAATTTAGGTTAGCATCAGTTCGGTCTCCTTCATTGGAAGAAGTGAGGAGGGCAGAGATTAGAAGCATCATAATTTCTACAGCAGTGGCCCTGGAGCACTTTTTATCCAGGCTAGGGTCTAAGAACCCTGGTCATTTCTTGGCTGCCTTTGTTCTTAGTTGTTTAGTAGATGTAGGGTAGCTTTCGAATTGGGCTAATCCATTAGACCTATCAAACAAAGTCTGGCTCTTTTTCTGGTCACTCCAGGCTCTTGCCAGCAGGAAAATGGGGGAACTGAGGCGTGGCACTCAAAGGCCTAGGCACCAAAGGCCTAGGGTCTGAGCAGCAGTGACAGAACCTGATCAGAGCACTTTAAGATGTCATCTGAGTTCCGAGCCAATTAGTACAACCACTTTTCTTCTCTCACTTGAAGAGCTCTTGTGCCCCCTCAATAATCTGTGTTTTGAAGAAAACAAAGTAAAATTTATTTCTTTAAATATGATTAAATTTTTGGTTATAAGAATGAAAGTTGGAAAAATTGGTTGGAAGGAAAGGGAGGAAAATACACCATAGGACCTGATCATTTAAACATCTCTTTAATAGACTAACATGTTAGTATCTTCGATAGTGATGCATTCATATATTCATGTGTGTGTATGTATGCGTGAATTTATATTCACATGTACACATGTACTGTGTAGGTCTCTACTTTATAATCAATAGTCTTTTTTTTCTCTGAATCCTGTCACTTGACCAGATCAATCCTGCTCTAAATCCATGGGTGCTGAGCCACAGCCATCCAAGTGTCAGGAAATTAGTTAATCAAATATCTTCCAGTGATTCAGTGCACAGCAGCTCTGGCTCAGTAGAAAGAGCACTGGGCCTGGAGTTGGCAGATCTGTACCTCAACACTGCGATACCTTCTACCTGTGTGGCCTTAAGCAAGTTACTTGACTTCTCTCAATTTTAGTTTTCTTATTTACAAAGTAAAAATTAATATCACCTACCACATAGGGTTGTTGAAAGTGTTAAAATACAAGCTGTAAAGTATAAATCTTATGTTTAATTCACTTTTATTCTCTGATTCACTAGTGATAGTTGCAGTTTTCTCATTCCTATTACCCATCCAGGGAGTATACATCGCGATGCTCATATGTGTGCCCCAAAACAGGAGTGGGGATTTGGAGGCCCTACTTCTTTCTGTGAGGGAGCATCTACCTTGTGCACATTAGTATCGCAGAGAATGCAAACAAAAAAGTAGAAGATACAATTTTTGTCCTCCAGGAATTTACTATTTAACCTTAAAGATAAATCATGGGGGGAAAGGCAGTTACCAAGCCATGAATGCCACTCATAAATGAGTAAAGAATATGCACTTTAAATTAAATAGGTTAATATATAAGATAAACTTGGTCTAGAAGACTATGGTTATAAAAAACAATTGTCCAGGTTAGACTTCTTAGAAGAAATCAGTTTTGAAGAATGAAGAAGATCCTCAGGAAAAGACATTGGTCCAAGCAAAGATAATGACACTCATAATAATGAGAGCCAAGTTGGATGATCTCGTAAAGGGGAGAAACCCTAATATTATCTGATGTAACCTTCACTAAAACCTTATGAAATTGACACCATTATCTTCACTTTACGAATGAGAAACTGAGGTTCAGAACTTGTGAGTTGAAGCCAGGCTGTTTGACTCAATAATAATCCCATTTCTTGGTGAGTGATTCCAAGAACAAGCATGCTGGGTTGTTGACCTTTGTTCAAGTCACTTATTTCCTCTCTATATCTTGGAGACCCTTTTGTTATCTTCATTTTGGGCTTTTAAGATCTCAGTCTATTTGACTGGTCACTTCCCCAGTCAAATAGACTATGAGATCACTCCGACTTCTACTGTGAATTTTTTAAAGACGTTAGCAATCCCACTAAATTTAGTCCATACACAGAAATGGAAGCATGCCTGTCTTTCAAGCTGCAGATCAACCCAGATTGCATTTGGAGTTCCAGTTAAAGCCACTCAAAACTAAGAATGCTTTGAAAGTTAGCTATTGATTAGAAATGGGACTATTACCTTTGCCCAAACAAAAAGCTCATTACAAGGCACTTCAGAGAGATTCAAGCATTAAAGACCTTGCTTTGATGACTGAAAAGGTAAGAAAAGGCAACAGAATTAGTTACAGAGTGTGCTTTCCTCTCAGGTCAGAGACTAAAGATTGTGGGAAAGTCTTATTAAGACAGGAAGACATACATACAAATATATTTCTGTATATGGATAATAACATGTTTACTGACTAATGGGCTCTACTTCCACCCCAGTGTCTCTATTAGGGAAGAACTTAGTTGCTTAAAGAGAATGTTGGAAAATATCAGTCCAGTGAAATGTTCAATCAAGGCAGTGGAGTACTATTCTTTTAATAACTCAAGGGATGTTTCTGACATGCCTGTCAGTGTTCTGTAACCGAGTGTGCACTAGGCTACCCGCACTCTCTCACCAGTCTCTCCTGGTAGAGACAGCACCTTAAGGATGCTGGAGAATTGTAGCCAAAGAAAGAAGGCATACGGTCACTTGCTTTTTAATAACATAGTCTTAGTTTCTGCAAAGTGACTAATTCATTTCATTATAGATATAGCTATGGTATTCAACCCTCATTCTCATCTTACAACTAGTTGCTGCTAACAAAAAAGATTACGTTCATTTATATTCAACTTTCTAAAATCACTTCAAGATATACCTACTGTGAACAGATGTGTGTATCTGTGCACATGTGTGTGTGAGAGAGATCATCTTTCTTCATTTATTCAATCAACAACTATTTGTGAGCACCTACTAAGTGCCAGACACTGTTTGAGGTGGTTGGGATGTGAGAGAACAATAATAATAATAATAATAAAATCCAAAGATTCTTGCCCTATGGAGCTTTTTTTATGGTGGGGAGGCATTGGGGAGACAATTAAAAATATAAAGAATAAAATACATAATGTGTTAGAAGGGAATAAGGAAGGGCTAGGAGCGCAAAAAAATAAAACAGGGTAAAAACAGTGCAGCCGGCCTGTGGGGAGGGGAGTGAAGTCAGGAAGCAGGGTGTTCTGCTAAGTGGGGTGGTCCGTGAAAGCCTCATTGAGAAGGTGTGACTTAAGCAAAGACCCGAAAGAGGTGAGGGCTTCAACTAAGTCACTATTGAGTGGAAGAGCATTCTAGGCAGAGAGAAATGCATAGAGCAAAGGCCCTACCATGCTTGCGTATTAGAGAAATAGCAAAGAGACTAGAGCGAGCCAAGATGAAGCTAAGGAAGAAAATGGCGTAAGCTGCTTTCTACTTCTTGATTATGAGGGTGTTTTCATACTTTTTATAAAGCTCAGAATGAAGATCATTTACTCTTTAAAGAAAGTTATGTACTGACATATAATATGAACACAACATAGTTAAGTAAAAGCAAAAGCAGGTAACAAAATAGTATTTACACTTATGATGCTTTTAAATTTTAAAAAAGAGATAGAGTCATGACTCTCCCTTTCTACTTTATACACTTGAAAAAAATAGTATCAGATTGTAGGTTTCTTGAAAGCAGGAGCTATGTCTTTGTGACCATATATAAGATATTTATGTTTATTTAATGTATGTAACATGAAGCCTGTGGGTGGGGATGAAGTGAGTTAGCATTTAATATATATGACTTGAGTAAATGCATGTTTAATTCTTCCTGTTTCTTGTTGAATATGGGACTTTCTGTCTCATTCCCAACACATTTCCTACAAACCTGTGCCATTCCTTTGAATTCCTGTGACCTGGGGTTTTCCCGTTGGACTTTCTCATTTGCCATGCAAGCCTATGTACAGGATAAGGTTTAACCAACTTGGCTTTTTACATCCCCCTCTTGGTCAGGAATATGGCTTGTTCTCTGGAGTGTTGATTGGGGATCTTTCTTCCCATTGAATTCTTCCCACTCATTATCGAAGTTGCTTAACTGTTGAAATGTTTTCCATCTTCAGATCTTTCCATCTTTGGTTATCAGCCTCATACCTCCCTCAGTTCTACTTGAAGATTACTATCAAGTTAGTTTTAAGATTCCTATCCAGAAACATACTTTTGTTTTAGAGTCTCACTGCCAGGAACTATTTTCCAGGTGTCTTTCTAATGGATAGCTCAGCTCCCACCAAGCAGTCCCTGCTTTAAAATGGCTTTGATGAATGACTCACAGGAATGGTGCCAGTCCCTGAATTATCACATAGTACTTAAGGTGAGAAACATCAAGTGCTCTTTGTTGTTCCTCCAACCCTACACTATATGAACAGATTAAGTAAATACAGTTTTGTCTGGCACAGTTAGGCTATTTCAGTCCTCAAATCCTAAAAATCCACATAGACTTTGACCATTCAGTAGTCGGTGGTGCTGGTGCTGGGGCCTCACTGTAGACTGGTGACACCTCCAAAACACGGTGTGCTGCAACTCACCCAGTACATCCTAGGTGCATGATAGCCCAGTACAAACTCAAAGCTGGCCGCTCTATAAGCCGGGTGCCCTAGTGTTTGCCTTTTGGTGAACATATCACCGTGTTAATTTTCCCCTTTTGCACAATCCAGACACTGCATCTCTTTTTTTTTGATTGACGATACCATTGTACAACTTATCTATTCCTTCCGTGCTGCTATTCTAGGTGTAAATTATCCTGCCACATTTAATTCATACTCGCTAAAGAGAGCGACATAATGGACAGTATCATTACCAAGAAACCACTCAAGTGGGAGTATCAGTATCACCTTCATACATCATCATCAGAATATTGTTGCTTATATTGCTATTTTATCAGGTTACTACTGAAGCAGAAATCCTTATTGCTAACTCCCCTCCCCCATACTAGTGTTGTCTTGTTCCTCCCGCATGTGACATAGGACCAACTAGTATTGTTTTGTGTCCTGAAAGCGTCAGGCAGCCATAATAAATGAAACTGGCAGTCTTGCCTTCTCATCTGGCAACAGTCTTTTTCTGTCTTAAATAAGGACTCTCTTTACGACCAGAATTCCCAGCAGTTCTGCTCTTGACCCCTGAACCCAGATCCAGATCCTGAGGGGCTTCCCCACCAGCTCTAACTCCTTTCACCACCCCCTGCCCAAGGCCTGGGGTAGGAGGGGAAAGGTAGGATAGAGTGCCAGTCAAGATGATTACCCTTCCCCTACTCTGTTCTTTTCCCGTCACCGATTTCTGACCGCTGTCGATCCTATCAGGGGTCCATAAAGCAAGGAGGACTCTGGCCCGGGAAAGGGAGGTAGGGGTTAGGCAAACAGGCCAGGGAGGCAGTTAGTTGAAATTTAACCACAATATTCTTGGTCTCTATTGTTTTGAGTGAGGCCCAATATTTCCACAGCAGGATTATAGGATCTGATTAACCATGTTAGACAACAATGCCGAGCTGGGATGGGCTTCCCCTTCCAGCTGCCAATATGAAAAAGTAAATACAACAGCCAGATTTCAGAAGAGACTCCCAGCAGCCCCTAAGCCCTACTCCCAAGTTCTAACCATGCTGCAGTATTTGGCCTCAAAGTGAGAAGAGGGAGGAAGAGTGTCGCACAGCATGCTCCTTTAACTCCTGGCGCTTAGCCCAGCAGGACAATCTGGGCACAATCTTCCCAGGTGAGTCAATGGCTGTGTGCTCCCCACACCCTGAAGTCTTCCAGTGCCTCTTCCGGGTTCCCCTATGCTGGCCCAGATCCTCAGGCACCCATGAGACGCTAAAGGGTCCAAACCTGCTGGGTTGTAGGATAGAGAATGTGAGTGCAGGTAAGACTTAGCTTGGAAGAGTGATTGAGCCTTTGCTGGAATGCTTTGGTGCTACCTAATGACTTCCCAGGTGTTCACGGTAGAGACATGAGACCCCAGAATACAGGGGAAGCATAAAGGCTCACTGTAAAGCAAAGTCCCAGGAAATGAGAAAGTATTCCTCAAAGAATCTGGGAACGAAAGATGGAGGATAAATGGGCTTGTAGCTCAAGTAAAGAGGAATTCCCTTGGGTCCCTCTCCTTCACACATACAGGCACCTCATCCCCAGCCTCTCAGGGTGAGATCTTCTGAGGCCCTGTCTGCGAAAACATAGAAGAAAAATAAGCAATAAGGAACCTTCAACAAGAATAACCAGTAGCACCTTCCAGGAGATGATAGTGGCTAGACAAAACCCTCCCTCAAAAGCATGGGCTCCCTTCTCCTCTGGCATTTCTCTCTGTCTCTAAGCGCCTGTCATATTCCATTACAATTTTGCAAGCCCACGCATTTACTGATGTCAGTAACAGGAACAAGAAACTGAGGGCCTTGATCTTTGAGTTTGGTGTCTTCCTTGCTATATGTCACTTAACTCCTTTTGAATAGTTTCTTCTAGGAAAATTAGACAGAAAAACATCAGGGCAGAGCTTAGAAAAGCATGCCTTGATTGTGTCAAAACCCAGTTAAGATAAAGTTGCATCTGTTAGTAGTATAATGCCACCACAGTGATATTTTCTGAGTTAGGATTAAAAACTGACCGTGTTTTCAAGGAGTATAACCTAATGTAAGGATAAAAACAAAAAGCACGTGGGAAATGTGTATGTAAATACAGATTACATTAATAGCACAAATAGTGATGAGGTAAGCAAAACAGATAAAGGGAGCATCCCATATCGTGAGAAAAGGTTATTAAGAGGATTTTAGGCTTCCCCTATTACACTCTTGAAGCAAATCTTCCTGGTTTTGTGAACAGAAGAAAATGAGGGACAAAATAACTGGAGAGAAGAAACTGCCCTGGTGACCAAGTTAAGACCAAGCCTAAATCAGGACTAGAAGAGTCACGGCCTTTTCTATTCCTGCTCCTTCTACCATCTTTGTAAACGAAGGATCACGTGCGAGGCTCCTGCTTTTATCTCCCAGTGGACCAGGGTGAGGGAGGAGGCAAGGGCCTCAGAAAATGGGAGGTTTGAATGAATAGGAAGGCAAGAGTTCAGATGTACCACACTGTGCAGTTAAGAAGCAGGAGGGCTGAGTATGCAGGAGACAGAGCTCCCTCCTTCCCCAAGTGGTCACTGTCAGGGACCCTCATCGACCCAAGGAACGATCCTGATCTGACAGAGACAGAGTCTTCCCAAGCCCAGAGCAAAGGAGCACAGCCTTCACTCTCTGTCACAGTACACCCCAGGAATTCAAGGGTGAGCACCTCAGGATGCTGTGCGAAGACGGGGACTATAGAAGCTCCTTCTCCCCTTCTCAGTAACTTTACTCTCCTTCGGAAACAGTTCTTGATGTGGGAGACTGGCTGACTGGTGACAGGAGAAAAGAGAATGACACTAGCGGGATTTTCCAGGACCCAGCTCAGGCTCTGCCTTCAAGGGCTGCTGGGAAAGCCCTTCGTGGGGCCTGAGGAAAGGAGGTGCTGCCCAGCTGGAGTGCTAAGGGATGAAGATTTCCAGCAAAGAGCTGGCCTGTCCTAGCCGACTGTGGGGGAGGGGTGAGCCCGCGGCCAGGCCGACTAGGCCTTGCAGCCTAGGTGGCGCTATTTCTCTACTTTTTAGGTCAAGTTCCTGCAGGAACTTCCTCGAGGTCCCTAGTCCTGCTCCTGGTTTGCTGGCTTGCTCGTGTAAACCACCTTATATTATTTTTTTTTCTAAAAATACTCCAAAGCAATTGAAAGAGTCCCTTCTCCCACCAGCCAGCCCTGGCCCCAGCCCCGGCCCCGGGGAGCGGGCGGGTAGGCGGGGAGGTGGGCCACTGCTTTATTAAACACAGGGAAAACTAATATTTACGGAATAAAATTTATGGAGCAGCCACGAGAATTCGACCCTTTTATGTGCATGTGGAGTGGGGGTTGGGCCAGGCTGGGGGCCTTAGGGAGGGGCCCAAGCCAAGGGGCAGGGCTGGAATACAGCCCGGCTGGGCCAATTCGTCAAGGCAGGGATTTCCCTGGAGTTGCCCTGGGACAGATGATTCTCAGCCACCACCCCCAGCTTTGGGGGATAAGAGCTTCAGGGCAAGAATGCCCGAGGCAGGGCCTCTGGAAGCAATGTTTATCGAAGGATGTGTTTGGGCAATATCCCCATGGAGACGTACCTTTGGGGACAGAGTGGGCAGTGGGTGGGGAGGTCACTAGGCATATTCTTATTCAACCTTTTTAAAAAGTACAGAGTCTTCTGAGAACATGAAAAAAGTTATGCTCCAGGGATTTTACTTATAATTTTGGGGGATTCGCAAACCCCTGATCCCCCTATGATTAAAAAATGCCTGCTCTGGACTGTGCTCTTAGGACAGGGGGATTATCCAGGGTGAATAACCCATTTTGTCTCCCAGATTGCTGGGAAAATCTTTCCATTTTCCATGTGGTCTCATGTCTGGTAGATCCTGAAATCTAGCGATCTAAGTTCCGCCAAAAAGAAACTAAGGAACAAAGTGAGCCATCTAGAGAATGTTTTTACTTGGTTCCCAACTTACTTCAATGACAGTTAAGACTGTGGAACGCACCATGGGAAACTGTGGTCTGGAGGTAAATTGTTATCAGCGGCACTAAGAATGAACCCCGGTGGAGCTCTCGGACTCTGCCAGCAGGTAAAGGCACGGGGTAAGTCCTGGATTCCTCAAATGCTCCTGAAGAGTGAATGGGGAATAGACATCCTATTAAAAGGAGGTCATAGGAGAAGGATGTTACAGTAGAAGATAGGAAAGAAGGACCTGACATCTTTCTTGGAAAATGTTTTCAGTAATATACAGAATAATACAGTTAAGAACTCAACTGCCTGGGTTCAAATTCTGGCTGTTATTAACTGTGTGACATTTAATAAGTCACTTAATTTCTTCGAGACTTCATTTCTTAGTGGGTTAACAGTATCTTCCTCATATGATGTTAAGGATTTAATGTCAGGTGCTTCTTAACCTGGCATACATTAACTGCTCAATAAAAGTTACTGTTGCTCTTGTTATAATCATTATTGTTCTATTATTGTTTGGATTGTCCACTGTCCTGTGACTTGACATCTGGACAGAAACACCTGTCTCAGCTGGAGAGGATATGAGGATGAGGAGGCCCTTGACCATCACATGCAAATAAACCGGAAAAGGCCTCTGTAGGCTCTGCCCCTGATCCCTTCCTTCCTCTACCTAACACTACAAGAGCTTCCAGTTAACATCTGAGTTCTACTTGCCTTCCTGTCTCTGCAAGGTGAAGTTTCAGATGGTCTTACCTATGAAGAAAAACCTAGCAGAGAAGGCCAAGGGGCTTTGCCAATCCTGGTCTGCTAAATCTTATGGGATTTGTCCAAAAAGTCAACTTTCTAAATGTCTAAGATTCTGCCTATCTCACACAGCCTTTCCATTTTTTTCTTGCTAAGCATTATTGATTCTATAGGTCAATTCTGTTGTCCCTGAGAATTCCTGTGGCCATTTCCTGTTCTCTGTCATCCTACCTTTCCTCATTCTTCTTGTCACTATGTTCTTTGAAGTGGAGTGAAGGATGGGAAAGTAAAATCCCTTTTTCTCCTGCTCCAGTGAAAAACTACCTTGGCCCTAGTGTTCAAATCTCTTTGTAACTTCAATTCCATATTGTAGTTTAACCTGTTGTCTAGGCCATAGAAACAGACAAAAGACCCCACGTCATTTGGGCAAAGGAGAGCAGCAGCCATCTGTTCTGCCTTACGCCTACCAGGGAGAAAGCACTCGAGATCCAAGTTCCTACATGAAGGCTAAGCACAGGCCACAGCAGAGAAGCATAAGAAGAACCCAAAGGTTTGACCTGAAGGCCTAGGCTTCGTCCAAAGACAGCAGTGGGGTGGAACTCAGCAAAGTGAAGCGGCTTATGTACTCCCCAGAAAAAGTACTCTCAAAAGCAAAGGAGAATGAGCGGTTTTTATTCCATGCTAAAGAGAGAAGTGGGTCTCTGAGAAGCACCTGGGACTAGTAAGGACTCTTGAGAATGGTAGACAAGGTTTCCTAAGCATGTTGTGCCCTTTTGCTGACTTGCCTATACCCCTAAAGTCCACGGTAGCGTCTTAGGTCTAGAAAACCTCCACTAAAAAGGAGGAGGGTATGCGATTCCCAGAGACTAGCTTCCACTTGGATAGGTAAGGCCAATGCCCGATGGGTTGGGGACAGTATCCCTCAGTTAAGAATACCCATTCCAGTGGCCTGTCTACGTGAACTGCAGTGATCTTGCCTCTGACTGTATAACTGTGTCAGAGATAGAGCTGTCACTGGAGAAGAGCCTTTCAGGGTGGCACTAGGAAACTATTCTCTGCATCCATCCTCAACAGTTGAGACAGCGACAAGTTAACTGAAGAGTCCCTTTAGTTTCTTCCTCTTGACCTTTGATAGCTGAGGTTTCTGCACAGAGCCTGAAGTATCCTAGAAAAAAAAGAAGCCCGGAATTAATAGGGGTTTTGAACAGTTCTACCTAGGTTAGGAAAGGAACTTCCTCCAATGGCCCTGGTTAGAATGACGCCTTCTTGAAGTGGCTAACACAGTGTTTTGAGTCTACGTCAGGCAGTGAATGTGATACGAGACTCTATGCAGGAGACACATACATCCCTTCTCTCCCAGGAACTGCCTCACAGACCGTCACCGAAAGTGGGACAAGGTAGAAAAAAGTCAAGGGCCACCATTCGGTACAAGAACTGCAGAGGGGAGACAGCAAGAGATGTAACCAACCATGACTCTCCATCTAGAAAGCCACGATATGGAAGCCTGGTAACAAATATCCCACATTAAGGCAGTATCAGCTAGGTGGCGATTCCAGGGACCGCTGGCTTGGGGAACCGGAGTTCATGCCTCCAGCTCTCAGAACACCATCTAGGAAGCTGCTCACGACTCACTGTGGGCTCAGGCACCGGGAGGGGCGATGCTGAGGAAACCGGCTCTTCTGGCTGGTTCAGAAGCTGGCCATCGGTTCCTTGCACAGAGGTACTACTTGAGGTCTGAGGATCTGAAATCAGAAAAATCAAGTGAAGACAGTGATAAATGCCTTCTTATCAGGAAGACATCAGCGTTTCCCAAGCATTCAGATAAAGGCCAGGGGTTGGTACAAACATATAAACAGCAGTAGCCACAAATCCAACTTCCAGCTGATGTCTGAAAAGCCCTGATTCTACTACGAAGAGTCCCCAGGCCTATGTTCACCAGATAGACAAGAGCTCCCCTGACTCAAAATAGCCAGCTGGTCCTCTGTGCTTTTCCTGACAGGCCTCAGGGAGAGTCCTCTTTCTCCGAGTTCCCTGGCTGACCTTCTTGGGTGCCTAGGCCAGTTTAATAGAACCTTCTGCGGTGGAGGCAGTGTTCTGTATCTGCACCACTCGACTTGGTAGCCACTAGCCACAGGTGGCTGTTGAGCTCTTGAAATGTGGCTAGAGCAAATGAGGAAATAAAAATTTCATTTTATTTAATTTTTATTAATGTAAACTTCAATAGTCACAAGTGGCTAAAGTTACCACAAACCTATTAAGTAGCACAAACCTAGACCTTAACTCTAACCCCAAGAGACCAAGTACTCTTGGAGCTACTCACCAGTGCCTTGATGCTTCTGCCTCGCTTGGACCTCTTGTCTGGTAACTGCCATATATAGATTCTGTAGATCTGTGACAAAGGGTTTTCCATCACCAACACTGCATGCCTCTGGAAGTTTCTATAGGGGAGAGGAGATGCTGTCATTTGTTACGCTGTATTGCCAGAGAAAAGAGACTTGATATTCCACTGGCAGAATTAGCATCAACCCCCCGCCCCCTCAAAAAAAAAATTTATATAAAGAAGTTAGATCTCAAATAGGGCACCCATATCCAAGCCTGTTGGGACCAATATACAGATCTCTTGGGAAATCTTCTCTAAAAGGTAACTCTAAAGTGCACACTTTATTTCTTGCAATACTTAGTCTATTACATTTTCTCATAAATACCCCATAGGTCTCTAGGCTCTTTCTTCCAAAGACATGACCTCGTAGAGGGCTGTTTCAGGAAATCACCTTCCTTAAATTGTCCCTAAGCTGTACAGATTACTATTTTAATGAAATTCACTCCTAAACTTCCATACTAGAGAGGAAAATGATAAATGATGAAATCCAGGGTGGCAGAGAGAGAGAGAAATATGGGAATGACAGACTGAGGGGCAAGAGAAAATGAGGGAGATGTGATGTTCAGTCAGAGGAGGTGAGAGAAATAAAGTTTCCAAAGCTCCGGAGGCTTACCTGACGTTTTCTATTTCCTACTGCAATCCTACTGTGCTTATTATAATCCATGAACGCACAATGGGGGTGGATACTTCTCCTAAGGGGGATGAAAATTAGTTCTTGGATGGGGGGTGGGGTGGGGATCTTACTCTTTTAAAGTATAAAGTACAGATGTACATAAACATAAACAGAATTTTGGTATGTCTTTCATATTATAATTTCCTGAGGAGGGTTAATGAGGAAAAAAATGTCTTAAGGGACCTTTAGGGAGGTGATAATGAAAAAACAGCTGAGAAACACTTTTATCTTCATATTATATTGATGTTTACTTCAATACAGAATGAACTGTAGATTTATGTTTACAGCAAAATGCTTTGCCTAGTTTGACTTTCATAGTTTTGGCTGAACTGAGTGGAAATAACATTGAAGACCGAAGGAAGTGCAAGAAAAATGAGATGAAAGAGTATGGTATCCAGTGGTCCCAAACCTGGCTGCACTTTAGAATCCTGGAAAGGGCCCAGAACGACTTCATCTGTCCCTATGCATGCAAATCGCTACGCTTCCCAGCCAAGTTAGCAGGTCTCCCACAAAGACGTGCCAGAAGCTCATGTGGGAACTAAACCAAGAATCTTGGATCGGCCCATATCTCTTGTCAAGGGCACTTCCTCTGGGCTATAGGGCATTCATTTCTAAAAACCCACTGTTGGAGAAGAAGAGAAGAGAGAAAGCAGAAGCAGTGAAGTAGTTGCTAAGTCAGGGTCAAGATTTCCCAGGTATCTTTCTCTGAGCATGGTGGTAGCTGGAAGACTTGTTGGACCTTAGGAAAGGTAGCACACACATTTCTACTCCAACCCAATTCCCATAAAAGTTATAGCAGTCTTGGACTTCCACTGCAAACCACAGACAATGAATCAGAAGCTCTGAGTCCAAACTCTACTTCTAGCTAGCAAGCACACTAGCAGTAAAACAGCGCTCCTCGGCAGCACGACCCGAGGAATGAACTGAAACAGCGAAGGTAAAGTATCAGGCCACACACCTCCACCTCACCTCACTCTCCATCCAGGTTCAGCTCTCCCCAAGCCACCTCCTCCCACACAAAGTCCTCTACTCCACAGCCAGAGAGCCCTGACAGTGGAGAGGCCAACAGCTCTTCTTCCTCCTATCATGTCTCTAGGATCTCCCTTCATACTGCTCAAGAGATGTGACCTCTCTCAGTGTCACCCACACACAGCTTGGTAGGCACTGTACTGTTTGTATAAACGGGCTTGGCAGAATCTAGGCAGGCCAGGGTCTTTGCCTCCTGCCGCTTCTTTGGAGCTAAACAGACTCAGAAATTTTCCAGGGTGATTTTTAGGCAGCTCAGGTACTTAGTCTCAAAATGAAGTATGAGAAATGAAAGGCTGCTAAAGCCAGTGCTGTCCTGGACCTGAGTCCAAATCTAGAGCCTATGCATTAGCCCACCCTCTGTCCTCCCACTTCTCAGAGAGCTCTGGTCCTACCATTGCTGCCAAAGGTTATCCTACTTGAGTATATAGTCTCAAGAGAGTACTAGAAAAATGATATTGGTACATTTGCTGTGTATTTACTCCATGCAACACACTGTTCTAAGTGTTTAATGTATTAACCCATTTTTGTCTTATTTGCTGTTATTTCCCTGGCATCTAGAATAACCTGGCCCATAGCAGGGGTGCAATAACTATTTGTGAATGAATGAACATGGTAGGCAATAGTACAACCCCACTTTCCTGAGGAGGCCACGGATAATAAGTGATGGAGTAGGACTGGAATCCAGACAGTCTGGCTTCAGGGCCCACAGCTATAAAAAGTGCCCGATTTACTTCTCTGAACATCAGGATTTTAGTCAAAAGGGGAATACGGCCTTTACCGGGATCACTACCCTCAATCCTTTACATTGCAGATCATCTGCCTATAGTCTCATCCAGCCCAGAAACAAGCTTCTTCAGGTGACAAGAAAAGTGGACAGATGAAAAAAGAGGCAGCTGGCCCTACCTGGAACCCTCAGGGGCTGAAAGGCCACACCCTTAACCCTATTCTAGCTGGTCCCTGTCATCCCTGATTCCTTGGGCATCATCTGCAGAATATACTTGGAAAAAGAGGTGAAGAGGCCTGAGCGTGGAAAAGAGGAAACTTTAGCTCTCTGTGCAGGACAATGGTGGGGGCGAGCCGGGGCAACTGGCAGGGATCAAAGGGAGAATGCTAAAGTCAGGACTAAAAAGCAAATAGCAGCGCCTCCTGCTTTAAGTACAACTGAGCCAGGAACAAGGTGTACCAGCCACAAAGCGGATCACTGCCCAGATGGGGAGGGAACGAGTACTGTATAATGTGTTCTGCTGTATAATGTGTTAAACTGATTAACCCAGAATCAGTTCTACTGAGCAAAAAAGTGGAGATACCGACTCAACTTTGCCAGCCATTATAGGACTGGGGGAGGGGACAGAGATGCACCAGTCTTTCCCTCCTCAGAACAGGACTGAGTTCATAGAGATAAGGAAGTCAGAGTCGCTGCCTCAAAGAGTTTATATGTATATATGTATGTGTGTACTTTTTATTTATAATATAACATAACACAACATATATTTTTCAAGCATTAAGCTATAACAGAGTTATAAACAAAATGTAATAGGAAGGAACCCAGAGAAGAAGACAGAGACAAATTCTGCAAGTCCAGCAAAGAGCTTCAGAGGTGGTGGAAGTATCTGATGCATAAAGACAGGCTATGTGGCCACATCTCACGGGAAATGAGACCAGGAGGCTAAGTTCATATCCACCAGTGTGCAAAGGACTTCGTTGTCTGAATTAAGCATATGCCCATGGGAACGTCCTTTTATTTCACAAAACGGCTTTCTCTACTACACTACTGCTTGCCAAGGCTTCCTAGGCTCCAAACTAACATTGATACAACAATGAGGAATCGGAAGCTTCCTCTAGGTTTCCCTTTTGTAGGCTTTCTGCTACGTTTACGTAAATTCTTTCAGCACTTCTTCACTGCTTACTGCTAGTACTGTCAACAGCCACAGGAGTTATATTACTCTCCTGTCTCCAAGAGTTATTTTACTCTCCCATCTGCAATCCACTAAGAGTTTGGCTTCTGCTATACAGCCATATCAGAGGCTTTAGGAAAACCAAAGTTACAGAAACCCTGCAGGGCATTTTATTTCCTCTTGTCCCTACTGCA
The DNA here is from genome assembly GCA_030015415.1 of Cynopterus sphinx. NCBI lineage: Eukaryota > Metazoa > Chordata > Mammalia > Chiroptera > Pteropodidae > Cynopterus > Cynopterus sphinx. Next base: position 194,374,181 of record CM057379.1, read on the forward strand.
GTCCATCTTGGTTCCTAGGGGCCAATAACTCCCATCTTCTTCAGGTCTAGAATTCGTTCCCAGCGGTCCAGAAATTCTAAGACTCCTTCCTACTCTCTGATCCCAACGGGATCTGTTGGAGAGATCCCATTGCCACTTTCAACTAGAAATAAGAGGTCTGATCCTACCCTACCCCCACCCCCATCTCATTCCTCTTTTCTTCTGGGGCTGTTTTCAGAAAAGAAACCTTTAGGATCCTAGGTAGGGAAAGGCTAGACCCAGAGACACTGCTTACCCTACTCAATACAGGCCCACAGGTTGAGGATACAGATTTCACAGCAGAAAAGGGGGAAATGAACAAAGTGGAGCTTCTCAGCATGAGCCTCGAGCAGGTCTTTGGTTCTGGCATCATCCCCAAGCCCCTGACATTGACCATCACAATGTTACAACCACAGGGCAGGGCCCTCGAAACATGGCTTCCCAAGAGTAAGAACTCTTCTCCTACCCGCTGCAATCTGGTAAACTCTGCTGGTAATGGATACCAACTTCCTCCTCAGTTTAGGAAATCATCATCAGCTCCCGCTGGGAGTAAGAGCACGCTGAAAACCCTTCTACGGTCTCCAGTTACCAAAGGGTTACCAAGATAAATAGAAAGGAACAAGAAAAATGGTTTGGGAGGGAACTCTACTGAGAAAGACTCGTCAAGGAACAGAACGTCTGCTCTCCCCCCACCCCACCCCAATCCATCCATTTACCATTTACTGACCACCTAGGTGTGGAGGGATGGAGAGAGATGATGGAGGTGAGACTAACAACATTTATGTCACAGGGTTCGTGAAAGGATTAAATGAGAGTAGAGTAAGCACTCAAGAAATGTGTCCCTTCCCTTTGCAAGACACACTGAGACCCTTCTTGCCTGGCCCCAGTCCAGTGCCCAGGAGGCTCAAGAAATGCCCTGATGCTATAGTGCACAGAAAAGCCAGGGTTTGACACAACTATTAACCCTTCCCCACTGTATTCCAAAGTATATGGCCTAACAATTCAGTGACTAGGCAAAGCCCAGAGCAGGGAGGTACCTGTGGGTAGTTCACTGCCCACCACTGCCACACTAGCTCACTCCTCAGTCTCCAGCAAAGACCGAGGCCGCATCGCCTTTGTATCAGAAAGTCCTCCTTTTAAATTCTGGCTTTGCCAGTGAGCAGCTATGTTACTAACCTCTTTTAGCCTCTGTTACCTCACCAAAAAAATGAGACCAATACCTACCTACTGGAATGAGCCTGACAGAGGATTACACAAGGTAACATTTGTAAAGGTTGCCTGCTCAGTATATATGATGTCTCCTTACCTCCCCAAAATGGCTCTCGTTGCTTCTCAAATATCTCCTTTAGTCTCCTCATATTCAGGAGCTACCCAAGAGGCCAAAGTTTCACTTTCATTCTCCTCACCCTATTTTTTTGGGGGGTGGGTATACCAGAGGAGAGTAAATCTACCCCCTCCAGGAGCACACAAAACACAATCAGCTTGTTCCTCAAAGAGTCTGAGCAGTAGCTTTCCACACAGGCCCCCTCGTCCAACAATGCTTCTACCAGGAACCCCTTCTCGCCACCGTCTCCTGCTCCCTAATGTGCTCGTGCTATGGCATTTCCATCTTCATGCAACACACTCAGTAAGACTATTTGGAAAGTAGAAAAACATGACTCACAGGTAGGTCGACCAAATAGTTAACAGCCAAATGGTTTTTGATGGGATTAACCTCATAGTATCCTCAGAGTCAGAGAAGCAGTGTTAATAGGGCAATAAAGAGAGAAATGATGGGGATGTCCATCTCTCTCTCCCTATACTCCACTTCAGATTTTTCCACAGCATCTCACTGGGATGAGCTGTTTCTGAGTTTCAGGCAAGACTCAACCTTTGTTTTATCCCTCACAGAATACCCCTCTGTTTTCTTACTTCACTGATCACAAACTTGGGAGAGAACACAGTCCCCTAGACACACAAGGCACACTGCCCTTGAAGACCGTATGCGAAGTCGACGAGACAGCTGACACTGCTCCTGTGTTTGGTCTGGTTTAGCTTTGTTTGGGTCTACACCGCACCAGGCCTGCCTTGGCCATTCTGCCCTGCTGCTGCTGACCTCGCCATGCCCTCCCATCAGCCTCTGGCTCCTGGACACCCACCTGCTCAATGCTGGGCTCCTAAGGAAAAAACACAGAGAGGCCTGAACTTAACCTTGCATTTGGGATCTTGCAAATTATTAATAGTCTACCTCACCCCTCCACCTTCTTAAAACAAGGTGGGAGAATGGATGCACCCATACATGCATACATTCAAGCATGCATGTATGCAACCTCGTCAAACCATTAATTCACTTTTTTGTAGCCATCCTTCAAAATGGGATAATTCTGCTGCCTCACTCTTTCTCATGGCGCTGGAAATACATTGGAGATAAGATAGGTGCAGAGCTCAAAACAGTTTTGAGATAAAGCACAGTCTTACTTATACTATTCAGATTTTTGTGGTTCTGCTTGAGACCTATCTACCTCCCTGATCTGCACAGTCAGAAGAGAAGGGAGGCAGAAGAAAGACTATACAGAGAGGTCTAAACAGGATGCTTGAAAATATTAGTAAGATTAACATTTTGGAATAGGTATTAGGCTAAGCATATACAACATTATCTCAACTAACCTCCACAGTAACCCTATCAGCTAGGCACTGAAATCATTTTCATTTTGTATATGAGAAGACAAAGGTTCCAAGAGGTTAAGTAATTTGACCAAGGCTTCAGCTGGAAAGTAGCAGAATGGAGAGGTAGGAGACCCAGGAAACTGAGCTCCAGAGCGTACACTTGAACTGCGACACTATGACGCCTCTTGGAATCACCCAGTGAGACATCCATTTTTCCCTGCCCTCTACACCCCTCCAGAAGAAGGCTGGTCCTATTCCGAGGTCTAGTTGTACTAGACGCTAGCTCTCACCTTTCTCAAATCTCCAAATAGCTCAAGAGGCTGATAGAGGGAAAAGAAAATGTCCTTCAGAGAAGGAAAGCCTGACTTAACCCCTTGGTATCCTCCAACGGGACTAGAAAATCAGAAAAATGAACCTCTGGTATGGGGAGGCTCTAGGCTCTAAATCTCCTTTTAAAATTAGCACAGCCCCTCAAAGTCATAGCAGGAAGGCCTCTCAGCTCTGCTCCAAAAGAAAAATAATGGTAAAGGGAGTGGAAGTGAAGGTGGGGGCAGGGATGGCTGCTCTCATAAGAGCCCTTTGTGGTGGCTGCCTCTGAAAGGAGGTTTTGCTAGACAAGGTGGAACTTCTCAAGGTGACAAGCAAATGGTACAGCCTAAGCTGTGACCCTTTGCTCACTTCTTAACTAACGCCCCCCCCCTTTGGAGGGCCAGAGCCTAAACTGTTCCCAAGGCCCCACCCGGCCCCAGCACAAACCATGGCTTTCTAGCTTGGAAAGGGACTAAGGGGCAGCAAAGGGGCTGGGGCGACAAAAGTGGTTTCCTGGGGGGTACGAATCCTCAGAGGCCCTTAGAAAGTGCAGTAGCAACTCTCATTCCCTCTTTTCTCTACTCCCATTCCTTCTCCAGGAACAAGCAGTTTCTGTCAGCTCTGGCTCAGGGACGAGATTCCGACCAGCCTATCAGGGGGACAAGTCTGAAGGACAGTTTAGGACCTCTCTCCAATTCTGCCACCTTACCATTCTTTTCCCACATGGAAATGAAACAGTGTTGTAGACATCAGAAAGAAAAGAGCATCAGGTTTAGTAACAAAAAGCAAATCACAGCTATACGGCAGACATCTGGCTCTGAGAGTGCTGATCCCTGCCCTGAGCCACGAGCACTGTGCGTAACTACATATTTCATTCCTTTTTTTTTTTTCTGTTTTAGTGGAGAAAGGACAGTCAGCTAGCTGGGTCTGTAGGGCACAGAGGTGATTTAGAGGAGCTGGTAGTATTCTCTATAGGGCATCTACCACCAAAAGGATTCTCTTTCACTCCAATTACACGCTTGACAGCTGGGAACACAGCCCATGGTGGCTGTCATCTCGTGGGGTCCCTGACCCCACCCTGCTTGCTCCCTGTAGGGTGACACAGTGTCCTCTCCACCTTACATAATCTTACTCTATAATGAACCACATCTCTCTCCCCACACACTACGCACAGTCAAGGCCCAATCTTCATGACCTTAGGTAGATAAAGATCATAAAGGAAAAGACTGATAAATTGGACTACATTAAAATTAGGAACCCTGTTCCTCAAAAGACACAATTAAGAGAGGAAATAAGTAAGCTATAGAGTGGGAGGAAATATTTGCAGCATATCATATAACCAACATAGGACTTATTTCCAGAATATATAAAGAACTCTTAGAAATCAATAAGAAAAAGACAAATAACCCAACAAAGAATTGGCAAAGGGCTTGGTCATATCTAAATGACCAGTAAGTAATTAGGGAAATCAAAACCATAATAGGACATCACTACATATTTACTATAATGGCAAAAAGGAAAAAGATAATACGAATGTTGACAAGGATGTGGTACAACCGGAACTCTCAAATGCTGCCTGTGTGAGTAGAAATTGATATAGTCACTTTGGAAAACTGTCTGGCAGTATCTACTAAATCTAAACAAATGCACAACTATGAAGCAACCATTTCACTTTTATGTATATATCCAACACAGATGAATAAATCAATTACGGCACAGTCTTACAATGAAATGTTATACAGAAATGAGAATTAACAAAGTACTGCTACACACAACATGGATGAATTTCATAAACATTTTGTTGAGTATAAAGTCAGACACAAAAGAGTGCACACCACATGATTCCATTTATATAAAGTTCAAAACAGGAAAATTAATCTATCATCTTGGAAGTCAGGAGAGTGGCCACCCTCTGCTAAGTACTGGAAATTTTCTAGTTCTTAATTTGGGTGCTGATTACACAGTTACGTTCAGTTTGTAACAGTTCCTGAAGCTGTATGCTTGTGATAGGGGCACTTTCTGTATTCATCTTATATTTCAATTTTAAAAGTTTATTAATAAAAGATAAACTACTATAAAAAACAAATGGCAGGGCCTCAACAAGTCAAATGCAATTATATGACCCAAAAGAATTGAAAACATATGTTCATATGAAAACGCATATGTAAATGTTCACAGCAGCATTATTCATAATAACCCCAAAGTGAAAGCAACCCAACTGTCCATCAACCGACAAGAGACAAATAAAACATGCTAGAGCCACATAATGGCATATTATTCTGCCATAAACAGGAATGAAGTACTGATACTTGCTTCAATGGATGAACCTTGAAAACATAATGCTAAGTGAAAGAAGCCAGACACAAAAGACCATATATTATATGATTCCATTTGTATGAAATATTCAGAATTGGCAAATCCACATAGAGACAGAAAGTAGATTAGTGATTTCCAAGAGCTGGCGGTAGGGGAGATGGAGAATGACTGCAAATGGGTACAGGGTTTCTTTTTGGGAGCGATGAAAAGGTTCTGAAATTAGATAGTAGTTATGGTTGGACAACCCTGTGAATTTTGTGAAACCACAGAATCGCACACTTTTGGTGTATACTTTTTGGTAAATGTTATAGTACATGAATTACGTCTCAATTTTTAAAAGAATTAAAAAAAAAAACTAAGTCTCCTCTCCTCTGCCTGTTTCCTCTTATAGGAATAGACTCTGGGGCTCCAACAGGCCTGGACAGCTTTTAAAGGACTTTAACATAATCAGTGGAGCAGATTCCTGCCTAGTGACTGAGTGACTGGAGTTAACATAGAATGGGGACAGAGCACAGGATCTAAAGCCACATGGCCTAGCTTTGAAAATAACTCCACCACTTACACATTCATTCTTATGGTCTTGGCCAAGTGACTTAATCTCTTTGGGCCTCAAATGCTCAAATCCAAAGACCATTATTTTGCCTTCCTAAACCTTAGTTTTACCCATTGTAAAATGGGAATAATAACACAACCGCATTTTAGAGGTACGTGACGAGGATTAAATGAGACAATACATGTAAACTGCTCGCTACACTGCCTGGCACACGGAAAGCACTCAATAAGTATGAACTATTACAACTGATTCAATCATAAAACAAAATTGAGTATGCCAGATAGCGTGCTGTGTCCTAAGGATAAGACAGAGTTCACTGCCTTCAAGGAGCTCATAGTCTGGCTGGGGAATCAGACGCATAAACAAATAATTGTTCTTCATGGCCAGGCACACACTGGAGCCTTTGATTCCCAGTCAATAACACTAGGTCTAAGGCATTAGAAAACAAAGCTGGATATGTAAGGAACGGTGTGTGGTGGGGGCAGTGGTGAACAGACTAACTATGAATCAACAGTAGACCCTTCTTTTTTCCATAAATAGCCTACAAGAATCTAGATAAATAGGCATGCAGACTTCCTCCTCGTCATAACTACAAACTGGCTGGGGGCTAAAGGGCATCTCCTATATGTCTGTCTAACCTGCTCTTCCAGTGGCTACTCACCTTTCAGATGTGTTTAAACGTCACTTCTCCTGGACGCCTGACCATGCCATGTAAAGTATTTGTTCTCATAGCACTCTATTCGTTTCTTCTAAACAACTGTAATAAAGTTCTATTATTTGTTTGCCCATTTCCCATCTCCTCCACTAGGCTGTGAGCTCCTAGAGTTCGGGTTCATTCAGCATATATTTGCCAAGGGTCTACTAAGTGCCAGGCTCCGATGTAGGTGCTGGGAATTCCATTTGGGGGTACAGACATGCCCACTGCCCTCATGGAGGTTATGTCTACATTTGCAACAAAGCTTTGGGATAGTAGTTTATCCCTCTTCTGACTGGCCCTTTTAGATATGAGTCCTTAGCTGCCAATCTCTCACTGAGTCTAAAAAGCAAGAGGCTGGCACTCTGGTTCTTCCTTTTGCAATCCCACATTCCCATGCTCGCAGTCCAGAGGAGTTCAAGCTTGGGCCAATGGCACAACCTCGGAGCCATTTCTACAAGTTCTTTCCTTATAAAGCTCTTCATGTCAGCATTCTAAGAGTAAGAACAGTTGGTATTAAGTGAGGGATATACTGGCTGGGGTGGGTGGGAGATGTGACTCTCCCTAAATCCCACAGAGAATAACTAAACCTGGCATTCAAATAACTAGACCTGGAAATGCTGAGCCCTCAGCACTTTTCAAATTCAGTGCCTTGAGATTGTCAGACAGCTGCTTCCCATTGTCTGAGCTTCTCTACCATTGAACCTGACTTCATCCCAAAGGGGGCTTCCTGCTAAAGCCAGCCTGAGGTCTAGAAATGCTGAATTAGTCTCCAGTAAGGATGTTCTACTGCAAACTCTCTGGGGCAGGCCAAGGGAGATAAAAAAAATTCAAAGGATTATTTAAAAAGCTGCTTCAAATTCTGTATTAAATGAACAAGGGTGTGTGTGTGGGTGTGTGTGTGTGTGTGTGTGTTTACACAAACTCACAAATATGACATAAATTCTTGGTTAACAGCAGGAGATAATGTCCTGAATGCAGATCCAGGGGAAAAATCTCAAGCCACAGAAACAAATACATTTATTCATTCAAGAATCACCTACTTGGCACCTTCTCTGAGCCAGACTGTTCTAGGTCCTAAGAAATAAATGAATGATTGTGCGTTCGGCAAAATATTTTCAGTTCTATGATACAGGTCTATGCATAGTCTGCCATGAGAAAACAGTAAAAAGCAGGCAGGATTTTTCATCCTTGTCATGGATTTCCTAGTCCACTCCCAAACTTCCTGCTCTTAACCTGCGTTACAGGTAAACAGAAGCAAGGCCACGGGGTAGATGTGGAGGGTAGGAATGGGGTCAAGGTATGTCCACTAAATCAGAACAGCATGTTGAGCTGAAAACAGGAGGGAAATCCACAGGAATCAGCCAACTAATAGCCCTGGCTCAAATCACTCCTGCCAGACCTATTGGAATTAATGATGCGACTGTAGGGAAGCTGGCAAGGAGAAACAGTGCCATGTGGAAAATGATGTTTGCAGCTGAATCTGTGTGAGACTGTCGCAGAAAAATGAGATTCTCTGGAAATCTCTGCACTCAAATTCCTAACTCAGCCCCAGGTTAGGTGAAAGTACATTCTCAGCATCAATCTCCCTTGCCCCTCTCTGAGCGGGTAGTAAATATCACGCTGTTCTCCTGGTATAAGGACTTTGCAAATCCTAGATGAATACCCTGAGCCCATCCATGATGGGCCCAACATAGAACAACCTATAATTTGGAGAAAATGAGTATGGAAAGAGTGGCTCTCCCAAGATCCAGGAGAGGGGGTGGGGGAATACATTTTTTTCATTCAACATCAAAACTTTGCTATTGACTATATTTCCTTACCATACTAATATGATGCTACCTAGTACCATCAAGTCAGTTCTTCCTGGGTTCATATTAATATAGCTACTCTACTTCCTGGTTTCTTTGATGATCAAGAGCACATATTTTCTAGATGGAGGGTACAATATGACTATGGAAGAAAACTGTTGTCTCCATCAAATATGACTGACTATAGAGTAAACTAAGGTGGCCAACTCAGTTAAGCTCCCTTCTTTGAGAATATGTACTATTTACCCAAAGCCCCCTTGGAAAGACCAGATGAAGGAGGGGGTCAAATCTTTACTATGTGACCCTAATCTCCTGGCCCCAGCTAATTAATTAGAGCAAGGGTGGACACCTCATCCAAGAGAACCCAGTCCCTGGACCAGATTTTCTCTGCCAGGTATGTGACCCAAAACTCATAGAACCTGGATTCTTAGTTTTGTTTGTCTATTTGTTTTATGCCATGGACTCCTCTGGCAGTATGGAGAAGGCAGGAGACCCTTTTTAAAAACATAACATAAAATATACAGAATTATCAAGGAAACCAATTAATTAAAATGCCATTATTTAAATACAAAAAACACAAATTTTTAATATAATAACATATGTGCTCCTTTATTGACACCAGTAGTGGGTCTAATAACTACCATAATTTCAAGTAGTGATGAGCAAAAACTATATTTCACAATATTTGCAGTGACTATAAAATGATAGGAAAATATCTGTGATTTCTACTGGTGACAAAAATCACAGATACTGTTAAAGCCTTGGTGGTTTTGGGCTAACATTTATAATAAAAGGAAATGCTCAATTTCAGCTACATGTTAGTGAAAATAAAAGATGCAATCTGTTCCCCACCCAGTTCATGAAAGCTTAAATTCTAAGCATGGATTCTCAAGGGACCCATGGACCCCAGAGTAAAAACACCTGCTGTAAAGACTCTCATTGGATGACAGTGGCTGCTGAATGAAAGGTCTATATAGAGTTAGTCAGAGTTAGGAGCAAGACAGCCAAAACCACATGTTAAGTCAATAGTTTGTAGGAGCAGAAACAAGCTGGCCAGCGGGTCGGCCGTGAGGAGCAGAGATGAGCACTCCTGAGATCCCAGAGAAAGAAGCTGCCTTTCCAGTTCCTGTGAGGGGTGGTTAACTCTCCTGAAATTAGGAACTGAGAGTTCTCCCCATGCCCTCAATTTCCTTTTTTTTCCTTTTTACTAAAACTAATTGAGGGGGATCTTCCTTACAGTTAAACGCTGAGATAATACCTAAAAAAATGAGCTTATTGAAATATATTTATAACAGGCTGTGTTTATTTGTGTATACTAACATTCCACAAGATTATAAATCCCTAGTATCTCAGAGTATGCACACTCTCGATTCTGTAAAGTCCATGGCTGCTGACCACCATGAACCTGCTGTAGCAGATACTAATAATGTCAAATGCCTCAGGGGAGGGGGCAAAACTGCCTTACCTCTGCTCGGTGGCTAAACCTGGCAGGCAACCTGGGCAGCTTATCTCTAGATATTGAACTTGTAGGAGCCAGACAAAATGAAGCAGGGTGGAAAATCAATGAAGAAGTCTCAGCACTATCAGAATGACTGCAGATCTTTCGGTTTAGGGAGGGTGAAGGCAAAAGGGAGACACAAATGTTCAGAAGAAGAAACCAAAACTGCCATAGGTCCTCTTAGTGGTGGTACATAGTGTTTATTTCATTATCCTTTAATCCTTATATATTTCGTATGTTTTTGTATGCACTAAACACCTTATAGTAAAAATATTTTAAAACACAGTGAAATTCAAATTGAATATCTGGATAAAAAAGTGAAAATGAACACAACACCTGTAGTGACTACCAAAGTCCAAGCATAGCAAGTCCACTGAGGGGTATACTCTCCAGACCTACACTAGTGCCTGGCACCCCATACTCCGAATTTAAAGAACAACTGTTCCAAGTAGTCGAAGGAAACAAGAAAACAAAGGAAAATTCTGGATACTAAGTCATTTTCCAGAAAGTCGAGAAGACTGGCAGGTTTGTGGGGTTAGGAAGTTGAAATGCTAGAAGGTCAATTGCTAGGCCCGAGTTATCTACTGCTAATTTAGCTCAAAAAACTCACAACAGGGCACCTGCCTAACCATGGTTGAGGCTGCAATGGAGGGATGTGATCCCAAGTGGTCCAATGATGACTCGAAAATCTAGTACCTAGGGAAAATTAAGCAGGGCTAACAAGGCATTACAGAGATACCAGAAATAGATGGGAAACAGGGAGAAAAAAGTAGAACTTAAAAGATATATTTCAAGTCAGACCTTGAGTCAGGCAGGACAGGGGTTTGATGGTACTGTGGCAGTGGTGAGGATGGGTGGTGGGAGAAGGGGGCTGGGAAAAAGAAGCGTGAAATATGCAGAGGAGTCAGGACAGGCCTGATTAGAAGGAAATTTCCCTATATTGGTGTGAACAGGATTGAGGCTAAAAGCTGCTTCCTGAGACTTCTAGCCCCTTAGCTCAGAACTGAGCATTCCTTTTTCTGTCTCCTGGCTATAGACTTGGTACTCTAACATGGCCATATCATTTGTAGTTACATAGTACATCTCGCATTCTTTTGGATCTAGGTTTCACTGAGGAGAGAATGCCCTAGTTACCTAATTTAGCATTTCCTAACTGATACACTCTCCACTTCCTTGCAGAAAGCCATAATCTTGTGGGTTTAAGATTCCCACTGAGTATGCTAACCCCCTATCCTCAGGCTCACTTAGGAGGCGAGAACAGGCAGCCCTGACACCAGGCTGACCCTAGGGAACACGGCAGCTACTCCAGGGTTCATCTCCAGGTGAGGGGATGAAGAAAGGACCAAATCTAGGCTCTGGTTACAGGGCATCTTGAACACCTGTTGATAATAAAACATTATCTGTCAAGCCTTCGGCCCTCCAACCCACCAAAACAGAGAATGAGAGAGAAATTTTATTCCCTCTGATTCCCACCCCAGGGAATAACACCGGCCCCCCTTCACCCCAAAAACCACTTGTCAGAGTAGAGGGCACCTAAAAGAAGATCTAAAGGAAAGACTGACCAGGAATGTGAAAGACTCTATCAGTCACCCCTTAGAAAGGGAAGGTGGGCAGTGGATGCTGCAGAAAGGCTAAGGGACACATGACCAAATCAACTTTCTTCCTTTCCTACTTCCACTGAGTCCAACTATCAAGGTAGCTCTTGTAAGAACTTTAAAAGATGACTCCAGCGTCCAAGTGAAGAAAACACTGTAGGGGAGCAAAGGTGGAAGCACAGACACCAGTTATGAAGCTACTGCAGTTATCATGGCAAGAAATAATGGTGGATCAGATCAAGGTGATAAAAGCAGGGGCAGAGTCTGCATTTATCTTGAAAGAGGCAAAAGAATTTCCTGGGGTATGAAACAAAGTCAGAGCCGAACATGACTTTTAACCCAAGCAAGTGGAAGGATAGAGCTACCATCAATTGAGAAGGAGAAAGTTATAGGAGAAGCACCCTTGGCATATGAGTGGTGAGGAGAGTGGGCGGAAATAAGGAGTTCAAGTTGAATATGTTGAGTTTGAGATGTCTTATATGAAAATGTTGAACAAGCAGCTGAAAACATAAGTCTGGGGTTTGGCAAGATCTGAACTGGAGATATAGGTGTAAAGAGGGTATTTAAAGCCATGAGATTGAATGCAATCACCAACAGGGTGAATGTAGGTAGAAAATAGTACAGGAACAAAGAATAAAACCTGGATGTAGTAAAAAAAAAAAAAGAAAGAAAGAAAGAAAAAGAAAAAAAAAGAGAGAGAAGGAATCAGCAAAAGAGGTTGTGAAGAAGTAACCAAGAAATAGAAAATAAGGCCAGGAAAGTGCACAGTGTGGAAGCCAAATGAAGAAAGTGTGTAAAGGACTCAGTAACCAACTACATCAAAGGCTTCTTGTAGACCAAATAAGATGAGAACCAAAAATTAACTATTGGTTTTGCAATGAGAAAGTCAGTGGCGACCTTTTCGAAAACAACTTCGGTAGAGTGATGGAAGTCAAAACCCCACTGACAAGATTTAAGAGAGAACTGGAAGAGAGGAACACAATAAAAATAGACAATTCTTATCAGAAGTTTTGCAGCAAAGAGGGCCAAGAAGTAGCATAGTGACAGGTGGGCAAATCAGGGTATCAAGAGGAAGATTTTTTAAATGGGAAAAATAATGGTTCATTTGTATGTTAATATGATAAAACTATAGAAAGCAAAAAATTGAGAAGACAATTATAGGAAAAATTTATTTGATAGGTGACATGGAATCTAATGCATAAATGGAAGGACCACCTTTAGAAAGGCAGATGTCTAATTTTATCTAGGCAAACAGGTAGAAAGGCAGTGTATGAGTGTATATATGTTAGCAGTAAATAGGAGGGATGGTGTAAGTGCGTTAAAATTCACATCTGACTGACTCTCCTTTTTTTACCCAGAAAAATAGGAAGCAAAGTTAAGATGATAGGAGCTTTCAGAAAGAGAATAAGGTATGAAAGTCATCTAGAATAAAGGCAGAGTGAATGGATTAGGGAAATACTATAACATGATTGCCTGGAAGTATTAAGGGTGCATTTGAAGTTCATGGTCAAGAATTTAAATTGAAACTAGTCAGCATGGTTGTTGTTGTTTTGTTGTTGTTGTTGTTGTTGTTGTTATTATTATTATTATTTTACTATATTTGGCTGCATACGCAGATCTGGAAGAGGAAGAAAAGCTGGGTTTAACTGTACACAACACCAGAGATATGCAGTAGGATCAAGAGCGTACGCAAGGAAGTGATTGTGATTGGCCATAGAAGCTAGGTAAGGAAAGGAAGCAGGACATCGAAGGAGTCAGGACAATGAAAAGAAAGGTAAGATCAATGGACTTAAGGTCTCTGTGGGATTAAAGGAATGTTGAGTCAAGGTAGAGAAAGAGAGCAGGAACAGTAAGAGAAGGAAGTGATTTGAGAGCAGGATGTGTAAAATTGAACTTATGGGGGTGTTGCAGTCACTGGTGATGACAAGGTCTAGAGTAGAGTTTCTAAACAGCAGCACTACTGACACTTTGGGCTGAATAATTCTCTGTCGTGGGGGGCCATCCTGTGCACTAAAGGATGCTGAGCAGCGTCCCTGGACACTACTCACCACACTAGATGCCAGTAGTACTTTCTAATTATGACAACCAAAAATATCTCCAGACATTGCCAAAATTCCCTGAGGACAAAATCTCCCTTTGTTGAAAACCCCTGCTCTACAGCATGTCTGTAGAAATCAGTGAATGAGTTAGAACAAAAGTCAACATAATTAGAGAAGACGGGAGAAAGTGGCAGTGAGTCAGGAGCTGAAGTCCTCAAGAAATGAGTGGCGATGACTCAGAGTCAGTGCATTACAACAATGATGAATGGTCTGGATGAGATATAATCTGATGATGTGATGAGATCCAAAGCTGGGCTTTTTGGGGAAGAGGAGGGATGATGGTTAGGATGTAGCAATTAGAAGCAAGGAGAACACGTACGTTTTGACCTCCATCCTCGGTGGTAAGACTACTAATCAGTGAAGAAATAGCCACCATCCAAGAGGGCTGAAGAAAAAACAGTGTGCTCAAGGGAAAGCCAGTTTTCTGAGGAAAAAGGAGAAAGGAATGCTCAGAGAGGAGATGAGATAAGATTTTGCTGATGACACACTATTAATTCCAGAAGGCACAGTGGAAGGGTTTCAGAAACTGGGGATGAGTGGGGAAAGAGGACAGAACGAGAAAGCGCAGGATGTGTTCCTCAAGTAGGGAGGTGGAAGCTAGTGGGAGGTCTGCTAAGCAGAGCCGTGGTATATTGGACACAGATCTTCAGAACAAGAGAAGGAAGCCTTCTGTTATTTTGACAAGAAAATGGACGCAGGTGAGAATCTGCCGGGAATGTGGCAATGCCACTAGAAGTCACAGCATAATTACCACCCCTAGGCTAGAACTAGTCTAGAACAAAAAGATAATTTTCTAAACTTCACCAAAGAACAGCACCAGTTTTAATATCAGGGAGTCAACTAAACAGACCCACCTCTATCAGGAGTTGAGAATAGGGTTTTCAAAGGTCCAGGAGTTAAGGAAACCTTCCAGAGTGAAGCTTGTGCAAAGTTAGCACAGCTAGTAGGCCTAGAGCCCCCAGTAAAAATTCTTGGGGGCAATAAGAACCTCCTCATTAGAGGATTAGAAATAGCTGCTTTGAACATATTTGTGCACATCTTCACATGTTAATAATTCTACAGATTACATTCCTATCTGCTGGACAAAAAGACAGATCTGATACTGCCCCAAAACTGCTCTCCAAAATAATGTATCAATTTACCCTGCCACCGAAACTGAATAAAGAATGCCTAATTCCCCATACTCTTGCCAAAGCTATAATAATCTATCTTAATTTTTGCCGAGTGATAGGAGAAGAGGATCTCATTCTTGTTTTAACGTGAACTCCTTTTTGTTATGTTTGCTTGTTTGGGTAGGGGAAGATATGTCCGTTTAAGAATAATGAAAACTGTTTTCAAATTAGTTTATATACATAAATATTGAACCAAGAGAATACCATCTTCATTAAATATACTAATTACTAAAAGAAATGAAACATGAGAATATCAATAATTACACACATAACCAACACTTTTGAAGGTTTACTCTGTGCCCGACATTATGAAAAGTACCCCACTATGTTATATATTGAGCTCTCACTCTTATAGAAGCATTAATACACCCATTTCATACAAAAAGAAACTGAAGCCAAATAGGTTAAGTAACTTTCTCAAAGTCACGCAGCTAGTAACCAAGTAGAACCAAGTTTTGAACCCACACCACCTGACTCTGGATTCCCCATTTAGACAAGTTAAACAATAAGCTCAACCAAGGTCACATAGCTAGTAAATGGTTCAGTCAGGATTCAAACCCAGATCTGCCTAACTCCCGAGCACACACATGTAAAGTGTTTGCTTAACAGAACTTGCATTATCTATATGAATAATGCAATGACAAGGTGGGGAAGAATTAATTCCTATCTAAACTTTGGGGGTGGGGAGGCGTGGGGTTCTGATTTTCCTATTTTTGGTTCGGTTTTGCCTAAGGTTTGAAAAAATACCTTGGCTGAGCTAAAGGCAGGGATACTGCATTGCATGATTCCAGCGGCGTCATACTTTATGTGAATGGAACTCACTCGAGTTGCGCAATGCACACCCTACAGAGCCAAATGTGGTAGCCCCATGACCAGATACAGACTGGCTAAAGGACAAGGGACATTTCTCCTCACAATAGGCCAAAAGAGCTAAAGGAAACAGAGTGTCCCCTAATGGCTGAGAAGAGTGCTGACAATTTCCGAAGTCTAGCCATCTCCATAACCGACACAGCAAGGGTAGTTACTTAAGCGAAATCGGGAGACATGAAAACAAATTGCTGCTCTGTCTACCTACAGTGGTCCCTTACAAGAGAATGCAAGATATCACAAGATTCCTCTTTGGAGAATCAATGGTTCCCTGAATAACAAAGGGGAATAGAGGGTATCACCAACAATAAGATGTCTACACAGTAAATGAAGAGAGGAAAGGGAAATGATTTCACTAAATGAGAGAAGGTGGTAGAGGAGGGATATATATATAAATAGACGCAAGACTAGATAATCAGTCCTGGAAATGTCTTAGTAATCTTCCAAAAGGCACCCCTCCACCACCACAAAAAAAAAAAAAAAGGAAAAAAGGAAAAAAAAAACCACTAGAAAATTAGGAGAACCTTGAAAATGTTCTCAAGGGGGAAAATGATGCTAAAAGAAACCCAGATGTGGTGAATATAAAATGAATGGAATTTTGGATTCATTCCTACTGTCAGCCTCTCTTAGAATTGAGGCAAAGGCAATTGCAGACTTGGGAAGAAAGGCTTAACTTGGCCAAATTAAAATGGCCTAAAGCCATGAAGAGACCATGAGTAAAACAGAAACACACATCAGCTGGGCAGAAGAGGGGCCCCGAGAATCGGCACAGCAGCTGAAAGACACGGAGAAGATTCAGCCAAGGTAAACATGACCATAGTGAATACTAATCACTTGCCTGACGGAGAAGGGCATATTCTGGTTAATCATATTTTCTAGGTTAATAGTTACCATTATTTTGCTATCATAAAGATCACCAACTTTCAAAGAATTCAAGTGTATGTTGTAAAATAAAAATAACACTAAAATATAAGACACCTCATAATCTTCTAACGGCACAGGGTATTTATCTAAAGTAACAAATCATCATCACTGCCTAAGAATCTGGTCTCAGTTCCTAAGCTGTCTAAAATCTGGCTAAGAAGAAACAATCTAGAAAGATGACATCAAACAAGGAGATGACAATGACTAGAGAGTTAAAAGTCCTTTTTTTTTTTTTTAGTTCATAGGACTTAGTACAGTAAGCAGCATGGTGAATGATAATAGCTATGGGATGGAGAAAAAAAAAATTCCACATGCATTTTGACAACGCACTAGACCAAGTTTTAGAACAGCAAAACTGTTTTGGTCATTGGTCCATCACTGCATCCAGAACAGTGGCCAGCACATAGTAGGCACTCAAAAATATTTAAGGAAGAAATAGTGCTGTTCTTTGAATATGCTTTTTCCCCATTCTCTCAAAGACATTTCTGGAAAGAGAAAATGAATGCTGTTTACTCTAATATCCTTTTTTCACATTCTCTACTTAGGGAAATTCTTATCCTTCAAGCTCCAGCTCAAATTTCTTCTCTTCATCAAAGGAACTAAGCCCTTCCTGCTGGAATTATTGATTATTGATGGATTATTGAAACTAGAAGAACTGAAACCTAATACAAACTTACCACCTTCAAAAAGCCAGAGTTAAACCTTCTTTAATTCTTTTCTTCCAAAGCACATTACTTGGGCCCACATTTGCTCTCATTTTGTTCTATATCTCGTTGCAGTTTAGTATTTACATGCCCGACCCCTTCTCCTGGGTTATGAGATCCTTGAGAGCAAATTCTGGAAACAGTTATTCTTGAACCCTCACCTTGCAAACTGTAATTACTTAAGTGTCTGCTCAGGTCAATAAAATAGAATTATATTATTGTTGTCTAATAAGAAGTTAGCATATAATTGGTACTCAATAAATGTTTCTTACATGATTGAACTGAAAAATAGATACCAACAAAATCAAGTTCTTCGCCTCAAATTCCAGGGATGAAAGGCATCAGGCCTTGAAGATAGAGAAACGGTCTCTTTCCCTTGGTTTAAGGAGACCTTGCCTGGTTCATATGCCCAGTATCGGGCACTCTGGCACCAAAACTGTAGAGATAATCTTGAGAGGATTCCAGGAAGAATAACATAACTGACTTGGGGAGGGGGAGAAAAGAAAGGATGAAAAAGGAGTGATTGGGGCATAAGCTAGGCAGATGGACTAAGTGACGTCTGAGACTAGACATGATAACATTCAGCTAATGTTAGGAGAGTGTAAACACTCAAGAGGGGAGGAATTGTTTAGCCTGGTCCCAAGAGCTAAAAGTAGGAGAAAAGATGAAACAAGGGATGGAAGATCAAAGCCAGTGACAAGAAAGCCAACCAGGAGAGACACTGTTTTCCTTGGACTCAGAGAAAACAATGTCATATGCATTTTCACAGATACCAACAAGTGTGATTATCCTCATCTCAGGCATAAAGGAGCTCCACAAACAGATGAATTATTGAAATTTCAAGAACTGAAACCTCATACAAAGAGCCTATGCTTGCAACAGAAAGTCCTTTAACCGTTATACAAAATATAGCCCCATACTGTGTCCAAAAAACCCGCTAATTCAGACTGTACCCATAAGTAAAAGCACCTTAAAGAGAATATAAAAGAAGGAAAAGGAGGGAGAAAGAGAATCGGCAATGCAGTGGGACTGGAATCCTGGGGTTCGGTGAAGGGCATGAAATCTCCCATCTGCGTTCTCATTCCCCATTTTCTATTTTACTCTAACAAAGATACCTCTCAAAGGGGAGCTTGCTGAAAACATATTCATTTCTTCCTATTTCCCATTCCACTCCAAACTTGCCTGACCGCCTGCCTCTCAGGAAGTTTTAGTGGGCTTCATTGGTGCCTGCAACATTAGCAGTAGGTGCTGTGAGTGGCAGAGCCAAGAAGATATGGTTTCCTGCTTTAAGAACTTGCAATCTACTTGCACGGACAAAGTATAAATATGTGAAAATAGCGAGAAAATAACTGCAAAGAAACAGATGACAAATGCAAGAGAAAACAGGATCCACTATTTATATAACCACTAATGGTCTGTGAAATGAGAGGAAGATAAGATTGAACTGATAATTCTGGGAAGGCTTCCTGGCAGAGGTGAGTTTTCTTCTTGAAGAAGAAAAATAGAAATGGACTGACTGAAATCAATGCATAGGTTCACAAAAGCTAGAAAAAAACCGTGGGTTGTATTCTATCAAAATTACTCATTGACAGATGAACTAAACAGAAGTGCAGGGAGCTTAAAGAATACGTCCAAGTGAGAGATAAATAAGTGGGAGAAATGGATTCAAATCAAAGCATCTGACTTCAAATCCAAGGCAGATGACAGGAACGAATGCAGAGAAGCGAGAATGAGTAATGCCTGTAAGGAACGTGGGCAGATCGGCTTGGCTGCGACAGAGGGGCCGCGGTACTGAGTACTAAGGTGTTGTGGTACTGAGTTTCACAGGGTACTGAGAAATAAGAAACCTTGGTCTACTCCCAGATAATCTGAGTGGCTATCTTCTAGCAGTCATCATGCCTACTCCCAGAAGCCTACTCAGTACCCTAGAAGCTCCAAGATACACAAAACAGCAAAACTAATCAAGGAGCTACTCCACATATGAACTCCTGGTTCTGTTCACAACCCCACCCTCCTCCTTTGCCCCCACCAACATTAAGGAAACCAGATGTACAAATGGTTAACAGAGAAAAAAAATCCCACCCAGACCACTTGAAACGCGGCTAGTCTGGCTGGGCTTCGAGTAGCTCAGTGACTGCTCCATGTCGGCTATTTATAGCCTCTGGGTGCCCAGCCCAGCTTCTTAGTGGCCCAGCCCCGAGCCAACCCCCACACCACCTCCCCCACCCTGCAACACAGGGAATGAGAAGCAAATCCAGCTTTGTTCAGCCTAGGAAGAACTGGTAGGAGTGACATCTGAATCCAAGACCCTATACCATGTCCATAAGGACCTGTCCCTGTACTGCATAACTTGGACATCTGAGCTTTCTTGTCCTTCCATTGCAGGTTCCTCTTGGGAAAAGGACTCAGTGAAGCTTTCTCTGTTAGTTCTGTAACAGTGCTACCCCATGGCAATGAGCAATGGGCCACATTCTCAACTATGATTCTATAGCTGAAGCCTTGTCTCTAATTCCAATTAAATCTGACAGTTGTCAATGGTGTTCACATTCGGAGCAAAGGACTGGGACCGAGGTGAAAGAAGAGTTAAGAGGCTTAGAATAAGAAGTCTCCTTCCTTTCCTGGTGTCTCAGTGTTACGGTTACCATTCTTCTGAGATAGCCCAATAAACTCCCAACCCTCTATATCCTTGCCCGATGCTGCCCAAGACGATAGATCCCAATGTCAGTCTTCTTCTCATTTGGGGGTTCACTTGGGCCTTTGGAGATAACACGCCAGGGATTCTGGTTATTGGAGCCAGAACCAGAATGCTGCTGTGCTATCTCATCATCACCCACAAATACCAATTCTCAGCCCCAAATGGCCCCAAATCTTTCCTCTCAAGACCACAAGGGGAAAAAGTTTCCAAATTAAAAAACTAAAACTGGCAACAAAGGTGCCCCATGGCAGTAACCTTTAAAACTGGCCATTAAAGTTTATAAGTCAGACGGGCACCAACGTGAACGATCAAGAAGAGAAAAACAGCCCCCTCCCTTGGGGACCCGGAGCCACAGCCTTCCCCCTAAAGCCACAGAGCTGATGTCACAAGAAGCGCTTGCTGCCATCAAGGGCTCTCTGTGTCCCAACTACAACCACTCACAATGTAGGCAGCCTCTGTGTGCTGGAGGCTGGTGGGTGTCTGGCTGAGAATAAAGGAAAGGGGAGGGGCAAGGAAGCATGGGTTGAGGGTATATAGGAGGCAGAGAAAGGTAGGAAGAGGGAGAAAAACGACAAATCTCCTCCTAGCCATGAGGGCTGCCTGCAACTCACAGGCCAGGAGGGGACAGGTCTGTCAGGCTGCCTAGGACAGTGGTTCTCAGTTTTTGTTTTCCACCAACAAACAAGAGGCATGCCACATATTTTCATCAGTAACTATAGGTCATTATGCAATGATTCCTAACCATCCTGGGGTAGAGGGAGCACATATCAGAATTTTTTTGGCAGGAGTGTGGATGGTTTGAAAAGGGCTCCAAATCATTCTGACCACTCATCCATGGGTTATGTACCCCTGTGAAGAATCACCAGTTTGGGGAGCCTACTATATTCTTCCCTCCCCACCTCCCTTCCATGCATTCTGTGCCAGGCATTGTTCTAGGGGTATTCGGGAGACTGCAACGAACACACAGACAAAACCCCTGCCCTCGTTGAGAACCCATGCCTTTGCAGGAGAGAAAAATAACATATAAAAAGTAAAATCTGTGGTACGTTGGGTACTGATAGGTGCTAAGGAGGAAAACGGAGCAGGAAAATGCTGGTGGGGGTGGGGATGGAGGTGGGGATGGAATTTTAGGTAGGCTGGCCAGGAGCTCCTCAACGAGAAGGCAGCATGTGAAAAAAGGCCCAGGGGCAGAGAAAGAATGAGCCATGCAGCTATCTGGGGGAGAAGCATGCATAGCCGAGGGACCAGCACATGGGGAAGTCCTAAGGTGGGTCGCATGTCTGGTATGCTCAAGGAAGAGTAGTAAGGCGGCCACTGTGGCTGGGGCCTTCATCCCATTGTCTGTGGTAGGTTTCCACCACTGCACATCCTACGGCTCTGAAGAGTCGGGCTGATCGCCTGTAGGAACACACTGTCCAGGCCAGGGAGATGCTCACAAGCAGAAGAAACTTAAGTAGCTTGGTGAAAGGGGACACTGATAGGTGAGGTGAGCTTAGTATTAAAGTATTTCTCTTGATTTAAACATCTCAGAGTTCTTTTGAATAAAATCCCAACCATGCACACAAAATCCTTGTAAGGAACAAAGGTCATAACCCCTCAACGAAGGACCAGAGGGAAAAATCATTTCTTACATAATTTTAAAGCTAGAAACTGGAATAAAATTTACTCTTGATACCCAGTCCAGTGTCCTATTATTCATAAAATCAGAGACTATTAAAAGCTGGAAAAGGCCTTAGGAGATGATCTTATGTATTTCCTCATCTTCCTCACAAAGCAGCTGCTGAAATTAGAACCCAGGGTTCTTAGATAAGGGGGCTAACACTCCTCAAAAAACAATGCAAGAGGACAGTGTGGATTTTAAAAGAGAGGAACATTTCTCTCAAAGCCTACATTCCAGAATGTCTCCTGCAAAGGAAGATATGATGATGACATTAAGATTACCAGACACTAAATAGTGTTCTCTGCCCCCTAACCTCTAGAAAGAGTCTGTTATCTCCATGTGCTAGGTCCTTTATCTAGCTCCTTTCAGCCCAAATACCCTTCATAAGAGCCAGGCCAAGGCCGTGGGCTGCAGATTCTGAGGACCAGAACTAAGTCTACAGTGTGAACACAGATACACACACACAGGCGCGTATAGTCAGTGGGAAGGAGGGGAAAGGAAAGCACACACAACACAACACACCAGGGCAGCTGCAGAAAACAACTGCTTGTTAAGTTAAAATTAAACTCTGCACAAATATTGACCTTTGGAGGGGACAGAAACCGGTCCCATATTTACCAGTTTTATAAATGGGACTGACCACAGCTGCCCCACGCGCTTGGCCAGCATGATGGCAGGATGGGGCGAGGCCATGCTTTGGGGGTGGGGGATGAATGAGAGGGGCAGGAGAGATTTTAAACACTCTCTTAAACGTAGTTACTACTGGTAGGTCAAAGTTCCTGAAAGCCTTAAAAGAGGAATTTCTAGGAAAGCAAATAAGGCAGTGTCTGAAAGTGGGGGGTCAGAGAAGTAGGGATAGAGAGGAAAAAGGAAGTGTCAGGAAGAAAAAAAAATGCTAAAAATAGTGAGAGATATAACAGAGATTGAAACTGAATGGAGAGAACACTGGGGAGCTTATCCTTTTGAACCCTGGCCCTTGGTCACACCAAGAGTCATAAGGTAGAAGACCAGGTGACCAGCTTAACTTAATGGAACAATCTAAACTGACCTGGTTTTGAGACTTGGCTCTGCTGCTCACTTGCTATGTAACCTTGGGAACCTCAGGGACCCCAGCTTCCTCATCTATGAAATAAGGGTATTAATATAAAAATGCTGCCTTAATTCACAAAGACAGAACCAAAAGAAGACAACGTATGCATGAAAGTGCTTTGCCAAGCATAAACGCCACACAGACATAAATCATTACTTTTTCTGATTCTGCCCCAGCTAACTGTGTACCTTTATACTCCAAACTGGCCAACAAACTGTAGTCTCCCTAAGAGCAAAGCCAGGAGTCAGAAGGGAGAACTTGAGCTTCCTTTAAACTTGTTAGAAGCCTCCTAACGGCATACACCTAAATCCTTCTCTTGCTGCAGGACAAATGGGAGGCCAGCTTGCTGAGGTAGGCCCCAAGAGGGAGGGTGAGTGTGTGTGTGTGTGTGCGTGCACGTGCACGCGTGCATATCCATGGGGACAGTGAATGTCAGCATAGTTCCATTCTGAGCATCCAGCTGCAAAAGGTCCAGATATGAAGGGAGAGAAAGGATTCATCAATATTATTTCCCTAAATGCTCATCTCTGGCTACCCACAGTTTTTCAGGAACAAACATCACAGATGTTGGGCTACTTGGTTCTGTTCTAAACCTGATGCCTTCATCCTCTTTTACACTTTTTTATACTCATGACTTTCATAATTAACAGTAAGCATAAAAGGTCTGGATCCAATCTCCATATGGTAGAGCATGAAACGACTGCACCCCCCCTAACTGCTGTGCCACCAAGAATCACAATCCGAAAGTATTTCAAATAAAAATACTTTGAAAAATACATGAAAAGATTTTGCTGAAATTAGCTGCCCAGTTTTACTGAAAGCTCCTGTGCCTTAATGTGATACACTTTACACTCTACACCTTAAACGCCCGTGGCAGACAAGCATCTATCACTTTAGGGCACATGAAAAAGGCAGTGATGAAGTTAAAGTCCTTTACCTCCTCGGTGCTAACCGAACACGTCACTAGTATCTTTTGACTCTGCTTCACTTGTTCAATGTTTTACCTTAATATATTACAGTTTATGTTGTTAAACATGTGTCACAAAATATAAACAATGTACAGCATAACCATGTCAGCAATTTAGGAAGAATTTCCAACGCTGCAGTCTCTGCGGTCACGGGGCAAGAAGATGTTTTGCATTTGGTGCACCAAATACGTGCTGAAACACAGACTCCAAACAAACTGGCGAGGGGGAGACAGGCAGGAAAGAAAAAGGGAAGAGAATGGAGGAATTATACTCCATGTGGGGAACCAGCTTCCTTGAATTTGGCTCCAAGAACTTTTTCATAAGTGGAATCTTTATGAATTTCCATAACCCTCTTCCTATGGCTCTGTCCTCCCTTCAGGGGCTCCAGAGAAGGGGCATGACTCCAGGTTCATCCACTCAGGGCCTATCAGGCTTTTGTTTTTATAACGTAGGAAAGCATCCTCTCTTCACGCCATGCCCATCTTTCCTGCAAGCAATGACTCTCCCAACACAGGGAGGTCTTTGTTCCATCTTCTATAAACTATGAAGCCGAGCTAGCTGACTGTCCTTCCCTGGAGAGCCTGAGTGCCAAACCTACTCCTCTATAACCAGAACTGATATTATTTTTAAGTATTCCATACTTTTAGGAAAGGAGGGAAATGAGAGGAACCATAATTAAGACTGTCACCCATTTAATACTCCAAAAAAGTTCATCCTTCTCGCTCTAAGTACCAAAGGTAGCAGAAGCCCTGAACAGAACTCGTCAGTCTATCGCTCTTCAAGATCCTCCTCCTATATTGTTCTCATCTAAATAAAATCAATGCCTCAGACAGGGAGGTTTCTAGGCTAGGAAAAGGGTGCAGGAGCTGAAAACGAGCATCTCCAAAAGCAAAATGTTCTTAAGGAGAAATTCATGGCTAAGTAAATCTCTGAAAACAAAATAAAGCCCACGATGGGACAAGCAATGATCGGTGAGCAATTAGAATTGGTGTGACCAAGGATGCTTGCTTGTGGGGGTCTCTTGATCCTCTACCCATAGCTCCACCTGTGAGACGCAGCTGATCCCCTTCCAGACTAAATTCAGGTTGCCTAAATTTAACAAAATGCAGCAAAATGCTGGTTGAATATTGTTTGTTTCCGTGATCTCCTGCTCTCTCCTAGCCAAACTGGTAGATGGGTCTCTCAGAGGAGTCTCCATCAGAGCATGTGACCCGGCTGATTTCTGTTTAGAATGCCTTGGCCTAAGCCCCCATTCTTGGGGGCTTCAAGACTGAAGGGCACTTTAATATTAAAGATAGCAGCAATATAAATGCTCCAAAGGCCTACAGGGGGTAATGCTCATAAGGCCTAGGACATAGAAAATGGAACCCAGGGTCCCAGAAATGCTCTAATGTAACTCAAAAATAAGGACGACAAGGACAAGAAGAAGACTCTTACACAGGGACTGGATAAAGCTGGGAGCAGAATGAAAGCACAAAGAAGAGACCCACACACCTGAGAACATCTCCACACACATCTATTTAACATCTGAGGCCCAGACACTGCAGGAGTTTTTGACTGCATAAGAGCTACGTCCATAATCCAGCAACAACTACATTTCAGGCACACAGGGAAGCATCCCTCCACTGTAGTCTTTGAAGCCCCTAGAGAAGCAAAGAAGGAAATGTTGCTACCGGGTACCAGTGAGTGCTGCCGACTCACCAGCGCTAGGAAATGTCTGAACAGAGTCTTATTCAAGCCAAGGGAAAACGCTGTTAAAACACACAAAACTCCTTTGACTAATGTGAGAGGGGGAAAGAGCCTCTATAATTAACAGAAACTGTCACAGGCATTGGGGGCCTCCGACGTGTTCAACGCAAACCACTTAAAAAGACCCGGTCTTCTAGGGGAAGGCTGGGGTTTGTGAGTGGGGCTCCAACAGGCTGGGGACAGCTTTTCCAAAAGAATCCCACCATATTAAAATTTTTAAAAAGGAGGAAGAGGAGGCAAAGGAGGAGAAGGAAGAAGAGGAAGAGAGGAAGAGGAGGAGGAGGAGGAGGAGGAGGAGGAGGAGGAGGAGGAGGAGGAAGAGGAGGAGGAGGAGGAGGAGAAAAAGAGGTGGAGGCGAAAGGAAGGAAAAACCAAACCTCAGCTGAATGTTTTTCTCCCACTGGAACTAAAAAGCAGAATAGAAGAAGAAAAGTCTAAATGCAACTAGTTTTCAATTAGGGCCTAATTAGAAAGAAAAGTGGCAGTGCTATTATTACAGATCTGGAAAGGAAGAAATGCCGTCAATGTCTTGAGTATGGGCTGAGCCATCCACTTGAAAGCTGTGATGATTAGAGGGACAATTTATGGTGAGATGCTGGAGGGGAAGAGAGGAATGCAAGAAGAAAGCCTAGAGGCTGGCTGAGCGTGCCAATCAAGAGCCAAAAAAGATAGTCAAAAACATTTATTGATCGCCCACAATTTGCAAAGCATTACACAAAGGGCTTTAAGGAGAAATAAAGATCCTAAGGGACGTGACTCGGACCCGAAGAGGCTTATAAACACTGTCCCTGCAGTAAGTACCCGCCTCTTAACACTCGGCCACTATATACACATGCACAAGTCTTCAGAGAAAATTTAACTTCGACTTCGTTTTATACACAAAGTCCACTCTGACCACTCAGGTAGCCTCTCTCTGCCTTTCTCTCAGCTCCCTCATTTCCATACATGACACACAGACACTCCCAAAAAAGATGCCATCATCAAATATAATTCCTGAATGAAGCTACCTGGACTGGCCTCAGTCCTCAAAAGTCTGCACCCTGGCTCCAGCAGCCCAAGACCCCCTCTCAAGACGAGGAATCTCACAATAGCTGGAAAGGAATTTTCTGCCTTATGATTCCAAAGGATTCAGGTCCATTTTCTAGGTAAAGGCCATAATACACGAGAACAAACAGAAAGGAACTAGGGACAGGCACCCTTATCTATGGCTATTAGGAAGGAAGGGGTCAGCAAGTTCCGTTCCATATTTGCTATGAAACAAAGCAGTTTGACTGGTAGAAGCATGAAGTACTTTCTTCCCTTGCTCTGGGGTACCCTCTCCCTTGTTGATTTAGTTCAGGCAACTTGGAGGAGGGACAGGAAGGGCCAGGGCAAACATGTCACAGCCTGCAGTGAATAGGGCCAACAGAAAGGAGAGGCAAAGAACAGAGCTGAGAGGAGAGGAAAAGAGGAGAGGCCTCTTTTCCCATCCCACAACCTGGGCGCCATCCAACACAAAGTTAATTCCTAACCTCGGCTCACCACCCTGCCCACTGCTTGCATGATTTATCCCCCTATCTGCCTGCACTGCCTTTACAAGCCTCCTAGCCCTGCACACCATTATAAAAGCTGTCTGTAATGCTGGCTCGACCTGGCCTGGCCTGGGCTCCTGCCACGGTAACCCTTCCCCACCCCTACATTTTACAAGCCTTCCGCCATCATGGAAATCTGAAATCCCACGAAAGAACAGTAAACATCGCAGGGAAAGAAAATACCTAGCCAGGCCACTCTAGACAGCAAATGGACTGAGGTCTCTAAGCCGGGGATGAAGTCCTCTAGGCAACAACGGTGAGCTGCCTTCTTGCCCGAGCTCAACTGGATCATAACAAAGAGATGCCCACAGAGATGTGCCAGTCCTTTATGGGGCACGGCCAAGCATCCTGGTGCCTTAGGAATTCCCAGGCTCAGGGCATCAGCCAGTATGTCAGGGGAACTCGCAAGTAAACACAGGCGTCAGGTTCAGAGAACCATGTGGAAACGTAAAGTTTTAAAACGCGGAAAGAAACTAAACATTATTCAGACCACAAACTAAGTCAGAATCAGCTCTGTCACCTCCTTACGGGCTCCTTAGGGAGGCAGCATGGTGGAGTAGGAAGAGCACGGGCTTCGGGGTCAGCCGACTGGCTTTGAAAGCTGGCTTCATCACTTATTTATGAGCTATGTGACTGTGGGCAACTCAAAGTCTCCGAATCTCAGCTTCGCTCTCCACACCATGGGAAAATACAAACTCGTAAAACGGTTGTGAAGAGTGACAACAAAATTTACAGCCAGAGGGCCAGGTACTCACTCGGGCAGGTCCAAAAATGGTAGCTATTATGATTATTTGGGGTGTGAAACATCCTCCAATGGAAGAGGGGTTCTATGGCTTCCCCATGCAAATCTCAGCCTGCTCTTCAGGTTTCTCCTCTAAGACAGACTCCGTTGGTTCATCTCCTGGCCAGAGAATGAGCCAAAAGGAGTCCCCTGGGGAAGGAAGTATTCTTTCCCACCCTCGTCTTGCGTACCCTTGTCCCTTTATCCCTTTGAACTCATATGGCTCAGTTCTGCTCCTGACCCTCCTCGCAAGGCCTCTGTCGGCTCTTTCAGCCTCAGTTCATAAAGGCTCTTCTTCCCCTTCATATGCCCCAAGAGAACCCGCCGGCACCCTCTGGGTTCCATTCTTTTCAAGGTATGCCCGGCTGCCCTATTACAGCAGAGTCGACGCCAGGAGTCAGGGTGCATACCTTCCCCGGCTAACCTGGTGGGGAAATGGACACTAAAGAATTCTCCACGAGTCTCTGGAGTTCCAGAATGCCCTGCCAATGAGTCTGAGTGCTCCCCAGAGCTCTGTTATTCACTTGGGGGTAGGCAGTGGGGAGCTGGAGGGGGAGGGCCGGCGGAGGGCAGGAAGAGAAGAGAGCCTTGATTCAGGGGCCAGACTGAGGCCGCCACAGGCCAGGCTCCGCTGAGGTTTCGCGGGTGAAACACGCCTCTGTGATGGCTGCGCCTGTGAAGCGGATGGAAATGCCCATAAAGCCCTATCAAACCCTGTGCAGAGAAGGACAGGGATATATATAGAACCGGGAACCAAAGGGGCCACAAGGGATTCAGGCGGACAGCTCCGCCCAGCCCTTAAACCCGCCCCAGGGAGGGGGGAGGCCCAAGGAACAAGCTCAAGGAATGAAGCTTGGAGACAGCCCGGCGGGGTTTACGGAGGGAGTGGGGGAAATGAGGGGCGTCGGGGACAATGCGAGAAGAGAGCTAATGACTAGGTGGTGGGAATCGATGAGGGCTGGGCGGCCGTGCCTGCTCCAGTGCACAGATGCCGAAGAGCCAGCCTCGGAGTCTGGTCAGACCTGAGGGGACTTTTCACGCTCTGCTTTGGTGAGCTACAGCCTCGACAGTGCTCTGCTCCCTTCTCAGAACCAAAGAGCCTCTTACGAACCCTGTCCTCCTCGGCTCTCCTGACCGGCACCTCCAGTTTAAATTTGCCCAGGAGCCAGTGTTTCCCATCCCAGAGCCCTTAATCTCATTCCCAGGCACCCAGAGATGCTGAGGTGGGAAACAGGTGAAAAAAAGAAATCTATCCACAAGGGACGTGTCATGAAACAAGAATAAGATCCTAAGATGGACATCTGTCAAAAGACAGAAACAAATGTGCAGAAAGGAAAATGGGGCTTACAGAATAAGGCAAGATCCTTATAAGAAACCATGGAATCTGATAGAATCAGGCGCTAAAGGAGACACTGTCATGCCGGGGACAGAGAGTGAACAGGCAGGCTCTTCTTCCCCTCTTGAACGTGCTGGATACCTCTCTCCCCATCAATCCTCTTCCAAAGTAGAACGTTGGAGGTACAGATGCTGGGTGATGAAGCTAGCAGACACGGAGCCCACAAGGATGTCCTACCCGAGCAACAGCCAGGGTAGCGAGTCCCCCTCTCCCTGTCCCCAGTTCAAAAAGGAATCCTTCCCTCCCTCCACCTGGATGGAGTCTTTCACTAAGCCAGCAGAAGTATGACAATGTTTTGGCGCCACCTGCTGTCCTCGTCTGACACCTGAGTAGAACAGATCCTAAAATTGGACGGACCTCAAATTTGCCTTCTTGAATTCATCATAAACCCTACAGGAATGGAATCCACAAGAAAAGAAACCATAACTTTCACCAAAGGGAATATTCCTACGGCACGCAATGGACAAATCCAGTCTCCACCCTTCTCCTGTCTCTTGGGACAGATGTCTTAGCCACTCCAACTAGCCCGAACCCCCACACGGGGTTTTTAGGTCCAGTCTGAACAGCCATCAGTCTGTGAAGTTCTCTATCCATGAGTCTTTCTGATTTGAGAACTGTGACTACTCGACAAACCCTTTCTCCACGTAATAGACTCCACTTATTCTTAAACGATTTCTATATATTAGTTTGGGTTTTCTTGGTTTTAGGTAAAAATTCTAATTTTGCGCTGAGATGACATGATCCTTTGTCATCAAATGGTAGACTGAAAGCAGTGTTACCCAATGAGCAACGGCTTAGATGTTTTACACCGCTCTACCATTTCTGTGGTCCTCACTAGTCTGGGCAAATATTCTAAGAAGCAACAAGCTCACTGAGAAGTCAGTTCACCTCAAACATAAACATTTGTTCACCCATTTAACAAATATTTCTGTAGCACCTAATATGAACCAGGCACAGGCTGGAGGAACAGTGGTGAATAAGGCATACGAGGTTCCTACTCCCACAGTCTCCATACTAGCACCGTTTATCTGATTTTTTAAGGTAGTCTAGCAATTTCTGACTCACCTTAAGGAATACCTGTGTGAATAGCAAACAATAAGACAAAAATATAAACAGGTTTCACAAAGAGACAGAATGAAGAAATACAAGAGGCCATAAAAGGAAGGATATAGACAGTGGGGCAATGAATATGTACAGAGAAGGAATTGTTAACATTATTCCTTCCTCATATTCCTTATGGATATATAAGCTTTTCCCCCCTAAAACCCATTCCTGGACCTAACTCAAAAAACTACATGCCAGCTTCGAAGGTCGGCTTCCTCAAAACTCAAGATTTACAAGTCTTTTAGTAGAAATTACTGAGAGATGCCTGGGATTGACAGCTTAAATTATATGCAAGTATTTTCCCAAACGTCACCACAGGAAATATGTGGGGCTCCATAAAAAGCATTGTCATCTGGTCGGAGAGAAGCTTCCGAGAGGCCCTAGTATGACCCAGTAAATCGAGGGGAATAGAGTTAATTATAGAACCTTAGGGCTAGCCAAGGTTCTCTCCTGCTCATATTCTCTCATGACTTCACTATATTACACCTGTCATTAGGAAAAGAATCTTAAAGGATTCGAGAAAGGGAGTTTCCAAGGCTGCCCTGGAACATTCTGGTCAGGTAAAAGATCCTTCCGTCTATGTCAAATGCACCCTTATTGCTATAATTCAGGTTCATCCTTTCTTGTATTACCTTGAGTGAAATGCAGAAAGCTACCTGTCATCCCGCATGTGCTAAATTTCCATATTTAAAAGGGTGAGCTACCACTCAATCTACTCTCTGGATTTAACAGTCCCATTTTCCTTGGATACTTTTTTAAAATTCTGTTTCCATCCTTCATTATTGCCCTGATTTTCTTATGGGCACTCAGGCCCCAAGAATCTTTCAAACACAGCACCAAATTCCTAAGGCCAATGAGTGCTACATCCAATGGAAAAGAGGCCTTAGGCTCTCATGCTCTTCTTCTCAATCGTAAAATCTGGAGTGATGTCCATCCTTCTACATAACCCAAACTATGCCAAAGACTATATCATTTTGGGGAGCTCTTACTGGTTATATCTTTCAAAGAAAAAAAAAGGGGGAAATTTTCCCACCTAGAAGTAGAAGGGTACTTTAGAAAAGACAGTCTACTAAATAAGATACTAGAATAACTAAAGCATCTGACAAAAGGGGTGGCAGGCAACATTGGTAGCAGGGAGCCCAGAAGGGACATCTATGGGGGCTTTGTGCCCTGCTGAGGGTTCTTAAAGGAGTCAGTAGATTCTTTATTTTCCTTAGATCTACCTCCTTTCAAGAGCTCTCTGGGAGTCCTTCACTTATATCCTCACAGAGAATGACATCTTCATTTGTTCCCGCTCGGCACTTTGTGTGTATCTCTAGTATAGCATC
The DNA here is from genome assembly GCA_030015415.1 of Cynopterus sphinx. Classification (NCBI taxonomy): domain Eukaryota; kingdom Metazoa; phylum Chordata; class Mammalia; order Chiroptera; family Pteropodidae; genus Cynopterus; species Cynopterus sphinx. The sequence goes on from CM057379.1 coordinate 194,405,729, forward strand.
TCACCTTGAATTATAGGTACGTGGATACCTAACTGTCTCCCTTTCTCCTCTATGTACTTTTTGGGGAAGGAATCAAGTCAGTTATTGACTGCTTTATCCCTAGCAGTCACTAAGTACCTAACAATGCCAGTTTCCTACGCCCCACAGTACCTCATACGAGAACCTAAACCCAGCAGTAGTCAATAAACACTGGCTAAGGATAATAATATTAATAGCAGCCATCCAGCACAACTCCACTAAGCTGTCAGACCAGTTTAGGATATTGGCATGTAAACTCTTTTTTCTCTTGGCCCAGACATTTACTCTTAAGGTTTGCCTCCTCCTCAAGAGACTCCAGGAAATAGGGTTAGTTTTAAGTCCTAGAAACTCTAATCATTCCTGTTTTCTCCGAGCTAAAGGCCTAAAGGAAGACTGCAGATACCTCATGAATATTGATGAGCCTCTGTGGCCACATGAATATTAACAACACCCTGTGGCTTTCGGGAACAGCAGCCCAGCTAGAAGGTCTAATATTAACCTTGGCTAGGCCCAAAAGGTGGGAAGAGCATATGCCCATAGGTCTCCATGGGGAGTAAAGAGTGCATGGCAGAGTCTAGTTTGGGGGTTGGCCCCTATGCAAACACTGGGCACAAGGGCAGTTAAGAAAGGACTCAACATTGTGCCCCACATCCTTGGCACTGAGGGCTCTGTTAGCTGCTACCCAGACAGAAATCCCCAATTCTCAAGCTTTGCAGAAGTAAAGATGCAGAAACTAAGTCCTACTCAATTCGGAAAAGAACAGGCAGGGACACACTAACCTAGTTCAATTGCCACAGCAGAGGGGTAGGGAAAGTTCAAAGTCAGATCTCACTGGCCAAAAAAATGAATCAAATAATAAGGCTCAGTTAGGCAACAAAATATACCATTAGCAAGTCACACATTAACAGCAAGAAAGATCTATAGACTGTGGAGTGACCAGCCCTGCACCTCCCATGAAACTAGCAGACACATAGACTAAGGACTCAGGTTTAAGAGGGAAGATGTTCTAGAGATTGAAGCAACAAGAACAGGAAGGATCGGGTTCTTCCAGCACCAGCAGATTCCGAACCCAGGAGATATCAGAAAGAACGAAGACTGTTATTAAAAATAAATAAACAAAGAAGAAGTGTGAATGAGAGTCACCAAAAAAAAAAAAAAAAACCCCACGTACCTGGGCTCAAGGCCTAAGTTCAAAACCTGTCCTATGGCACATGACAACACGAGCGAAAGGAAAGACAGGTTAAGTGCCTCATGCAGTGATCAGAATGAATTCTAATAATGAGATTCTTACTATACTCATACGTACGCCAGGACCGATTATGCTTAAAACTAGAAAAGTATCTCTTGACTCCTCTCCCCTGATCCTACTCAAAGGCCTTGACCCCCTTAGCTCTGTCTGAAAAGCTGACCCAGCCCCCTTCACACACACTCAGGAGAAAGAGAGAGGCCTGTGGGCCTAGCCCAAGCTGAGGTGGTGAGAGGCCACACCTAGGAAGAGGGTGGGGGCTGCACGGGAGCTGTGTCCTGTCACACAATTACCATATTATGTAGCTCTAATAAAAAGAAATACTTGAAGTTTTACTAGTGCCATATAATAAAGTATTTATAGAATCCGGGGGTTGGGGGTGGGCAGAGGCAGAGGGAGGGAGGAATCAGAATTGTTAGCAAGAGCCCTGGCAGCAACTCCCGGTATTCATCATAGAGGTAAACTTCAAAGCCATCGGCCTGGGACATCAGGGTCGCTCTCACTAACCTGGATCGGGATGGCTTACTGTTCACCACGTCTCCGTAACAGTCTGCCTCTGACTTTTTCCTGGTTTACAAAGAAAGAAGAGAAACTGGAAGGAATAGGAAGGAGGAACAAGGAAGGTCAGCAGAACTGTATGGAGCCTTCGCGTGAAAAGGCTGAGGACCAGAGTGAAGGCGATGTCAGCTGAAAGAATGAGTGGAATGTGAGTTTTAAAAGGTTCTGAGTCTCACCGTCTAGGTCTCACAACCCAACGTACCTGACCATTTTGAAATTGGCCAAAACGAGGTTTCCACCATCGCCCTTCTCCTTTCGCACACCTCTCACACTCCCCATTCCAATGGCACTCTCCACTGGCCAGCACCAGAGCAGTGCACTCGCACCTACTACAACCACACAGCATGCACCCACAGCCTCTCCTACGCCTCCCCTCCTCGCTCATGGTCCCTACAGCCACAGTGTCACACACACAGACAACACGCTCACCACAACACACTCCTCTCCAAGAGCGCTGGCTGCCTGGATTGCCTGGGCATCTTCCCAACTTAAGACACATCCTAGATAAAAACATTTTCTGAGCCTACAATCCTTTTAACATTTTAAAATTTTCTATTACCCAGAAAATCTCCCCAAAGAGAGAGAACAGTGAGGGTTGTGGCATTATTACAGAGGAGACTATAAACAGAACAAATATAGAGCTGCTTTATTACAAGGCAGTGTGGGGTTGGTGGCTGGCTGATTACAGGGACACTCCCCAGAGCTCTCTGCAATCCCAGACCTCAATAAAGGCCAGACTAGAGCTGCCTTCAACTGAAGGGCAATTGGATCCGGGGGCCCCCTAGAATCCCTTCAGATTCCAGTCCAGGACATGATACCTGCCTTGGTTGAAGATAAGAAGGAAAGCAAACAATCTAAGAACCACATCTGGCAAACAGCCAGCAGGCCATCTTCTCAAAGGCTCACACAATTAGTGTGGTTTGGGTCACTTGAAATCAACAGATATCAAACTTCAGATTTAAAAAACAACAACAACTATAGACATCAGGAATAAATCAATAGATTTAAAACCCACATGCACTGGGGACAGTACTGAGAGAGGAGAAAGAATGGATTAGAAGACAGAGAAGCAGCGCAGCTCGAGTGACTAAAGCAAGCACATTACGCAAAACATCATAGAAGGAAAGAATGGGAAATCCACAAGTCCTCTCCTCTGGGCTCTGGGCACACGGCGTCCCTTCCTGGGTGACTCACAGTGGGATCACCTTCACCCCCTGCTTCATGTGGTAAGGGACTCTTTATAAGGAGACACACCGCGAGCCTTCTCCTCCTCCATCTCTGCGAGCCAGGAGAATTGCGTCACTGACCTCCACACATACTCACTCCCTCCTCTTTCCAACCGGCCACCACACAAGGGATCTTGTCTTGTGGTCCCTGCGATCCTTTCATCTGGGCTCCAAACCCACTGTCACCTTGGCCCTGAATCACTCCCCAGGAGACACTGGGAAAACATTGCTGGACAAAGAGCGTCTGGGTCCTGTATGGCCAGAATTTACTGATCCCTGTTGGTGAAAGAACCCGGGACATGCTCTTCTCTGCCCAAGGCCCGGGCGCAGGAATAATTCTGAACCTGGCCTGTGGCCAGCTCTGCCTACAGACTAGGTTCCCGCTGTTTGGACGATACCAATTCCCTCCAGCTCCCAAGAACTGAAGGACGAAAAGGGCTAAGAGGCAGCCTTAAAGGTTCTAGCTCATCTACCTAACTTGCTCAAGTGGCTGAGAAACTGCTAGAGTTGGAAGAGGGCCAGCAAGTATCCCCCACCCACCCAGTTCTGTTCTCATCCCACTTGGCTATCCTGTTCCGACGACGGCCCCAAGGAAAACATTTTGGCAGATGAAAATGTCAGCGTTCCTCAGATCCTTCTCCAAGACAGAGGATTCCCCTCCAACTATGTCTCAGCTCATTGCATGTCTCATGGTTCTAACGTTTTTCCTTAACTTCTATGTGATGATACTCCAGTCTGGTGCGTGGCCATTTTTCTATAATTTCAGACCTGTGTTTCAGCAGGCAGACTTACAAAAAGTTACAGGAACGTTTTTTACTCTCTGCATATCCTTCTTTCTCAGATATATTCCATTAGAACAGAACCTCTGAGACAGTGTGAGAGAGTGGGGGGAAATAGCTCTGTACTAGAAAGTCAGAGGATAAGGTTCCGGTTTCAACTGCAATTACCCGTGGGATCCAGGATCACTTAATTTCTCTGAGCCAGTCATTCATACCTCCTCCTCATTCTGAAGTGGCCCTATAAAAAGTTTATATATGTAAATTTATTCTTTATTTTTAGTCATCTTTTTATAAATAGGTGATCAGCATATTTGTGTGGAATTTTACTCAATGGAGTCTGCTCATTTCACCAGACAGTTACAGGAGAATCAAATGAAGTAATAAAGGTCAAAATTCTCTGCAGAATACACACCACCACATAATTTACTGAGTTCTTACAATGGATCAAACAAGCTAAACAAGACTGATAAGATCCCTACCCTTGGGGAACTTATGGTCTGGTAGGGGTAGCCAGAAAAACCAGTAACTATAAAGTAGTGTTGAGAAAGCCAATGATAGAGCAAATAAAGTAGCACACAAGGAGGGTAACTAAAATGAACTCAGGAAGCCAGGGAAAATTCCCTAGAGGAAGTGACGTCTTCACTGAAATCCAAATCATGAACAGGAGTTATCCAAGTGAGAAGGTTTGCTGGTGGTGCCAGGGGTTTTCCAAAAAGAACTGCATGTGCCAAGGACTAGAGATAAGAGAGAGAATAATAGGCTCTAGGAGCTGACAGAAGTTCACTGTCACCAAAGTATAGATTCCACATGGAGGGTTAGGGAGTATGGATCGGGAATAAGTGCAGCCTAGCATGAGAGCGGGAAATAAACCTGGACAGGCAAGTGGAAGCCAGATAATAAAGGGCCTTAATGGTTTTATTAAGGAGTTTGGACTTTATCCTAAGGTCAATAAGGAGCCATCAACCAGCTTTAAGAAGAACACATGACCAGAATTACTTGAATCAGGAGTTTCCATCGGGTTTCCTTTCCTGATTGCAGATCCCTAAGGTTAGTGGGGTGCTGAAAAGAAAAAAAAAAAAAAGAAAGAAAGAAAAGAGAAGCAGAGGTGAGACTGGGCCACTTCTTCTCTTTCTGTCCTTTAGCAAGGGTGGACCCACAGCTTCACACTCCCTTCCTCATGGAACCCTCCATTCCTTTAAATTCTTGGCTTACTTTCCAGTTTTCCTTCTCAGCCATTTTATCCCTCCCTTTCTGGCAAAGAACAATCTTTGACCACAGGGCAAGTCTCTTCCAACCAGCTGTCCTATGGACCTGGACTATTACCCTTCTTTCTTAAATATTACCATGCTGCGCCCACCCCCCTCAACTAGGGCGTCAGGTAACCCTGCCAATAATCCAAGCCCCATTTCTTATCTCTTACTTGAATTCCATCAACTCTGCCAATATTTACTTTTCTCCTCAATCCTGTCTCTCTCAACCTCTAGAAACTATTTGGTGGCCTCCTGACAGAGGACTAAGATAATGGCTGACGAAATGCACAATCAGTCTACATAAGAAAGACCTCATACCTAGATAATGATGCACTGGTAAATGAACTATATGAAAAACACAGACTCTTAGCCTTTCTTTACCTCACTAAGTCACCTAGAGTTGCAGTTTAAAGCTTAGGAACAATGCCCTACAGGAAATTCATCATGATCATTAACTTTATCGCTTGCCTCACCATTTAACCTCAGAATCACAGAACCTTAGCTCTGGGAAGGAAACTTTTCACCATCTCATCCGACCTTCACCTCAGTGTCAGAATTATTTGGCATGACTTGGCAATTGAGGTCAGATTATTCCTTACTGCCTGGAATTTCCTTAAGGGTTCCTTTCTCTATTCATCCTCCACCGAACAGGTTTAGGGAAGAACCTCTATGTCCAACAGGGAAGAGCTCGAACTCACTAGGTCTTAAGGTTCTAGAACAATGCTATTCAAAGTGTGATCAGCAAACCTGCGCTGGTTTGTGAACTCTGTTACTAGCCTAAGACAAGGTAAGTATAGAAACTGAGTGTATTTTAAAACTTTTATAGCAATCTGACATTGCCTTGACATCCAAACACATGTTCAGAGGACTCACCTAAACGAACAGGGCATAAAACAGTTTGAGTGTTGTTGAACTTGTCACATGTGGCATGTGCTGCATATTAGCTATGCCCTGTTAGACCACACGTCAGATTACTTTGAAAAGCACTGTTCTAGAAGATTCCATGGGAAGAGAAGAGCACAGGTCTGGGGGTAGGAGGGCTGACAGCTCTCCTTTTCTCCCTCTAGGTACAATAGAGAGTGAATCTGCTGTGTAGGATGAGGAACAGGAAGCTGCTCCCACTAAGCCACTAGCTGTAAGGGGTGACGAGGAGGGCAGGAGTTGGTGGCCAGGTTATCAGGCAATAACAAACTCAGCATCCAAGCACGCGACTTCCAGCAATGCAAGGAGTTTCCTTTGTTTTGGGAAAACAAGAGCTGCAAGAAGCCTCTTCTTGACACGTTCTTGCCTGGCTTCAGGAGGAGCCCAACCACCCCTGACACACAAACAGGACAGTCCTGGCCAGTGATAGACAAGCCAGTACCCTGACCACAACCCCTGTTTGCTTTTCCTTTTCCACCACTTCCTCAGTTGGAGGGCCACTGTGGGGCCATAGGTAGCTGCCAGCCTAGGTCACTATTCAAGAACATCACCCCCAATGACCCAGCGCCTACTCCACACAACTCTTAGATGCCCTTTCTATAGTCTACTTTCTCTCTTTAACATGGTACTTTCTGTCTAAGATGAAAGGCTTCTGGCCCCTTCCCTAAAGTTGTAGGTAAAGCTAAGCCACAGAGCACTACACTGACAAAGGCCACGGTATGCACTAACAAACTCTGCTATTTTAAGTCCAAAACCAAGAAGATCAGCATCTATTCAAGTGCTGATGAAAAACAATATTCCATATTTCAAAGAAATATTTGGATCAAGTATTTTTATGTTACCAGAACAGAGTCACTTGATTCTATTAGATCCTCAGCTTCAAGAACCCAGTTATCACCAAGACTAACATATATAAAACAATGCACCTCTTTGTGATGCAAAAAGTTGCCAAAATGAAACTTCTAAGTAGCTAGCTTAGGGAGCCTGGGACTGAAGACCAAAAACTCCACCAACACCTGGGAGCCTAGCTCGTGGAATATAAACAGAGTAAGACTGCCAACTTCTCGACTCATATGAAAGTGCCTTCTAAGACCAAAGACTTGAGGACATTTTCTCCAAGAGCTCGGAGAAGCAGGGCTAGCAAGTCCCACTTACGGCTTTAGGATGAGAAATCAAGAGCCCTGGGCACCAGCAAACCTTTGTTCCTTTGATTAATCAAGGGAGCTTACTCTACCCTGATGGCCCAAGAGCCCATGTTTCTATGAAGACTCATTTGTCCAGTAAGGGGAGGAGCAGGGGACGGGACTCCCCCCATTCCCCGCTCCAAGCCTCCTTCATGCCAAAGAAGGAGGAAACAGAATAAGCAAAATAAAATTCATAAAGCGAAGCAGTAATTATGGTGTGGTCAACAAGAGGCTGTCCTCAGGCCCATCATTATGTGGCTAAATTTAACGCCCTGCGCGGCCAGGGGAGCCATGCGCCCGGGGCACCGTGTGTCCACACAGACGCCGGCTCCGCCACCTTCGCCCGCTCGACAGCCGCCAGAGCTGCCAGAAAGCAGGTCACAATTTTTTTTATAGTCTGTTTACCAAGATGCTGTTTTTACTGCCGAGGTTTCTCTCATTTTATCTCTTTTTCCCTTTTCCCCAAACAGACTGGCCTGTATTTTCTGTCCTGGTTTTTTTATTTTTTTCTTTCTTTCTCCCTCTCTTAGTACTATTTTCAGAACTCTAATTTTATATGGTATGTCCCCCCCCCTCTTTTTTTTGGTAAATATTTGCCATGACTAAGCCAGGCACATCCAGTTTAAAAGGCTCCGTCCCACAAAACATCGGGTCTTTAATGATATGCATCTCATTAGCTTGCCCCATGAAAGGGGGCATAGAAAAAAAAAAAAGCAACTTACAGACTCTCTCACTTTTTATATCTAGAGAGACCTATATTTATATATGAGGACAAGCTGAAAAGTGACATTCTGAGCCCCGATACGAGGTTAGTACAATGGCCATTTGATTCAGGCTTTAGGGCCTCAGCAGCAGTTTCAGGAGAGAGGGGCCATTGGTCTGTATCTCACCACTAGATAATCCAGGCGGTTCTGACCAGGTCAGTACAGCCAGAACCAGCCCTCGGACTCTGAGGTATCGGGCTCTCTAAGTCAGGAGAACAAAACTTTGGGAAGTCTTCTGACACTTAAATTTCCTAAAATGGGTGTGAGAAAACAAAAAGCAGCAAAATGACACCAATATTTCCCTCCCTCCTTCACTGGGGGATAAAGTTGAAGAAAGGGAAGCTATGAGTTGAGAGTGCTGAGAGAGAGACCTTCCAAGTTAGAATGTCCATACCTCCCACTCACCACCCGAAGGGCCTCTCCAGCTGGGGAAAGCCCCAGAATTGGTGGGAGGATTTCTTACTGTGCATGTTAGGTTCGATGAAAGGGGTTATACAGTCAAATCCATTTACTGCACTGTACAAAAAGAACAGCCTCCAATAAATGCTCTCTAAGCACTTACCTGTGACGCTTTTAAACCCAGTTTGACACTCTAAGATGGAGTTAGAGGAGCCCCCACTAGTTGATGTTTTCAATAAACAATGTTGGGGGAGGACAACTGATATATGGGTTGAGAGACCCTGAGTGGCTGCTCAGGCAGCATCTCCTGGGGAGTCTATACTTCGTAGGAGTCACCAAAGCTCCAGAGTCTCTAACTTGGTGTTCATTAGTTAATTTAGGGATAATCAGACCCTAGAGGATTGACTGATACTAACTAAAATCACAAGAGACTAATTTAGAAATTTAAATGCCAACTCATTAACTTATAAGGTGAGGGATAGGGGAGCTATACTATTCCAGTGACTGATAAATCTTCAGCTGATTTTTCCTGGGAAGCTGAATAAACAATGAGAGTGCTACTTGTTAAACACAGGGAAAAAAAAAAAAGGCAAAAAACAGCAAATGACTTTGTGGGATAGCTCACATACACTGTGGAAAACGCTAGGCATTTATCCTCATTCTACTATATCATTGCTTTGGCACTGTGCTAGATAAAGCAATAAAGTGTTATTTCTTGGTTTTTCTTTTTTTGAATTTATACGACTCTACTCCTCTGTTAGCACATCCACTCAGACCTCATGAATTAATTATACAACAGTTTTTCTCAGATTGCCTATGAGAGCCTAGAGGTGTGTAAAACCAGGAGGTGGAAGAAAAGGATGTGGAGTAAGAAATAAATCAGTCCTGGGAACAGAGTTCTCCGGTCACACACCATTTTCCTATCTCATAATTAAGTTAGGTTTCCATGCCACTCACAAGTGGGTCTCGGTCCTGCCTACTATCTGCATAAAGTTCCAAGCATAGCTGTGTAACAAGTGGCAGGAAAATGGAACACAATGAAAGAATACTGGACTGGAAGTTCAGAGCCCTGTGTCCTGGTGCTAATTCTGAGTCCTGGTGCAGCAATCGACCACTGTTTGTCTACACAAGAATTCTCTTAGATTTGTGGGCCCTAATTTCCTCTTAAGTAAAACAAAGAGGCTTGATATTGCCTTAGACTGATAAACACCCTCCACTTCATAAGATTAGATGGTTTTAATCTTCCCTCTAAGATATCTGAAATGCATGATTTCCTTTGTTAAGGTACTAGTCTAGGCCCTTGATGATGTTAGTAACCTAGTCTCATAAGCAATACTATATTTACAAACATAGTAAATAGAAGAGCTACTTCTGTAGATAGCTAATCTTATTCGTTTTATACTGATTCTTATTTATACCAGTAGCAGAGATTAACCCAAATTTGGGGGGGATACTCTGCCTGAGACTTGCATCTCCTCAAACTGACTAAATTTGGCCCTTCCACTCCACTCTTTCCGCAGCTGCTGGGGGCTACAGAAAACTAAATGCTAAGATGGTCTTTGGCAATTCCTTCTTTAAACCAAGAAGTACTGTCATCCTGTCTCAAAGTTCCTCCTTATTCCAAGCTTCACGCACAGCAGATTGGAAGGAGTAAAAGATTCTATCTAAGAGGACAACGTGCAACATCAGAACTGCTTGGGCTTCATGCATAACAGTAAGAGATGCCAAAGAGCTTTTGAAGGATTCCCTCAAACCACCACGCCTCGGGAGAGCCTCTCAGCTGGTGTAACTGAATAAAATACTTCGTGTGTCTTTCCTTCAGCGGCCATTCACCATATAAAATTCTTCTGAATGCTTAGTTCAAGATTCATCTCTTCCAGAAATATCTTACCCAAACTAGCCTGGTATGAACTCCAGAGCCCATCCAAATGAATCAATTTCTCACCCTCTCTGGGAACATATTTTATAAATGTAGGATATTCTTTGTATATACATAAATTCCAATGGTCTAATCTCTCTCAAAAGTCCATCTTTCGAGGGCAGAAACCATGTTTTAACTTTTCAGTATGAGTCTGCAATGTTTAATATTTTCGCTGATGCTTAATACATACTGTCCACACAGAGTTTAAACTTCCAAATAGAAAAACAAATAGACCAAAGAACTCCCAGATGGAATGAAAAACAATGCTTCCTGAGACTCCATGGCAATGTCTTCCTTGACAGTTCCCTACGGGAGATAACAAACCCATGAATTCTAAACACTGGACAGCTAAGCCACCAATCTGCAGGACTCAGTCTCTGTAAAACTCTCACTTTTCAATGTGGCTCACTCTCCAAAAGATATATAAGCCATAAGTGAAGGTTATGAAGCCAACGGATTTACCTGTAAATCTTAAATCTTTTGATGCTTTTGTTCTCTCTCTTCGTGTCTATAGACAGAGACAACATTTACCAACGTGAGGGACCGCTCGAACACCAAGACCTTTATGTTACAGCCACTCAACACGGTGCACCTCCCATCCATGAGGCACTGCAGTGGGTTCAGAAGGGGAAGCAAAATGAGCGAGACCGTTCTGCACTTATGAGGCTGATAATCTAACTGGAAAGATAAGTACAGAAATTCTTATAAGACCAAAGTGATAAGTCACCCAGGGAAGATATAAAGTACTGTGAGAGTCCAGAAGCAGAAAAGAATATAGCTTATACTTTCACTTCTGTCTCTTTCACTATTTCTGTCATAACAAAAGAGCCATGATCTTTTTCTAAGTAAGGAAGACTGAATGCCTCTGGAAAGAACTTAAAAATTCCTGAATGAAAAGGGTATTATCTCCTAGGGAAAGAGGATGGAAAAAGGCAGAAATCAAAATGTCTATCTTCAAAATGTCACCCATGCCCTCATGCCTTCCTCAAACCCTAGAGGAAGGACTTTGCTCAACTCCATGGGTCCCTGCTTTCACATTATCACTTCCATCTTCCGGTGGCTTCTTTGTTTTCAAGCACAGTGTCTTCTCATCTTTAAAAAGGGTTTTGCTTAAGCCCACTCTTAGTTCTCATTTCCTCTTCATTGTGAAACTTTGACTACGGCTCTACACTCATTGTCTTCATTGCGTTATCAATTGATCCTTCTTTAGCCGCCTGCAATCTGCTAATATTGCCCAAGATCACAAATTACCTAAGGTCCCTGTCTCAAGCAGTCGGGCAGTCACCCTTTTTCTTTAATCTCTTTCTTCCCAGACATGGCGCTGTGGGTCGCCCTCTTTGGTGATGGGAAAAGCATGGGGATTTGAGTAAAGATAAATATGAGTAAATCAGTTCAGTGACTTGAAGCAAATTACTTAGCCTTTGAGCCTCTGCTTCTTTATCTTTAGCATGAGGATAATATCGCTGACTTCACAGGTTTGTTGTAAGGATTAAAAGTTATAATTTAGACAAAGTACCTAGTTCTACGTCTAGCACATGCACAGTATGTATTCGGTAGCTGTTAGTTCTCCTTTCTTGACTAATATCCTCCCAGATTCTCTTCCCATCTCACTCACATTTCCTCCACTGGCTCCTGCTACTCCTTGTAATTAGGATTGTTCCCCAAATCTCATCACTGGACGTTTGTTCTTTTCTCCCTGCTCTTCCCAGCAAAAGATGCGTCCATTCTCGTGCCTTCAACCATTGCTCCTTTGGAGCCAATTCTCAAATCCATTTGTATAGGGCCTTTTTTCAACCTCAGCTTCAACCCTATTTTTTAAAACTCTTTTCTGAGCATTTCCACTTGTGTGCCCTATAATTCATTTAAATCCAGAATGTATTGAAAAAGATCTTCATCTTGTGTTTTCAGATGAACTCTAATTATATAGAAGCCATTGATTTTTTTTTTTTTAATATAAGCTAAGGCATTGTTAAATGGTCATACGGTAACCAATGAAGTTTTCTGAAACCCTTCCTCTACCAAGGAGAAAAAGAGGAAGACTCGACTGTGTGAATCATAGCAAAATGCTCCAGAGGTATGTGACACTTATAGGTTAGGCCTAAAAGGGCTAGATATTTGCCAGAAATAAGGCATCTATCATCACTGCCTCAAATGCAACTCGGAACTGAGTAGGTTTCTCAGACTGGATATTAAAACCATATGAGAGACTAACAGATTTGGTGGAGCTAAATGAAAAAAAAAAAAAAGCATTCATTTTAGAAGAATTGGTAACTTCCTTTGAATGAAGATACACAACTCCCGGGGAAGTGTCTGTTAAATTGTGCTAGCCTATCTGGGTCTAGATAGAGGGAAATGTACGGTTTAGTCTCTCACAGGCCAAATTTCTATTGTCTTTTATCTAGCCTGATAACACATATTGCCTAGCCCCTGTAGAAATTTGAGGGGTTTTTTTTTTTAGGATAAGAGAATTTGGAATATACTAAAGTCCTTCACTACTGGGATTCTTAGAATCAAAAGCCCATCTTTTGGAATTGAGTAATTTTATCCCATTTGTATTTTCTATATTGATTTCCTTTTAGTTTTTCCTCCAATTGTTAATAAATTTTATTTTGAAAGTATAAGCCCTTATAAAGCATTGTAAAAGGAAAACAGAAAGAGGCATTTTTATAAATTCCTGGGTCAAAAAGAAAAAAAGTAGTGATCCTTGGTAGCAGGACTCAATGGTGACTACAGGAATCACGGGGAGAAAACCCCAAAGAGATGGCAAAATTCAGAAGAAATAAAGTTGAGAAACATATGTAGCCATCCCTTCCTCCCTGAAGATTTTCATTCCAGAGCTCAAATACTAGTGGATTTGTGTTTTAAATAAGAAAAACCATTCCTTTATATGCCCAAGATTAGATTTAATTGAGCCCCACCCATGATTTTCCTAGTCTGTCAATGGCGCCACTATTCTTCAGATCACACAGGCATACCACTGACAGCCTAATCTTCCTAAAAGATCACTTTCATATGTCAATTCTGCAGTCAAAACTTCCAATGGTTTCCCACTATCTACAACAGTAATTAGTAACTACAAGAAGGGAGTGCCCCATCTCCTCCCTAGGAGATTCGCCTCTGTTTGAGAATCACTGCTTGTTAATAACTGGAGTGAAATGGACAAATAAATGGATTACTGGCAGAAAAAAGCTGAAAAACATTTACCTTCAGGATAAAGCACCAATCTTCTGGGCCAGCATTTAAGTGCGCCCCCCCCGCCCCGCCCCCCGGACTCCCCACCTGCACAGTCTGGCCTCGAGTTATTATCTTGCTAACCTTATCTTCTACCAATCCTCATCCATTCTCATTTTTATATCTTTTGCCCAAGTACTTTCCACCTAAACTGCCTCCAAATATTTTTCCCTAGCAAAACTAATTTAAAAAATAATAATAATTAAAGTCTAGCTCAAGTCCTGCCTTTTACAGGAGGCTATTTCCAATCACTCCACCACTATGGTCCTTCTTATCTCTCACTCATTAAGCATAGTGGGCTCTTTGATGACAATATTATCATACCGTATATGCTCACAGAACCCGGCATGGTGCACATGAACTATACTGAATCCCAAAAGTATGAACTGCAAGTTTCTCTGGATCAGAGAACAGACACACACAATGGGTAGGGAGAACATTCCCATGCACCTAGACTTGAACTTTTCTATATGATGCCCATGACAGATACTGACAAAACGTGCTCAGAATCCTGTGTCTTCCTCTACATATTGAACAAAAGGTGATAGCAGAGGAGCAGCCCTTCTAATGATGGAAGAGCCCAGAGAAAGACTGAGGAAAGAAGAAACTTAATAACTTACTTTTTGGCCCTGACTAATGCTCTTTCCAGGATTTTGTTAAGTTCTTACCCCTTTGCTTTTTGAGCTATTTAATTTCTAAACTGGGTCTAAAAAAGAGGTTCTATAGAAAATTTTCTGCATTAAAAGAAAAAGAGAGATTGAAGGTTTATACTTCATCCCAAAGTTGGGACTAAGTGTCAAAGAAATAAGGCAGGTAATAGAATGGCAATCTAACAGTGGTCATCTCCTTAGACTACTCATCTATTACTGTAGGGCTGTCTGAGTCTCAGGCTACCATCAAGTGATAAATTGATAACCTACTCATAAAGATAGAAAAAATATAAAGGAATGGGAAACTATGATTGCTTCATCCATTCAACAGACATTTATTGAGTGCCTACTTTGTGTAGAGGCACTATTCTAGGCACTTTGGATAAATCAGTGCACAAAACATTTAACCTTGTCCTTGGTAAGCTTATACATTCTAACAGGGGGTAGACAGACGATAAACAATAAGCATAATAAAATAAGTAAATGTTATGGTAATAGGTTGGAAAATAAATACTATGGAAAAAATGAACAGTAGAGCATGGTAAAGTGAAATGAGACTGCCAGGTGTGGCATGACAAGAATGTGGCTCACAATTTTAAATAGGATAGTGAACTCCATTGAGAAGGAGACATTTGAAAAAAGACATTATCGTAGTCCATGTAGGTATGTCTACAATTAATTTTTTTGACATACTTCCCCTTAAGAGGTAGAGCTTAATTATCCTCTCCTTGGCTATGGCCCAGACTCAGCGACTCACTCCAATAAAGAGACTACAGCATGACAGTGATGGGATGTCACTTCTTAGATTAGGTTATAAAAAAACTATAGCTTCCATTCTGGTCTTGGTCTTGGTGTCTCAGCGATTAGTGGCTCTGGAGAGGCCACGTGGCAAGAAAATGACCTTCCCACCAATAGCCACATTAGAAAGCTTGGAAGTGAATTCCAGCCCCTTATGATGACTGTATTTCCGGCCAACATCTTGACTGCAATTTCATGGGAGACTGTGAGCCAGGATCATCCAGCTCAGCTTCTTCCACATTCATGACCCTCAAAAACTGTGTGATACTAAATGCTTGTTGTTTTAAGCCAGTAGTTCTGGAGTAATTTGTTATACAGCAATAGATAACTAACACAGACATAAAGGAGGTGAGGGAGCTGGCTACATAAACATCTGAAGGAAGAGCATTCCAGGCAGGGAGAACAGGCAGCATAAAGGCCTAAAGGCAGGTGATATTTAGAGTGTTAGAGAAACATTGAGAGGCCCTTGTGCCCGCAGTGAGTGAAGGAGAAAGTAGGAGCAGATGAGGTCAGAAAGGTAATGAAGTCCAGATCATGTAGGGTTTTGTAGGCCATCAAAGACCTTTGGGCTGTAAGTGAAATGTGAAGCTAGTTAAGTGCTTTGAGCAGGAGAGTAGCATGATATGATGTATGTTTTAATAAGATCACTTTGTTGGTAATAGGCCAGAGGGGACAGGGTTAGCAGCAGGGATACCAGTAAGGAAGCTACTGTAAAAATGCAGGGAAGAGACAACAGTGGCTCAGTTGAGAGCAGCAGAGAAGGTACAGGGGACTGTGGGAATAGCAAGAGTGTACTTATGCTTGAAAGAAGGAGAGTGGGCTGAGGAAAGGGAAAACTGTCATGGAAAACTCACAAAAGAGATGATGCCTAAGTGGAGTTGAGAAAATTGAATAGGAGTTTGTTATGAGGCCAAGAAAGAAAACCAGGCAAATAGGTCACAAGATGCATGGGTAGGAAACTGTCAGTAACTCAGTATGATGAAATTGTAGGGTACTATGGGTGAGTGACAGGGGTTTAGGCTGAAGAGGTCAGCAGGACCAGATCATGAATGACCTTGTGTGACATGCAAGGAGTTTTGAACTTTATCCTACAAGCAACTAAGAACACTAAAGGACTTTAAACAAGAGAGTGATATAATCAGGTTTCTGTTTCAAAGAGATCACTCTGACATAACTGCAAGTTCAAAGGGAGGGGAATAAGTATTGACTAGGAGACAGGTTAGGAGGAGGCTGATGCATGGTCAAATCAAAAATGGAGCGGGCGTGGCAATGGGGGCTGGAATAAAGAAAAACAACAGATTCAAAAAACAGCTGACAAGGTAGGCTTTGAAAGGAAAGATAAAGAGAAAAGTGGGTAACTCCCAAGTTTCTAGCCTAGAAAACTGAATGAATTCCCCAAGATGAGGTGTATAAGAAGAGAAATAGGTTTGGGGGAGTAGATTATTAATTTTGGACATGTTGCATGTGGGACATCCAAGTGGAAATGTCAAATATGTAGGAAGAAATATGGATCTGAAACATAATGGAGATATCAGCTGAGTGGTGTACTAGTGACAGTTGAAACTGGGGTCCGGATGAGATAACTCAGACAGTGGAGGGTGAGAGGATCAAGGACACAATTCTAGGTAAAGCCGGACAAGGAAACCAAGTAGAAGCTGTATGTGAATGAACCTAACAGGACAACAATTTCCAGATTAAAGAACTCCCCACCTTCCCCTGGTGTCTTTGCTATAACCTCTAGCTTCCTACGAACAGCAATAAATATCTTCACAACTTTAAGTATCTGCTCTAGAATCAGGCTGCAACCAGACAGGGGATGAAGATAGTAACGAAAACTAGACAGGACACAAAGGCCGTGGCTATTTAGGAGGCTGAGTCAAATCAATGGTAACTATAGTTATATAACTAAAACTATGTAACAGAAATGGCTTAAAGTATTATACTGAACAGATTACTGTAAGTCTTACAAGGCATTCAGAATGCCGCTAAAGAAGTCGTTGCTATGCTGAAGACAGAGAAGAAGAGAACTGCAAAATCTCTATCTCTGTTAAGGTCCCCCTCCCTAAGGAAGCCAATTCCATGCAACTGCCCAGGTTCTGGTGTCAAGGGCTGATTCCTAGCCAGGGGTTGCCAGCTGCAGAGGGCGGGGCTCTATTTTGGGCTGCCTCTGTCCCCGAGCCTGGCCGAGTCTGGTTTGAGCAGCATGCAGCCCCAGTGACTCACACACCCATGCAAACCGCCTGTGGCTCAGTGGCCTGGCCTCGGAATGCCAGCCTTAGGCCAGCTCCCTCCTCACCCCATTACACTGGGATAAATAAATAGAGAGCTCCGCCAGCAGCCACACGGCCTGATGGCAACCAGATGGAGAGAGAGAAGCATGGACAGGGCCAGGGGAAGAAACTCCCCCCAGTGGACTAGATAGAGAGTGGGCTGTGCCAGCCCAACCATTCTAAAGTTCCCCTTTAACACAGTCCCTACTGCCATGCAATACGTCTCCAATTTCTGGATTCATCTTCCACTCCTAAAAGTGTCTTTCAGCTCCTAGTGTAGAAAATGCGCTCTCTAGGGCTTTTGCCCTCTTTGAGTATCCTGCCAACGACCAACCCACCCAGCTGACTTGTATTAACATTGCCAGTATTCCCCCTTTGGTTGGGCTACCATCAGCTGTCCCCCTTGGGCTCCCTAGAAATGAGAAATCAGAAGCTCTTGGGGGAAAGGGGAAAAGAGGACTAAATATGGAGAAGTAACCCTGTTCAATCTTTAAATATTTTTCCTGGCCTTAGTATCTTAGAAACCTCCCTATCCTATTGCCCCCTGCCCTATGTCTATGGCCTCTTGCCTAGCAACAGTCTCGATGAGAACTAGAAAAAACAGACCCCAAGCACTGACCGCATGGCCCTCTGACATCAGTCCTGGCCCCCCTGCACCTTCATCCCGAGCTCTCTGTCCCTGGTTTGTTTATATTTCTCTGTTGCTTATTTTGATGGCACATCCTTTCAGCTCAGTCTTGAGTGACCCCATGACCCTTCTGTGTCCTGTTTGTAGGACCCCAGGCAAGCAGAGTAACAGAAAAGATGCAGCAGCCATAAGAAATCTGCAGTCTCGTTAGAAAACCTTTCAGTTCTAGCAGCCATGCAGGGCATTCAGCGATCACAGAGGTCACAAGAATTCGACATTATCCTAGCCCTTAACTCTTCTCTAATTGGCGTGGACAATCAAAGTGTCAAAGCAAAGTAGGGATAGCCCTAGAGGAAAAATGTAGGAGGTCCTAAACATATAGCAGCTACTTCTATGTGACCTTAGGCAAGTCACTTAACCTGAGGCCTGATTTCTTAATCTATGAAATTGAAAGCTACAACTACCTATCTCTCAGATCCTTTCCAGATGTAACAAAATTATAGGAGTCTATGTGGTTTGGTTGTGATCCACTCAGAATCTAGAGGACCGATATTCTTGAAGAAGTTGGTTCCAAAGCACCAATATCTTTTCTGAACTAGCGCCTGGATTTTATACATTTTCACATTTGATTCTGCAGGGCTGCCCCTGCCCAAATAGCAAGGAAGAGATGAGCCTCTAATTTTACAAATGTGAAAACAGAGGATCTGAGAGAAGTGATTTATCCAAAGCTGCAAAATAAATGAAGACCCCAAATCTAGGTCTAACAAACAACAAACACTATATCCACAGGCCACACTTTTCATCAAATCCCTCTGGGATAGATTTATCAGCATATTCATCCACACACTTACTAAGAACTTACTAGTTCTAGGCATTATGTTCAGTGCTAGGGATATAGAAATAGATTCAACACAGTCCTTGTCCCCAAGTAGTCCATAGATCAATGGAGGAAGACAGTCTTGCAGACATACAAACATATTACAAAGTTGTAAGTGGTAAAATAGAGGTACAAACCAAGGTGTTATAGTTGTAGGGAAGACGTATTATCTTTATAAGGAGAGTCCTGAAAGACCTCCCAAAGAAGCTGAAGCTGGCATTTAAAATATCAATAGAAGTTTACAAGGTAGATAAGGCTAGGGCATCTGAACATTTTAGATAAAGGAAAAAATGTGTACAAGGACATAAAGCCTAGAGAACAAGCATTTTTGGCAATGAAAAGTCATTCTATCTGGTTGACGCATAAAGTACGTAAAGAAAAATGTCAAGAAACCATGGTAGCCCTGTGCTTTTCACCTTCCTCCACTACAGGATATTGAAGGGGACTGGACAGGTATGTAGGCACTAGATCAGGAAAGGACCCCTCTGCTGGGCTATGCGCAAGCCTTGCATTGTTTAACTAAGGGGCTGAGGAGGGGAACTAGTACCTCATACTCAGCCTATGTTAACCTCCTTAATAGCAAAACTTACACACGGGGAAGCTAAGTCAGAGAATAATGGCCTAGGAAATCTCTTTCTGTTACAAGTCCAGGTTTAATGGTCTCTCTTTCCCTGTAAAGACTTGAAACCCATTCTGCTTCAGGAATCAGCAATACATGCTTTCCTTCTTCTCCGGGTTACAACTGCTTCAATAGATGGACTGAGAACTCAACTCACACATGTTCTTAGTAGTAAGACCCCCAGTATTAAGGAGTCATTGCTCAGACCATGCACAGAGGTAGAACAGAAGGTTCCAACTCGAAAACACCTGCTTTATGCCTCACCCTGTGAACAGCACTAATTTCAAGTTCAAAAAGAATACGAGTTATAGTCCCTACCCACAAGGAGTTTATAAATTAGTCTAGATGACAAGATAGAAATGTGAATAATCTATACATACAATATTATAAATGCTTTATTTACTTACAAAATAAAGTACCAACTTGGGTAACAGGTATAATTAGAAAATAGGGCAATAATAAGGCAGCTAAGGCACTAACTATAAAACCAACAAGTCCCAGAAGAGTTTGAGAAGAAGATCAATATTGACTGGTATTATCAAAGGTCACTATTATTAATACTCCCCCTGTTTGGCATTTAATAGATGTTTCTTTTGGCCAAGCTCAATCCTTAGAAGGGAAACCTAAGCAGGAGCTTCTGACAGGCCACAATTATCTATTTCCCATTCGTTCCTTTGCCAGACCCCTTGTATAAACATTGTGATTTTCCACAACCTACTGTGCCCACAAGACAGTCCCCAAATGGTAGCCCTGTGCTTTTCACCTTCCTCTACTGCAGGATGTTGAAGGGGACTGGACAAGTAACAATGACTAGTCCCCTGCTCCACAATCCAGACCTATGATCAGATCTCAACAAGCAAAAATTTAGTGACCGAACAACCAAGCTTTCTAAGGTTAGAGAATTGCAAGTGAAACTTCTAGGTGCTTTAACAGAGATGTTGTATGGATGTTAACCAGCCCACTCTTGCCTTTATGGTCTTTCCCCTTACGTTCCCCCATTGTCCCCATGCATACCCCAAGTTTCACCAGACTCTCCACAGGCAACATTTTCAGAGAAAGGACTTTCCAATCTTATGCAAGCAACCTCACACCCAAACGCAAGTCACCACTCAGTCACCTGGAAAAAGGAAGTCAAGCAAAGTTGCACAAGGAGAAAGGAAATAAATACTCTACCTCTGCCATAAATAGTTCCAAGAAGGAATTTTCTTCAAATGGCTCTGTCTTCAAACGATCTGTAATTAGAAGGGATAGAGAAAAGAAATGAGTCTTAGGACAAGCTTCCTACCTGTGAGATCGAAAGAAAACAGAGCCCGGAACTTCTTGGGAAAGAGTACAAATATGCAATACCCAGAGGCACCTAGTTTAGTGGGAAAAGGTATGAGAGTACGTGCGTAAACAGGAGGAAAAAGTGAGTAGTAATAAATAAGAGGTTCGGTGACAGCACGGGCTCTAGGAGTTTTTCCCAACACAAAGACAAAAGTCAAACCAAATTTTTATCCTGAACTTGGAGCTATGCAGCTTCTTAAAGTCCCAAGTTCATGTTTAACCTGATACAATTTTGTATAGCTGTTGGTTCCTTTCCAAAGTCTTTCCTTGCCATTGCCTAGGGTGTGTCTGGACTCTGTTACAGTTTCTATGGGCCAACTGAGCACCAACCAGGTACTCAAGGCAGAGAAGTGTCACCAAGCATCAAGTCTCCAGTTTCGGTCAGTACGCAGCACCCACCCTCAGGGAAGCACCTCTCTGATGCAGATGTGTCCCTTTTCCGAAACACATTTGATAATCTGTACCATTCCCCACCCAAAATCTCACAGAATGTCTTCTCACCTCGGCTCAACGTGGCCCCATTCTCCTGGTAGTCCTGGATCTCTAAATCCTTCATGCGAAGCAAGGTTGCTAGCTCCCTCACTTGGCACTGCAATGCCAGACTCATGCCCATCAGAGGACGAATCAAATGTTGAGAGACCTTTCAAGAAAGAAATACCAATTAGCCAAAAGATGCTTAAAAATACTCCCTAATATTGTATTAGGAACTAGGAAAAATACTAAAGAATAAATATTTTCATAGGAACTTATAGTTTCATAGGCAAGCAATCCATTTACATGAATGTAAAGACACATATAATAGTTAAATAAGCATATTAAAGAAGTTCAGATTTTTTCTTTGTGACACAGATAAAAGGACGGGAAGACTAAAGAATATTAATGAATAGATAACCTAGAGTTGTAATTTAAAGAGGAGGACATGATAGAGCTGATAAGAGGAAAGTATTAACTAAACTCTCATCAGAGACTGAGGAGCAAAACCAGAAGATCCAAGTTACTTTCAAGAAAGTGGGTGTGGTGGCTACAATAGAGTATGCTATCTGGAATATAACAGAAGTCAAAAATCCACAGAAGGTAGAGAAATTTCAAAGTCAAATTAGACCCAGACACTAATGAAGAGCCACTTCAGGGCTGACAATAGGCCAGAATGTGCCCACAGTTTCAACTGTTCCCACAAACGCAACAAAGGCTAAGGTCATTGTTATAATAGAGGCAACCCAGTCACCAAGAGACCAGCCTAGGAAGGAATCCACCCACATGAGCCACTTGCTCTTAACAAGAGGCAGGAAGGTCCCAAGCACAGACATACTGCACTGCAGCTACAATGATGTTCTCATATAACGTAAAGCTGTATGAAATAATCATTGCATTCACCTATGCAAGGTGTCCATTAGCTTTCCAAAGATGAAAGCCTTAGCCACAGAAAAGAACTAAAATCAATAATCTATTTGGGGCTCGGAGATGTTATCAGAGTTTCTTTCTCTTCCACCAAGGAAACGAACTGAAGGTGGCACTAAGAAGAAATGCCCTAGACCAGAGGTCAGCGAGCTTTTTCTCTAAGTGCCAGAGGGTCAATGTTTTTGGTTCTGTGGCCCATACAGCCCCTGTCGCAATACTCAACTCTGCTGTTGTATGAAAGCAGTCACAGACAACATGTAATAAATTAGAGTGGCTGGGTTCCAAAAAACTTTACAAAAATAGGCAGCAAGCCAGAGTTGATCTGCTGACCGTAGTACACCAACCCTGGCCCTAGATCTAAAAGGGAGAATTTTTAGATGAGATACCCCACACAGGTTTGAGATGAGAAAATGATACTGGAGTGTCCTATAAAATGTGGAAGCCAGACTCATCTGGATCAGAATCAGAAGTCTGAACTCTTCAGACTTTTGTGTTTTCTTTTTCCATTTATTTTCTAGTAAAGCTTAGTACTAACAACTCCAATTGTATTGTGGCTCAAACTGGAGGAAAGAACTTTTTTCCACATTTCTCTAATGGTGAGGGTAGGGTAGGGTTAGGGGTTAGTGGTAGCAGCTTTTGTACCAGCACCGGGACCCAAGAAATATAGGGGTACTGGAGGAAAGTGAAGGCCAGAAATCAAGTCTAACTGTAGATACCGGTCACCACTTTCCATCACACAGCACATCCCGAGTGAGTACTGTCTCCCAGCTCAGATCCTTAATATAAACTCAAGCCTCCAGGAAGTACTGTTCAGAATGTGGCTGAAGTTCTGCTTTGGGAAAATTTATCTACTCAAGACTCATGCCTCTTGCCTAGGAATTGTTTTTGGTAACTCTGTTCCTGTTCAAGATGGATTAGGAGGGAAAACAGGTGAATACTTGAATGAAAGCACGTCAATGTTTGGTAGGTTGCATTTTAAAGTAATTGTACTTGCTAACCAAGCAGCATCACCATCCATATGGTGACAGCCCCCTCAACAACAGAAACTCCTAAAGTTAATTAACCAGCCTCTCTCTAGAAGGCCACCGTAACAGCAATTTCCTTGAGTGGTAGTAAATGTAACAACATGAAATATAATGAGAAACAGTTTTTAATAATTGCCATGTCTAATTAAATATGGTAATGCCATACCAGACACCTGAATTATCTATCAGACTCCAACGTCTATATAACAAAGAAAAAAATCTTTTTATCAGTAAATATTTTAACTTCTAAAATATTTCATAGGATTGGGTTACATCACTCTGAATCATTGGGGTATAACTCACTTCAAAGTTAAGATGAACACTAACTTAGATCAGTTAATTAGAACAAGGCCTTGTGGCTAAAGGAAGAAATTTCAAAGCAAATCCACAGACACTACAAGGAAAAATCTTGAAGTGCTTTAGGAAGTTAAGGACACATCCACCCACCCCTTCATTTACAGACAGCAATATATGAAGAGATGCAGTTCAACAAGTCAATTTGACAAACACGTACGGTGTGCCTAATACATGCTCTGACCCTCTGGGGCCTCTGACCTCAAAAAGCTTGAGTTGAGGAGGTCAGGAAGTACAGTGGATATAGAAGCAGGAGTTGGCAATCTTCCTCAGAGGAAAAGCTTTTCATAATTTCCTACAATATCTTCAGATTTCCTATAGAAATGTTCACAAGTCACAGGCAGGAGAGTAGAATGGTGGTTATCAATCCCATGATGAATAATATCAGGTTTGGATATAGTAAAAAGGGTAACAGACCAGGAATCAGGAGACCTAGGTTCTATTTCAGGTTATCATAGTACCTACTTGTAAAAATGGCTTAGTCCTAATCTCTAAAAAGAAAAATGACTGAGTTGGAGTATTTGCTCTCACAGGCCCACTATCCTGCTAAGAATAAGTAATATTACATATATCCTCTTAATCCTCACAACTCCACAGCAGGATTGTAGTTAGTATCTCCATTTTACAGATGAAGAAAACGAGTCTCATAAAAATTCAGTAACTCATCCAAGGTAATGCAAGCAGTCAAAGTGGTAGGGTTGTTATAAATTCAGGTCTGCTGGTTCCAAAGACTGTGTGTGCTCTTTGCTCTTTCTACTACAAAAAAAAACAAAAACAAAAACAAAAAACCTTTGCATGTGAGTCCTAGGAATTGTAAAACAGCGAAAGATGTGACAAATTAAAAGCCAACACATGGAATATCAAGAATTACATCAGGAAAAATATATAGTATCAACAAAAAGAATTACATTGGATACCGGAAAGAATACACAGTGGGAAGAAGGAGATGAAGAGAGGTTGGCCAGATGTGGAAATGGGCTCAGTGTTAGAAAGCAGAGTCCTGAAGCTTTATATATTCCATAATATCTTGCAGAGACTTAAGAGCTATTCAATTATTAATGCAAATACACTATGTTGCAGAGTGTGTGGGAAACAGTTGCTCTTCTACTCTTCTGTACAACCAGTAGGAGTTAAACTACATAATCTCTGCAAGACAATTTGGCATTACATTAGCAAGATTAAAGATGCAAATATTTCTTGATTCAGATATTCCACTTCTAGGAATCTACCCACACATTTACACATAGAAAAAATAAATACAAGGATATTCACTATCTATGACAACAAAAGAATGGAAACAACTTAAGTGTCTACTAGTAGCATATCAATTAAATACATGCTGATATAGTTATCAAATAAAATGTTATACTCTCATTAAAAATATTAAAGTAGGCCTTTTAAATGTATTGCCATGAATGATTTCTAGGTTCTATGATTAAGTGAAAAAAGCAAGGTACTGACAGTGTGAATAGCATGCTGCCATTTGCAAAAATACATACATATACCAAGATATATATCTGATTATGCAACTACATACATACATACATCTATACATACCTATATATTAGCTTTAGGAATGTGCAAGAAGCTGATATAAGTAGCTGCTTTAGAGAAGGAAAATAAAAGGCTAGAAAAGGCAATAGAAAGAAGACCTATTTCTTCACTGTATACCCTTAATTGCTGTCTGAAATGTTTCCTTTTTGCATGAATTACTCATTCAAAAAAAATTAAATAAAAACTATTACAAGAATGAGTAACAAACAAAAAGTATGACTGTGTGACCTCACAGATACACACACAAGCCTGAAATAGTATCCACCTA
This sequence comes from Cynopterus sphinx, assembly GCA_030015415.1. Classification (NCBI taxonomy): domain Eukaryota; kingdom Metazoa; phylum Chordata; class Mammalia; order Chiroptera; family Pteropodidae; genus Cynopterus; species Cynopterus sphinx. The sequence continues at coordinate 194,430,993 of CM057379.1, forward strand.
CATCCTTGACAGTGTCCACTGACTTTAACTTTTCCCCTATAAAGCTTCCTCAGGTTCAGGGATTTCCCTGGGATGGCATTCTTCTTCTTCTTGTAAAAATAGACCTTTTTTTTTTTTTTTTTTTTTACCTTAAAGCAAAATTGTTAATCAATTTTTCAATGCTCACGGCCAACTAAGACTTATTCCACTCTAAACACTGTTGCCTTTTCTTATTGTAGCTCTCCAAAAAGAGGAACTTACCTAGAATAACCAGTTTTTTCTTTATATATTATTTCAATGGTTATACCATTACACAAGTGTTCTTTACCATATCCTTTAGAAAGAAAAAATTATTAGAGCCTACCAGCCTCCAAAAAAAACTGCCTCCTCAATCTACTACTCTGAGTTTCTTGGACTGTGGGATGCAAAATGAGACCAGCTATGACTTGGGCTTCCCAAAGGCAGTCCAAACGTTTTTTTGCCCCAGAACAAGCATTATTGGGGGAACAGTGCCCCCTGGTGTTGATTAGGAAAAGTTACAGGGGTTTTGAACAAAATAGGTAAATCCTTAACGTGAACCTTTTTGGCACCAGGGACCAGTGTTCCCATGCGAATCTAATAATGCCTGATGATCTGAAGTAAAGCTGGGTGATGATGCTAGCTCTGGGGAGAGGCTGCAAATACAGGTGAAGCCCTGTCTGCTGCTTACCTCCTGCTGTGCAGCCGGGTTCCTAACAGGCCATGGACCAGAACCAGTCCACTGCCCGGGATTTGAGGACCCATTTTACATAAAGCAGGATGGAAAGTTTCACAAGAAATTCAATTAAAAGCAACAAATATGCATGACTATTATCTGCTAAGCATTTTTGATGGGCCTTAGAAATTCAGAGATGAAGGAGATGTAATTCTCCAAGCATTCAAGTCTAGCTTTACTGGGTTCCAGATCAAAAATAAACAGCAAAGAACAGTTTCTCAAAAAGCACTTTGTTCCATCCACCCTATTGATGCCAAAGCATCACATCACCACTTGAAGACTAGAGAAGGAAGATAGAAAATGATGCCCACCTGTCAGATCCCACTGCTGATAAACCCACACCCTTAGGCCTTGCATAGAAAACCATCTTCTAATGATACTGACTGAAACAAGCCCTGGTTATACAGAAGCGTGGAAGCGACCAGCAGCAGTAACTCCTGCAAACTAATTCTTAATGTCCATTCTCAACTAATTTCTTTAAAAAAGTTCTTGGCGCCTAGAAAGCTACAAGTAAGCAGAGAATATCATCCTCCGAGTCCCTGAAAATGGGCTCTTGAATCAGACCTACCCATTTACAAGCTGGATGACTCTGGACAAATTACCTTCAATATTTGTTTCCTACTCTGAAAAACAGGGAAAATAATACTTATCTTGCAGGACAGTTATCTTGAGGATTAAATGACAACATGATGTTAAAAAAAGGTACCTGACACTGGTATATACTCTACCCTGTTGCCAGAGTGATCCTGATAAATTACAAATTGGATCATGTTAAACCCCTGCTTAAAGTTTTCCAAAGAATCCCTGTTGCCTTTGGATAAAATCTAAAAACTCAGAGAATCCTTTAAGATCTAGCCACTGCCTGCCTCTTCCTCTCAACAACTTGCAGTCACTAAGTTCTCCCACTTGCCCCACACTTAATCATCTCCACACCTCTCAAAATGCACTCTTGCCTAGAATGACCTCTTTATTTCCTCCCAATTAGTTCCTATTCATCTTCAAAACTCAGCCCAGAAACTCTCTCTTCAAAAAGGTTTTTTGGATCCTCAATCATCCTGGGTCTTACCTTAATCAAAGAATTTACCATACTTCATCCTATTTCCTGTCTGTCTTCTCACTAGATTATGAACTCCATGAATAGGCTACATAGTTTTAGATCTTGACACTGAATAATTGGCCCATAGTAGATGCTTAATAAATGTTGAATAAATAATGAATAAAGACACCCAATAAAAAGTGTAAACCCAAACTCTGCTCCCTTTGCAAGGAAAGGGTATACCAGCAAAAATCCTTTTTGCTTTCTGTCGAGTCAAGAAAAGTTCTTTTTGGAGAATTTCAAATGGAGTTTACAAAAAAATCAGAGCACCTAAAACTTCACCTCAAAGCAGATGCTGGTCCATTCCCTACTACTTATTTGAAATGTACTTACCAGGGAAGGACTAGCCAGGATGCAGTGGAAATTCCAATAGAAGGGGAGACCAGAGAGCTCACTCCGCACCCGTAGTATCAGTGTTTCTGCCACATGATCACAGGAGAAGGTAGCTTTGCCAGGACAAGCAATGCCCTTCAACAATGGGCGAAGCAGATCATCCAAATGACAGAGAAAAGCTGCAGGGGGAGCAGTCAGGCGCTTGTTCAGCTCCTAAAAAGACAGCAGGAGTCACAGAGTGCAGGTGCTAAAAGGAAACTGACAACTTCATAAGTAACAGCAAAGAAAAACTCTGGCTACCATGAAGACAGTGGATATTAGAGGAAGGGAAGGAAAAATAAAACAGCAGAACAGAAAAGAAAAAAACAAAAAGAAAAGAGATCCATGGCCTACTTCGCAATTCTGCCTTTACTGTATGCAGTACAGAATCAATCACTCTCTCTCTCTCCACACAAACACAAGGAAAGATCCCAGAGCTATAGGCAGAAGTGCAGGCCATTAATTAGAATTGTCTCAACCTGATTCCACTGTGGTTGGCAGCTGACAGGCCAGCAAGCTGGTTTATGTTAATGTCGCCTGACCTTCACTAGGAAAGAAATTAGATACACTACCACCTCACAGCAGTACTTCCCTTCACACTTACCTTGGCTCGCTGGCTGACTACACTGGTGTCCACCTGTTCATGCCACACTTCTTGAAGATCTGAAATCAGCAAGGCATAGCCCTGCTTGGTGATATAAGCCTTGGCCAAGAGGGAATTCTCAGGAAGCTGTAGCAACGCCCATGGCTGCATCAATAGACCCTGCTCCAGTTCCTCCATCTGCAGGAAAGTCTTAATTTGCCAAAGTGCCCCAGGGTACTATAGGCCTGGAGAAAGGGGGCACCGCCAGACAGTTCTATATCAAATAAGTCTTGAGAAAATTCCTAATAAAACAGAAGACATAAATTTACTTTCTACCCCATTCACCCCTTCCCCTCATCCCCCCATCTCCCCGACCCCAGTATATAACCAACTGAGCAATCTTAGTATCTCTTGACCACTAAAAATCTATTTAGAGTTTTGAGGGGTTTTTTTCATTATTAAGTTCCTAAAGCGCATAAAATATCCCTTTCTTCTACGTATATAAGCCTCAGCATATCAGCATTAGTATTTCTACTTTCTAATAATATAACTTGATGTGGAAATCTAGTCTATTCTTGTTGCATTTTTATCACATTCCTAAAAAATATGTCAATGATATCCTTTCCCAGAACTTCTAGAAGAAACAGTTCTTGTCTTATAAAATATCATGTCATAAGGGTCATCGACAGAAAATTCAAATTATTTGATCATTATCAAAAAACAAAACTCTGGAAGCTCTCAGAATTTCAAATATATATATATATTCTTTAAACATATATATTCTTTAAACATATATATTCCTTAAATATATAATGACAAATATAATACATAACTAAATATAATAAAGTTATATGTATATATTCCCTAAAACAGATTCTTAATCTAAATTCTACTTGTGTGAATCCTTTAGAATTATAGGCGAAATTTGCATGTAATTATGTATACTCATTTGGGGAGAAGAGGTCCCCAGCTATAGTTAAATTTTCAAAAAAAAATCAATGACATATGAAGAGCTGAACTCTGTGTCCAGAAAGAAGCAAATGGAAAAACTCGAATCCCATTTCAAGAAGAGCCTAAAAGACCAAGAAGCCATAAATACAAGGCACAGCGCATCGCAGAGGTAGAGACGATGAAAGAACTTCTACTTATTTCACTCATCTCCCACATTCTCAACCCAAAGAACTGTTTTCAATGATATCATGCCAGTTTTTCTACTTCAACAACTCAATTTGTAGCCTTCACCTAGTTGATATTCAGTAACTATGGATACTTGACAGAAGTCTGACTTTTCCCATGGGCAAAAAAAAAAGGGGGGAGTATCATAATTTCCTTCATTATTTCAATCTAAATACAAAGTGAAGTGGGGGACATCATAGAATATAAAGAAAATTCCTGGGATTTCATTAACAAAATTAACATGCTTTGTTCTTCCAGTCATAACCACTCAGTCTAAACCATTATTCTTCCAGTCATAATCTAGTTTTTGAAGGGCAGCCTTATAACATAATTTAATTTGTACAGTCACTAGACAGGTGAAATATAAATATATATTGTGATTTTTATTTCCAACAGCCTCAAAATCTTATGTTTGGAAAATGGTATGTCAGGCACATTAACTACGTGCTGTTCCTACAAGGAAGAGATCTTGGAATGATTAAGCTAGTCCCCACTGGACCAGAGTTCCACATTGCCAAAGGTCACAAATGCAAGTGAAGTCGCCAAGTCCTTCTCATCCTAATGAGCACTCACCAGTGTATACGCGGAATCATCAAAATTGGGTTGCTTATCCTAGCCAGAAAGCTCGGGACCCTCAACCTGTATAAGGTTTTCGTTTGGGTTTGGGAGTGCGGGGAGTTTAACATGTGGCCAGCGTCGAAAGGCCCTATAAAAAAGGTCTGAGACATGCAGCACCAGAACTGGGGTTAGCTGCTCCAGCCACGCGCGTCCTAGTAGAAAGTCTACTCCACGTTTTTCTCTTTTCCTTCAAGACCACCTTTACCCTTCACTTTGACCAGATACACCTGCTTACTATCCCTGGATGAAGTCAGGGAGAGCCTGGATGAAGTCAGAGGGTCCCCAGGCGAGCGGGATCGCCTGAGAACCAGGTCCGCAGCAAGCCCCGCCCCTGGGCCGTGAGCCCCTCCCTCTGCGCAGGTCCACCCCGCAGGGGACAGCGGCAAGGCCTCAGCGACCCTGCGGGCTGGACCACGCCCCGTCCCTCTGGGCGGGAACGAACCCTCGTCCCCTACACCACAGCCCCATCCGAGGATCCCCGCCTGGGCGCCCCGCTGCCATCCGCCCTGGCTGCAAGGGCCTTCGCGGTCGCCCTTGGCATGTCTGTAGCGCCGGCTGCACCGAGCCGCGGCTCGAGGCCACCCCCCCTCCCCAGAGGGTAACAAAGTCGACCAGCGGCTACTTTGTGGCCCCAAGCAGCCCGTCCCAAGACCTCCCCCAGGGCCCGCCTCGCCGCCAGCGGGCGGACTGCGCACGCGCGGCCCCGCCCCCGCCCCACCCCACGCCGAGGTCGGCCCCGGCACACGCGCTGCACCCAGTTCTCTCCGGGGGGGGAGAGTCCTGTCCCCGCGCCGGCCCGCACCCCCACACCTCGCTGCCCGGCCCCGTCCAGGCTCCGGCCCCAATTCGAGCCCGACCCCACCTACCGTGAGCGGATACGGCCGCCCCAACCTCCCCGCAGCCGGCCGGCCCGCGCGCACCGCGAGGCGCCCGGGAGAAACATCTCCCCCCCGCCCCGCCCCGCCCCCGCGGCCCCCTCCACGGGGAGGCGGGACCTTGGGGCGCGGGGGCGGGGCCCGGACCTGACGGGGGCGGGGCCTCTGGGCCGCGGAGCTGAGGAAAGGAGCGCGGAGTCGGCGGCAGCCAGGACTGCAAGGAGGGAGGCTGGGGGCCCTGGGGGCGAGGTGGAGGGGAGGCGGCGCTCTTTAAAGTCTCCCTGGCCGAGTGGAAGGAACGCCGGACGAGGTGCAGGAGAGGGGCCCCCGTATGTGGACTTGTCGGCCAGTGTCCCTTTCCCTACCTGTCCAACTGTGTGTGTGTGTGTGTGTGTGTGTGTGTGTACACGCATATATACACGCACACATGTATACACATATATATACATATATACACACATATGTATACATATGTAAGCATGCATGCATGTATGTGTGTGTATATATATATTTAGAGAGTTGCAAAAGTTCTCTAGTCTGACCTCAGCCTTTACCTGGCCTGTCTCATTTCTCCCTCCATCCATCCCTGTCGTTTTATGTTCCATCACCGCCGGGAAGCTTGAAATTCATCAACTCATCTTGCATTTCGTATAACTTACAGTGTTTCTTGAGCTGGATACCTGAGCTTGAAAAATTCTCCCTGTCTATTTTCTACAATCAAAAATCTTCCTCTTGCCAAGACCAACCTCAGTGCAGCTGCTTTCGTAAAGCCCTTCTCACACTATACCCTCCGCTCCCACAGCATTTTTTTTTATTATTACAGACTGCCTTCTATTTCAGATTTTAGTTCATAATTACTTAAGTCTTTTTAAACCATAGGTGCCTTGAGAGGGTACAGACCCTGTCTTATCCATATATGTAGTTCCAGGACCTTGCTCATGGGAAGTGCTCAATAAGTATTTAAGTGAAAGCTAGAGTTCAAGTATAGGTAGTTCAAAGGCAAAAATATCATTTATTCATTCATGGCCCACTAAACCACAGACCCTGCCCTGGAACAGTGAAGCCTAATTAAGAGAAGGGAAGGCAGCACACCTTTTGAAAATCAGGTCTTTAGGTGGACCCATTTTACATACACACACACACACACCCTCTCCTTAGGAGAAAGTAGAGCCTGGGAGCTGACTCTCCAGCAAGCTGAGAGATAGTGCTAAACTAACCAAGGCAGAAGTAGGAGTCCTGGTAATTACTAGGACCTAAGTTCTCTGCTAGCCCTGGGGCACTGTTCCCCAAAACCAGGCAGCAAGTCGGTTGTCTCTCCCAGCTCAATGCACACTCCTTCCTCATTCCCAGGGTCTTCAGGAAGCGGACAGAGACAACGGAGGGGCTGGGGGATGCGGGAACACAAGTTGGGGAGGGAGAAAGGAAGCTCATACTCTTGAGCAGCCTTCATCCTGGACTTCTGAGGCATCGAAGCCTCTTGGACAGAGAAAGGAGCTGGCAGCCCTTGACCCAGGCCTCTCTCAAGCTGTGTGCCTGCAAAAGAGATTGGTCAGGCCATTGCCCACCCCAGGGAGTGATGACTTCCTGACCACCTCCCAGTCTGATAGGGCCTGTCCTCAACTTACCAGGAATGGTGTTCTCTAGGAGGTAGCCCAAGAATCCCGCCAAGAAAATGGGTTCTGTGAGCAGCGAACGAAGTAACACATCCAAGGGACTCCAGCCTATAGGAATTTGGAGCTAGGCAGGAGGGGAACCCTGATCCAATGCAAGGTCCTAAACCTAAGTCTTAGACTAAGAACAGCTTTTTCTGAATTATTGATCCACTCCCTTTGTCCTTTGTCCCTCTACTCTACACTTCCCATACCCAGGCCCTTGCCATAGGATCTCTGCTCAATACCCTATCTCCACAAGCCCTCCAGATGTGCTTTGATAGTTCTAGGCTCCCCGTCTCTGCAAAGTTTGATATTAAAAGCCCCAACCTTATTCCCCACTTACCTTCTATGCTCTGGCCTAGTTTTCTCAGCCTCAGTGTTACTAACAGTTTAGACCAGAAAATTCTTTAAGGGGAGCTGTCCTAAGCACTGTAGGATGTTTAGCAGCGTCACTCTACCTACTACATACCAGTTAACAATCCCGCCTCCCCTGTTTGTAACAGCTTAAAATGTTTCCAGACATTCTCAAATATTCCCTGTGGGGCAAAATCATCCTCAGTTGAGAGCCACTGTTATTTGCTTAGCTGAGCTAACAAACTAAGCTGTTTGCTGCTTCCAGGACATCCTCGTGACTTCCTACTTCTATGTCTTGGTTTATGATGGTTCCTCCACCAGAAATTACCTCACCAAATGTGTTTAAACCTTCCCATCGTTCAAGTCTAGCTTGATGTTACTATCTCCATAAAACTTACCTGAATCATCTCAAACAGAAGAAATCTCTCTCTCTCTCACCACCAAGCAGCACGGCTCTTTATCTGAACCTTTCCTGTTATGTGCCTACACATCTGAATGCACCTTTGTTTCCCAAGGGACAACATAGTGCTCAATAAATACTTGCTAAATAAATTGATGAACTATTCATACCAAAGTCCAGAGAAGAATGTGGAGCCTGGAGTCCAAAGAGCCTGAATCCTCAAGCCCTTGCTTTCCACCTTTCCACCTACCAAGCAATCTCTTTTCCCCTCTCCACTCTTCCTACCTGTGCTCAGCAGGACTGGGGCTTCCCGAAGCCATCTTGGCAGCAGTAAGGCCATGAAAATGGAAAAGCCAACAATGAAGACATTCCGCCCAGAGTCAATGTCAGCCAAGTGGAAGCTGGAGAATCCAGTAGACATAACCACAGCCTGGGTCACCCCCAGCACTCCACCTGTCTCATATGGAAATAATCAAAGGGGTTAATAATCAGAGGGCTGGCATAGCAGGGAGTATTGCAGGGCAGGGCAGGTTGTGATGGAAAGAGATGACCAAGAGGCTAGTTTCTGATTCTGCCAGAAGTCCAGAAGCCCAGTCAAGGCCTTCTGTTGGGATGAAAAAATGAGGGCAGCTGATACACACTCATATCTGCATATCAAAGAGGCTGTTCCTAAAGAAAGAGTATCAGCCACCAGCAACCAGTTGGGCCATAATGGGGTGTGTGAGGAGTACTGGTTCAATACCAGTCCTACTAGGACATCCACTCACCAAGCACAGGTAGCGGGATAGTAGTGAGGAGCTGAGCCAGTCTTGGGGAGAGTCCAAGTCCCACACAGAACAGTCCCACTAAGTAGGTCACTCGCCGAGATCCAGCCTATGTGAAGAAAAGATGCCAGAAAACCCAGCCAACTTCTAAACTGGCCAGCCAGTTCTCACCATTTGGATCTCAGCTCAAACGTCACCCTTCCAAGAAGCATCCCTGAGCACTCCTTCACTCAGCCACTATCTCTACTACCCTCCTCTGTTTTCTACCCCCACCCCACACACCCCACTTTGCGCTGTTTTCTTAACAGCACTATTCACTCTTGGAAAATTACCTTATTTACATTTTTTTTTTCCTCAAATTGTCTCCCCCTCTCTGAAGTGCCCAAGAGAGCAGGGACTTTATCTGACTTGTCTTTCTCTGGAGCCCCAGCCTTGGTCCAGTGCCTGAGGCACAGAAGGAATTCAGTATTGATCAGTGTCTTCCTCACACTCCTAGCCCCTTACCACTTCTAGGCACTTTCCTAAAAGAGATCATTTATATAAAGAGCCTGACAGAGTGCTGGGCACAGCAGGCAATCATTTAGTGTGAGTTCCCTGCCCTCTCCTGCACCTCCAACACCCTCACCCACACCTCACACCCCCATCTGCATACCTGGATAAGACTCACTGTGCCCACATTGGGGAAGCTGGATGCAGTGCCCATGGGGCTTCCCAACAGCCCAGCCAGCACACTGCCCAGACCCTCCAGGCTCAGCCCTCGATTGCAGGCATGTGGAGGTGGAGAAGGCAAATGCAAAAGCCAGCCACACAAGGCATAGCAGCCCAGGGAGCTGGTGGAGGTTGCCAAGGCCATGGAAACACCTGCAGCCAGAGCCCGGGGTGTCAGCAAGGGCCAGTCCCACTCAGCTGAGGAAAGAGAAAGAGTCCTTTTGAGGCTAGACTCAAGTCTGGAGCATCCCCCTGCCTCCAAAGGCTTGTGCCAGAAGAATCCTAGAGGCCCCATTGTCTTTGAAGGTAATGTTTTGGGATAAAACTATCAAACTCTTAGGATAAAGACCATGCCTTTACTATGATCCACAAGGTCCTCTTTGGTCTGATCATTTGCCCCTCTCTAGCCTCATCTCCCACCACACTCTGCTTCATTTCCTTCACTCCAAATACACTGACCTTGGTTCAGGCCCTTGTACTTGCTGTGCTGCGGGCACCACAGGGCCTTTGCATATGCTGTTCTCTCCATCTAGAATCCTGTCTTCCTTCACCCAGTTAACTCCTACTCATCTTTCACATCTCAGCTCAATGATCACTTCCTCAAGAATACCTTTCCTGACCTCCCTGAAAAAGTCAGACTCCCCATTAGAAGTTCTCATCACTCAACATACCTCCCCTTTGTTACACTTACCACATGCAGTTTTACATTTACAAATAGTATCTGTATTCCCCAACAGATTATAAACTTCATGAGCACAGGTGCTTTGTCATGTTTATCACTATGTTCCCTATCATATGTACTCAACAAACATTTATTACATTGATGAATGGGTAAATTTCACACACAATGCCTCAATAGCAATCTTTATACATAGGTCACCAACTCAAATGCCTGTGAGGGTAGGTAACATAAATGTGTAAATTGGGTAAAGAGTATCAATAAGGAGTGGTGAGGTTTGCAGACGTCGCTTTATACTAAATAAACCTCCTGTGGTGAGGGGCTGGCATTGCCCCTCAGACTGGCAATTTCTCTCCCCTGTGTGTTTTGAGAAAGCACAGGATTAAAGTCAGAAATGAAATTCATTAAATCTTGAATTGAAAGAAATAGACACTTTTATTTTAGTAAGAGGATGGAAGACTAAGAGAAAACCTACCTGGGTGAGGCAGCCACAACCATGGTGCCCCAGTGGGGGCAGACAGCTCCAAGGGGGTGGCACTGAGACCCAGAATGGCAGAAATGATCCACACGCAGGCCACTGGGACTAGGATCTAACGGGCAAGACTGAGACAGAAAAACCCCTCCCCCAGATCCTTCAGGGCCAGCCTCAGATGAGTAACAGAAGCCAAAGGGTAGGGGGCCAAGCAAGCGTTCTGTGCCAGTCCTTCTAACCTCCACCGCCCCTGCCCAGACCCCTACATACCGAGAGGAGCTGGAAGAGAGGAATGTGAGTGCAAGCTGAAGAGGTTGAAGCTGGCCTCCAGGGGCATGCGGGTAATTGGCAGGAGCCCAAATGCTGAGAACAGATCACCATGAGCAGGATAAGCCTAGGAGAGGGAGAGAGCTTTAGGAGCAAGATGAAGCTGACATCCTGAGGGAGGTAATGGAGGTAGAAGTGGCAGAATACCATAAAAGGGGGTCCCAAAGACAAAAGCTTCTGTAGACAGGGAAGGAGGACACCTTGGGGATCAGCGGGAGATGGTGTGAAAATCAGGGAGACCAGATAAATCTAGCCAGAGCCCTTAATTCCAAATCCACAAAGCATTGTCCCTGCCGGACAGCTGCTCATTCTGGCCTGGCCAGTATCTCTGCCCTCCCACCATCCCACACACCCTATACCTGGTCACCATCCTGTACTCCTCAGAACTTACGTACAGCAAGGCCAGCCCCCAGTGAGCAGAGCAGAACAGAGCCACCTCCCTGTGAGCAGAAAGCCCGGCCACAATCAGGCTGGGGGCCAGTACCAGGGGCCCACAGTGAGGGAACAAGTGGCCAGGAACCCCTAACAGCCCCAGCGTGCCCTGCAGCAGTCCGGACACCACCACTGCCCCAGACACCTAGTGAAGAAGAGGAGAAGACAGAGAAAACATTCAGCTCAACCTGGACTTCCTATCTGCTTCCAGGGGTTGGTCCCTCCCCCACCTCCTTCCCCGAGAGCAGCTCAGTCCTTTCACAACGGAAACCAGAACCTCTCCAATCCCAGCACCACCCCGGATTTTGTTCTCCCACTGTCCTCCTGCTCCCATTCCCAAGCACTCACTTCTCGGAGAGAAGTGTTCCAAAGTTCCAAGCCATGGCAGCCAGGGCCCTCACACAGGCGCAGCATGAGAGAGGCTGGGAAAGTCGGGGGCATGGAGAGTAGAGAGGTAAATGGGATGGAGACTCATTGCTCTGCAGTCCTAGTTGGTGCCTGGCACAGCTCCAAGACACCACAGTGCCTAGCAGTCCTATCATTGCCCATTCTCAACCCTGCACCCACCTATACCTATATGCTTAGATTAAAATCCATCCCGTTCTTATTCATGCCTTTGTTCTGTACTCACAGTTTCCAGGTGTCTGGATGGCCAGAGGTAGCTTCTGGCTGGTCAGCACCAGAGCAGGGACAAGGAACTCAAAGGATGGAGCCTGGACAAGAGGCAGCCTGTAGGCACAGTGGTCCTGACAGGTCTGGAAACAGGTGACAGCCAAAAGGACTCCCCAAGTCTAACCTACCCCTAAGGCACTGTCCCCCTACCTCCAAGGAGTTCTCCTTACCTGCTGCCAATCCAAGTTTGCAGGGCAGTAGACACACCACACGAAAAGAAGCTAGAAGCCAGGATCTGGGCAGGCGGATAAGAGAGTCCTCCTCGGGAGAGACTTCGAAGCAGGAGCAGGTGGGAGGCACAGAGAAGAGAAACCAGGACCAAAATATGCTGCAGGTAGCAGAACGGGAAGGGTCAGACTTCAGAAATAGGCAGAAATACCTAGTTATAGAGGGTCTCTTGTGCCACATCTACTCCTCCAAACAACCCCTTCAGCCAGCACCAACTCCTGCACATATACTTCCTACCTGCAGAGCCAGAAGACAGCAGAGACCCCAGGAAAGAGGTCCATGTAGAGAGGCCCAAGAGTGGGAGGAGGGTTTTTGAATAGTAGGTGGCAGCAGCAGGGGAGCCTGGGTATCATGGGAGCTCACAGATTGAAGATGGATGGGACGGGGGTGTGATCGGTTCATGCTGTCCTGTCTTTTGTCTTGTGTTGACTAACCTGGGCCAGAGTTAAATAGAAAGAGTAAGAGGTCAGAGTTTGGGTGAAGTTAGTTGCCTGGAATGGGAAGGGGGTGGGGTGTCAATGAAGCAGAGCAAAGGAATGAAGGATTTAGGGAAGGCCTTCACCTTTGCTCAGCTCTTGTACAAATTCCATCACGCATTAACCCAGGAGCCATGTTCTGGACCCCTCCCTCCCCCAAGAATCTCTATTCAGATCTCCTTTTCCCAGCTCTGTGAAGCAGGATAGGAGGGATGGGGAGACCTAGAGAATAACCTGGGGAAATTTTAGACAGTATCTCCTCCTCAGCACCAATTTGGAAACATCATTGCAACCCTCAGCTCTTTCAGGTCAAGCCCCCTGGACTACCTCAAAAGGAAATGCATAGGTATGGGTGACACGTATTACAACATAAATGAGGACATTTATATGATGTCCTTGCTGTAGTATGAGAGATAAAAGTAATTTGTAGTAGCAGGTATTTCATTATGTGAAAGGTGGGGCTCAACTAAACCAGAACATAGGGAAGTAGTCCAGTCCCTGCACCCATGTGCACTGCAGATGTGGCAGGTACAATGCCAACTGACACTGGTGCTTTCCTGGTGACTCATTACCATAGTCAGTGCTGCCATTGGTGACCTTATGCTCCAAAACAGTGAAAAAGTTCATGGTCAAGTGCCAAACAAAGCAAATAAAGTTTTAATTTACACAGAGGTGCATTCCTGGGTAACAGAGTCTTTTTCAAAATATGCAAAATCAACCTCGTGTTGACACGTATAAAGTTAGATGGCTCTCAGCTCAGATAAACAAGATTTTTATATACATGACGTCTAGCCAGTCATTCCAAAGTTGCCTTGGGAATGCTTCCTAACAAGGGTGGTCCTGAGCATTTCATTATGTCCAGCATCCTGCCCAGGCCAACTAAATGCCAGTAGCATCCCTTTAAATTTTTGCATCAAAAAATGCCCCATAAATTTCCAAAATTTCCCCTAGGGGGCAGTACCACCCCTGCTGTGGATCATCTTAAACGGTTCCAAATACCCCATCCAGCTGCCCAGAGTAGTTTTTCTTCTTCCGACCATAACCCAGCCTTGGACTTCTCTTAACAATACCACCACCACGTGTCGCACCAGATTGGAAGTCAGGACCAAGAAATGTTCTCAGGGCTTGCTCTCAAGAAGTTGATGGGGCTCTGCTGGATACTCAGCTTGGCCTCACTCCACAAGATGTGCTTCAGAATCCACGAGACTGGCGCTCACCCAAATCTTGCGACAGGGCCAACCTCAGGTATGGTACAGTCACTATCTATACAACACAAGTCAGGCAGCACTAGTGACCCCAGGGTGCTGGGAGAGGGACAAAGGTTAAGTTTGAAATGGGAGTTTATTGACTATCAAACAAACAACAAGTAAGTTTGGAAATGGGGCTGAGAATCAGTTGCAAGATGATGGGATTAGGAAATAGGAAGGTTTAGAAGGCAGATACGAGAAAGAAAGTTCTTCCAAGGGCTGTCGCAGAAACAAGAGTCCAGGCCATGCAACTGAAACTGTTTATTGAAACCTCAGTTCTACAAAAGCATGAAAAAACCCAGATACAAAGCAGCGGCCAGAGAGGCCTATGAAGAGAACACCCAAGAGAAGAACCAGAAGAGAAGCCCAGGAGCAGGGTACTAAGAGAAGGTTGGAAGTCCCAGCAGTTCGTGGTTCCCTTGGACTACACCTAAGGGGTGGGTGTGGAGAGAGCATCCCACCTCATCCCACCTCCCCTCAGTAGCTTCCACCTTGGCCCTATCAATCCCTGGCTCCCCTGCTTTAGGGACATCACACAGACCCTAGTCAACATTCTTCCTTCCCTCCCCTGACATCATCCCTCTCCCATCTTTACCCTGCCTTCCTTCCTTCCTCCCTCAACCCTTTCAGGTCAAGCCCCCTGGACTACCTCAAAAGGAAACAGATCCCAGGGAACACAAAAGCAAAAGTCTAGAAGGGCCCAGGGTAGGTTAAGAGACAGGGGCTTCTCCACTGTTCACCTGTGACAGACCCCTGATCACTGAGTTGAAGTTTTCCCTGGTACTATCACTGCCCCGGCCAAGAAGCCAGCCCCTGAGGTCTAGGAGAGCAAATGACCTTCAGTCCTTCAGCCCCGTAATTCCTCATTCAGAAGAAGAGGGTACCAGCCAAGGACCCAGAGAGGTAGAGAGGATCTAAACAAGCACTGCACGTCCAGGTTCTCAGGGACTCCCAAGTCCTCTTAACACATCCCTCAGAGCCCTACCTAGCCTGGGAAAATGAAAGACTTGAGGCGGGCCAGCTCCATGATTCTGAAAAGTGAACACTGCTGGGGCTGTGGGAGAAGAGGAGGCATTGGGCTCCAGGGCCAAGGTGGAGCCAGGCCATAGGAGTGGTACCAGGGGCTAGAGGGCCCAGTGCGGACAGTATGATTGGGGTGGTGGCAGGCATGGCAGGTTGAGGAGTCTTTCTGGAGCTTCTGGCAAAGAGGACAATTATGGAGAAGAATGGGAGGGGCAGGAGGATCTGGGGGAGGCAATGGTGGGGGAGTCAATGAGGCCAGAAAACTGCCCCAGAGTGAACGCAGCCTGACGTCGCCTTCCAGGCAGGTGGAGACATTAGCAGAAGATGACAGGCACTGTGGCACAGGAGAAGGTATGCAGGGCTCCAAGAGGCACCCAGAGGCCAGTCCAAGATCCGGGGGACCAGGTGGTGGGCTGCAGGACAGCCCTAAAGACTGGTGTATTACAGCCACTGACGCCACAGCCAGGGCCACACTGCTCACATATGCCATAGCTAACAAGCAGGACAGCTGCAGGAGAGAAGATAAGAAAGGTCAGTGCCAAACACACTTCCCATAAACTTGCTTCTGATCATCTTTAACACGCCCACTTGTTGTCTCTAGAAGTCCAAGTTAGAGACCTGTGTCACTACCTACTCCCAAACCCCATCTCCCAAACCTTTTGGCATTTATTTTACATCATTTTACCCAAAAGCTAGCCCACTCATGCCTCCTCTCCTTTCTGGCCCCTACTCACCTTTGCCAGGTGCTGACAGAGGGAGCCCAGGGCCAGCTGCCAAGCCGGCTTCTCCAGCAGCACGCACAGGTCTGTGTAGGTATACCAGCCTCGTCGCCGTCCCTGCTGTTCAGCCACGCTGTTGGGAGGGGAGAAAAGGTAGAGCACCTGCAACACGCCTGCAGCCAGCCCAATGGCACTCTCCTTCCCCCTGGGACCCACCAAGAAACTGGGGTATTTGTTAAACACACCGATTCCTAGGCTGCCTGTTAACCCAGAAACTGAGGGTGAAATCAAGATCTGTTATTTTTGATAAGCTTCTCCCACCCTCCCAAAGAGGGCAGGCAGGTTTGGGAACCACTACCTTCGGCAATTCTCTTTCCTTTCTCCCCCCGTCCCCTGAGTGACATAGACCCTTGTCTCTTTCTAGCTCCTATGGCTTAGGCCTCAGCCCCCAAATCGCTCAAACACCTCTTCCCAGCTCCTAGAACCTACCTGCTCTCTAGCCAGCTCAGCACCTCAAAGATCTCCCGAGGGTCAGTGTAGAGACGCCAATCCTGCGGGAATAAAGAGGGCACCAAACCAGGCTCGAATATGAGCCGCTTCAATAATCAGAGCTGCAGAATCAACTACAACCACCACCACAGGTAACACCTACTTGGCACTATGTGCCAGATCCTGTTCCAAGAGTTTTTTCTCTATTAACTCATTTAATAATTACATACCTGGTTTCATATTACATACTCCATTAAGGGTAAGGGGAGAAAATAATCTGAAATTACCCATGCCCATAGGGAACTCAGAATCTAGGGGCAGGGAAAGCGTGGAAGCAAATAATCAGAACCCAGTAAGATAAGCTCTGACTCAAAGTGTACCCTGTTGGGCTGGGAGAGATGGGGGAGCAGCTATGTTCCTTTTCTGGCCTCATCACAGCAGGAATCTCCAAAGGCTGTGATTACTCCAGAGAGCAAAGAAGGTGAAATACTAACAAAGAAAGCCACAAGGAGGACAGGCAGAAAGAGAAATGAACAAACAACAGAAGGCTGAGAGAGAAAAAACAAAGGGCCAGGGAAACAGAGCAAGAGAGAGAACAGCTACTCACCATGGCACTCAAAAAGCCCCTCTCCAGGGCATTGAGAGTAGGCACAGCCACACCCCCTGCAGCTCCCCATTCATCATTGAAGACTTCTTCTTCCTCCCCTTCATCGTAGAGGTACTTACTGGCCACCATCTACAGAAGAGCCAGTGGTGGTGTCAGTAGAGCTCAAACCAGGTTCCTTGGCTCACCGGGGTGATGAAGAGAAGGGAGAGTCTTACCATGGAGATCAAGAACAAGTCAGAGGAGGACACATGCTGTAGGTAGTCCGGGTTTCGGTGCCGGAGTCGCTCAATGTACACCAGAGCTAGCATCATAGCACATGGGGAGATGCATGCCTCCCTGGGTGGTGGAAAAGATTTGTAATTAAACCCAAGGGTCTTTCAGCTCGTGTAGCTCTTATAATGCTCATCCCTGTGTCTTTACACCTTCGCTTTAAAGATAACCATTCCCTTCTCTCTAGGATCCAAACACTCTCATCTTGTCTCCCTCAGTTCCAGGCTCACCGGGACACATGGGCTACATATTTCTTCTGGAGTCGGCGAATAGGGCTGGGGGCTGCCTTCTGGAGCAGTTCCACAGCAATGTCTGCAGAGGACAGAGGGAGGACAGTGAGCAAACAACTCCCCACTAGTAGTCCCCTTTGCTGTCAGTAGAAGACCCACATCTGTATTATCTGAGGCCTTGGAGACAGGACCATAGTAACAAAACAGAGATCAAATTCTCCCACACTGAGGCAAAAAGCCATCTCAAGTTTGAATTTCAGCTTCTCCCACCAGGAAGGCCTGTTTCCCTGTCACCTTAAGTAATTTAGACTTGTCTTCCCCTCGTTTATTTGAGAAATAAACATCCCTTGTTTATTTGAGAAACATATAGTAGACAGCCTTGGAAAACTCAGAATATACAAATCGAGAGTGACATCGAGTAATGTTGTTTACTCATTTGAGCTAAAAAAAAAAAAAAGTGAACTTTAAACCCAGTTCTTAAACCAAATACCAACGAGCTAGCTAACTATAAAGAGACAGGACAGCTCATGGTGTGCATCTAGAATCGTTTTGGTGCCTGCTGACAACCTCATTTTCATGCTCCTCATCTGCCCAGTCAGTCACACGACACTGTCTCACCTGCCATGGGGCTGGAGAGCTCCTCCAGGCTACAGTCAGCTTCCCAGTCCCAGCCATAGTAGAGTCTTCTTCGGATCCGGGCACTCAGCTTCTGGTGTCCCGGGAGGAACTGAAACAGGGCAGGAGGGTGGTGGAGGGTGAAGGGCAGGGAAGGGTATGACGGAGATCCTGGCTGCAGGCTAGAAGCGGGTGCGGGGCAGCAGGCTAGCCTCACTGCCGGTGCGTCGGGTGCCCCACCTAGCCCCCCGTTCTCTGGATTGTTTACAAATGGCAGCCGCCTCTACAGAGGGATTCTCTCCCCAGGAGAGGTTCTCCGGGAAGGGCTCCGGCTGACAACCACCCCTGCTGCCAATTCTGTACCCCACAGCCCTTCCCCCGGGCCCAACCAGCCGGGGCCTCGAGTAGGCACGGCTCGGGCGGCCGCCTCCCAGCTCCCGGGCAGACCGCCAGGCGAGCTCGCGGCCCCGCAGGGGAGCGCCCGGGGTCCCGGCTGCCGGGGAGGACAGGCCGGGAGGGGCGAGCCGCGCGCGCACCGAGAAGTCCTGGAAGCCGGTGAGGGAGAAGGTGCCTTCCTCGTCCAGCAGGAGTCCGGCTAGGTCCATCGCGCCGCCCTGTGAAGGTGGAAGGGAGGGGAACGAGCTGCAAAGGGGTCGCGGAGGCGTCCCTGACCGCCGTCCACCTGCCAGCCCGTGTGTGCCCCGCGCGGGCCACCGCCCCAGCCGGGACCGCCCCCGCCCCTCACGCCAGCGGCGGCAGGCGGGGCCGGGGCCGCCCGGCGCCTCTTCCTGTTCCGCCCCAGGCGGGGCTCGGGGGTTCGGGGGCTCGGGCTGTGGGGCTCGCGGCCCGGGGCGCTCACCTCGCGGCGCAGAGCGGAGACCCGGCGGCGAGGCGCGGGCTGTGCCACCCCGCGCTGCGCGTCTGCCCCGCGTTTACGAGGCGCGGGGGCGCCTCGGGCGAGTCGGCGGTCATCGGCACTTCCTGCCGCCGGCCCCTCCCTCCGGAGGGAGCCGGGCTCGAAGGCCCGGTCGCCCGGAGCCCCGGCGTGCCCTCGTGTGAGAGAGAAATGGGGACCATGCGTAGGGAGCCGTGCCACACCGCAGATGAATGAGCCCGGCCGGCTCTTCCTAACAATGTAGATGCTCATGGGAATGAAAGAAACAAAGACGCAGCACTGCGAGCTGCTCTCAATTGTTTTTTTTTCCTTTAAGGGGGGATATCCATAGAGCAACGTACACGATAAGCGCCGGAAAGGATACGCAAGAAACGTAACCGTGTGTCCCCACAGACAAGGGCACAGGGAAAGTTCCCGGTTTGCAGCTGGCCTTTTAAGCATGCTTGGGAATCTGAAACCTAACTCAATGTGTCTTTTGTAGTTATTGCAGAAATGTAAGGTGTTCCGGGGACTATAAAGGGCCTGGTACGTTGTAAGCCTCAAGACATAGTGGCAACATATCCCCCCTCCCCAAGGGAAAAAGCACCTAAATAGGGTTTGGGGTTTGCTTTTGAACTCACCCCCCCCCAACCACAATCTACTGCTTTGCGTGAGGGATCGGAGCTCCGACACGCGGAGACAGGGTGAGCTGACAGGAGAGAGACGGGGAGGAAAGAACTGTGTGGGGAGGTGACGCTGTTTTCCAGTCGGTCGGGTCACGCGCCGGGGTTTGTTTATCCGCCGAGGGGAGGGAACCGGGAGAACCAGTACGCGGAGTCCTGGCACGTCGGCCGCCCCCACGGGGCTGCTGCGCGTCGGGAAGCCCCCCTCCTGCCCCTGCGGGCCGCACGACACCGGGATACCGGACGCCCTGGCAGCCCTGCCTCCTCCGAGAGAAGGAAACGGCCGCCTCCCGCTCCCGGACCCGGGGCCACGACTCGGGGCGCCCGAAGCCACCCGCGCAGGCGAAGGGCCACCGGCAGCCGCGTGCGCGCAGGCGCGGGACGTCCTCCCGGGGAGGGGGGGAATAGGGCGCGTCACGTGACGCGCCCGTCGCGCCGCCGTCACGTGACGCGGCCCCCGCGGCGCTCTCGGCGGCTCGCGCCCCCGCTCCGCCCGACGCGCCCCCGGCGGCGGCCGCGCAGCCCTGGCTCCTCGCGGGCTCGGGCGGCGGCTGCGGCGGGGCCATGGCGAGCGGCGGCGGCGGCGGCGGTAACCCCGGCGCGGGTGGGGGCGGCGCGGGGCCCGGCCTGGGCCTCGGCCTGGGCCTGGGTCTCAGTCTAGGCATGGGCGAGGCCCCCGGCGAGGCGGAGGAGGAGACGGCCACGGCCGAGGCGGTGGGACGCCTGGCCGCGGCGCTGTGGCTGCGGCTCCGCGGCTGGGACGCGGCGCTGGCGGCCGCGCAGCGCCTGCTGGTGTGGGAGAAGCCGCTGCACAGCCTGGTCACGGCGGCCGCGCTCAACGGCCTCTTCTGGTAACGGCCACGGGGGGGGGGCGGGGCCGGGGCGCGGGGGCGGGCGGGGCCGGGCAACCCCTCCCCGCTCCGGGGGGCTTGACCCTCGTCCCGGGAGATGGCCCACCTCCTAGTTTTTTGAAGACGCTTGTCCCCCTGCGCGGCCCCCGTCCTCTCGTTTTCGAGTCGCGAATTAGGCGTGGGGGTTCCCGTTGCCCCGTCTTTTCCTCCCCTGGCGACGGCTGCGGGAGCCTTTCTCCTCCACTCACCGCTGAGGTGCCCGTCTCTCCCCAAGGTTGCTGTCTTCGTCGTCCCTCCGGCCTTTTTTCCTGCTCAGCGTCTCGCTCTTGGCCTATTTTCTGCTGGATCTCTGGCAGCCTCGCTTCCTCCCTGACGTCTCAGGTGAGTGTTAACTTCCTTCATTCAGCAAGCCGCATCGTGCACTTGCTTTGTAACGGCTGACCCTGCTGGGTGGGTTACAGGGTGAGGGCAGTGATCAGCAGGCCCCCGGCCTCCCGATCGCCGGCACTCCCCCAGTTAGGAAATCGAGATTTGCCCATTTCTCAAAATGAGTGTTACTCTTGAGTGGAGTGGTTAAGGTTATGGACTCTGTAGTCAGATTGCCTGGGTTTCATTGCCTGCTCAGCCATTTACCATGTGTGTGACCTTGTAAAAGCCAGTCAACCTCTGTTTGCCTCAGTTTCCTCATCTGTAAAACGGGTGGTAGAACTCATTTCATCAGGAGGTAGAGATTAAGTGAGTTAATACACGATATGTGATTATGGTAGAGATTCACTTGTGATAGAAATTACATGAATGTTAGCTCTCATTGTTTTTCTTGTTATCCATGTATTTATTTAATAGGCCTTTTGGAGCAACTAGGTGCCAGGCTGTGTGTGAGTTGCTTGGATGTAAACATGACATGTGGTTCCTGTGTTTGCAAAGGGTAAAGTCTAAAGAAGACAGAAGTGCAAATGACAGACTATGTAATGTTCTCTGCAGTAGGCGTTTGAAGAAAGTGCTCTGGGACAGCAGAGAAGGGGCAACTATGCCTGCCCTGGGGAGTGTCTCCCAGAGCCCCTACCACTCAGTAACTTGTCCCCCTCCTCTTTCTTAGCATCATCTCCAGAGGAGCCACACTCTGACAGGTGAGTGCAGGCCACCTCTTGAAGACAAATGCCCAAATCCTGTCTTGCATTGGTGCCAGTGTCACCATGGTGCAGGGCAACACTGCAGCTTCTGTAGGCACAGACCCCAGCATAGTGATTGGACTAGTAATGAAGTTGGTCCTAGGTTTCCTATGTAGGTGTTTGTTCCTGTTCCTTTTGGGGCAGAAGTTCTGGGCTTTGCTTCCCAGGATCAGGACAACCTCCCTTTGGGAAGTGGGGTTATCTATTTCCTTAGACTAAAGATCTCATTGGCATTCTCAGGGAGATTTAAGTTCCTAGGAAGCTGGGGTCTGAGGCCTCCAGGGGTCATGTCATGTCTCCCCAGTGAGGGTGCGGGGTCAGGCGCCCGGCCGCACCTGCTGAGTGTGCCCGAGTTGTGCAGATACCTGGCTGAGAGCTGGCTCACCTTCCAGATTCACCTGCAGGAGCTGCTGCAGTACAAGAAGCAGAATCCAGCTCAGGTAATCTCCCCGACATCATACAACAGTTCTCTACACTATGAGGAAATAGTGGGAAGGAGTGACTTGTATTCTCTGGAGGCCGAAGGAAGAGACCTGGTACCTTCTTGAGGCAACATTCACAGCCAGTCGCCTGGTAGAAGAGGCATTCCACCTCAGGGAATAAGCTGTGATGTTCTGACACTATTTCCTTCCAAGGCAGACCAGTGTGAATTAGAAGTGTTTGGTGATGTCTATTGCAAACTTCCTGAATGGATGGTCTTGGGCATCTTCTTGACTAGACTGGATCACCGCATTCCTAGAAGGCATACCCCTCCTTCCACCAGCTGAGCAGTAATTTCTTAACCCAGATGAGTAGGGTGCATACCTCACTCCACAGTTCTTAGACTCCACTCTTCTCTGCAGTTCTGTGCTCGAGTCTGCTCCGGCTGTGCTGTGTTGGCTGTGCTGGGGCACTATGTTCCGGGGATTATGATTTCCTACATTGTCTGTGAGTAGGGTCTAACCCTTTTCTTCCCAAAGCCTTCTCCTTGTCGTCTTTTCCTGTACTGTCCTAAAGAGAGGACTGTACTTTTCCTCTGCTCCCATTACCTGTTTACAGAGATTTCCAGGCGATGCTGTAGTGTTAGTTACAGTAGAAGAGTCACCTGGGGAGGAGGGCAGTGGATGTGAAGAGAAAAGATTAGCACAGCCTCAGAAGAGGATCTTGTCCTTCCTTCAGCCCTTCCTGTTTGAATAAAGTCCCTTAGGAAATAGACATAGGAAGCTCTGAGTGGATGCTCTAACCCCTAGTGTTGAGTATCCTGCTGTGGCCCCTGGTGGTTTATCATGAGCTGATCCAGAGGATGTACACTCGCCTCGAGCCCCTGCTCATGCAGTTGGACTACAGCATGAAGGCAGAAGCTGATGCCCTGCATCACAAACACGACAAGAGGAGTAAGGCACTTTTGTAACCCAGGGGGGAGGGCTTTGGCTTATAGCTCGCGAAACGTCCTGGAATTCGATACTTTCCAGTCCGTTGGCTATGTTTGTTCCCCACCACTGTTCTTGCTTGGTCACTGCCCTACTGCTCTTGCTTCTCTAGAGCGGCAGGGGAAGAATGCACCCCCCGGAGGTGATGAGCCACTGGCAGAGACGGAGAGCGAAAGCGAGGCAGAACTGGCTGGCTTCTCCCCAGTGGTGAGGTCCAAGGGAGATGGGGTGTCAAGTTGAAGGCTGGGGAACCTCTCTACTCTAGAGTAGCCACCTCTCAAGGGGGTGGGAGCCTGTGGAGGGGTATTCCTAGAAAATTGATTCTCTTATTCCTTCACCTGTTGTGTTCATCCTGGTTCTCCTGCAGGTGGATGTGAAGAAAACAGCACTGGCTTTGGCCATTACAGACTCAGAGCTGTCAGATGAAGAGGCATCTATCTTGGAGAGTGGCGGCTTCTCTGTATCCCGGGCCACAACTCCACAACTAACTGATGTCTCGGAGGGTAGGGAAGCCCTTTGTCCCTCCCAGTCTTCCTGTTCCCTGTCATGGGTTGCTGGCTGTACTTTCTGATTGTTGCCCCCATGTTTTCTTTGGGGTAACTGACCCTCTAATTCTACTTCAAGGTCCTTAGAGGCCTTAACACCTAAGGCTTGGTCCAGCATCCCATTTCTTGAGTTTTCATCTTTGAGGCTATCAGCCTTTTGTGGCCATTCAGAACAGGCCCATTCCTGATGCTTAGTTTTTTGCACAGATTTGGACCAGCAGAGCCTGCCAAGTGAGCCAGAGGAGGCCCTGAGCCGGGAGCTAGGGGAGGGAGAGGAGTCAGAGTTGGCCCCTCCCGAAGACCTGCTGGGCTCCCCTCAGGCGCTTTCAAGGCAGGACCTGGACTTGGAGGAGGAGGAAGATGTGGCAGCCAAGGAGACATTGCTTCGGCTCTCATCCCCCCTTCATTTTGTGAACACGCACTTCAATGGGGCAGGCTCTCCCACAGATGAAGTGGTGAAGCTCTCCCCTGGAGCACCAGTGGAGACGCTGAGCCCAGAGGCAGTGAGCGGTGACCCCACCACTCCTTCCAGCACCCTGTCACCCCTACTTCACCTTGCTGAAAGTGACCTGGTTCCCTCCCCTTCAGTGCTCCCACCTCTTTCCCAGAACTCGCCCCAGCCCCTGCCTGCCCCTAAGGAAGAAGAGGCACTCACCACTGAGGACTTTGAGTTGCTGGATCAGGGGGAGCTGGAGCAGCTGAATGCAGAGCTGGGGTTGGGGCTGGAGATATCCCCAGAGCCCCCTGATGCTCCACCCCCAGGGTCCAACACCCTTTCTCTGATACAGTCAGACCAAGAGGCTCAGGCCATGGCTGAGCCATGAGTGACAGAAGGGATTGCAGGCACAGTAGGGATTTCTGGCTAAGGGTGTCCATGTCTCCTTTTCCTACAATGGGAGGGACAGTACATGGGGAAGCTGGCTGTCAATTGGTAACCAGTCTACCCTCTGCCTGCCTGCCTATGGTCCTGGGCCTGGTATAGTACCTGGGATAGGTTTTAAGTTTGTAAATAATTTTACATCTGGGTTAGTGGATGTGAACAGGACTAGGAAAGTCCTTCCCACAGCCTGCACTTGCCTCCCTGCCTCATCTCTACTCTCATTCCAGTCTGCCCCAAGCCCTGGTGGTCTGTCCCTTTCTTTTTCTCCTATCCTCAGGGACCTTTGCTGCTCTGTCCTCATGTCCCATTTGGTTGTTTAGTTCAGGCACTTTATCATTTCTCTCTTCTGTCCTGCACTCTTCTCTGTTTTATTTCCCTGCTGTGTCCTGTCCTTAGCAGCTCAATCCCCACTCTGCCAGCTCCTCCTCTCTTGGCTGAACTTTAAGGAGGTTACTGTCTGAGAGGTACAGACTAAACCTGGGGTGGTGGGTCAGGCCAGTAGTTGAGCACTTAGGACACTAGCCAGTGGAGCCTCCACTGCACCTTGGGCCTGGTTCATCTCAGCCTTTCATGATACAAGAGTAGAGCCGGGATCCCACAGCACATGCACCAGCACTGTATTAGTGAGCAGGAGCTCTGTCTTGGGGGGATGAGGGGCTTTCTTACTACCCCAGGGGAAAAAGGGAGACCTGCTCTCCTAGGCCACGTGTAGTTCAAGAGAGGTTGGACCCCCTACTAGGGTCAGGAAGTGGATAGTAACATCTGTGCAAGTGTCAACTGGAAAAATAAAGTGTTGACTGGCTAGAACCGCTGCTGCCTGCCTGCCTGCCTCACTGCAAGCTCTGCCACACTGTCCCCACCTACCCCTTACCTCTTTGTCCCCAATATTTTCCCTGGCTATTTATTTACATGGTGCAAAACAAGGCCAGAAGCTAGAATTACCCTGACAGCCCTGACTTGCTCTTAGCCATCTTCCCTGACAGTGTGATGTGTTCGGTGAGATTTAGCATGTGTAAATAAAGTATACAGGAGGAAATTGCCTTGTCTTCCCAATCGTTAGAAATTTTGGGACCATAACAATCATTTTCTACTATGTTGCCCATAACCTTAACCATCTATCTACATGCTAATAACGCTCACCTCTGATCTATCTGTACTTAGGGAACTAAAGCAGGACCAGTAACTATATCAAAACTGACTTCAAACCAAGGAACACCCAAAAAATACCTAACATTAGTTGAATGCATATGTGCTTGGCACTCTTCTAAGTGATTTACACTTAACTCTTCCTTACAACCCTGGGGTATATACTGTCACTAACTCCATTTTACAGATAGGTTAATGTTCCTGAAGGCCACTGTTCTAGTAAATAATGGAGCCAGTATCTAAACCCCAAGCCGTTTGGCTCCAGCAGTCATACTGGAACAGGAAGCACCTGTCCATTAATGGGACACAAATGGGAAGATGCTCAAGGACATGGAAACTGGAGAACCAATCTAATATCTTGGCTTCACAAGGAATGGATGCAGCAATGGTTGCCCTTTAGGGAAAAAAGATTATTAGAGAAAATCCAGAACTAAGCAATGACCTTTACGAATTCACATCTTTGGCCTTCCGCTGAAGATATAATGTGGCAATGCTACTCGACTTTTTGAGGCTGAATCTCGTGCCACATCTACATGTTGAGGATTTTGTTCTTTCTGTTTGTTTCACATTTGCCCAAGAGACAATCTTTCAGGGTTGATTAAGGCCCTGTCCACTGCCACCGAAGGAAAATGAATTTTGAATCATTGAGAGATTTCAGAAGAAAGTGGAAAAAGTTTTACTCAACGTACAAGCAATTTAAAAAAATAGAATTAACCACTCAGAAAGACAATGTCTACCATATGCCTCACCTTTAATCCATTTTCTTGTTAAACTTGAAATGTGAAGATAGAGCCAGAACCCTGTAGTTGGATCAAAACATTCACCACGGGTTTAGAGTTTCAGGAGGGTCCATTCTTGACATTCACATGATCTGATGGTTGCTATATATTTGTCTACAGTTTTTTTTTCTACTGTCTGGTTCCCTGGCCATTTCCTGCCCCCAAGATGAAAAGAACAAGAAGAAAGCTTTTTATATGAGTGAAGAAAAGCAGAAATGTGAAAACTACAGTTAGGCTAAGCAAAAATCAACTGTAGAAGTACATGCTGGGGAAGAAGAGCTGATTACATGTTTACTTTGAGGGGGGAGCAGTGTATTTTAGTTAAGTATATATTCAAACAGCTAATAGTGTAATGTGGCTGCTCATAAAGTTAATTTTAGAAAAATAAAACATTGTACTGTGCATGAGTTAGAATATTGCCACAGGTTAGCTTTCTACACTCATGGGCAAGTTAACAAATTGCAGTGTACACAGAGAGAGAGGATCTCCAGAGGTGAAGGCCAAAAATCATCATATGGGCAACTGTTAAAGGAACTGAGAATGTTTCAGCCAAGAAGAGAGACCTGAGTTGAGTCACAGTTATCTGCCTTCATTTGAAGGGTTATCTGTAGGACTTTAGAGGGCAGAAATTAAATATTTGTGATATATACAGAAATTGCTTTTCTGATCAAGGAATATTGAAAAACAGTAGATGTAAATGATCTTCAAAAGTGCAAAGATCAAGTACAGAGATTCTAAGAAGTGCTAATTCCATCATGGAAGGACAATCTATCACTATGACATTTTGCTTTTAGTGTCCAACTAAAGTACCCTTGGACTTCCTCCACCTGCTTTGTTAAATATTGTTCTTTATTTTGTCTGGTCTGTCACTGGCTCACTTCTTTGCACTCTGCCTGGGCAATCACTTGTTAACCCATTACTTTCCATCATATGCTGATAACTTCTAAATCTTAGCTCCTTTCCCAGAACTTCCAATTAGGCATCTCCACCTGAATGTTCCATGGGTACCTTTTGTTCAGCATACCAAATACTGGACACATATCCTCTTTCCACTGTGCACTCTGCCCCTCACCTCCTCTAACAGGCTTTTTCTGTATTTGCCATCTTGCTTGCAGGCATCACCAACTATGAAGGCCCACTTCTTCCACATCCCACACCCAGTCAATCACTAGTTGGTAATTTTATGTCCGAATAATTTCTTGATTCTGTCACTTCCATGACAGCCCTGATCCACAACCTCCTCATCTCTCACTTGACCCACTGCACGTTTCCCTGTCCACACTCTTGTCTCCCATCTAAATTCATGCCCCTAAAAATGGCTAGATTATTTAAAAATACAAATTTGATGACCTCTCTGCTATTTAGCAAGATAATACCTACATTGTGTGATGCATAAGTTAGAATACTGCCAGTTAGAATACTGCCATAGGTTAGCTTTCTATACTTGTGGCCAAATTGATTAATCAAGATTAATCAAAGGCTTTTTTTCTACAAGACATCATCCAAGCTCCTTGATATCATTAAGAGGGCTGAGATATACCCCTGCCCTGTCTTGTCCTTTATATTACAGCATCAAATCCCACAGCTTGTCCTCTCTGCTCTGTGCTGCCCTCTGCAACCCCTGTTTAACACACACACACACACACACACACACACACACACACACACACACACACACCCTGTAATCCTCTGTTTGGCAAACACTTCATGTGTCTTTTAAGATGTACTTCAGGACACACCTCATCTAGAAAGCCTTCCCTGATGTCCATGTCACCTGTCCTTCATGTCAGACCTGCTCTTCTAGTGTTCCCTTCCTATACTTCTGTTTGTTGTTGTTGTTGTTGTTTGTTTTTTTACTTACCTATTTTACATAGAAGCTTCATTCTATATAAGTATGATATTTGGGTTATATAGGTATATGTGTATATGGATAGCTTTCACTAGACCTACTGCTCACTCTTAAGGGCAGGGACTATGTCTTAATTTTCTGAGTATTCCTGGAGCCTAGCACACTGCCGAGCACATAGCAGACATTCAGTAAATGAATGTTGAACTAAACTGAACTGGAATTCTAACTACTGAAGCAGTCAGTGTCAATAGATTGTGGTGGTTGGTACCTATCTTTTGACAGTGAACATCTCGTCTTTGTTATTGTTCTAGAGTGAATGGTAACTAAGTTTAAATAACCCACAGACAGACCTGTGAGCTCTTTGTTCCTTGACTAGATTAAAGGCAATGACAATGATCTAAATTTGGAGGTTCACATTTACTGATTTTTGGAGCTAGAGGCTTTTCTGAATTTAAGGTGAGCTTGTCCAAATAGCTTGATCTTCTGTGATTACGTCAAATTATCATATTATTTCAAAAACAGTTTTGACCATACTATTTAGACTCAACTAAATATGTTGACCAAAATAATCAATTACATGTATTAGTGCTTGCTTGGGAAAAAAAAAACATGACTGCAGAAATAGAATAAGGTTAAAAGAAGTCTGGGTTTTATTTCTTTTTAAATATAAAAAGCAAGTTGACTCTGAAAATGTCAGTTTCATAAAAGATAATGAAAAGCTGAGGAACTATTCAGGGTTTAAAAAGGAGACCAAAGAGACATGGCAATAAATGCAAAGAGTGATGTTGTATTGGATGCTGGGTCGGGGAAAAGAGTTACTACGAAGGACACCACTGGGACAACTGGTAAAATTTGAATGTGGATTATGTGTTAAATAAAAGACTGTATCAAGATAAATTTCTTGAATTTGATCAATTCACTTTGATTATATAAGAGAATATCCTTGTTTTTAGAATACACATTCTGAATATTTTAGAGGTAAAGGGTTATGTTCTCTGCAAATTACATCAAATGGTTTGGAAATGTAAATAAATTAGTATAAGAATGTATGATGTGTAGGTGTAGAGATAATGATAAAGCAAATGTGGCAAAATGTTGGGAAGAAATACATACGATAAAAATAACAGAAATTTACTGTGCAATGGATAAATACAATGTAGCATATTCAAATAACAATAGAATGAACAAGCTACATACAATTAAGCACAAAATGTGGGTGAATCTCATAAATCAAATGAGTAAAAGAAACTAGACAGAAGAATATGTGATGTGTAATTTCATTTATATAAAGTACACATATTGTTAGAAGTCAAGATAGTGGCTATCCTTGAGAGAAGGGGAGCAGTGACCAGAGGGGTCTTTTGGGGGTTGGTAATGTTTTATTTCTTGATCTAAATGCTGGTTATGTGGAAATATTCAACTTGTGAAAATTCATTGGCCCCTACACATTTCTGTATGTGTCTTACACATCGATAAAGAGTGTCAGGACCAACACGTATTGATTATCTATTTCTGCATAACAAATTACTCCAACATTTAGCAATTAAAACAAAAACATTATCTCACACTGTTTCTGAGGATCAGAAACAGGGCTTTGTACAGTCATCTGAAGGCTTGACTGGGGCTGGAGGATCTGCTTTCAAAATGCTGTGCTCGCAAAGCAGTTAGATAGAAACCTCAATTCCTCACTTGCGGTTGGCAAGAGGCCTCAGTTCCTCATCACACTAATTTCTCCCTTTGACTACTTGAGTGTCATCACAACATGATAGCTACCTTCCCTAGAACTAGTTACCTAAGAGAGAGCAAGAAGGAAGCCACAATGCTTTTTAAACCTGTTGTCAAGAGTCACACTTCGTCACTTCCACCACATTTCATTTGTTAGAAGGAAGACACTGAGTCCAGCCCATACCCTTAAAGTGAGAAGTAACAAAGAATTGTGGACACATTTTGAAACCACCACACCAAGCTCATCTGGAAATTACATTAAAGGATTTGAAGTAACAATCTACACATTAAAAAAAAAAGAAAGTGTATCAACACATGAACAACTTTAGTAATAACTAATAACACATACAGTTAAACAGCTAATAATATACATTTATTAAATTAATATATGTCATTCATAGATCTAAGTGCTTTACGTGTATCTTTTTGTGTAATCTTCACCACCACACTTTGATGTAGAAACCCATTCTCACTCACCCCATTTTACAGATGAGAAAATTGAGGCTTAGTGAGGCAAAATGGCTTGTCCAAAGTTGCACAGCTGGCTGTGATGACAGTACTGTTTTTCTGTATTCTGGTGTTCCCACATATCCTTACATTTTAAAGTGCCAAAATAGAATTCTAGTTGAGTTAAAATAGTTCATTCAATGTTAGAAAAATAAATCTAAATTCTGAATCACTTATAAATGAGGTATAGCTGCATTAACATTTTGATCACACCAAGGTCTATTTGTTTAGAAAGTGTTGCTGCAGTCCACAGACTCCAAAAAGAGAGGGAAAATGCAATAGACACGATAAGCTTTTATTATAAGAATATTTTTTCTAGTCCAAAGATACTTCAAACAAGCAGAATTAGGAACAAAATGACATTAACATTAATATAGGTTCTCTGCATTAGAATCTCTATCTTCTTCTGAAATTAAAAAATATAAATACAAATCAGAAATTTTTCATTTGATACAAAAACTAGAGCTTGCTAGAAATTTAAAAAAATCATATCCATCTAGAGAAACAAAAATATTTACTCAAAAGGATCTCAAAGTTATCAAACAGATGATATTGTTAGAACAAGAGTCAAAGAAGTATATTTGAAGTTAAGTTTATAACCATCTCCTCACATTCTCTTGAGTAGTATAACACCAGAAAGTTTCTTCAGCAGCTAGAAAAATTTACTCAAAAAATACTTAAAATTTAACAGTAATGTCTTTATTATTTTCTTTAAATCACTATTTTTAAAAAGCAAATAACTTTATTTTCAATTATATCACATTTTAATTTTTATTGTTTTAGTTTTTACTTTAATATTTTATTAATTTACATGATAATAATTTCTATTAAAATAATGTATATTTAATGATTGTATTGTTTCACCTATAGTATAGGTGTATTTATACTACATGTTTGTCTTTCAAAAGTATTAAAAAATTTTACATTCTAAAGGCTAAACATTTTGCTTAAAAAATAAATTATTGTTTTATGTAAGATAAATACTGAAATATCAGTGAAGCCATTTTGCCCTGATCTCTCAATCTCTAACAAGTAGTATCTATTGGCACTAGAATTCAGGCCCAGTTTTATACTTCACCTAAATCAGGGTTTCTCAACTATTGACTGACTAAATGGACTTTGACATTTTGAGCCAGATAATTCTTTGTTATTGGTGATTGGGACTGTCCTGTTTATTGTAGAATATTTAGCAGCATCCTTGGCCTCTACTCATTAAATGACAGTAGCACCCTCCTTCAACTCCACCCCTAAAATATTCCCTGGAAGCAAAATTTCCCAGTTGAGAACTAGTGATCTAAATTATTCTGCCTTTTGGCTCTGTTGAAAGAAAACTAAACTTGCAATTAAGACCTGAGTTTGAATCTCAGTTTTACCACCCGTATATAGATGTTTATAAGCACACATTTCAAAACAGAACAACAATTACCTCGATTTTCAGCTTCATGTCTCTGCCCATCTCTCCCCTCTAGTTTGATATGCCAACCACAGAACAAGTATTTGAAATTCTTCATTCTCACTCATTACTCTTCTGTGTTTGTGTCTCTCCCAATAGGGAACATTTTTCCCTACTCTGCACCCAACTAACTTTGACTCATTAAGACTAAGATTTTCTTATCCTTTATTTCCTATTTCCATTGATTTATCTTTTTGTTCGACTTTCTAAAATATTTTCTCAACTTCATATTACAACCATTCTTTTGAATTTTTAT
The DNA here is from genome assembly GCA_030015415.1 of Cynopterus sphinx. Classification (NCBI taxonomy): domain Eukaryota; kingdom Metazoa; phylum Chordata; class Mammalia; order Chiroptera; family Pteropodidae; genus Cynopterus; species Cynopterus sphinx. Next base: position 194,462,936 of record CM057379.1, read on the forward strand.
TTCTGTGATTATATTTTTTATTTCTAACCACTTACTTTGTTTTCCGAATATCCTTTTTTATAGTTTCTTACTCTTATGATTTAGATGAAAAATCTCTCTGAATATATTGTTAATGTCTTCTATTATTTATTTGTATTAATATAGTCTATTTATATACAATATTTATTTGAACATATTTTATTATCACTATTAATATGTTAGATACAGTCTATTATTATTAATACTATTATTTGAATTATACTTTTATGTTCTCTGCATTTGTCCCTGTTACCCTTACTCCTTCTTTTGTTTCTTTATTTTGGTCTGTCTTTCACTGTGGAGACTTCCTCTCAAATCCTAGTTTGCTCCTTCATATGTAAGCAGAGGCTTTTAAAGGACAATGGAATGCTCTCTAGGCACAGGTAGAACTCATTGATTGGTATCTTCCTTGTGGGGTAATTTGGCAGTGACAATCATTTTGTTGGGAACCCTTAAATGCCAATATCCATGGATCTTTTTTCTAAGGCTTGAGGAATATAAATTGGGCTGCCAAATGATATAAAGCTGTTGCTTCTCCTCCTCTCCACCCTCAGCTGTGTCTGGTGACCCCAAGCCCAGTGTCCGTCTAGTTCACTCTCTAGAGAACACACCTCCTGCCTTCTGTTGGGGTGGGAGAGGGTCAATCACCTGGCTGCCCACATTAGAGGAGGAACTCTGGGAATCTGACTGTTCCTTATATAGGTCAAATTCCTCCTTCTATTTTCAGCTCCATCTTTCCATCCTACCTTTGGAAGTACTTGTTGCTTCCTGCCCTGAGCCTTTCCAAGGTTCTGCAGTCTAAGGGGCTGGCTTGTTTCTTGTTTAGCACTTAGATCTTAGCTTTCTCACATCCCCAATCATCCCTCTTCTTTAGCTTTTTACCTTCCAAAGTATTTTTGTCATACCCCTATGTATTCTTTCTTCATATGTTCTCTTTATTCCTTTGCTGTTTTTTTTTACTGGAGTTTGAGAAGGGAGTAAACATCAAATGTATGTGTTCAATTTACTATATTTAACAAAAAGTCCAGGTTTTACCTTCCTTGCTTCTTCTGCACTCAATCCCTTCTGTGTTCTACTTGTGAGGATAATCTATAACATTTGCACTGTCCTTCCCATGTTCTTCCTGTGGCTGGAATACCTTCAGCATCTTGTCTGCCTGGAAAACTCTCACTGTCCTCTCCAACCTCACTCCTGGGGTGTCACCAGCTCTCTTTTCTGTGTTCCCATAGACTCTGTACATCCATTACAGCATGGTTTTCAAACTGGGGGTCATGAAATTAGTGAGTCCTGAAATCAATTTGGTGGACCTTAAATAACATTTATTTTATATTTGTATATATTGGAATGAGACATAAGATATATTTCTTACTGTGGGTCAAGTGTGAATAAGTTTGAAAGCCACTGTACTAGGGCACTCTTCACTTTGATTTAATTGTTTATGTGTCTTTACTACTAGACATTGAATAACTTGGGGGCAGACCAGGAATTATTCACCCTCTCTCCATGCCCAGGGCCTGGTGTAAGACCTTACAAGTCTTGGTTAATATTTAATGAATTAAAACAAGTACATACACAATCACTGTGAAACCTGTGAAGTCATCTGAAATGGAATTCATAGGAGAGGTAGGACTTGAGAACAAGTGACTGAGTATTGTCATAAACATTGTATATCACATACCTAAAAGAATGAGGCTGACATCAGGAAAGACAGGGCCACATTTGTCTACCAATGGCCTGGAATCTAAAGCCAGTTCCAAACAAAGAATGTCTCCACCCTCCCTATCCTGGTTATCTTGCTCAGATATTTAAATACTTTCCATACTTTAAAAGGGTGCTTGATTACAGGTATACCTTGTTTTTTTTTGCTCTGTGCTTTATTGTGCTTTACAGATGTTGCAGAGCTTTGTTTTTTTGTTGTTGTTGTTTTTGTTTGTTTTTGGTTTTTTGTTTTTACAAATTGAAGGCAAGATCCTTCACCAGCAAAAATTTTACAATGCACTTTGTTGTGCAATGTCTCTGAGGTATATCTGCACTGATAATCCCATGGAGGGATTGAGCATTTCCCACAAACACTCTGGAAACCACTTAAGATTCCTCTTTTCAACTGTCAAAGAGTTTATAGAGTAGATTTTTGAGAGGCAATGTTGTATAATGAAAGAACAGGGTACTTAAGATGACACAAAAATTTGGATCCAGATCTTATCTCCATAAGCAAGTAACTCAATCTTCTCAATCTCAGTTTTCTTATCTGCAAAATGAGATACAAAATATCTACTTCAAAAGGTTTTCATGAAGTATTAAATAAATTAACATGTGAGTAAAAAACAGGACAGGACAGTTAACAAAAACAGCTTTTCTTTCCCTTTCTGTATGCACTGCTTCTGCGATCATCAACTGAGGAGGAAAACCATTAACAGATACCCTTAAACTAATATTTGAGTAGGACTGGCCCAGAGACACCCTTGCTGGCATCCTCACTTGGACCTTGTCTGCTTTAAACCTGCTGATACTGAATTAAGAGGTGTCTGGTTGTGAGTACACCTGCCACAGTGGTCTTCCCTCATCCACAGTTTCATTTTCTGCAGTTTTGGTTACCTGCGGCCAACAGCGGTCCAAAAAGATTAAATGGAAAGTTTCAGAAAAAAACAATTCCCAAGTTTTAAATTGTTCATTCCGAGTGGTATGATGAAACCTCAAGCAGTTCTGCTCCATCCTGACAGGGACATAAATCATTCCTTTGTCCAGCATATCCATACTGTATATGCTCCCCTATTACTGTGTCACTTAGTAGCCAACTGGATTATCAGGTCCATGGTATTACAGGGCTTGTGTTCAAGTAACCTCTATTTTACTTAATAAAGCCACATTTGCATAACTTTTATTACAGTATATTGTTATAATTGTTCTATTTTATTATTAGTTGTTAATCTCTTCCAGTGCCTAATTTATGAATTAAACTTTATTATGTGTATGTATGTATAGGAAAAACAGTGGATATGGTGGTACTGTCTGAGGTTTCAGGCATTCACTGGGGTTCTTAGAATGTATGCCCCATAGATAAGGGGGGTCTACTGTAATTTGTGAGGAGCTGATTTCTGCCATTCCAGTGGAGGCTGCAGCTCAGTTTCCCACAGCTGAATCATAAAGCTGCTTAGCAGGTCTGTGTATGCTTTGTTGGTCTACAATAAAAGAGACTTAAGTAGGGCTCCATTGTTAATATCTGAAACAGCTTGCTCAAGGTGGAAAATGTTATTGGATTTCGTTCAGTACTCTCCTTTATTTCTTTATTCAGGAACCAGGGAATCTATATCCCAACTGTGTATTAGGGAGCGGTGACTTTGGTCTGTTCATCACCTCTTTTTACATCTTGGGAAGCCCCTGGGGTGTTGGTAAACATGAATAGCTTAATCTAGACTCTAATCCATCAGTCAGGAAAAGTTTTGCTTGAGAAAAGAGAGACTGTGAGGGCTTTCCTCTCTCTGGTGGTCTCTCGGATCTCTAAGGTAAGTCTGTTATGGTGGTTAAAACATTCTGGCTTCATGCTCAAGAAAGAGCTCCAAAGATTTTATTTTTAGGGTTCTCTAAGCCTTTGGTTATCTGAGCATTTGTGGAGTGGGAGCTGGGAGAGAGGCAGTGTATATCTTTGTTTACTCTGCTCCAAACAAAATTCCAAAAATGGGAAGCCTACAATTCTAATGCCCCTGATGAATATAGAGAGAAAAGAAAATGAATAAATAAAATTATTGAAACCAAATGATTATAGTTTAACATAAAAAATAATTATTTTAAATCAGACAGTTATATATTAAAACAAAATAAAAGCATTTGTAAAGCCCTGGGAGTGATTTAAAATTAAAAACAAATAAATAAACAAATATTAATGCACAGAATGTAATATCATTGTATCAGGAGTCTCTCCAAAGCTGTGAGGGGAGGGCCTCTAAGGCTGATTGGTGAGCTCAGCAACCATTCCGCTTCTCCTATAACAGCCACCACCATATGTAGGAAATACACCAGCAAGAAGTTCCAACTGGGTGAATCAAATGCTCATTTTTATTAAGATAGGCTGCCACAACAGCTGTATTACCAAAGAAAGCTTTGGGCTGCAAAAGGCAGAAAACCTTGTTAACAGGAACATTCACTCTCTTACATAACAAGAGGCCAGATGTAGTGTCCGCAGTCAGTTATTGATCAATGACCCTGGATTGTTTCCATCTTTCTTCTCTGCCATCTTCAGCATGTTGGCTTGTCCTCTCTGCTTGGCTCCACTCACGGTCGCCAAATGGCTGGCTGCCTGAGTGCTGGATGTCGCAGGTAATGTCCAGAGCAGAAATACATTCTCATTCAAATAGATAGTATGAATGTATAAAGGTTTTATTTAAGTCATTAAAAAAAGAAACTGGTAAAGAATACGAAAAATTGGTTCTCTGAGTGTTCTCACAATAAATGAAAAAAAAAATACTTAGATAACGAACTGACTAACATTTACAAGGATGAAAAATAATGCCTTTAGAGTTAATGTTTCTTTAAGGCTGTACAGGAACAACACCTTATCAATTTCTATGGGTTAATGTTACAGCGCTGTGAACTCTGCTTTGTCAGTAGTGGATTGTTAGTCAAATATACTGTGACCACAGTTATACTCCCAAGAGTTTCAGATGAAGGTCAAATAGGCTTATTAGAAAAACTCTAGCATTATAGTTTTAAACAGAGTAATCATCATTTTATTCTGTCTTTTTTTTTTAAGTTTGGGATGAATTTTCCTTTCAGAAACAAGTTCTTTACATGCCTTAATCAAAGAAATTGAGGGTACTTTACTTGGCTTTGAGAAGTTGGGTTTTTTCAAAGTTTGCAACCCATTAATGGGATGATGGGATGGAAATCAATGTAGTGTATGGCAATTAGCATTTTTAAAAAATGAGATAAAATAGAAAATCAGAGTATATCAAACACAATACGATCAAATGTGTGTGTGTGTGTGTGTGTATGTGTGTGTGTTGGGTTATAAAATATAGTTCCCAATTTGAGTAATGGTTAAAAGTTTGAAAAATACTGACTTAGACCATTTAAGACTCATCCTGGGCACTGCAAAGGGTCTCACGCAAAACACAACTGCTTGGAAAAAGATTATTAAAATCAGGTTTTTGTTCTCTAGATGGGAGCTGGGTAATGGCTGTTGGGTAGACAACCCACGGGCTGGACTACAATAGGAGATTGACCAAGTGGTGCTTGATCTTGTTTTTCATCCTCAAACCCCATGAGCTAAGAAAAATGCCTTATACATCCTTGGCTACTGCGTGACTAAATGACCCACCCACTGCCTGCTTTATTACTTAAAGCTCAGAATGGTCCAGATATCATAAAAATTATTCTTTATTCCCCTTTGTGATATTAATTGTACCTAAATATCTTTTCTCCTTCACTGACATAATTGAAATTTTACCTGGGCACAGGGCCACCCAGCTAAGGACTACATTTCACAGCTTCTCTGGGACTAGATATGATCAAGTGACTAAGTGTTGGTTGTTGCACTGTGCAAAGAAGTGACATATGCAAATTAAGGGTCATGCCCTTAAATGGCAGGGTTATGCCCTCCTTTTTTCTTTTCCATTCTACTACCTGGAGCAAGAACTCTTTGGGGACCACAGGGACAAAGGCAACATCTTAGGAATGGTGGAGAAACAAAATAGGAGGTCCCAGACAGATGATGTCATACCAGCCCTGGATTAGTAAATAAATAAATAATTAATTAAACCTTTTGTTTCTTTGTTTATGCCTGTCATTTTGAGTCCCTGTTATGACAACCTAACCTATATCCTATCTAATACCTTCTTCTTATGCATGCTTAGTAGGAAATAGTGGAAATTTGAAGGGTAGGTGCATAGTGATTTGGCACATTTGATTTTAAGGGTGTGGACTTTAAACCACACTCTCAGACAGTGACTGTTTACCTTCATATCTGGTATCCAAAACCCTGCAGGCTGAGGATTAGATAGAAGTTCAGAAAAACAATTCTTGACTGTGACATGTGCTACATAGGTTATATTAAACCATACAAATCTTTTAAGTTAAAAAAGTCAAATATTAGCAATTTTATAATTTTAAATCTAACAGAGTTAATGCTGGATCTAACATATATGGAGTCTTAGAATTCACAAATGACAGACTCTTAAAAAATTGTCCTTTCTAAAGGGCTTAGGCCAAAAGGTGAATCCCCATGGCACTAAGACCTTAGGTGCACACTGGGGTCAAGAGTCTCCTGCATGTCATTAGCCTGAATTCAGGTTGTGACCAGAGATTCTGAAAAAGTCTTGATAAATATCTGAATCTAATGGGATGACTTACAACTACCTTAAAAGAGATAAAGTGAAACCAGTGAAGTAATGGCAGTTAGCCACAGTTTTTTTTTTTGGGGGGGGGGGGCTGTAGACTTTGAGAGGAGGCAAAATGGTCAGCTAATGGTGTAACTTAAACTTATATGCCTCTTATATCCTAAAATCCAGATGCTCCAGTGATGGGCATATGGGAGGACTTTCAATAAATTGTTAAATGAAGAAAGAAATGAATTAAATAGATTATTTTGAATTTTCTTGAAGGATTATCTAAGCCAGCTTTGTGATTTTCACTTTAGGTAGAGTTGACTCCCTTCCCCCAACCATGAAAATCAGGCCTGGCCCCATTAGAATGTCACATACTATGGCCACAGGGACACAGGTCAGGGCTTGGCAAGTGATCTACGTCAAGGCAACCCGGATAAAAATTAGGCCTGCTTGAAGAGCCAGAAAGAATGGTTTTAATTTCCAGTGCCCTTAGAGCTGTGATGATGTAAGGAAAAAACAACAACAACAACAACACAGGGAAACAAAGGCAAAACTTGGAGAGCAAGGGGTAGAGGAAAAGTTAAAGGAGACTGTCTTTTCTTTCCCAATTGTGTCCTGGATTATTCCTCCATTTTGGAGGATACTGTTCAACTCCTAAGCTTATTCCATTTGTTTATTTGTCCCTGTGGCCAAATCTATGGGAAGATATAGCAAGACCAACCCCAGGCATGAGAAGCCAGAGATGCACGAGAAGCAAAATGTGCTGAGACTGGAAGGTTTCAACCTGGGGCTCCCTGAAGTAAAGTAGGGCCCCATCCAGTGACTCTCATGCTTCATGCCAGAAATATTTAATAAGCACTCAGAATATTCTAGCCCCGCGGTTTTCAAAGTGCAGTACATGGGTAGCCTGTGTTCGAGTTCTCTTGGCTGCTGTCCACTGAATCAGAAACTCCCGGGCCCAGGAATCTGCATTTAAAATCAGCTCTGCAGGTGGTTCGGAGTCACACTGAATTCATACAGGTCTAGGCACTGCGCCAGGTGCTAGGGATCTGATACAAAGCAAGGCCGCCGTGGCTCCTGACGTCCCAGCGTGTGTGTGTGTGCGCCCGCGTGAACATCTGATTACACCGTGACACACGTACTATTATAGAACAAGGGGGGTCACGTAGCTTGGCTCAGACTGGGATGGTCATCAGGGAAGTCTTCACAGAAAGGGCACCCGAACGAACGCTGGGGGACGAAGACGCAGCTTTAGAGAGAAATCAGGACTCCAGGGAGATGGGGTGTCGTGCGCGACCCCCACGCCCCCGACCTCCGTGCCCCGCTGTCACCCGTCGGCGCCCTCGCCAGCCCGGCTCCCGCCCTTCGTGCAGCGAAGCCCACCGCCGAGGCCGCGGAGCCGCGCTCGGCCGCCGGCCGGGGCCCAGCCTCGCCCCCGGCGACGCGCGGGGCGGGCCCGCCCTGCGCCGTGACGTCAGCGCGCCCTTGCGCGCCGGGGGCGGGGCGGAGCGGGCGCCGCGGGCCGGGAGGCGCAGAAGCTCCGGTACCGCGGGCCGGGCGGGGGGAGGAGGGGGCGGGGCGGGGAGCCCCCCGGAGTGCGGGGTCGCGGCCCGGACCCCGGAGCGGACGCCCTGGGGATGCTCAGCGTCTCTCCTCCTCCCACCAGGCCCCGCCCGGCGATGGAGTTTCCGGACCTCGGGGCTCACTGCTCCGAGCCGAGCTGTCAGCGCTTGGGTGAGGGGCGGGGCGGGGCCGGGGTGCGGGGCGGGGCCGGGCTGCGGAGAGGCTTGGAGCTGCAGGTGGGGCGCAGGGTGGTGAGCTTCGGGCTCTGGAAGTGCCGGGGAGGGGCGGGGCTCGACGCGGGGGGCGGTGTCGCAGGAGGCGCGGCTCGGGATCGGTGCGCTGGGGCCGGGGCGGTTTGCTGCAGAGAGCGGGGCGTGTCTTCCCTTCCCTCGAGTGGAAGGCTGAGTGACCCGGAACGTCGTCGCGGTCCCGCTGGACCTGCAACCTGACCCGCTCCCTGCAGATTTTCTGCCGCTCAAGTGCGACGCCTGCTCGGGCATCTTCTGCGCAGACCATGTGGCCTACGCTCAGCATCACTGTGGATCTGCTTACCGAAAGGTGAGAGGGCGGTCTGAGGGGAACAGCGGGGGCGTGGAGGATGCCTGCACAACCCCTCGGCCTCCCGTTTCAAAGCCTGTATTCTTTTCGAGTCTCCGTGCTGGGAACATTGTGCGTTTGTAGGGCGCATATCCACGTTCTCTCAGGACCAGAGATTTGGTTGAACGGGAGTAGGTTACAGACTGAGCCCCGCTCCTTAACTATAGGATATCCAAGTACCTGTATGCCCGCTTTGTAATGTGCCTGTGCCTGTGGCCAGAGGGGAGCCCCCTGACCGTGCTGTGGGCGAGCATATTGACCGAGACTGTCGCTCCGATCCGGCACAGCAAAAACGTAAGGTAAGCGTTGGAGGGGTTAACTATGACCCAGCCAGGGGTAAGGATGCCTGGAAACCTGCACAGCTATTATGAGGGGGCTGGAAAAGGGGGTCAGGGTCTCAGCAAAAATAAATCTTCTCACTCAACCTCAGATCTTCACCAATAAGTGTGAACGCTCCGGCTGTCGGCAGCGGGAAATGATGAAACTGACCTGTGAACGCTGTGGCCGAAACTTCTGCATCAAGCACCGTCACCCACTGGACCACGATTGCTCTGGGGAGGGGCACCTAACCAGCCAGGCAGGGTAATTGCAGCTGAGTCCTCTCTTTGCCTTTGAGACCATCCTATCTTTCTGGAACTGACTCAGCCTTTATCACAATTTGAGAAGCTTGAACCTTGTCCCCTTTGGCTAGGGAATCTTATCTTTTCAAGTGCATCTTTTTCTAGACTGGAGAAACTCCCCTCTTGAGTCTCTGGGTGTGGCCTGGGGGCATGCCAAGAGTGTCTCTTCCCTATAGACTTGCTGCCATTTCCAGAGCACAAGGTCTGGCTTCTACTACAAGCACCATCCCCAGCCCAAGTCGGACTTTGCCTTCATCTACCTCTCCCAGCAGGTAGGCCTGCCCATTTCTCCTTTCTCTTTTTTCTTTTCGCATCTTTGACCTCTGCCTCTTGAATGTTTGCCTTAGAGCCACAGCTCAGTCTCCCTCATGGACAGCTCCTCCAGCGATTGCTTTGCAGAATGGCTTGGTGAGTTGAGCAGAGGTTAGAGGGACAGAAACACACCCACACAGAGTCCCAAGGCAGCTGGTCTTGTTTCTCCTTTTGCAGAGTGAGGATGAAGCTCTGCAGCGAGCCCTGGAACTGTCTCTGGCAGAGACCAAACCCCAGGTCCCAAGGTACCTACCTACTCTCTGGTGAAAAAGGGTGGGATGTGGGCAAGGGCTCTGTTTGGAAGGAGGTAGGTGGGATCACTCTGACCTGATGCAAAATAATAGTTAAGAATCTGGGCTCAAAATCAAGCTTGTTAACTATATGAACTTTGACAAGTTCTTTAACCCATTAGGGTCTTAATTTCCTCTATAAAACGAGACAATCCTAATCCCTACCTATAGAGTTGTACAAGTATTAAGATAATACTCAGAAGTGCTCGGAACAGTGATGCCTAGCCGATGCTCACATTTTAGATGTTATTATCTAACTTAAGCTGTTCCTCCCTCCCAGTTCTCAGGAGGAAGAGGACTTAGCTTTAGCACAAGCACTGTCAGCCAGTGAGGCAGAGTACCGACGGCAGCAGGTATGACGGTAGAGCGAGGTCCTCATTGGGAGGCAGTAAGGAGTTTGGTGGGGGAGGAGGGTGTTCTTCCAAGTGGTCAAGAGTTTTAGAGTGGTAGTTACTCTTTTGTTTCCAGTGTGACTCCAGCCTATGCTGAGCTCAGAAGTGAGGACTGTCCCCTCATTACCTTGACATTGCACTGTCTTCCCCTCCTTCCCTTCTCCAGGCCCAGAGCCGCAGCTTGAAGCCATCTAACTGCAGCCTGTGCTAGGGCCTTGGGCTTGGGGAGGGAGGCTCAGCTGAGGAGGACTGTGGCCCTCACATCTCCAGGGTCCACCAGGAGAGGGGGCCATGAGCAGCCTGGAACAAAGATAAGGAGTGACAAGGAGGCCGCCTCCAGGGAGCATCAGGAACAGCTTGTGGAACAGAGCCTGCAGAAGACCCTGCTGGCCTCTCCAGCTATGTGGGACAGTGGCTGTGAACTGTTCCCTGGTTGGGCCCTTCCGAGGATGCTGGCCAGGCCCTGCATAGTGTCATCTCCCTTACCCTGGGGCTGCCCCCTGTGTAGGGGGAAGGGAGGGGCCTGGAAAGAATAAAGGATATTGGCAGTCAATACAACATCCAAGTGGTTGTGTTTCTCCTCTTCTCCAACCAAAACCAGAAGAGTCCTGTCAAGAATGCTCACTTCACTTAAGGGTAGAGGCCCAATGCAGTATGCCATGCCACAAAGTCACAGTGATGCTAGCTCAGTCCACACTTTTATTTCCTTCACTATAGCTAGCACCCCAAGACCAGGATGAAATATGCCAACGAAGAAGGATTCATCTTATCCCCTTCTGAGTTAACCTTTGGGAGGAAAGCGACAAACAACTTCTGTCACTATGCCTTAGTCTGGGGCTTGGTGTCTTCAGAGACTTCTTCCTGTCCCCGCTGCTGCAGCTGCCACATGTCGGCATACATCCCACCTCGGGATAACAGAGCTTCATGCCTGGGGCAAGGAGGAAAGTATACGGTCCAACCATCAGTTTTACCCCAGGAGTCCTCATCATTAGCCCACAGAGATAATGGGATTGGTAAGGGACAGTTCCTCCAGAAACCCCTGGGACTTCCAAAACTATTTCCTGGGCTGATTCAGAGGCCCTGCCCCATTCATCCTGAGGCATTTCTTACCGTCCCCTTTCCACAATGCAGCCATTTTTGATAACGAGGATCTGGTCAGCATGGACCACAGTTGAGAGCCTGAGAAGTCAGAGGTCAGTCACCCACCACGGCACCAAAAGTGGGCCCCGCTGCCTGTTGCCCTGGTCTCGTACCTGTGTGCCACTATGATGGTGGTGCGGTTGGCGCAGACTTTGGCTAGAGAAGCCTGGATGGCCCTCTCGTTGGGTGTATCGAGCGCTGATGTTGCCTAGAGAGAGGACCTGGATAACACTGCCCCTGCCACCCAAATCCCCAGTGGGAGGAGGATGTAAGCTGCTAGTTGAGTTCTCAGGAATCAAAAAGAACCTTGTTTGTACTTGAGAACTATAATGTATTTTGTGAAACATGCATTCATGATCTCTCTCCTAGATAGAAAACAGTGCCCAGCAGGAATGGTGTGGGCACAGGCAGGGCAGGAAGGAGGGGTGAAGGCGATACAGGGTCCTCACCTCATCCAACAGAATGATGTCAGGGCCCTTGAGAATGGTGCGGGCAATGGCGACACGCTGCTTCTCCCCACCACTCAGCCTCAGTCCCCGCTCGCCCACCTGCGTCTTGTATCCTGAGGAGAGAGCCCACCTCCCTCAAGTCACATGGGATAAACTTGGTTTCTGTGACCAGATGGGGCAAGGAAGGGATGGAACAGAGGTCAGAGGGAGCAATAGGATTAAACTGGATAGGGGGTGCTCACCTTCAGGGAAAGCCATAATGGTATCATGGATGCCTGCAGCCTTGGCCGCAGCCTCCACTTCATCATTGCCAGCTGTGATGCAGCCGTAGCGGATGTTGTCGGCAATGGTGTCATTGAAGAGAACAGTGTCCTGGGGCACGACTCCAATGTGAGACCGGAGGGAGAGCTGGGTCACCTAGGGCCAAAAGACCATATACCCTGGCCTGAGAGATGCTCTCAGACTTGGGAGGTAGGATGTGCTAGCCAGAAACACATGAGATGATGTCCTGGGTAACAATCCTGCCACTGCCACCCCAAATCCTAGCTAGCTATGTGGGCAAATCACTCAACCTTTCTGAGTCTGTTTCCCCATCAAAAAGGGAAAATACACTTTCTCTCCCTGCTTCCCTAGATTGCTGCAGATCTTTGTACCCCATACAGCATCATACAAATCATTCTCATGATTCTTTTACTTGTGTAGGTCAGATGATGCTAGAAAGTTTCTTGCCTCAGCTTTTTGCAGAGGTGACATCTCCTCCTTCTCTCCCTGGATGCCCAGCATTTATCATTCTTTTACACACCGGCCCCTAAATTGCAGTCTTCTCCCAAACAACCTTACCTGTGAAATGTCCTGCCCATCTATTCGGATGCAGCCAGAGCTGACGTCGTAGAAGCGAAACAGCAGGCGTAAAACTGTACTCTTCCCTGCTCCAGATGGCCCCACCTGTTGTATTGGAAACAGAGGGAAAACATTCTCAGAACTGCTGGCTTTTATGGCTTTCTAAGAGGCCACCAATGTCCATGGAGGCTGCCACATTCACTCCTGTGACCCATCACGACAGGGCTCTGACTCCATAGCCTGGGTCACCAGCTACTATGAAGTATTACCATGTAATACTTCACTGGAATGAAAGAAGCTCCAGGAGGCTGGGCCAAATGGCTGGGTCTCCTCTTACCAAGGCCAGGGTTTGTCCTGGCATCACAGTGAAGGACACATCCTGTAGGGTCTCCCGCCTGCAAGGAACAGTGGGCATGGTCAGCAGACCTGCTATACTTCCAGTGCCCAGTTCTATCACCAGAGCTACTACTGGGTCCTGCCCCTCCCCTGCTTTGGCTCTCTTCCCAGGTAGTGGTGGCTAAGAAGCAGGAATGAGGGACAGGAAGGCAGTATATAAATGGATAGTGGGAAAGGGGGCTGTGGGATGGTAAAAGAGGAGGGGCTCACCCATCAGCGTAGCTGAAGTGCACATTCTCAAATTCAATCTGGCCCTTCTGAAAGTGAAGGGGCCCCGCTCCAGGAAGGTCCTTCACCTGGGAGAATGCCACCAATGTGTGCCGCTGTTACGGGCCTGGTATTCTCCAGACACAAGAAACACTATTTAGGTTTCTGCTTCCCAAAAACCACACTCCTCTCTCTTTACTTACTTCTATCTCCTCTTTCAGCAAGTCAAACATGTTCTCCATGTCAATGAAGTTGGTCTGGATCATCCTGCAAAAAGAATGCTGGTTGGAGGTCCTCTGAGGAGCTGGGGAAATAACCATGCACCTGACAGGAGAAGGCCAGGGATCATCAGGTTACCTGTAATAAGTGCCGAACCAGTTGAGGGGCATGTACAGCTGGATGATGTAGGTACCAAAAAGCACAAAGTCCCCGACCTGTGGCAATCCAGGTAAGGTGACTTGAGTCATAGGAGGCCTGCAGGCTGTCACCTTACCCAATTCCTGTCATCTGTCTACTCTTCTCAACAAGGATCCTGGTAGCCCAGACATAGGCCCCAGGCTCCTCTTCCCTATCCCAGCACAGTTCCCTCACCTGTAGTTTCTGTTCACTGACAAAGTATGCACAAAGCAGGGAGCCAGCAAGAAGCCCAAGTCCAATCACCAGGTTCTGGGTCTGATTTAGTAATACCAGTGAGGCATTTGACTTCCACTCCAAACCCTATGGTGATAAGGGAGGGAGGAATGTCACATACGCACGGACCATCATGAAGTCCAAACCCGGGCCAGGCACCTTCAACCTCACAGCCCAAATTCTACCCCTCTCAGCCCTGGCAACTCCACAAGGCAAGGCCACGGCTCTCAGTAGGCCTCCAACTAGCATACTCACCTGATATTTGATGATGGCCTCTTGATAGCGCTCCACTTCATAACCCTCCGCATTGTAATACTTCACCTGAGGAATTTAAAGCACCATTGTTGAACAAGGTCACAGTATTCAGCACCTAGATCATTATTTCCAGATCCCCACTCCTGCCTTCCTGATTTTAAATAGCACACCTCGCACCCCATAGCCCCAGCTCCTCGGTAGCCCCGGTGGTCCCAGGCACACGCCTCCACATCTCCATGCCTCACACCAGTGTCACTGAGGCCTCGTTTACCGTCTCAAAGTTTAACAAAGAATCCACGGCTCGTGCCCGGGTAGCATTCTCCTGTCGGTTCATATCACGTCGGAACTTTGTTCTCCACTCAGTGACCACAATGGTCAGGGCTAGAGAGTGGCAGAATGGGAAGGGAGAAAAGATCAAAACATAGCTCTCAACACCAGAGACCACATATATATATCTGCCACCTGCCACAAACACACTAACCCTATACTATAGGCCAGGGACCCAGATCCTGAAAGGAGAATGCTCTAAGCAATCTAAGGGAAGGGGCTGTGCCCAAGATATCTTTATAGCCTATCTGAAGCCTCACGTGTAAAAATGCTTTTGATGAACAAAGGAAAGCAAGCTGCATCCTTGACCCACATCCATAGTGGGCACCTAATATGACCAGGATACCCTCCTTGGTCCTCTACCCAGGTTGAGCTCAAGTTCCCTTGGCAGAGAAGCATGCCCATCCACCACATTGGGGAGCACCAGAAGCTTATTCAAGTCGCTAATCTATAGCTTCCCAAACTGGGTCACTCAAGTGGAGGCAGGAGTCATGCCCAAGGGAGTCCCTAAAGAGTTCAGGGAGCTGGTTTTACCAAGCGGCACTCACTGAGGTAAAGACTCATGCACAGGAACACAATGAGGCCAAACCAGGCATTGAAGAACATGCTGAAGTAGATGATGCCAATAACGATATCAGCCAGCGTGGGGATGATGTTGAACACCAGGTAGCTGGGGACGGGCGACAAGTCAAACAACAAAGATAGGTTTAGGGGCTCAGAGGAGGCAACTCTACATCTTGGAGTTTCAGTGCAGTATTTTGTTTTCAACAGCAATAGACTGGAATTAAGCTAAATGCCCCATAGGAGGTGGATGGCTAAAAGAAACAGCATTCCCCAACTACAGAATGCTCTAGATCTATTACAACAAATGAGAGAGACCTTCATGCTTGGATGAAAGTACATTTCCATAACGTTTTATTAATAAGCGACTCTGAAAATGATGCCCATGTCATGATACTGTTTGTTTCAAGAAAAATCTGCACAAGACCACATTAGTTCTGGGAGTCTGTATATACATATATTTAAAAATGTGAAAAAGCAGAACTCAACATATTAAATGGAGTGGGAATCACTGGAGAAGTGAGTGGAATTCAAGAGATTTGCTCTCAGTCTATTATGAGAACATATATACATCAATCTTATAATTAGAAAAAGAGGGCAGAGAGGCAGTTGCTCAGGCTGGGTCTGTTCTCCTGATAACCCCTTCATCCCTGCTCTCCAGCCCCACCCTCCCATACTCCCACGGGAATGGCACCTGAGCAGTCCCGTGACACTGGATGTGCCCCGGTCCACGATCCGCAGCACCTCCCCTGTGCGGCGCCCCAGGTGCCAGCGTAGTGAGAGCTCATGCAGGTGGGAGAAGAGGCGTAGCTCCATCTGCCGGGATGTGAACTGCTGCACCTTGATCCACAGGAATGTTCGCAGGTTGCTCACAAAGCCTGGGGGGAATCAGGGGAGGTTTCAGTAGGGCTAAGGAGTCCAAGAATATCAGGCCAGCAGAGATGTGAAAGGTCTGAGAGCACCAAGGGCTTGGGGGAGGAATGCCTGTGGGATGGTACTATCAGGAGGGGGAGGGGCCAGTACCAACCAGGGTGAGAGGAGACAGAATCCCTCATACCTGTACTGCCGGTGCCACCCCCCTGGAGGAACTTGAGGAAGACGTAGGTGGTAACAGTCCAGGCCAGGGAGTGCCAAGGTGCCTTTTCAGTCAGCAAGTTTACTATGGAGAAAACAAGTCAAAGCACACTATGGCCCCTAAGACTCTCTTCAAAAGCGACTGCCCCAGACACCAGCCATAGTCTCTTTCTGACCACCTAGCTTCCAACTCTGTCCCACTGGCCTAGGTTAAACACCATCCCTGTCCCAGGCCAATGAAAGACCAAAGCGATGAGCTGGCATTCCTTCTTCCCCTCACCTATGTTCCTGTAGAAGATGGGGACCAACACATTCAGGCCCCGGTCTAACCCCATGAGCCCCAGGCAGATGAGCACAACAAGCTGCAGAGCTGGACTTCCCCGAGGCCACAGGTAGCCACTCAGTAGGCGAAGCTTCCTGCCAAGGCCTCGCCAGGTAGACTGTGGTGGCCTCTCTGTTGACTGAACCTAGATGGTGAAACACCAGCTCAGAAATCAAAAAGACATACACTAGTAGAAACCTTCTAGGGAAAATGTATGGGATTACTGCTTCTAGGTATCTTAGACCCACAACTGATCCGTGATGGAATCAGAAAGGCTAAAGGCACAATCTGAAATTTGGGAAAGATAGTTTATAATGGTGAGAAAAATGATAACAAGGAATGAAATTAAGGCAGATGCTAAGGTTCAGAAATATAGGTGTACCTGGTTCCTCTCTACATCTTGATTCTCTTCATTGACCTGCAAGGTGTAGCACTGGGGACGAAGTCCAGGGGCCCAGAGGCCTAGGACAAAAAGCCCTCCAGAGACCACATACCGCAGAACCCACAGGCTAAACTGAACCTAGAATGAAACAAATGTAAGGAGACTATCAATTAGGGCCAAATCCCATTGTTACTCCTTATAACAGGGCTGGGGAGTAGTGTAGGGCACACAGCCTGGTCCTCTTCAGGGGTCCAGGATATAAGGCGCTGAAAAAAAGAAATCCACAATGACTCAGCACAGACACACCCCACTAGCTGGCTATCGCTCCCAGCAGATGCCGGCCCCTCCCTTTTTCCCTTTCTTAGTTTCCCAAAGCAGGGAGCCAGTATGACCAGACATGATATCCTTCTTCCCAGCCCCAGCCACCCATGCTTCTCCTCTCCCCCATGAGGTCCCTCACCTGCTGGCCCAAGTCAGCCCTTGCCCACCACCACTGTGGGCTGTTCCAAGACACCAGGGACAAGTTCTCGGCTGCAAACACCACAGTCCAGAAGAGCAGGAGACCCGGGCTGTGACTGAACTTAATCCCAGCGCCCATGGCTAGTTTCCGCCAAGCCTGGCTCCGTTCCTCAATGAGCAGCCCCAAGCCACAGGCACTGGCCAGAGTGCCCAGGACAGAAGCCAGCAGTACGTAACCTGGCAGCGGGGACCCCCGAGCAGTGCCCAGGCGGCCAACCAGCCCGGCTAGGGGCAGTGCCACCTGAAGGGTGGCCAGAAGCAGCTGCAGCCCGTAGGGAGCGAAGCAAGGGCCGGCCCTCCAGGACAGCGCCTCGGAGCCACCGGGCCGCTCCCGCCGCTTGCAGAGCAGGGCCAGCACCAAGGCCAGAGGCCCCAGGGCCGTCAGCGAGGGCACGAGCGTGAAGAAGAAGCAGGGACTCAGGCCGCCCTGCGTCCAGGCCGGACCTGCGGGCCCTTCGGCCTCGCAGTAGCTGCCCAGGGTCACCATGGCAGTGCGCGGCCGGCCGGCCGCCCGCTCGCCAGCCGAGGATGCGGGGACTACGGCACGGGCGCGCCGGGCCGGCCTCTGGGGGCGGGGCGGGGCGCGGCCGCCCGGGCGCCTCGAGTCATGGGGCGGCGGGGCTCGCAGGAGCCGGGAGGGTCGCGGGCGGGGACGCACGTGGAGCCCGCCACGCCGCCCCCCGCCGGGCGCGCACGCCGGGCACGCACGCGGGCACGCACGCACGCACGCACGCACGCCGGCCACGCACGCCGGCCCGCCGCGGCCCGCGACCCTCCGGGCTCACAGGAAGGCTCCGCGTCCGTCCGGCTCCAGCCGCCCGGCCGCAGCCCCACCCGCCAGGCCCGCCCCCGTCCCTCCCCCGCAGTCCCCATTGGGCCGACGTCGCCAAAGGGGCGGAGAGAAATTGATGCCCGCCGAGGGGGCAGAAGTGACCCGAGCCGGCGTGGTCACGTGCTCAGGGCGGGAAATCCGACCGCTGGTCCGGCTGCAGACTTTGACCTTCAAGGAACCAGGGCCCGGAGACGGCCCTGCTGCCCGCCAGCTACACCCGAGCGACCTCATGGGCCCTCTTCCCTGCAGGGCCCTGCCCGGTCCCCAGCGACCTGGAGGGATCACAAGAACCCCGCTCCGCCTGTTCCCAGGACCCAAGCCGCGCGAGACAACAAGGCCGACCCAGTCAAAGTCCCTCCTTTATTAAGGGTCGAGCTGTACACGGTCCCCACTCCGTTCCGCGGTGAGTCCGGACGGCGCGATTCACCGTTCAACCGCAGCGGGGTGAGGGGCGGGGCGGAGAGCAGGCGCTGGGTCCCAGCATGCAGTACGGCAGCCCAACCTTGGGCGAAGCCATCCTGTCGCCCCCCACCTTCCCCTCTAGGGGACAGCAGGAGGCAGGCCAGAGCTCTCGTGCTGGGAGGTAGCCAGCCGAGGGCACACTCCAGCCCAATCCCTTGTGCAGGTGGTGGGGGGTACAATAAGCAGCAATGGGGGCCTGGAAGGCCTCAGTCTCCCAGAGGCCCATTCTAAAAGTTAAAGAGGGCAGCAAAGAATTTCCATCCTGCTCCTGCACCTTCCTTTTTAGTGTCAAAAGATAGTGTGAGGGGAGCTGGGGGCTAGGGCCTCCACGCCAACGCAAAGCAAAAGCTGAACAGAAGGGGAGCAAGCGAACAGAACCAGAGCAAGCGGCACACATGCCAGTGATGTGCAGGAAGCAGAAGAGAGGTAAGCAGGCTGCAGCACTGGGAGAGAACTGGGGGTGAGGTAAGGGCCACAGCCTGAGCTGCTCATCTGTTCAGGGTAGAGAGAGGGAGGGTACAAAGGTTGAGGGTCCAGGCCCAACCTCCTCGTTCCACAGTTGGCACGGGTTCTCCCTGGTTGGCAGCTTCTGTGGTGGGCAGTCCTCTGGAGACTTGCAGGGGTGGGTGCAAAGGTGGCAGTACTGGGGCTGGGGACCAGTTTCTAGCACCACACTCTGAGTCAAGGAGTTTCTTGCGTGCCCTGGTTCCTAGGCCCTCAATTTCTCTCCTGGGGCTGTGGCAAGCCCAGTATTGGCACCTCCCTTGGCCAGGCACAGACACATAAACACCACACGCGTGGAGCCAGGCAGACTCAGAGAAGCCCTCCATGGCAGGCGGATGGGATGGCAGGGCAACACTGGCCTCCATCCTGGGGCACAGGGACTCTCCTCAGCTTTGTCTATACCTGTGGAGAGAAAAGGATTGGTAGTGGAGGTAGGCTATCAGACGGAAGCCTGGAGATAAAGGAAAAAGAAAGTTTGATTCTTAGAGAGGTAAGTGAAGGAAAAATCAAGCCCTGGATTTCAGAGCAGGTGAGTGAAGAAAGGGGAGTGTATTTTGGAGGGGAAGATGCAGGATTTCTCTGTATGAGAGGCCTGCCTTCCTTCACACGAGAAGCTTTGATCTCAGCCTGGGAGTTACTATTTTTGCCAGTTGTTCTTGGGACCTGGAGTCCTTACCTTGTGCACCTGAGGGGGAAGTTCATCCTCTGAGCCCTCCTCGGGCACAGGCTCTGGGTGCCTTGATGCTGACTGCCCATCTTCAGCCCACCCTCCAAGGGGCAGCCGAGAGAAGTGAGAGGGAGCCCGGGGCACGGTGCCAGGATCTAGAGACACAAGTAAACATACTTTTAGAATGAATACAAACAGGAATGAGAAGTGTTCTAGGGCTGCCCAGGGTGAGGATGGGGAGGGGTTAGTCTTCTGGGCCTGGTCCCTCTGACCGCCTTCCCTCCAATGCCCTAAAAGAACCACCCTTCCCTGAAGGTTGTGTCCTGTATGCCCACTGGATACCTGTGATGCCCCCGTAGCGCTTCTGGAAGCCCCCCTGCAGGGCAGTAGTCTCAGGTGCTCCAGGCCGGGGTGCAGCACAGGGATAGCTGGCAGAGCGGGGGATAGGTTGCGGGGCCCGGGCGCCTTCTCCCCCCTCTTCAGGGGCACTCTCCCCACTCTCATCACTCTCCCGGCGGTGCCACACATGCCGTTCAGGTTCAGCCTGGGCCTGCTGCTTGTGGAGCTGGGGGGGGGAGGTGGGGGAAGGGCCATTAATTGGGAACAGAAGGATATCTGAAGCAGGTGCTCCCCACCATGGTATCAGCCAGTTCCCATCACTGATCCAGAGTACCTATTATATTAATCGTGTGTAATGTACATATGATGTTTGACAGGGTAAATTCTCAGCAGACCTCTGAAACGAGCCTGTACATAGACTATAATGGCACTCACTGTACCTAGTCATTTGATTCAAGAACAAATTGCGGATCTAAGTGCCAGGCACTCTTTTAGGTACCAAAGATATAACAGTGAACAAAACAGACAGAACTCCCAACCCTTGTGGGGCTTGGAGGGTAGGGAAAGGATGCAATAAACAAATAAATAAGGAAAAAATACAATGTTAGATGGTGCTAAATGCTATGGAGAAAAATGTAGCAGGGAGATTCAAAAGGGTGGGCAAGGGAGGCTTTTACTCAGAGTGACCAGTGTTGGTCTCATGCAAAAGGTAAGAGCAGAGATCTGAATAAAGGGGAGGAGAGAGTCATACGGATATCTCAGGGAACTGAATTCTGGGCAGGGAAACCACAAGTTTAGATGAGAGTAAGCTTGGCTAAAAGGATAGTAAGAGATTATGTGTGGGAATGAAGATTGCAGAGTAGCTACGTGGCAGAGCGAGGATTTGAACCCATGACTCGGTTTTCCACATCTAAAATCTTCTATTTTTCAACTGCCACATTGGTTCTATGGGCCTGCTCAGTGCTGCCTACTCACCTGGTGCATATAGAGGGCGTGCAGGCTCATCTCAGTGGATGCGTATTCCGACAGCACCAGGCTCTGCAGCTGTCCTTCCCACACACTGCTCCCGGAGCTGGCTGTCCTGGCATCCACCCTGTCTCTCCCAGCACAGACAGGCAGCACTCATCAACATTTTTGAGACCCACAGAAGTTGCTAGGTGCTACAGCCATACCCTCCCATCTTGGCCCACCTCTACTCACCCAGAGCCTGTCATGGTGCTGGGAGCCCGGCCCGTGGGAACCTGACCAGGTTGCAAAGGGGAGAAGGAGCGCAGGGCAGAAGCGACTTCAGCTCTGTGCCTGGAGCCCTGCAGGTCTCTGGGCAGTGGGGGGCCCCGGCAGGATGAGCCAGCTACCACATTTGCAATAAGGCTCAGTGGCTATGAAAGAAAGGGGTGAGCAGAATTCTCAGGGCAGGAGGGAGGCCTCTGGGGCCCCCTGAATTCTGCATATCAGGACTCAATAGTACAGACTGGATGGACAGAAGCGTAGGGTGGGCCCTTCCACCCCAGGCCTATTCTTCAACTCCAGCTCTGGGAGTCCACTGTGCCCATCATCTCCCAATCCCCAGGTACACACCTCAGACTCAGATTGTAAGGACTGGATGGACGTAAAGAGGGCATTTTCAGGAAGCAGACCCCCCTGGGCCAGGCCAGCAGCTGCTCCATCCCGCTGAACCTGCTCCTTAAGGAAGCCGAGGAAGGCCGTGCTCTCACGTGGTGGCTGCCAGCCAGGGTTGGTGATGGCAAAGTGCATGAGTGACAACTCTGTCTTCCCATCCTCAGCTTGCTGGTACACTGAGGCCTCGGTCTGCCCAGCGGATAGCCACTGCATAAAGGAGGCTGCAGTGAGTGAGACTGTCCTCTTACAGGAACCCTTTTTGTACATTTCCTGCTAGGAAAGGGGAAGCTCATCCTCCAGCAAGGCCTTGCCCCAGAGACCGCAATGCACTGCTGTATTTTATCCAGGGTCCCATCACCCATCCCAGGAGTGGCCACATGCTGAGCTAATTGCTTAGCTTGTGCTTTTCTCAAGGGAGCTTGGCTAAGAGTACAAGTTTAGGGCTAAAATCTGGCCCAGGCTCCTGTTTACCAAGCAGTGTATGCCCTGGTACAGGGCTGCTGAGAGACAGGGCTGCTTTTTTGTGATGTGCTGACTCAGAAGGGATGCTTTTTTGCAGTTTGCCCAAAGACACTATGTACCAGCACCACCTCTGGCCACCTGCCCCCATCCTCTCCCAGTACCTGGGGATGCCCATGCTGGCGAACATCCATCTGGGCAAAGGAGCAGGTATCTCCAACACCGACGACCTCCACGGTGAAATTGCGGAAAAAGTCTATAATCTCTAGGGCCCGGGGGCGCAGGCAGAAGATGAGGATGAGGGGTGTGACAATGGGGCTCAGTAACTCCTCTAAGATGAACACCTAAAAGGGAGGGGATCAAGGTCACAAGAGAGCAGGAGGGATCCCAGCCCTCACCACCGAGCTATCAGCCAGTTTCTAGCAGGCCCTAACTCCAACTCCACTCACTGCCTTGTACTGGAAGAGCTGGGCAAACTCGTCCCGGGTCTGCGAGCGGTGGGCATTACCCTGCCAGTGGTCAGGCATGTAGTGGATATGAGCAAGGATCACGCGGAGCAGCTGCTCAGGACAGAACACCATGTGCTGGTCCGGGATAAACGACCTGTGGGATCAGGGTCATGGTGAGATGTCAGCCTTTCCTGGGAATGCTAGTCTGCTTGCTCCCACCTGCTGCCCTGCCCACCTGCACACAGTCACAGTGACTCCCAGGAGTGTGACGGTGGTGAGGACATGTTCCACAGCCAATACATCTTCGTCGTAGATGGTGAGGGCAATAAGCACGGCCAGGATAGAGCCAGCGAAAAAAGCGCCATTCTTGGCCAGCAGTGTCAACAGCGGTGACAAGAAACAATTCATGTACTTGGAGGCAGGCTTATAGCCACGGCTGAGGCGGGACTGCAGCTCGTGCTCCAGCTCATTGAAGTGACGGAGGTAGCAGCGACCATAGAGTGACCAGCAACGTGCTCCCAGGGCTCCTGGCTCCCGCTTCAGCACCTCAGCGTAGCTGAAGAAGGCATAGAGGATCTGCCAGATGAGGATGAGAGGGCACAGCAGGAAATTGGCAATGCCAATCCACAGGATGCGATTGCTGAGGCGCTGGGCTAGTTCTAGCCGTTGCCCCCCACGTTTGTACTCAGCCTTGAGGCTCCATTCATTGAGAAACAGAGAGCCAGGTCCCCAGAAGAGAATTAGCTCGAAGTTGTACTTGAGGCCACGGGTGAAGAAAACAGCCTCCCCAAGGCCTGGCAGACGGAAGCGTAGGGGCAGGAGGGATTTGTTCACCAGGGCAACCATGTAGTTCTGGAAACGGAGGATGCGGTGGTAGATGTCCAGTTCTGTCAACTCACGCTTGTGGATACAGATCTGGTGCTCTTTCTGGGTCTGCACAATCCGGGCCTGCACTTCCTGCCATGTGCAGTATGGAAGGGCAGACTGAGGGGTGGGGAAGAGACAAGGTATGGAAGGTGAAGTTGTTGCCTTGGCCCCTCGCCATGCATTAGCTGTGAGGCTTAGGGTCTTGTGCTTAGCCGAGTAGAGCCCTAAAGCAGATGCCCCCTGATCTGCCAATGATGGTCGAGGATGCCTGACGCCAGGACTACACACCACCCTTCCCAAGCTGTAGTAGACGTCTTGGGCTGTGGTGCTAACCACCCAACTTCCCAGTCTCACCATGGGGATGCGCAGAGCATGCAGGTAGAAAGAGTGGATCTCCCAGTAGCAGCAAATATTATAGATGAACTTAATAAGCCGGTGGACCCAGAAGACACCAGCGATGACCAGGATGGTGATGAGGGAGCCATTTTCCTGAATCCTGGAGGGGAAAAAGAAGAGAAGTGCCCTTAAAGAGTCTTGGCAGATATGCTGCTCTCCTGAAGGATTTGGCAAGGCTGAACCTGGGTTTGTTCTAGGAAATGTGTTACTGCCTCACACTCCATTCCCCACCTGCTAGCAGAACTATAGGCTCTTATGCCCTCTGACCTGTGACCCTTACCTGGCACTACAGACTTGGGCAGGCAGAAAGGCATCTGGCAGAGTGACCTTGACCGGCTCGGTAGGGTGAAGACTGTGGTTCACCATCTTATTGGCAAATAGGATGTCGTAGTCCACACAGCTGACCAGGAAGGTGGTGAAGGCAACCACAAAGAGGAACTGCCTGGGGAGTTTGGGGGGGGGTACAGTTTAAGAGTCAGAGAGGCACCAGTGAAATACATGAGAAAGAGGAGTCTAGAAGTACCAGCAGACTAGGGAGCAGCCTCTGGGAAATGGAGGGGCTGGAGAGCTCCCAGTGGGCTCTCTCTTTTGCCCAGTCCCAAGGAACTGTCTCAGACACAAAAACCTCCTATTTTTTGCTCTTTGCCTCAGGCCCTACAGAAAGAATCAGCCTTCTTTCCTCACCCCATAGTAATCCCTGCTACTGGACTCTTTCAAGTCTTATGATTGTTTTTTCTGGTTCCTTGTCCCTGGTTTCCTTTTGAGATGGTAGTTAGAAGCCCTTTGGGGATTTGAACTCTTTTCTTATTGAGGGACTGTTTCCCAACCCCGACCCCTTTGACAAGGCCATATGGCTCCTCCCTCTTTGAAGACTCTCTGTCTAGCAGCCAGCCTAAAGTGCAACCAAGGCAGAACAGGGCCATTTTTTAATTAAGTGGCTGGTGTCTGACTGAACTATGTCCATTCCATAGGAGTGCTGATGAAATGATCAAGTCTGAGTTCTCTTTGTGGAAGAGATAGGACTTGGAAGCTTTCCTTAACATAGAAAATAAAAATGGTGAAGGCTGTAAATTTTGATGTCACACTCAGTCCCTGAACTACAGAGGTTCATAGAATTTTTAGCCTAGGACTGAGTTGCATTGGCAGGCAGGGCCAGGGATGAGCTCAAGCAGAGGAAAGACTGAGCTGTATTCCTTCACCAAATCATCCATCTCTTTTTATACTTACATGAGCTCAAAGATCTCCCCGATGAGCATACAAGTGAAGCCATTCTTCTGGTGTAGATTATAAACGTGTAATTCTTAAGAAAAAGTAGTCAGTAGAGACAGCAATCAAGAGCACTTTGGTGTAACATAGCTGAGCTTAAGTCTTGGCTCTATGACTTTCTAGCCGTGTGACTGGCCAAGGTACTTAACCTCTCTAAGCTTTCGTCTGCTGTGGTATGTTGGGAATAACAGCATCTACCTCATAGGATTATTAGGCCTAACATAATGCATGGAAAGCATTTAATACAGAGCTGACACAGAATGAGTCAAAAGCCATTAATTACTATGGTTATTAGCATCCCATCAAAAAGGAGGATCACTCTTAGAGATTCCTTATAAATTAACACCACAAAGTGAAAAGCATATAGCTCTTGGTAAATGTGAGGTATTGTTATTTATGACAATCATAATTCCCCAGCCTCTGTCAGCCTCAAGAAGAGTTCCATCCCCCTTCCAGGGATTAGAGTCAAACCCACCCCAATTTCCCATCAAGAGCGTGGCTTAGAGAGGGGCTAAAGGTCCCACAGCTCCAACACAGAGATGCAAAGGATATTCGAGAGAAGAAAAGGTCAAGGTTTTCGATATGGTGCCAAGGTGCTGTGGGCACAGGAACAGAGATGTCAGAGCCCCTTGCTCCCTCATTGTTCCTCCACCAATTCTCCCCCATGCCCCAGCTCTGGCTGTCATGGCCAAGAACTCACACTTGCTCCCCTCAGGGACGTGCACCAACAGGTCCTCTTCTCCTGGGGGTGAATCACTGTAGGAGGCCTCTAGGCGCTGGTATTCAGTGTCAAACTGCGCCATCACCACCACCCCCTGTCCTCTTTATCCACCTGCGGCAATGAGGAAGAAGGGACCCAGGATTAGCCCCTGGTGCTGCTTGTTTTCTGCCCTGCCTACAAGACCAGGAGTGAGAAAGAACCCTTGGGCTTAGTCTCCACTACCAGTCTTTATTGGCTCAAAGGCAGAGGAGGAGGAGTAATGAAAGGACAGCAGCAAGCTCAGGGCTTGGGAGCCCTTAACTGACCAATAAGGTCAGTCATTCCCAGAGCCTTTACTGAGTGTCTACTGAGGCTTTACAGGCCTGAAGCCAGATTTTGCCCCTTTGGGGAAGTGGTTTCATTTTCTATTCTGTGGAGAAAAGGGGCCCTCCCCATACCCTCCTGGAGAAACCCAAGAGACTAACAATTTGGAAGCACTTTGTAAACAAAGGTTTGAAATAAAGCACATGGCCTTACCAGCTCCATGGACAGTGTCTGCTCCGCTCCAGCCCTCAATGCCCTGGCTCTGCAGCTACTAGAGGAGAAGGTGTCAGGCCCCAGAGAGTGGGTAGTGGGGACAAAAAGAAAGCTAACCCTCCCGCCCTGCCACCCCCCCACTAAGAGGAGGCAAAGCATGGGACAGGGAGGCAACAGTGAGGAAGAGCCACCCTTCCAGCCTAGGACGATGCACACTTCCTCTGGTAGTACCACATACAAGGCCACTCATTCAACTGGAGGATCCCAATGAGTGGCTCTTGAAACTGTGAAGACTGAGTCAGTACCAGCCTGAGGTTGGGAGGCCCCTCTGGACTGTCTCTCTATTGCTCCAGCTCAGCCTCAGAAATCAGGCCACTCAGGGTCCAAAAAGCCCCAAGCCCAAATCCAAGAAAAGAGTGTTTACTGAAGGAAGCCTTTCTGGTTAACTCCCTGCTTCCCCAGCACCGAAGGCCCAGCAGGCAGGCATAGGTCCGGGATGGGAAGTCCTGCCCGGATCAGCTCCTGGGTGAACTCTAAGGTCCTCAGATCCCTGGAGCCAGGCATGGTCTAGGTGGCATTCAGTGCAGACCCTGGGGCCAGGGAGCACGGCCCGGCCTGGCCCAGGTGAGATTCTCTGGATTAGAGAGGGCCCCGGGTCCAAAGGAGCGGACCCGGACCTCAGGGAACTCACCACTCACAGGGGCACTGTGGACCCTGTGCCCACGGAACCCCGAACGGCCGTGGGATCGTGGCCCCTGCGGATGTCGGAGGAATAAAGCCAGTCCGGCGGCAGATCCCCCAGGTGAGCTGGGTTGCCTCTCCACCCCCGGCCGCCACGACCTGAGCCCAGCGCGACCCAGGGTCGCCCGTCCCGGGCCAAGGGCTTGGCTCCCAGCAGCGGACAGCCCGGCGCGCGGCCCCGCCGCCCGCGCGCGCCCCCGCCCGCGCGGCCCGGCCATCAAAACATCCCGGCCGCGCGCCTCCGCCCCGCCCGCGCCGCCCCGTCCCCCGTTACCCGCCGGGAGCTCGCTGAGGGCTCCCCGAGCGCCCTGGGCCGGGCCCGGCCTGGGCCCTGACACACCACTCACCGGTCCCGCGTTTCTCCTCAGGGACAGCGACCCGGCTGGCTGCAGGGGCTCCGGCGGCTTCGTCGGGCTCGGCCCGACCTCGGGCGCTAGGCCCGGCGTCTGTCACTCACTGTCAGCCGCCGCCAGTCTGGCCAATGAGCATGAGGGGTGGAGACACGGCGGCCAATTCTCGGCTCCGGGGGCGGGACTAAGGGCTCGAGGCCGGTCTTAAACGGCCAGAGGGCCAATGGGGTGCTCTGTGCGGGGCGGGGCTCCCGGGCGGGCGACGCTGTTTGTCCGCTGCGCGGCCCCGTAGGGCCGCGATCGCTGCGGAGCTGCCGAAATCCGGGCCTCGAACGGGGCGCGCAGTCAGCGCGCGGCTCGGGCCCGGAGCGGCGGCCGGGGCCGGCGGGGCGACGGCACGTGACCCGGTCGCTGCTGGAGCTCCTCGCACCGGCAACGAAGGGTGGTCGGCTGCAGAACCTAAGCGCCTTTACCTCGGTTGGACTCGATTCGAGAGCTGGCTGCTCCCTCCCGCCTTTCGCTCTCGCTGTGGTCCGAGGGTGAGGGTTTGGGGTCACGTATTGGCCCCAAAGCTGACTCCCGGTACCAGGGCGAGGGCCGAGGTGCCGGGCAGACCTAGTCAGGTGGGCAGGGAACGCAGGAGTCGAATCTCGCTTCGGCGGGGCTCCATCCCCCCCCCCTTTCCATCCAGCCATGTCACCAGCTCCAGCCGCAGCCCAGGCTCCTGCGTCGGTCTCCCTGTTTGATCTCAGCGCGGATGCTCCGGTCCTCGGCGGCCTAAGCCTGGTGAGCCACCTTCCCGCGGAGACTCAGGCCCAGACTCTGCGGACTGCCTGTCCAGGTACCGGCTAGATTTGTGCTGGACCCGCGAGGAACATGACAAGGCTTTTTGGAGCTTATTGCTCCTCCGGAGAAATATTTTCGAGCTTAGGAGTCCTTGATGACATCTCTTTCCATGAAATAAAATTTATCTTAAATTCATTCAATTACTAGGTTTCTAGCACAGGCTCCTGAATTGTTTCTAAACAAGGCTCTTGCCATTGCTTATGTCTTCTTGTCAGATTAACATCACCGCCTGAAAAAAAAAAACACTTCAAAATTTCTAGATATTTTTTTCAAAATTCCTAGATTTTTTTTTCAAAATTTCTAAATATAGTCCAAATTTAACTGGATTCCAATCAAACCATTTCTTGTTTTTGAATATAAAACAATTTATTATTTGGTTTCGTACAACTTTAGTTCCTCCCTGGCTATGTTTTCTTCAACCTTTTTTAAAACAAAATACACTGTAATTGGAAATGTAAGCTAAAGAACTGGCATTCAGGAAGTGGTCTCTGCACAGTGAAAAATAATTTTAACCTTACCAAAATGTGTTTTCTGCAAGATTCCTCTAAATCTCTTTGATTAATTTAAATACAATGTTTTCTCTTCTAGTCATTTCACATACACTTTTTTAAAAGCATCTTTATTATATAACGTGGTTGTTGTGCCATTCATTTCATAATTACTAGACTGTAAATTCCTTGAACACAACGATAGGTCATCTCTTTCTTTTGTAGCTTCCTCTGCTTTGTATATCAGACACTGAACATAATTTCAGGTACTGTGGATTCTCATTCCCTTTCCGCCTCTAATTACCCTCCTCTTATTTAGCTTCAGGGGAGAGAGCAAGCCCAGAAAGAACAGCACTCCAGGGTCCTCTGGATATTTCAGGGAAGTTATTTTGTTCAACATGTGACCAGACCTTCCAGAACCAGCAGGAACAGGTAAAGGGCCTGGTGCAGAACTAAATGGTGGAAGCAAAAGTATAGTGGGTGAAGAGAGGTAGACATTTGATTTGTCTTTAATTAATAAAGGTCCGTGTTTGACTAAGGTGGTTGGTGTTGCCCAGTCATATTTACTGGAATTCTGTCACTGGTCTTGGATACCATAAAAGGCCAGACTGGGGCATATTTCTACATTCTGCCTCCCTCATTGCCTCCTGCCAGAGGGAACATTATAAGCTTGACTGGCATCGGTTTAACCTAAAGCAACGTCTCAAGAACAAGCCTCTTCTGTCTGCTTTGGACTTTGAAAAGCAGAGCTCCACAGGTGATGACTGGTGGGAAGACGCGTGTGGGAGTAGGATACAGGTGTGGAGGAGGGCCCTCGTTTAGGAGCTTGAGTAAAAGTCAAAAATGGGGCACTAACTTTATGTATTTCATGTTATTCTCAGGAGATCTTTCCAGCATCTCAGGATCAGAAGACTCAGACTCAGCCAGTGAGGAGGACTTGCAGATACTGGATGAGGAAAGGGCTGAGTTGGAGAAGCCTAACAGACCCAGAGGCCTCTCCTCCCATCGGGTTCTTTTCCAAAATGCCCAGGGCCAGTTTCTTTATGCCTATCGCTGTGTCCTAGGCCCTCGCCAGGCAAGTGACAGCACAGGTTGTGTGGTCAACTCCAGCTAACATTCACCCTAGATTTCCCCTTAGACTCAGTCAATTTCTCACTTTTTCCCTTCCTTTCTATTGGGTGTGGGTATCGTGCTTGACAGCAGCCTTGGATTGAACCAGCCTGAATCTTGGGCCAAGTGTAATAGGATTAAGTTTGGAAACAGACCAATCTAGGTTAGATTGTGGTTCTACTGCTTGACCTTGACTGCCTCTAAGAGCCTCACATTTCCTTATTTGTAAAACAGAGACAAGCCTCAGGGTGTTTGTATTAAATGAGATAATGCATGTGAAGCACTTAGCACTGGCACCTGGTTTCTTACTCTCAGTGAATGTAACAGATACCATGTCTGTGCTGCTCCTCTGTCTTCTAGCTGCCCCCAGAAGAACCAGAACTGCTGCTACAGAACCTGCAGAGTGGAGGTCCTAGACATTGTGTGGTGCTCATGGCTGCAGCTGGGCACTTTGCTGGTGCTATTTTCCAAGGGTGAGAGGGTGCTGCATGGGGTAAGGATGGAATGGATTCTTTTCACCTGGGAGTACCAGGTTTCCAGTACTTAGTGTGCGTTGTCTACAGAAGAGAAGTGATGACACACAAAACCTTTCACCGCTACACGGTACGGGCCAAGCGTGGTACAGCCCAGGGACTTCGTGATGCCCGGGGTGGGGCTTCTCGCTCTGCTGGAGCCAATCTGAGGCGCTACAATGAAGCCACACTATATAAGGTGAGTTAGGCATCCTGGATCCAGTAGGCTACTAATGCACATTTTCCCCTCAACTCATTAAGTGGTATAGTTAGGAGGGTGACTCCTGAATCCTTCCAGTCTTCATTATTTCTGGAGAGACAAATGTAGAATAGGATGGATCCCCAGGAATCTTAATCCTCTCCTTTTTCCTCCCTCTGTGCTAATTTGGTAATTTCTACCTCTCACTCCCTATACATGTGGGCCATTTAATTGTTGGAGATTTGAAAGTAACAAAGGAAGATATACAGGGCTGAGTTACTCTATTCTTTAGGATGTTCGAGACCTGCTGGCAGGGCCAGACTGGGCTAAGGCACTGGGGGAGACTGAGACAATACTACTGCGTGCCCCCCGCTCTGGCCGATCCTTGTTCTTCGGAGGCCAAGGGGCACCCCTGCAACGCGGGGATCCCAGACTTTGGGATATCCCCCTTGCTACCCGCAGACCCACCTTCAGAGAGCTACAGCGTGTGCTCCATAAGCTGACCACCTTGCATGTCCACGGTGAGTTTGATCCCGATCCCCCAGACTCCCTAGACCTTCCTCTACCTTCCAGCCTAAGTCTCAGATTTTCATTTGTGCAGAGGATTTTCTAGGCCTTGGACTACAGCCCCATCACATCTTCATTGAGAAAAATTGGGGCTGCTTCTCCTTGGCTAAACTTGAGCAACGTGTTTTGTTTTATGGCAGGAGAAGACCCCCGGGAGACAGTGAGGTTGGCCTCATCTCAGACACACTGGAAGACAATGAAAGAGAGGAAGTCTGCTGTTGAGGAAGAAAGAAAGGTCTCCAGTGATGAAAATGAGGCACAGGGGCAGAATGAGCACTCTCCCAAACAGGGTTTGAGCACCATCTGTAAACTATCAAATCTCTATCTGGGTTTCTGTACTGGAAATGCAGTGACAGATCTCCTATTTCCACTTCTCTGTTATAGATGAACCTTATTACAAGACACACTTATACACATAGGTCTGTTTATAACATAGGATCTGTGTTGGCAATTACTAAGACATGTTTAGTAACCTTTCCAAAAATGTTATTGTTTCTTTGTGGACATATACCCAGTACTCAGAAATATCTTAGCATGGAGTAGATATCTGAATATGTGTTGCATGCGTCTCACAGAATTTCTCTCTTATTGGATGCCAAGGACTGCTCCCTTGGCTGCAGACTCAGCCTGCATAGCCATCATTGCTGCCATGCTTTCCTCTATTGTGCACCATCCTAAGGCTTCCCATGGCGAGAGTCTAGGGACTCTCATCCCTGTATATTTCCTCGTAGGCCTGTCCTTATCTGGGTGGAGAGCTTTATTTCTACATGTGATATTAATGGATTCAGCTCTTGCTGTGCTATTTTATCTTGGGTAACAAAATACAAATACTTAGTTTCATTTCAAGATTATCTGGATTATCTCTATGTATATTCTTATGCATCTAGGGCAGCCCACATCCTTCCACCCTCTGCTTATTCTTTAGGTGGTTCTAACATGTCAAAATTTTCCCTAGGTTCAGGATCAGAGGGAGAAGATGACTTCCAGGGAGAGTTGGAGCTAGTAGAGTCAACAATAGGGACCCTGGATCTTCGTGAGTTTGAGGTATTGTCCAAGCGGAAGAGGAGAAAAAGGAATAAGAGGGAGAAAAGCCGAGACCTGGAGGCCGGGGCACATAGGACTCTTCTCCAGCAACTTGAAGAAGATGAGGCCTTCTCACATTCAGCCCAGGAATGTGCAGTCCCTTTGGAGCCTTCAGTGGATAAGGCCAAGGCCCATGGTCAGTCAGAGCTCTGGGACGTGCTTCTTGCTGCTTGCCGAGCTGGAGATGTTGAGAAGCTGAAACTCTGGCTAGCTGCTAGCCCCACAAATCCTGAAGTTCCATCTCTGCTCAGTGCCCCACTGGGCTCCAGTGGCTTCACCCTCCTGCATGCAGCAGCCGCAGCTGGGAGAGGCTCAGTGGTTCGCCTGCTGCTGGAGGCAGGTGCTGACCCCACCATCCAGTAAGTAAGGGTACCCATGCCAAGCCCTTTAGGGTACAGAGAGGATGATCTGAAGGCTAATGTTGGCATTGGCTACTCGGCAGTATTCTCCTTAGTCTGGTAGGTGGTGTTAGGTGATGCAGGAGGCAAGCTGAATCCAATTTGGGGGTTTTTACACCTAGGGACTCCCGGGCCCGGCCACCATATACAGTTGCAGCTGATAAATCAACACGTAATGAGTTCCGAAGGTTCATGGAGAAGAATCCAGATGCTTATGATTACAGCAAGGCTCAGGTCAGCTGGGAAAGGAAGAAGCAGCAGAATGGGAAGGCATCATAGGTCCTGGCTAGATCTTTACTACTTTCTTAGGGTTTTACCAAAGATAGTTTCTATAGGTCTTACCTTCCCGGAAATCCTCCAGGTGCCAGGGCCACTGACATCAGAAATGGAGGCACGGCAGGCTATGCGGAAAAGGGAGCAGAAGGCAGCCCGGCGACAACGGGAAGAGCAGCAGCGGAAGCAGCGGGAGCAGGAGAAGAGGGAGCAAGAAGAGCAGCAGCGATTTGCCGCTCTCAGTGATAGAGAGAAGGTGAGGCTGGAGGTTTTCTCTTCCATAGCGAGACTTCCTTAGAGGTCTGATCCCTTCCCAGTGTGTAGCTGTCACTTCTTGTGTGCAGCTGTCCTATCCACCACTGGGGCCTTGTCCTAAACACGACTTCTCTTCCCCTCAGAGAGCTCTGGCTGCAGAGCGCCGACTAGCTGCCCAGTTGGGAGCCCCTACACCTCTGGTCCCTGACTCCGCAATCAGCAATGCTCGGTATATGGAGGAGTGATGGGTGGACCATAGTATTTGGGCAAGGAGAATGAGTGCCTACACAGGAAGGATGTTGAGGGGATTTGAGAAGTTCTGTGAACCTTTGGAATGAAAACAGAAATGGCAAGAGGAGGGATGGGGAGAACTTGATTTGGAAAGTTTCTGGGGTAGCTGTCCATCTATTTTTCTTCTTCTTCTTCAGACGCTGCTGGAGTTGTGGGACATCCCTCCAAGGCCTCATTCCCTTTCACTACCTTGACTTCTCTTTCTGCTCCACACGCTGCCTCCAGGATCATCGCTGTCGGGCTGGGAAGCCTTCTTCCTGATCTCTTACAGCTCCAGCTGGAGCCAACTGTGGGCCCTGAGAGAGCACATTCACACTGGCCCTAGGTTTTTTCTTCCCCGGGAAACAAGAGAATTTGGGATATTAGGATGGGGAGCATTCAGGAATAGGGCAAAGATAGGGCCACAGAGTTGTGTGGAGCTGGTACTGTCTCTGGAACTTTAATCACAATAAAGTTTGGCAAGGAAACTGCACTTGTACTTACATTCAGGCCTGTGGCCTTTAGTTCCTTTTGGTCACCGTGGCCAGTACCAAGGGATCCTGCCCACTCCAAGGGTTACCTTTCTTTCAGTGCCCACTTAACTCCATTGGTTCAGAGGCACTCTGTGTATCAGCTGAGAGTGAATAGACATATGTCTTATGCAAGGTGCTATTGAGGATAGGACTATCCAGAAATTGGATTTGGGGTTGGGAAGGCACATTTTCTAGCTCCAGCAATGTGATTTTGTTGGGAGCTCCCCTAGGAAACAGCAGAGGTCTTGGTACATAGAGGGTCTGTTGAGGCCCCCACTTTGTCCAGTACCGGCCCAAGTTAAACCCATTGATCCACACTTGGCCCTGGGAAAGAGGGAGGAGAGAGGAAAATAAATAGTTAGCTCTGAAGGGGAGTAGAATCATCCCCTTTTGGGTTTCTAGTCAGAAATATTTCTGCTCCCCCTTTCATAATTTTTCTCTTAATCACTCTCTCACCCCCCGCCATGACCATCACTATCAGCAATACCTTGGTCCATCCAGGTAGAAAGAGAAATGTGTCCCCGCCTGAGTCTAAAATTTTAAACGTTGTGGAGTAGAAGATGGGGCCAGAGGGAGTTTGAGGATGTGACCTTTTCAGCAATTGAAGGGGAAACCACCACTTTACAAGCTTATCAACCTTCAGAGGGAACATCTGCCACTGAGTGAGAATTCTTTGCCCCAGAATTGGTGGTTCTAATAGGCCCTGTGAAGAAGGCAAATGAAAATTTATCGTTCAGTAAGATCTAAGGCCAGACTATCCCTAAGCAAGCTCTGATAAGCAACTAGCAGCATGTCCAGATCCCCACAAACCACTTTGCTGCCTAACTCCTGAGGACATGGCTTTATCTTCCATCTGGCCCCTATCTTTCCAGGGGAGTTTGGTCAATAAGTGCATGGTAGGCAAAGCTAGCTCACCTTGAAGTCACTGTGGTTAGACCCAAAACTGAGCCTTCCCATGTTCTCCAGCAAGACATCCAGTTTAGCCCCGACTTTTCCCGTCAAAAATAGTTTGTATTTCATGTTTCGTTCCAAAACACCCTGAAACACCTATGGATAAGAGGATCTATGAGAGGAAGGGTTTTGCATCTAGCTCCTGGCCACATTTGGATATTTATTTGGAGAGCAAAGAGAATAAAGTCCATCTGTCAATTACCATCCACTCTGGAACCTTACCCTTAGTCAAACTTCCTTATCCCAGCTTATCCCTGGACCCCCTGCAAATGTGGGCAGGCGGTGGCAAAAGGTGGATGGGTGGAACTTGAGGTTAAAGGGTGCTTGGGAGCAGAGGATCTGGGTTCAGAAGGTAGCCTGGAATCAGGTCCTTACCCCATCCACCATCACGTAGCCACGATCATGGATTCCATTGTTTGGCACCCAGAATTGTGTTGGCTCAAAAATAGTACGGGTTAGATAGGTCCGGTATAACATAAAGCCATGGTCCTGGGTGCAGAAGAATGAGTACTTAAGATGAACTGAGAGATAAAACATGATGCTGTGTGGAAGATGCGGAATTTAGGGAACCTTTGGCTACAGCTGTTGAGGAAGGTTACCTTACCAACTGACCGGATGTGGGATTATGCCTTACCTGCTTGACAGCCTCAAAGGTCATTGGCAAGATTGAATGGATGGGTCCTTGGGGGCACAGGAAGTACAGGAAATTCAGCAAATTTCCATCCTATTAGAATAAGGTGGTAGTGTCAGAATATAAGAAGGTTCAGAATACAGGGCTATTTAGATGATAATGGTAGAATTGGAAGAGATGGGGAGGAGCTTACCATGTGCAGGGTCAAAGGTCCAAGCATCATCTTGGGGCTGGGGGGAGGTAAAGGTCCCAAGGGAATTTCCTGGAACTGAGCCCAAATTCTCTCAGGAACCATAGGAAAACCACACAACCCCTATTCCAAGCCCTAGCACAGAGTTCTAAAACTGAGGTCCAGGGAAGGGCTTTAGAAGTCATGAAGATCCTCTAATTTTGCACATAATTCTGTGTATCTCCCCAGGTAGTCTTATTTGGATGAGTGGAAAATACTTAAATATTTTTGTGGATGCTCAACGTGCTCTCTGGCCCAGACAACCACCACTGATTTCTGGGATCCCTTTACATACAATTTAGACACTCCCTTTCCCTAAATTAATGAAAGCCTTTAGCACTTAATGAAGTGGTAGGGCACCTGGCTGATGACATTTCGAAGAGCAAAAAACTTAGGTGTGGGATCCCCTGCTTCAGATATTGGTGCATCGTAGTCATAGCTGGTAGTAATGGGAAGGAAGTGTCCTTTCTCATCAGCACCTGGGATCAAATTAATTTAATTAATTCAATGTGTCTTTCAGATAGATGATAGGCATTAAAGATTTGTGCAGAGAATTTTGCCTTCAAAGAAGGCAGCAATGGCCATATCCAGCTTCTAGACAGTAATCCACCCAGCCCTTAGGTTCTACTTCCTTGCTATGTCCCTGCTTTGGCCCCAGGGACCATCTGGACTCACCATTCCAGTATCCAAAGTTGGTACCTCCATGGAACATGTACCTGAAGAGAGGGAGGGCAGGGAGAAAGGTACAAGCTGACCCACTGATTCTTAACTTTCATCCCCAACACCCAGTTACAGATTCATGTTGACCCCAGTGTCTCCAGTTACATGTTCACACTGGCTCCCAACTTCAGCATGTTCTTTAGTCCTTGAGTTACAGATGGAATGGACCGTGTGGAGTGATTCTGGCCCCAGTAATCCAGCCAGCCTGTATAGTACTCAGAGTTCACCTAGAATGTGAAGCGAAAGGAGCGAGGGGAGAACGGAGCTTGACTCATTTCCATCCCTGACTCCTGCATTGATTGCCCTCCCTTCTGACTCCTTACCAATGGCCCACGGGGTTCATATTTCCTTTGCAGGGCAAAGATTTTGGTCATGTTGTCAGCTGCAGAATGGAGGCAAAGGTGAAAGGTAAACATCAAAGAAGAGGTGCCCCTTCCCCAGACTCTACTCCTAACCCTTGCTCAGAAGACCTGGGCCAAAATCTACGGTGGTATAGAGTCCCTTAAGGGTGCCACATTTGAGTCCTTCAGGCCCATCTGTGGTGAAGAGTAAGATCTTGTCTCCTAGTAGTGCACGGAAGAGCCCAGCCAGATGCCTCATGTAGCTGAAGTCGCAGGCCCTGTAGCTACCATATTCATTCTCCACCTGCCAGGGGAAAGGAAAAGTGGAACTCGGCTATGAGGAGAAGGTGGATAAGGACCCCTGGCACCACCTTCCTCTTGCCCAGTCAACTTTCCATGTGTACCTGAATGCTAATGATGTTGCCTCCATTGTGGTAGAGCCATGGATATATCTTGGGCAGCAAGACCTTGAACCAAGAATCCACTGCAGCAAGGAAGTCTAAAGGAAGAAATGCTCTACTCATTAGGGTGCCACCACCTCCACAGCCCCCACTCCTGGCATTAATGTTAGCAGCTTCAGTGCTGCTTGAACTCTGGGCTGCAATTTGCATCCCACTTGTCTACAACTAAATCTTAGAAGCAGTTACTCTTCCCAGAAGATCTCAACCCTAAGCACTTGTATATTTGCATGGCAATGAAGTTTGAGCATAGGAAACCTTAAAGCAGTGTTTCTTGATTTATTTTTTAAATGTAAGAAAAATGTTAAATGCATTTTACGGAGCTATTGGTATGTAATCAGCGTATACTTGATATTGCTATTAAATAGCATGGCAATCACAGAAATGTAGAATGTTTGACATGCACTTTGATATAACTGAGAGTCCAGGTGATTTAAGTCATCAATTGAAAGATTATATTATTAGTTACCATTAGTTCTCAACCCCTATTTGTGATTTTTGTTGATTCGTCCTCAATGTCTTCATGCATGTTATTACCTCTGCCTGATACTTTTTCCCCACCCCCTTTACTTAGCCAACTCCAAATCAGGCTTCAGGTCTTAACTTGTATTTCACTTCCTCAAAAAAGCCTTTGATATCTCAGATTAGGGTAGATCCCCGTTACACACTCATGTCACCTCCTACTTCTTTCAAGTAACAACTAATTATAATTAGCATGTATTTCTGTGATTATTTCCTGTTGGTCTCCTCGACTAGAAAGCAGGAACTCTGTCAGCTTCATTTGTTTTGTCTCTGTCATCGAGTACAATGCCTCGCAGATAGTAGACTCTCAAAGGTAGATTTGATGAAAGCTATTTTGGAGGATATTTTTGTATTCTTAAAACATTTAATTCCTTTATATATAGTGTTCTGTATAAAGGAGACACAGGTTTTATTGCTTTCTTTAATCCAAGCACACATTAAATCTCATTCAACAAATATTTATGGGTGCTGACTATACACCAAGCACTATTCTAGGTCTTAGGGATTTAGATAGAACAAAACAGACAAAAATCTCTGCCCTTGTGGAATTTCCCTTCCAGTAAGGGAAGCAGACAATAAATAGGTAAAATATATAGTGAGCTAATGCCGAGGGAAAACAATAAGCAGGGAAAGAGGATATAAAATTGGGTTGGGTAGCTTGAATTTTAGAGGGTGGCCCAAGGAAGGCCTCACTGAGGTCATTCCACAAGAAGATGGAGGGTGCACCTCGTACCTGGTGGGTGTGAAGAACAGCAGTGAAGCCAGTGTGAACAATAAGAAGAGTAGATGTCAGGGAGGTGGCTGGGCCAAGCAGGTAAGACCTAGCAGACCATTTTAAGGAATCTATGCTACATATTCTGAATGAGATTAGAACCTATTGGAGAGGTTAAAGAAGAGAAAAGACATGATCTGATATATATTTAAAGCTATTTTAAAAGGATCGCATTGGCTGCTGTATTGAGAATAGACTACATGGGGAGGGACAAAGAAGGGAAACCAGTTAGGAAGCTATTAAAATAATCCACCTGAGAGAGATGGTTTGGACCAGGGTGGTGGCAGTGGAGGTGATAAAAAGTAGTCAAAATCAATATGTTTTGAGGGTAAAGCTGACAGGATTTTCTGATAGATTGAATGTGGGGTGCGACAGAAAGATAGGCATAAAATATTATACCATAGTATTTAGTCCAATCGTTTGGAATGTAGAGTGGCCATTAACTGAGCTGGGGAGATTGTAGGAATAGCTGGTTTGGGAGCCAATACCAGGAGCTTAGTTGTATCATTACGCCTTTTAAATGTCCAAATGAAGAAGTGAAGTGGGCAGCTGGATATATAGTTTTTGAAGGCCTAAAGAAGATCCCGACTAGATATACATATTTCAGAGTCATTAGCTATTAGATGGAATTTAAAGCCATGCAAATGGATGAAATTACCCAGGGCACAAACATAGAAGAGAGAAGCAACCAAGGACTGTGCCCTGAAACACTCAAGCATTTAGCAGAAAGGGAAATGGAGAAGAACCAATGAGGGACTGAAGAGTGGTCAGAGAGACTGGGGGGAAAGGGCAAAAAGACCAGATAAGTGTGGCATGGAAGCCAAGATAATTTAGTTCAGAGGACAGAGTGATCAACTGTGCTAAATGCTGCTAACTGATCAAGAAGGACGAGGCCTGAGAAATAACTATGGATTTAACAATGAAGAGAGCACTGGTTTTCTTGAGAAAAACAGATTGCATGTTGGCATTCCATCAAATCAATGCTCTATCATTTTATCATCATTGAGTTTGGGTAATGCCATAAGGGGCATAAAGCTCTCCAGGGTCCTAAGAAGTCACACCGCACCTGGAGGGTCCTCGGCAGATATAAAGCATTTACCAGAGTGATCTTTTTAAAGGTATAAATCAAGTAAAATTATTCCCTTTCTCTAATGACTTCCTATTTGCACCTGAAATTAAATCTAAACTTGAAATACTGAGCATATCAGAGCTTAATCTTGAGTTCTCTCTCTACATTCTTTCCATAGGTGATATCTCAGTACCCATGGATTTAAGTGCCATCTTTAGACTGATGACTCCCAGATTTATATCTTTAACTCAGGCCACCCCCTAAATGCCACACTTAAACATCCCATTGCTTACTTAATATTCTCACCTGAGTATGATGTGATAAAAACTAAACATGATCAGAATGGAACGGTCCCGTTCAGTTTCTATCACATCACAAAAAGTTGTTTCTTTACCATTTCCGGTCTTTTCCACCTTCCCCATCACCACCATCTTGACTGGCTGGAAACTTCGTTCCTTTCTTTGCAGATCCTACTCAAATTGCCCCCACGCTGACACCTTTTCATCAAAATCTATCAACAAGTCCTGGTGATTTTATCTCCAACCCATATCTCAGTTCTGCCCTCTTCTTTCCATTGCCACCGCCACCACATTGGTCCAGAAGCCATCATCTCTCTCCTCAACTACAGGCATAGTCTCCCAACTGGTTTCTCCACCTCCACCCTTACTCTCCTTAATCTATTCTCCATGTCCAGGCTAAAGTAATGTGAAAATAAATCAGATCATGTCACATCTCTGGTTAAACTCCAACTTTTTCAATGACTTTCCACTGTTCTGAGAATAATACAAACCCCCTCCAATGGCCCACAAGGTCCTGCATCAACAATCCCTATCTATCTCCAATTTCACATCATACTATTCTCTACTTTACCCACTATGCTCCAGCTATGCTGGCCTCAACCATGCCATGTTCTTTCACATCTCTGGGCCTTAGAATATACCATCACCACTACCTGGTCCTTCTCACCTCACTCTTCATATGACCAGGGCTTTCCCTTCCCTAAAGTCAACTAAATGTCATTTTTTCAGAAAAGCCTTTTCTGACCTCCCTACCTAAAAGAGGTCCTCTTTGGTATTCACTATGTCAACTCCTCGTCTATTTTCTTGTGTGGTATTTTTATGCTTGCAATAATATTATAGGTTTTTGGTTTCTCTAAAAGTCTGTTTCTCCCACCATATTTTAAGCTCCATTGGACAAGGACTGAGTCTGTCTGGTGCCCAGTTTCTAGCAGCCTGCTGGGCATGAAGGAAATAATAAATATTTAAATAAATGATTTGGGGATGGCACCCAAATGACCCATTTTGTCATTGTTTGTTTTTTTCTGTTAAATCTTTTGTCTCAACTCACCTGGATCTGAGGTTCTCAGATGAATACTAGGTTTACGAAGCAACCAGGATGGAAGACCCCCCTGAGACAAACATAAAGCAACAAAGAGGCATGTTGGTTTTGTTGTCTAGGGGAGGTAGGAAGGGAGGAAGTTGTGTAGTGCTGGAAGTGGCCCTAGAGTGTGGGCAGAAGGGAGTAGCCTAGGAACCCCACATAGGTGACTTTGGTTCTTTCTTTTCCCCATTTAACTCACCATCTCCCACTCTGCACAGATGTAAGGTCCTGGCCTCAGTATGACCAACAGGTCCGCAATAGTTGCCTCATTCAGAAATGCAATGAGATCCCGGCTGCCATTAAAGTTATAGACCCCAGGCTCTGGCTCATGGTAGTTCCAGGGCACATAACTGAGAAAGGAAGAGGTTAACCAGGCCCAAGGAGGTCATCTGGGGAGATGCCCAGGAAGCTAAAGGCTCAGGCCTTGTAAGGAATCTCCAGAAATCTGGTGGAAGGAGGTCCTGGGGCCCTTTCCCACCCTTAGCCTGGAAGTCCTGGGGCTCTAACCCCTCATCATATCCAGCCAGTCTCCCTGTCCTGACACCCTTCTGAAGCAGGTGCTGGGAAGAGTAAATCCCACCCCTCCATGGCTCTCCCGAGCACTTCTTACAACTGTATGGCGTTGAGGCCACTCATTCGCATCTTGAAGAGCCGGTCTGCCCAAAGCACCCGCGGTACCCGAAAGTAGTGCAGGCTGCCAGACACGTAGCGGAACGGAGCCCCGTCCAAGAGGAATCTGTCATGATCTCGGTCCACTACGAATGACCGAGTGTCTGCCTGCAAAGGGAGCGACCTTGCTCAGCAGAGGTCTTGAGTGGGGGCGGGGTGGGGTGGGAGTGTCCGCTGCCACGAGCAGGGAAATTGGAACTAGCGTCTGCCACAGTTTTGTTTTCACTTTCTTCCCTACGCCACATCCTCTCCGGCCTCACCGCACCCAGCAGTCTGGTTCAACCTTCTTATCTTACCTGGGGCAGCAGCAGCGTCAGGAGCGGCAGCAGCAGGGCGGGAAGGCAGAGTGGCTTCTTGGGATCCATGGCGCTTACAGGGCTCCTATAGTCAGAGACAGCGGTTTGACTGTCACGTGGCGGATTCCTGGGAGGGAACCTCAGCGAGCGAGAAGGGGCGGAGACCACCCAAATTGGCAGGCGCTTAGCCTAGACTGTGTCTCTCGCTACTCTACTAGTTTGTAAAACCCTCTACATCGTGAGCCAGCTTCATCAGCGTCACCTGAGAGCTTGTTCGAAGCGCAGTCTCAGGTTCTACCTCAGACCTGTAAAATCAGACTTTGAATTTTAACCAGACTCCCAGGCAATCCTCAGCACATTGAAGATTGAGAAGCTGTGCTCTACTAGACTGAGCTCCCAAAGGGTTGGGAGGGCCTTGTCCATCTTGAATCCTCAGCTGCTAGCACAGGGCCTGGCACATAACAGATTCAATCCGATGCTTGTCAGAATCAGGGGGCTAAAACAGGTTCAGAACCAAGGAAAACTATAGAAAGGACTTCCCAGTGATGTGAAAGAGGGGGCAGATGGGGGGAAGCAGGTTACAAAAGGAATGTTTTTCCTGAAGAGCCTATTTCAGCAAATGAGACCATCCAGGCCATTTCATCTTTGGATGTGAACCCCTTTCCAATTTATCCCTGCCTGCATGGGCAAGAGCTGTCAAGGACATCTGCTTCCTGCCAAGGCTTGGGAATTTCTGATTTCTATTACTCCTGCATTCACAGTTCCGAGCTTGGGATGTGATGATCAGGGTAATAATAATAATAATGGTTAGTATTATTATAATTATTACTTCTGTCTATTGACACTGAGGGCTATGCGTCAGATATTGTACTAGCCACTTTACGTACTGTTTAATCTTCAAACAACTCCATAAGGTAGATTATTATCATTTGCTTTTTACCGATAAGGAAATGGAGGGACAGAAATATTAAGTAGCCTGTGCCAGGTCACACAACTAGTTTAGTAGGGCTGGGATTTGGTCTCATGGTTCATGCACTCAACCTGCGGTACTAGTATATCTATTTTACAGTTAGGGAAAGTGAGGCTCCGAGACGTTAAACAACTTGTCCGAGGTCACACAGCCTGCAGGCTATTAAAATCGGATTTTAGACCCTCGTCTGATTCCAAAGCCTGAGCTCTTAACCGCTGAGACTAGGGTAGTGGGAAACAGGTCAAGAGCCCCCAAGGTTGTACTCATCGGAGCTCCAGGCGTCAAGGCCGCCAGCAGCAGCCCCTCCCTGCACCCCCGCACGCTCACACCCCGGGGCTGGGCTGCAGTGGGCTACCCAGCGCGCGGGAGCTATGAGGCCTCCTACCTCCGGCATTGGGAAGTGGAGGTTCGGGGGGCCCTGGGCCGAGCCCGGCTTTGCTCCCCCTTGGCGTAGGTGCCTGCGTCCTGACCCCTACTGAAGGCCAGGTGTGGAACCCTCGCCCGGGTCCGGGGACCCGTCCTCCCGCAGGCCTAGCCGGCCCCCTGCCGGTCAGTTCCGCGCCCCCACATCGTCGCCCGGAGGCCCGGCGGTTGCTAGGCGACCGCGGGCCGTTACGCGGGCGCGGGGTGATGACGCAGGCGCGGCTTCCGGTGCCCCGGCCCTCCCTCCCTCCCTCCCGCCCGCCCGCGTCAGGTTAGTGCGGAAGCCGAGCGGGCCTCACCTGGGGCCTACGCGCCGAGGCTGGGGGTGGGCTCCGCAGGGGATGGGCCCGGACCCCGCGTCCCCCCGCTCCCGGGAGCTACCCTACACCCTGCCTTCGCGGCCCGGTGGGCGTGGGAGCCGGGGCCGCGCAAACGTGGGCTGGGGTGGAGGAAGCTGTCCGGGAGGGGAAGTGTGACCGAAGGAAGGCTCGAAAGCACCTCCTCTCAGCCTTGGTATCGCCGTGACCCGTTTCCTCTAGGCTCCGAGGCCTGGGCCTGAGCTTTCTACCTTGGTA
The DNA here is from genome assembly GCA_030015415.1 of Cynopterus sphinx. Classification (NCBI taxonomy): domain Eukaryota; kingdom Metazoa; phylum Chordata; class Mammalia; order Chiroptera; family Pteropodidae; genus Cynopterus; species Cynopterus sphinx. The sequence goes on from CM057379.1 coordinate 194,506,879, forward strand.
CTTCCTTCATGGGGCCATCTGGATGGTGCCCGACCCGCGACGCTGCCGTTCTTTTCTTCCCAGCATGATCCGCTGGACCCCCGGCACATCTCCTGGAAGAGCCCCCTTAACCTGGACGAACCCGGTGGCAGCCTCGGATCGTCCCTGAGGAGGATGACTGAGACACTATGGGCCACGCGCTGTGTGTCTGCTCTCGGGGGACTGTCATCATTGACAATAAGCGCTACCTCTTCATCCAGAAACTGGGGGAGGGGTGAGTGTTCGGAAATCACTTAGCTCGTCCCCAGGGTTGTGGTGACTTGAGGACAGCAGTCTGCACATGATAGGGGCATAAAGATTTTATCCTCTAACCTACTCTCCAATGCACCTGACACCCTAGTGACATGTTAGTCAAGAAAGTAGACTCTGGATCCAGGCCTCGGTAGATCCACCTTTATAAGCCCTGGTTTCGTCATCTCCTTAATGGAGATAGTCACTGTCTTGCATCACTGATGAAGCCGTGAGGATTAAATGAGATAATGCATATAAAATGTCTCGCCAGTGCCTGGTTCACAGCACTTGATCAATGTTGACTATTATTCATGTAATGCTTATCGAGCATCTGTTATGTGCAGAGCACTGGGTTATGACCATAGGAGCTCAAAGATTACTGTTTCCCAGCTCTTGAGCTCAAAGTGTAGTAACAGCCTTCAGACTCCTTAGGGCCACATCTTGGGAGGGTTTCCACTAAATGGGAAAGATACCCCCATCTTCTCCCCAGGGAATTTCTCTGGGTCCAAGCAGTGTGGGAGATGACCATGGTCCTTCACTGACCCCTTTGGCCCACAGTGGGTTCAGCTATGTGGATCTAGTGGAGGGGTTACATGATGGACACTTCTACGCCTTGAAGCGAATCCTGTGTCACGAGCAGCAGGACCGAGAGGAGGCCCAACGAGAAGCAGACATGCATCGCCTCTTCCATCACCCCAACATTCTTCACCTTGTGGCTTATTGTCTGAGGGAGCGGGGCACTAAACATGAGGCCTGGCTGCTGCTACCCTTTTTCAAGGTCAGAAAGTTTCCTGGCTATGGAGGGGGTTGCAACAGAGCCACGTACAAAATGCTGTGTGAGCAGTCAAGTATGTTAGGAAGCAGAGGCCATGTCCTGGTTTGACCACTTAAGATTTGGGGTTTAGAGGAATCAAAGTGGTACTATGGTGTATGCAGTGTGTGTGGTGAAAGGGTTTTGTGTGGTGATCGGCTTTTGACACAGGGAAGGGATCAGGTTCAGGGAGCAGAGGCTTGAAAAAAAATCAACTGTGGGGACACTTGTGTTGCAGAGGGGTACGCTGTGGAACGAGATAGAAAGGCTGAAAGACAAAGGCAACTTCCTGACTGAAGAACAGATCCTTCAGCTGCTGCTGGGTATCTGCAGAGGCCTTGAGGCCATTCATGCCCAGGGTTATGCCCACAGGTCAGTCAGAGGGCCCTGTGTTCTTTTGGGGGCAGAAAGGAAGAGCCCACCAAGAGAAATGAAAGGTCTCTGCTCTCCTCCCAAGGATCCGTCCTCATGATTCTTTTGCCCCCTGGGATTCCATCCTCTCTAGGGATGCTCATGGGTCATTTCCACTTTCTGACAGGGACCTGAAGCCCACTAATATCTTGCTTGGAGATGGGGGGCAGCCGGTTTTAATGGACTTGGGTTCCATGAATCAAGCATGCATCCATGTGGAAGGTTCCCGCCAGGCTCTGGCCCTGCAGGTAAGAGTCTCTATGTTCCTTCACTCACCTGTTCCCCATCTCTGACCACTTGTGGTGCATGCCCCAAATTGGTCACATGACCATGGCCTGTGCCCTACTTTTGAGCTCTGTTCCAGGACTGGGCAGCCCAGCGGTGCACCATCTCCTACCGGGCACCAGAGCTCTTCTCCGTGCAGAGCCACTGTGTCATCGATGAACGGACTGATGTCTGGGTAAAGAGCATGTGGGTGGGAATCTGGGTGGGGAGGAATGCTCCTCAGTACCTACTGAGGAGTAGAGGAGCAGGCCTTTGATTTCAAGCACATGGGGCCCCAGGAACTATGTATGGCCTAATCCCCCTCAACTTCCTTCCTGGTAACTGTCACTGACACTGTACTCAATTGTTCAGGAAGTGGTATAACTCTGCCCTTTGGACAGAGTTGGCACAGCTAAGTGTCAGGGCTGAAGGCAGTGCCTCAGCAAGGGGTGAAGAGGCCTCCAGCTAACTGGCAGTTTTCTCTGGGCCCTGGTAGTATCATGTGGCTAAGGTTGGCATAGTCCTTTAAGCTTATGTAGACTCCTTTTACTGTAGAACTAAGAGGAGAGTCATCATCCCCTTCCATGGAGTAACCAAGTTATGCTCAGTCCCTAGGCTGTGTGCTATATGCCATGATGTTTGGGGAAGGCCCTTATGACATGGTGTTCCAGAAAGGTGACAGTGTGGCCCTCGCTGTACAGAACCAACTCAGCATCCCACAAAGCCCCAGGTGAGCAATAAAAGAGGCATAAAGTATTTCAGACTCTCCTTGACATTAGCAGAGGTGGAGCCTCAGCAAGGGGGACGGGTGCCCCCAGTTATCCTGCCCTATCTCCACAGGCATTCTTCAGCGATGCGGCAGCTGCTGGCCTCAATGATGACTGTGGACCCCCAGCAGCGACCTCACATTCCTCTTCTCCTCAGTCAGTTAGAAGCTCTGCAACCCCCAGCTCCGGGACAGCACACTACCCAAATCTGAGCAAACCAGTGGCCACATTGAGAGGGTGGCCCCCTGTGCCTTTGAAAGAGGCCCTCATCCCTTACTACAGTCTCTCTCCTTTTATCAAGGTCTGCTCTCTTGTAGTTGGGGGTGGAGCGGGGGATGGGGAGACTCAGCCCAGTCTTCTGTCTCTGCTCTCTTATCCTCAAGAACTAGACAGGGAGTCTGAGTTGGAGCAGGTGAGGGTGGGGGATGGGGAAAGGGAAACTGATAGAATCTAGTAAAGGCCATGGGCAGGACTGCTGAGCTTACATCATGGTCTGCCTCCAAATCTGGGAGCAGGAGAATGTGTAAATAGAAGAAATAAAGTGAAAGCAGCGTGGTATGGATCTTAATCTCATTGTTCCTGGAGTGAGAGCAGAGGTACAAAGCGCCAAAAGTCTGGTTGCCATTTCCAAGAGAACAGTCTGGGAAGAAGAGGTACTGGTGTAGTTAGGAATAGCATGATTTCATCATTCCATGCCAAGAGGCAAGTATCCTTACCTTAGATATGGCTGCTTGGTAGTGGACAGTCCTTCTAGCTTGTCTTAGTCAAAAGCTTAAAGCTGCTCTGGCTTGAGTAGACTTCTATGCCAAGAATTGTGATCAGGGCCCCCTAAAGGCATTCAGCTCATTCTTTCCTTCTTTCCCAAGGGTGGGTAGCTTAGTCAGAGCAGCCCAGCCAGTTTGCCAGGCAAGGGCTTCTGGGTGGAGACATTTGAGGAAGCTTGGGGACAGCTACATAACAGGTCTCCTAGCCTCAGCCTGGGGCCAAAGGGAGTGGAGGTGACAGCCATTTTGACCCAGTCTTTCCCAGATGGTTCTAGCTCACACATGGTTAATGATTAACAACGTCAGTGTGGAATGGTAGTATATCCGGCAGCCACTTCCTGCCTACTCTGCTGAGTAAACAGGTACCCTGCCTTAGCTGGACTTGAAACCTGTTCCCCAGGGAAGGGCACCGCGTCCCTGAATCACAGGGAGGGGAGACAAGGGCAGGGTTGGCGTCTCTTATTCCACAAATTGAAGCTTCTTACCCCAACCCTGCCTACCTCCATATGGTGACGTCAATGTGGGTCCTGGGGTGCCTATTAGCAAAGTTGACATTTTCCCCAGGGCCCCAGCAGGAGGCTCCCACCAGCTAGCAGCAAAGGCTGAGGCCAGAAAGAAAGCACAAACAAAGGGGAGACGACCTGACTTTTAATGGCACAGCCTTAGGCCCTAGCAAAGCCACAAAACAGACAAGCTATGCAAAGCTGCTGGGAGGTGCAGTGACACAAACAACTAGGAGATGGCCCTTGTTCCCTCCCTTCCCCCAAGCTTATGACTAGGCTCCGTGCCCAGGAACCTTGGGCCAGCTCAGCCTTCATAATGCGCAGAGGTGCTGGCCAGGCCCTGCTTCCAGAGTTAGTGAATGCAGAAGCAGCAGGAAGAACAGAGTAGTAGTCTAACTCACATACAGAAACTGCTAGACTTACACTCCTATTTGGAAGTTGAAGGAAGAGAAGACTCGTATCCTTCAACAGCTTGTGGCTGGACAGACAGGTCCAGGATTCGTTCCTCATTTTCTCCTTATCCTGGGTGCCTTTAAGATCTTACTTACATCAAGGTCCCTGGGGTCATGTTTCCTGGGCCTGGCAAGGGCCCCTTGGCACATCTTCCTTCAGCACGGAAGGAAAAAGGGTCATGAGCAGCAAATAGGGCAGCAGAGGCAGCAGAAGCAGCAGCAGCAGCAGCAGCAGCACAGAGAGGAAGGCAACAGAAGCTCAAGCAGCCACAGACGGAACAAGAAACCGTGCAAGGAGACTGTTTATTTCGAAAGGATTTTGCAATAAACATAGTGAGTGTGCTCCAGGCAGCTGTTCTATTCTTCACCTTCATCCTCGTCCTCATAGGAGTCGATGCCTACTTCCTCGTAATCTTTCTCCAAAGCAGCCATATCCTCCCGGGCCTCAGAGAACTCACCCTCCTCCATGCCCTCACCCACATACCAGTGCACAAATGCCCTCTTGGCATACATCAGGTCGAACTTGTGGTCCAGGCGGGCCCAGGCCTCGGCAATGGCGGTCGTGTTGCTCAGCATGCACACGGCACGCTGCACCTTGGCCAGGTCACCCCCGGGCACCACAGTGGGTGGCTGGTAGTTGATACCAACCTTGAAGCCTGTGGGACACCAGTCCACGAACTGAATGCTACGCTTGGTCTTGATGGCGGCGATGGCAGCATTGACATCTTTGGGCACCACGTCGCCTCGGTACAGCAGGCAGCAGGCCATGTACTTGCCATGACGTGGATCACACTTCACCATCTGGTTGGCAGGCTCGAAGCAGGCATTGGTGATCTCTGCCACTGACAGCTGCTCGTGGTAGGCCTTCTCTGCAGAGATGACGGGTGCATAGGTGGCCAGGGGGAAGTGGATGCGAGGGTAGGGCACCAGGTTGGTCTGGAACTCTGTCAGGTCCACGTTGAGGGCCCCGTCGAAGCGCAGGGAGGCGGTGATGGAGGAGACGATCTGGCTGATGAGGCGGTTGAGGTTGGTGTAGGTTGGGCGTTCGATGTCCAGGTTGCGGCGGCAGATGTCGTAGATGGCTTCGTTGTCCACCATGAAGGCACAGTCTGAGTGCTCCAGGGTGGTGTGGGTGGTCAGGATGGAGTTGTAGGGCTCGACCACGGCTGTGGACACCTGGGGTGCTGGGTAGATGGAGAACTCCAGCTTGGATTTCTTGCCATAGTCAACAGAGAGCCGCTCCATCAGGAGCGAGGTGAAGCCGGAGCCAGTGCCACCCCCAAAGCTGTGGAAGACCAGGAAGCCCTGAAGTCCTGTGCACTGGTCTGACTAAAAGTTAAGAGAGAGAAAGATCAATGTAGGTTGGAGTGGGGCCTGAGTAACTCTTACCTTCTGGCTCCACAAAAGTCTAAATATCTTAGGAGCCAGGACAAAGATGAATGAAGTAGCACACTCTGCAACATGTACAAATGACCCCTGAAAAGGAGCTGAAAAAAAAATGTTCCTGACTATTAGCAGTGCCTCAAAAGCTTCCTCCCTTCCATGCCAGACTCTTACCAGCTTGCGGATCCGGTCCAATACTGGGTCAATGATCTCCTTGCCGATGGTGTAGTGACCACGAGCATAGTTATTTGCGGCATCCTCTTTCCCAGTGATGAGCTGCTCAGGGTGGAAAAGCTGCCGGTACGGACCGTTTCGGATCTCATCTGGAAGGGCATAAACCACATCGTTAAGGCAGAAACCACAACGCTGTGCTCAGCAGGGACCTCCCTCCCTCAGCGTGGTAGCTGCAGATGTGTTGAAGTTCATCTTCTGCCAGTCTGAGATAACCAACATGAGAGAAACCCAGACCTGCCCAAGACCTACTGCACCAGCCTGTAACTAGCTGGCTTTCTTTAGACTGAAACTGGGTGAGGAGTTTTCAGGGCCAGGAAAGCCAGGTCTTGACACCCTCTCTCCAGAGAGAAGCTTAGAGTCACTCTCCACTCCCTTCTTCCTCTCACCAATTACAGTGGGCTCCAAATCCACGAAAACTGCCCGGGGCACGTGCTTTCCAGCACCGGTTTCACAGAAGAAGGTAGTGAAAGAGTCATCCCCTCCACCAATGGTCTTGTCACTGGGCATCTGCCCATCAGGCTGAATTCCATGTTCCAGACAGTAGAGCTCCCAGCAGGCATTGCCCATCTGGACACCTGCCTGCCCCACATGGACTGAGATGCATTCACGCTGCGGGATAAAGAGAGGGGACACAGCATAAGCCCCACATCCATAAGTCTGCAACTCATAAGCTTCTCTCCCACCCTATCACCTACCAGCTAGGATAACTCAGTTGGCAAAAGTAGAGGCTTGAGGCTGGACAGAGGTCAGAAGAGGCTGGCTGGCAGCCTGCCAAGGCTCCCCAGCATGGGACGCCCCAAATGGAGGCAACCAGTAGGGCAGGCTAACTCCTTAGCCTACTTCTGCATAGGGACCTTATCAAGTAAGAGCTGTGGCTCCACATGACCCTGCCACATTCATGGAACACTCAGGGAGGATAGAGAGGGCAAATGCATACGAAGACAGGAAGACAGTCCTACTCCTACAAAATCAGCTTCTCAAGAGCCTGGGAAGGGACAGAAGGTTTTCTGTGTTTATAGCTTTGAGGCTCCTCACTCATTAACTCTTTGCTTTGAGAATGATGGACTAGGATTTCGTTAAGCCCAACCCCCTTTATTTCCTGTGGACTGCAGAGGTGTCTCAACCTTCCAGTTTGGGATCGACTGACCACACTGTCATCTGGATGCCCTCACCCCCACCTTTAAATCCCATCTGGCTCTGGGGATCAATCCCATCTGGTTCCAATCCCCACCTCCACCCCGCACTCTGCATGTCTTCACCACATTCATCCGACGCGACAACCCTCAGGAAAATAGTGATAACGCTGGTGAACGCAGAAGGCAGGTGCTGGCAATAGGGGTTGTGAGCACTGGGGCATTCGCTGCCCTAGGCTCGTCCCTGACCATCTGAAAGTAACCCCTGAAGCGTCAGAGTGGTGCGGCGCGGGCCGAGCAGCCTCTCTTTCCAACACCGAAATGGCGGGGGCAAGGTTTCCAAATACTCAGAAAAGGAAGCGGAACCTGCAGCGAGGCCCCAGAGGTAACCCGCCTTGCCCCCAGCAGGATGAGCGCCATCCTGCACCCAGGCCCTGTATCCTCCCCCCAACAACCCCCCGCTTCTAGATTCTTTCCAGTTACATCCCAGCGGAAAGCAAGGATTGGATTTCGGCCCCCGTTCTTGGGCTATAAATACCACCCCTTACACGCACGCACCTCCTTCCCCTCCCCCCCACCTGGCCTCGGCCCGCGCTCCCGCTCAGTGACAGCTGTCTCTGCCCGTCCGCGCGCCCGGGGGACTCCGGCCGGAGAGGGGCCGGCTCTCTTCACGAGACCGAACCCCATTCCCGCCACCCCTCCTGGCTCAGAAGAGGCGTGCTGAGTCACAGGGGGTGGCGGGGGCTGGGGGTAAAAGGCACGCATACACAGTCGGAGGAAAAGGGGATGCTGGACCAAATACCATGACCGCCTTCCACCTTCTCACGCCAAGCACATGTTCGGTCGGTCCCAAGGACCGGGTTGGGGGAGGCCAGGGGCGCAGAGCGGCCGAGCGGGTGTCCCTGGCCCGCGGAAAGGACTGGGCACCAGACCGCGTGACTCCCCGCGCAGGAGGGGTAGGGCACAAATGGTTGGTGGAGCAGGAAAGGATTTCCAGGAGTAAGCAGTCCTCTCTCCTAGCGCATCCCGCCGCCCTCCCCTTTCCCCAGCCTTGGAAAGTGAGCAGCCAAAGTCCCCGGGACGGGGTCGGGGTTGTAGTGCGAACGCCCTCGCGCCTCCTCGAGACCTAGAGCGCCAGGCAGAGGGCTCCAAGCATCCCAGGGGGTGGGGGGGAGTGTCGCGGAAGGAACAGGGGGCAATGAGGGGGCAGGCGGACCCCGGCGGGGCCGCACTCACCATGGTGAGTCTGCGCGGCGGGTCTCACGCGGAGTCCGGGTGACGGGCCTCAGTGAGAAGTGCGCGCTGCGGTGCCGCACCGCCCTTATAGGCGGGGGGCGGGGCCGCGCTCGGCCCGCCCGAGGCCACGCCCCGAGGGGCGCGGCCGCACCGAGCCCCGCCCCGCGCGGTACCGGGGCTCCTCACCTGCCGGATGTGGGTTAGGAGGAGCAACCGGGTCTTCACCCTTCGCTTTGGGTTTGGAGCCCAAAGGCTCGCGAGCTCCTCCGCAGGGAGGCAGGCTGCATGGCCGGGGCGCGTCTCGCCGGCACCTGCGTCACGGGACGCGAGTCGCTCAGGTGCTCTGACTTAGGCCGAGGGCCGGAGAGGCTGCGCTTTCTTCCGAGGAGGCTGCAGCCCGCCTTCGTAGTGCCCTCCCCGCCCCGCCTCGCTGGAGGTTCCCCGAGGAACCCCTTGCGGCGGCCCACGGCCTGCTGGTTCCCGGCCGGGACAGCTTGCCTTCGCCAACGCCTGTGGGCGGCCGAGGACCTCCGGGAGCTGCATAGCCTGAGCCCCAGGGTGCCGAGGGCCCACCCGGAGAATCTGCCTCGGCTCGACCGCTGCTGCTGGTCAGTGGTCTCGTCATCAGCGAGCCCGTGCCGCTGACACACCTGCCCGCTTTCCTGCTGCCAGAACTGCGGGAGCCCTGGACTGAAGCCCTCAGAACCTGGCTTTGCATCCTCACCACCCTATGTGACCTTGGGCAGGTGATTTAACCTTACTGAGTCCTTGATCGGGGGGGAAAAAGGATTCCACCCTGAAAGCATTGCCGTGAGGTATCAAAATGTTTGTTGACACTGAAGAGGACAAATGAAAATAGAGATTCTGAAATCCTGGCTGATTTTGACTTTTCCATCCTCTTCTGTCCCTAAGCCATGGGTAGGATCTGCGACTTGTATCTTAACATCATAGGCACTCATGTGGAAGCCTCAGCTATTTCTTCTTTCTTTTATTTCCATTTTTTGAAAGAATGTGCTTTGCCATCTACTTCTGTTTTTTCTTAAGTGCCGTACATTTTCTAGCTGTCTTCTCTCACAGAGGATATTCATTAGGAAGTGCCCATGTGCCCACTGGCACTCCCTTAAGAAACCTGTCTCCCAGGTTAGTGAAAGGATTCATCTGCCCCTCCTACCAATGTTTCCTAGGGCCAGGACTGTCTGACAACACAACACAGTAGGATAAAATAACTAGCATGGCAACTTTCTATCAATAAAATAGCTAATTGACACCTTACTTAGGCAAGACATGGAAAGAAATACAATGAAACATGACAAAGTCTCTCTTCCCAGTGGACTTGCCATCTGGTTGGGAGAACAAGACTCATTCATCAAAAAGAAAACTGACAAGGGCATAGAGTGGGGCTGCTTTAAGAAATGGGGTCATGGTCTCTACAGAGCAAGAACCACTGGTGATCAGAGAACACATAGCGTCTTGCAGATCTTCCCTGGCTCTTTTTTTCCCTTCTGTACCCCTACCCCAGCAGAACGAATATCGTAAGAAATTTTAGCTCTCTTAGGCAAAACCCTAAAACTCTTTGACCTTCAGGTTTAAGCTTTTCATCTGTAAACCTGGGATAACTTCAGATTGTGAGGACCAGGTGAATTTAGAGATGTGTACAGACACAGCAAAGCACTATGAAAGCAGCTGTCTGGATTCTTAGAGCATTTCATTCGTTTATTTTAATTTAGTGCATGTAGCACATCATCCTGCATTTGTTTGTGTACATGTCCATCTTACCAGATAGCAGACTTGTTGAAGGTAAGGACTGTCTTATTCATCTTTGTGTCCCTAGTTCCCAGTATGGTGCTTAGCACATCATAGACATTTGCTAAGTGTGTGTCAGATGAATTGTTTCTCTTCAGAGATGGGACTAAAATTAGGGTAGAAGCCGGAAGTTACAAATTGGTGGCATGAAAGCCAAATTGCTTCTCACAAATGTTTTGTTTGGCACTCGCAGTGTTAACTCCTGTAGCATTTAGAACATGAAAAAAAAAATCAGAAATTGTCTTTGTGTTACAGTATCCTCAAGCCCACCTTCATATAAAGAGATTAGCCAGCAGGGCTCAAAGCACCCAGCAAAAAGTGGTACTAACAACTAAAGTTTATCACAGCAGTATAGGAGGAATACACAGCTGGATCAGGAGAAAAGACACAAAGGGAGTCTAGAGGATTATATGCTCTCTTCCTCCCATAAGAGCTCACAAGAGTGTTCTTCCTCCACAATGAAAATGGAGCAACATTTCCTTACAGAATTTCTGCAAAACAAACAAACAAACAAATGAACAAACAAAACATTAGAGACTCAGCGCTCAAAGTTTTTATTGAGGGCTGGTCACCTCTGCCAAGCTCATATGAAAATTCCGGACTCTTAGAAGAAAAAGAAGTATTCGGCATTTTACACAACCAGTCAAGGCACAATGAACTATCGTCAGTTAACTGTTGATTGGAATGCTCCAAGAGCCAAGTTCCCAGATTCCAGCCAAGGGCCAACTTTGCAAGTAGGCCTTTCTAAGGATAGCAGTCTCAGGCCAGCTATGTTAACTCTTTTTCTGCACAGTCATGTAAAAATGCAACTTTCTAGCTTTTAGCGAACAGAACTGGAAGGTCTGGCCATACTAGGCCTACATTCCCCTTTAGCAATGGTGATAGACAGAATGATAGCCCCAAAGACGTCCACATCCCAATCTCCAGAACCTGTGACTATGTTACCTTATATGGCAAAAGGCTTTGCAGATAGGATTAAGGTAAAGAACCTGAGATTGGGAGATAATTCTAGATTTTTCTGGGTGGGCCCAATGTAATTACAAAGGTTCTTATAAATGAAAGAGGGAGGCAGAAGGGTTAGAGTCAGGAAATAGAGGTCAGAAGCAGAGATCAGAGCTTGTTGGCTTTCAAGATGGAAGGGAGCCATGAGTCTAGGAGTGGGCAGCCTCTAGTAAATGGAAAAAATGAGGAACATATTCTCCTCTAGAGTCTCTAGAAGGAGGCAACCCTGCCAGCATCTTGAGTTTAGCACCATAAGACCAATTTTGGACTTCTGATCTCCAGAAATGCAATATAGTAAATTTGTGTTGTTTTAAGCTACTAAGTTTGCAACAATTTGTTACAGTAACAACAGGAAACCAGTAGGGCAACAAGTGGAGTTGGGTGGTGGCTATTTTCTTATGATGGACAATAAGCTGTTTTATTTCACTCAGTTCTTACCACTCTGTGTCCCCCTGACACAGAGGATGAGTGTTTGTTGCCATTTAACATCATATGCTCAGCTCATATTACACATTTATGTTACCCTGGCCCCTTCTAGCAAAAAGTTTACAACACTGGAGCAGGCCTTCTCACATGGGAAAATGGAGAAGACAAGGGTACAGGGAGAAACGCCTAAGGATGTTAGTGGAATACAGATTCTGTGTGTGTGTGTGTGTGTGTGTGTGAAAGAGAGAGACTATGTATGTGTTCTCAGGATATATACAGATGCCCCTGAACTTGGGCCATAAGCTCTGTATGGGTATGCAGGTAATGGTCCATATTACCAGAGTGAAGACTTTTAGACATTCACATACATGTACGGAATCTAGACGATGATTCTAGGCACTTCTTCACTCTTCTCACTGAATCACCTTAGTCCATCTACCCTACATGGATGTCCAGCAGGCTACTCTCTCTTTGGATCTCTGTTTCTCTTCCCTCTTTTCTAATCCCTTCCCCAGATCTCACATCTCAATGCCAGAGGAGTACAGCAAGGCCCTCAAAGTTTCAAATGACTCCATTGATTCTATCTGGGAGGGGGGAAGCTGAGCCTTAGTGCACATCCTTCTATTTTTTTCAGACTGGAGCATCTACCAGCTGTCTTCCCTCTCACAGCACAACCTTTCTAAAGGGATATCTCCATGTCTTATCTCCTCCTCACTCTCCATGCAAGCTTGGTTCCCATGCTCTATTGAGATGCTCTTGCCAAGGTCTCTAGTGACCATCTTGCGAAAGATCACATCGTTATCTTCATCTTCCTCAGCCTCTCAGCAGTGTTTGACATAGCTGATCCTTCCTTCCTCCTTGAAACATTTCCTTTTTAGCTTCAATGACACCCCTTTCTCCTGATTTTTGCCCTGGCCACTCCTTCTTGGTGGTCTTACTTCTAAGGTGGTCTTACCCTAGCTCAGTCCCAGACTCTCACTTGTCTTTATTTGTTTTTCTCCCCAAAGGAGCAATTGCTGAAGATAGGTGATGAGTATATGAGGTTTTATTATATTATTTCCACTTTGAGAATATTTTTAAATGTCCTTAGTAAAAAAATTTTGTAATATTTCTAAGGTTATTAAAAAAAGAAACAGAGCTAGATTATATAAATTCCCAAACCACAATGAAAGAAAGAAAGAAAGAAAGAAAGAAAGAAAGAAAGAAAGAAAGAAAGAAAGAGAAATATCTCCTGTATGCTGATTACTCTACTCTCAAATTCATATCTCTAGTTTGGACCTCTTCTCTGAACTCCAGACTCACATGACTATTTGCCTTCTTGATATCGTCACTTGAAAGCCTGTTGGACATCTTAAACAGAACGCATTCAAAGTAGAACTCTCAATATCCTACCCTCACCCCACTCACTGCCAATCCTGCTTCAGTCCTGGTCTTCGGAGTCTTGAGTGAATAATATCACCTTCCAACTCCGTGCTTAGGTTAAAAACCTAGAATCATCCTGCATTTCTTTCTCCCTCTCCTCCCCCTTTTTTGTTAGTCAGATTTTTTTTGGGGGGGGCTGCAAATAATGGAAGACTTCACTAACAGCAACGTAAACAATGAGAATGTTTGTTATCCCACAAGAAATCTGAGTACAGGGTGGTTCTAGGGTTAATTTACTAATGTCACCAATAACTCCGGTATTTCCAGCTTTCTGCTCTGGCATCTCAATAAGCTGGTGACATCTTCCCTCATGATTATGAAATGGCTGTAGCAGCTCCAAGTAGCATGTCTTCACATGACACTTTTCTAAGGCAAGAGAGGGGGGTTTCCTCCCACATTTTTTATCAGGAAGAAAAACCTTTCCTTAAAGCACCCTTGCAGACTTCCCGTTATATCTCACTAGCCTGGTGCCTAAACCAGTCACTGAAAGTAGGAAATGGAATTACCGTGAATGGTTTAGATTACTTTATATTCACCCCTAGGTCTGAGGGAAAGGTCATCTTCCTTGAGCAAGTGGAAGGGTGAGCAATTAAACAAAATCAGGACCCTGCTAGCAAAGAAGTAGAGGCAGGGGCAGGTAAATCTGTTGGACAGGACTACCTTACCCCACATTAGCATGTTCCATTACTTCAAACCCAGCTACTTCCTACCACCTCCATTCTAGTCCAAGCCCTCATCCCCTCATATTTTAGATGCATCTTGTAGTCTCCTAACTAGCTTCCTGCTTCTACTCTTGAACTTCTATCATGCATTTTCCATACTGCAGCTGCAATAATCTCTCTAAAACACAAAGTCGGCAGTGATGCTTTCTTAAACCCTCCCATTGCACTTGTACTAAAAGATATTTTCTACCAAGGCCCCCTTACCTCTGTGCTCTCGTCTTGTATCATATCTCCCTCCCTCACTCTTGTTTCCTCGAACACATGGGGCTCACTCCTACCTATGAACCTTTGCCCTCACTATTCTCTCTGCCTGGAGCACTCTTATCCAGATCTTGCCATGGCTGATTCCTTGTCATTCAGTCTCAGTACAAATATCAGTTTCTTAGAGAGCTGCTCTCTCCTAGTAGTAACCCTCTACCTGAAATTGTCTTCTTTATGTATTATATGTCTCCCCATGACATTGTCAGCTCCTTAAGAGCACAGACTCTTTTTGTCTCCCACTGTATCCCTACCTAGTGCTTGGTACATAGACATTCAATAACTATTTGAAGGACTTAAGAGTATTGACTGCCTCTTGTTTTATAACTTAGATACATTAATATGCTTTTAAAAATCCCAGTCTCTTCACTCTGTTTTACATAATACCCCTCCTTTAGGATCATTTTCTTTCCAGAGGTGGTGATGTCTAGGTTGACTATGAGATGCCAAATTTCAAAGACCAGTTAGGAGATGTCGAAGTGCTAGACAAAAGAGTTTAGGACTCAGCAAGCCCTCTGGGCCCTAGACACCTCCCTCTGGATAATAATTCCGCAGGACGATTATTTCTGAGGTCTGTGGCTTCAGGGATCATCAACACAGTGCGAGGCTGGGCTTTCTTACCTTTGGATTGTTGATCAACTGTATCTTCTCTCTTGAGAACTTGGCCTCTCAATTCCACGTAGGTGAGAGAAGACCAGTTTGCAGCCAAAACAAGAGTTAACTGTCTTGATATTCTGGATCACTTCCCTGTATACTTTCATAAGAAGGACTCTGTAAAAGCCCCTACCTCAAAATAACCCCTACCATTTGTCACAGTGATTGAAATTTCACGTTAGCAACTACTTCCTGGAAGGGGTTGCTAGGCTAAATCTGGCATTCCTCTTCCAAGTCATAGTTGATATCTGGAAGAGTGACAGGAGAGACGTAGCGTAAACCAGGCTAGGGAACATCAGGGTCCACTTGAAGTTATTGGTCGTGCATTTGAAGTCAGATCCATCAACTTGGTTCTGGGTTTTTCCATTGTTAAACTGGGCAGTACAGGCATGAAGTTGATGAAGAAATGGGTTTGTTTAGTCAAACAAGGCTGCTAAAACTACAGGGAGGCAAGGGAGTTGAGAAGTATGCAAGAGAATGATCACCACTGACCATGCAATTTAAGATGCAAAAGAAAGAAATAGAGACATGGGAGGGGGACGAGGGACAGTGACGAAAGAGAAGCACTGAACCTGAGTCCCAGATGAATCTTAACTCTACCACTAATTAACCCCATATGACCTTAGGCAAGACACAAGAGGCTTCAATTTCCTTTCCTTCATCATGGGAATGGAGGCCCCACCTTGCCTACCTCATAAAGTTGCTGAGGGACTCAAAGGAGATGCGGATGAAGCTGATTTAAGAACTACGAAGCAAGGTACAAATGTCAGAGATTAATATTTTTTATTTCATAATTTTGCCTAAGGACATAGGGTGACTCCTTCTATGGAGAAATCAGGACAAGTTAGACCAGTAGCAGCTTGCCCTGAAATAGGGAGATACACTGGCAAGTAGTCCCCAGCCCTGTTCATTAGCTTGTTTTCCTCATGGAGGACAACAATTCCGGACTGAGTACTTCAGAAAGTTTGTCTTGTTTAATCCTCATAATACTACTTCTCCCATTCTACAGATGAGGAAACTGAGGCAAAAAGTTAAATGCTAGAGGCAGAGCTAAAACCAATATTCTATGATGGACTGAGTTTCTACCCAGAAACCTAGATTGATCTCTTGCCGGAGGACACCTTATTTCTTGTTCAAGGCAGACTCTTCATAGCCCCACCCACACTCCACCTCACTCCCCTATTTGGGCCTAGGCCCAGGACTTGCCTGTTGCCTGGTAACCAAGTCAACAGGCCTGCCCTTCTGGGAATGTTTCTAACAACATTCCCACCCCGAGAGCAGACTAGAGAGTATAAGGAGACTGGCAGCTGTGAGTCTCTCACAGACCAGTCCCTGCCTTCCATCTAGCAGCAGACAGAAAGACAGACGACCCCAGCCAACCCCCAGCCAGGCAGCATGGTGAGCAGCGGTGGGGGACATGCAAGCAAGGGTCCCAGTGGGCCCGGGTGGGTGGTGTAAGGGATCTTTGGGAGTCTAGGTATTCATAGGGCTATAGTGTGTCAGTAAGTAAAGTGGGGAAGCGGAGAAAGAGTCTTCCAGATGTGAATGTGGCACCTCCAAGTGTGCTGGTATGTGGGGCATACACAGGGTGGAGAAGGACAGGGTGGTGGTAAGCAGGATATAGGGCTGAGCCTGGGCTCAGGAGCAGGACTGTTGAAAGGCTCTAAATTTAAGGGTAGGGAGTGTGGGGTAAGCAGGACTGCAGCAGAAAGTGTCAGCATTTTCCTACGAATCCTGGGCCCCATGGTATATTCGCTGTGGTCTCACTTCCCCTCTGTGAGGACACATCCTCACAGCCCTGCCTGTCTGCAGTTACACATCAGTGGGGAGAGGCAGAAGGAGGAGGGAGAGGGAGGGTGCTCCCATTTTTCGAGAGTTGGCTGGATGTGGGCTCATTTGATATCTTTAATGCATCTCCCTACCAGGCAGGAGAGAAGAGCAGTTAAGAGCTAGTTGTTCAGCCTCTCTGAGAGTCAGTTTCGTCATCTGTAAAATGGGTTAATAAAAAGCACTTACCTAAGGGGGTTGTTGTGCAGATTAAATTAGATAATACATGTGACGCACTTAGCACAGTGCCTGGCACCTAATTAATGTACGGGAACTAATCAACATAATGATAAAGCCTGCTGGTCTGGGTACCTGATTATACATTTTTTTTTACAGTAAATAAATAAATAAATAAAGCTAGAGCAACTGAGGCAAAGCAACTTGTCTGAGCTCATAGAGGGATGGGGCTTTGAGGCAAAGTCTACGTGACTCTAAGGGCTGAGCTCTTTGCCCCAAACCTGCTGCCTCACCATAAGGGGCATCATTTCCAGCATCTCAGGCATATCCAAGAGGTCACCTTGCATGGACCAGCAGTTGCGGGGATTAGGACAGTGTCTGGCTTTGTAGATAGAGCCTGGGTAGGCTTGGAGGTGCAGCAGCTGGCCCTGGCCTCACCAAGCGGTTGGTGAGCTGAGTCGGCCCTCCCTCCTGGACCTGGGGATTTCTGAACTCCTTGTCCCTCAGTCTCTCCCAGCTTAATTCATTATTGTCTCCTACTATGAGAGCAGGAATTGGGGGATGGGGAGTTGGTAGGGGAAGCCAACATGTATGGTGTTACCTACGTGTCAAAAAATGAACCAAACAATATGCAGGCATTCTTTCATTTAATCCTCATAGGAATTCTAGGAGGGGGCTCTTATTATTGCTCCTGTGTCACAGAAGAGGACACTAATTCTTGCTCAACATAAGTTGAGAAGTAATGGGTCTGGAATACAAGTGATTTATGGATTAATCCTAGTCTAAAAATCCTAAGAATCCTAAGAAGTCAAGGCTCTTATGTCATACAAAAATGTCGGTGACTTGTTAAATTTGTGGAGGAAACATCCTCATTTAAGATTTATGAAATATTTTAGACATGCAAAGAGGTATAAAGAATAATATAATGAACACCTGCTACCCACCTTAAGAAATAGAATCTCCAATTGCATTCACCCCTACCGGAGACAACTATTATTCTAAGTGTTAAATTTTCCCTTGCCTTTATTTTTTGCAACACACACACACACAATACAAAGATATATAGTAAATATATAAATTCATCTGTAAATGATACATGGTATTGATTTACAAGTTAACATTTTATATAAATGGTAGTATGTTGTATGATTTTTCTTAATTTTCTTTTTTTCCTGGTAAAAGTTTTCTGGGTAAGATTCTTCCTTGTAGTTCATTCACTTCTATTTCCAAATCATTCTTTATCCATCTTCTCCCATTAAAGGACACTTAATTGGCTTCTTTTCTTTACAGTGCTGTTGTGACTGATTTTGCACCTGTTTTCTTATTTACCTGGGTGAGAATCTCTCTAGAGCAAAAGCCTCTTCATCTTTCCTAGATATTGCCAAATTACTCTCCAAAAGAGATTTATCACTTTAGGCTCCTTCTAGCAGTGTGAATTCACACTGCTTTACATCCTCCACATTATGAAACCTTAAAGTTTTGAGAAATTTGATGAATGTGCTCACTTTGTTCTTAAGGTCTGTGGTAATTACTTCTCAAGCAGAGCTAGGAAACATACTCTTACATTCCACTTACCACACTGTCCACATCTGCTAATGCATGAAACTCTCCCTTCCTTGGACAGTAAATCCCTTGAGGGCAGGGACCAAATATTAGGTGTTATGTATCCCCAGTGTCAGCACAATATCTGGCACATAGTAAAGGCTCAATAAATGTGATGAAGCAAGGTCAAGCCTTCTTGATTCTCATGGGGCTTCCCAGGAAGGACACTGACTTTTCTCTTATCTAGGATCGAGCAGGTTACCCCAGGTTTGCTTCAGGAGCCAAGAGTTTGTTGACCACCTGCCCTGAATTATGCAGGAAAGACCTTTCTTCCCAGCCCTGCTGCACTCCAGAACCACGCACACCCAGAGAGGAAAGAACAGCATATGTGCATTCATTTCAGGCCCACTCTTTCCTTCCTCACTGGTATTTCTACCTATTACATGAATCCAGAATTCTTTTTGGCTTTTCTAAACCTCTTCCTTAACTCTGACCCCTGAAATTTCACTTGCTTTCCTTGCCAGTGGCCCCTAATTTCTTTCTGAACATGAGTGGGTGACTTTTGTACTCTGCCAGACTTATTTGATTCCCTCAACATTCCTCAAAATGCTTAGTCACCGAGCAAGACTCTATAATTTTAGAATTGCCCACATCTGCTTTTCCTGAGGGTTTTGGCTCAGCTACCGGAGTCAGTGCCACCAGTAAATGCTTAGACATAGGAGGTAGGGCAAGAAGAGCAAAGTCCAGAAACATTTGCCCTTGGCAGTTCAAGGAAAGAAGGCAAAAGTCATGTCCAGGCTTGATATGTTTCTCTCTGCTAAGGGTGTTCTCTGCCCTTTGCTCTCTCAGCGTGAATGCATCTCAGTCCACGTGGGGCAGGCCGGTGTGCAGATTGGCAATGCTTGCTGGGAGCTCTACTGCTTGGAACATGGGATCCAACCAGATGGGCAGATGCCCAGCGACAAGACCATCGGAGGATCGGATGACTCCTTTAATACCTTCTTTAGTGAAACTGGGGCAGGAAAACATGTGCCCCGGGCGGTGTTTGTGGATCTGGAACCCACTGTGATCGGTGAGTGATTATCAGTCTCCACCATAGCCTTGTCCCAAGTACCACAGCCAGTCTTTATGACTAGAGAGCACGGGAGTTTGTGGCTCCAGGTGCTGCAGCCAATTAGAAGTCCAGATCTGCAGAACCACCATTACTCGTCACTCAGCTCCAGAGTCTCAAGGTCACTTCACATCCCTTTCATTTTCATTTAAGAACACTTAAAGTCAAGGGCAATGGCAATAACCTGAATGGGACTCCTCCAGGGTAGAACTTGGGGCCTGGAGACCCCACCCCTTCTGGGTACCCTGGGGCTCTGGGAGCCAGGCTGCAAGAGGAGAGGGGCCTAAAACTCTGTTTATTACAGATGAAGTTCGGACGGGCACATACCGCCAACTTTTCCATCCAGAGCAGCTCATCACAGGTAAGGAAGATGCTGCCAATAACTATGCCCGAGGCCACTACACCATTGGAAAGGAGCTCATCGACCTGGTGCTGGACCGGATTCGGAAGCTGGTGAGAGAAGGGCTGAAGGCTGGGGAAGGGGGAATCTGGATTCCTGTTATGAGTGGTCTGGAGACCAGATGGGGAAAGAGCAGCTTCAGCCATTGGGAGAGCCTCCTGGAGGAGTTTTAAACACACAAGATCAGGGCCCTGCATTCTGATCAGGGGAGGCAGAGTGTAGGCTCCAGCTTGGAGCTGAGTGTCTTATTTATCTCCTATAGCAATGGGTCCCATGCTGAGGAGAGCAACCATCAGGGAAAACCTGTCCCTGGGCTGTCTAGCCATGTTACAGGGTCCATAAGCATTCCAGAATATCACCTTGTGCTGTAGGGATGTGGGCGGAAGGCCCTGTGAAAAACAAGGATCTAAATAATGCCAGCCCAAGGCTCTGTGATGGACTTTGGCCTCCACCAAAGATGAGGATCTAGTTCCTAGAAGGCCTCCAGAAACATCTGAAGTTAATCTGAGGGAAACAGTATGAAGCTTGGTGAAGCTGGCAAGTTATAATGATAAAAAGATCATGTCCCAAGATTCAAGATAGCTGTCTATTAGAGACCTCAGGGGGTTTTAGAGAGAAAAAAGGAGCAAAGAGGAGAGAGCATAGGCCTACTCTATGAGATCTGTTTTGCATTCTTGGAAAAGTCTTCCAAGGATTTTATGAAACTTTTGGGAAATTTGACACAGCACAAAAGGGTTCTTTCTTACTTGTCAGCTGTGCTTCCCACTCCACATTTTTTCTGCACATTCACTTTCTAGGCTGACCAGTGCACAGGACTCCAAGGGTTCCTCATCTTCCACAGCTTTGGGGGTGGCACCGGCTCCGGCTTCACCTCGCTCCTGATGGAGCGGCTCTCTGTTGACTATGGCAAGAAGTCCAAGCTGGAGTTCTCCATCTACCCAGCACCCCAGGTGTCCACAGCCGTGGTCGAGCCCTACAACTCCATCCTGACCACCCACACCACCCTGGAGCACTCAGACTGTGCCTTCATGGTGGACAACGAAGCCATCTACGACATCTGCCGCCGCAACCTGGACATCGAACGCCCAACCTACACCAACCTCAACCGCCTCATCAGTCAGATCGTCTCCTCCATCACCGCCTCCCTGCGCTTCGACGGGGCCCTCAACGTGGACCTGACAGAGTTCCAGACCAACCTGGTGCCCTACCCTCGCATCCACTTCCCCCTGGCCACCTATGCACCCGTCATCTCTGCAGAGAAGGCCTACCATGAGCAGCTGTCAGTGGCAGAGATCACCAATGCCTGCTTTGAGCCTGCCAACCAGATGGTGAAGTGTGATCCACGTCATGGCAAGTACATGGCCTGCTGCCTGCTGTACCGTGGAGATGTGGTGCCCAAGGATGTCAACACCGCCATTGCCTCCATCAAGACCAAGCGTAGCATTCAGTTCGTGGACTGGTGTCCCACGGGCTTCAAGGTTGGTATCAACTACCAGCCACCCACTGTGGTGCCCGGGGGTGACCTGGCCAAGGTGCAGCGTGCCGTGTGCATGCTGAGCAACACGACCGCCATTGCCGAGGCCTGGGCCCGCCTGGACCACAAGTTCGACCTGATGTATGCCAAGAGGGCATTTGTGCACTGGTATGTGGGTGAGGGCATGGAGGAGGGTGAGTTCTCTGAGGCCCGGGAGGATATGGCTGCCCTGGAAAAGGATTACGAGGAAGTGGGCATAGATAGTATGGAGGGAGAGGGAGATGAGGAAGGGGAGGAATACTAGGGCAATCCTTCATGTCTGTCCTAAATAAAGTGCTGTGGCCTTCTTGTCTCCTGAATGTCTTTTTCTTTTGGGAATAACCATGAGCAGAGGACTTCTCCCTCATGAGAGTTAGTAAAGCTGGTATCTCAGCCTGGAATCCAGAGAAAGCAGACCCGATTTTAGATTTCAATTAAAAGTGTAATTCTAGGAAGAAGAATGGGGGCCAAAGTGGGTAAAACAGGGAATGAGGAGCCCGATCCCATCTGACCTTGGAAGCTAAGCAGGGTTGGGCCTGGTTAGTACTTGGATAGGAGACCACCTAGGAAGACCAGGTGCTGTAGGCATAAAAAATTTTTTAAATGAGGATTGTAAGCTAACAAGGTCCTTGCAATCTGTGAAGTCAACAACCAAGGGATGCCTCACTAAAAAATTAAAATAAAATAAAATAAATAAAATAAAATAAAATAAATAAAATAAAATAAAAATATAAAATAAAATAAAATAAAATAAAAATATAAAATAAAATAAATAAAATAAAATAAAATAAATAAAATAAAATATAAAATAAAATAAAATAAAATAAAATAAAATAAAACAGGGAATGAGGGAGAATTTATCCTAGAGAAGATGCAGGCAAGTGAATGGTATATTCATTCTTTGAGTGAGGGGGTAAGAAAGGTGATAAGGGTGGGGAAATTTATGCACTTGCTCCGTTCTACAATGGGTTAAATCTTTCTCCATTAGCATGAACTCTCCCTGCACTTCCATGTTGCACACACTTGGGCTGCAGGGTCAACAGAGAAACCCCGGGGCAGAAGGTGAGGTGCTTTAAGTTGCATGTGTGTGAAGTTGGTCCAAGCCTCACAGAGCCGCAATAAGAGCCTGGTGAGGCCAGAAAGGTCTGAAGTGCTGCCTTCGAGCAGTCTGATACAGCTGATATAGCTGGTGCTCACCTTATAGATTATGGTTTTGTCTTCTTCAGGCAAGAAGTCTGGGTTTAGAGAGTTCAGAAGCTTGCATTAAGGCAGAACAGTGGCACAGTGGCAGCAACAATAAAAAGATGGCTGGGGTGGGGGTGGCGTGGGGGCTTACCTTCCAGTAAGCTCCATCAACACTCTGCTTTTTGATAAAAAACAATTGACACTTTTTTTCAATCCATTGCCCGTGTTATTCAAGCACAGCTTCAATCCCCTACCTGCAACAGTATGGCTGCCCCTAAAATCTTTGTATATGGACTTTCTGTAGCCCCTGTTTGGTTCTAAGAATGATTTAACCATTGGAGGAGTTAAAATTTGGGCAGCGCAACCCCACTCCCAAATTCGGAGAGATCCAGTGCTCAGCGTTGCCCTCCACTTGGCGGTTCCCACAGTCTCCCTTTCCCAGGATTGAATGCTGGGAAGGTAGTCAGCAACACCAAGGAGCTGCTATACCTCTGGGGCTGGAGGTCTAGGGGTGAGATAGTGATGGCAGAGCCTTGAAGCTGGGATACCAGGTTGGAGCTGGAGCCTCAGTAGAGCTGCCCAAGGGGAGAAGTAGGGACTAAGGCGGGAGGGACATTTGGCGGGATTCAGAGCCATGGAATAGACCCAATCATTGTCTGAGATGCCCCTGATTTTGAGAGAGGGAGAGAAATACCCTGGCTTCTTCCTTCTTCCCACTTTCAATCTTTAGCCAGCGACTCCCATTGGCTGAACCTAGATAGAAACTAGTTGGCCTAAAGGAGCTTAGGAAAAATGGGATGCACCCTGTGAGATAATGAGCAGGACAGGAAAGGTGGGGGAATGGATCTCAGAGAAAACAGGCAAATATAACACGTACCAGCCCTGGAAATGGAGTGACTCCTGCCCTTCCTTATCTGGAACCCATCACCTGTCCCTGTCACTTTTGTCCCAATAATTACTTTGTAGTAAATGGAGGATAAAGTGGAAGGAACTGGGTGGTGGGAGGTTTACAGAAAAAAAAAATGGGCATGCTCGGCATAGCAGTCTCCTCCTTCTGTTTTGGAAGCATTTGTCCAGAGACAGCAAGTGTTCTCAACTCCAATTTGAGGATTTAAACTCACAGGGAAAGCTCTATCCTATGAAGAGAAGGTGTGCATATGTTTGTGCGGTGGGGGTGGGGTGGTGGTGGGGGTGGTGGGGGTGGTGCATAATTTAATTCAGAGGGAGTATTTGAGGATATAGCTCAGCTATATCCTCAAATCCATTTATTCTTCCACTTAAAAGGACTGAATTCCAAATCTCTATTTGACTCCTGTGTCTTTTTCTCTCTCAACTGGTTTCAAACTTGGGAAAGGAAGAGCGGTTACTTTGGGAGCCCTTCAAACCCCAAGTAACAGCTGTCATTTATTGAGCACCTACTATGAACTAACCCCTCTATCCACATTATCTTGTTTAATCTTGAGGTAAAAAGTGTGTGTGTGTGTGTGTGTGTGTGTGTGTGTGTGCGCGTGCACTGGAATAGAAAATTCATGAGAACAATGCCCATTCTCCTCTCAGCTCCAGAACGTTGCCCAATATATGTTAGACACTCAATATTTGTTGAATAGACTTGTGAAATTAATGCCTATTTTACAGATGTAGAGACTGAAGCTCAGAGAAATTATAGACTTGCCCAAGGTTACTCAGCTAGTAAAGGGAGGAGTGAGGATTCAAACCAAAGTCAGCCTGAGACAGAGCTTATGCTGCTGCCCTCCTCTTCCTCAGATGGCCTCTCCTCCTGCCTATAGCAGTTCTAGGCACCCCTCCAGACATCTCCTCTTCTGGGTCTGCCAGGTCCCCAATTCTCAGACAGTGACTCAGGTGCCTCAGAGGCAGGGAGGAGAGTGACACTCCTATTGACACGCCCCTGCCCAGGCACTCTGGTGGAGGGCATGTGTTGGTGGGGTGGTGCAGGGGACTCAGCTTCTAGGCTGAACTAGGGCAGAGGTGTGTTTGGGGCCGGGTTTCAGGGTCATCAGTGCCCTCTTGGAAAGCCCTTCCCCCCAGATGAGGACTTTTGAGAGGTCAGAAAAGAGGCCAAAAGGGAGGTGAGTCTTCTATGGCTGGGCATCCAGAGAAGCAGCCAGGCTCCCCTCCTGTCTGCTGTATGAGCCAGCCCACCCTGGACATCTATGAGGCCACCTCCTCTCAGATCCCGAGAGGCTGCCCAGCTAGAAACTCTGGTGGCAGGCACCGGCAAGCCTAGGTTGTATGGGTGTGGAGAGGTAACTACCCAGACCCCCATGGGGCAGCTGGAGCACCACCCAGCCTGGCTCCTGGGTACTTCCTCAGTGCAGGGGAATGCTTTCATCCCTGCTGCTTCTAAAACTAGACTACAATTACCTTCTGCAGACTGGCACAAGAGACAGATTCTCAGCCTCAGAATCTGCCCGATGTATTTCTTCCCTCGTCCCTGATGTGTCAGGAACATGCCTGACTCCAAAGCTTTGTTCTCACCATTCTCTCCTTCTGGAATGCTCCCTCCCCCTTCTTTTCTCAATGTTTCCATTCCTTCCAGCTTAGGTCATGGTCACTAAGAACCCATCCAAATCTGGGGAGCTCTCCCTCCTCTAGATTCTCCTGGCACCTACTGCATCTCTATCACCGAATTGGTACTTGGCATGGACGGCTTTGTATGGTCGCACTTAGCCTCTTGCCAATATCCTATTTCCCAAAATAGATTTTTAAAAATTTCTGTATGTATTCATGCAGTTATTTTGTGCACATGCATCAGAATTCAAAAAATACCAGAGAGATTTACAAACAGCAAAAATAAGTCTATACAGTGAAAATATCTCCTCTATTGGTTGCCCTCCTGGCAGCCACCACTGTCAACTTTTCTGTTCAGACACATCTACATTTTTACTAATGTGTGTATACATGTATAAATACACTTTGTTCTATACTTGGTTTTTAACGTAACAATAAATCTAGAAGATGGTCCATATCAGTACATGTAAATATACCTCATTCTTTCTGGTGACAAGACAGTATTTTACTATATTCTATTTTATTCCATTGCTTAATCAGCCTGCTATTAATGGGTATTTAGGTTGTTTTCAATTCTTTGCTATTGAAACAAATGTTGCAACCTTGCACACACTTCTCTGCACACATGTACAACCATAAAGTATTAGAATTAAAATTGCTGCTCAAAGGTTACACACTTTGCTTTGATATACCCCCTATTGCTCTCTGTAGAAATTATACCAAACTACCCACTCCTTACCAGCATATGAGAATGCCTGTGCCCACACCTTGCCCATTCTATATATTAAACTTTCTGATCTTTGTCAATTACCTGATAAGTGAAACAGTATTTTGTCACAGCTTTCTTTTATAATTTTCATTATGAATGAGATTGAGCATCTTTTAATGTTTAAAAACTAGTAGTTTTTATTCTGTGAACTGTGTTGTCTGTGTCCTGTGCTCATTTTAAAAAATGACAGTTTGCCTCTTATTAATCTGTTAGAAATAACCATTTGCTAGATGCATGTAATAAAATTTTCCCCAGCTGTCTATGTCCCAGCTAGATTTTTATCTCCTAGAGTACAGGGACTGTATTCCTATTCTTAACATAATATCACATACAGCTAGATGCTAAACAAATGTCTGGAAGATTTTGGAGTGACCTAACCTAACTTATTTCTCCTTCCCCTTATACCAAGATCAGTCAGGACTCTTGTAAAAAACAGAAACTCACTCAGGCAAATTAAAAAAGAAAACACACACAGAGGGAGATGTTGGGCAGGCCACAGACTCAATAAGAGGGCTGCCAAACAAAGCTCTGCAAACGGGTAGGCACCAAGGAAGGCTGGGTAGCAAGCACTGTAGTCAAGGTCAGGGCACCGGACAGCCTGGCTAAAAGACCCCTGTCTCCTCTACCCACTGCTGTGAGGCCCACTCCCATACAAGCACTGAGGATGACATTTCCCGCTCCAGACACTAGAGGCCGTGGCTGGTTCTGCCGTTGCCATTACCCCCGCAGAAATGAATTCTCAACTGCCCTAGCTTCTCTGTGACTTGCTCCAGATTCAAAGTCCCAGTGGGAACTTCTGACTGGCAGAGCTTATGTCTTTTGGCTACACCCTTGGAGCCGAGAAGTCTGGAAATGCAAGCGTACAGGCTTTGTGGCAGGTGGTGGCTTGCCACCCAACAAGGCCTAAGGAATGGGAACTCCCCAAACAGAGGCAGGAGACTCCAACTGTGGACAGCCAGAGAAACCGAACAAATGCACACCACCCTCTTTTCTCATGTCTGGCTCAAGTCCTTCTCTTTGGCGAAGCATTTCTAGGTCACCCAGGCTAAAAACACTCTCCTGGACTCACAAAACCATTACTGCTTGGGCCAATCATAATGTCAGAGAGAGCACCACACCTTACCTGACTTTCAAACAGCCCTAGGCGTTACTTGTAGGGAAGAAAAACTGAGTCTTCTGAAGTTTCCCCAAGTCATACACAGGTTACAAAGCCAGGTCTGTTTCCAAAGCCTGGAGTTTCCCAGTGGGCTAGACTGAGGGCTGGTATCTTATCAAGTTAGAGCTCTGGGAATGCAGGGATTGGGCTACATTCTTTTTACATTCTGGTAGCATCTACTATGTAGAAGATGCTCAATTAATGCTTGGTGGATTGGCCCAGATGACATCCAACAGGAGCCAGTTCTGGAAAGTTCTCTGATTTTCTCATGAAGTCTGAGCCCAGGTGAAAGAAATCTATTCAGGATCATTTTATGAAGAAAAATCTCGAATCCAGGAAATTTTACTTTTCTGTTTTCCTTTTACCTTTCAGCCCCACCTCCCCCAAATGTGTCAAAACTGTCAGTAAGAGGTTTGCTGTCTGTTTATCCAATGGTTATTTCTGAACTCCACCCCTGCCCTAGCACTCCAGTGAGGAAAACGACACCACCTCTGCCCTGTGCACTTTACATTCTAGTGGGAGAAGGGAACGTGAATAAAATAATCAAACAAATCAATGCCAATTCACGGCTCTGACAGGAGGATGTGTGCTCGATACAGGAGGATGCCATGAGATGCTCTAAGACGCAGCTCTGCCCTCTTACTATGTTGGGTAAGTCGGGGGAGCCTCGTTTGAGGACGGGCCACACAGAGCTGGGCCCTGAAGAGGGGGGAGGATTTAGGCCCAGAGGGGGAGCTCAGTCTTTGAGGTGGTGACTTGCTCCCTCCGGGATGAGACACCACCGATCATCATCGAGCCCGTTCATGGGAAAGCGAAAGAAGGACCGGCGGCCCCCGGAGGGCTGGTCTGCCGCTGAGTGCGTCACGCCGGGTGGCACCGGCCGCCTCCTCCCGAGTCCCCGCCGGGGATGACGTGGTCCCGGCGCCGCCTAAAATAGCTGGCTCCGCCCCCCCTCCCGGCATCCCCCGCAGCAGCATCGCCTCGCCCCGCCCCCGCCCCCCGTGTGACCGCCCCCCCCCGTCTCTAGTAGTTTCCGCGCAGCTGACGCGTGCGGCGCGCACCGCGGGGCCGGCGCGTCCTACGCAGCATCCGCGAGCCGGGCCGCGGCTGCCAGACGGTTCCCGGCGGGGGGCCGGGGCGGGGGCGGGGCGCCGCGGGAGCTCGGGGACTCCAGGCCGAGGAGGTGCGGCTCAGGGTGCCCGCCAGGCTGCGTGGGGCGCGGGGGGGCCCGATCCGGGCTGCAGAGTTATGAGGCTGCGATAGCGCTGCCCGGGCCTGGGCACCCAGATAGCTCGGGGCCCCGGCCTGCGGGGGCCCTGATAAGGCTGCTGGAGCGAGCCCGGCCATCCGCCCCGGGGCGGACAGTCCCGTGGGCTCTGCTTCCCCCCGGGAGCGCCTCCCGACACCCCGAGGTGGGGGTGGGGGGGCTCCGGCCCCAGGAAGGGGCCCTTGGGACTTTCCGCCTGACTCGTCCCTGTCGCCTGCAGCCCCCCGGAGTTGACGAGTTGCCATGGCATCCTACTATGAGATCCTGGACGTGCCGCGGAGTGCGTCTGCCGATGACATCAAGAAGGCGTAAGTGCCTCCGCTGCGCATCACAGAGCCTCCCCAGCCCCCGCCTTCCAGCCCCACCGTTCCAGAGGCAGTGCAGGGGGTCTGGGGCTTTGACACCTGTAGGGAGGAAGGAGACCTCTGGATGAGTAGGAGAAAGTCCATAGTGTGAAGTCCAGCTGGGAGCAGCACTGTGGGTGCTTTCCAGCAAACGATCCCTTCTTCTCCCCTCCTCCCCTACCCCAACCCCCAGCTCCTAGGTGTGGGCTTTCTCAGGACCTAGTGCAGAGATGCCCAAGGGGAACCAGCGCCCCTGTACTCTCCATGTCCACAAGTAGCCCTTGATCTTTGCAAGCCTCGGGGAAGGGGTTGGGGCCTTCTCTCCCTCACATTGTCATCTGCCAACACAAGTAGTCCTACCACTGGCTGCAGAGGGCAGATGGGGGCTCCATTAAAACATGGCAGCAGAGGCAGTCCCAGTAGCTGCGTGGACTGGGCTGAGTGGTGAAAGGACAATGGTTGGCTAATGGGAAAATGGGTCATTCTGTTCCCCGGTGGGCAGTGCCAACACTTGTGCCCTGACCGTCCCCTCTGAACCCACTTCCTGCAGGTATCGTCGGAAGGCTCTACAGTGGCACCCAGACAAGAATCCGGATAATAAAGAGTTTGCTGAGAGGAAGTTCAAGGAGGTGGCGGAGGCCTATGAAGTGCTGTCGGACAGTAAGGCTGGGGTCAGGGCAGGCAGCACCCATCTCTCCCGCTTCATGCCCCATTACGCTCCTTCCCAAAGCCATCTTACCACCACCCTAGTCTTTTTCCATGCCTTTTGTACCCTGGCATTTAAGTGTTGCCCTCCCACAGGGACTTTCAGAACTTTTCCCCTTTTTTGCTTCAAATGAGTACCTACTATGTGCAAAGCATCTTTTTATTTTTCCCATAATCCCCTGTGCTTAGTATCTGCTTCCGGGGATCTGGTAGTTGTAGCATGGATCCTGACAGAGGGAAAGATGCAGGGCAGGAAACCAGCGTATGCTGAGCCTCCTCTGTGCCAGGCAGTGGTAGTTGTAATCACTATGAGTGTTCACAGCAGGATTTATCACTCCCATGTCACAGGCAAAGAAACTGAGGCTGGGAGAAGTGACGTAACTTGCTGAAGGTCACAGAGTTGGAATATAAATCTAGGTCTTTTATTTACTTATTCAAAAACTATTTGTTGAATGCTTATAGTGCTGGGCCCCTGTTTGGTACTGGGGAACAGTGGAGGACAAACAGGCACTATCCTTGTCCTGAAGGGTTTAGCACATCTGATCAAGGAAGATGGACATTAACCAATTAAATGCACAGACAAGAGTATTCCAAAGGCAGGTAGCAGGAGTAATGGACACTGATTTTGTTACGATGGTCTCAGAAAGAGTTGTCATTTAGGCTCAGCTCTGATCAATAATAACTCAGTAATAACTGGCTAACATTTGTGGAACACTTACTCTATGTCAGTCACTGTGCTAAGCCATTTTTGTGGGTTATTCTGTTTAATTTGTGCACAGCCCTGCGAGAGAGGTGCTATTATTGTGTCCGTTTTACAGAAGAGAAGCAGCCACTGCGTAAAGGGCTGTGCTGCTGCTGAAACCTATAGCCAAAGTCCCCTTGTGCACCTTGCTGTCCTCCAAGTGTCAGTCTCTGGGCAGTTCTCTGAGGGTCTTAGCCCAAAGGGGAGACCAGCATCCCAGAGGGAGGAAGAAATGATCTAGTCTCTCTTTTCAGAGCATAAGCGAGAGGTCTATGACCGCTATGGCCGGGAAGGGCTG
This sequence comes from Cynopterus sphinx, assembly GCA_030015415.1. Taxonomy (NCBI): domain Eukaryota; kingdom Metazoa; phylum Chordata; class Mammalia; order Chiroptera; family Pteropodidae; genus Cynopterus; species Cynopterus sphinx. Next base: position 194,536,959 of record CM057379.1, read on the forward strand.
ACTGGAGCAGGTAGGTGGAGCAGTGGGTCAAGGAGGAGAGGGGGAGGGAAGATTCTTGCAATGGATCTTCTCTTGGGGTTCCTAGCCATGCCTGAAGGGGGGGTCCCTTGGTTCAGGCATGCCCTAAACCTCCTCATCCTATCTCTCCAGGAACTGGGCCATCTCGGGCAGAAGCTGGCAGTGGTGGGCCTGGCTTCACCTTTACCTTTCGCAGCCCCGAGGAGGTCTTCCGGGAATTCTTCGGGAGTGGAGACCCTTTTTCGGAGCTCTTTGGTGAGTGGACTCAGGAGACCTGATTAGCTCGACCTCCCCATCCAGGCCCACCCTCTGTCAGCTAGGAGAGGGAAACCAAATTCCACAGACTGAAGATTTTGTGGGGGCAGATCCAGTGAGAGCTGGACAGAACCTTACACAGGCCCGAGCTCACATGACCCTGTAATGACACTTCAGAGACTCGCCTTATTAAACGACAACAACAATACTGCATTGTTAGACCTTCACAATGACAGTCATGAAAACAAGACTCAAAGCATCATGTGACAGGAGTAATGCCATTACAGACAACAACAGATATCCCTTTTTGGAGTGATTACTATGAACCCTGTGAGGCAGATAATTTTATACCCATTTGCAGATGAGAAAGCTGAGGCACATTCAAATAACTTAGAGTCACACAGCAGGTGGCAGAGCCAGACTTGGAGCTGTGTCTGCCTGACATTACACCATACTGATCATCTTCTATAGAAAGAGCTGTCTGTACCCCTACCTCCCTCCCCCATTGGACAGAAGTTACTAGTGAACTTTTTTATGCTAAATATTAAAAAGGAATTTAATTCATAAATAAGTCCAAGCAGGAGAAGAAATCAGAAATGTGCCCAGTTGCTTAGCAGCTTATATTTTTAAATTCAAAAGCAGGGTTCACACATTTTTGAGGGGAAATCTCTTCACCAGAGGATGGTTAATCTGATTACTTGTTGCAGATGACCTGGGTCCTTTCTCAGAGCTCCAGAACCGGGGTTCCCAACACACGGGCCCCTTCTTCACCTTCTCTTCCTCCTTCCCTGGACACTCTGGTAAGTGCTGTCTGTTCCCATTTTCGCAAGCTCTGAGTCCTGGAACCCCTCACTTCAGCTTGTGGCTTTTTCAAGCCTTCTTTCTGGTGCATCTGGAGCCCTCCCCCTGGGCAGCTCTGTGGGGAGAACCCACAGGTTCCTGGCCCATTGTGATTGCAGCTTGTTGCAAATAGCCCCTGTCTCATCTGACCTCTCCTCCTTCTCCTCTGTCCCAATGCCAGATTTCTCTTCCTCATCTTTCTCCTTCAGTCCTGGGGCTGGTGCTTTTCGCTCTGTTTCTACGTCCACCACCTTTGTCCAAGGACGCCGAATCACGACACGCAGGTGAGGGCTCCTCCTGGGACCATACCGGGTGGGTGGGGAGCTGCATACAACTAGAAAGTCAGCCCCTTGAGGTCAGAGCCCCATCTGTCCTGCTCACTGTGGCATTCTAGAGCCTGGACAAGCACCTGCAAGACTCTGGCATGCCCTCTAAATGACCCGTGCTGTCTCCCACAGAATCATGGAGAACGGGCAGGAACGGGTGGAAGTGGAGGAGGACGGGCAGCTGAAGTCAATCACAATCAATGGTGAGGAGTGGCTCTGCCACCCAGTCCCTGGCAGGAAGCTCGAGCCTCAGGCTCCAAACTGCTCCCAAACTGCTCTTGCCTGAACTCCCTTGGGGCAGGGAGGGAGTGTCAGCCACAGGCCAGACTGGCAGGATCAGAGATGGTGATCACAGGGAAGGGGGCCAGGACAGGGAATTGAGGAGTCTCAGAGGGCCGGCTAGTTGCCGTCATCATTAGTGGGGTGCCTGGCATTTGCAGAGCGCTTTACTATTTTTAGAGTCCTCGCACACACACCAGAACCCCTGCATTCTCCAACCAGCCAGGAGGAAAGCAGGGCAGTTGGTGTTCACCGTTGTTTTCATTTGCAGAGCCTGTGCCTCAGCACAGCTAAATGGCCTGTATCCCAGGTACCCCCAGGCCCAGGGGTCTATCCTACTTAGTAAGGGGAAAAGCTAGGAATGAAACTCAGGACGCAGGATTCCTGGAGCTGAACTTTTTCCACAACACCTGGCTGTACATGGTGGTTACCATGGTTACTCTTTCATGCCTGCTGACCTTGCGAACATGACGCTTTTTTAATTATTGGAGTAATTTGACAATGTAAGCACTCTCAGCATTCCCAGTTTATAGATGGGGAAAGGGAGGTTCAGGGAGGTTGAATAACTTGCCCGAGGAGAGAGCTCATACTTGCTGGAGCTGAGTACCTGCCTGTGCTCATAACCACTATGGTATGTGTCAAAATGCATGTGTGCCAGTTCCAAAGGAGGGGCTGGAAAGGGTCAGAGATGTCAGAATTTCCCTGGGCTGGGCCAGAGGGCCTCATGGTGGGCATGACTCCTGCAGGTGTTCCAGATGACCTGGCACTGGGCTTGGAGCTGAGCCGTCGTGAGCAGCAACAGTCTGTCACCTCCAGATCCAGGGGCATGCAGGTGCGGCGGACTCCTGCCTCACACCCCTCTGACAGCGACCTCTCTGAGGATGATGAGGACCTGCAGCTTGCCATGGCATACAGCCTGTCAGAGATGGAGGCAGCTGGGAAGAATCCGGCAGGTGGGCGGGAGGTGCAGCGACGACGGCTGGGGCTGCTCAAGGCCCAGTACCAAGATCCGGGCATGGGGGGTACCCATGAGGGTGCAAGGGGTGAGGCAGCCAAACCCAGCTCAGCCCCAGAGGAGAAGGCGCCTCGCTGCCTCATCCTCTGACTGCCAGGCCCAACTCACCCCAATTCAGGCTGACCTGGGGTCCTGCTTGTTGTTGGGAGAGCAGAGAGGGGTTTATTAGATGGGGGATTTCTAAGGGGCATCAGTGCTTTGGGGCAGGCCTTTTGTGCCTAGGTCTTCTGCCACCTGTGTTGCTGATGATGTCAAGGAAGGAGGACTTGGCCTGGGGTTCTCTGAGGCTGAATTAGCAGCTACGCTGGGGAGTCTCAGCTCTCCTGGTCTAGCTGCAGACACCCCACCCTGGTTTCCGTGCAGTGTTGAGCTCTGACTGTCTCTGTTGCTTCCCTTCTGGTGCTGCTTCTCCTTCCTCACACTCTCCTCTCTGCAAGTCCCCGTGGGCCGCACCGCTTGCTTTCACTGCCATCTGGCTAGGACTCCCTTCTTCCTTCCCTGAGAAGGCCTCAGTGTGCCGAGGAAGATACTGTGGTCGATAGGGCCATAAGGTCTTCCGGGGAGGCTAGCTGGGTGGGGCGGGAGCCTCTCTGCCGTCCAGATTCGGAACCGGAACCCACTCCTCCTCCCTTCCTCTCGCTGCCTCAGCCTCAGGACTAGGCAGAGGTGAGGCTGGCTAACCCTGAAGAGGTGGGATAGGGCCGGGGTGCCCCAGGAGGGAGGTCTAGGAGGGGACTGTGCCCCATCCTACTTCACCATGCATCAGGGCTCAGGGAGAGGCCACAGGGCTAGCCCAGGTCTGCATGCTTGGCACCATCCTCCATGGCTTGCTGCTGACCCTCTCTCCTGTCACCCGCCCCCACTCTCTCCCCAGATGTGTTCTGAGCTGGATGTCCGGGATCCAGAGTTGCTGCACAGTTCCAACAGGACAGCACCTACCCCTGTGCGCTGGGAAGGGGACCCTCCTTTCTTCACCCTCACCCATGCAGAGCATAGAGCCGGGCCTGGGTGGTGGGTGGGGACTGGGTGGGAAGTGTCAGTAGTCTTAGCCTGAAAACTCTTACCTGGGTGTTTGATGTTGTCTCTTGGGGACTACAAGTCCCAGAATGCAATGCACTCTGCCTCATTTCCGATTGATCATGCTTGGAGGAAGTGGTGCTTGGTTGTGGAGCTGTGCATCTTGGGACATGTGGAGATGTGGAGATCCTACCATCTGATTCGTCCCTGGCAGGGGTGGTGAGGATGTGGATGAAGGGGCCATGGTCCGAGCTTCCATTCCCCTGACATCTCTTGCTAGCGCTGGATGCATATCAAACCCTTGTGGCCTCTGGGCAAAGCTCTTTTCCTGTGGGCAGTACCAGGGTCTGAGGAACAAATTTGGGCAAGATGCTAAGCAGGGTGTAGACGCAGAAGGCTGTTGGGGTTGGCCAGCAGAGAGCTTGAAGGAAAGGGCCTGTGTATATGTGTGTGTGTGTGTGTGGCTGGGATTGGCATGTGACACGTCCTCTGGGCATGTTGCTGCTTATATGGCTTTTCTGGCCTCTGACCCTGATGCCCATTCTCTCTCCAACACCACAGCTGAGCTGCCTCTCCTCCTCCCTGCCTGGGGAGTGGTGGAGCCAGGATTTTGCCAGATCCTATGACACTTATCTCAGAGACCTATCAAAGCCAGCTGCGCTGAGCTCAGACCAGAGGGAAACACTGGAAATCAATAAAGCTGAGTTTTGAGAGCTTGGTGGTGTGCTGTATTCCTATGCTCTTCCTTTCCAGGGATGCCCAGGGGACCTGTGGAACTCGTCGGTGACAGGCCTCCTCATAATTGCCAAAACATCTACAGGTTGCAAGCCTTCACAACTGACAGCAGATGCCCCCTCCCCAAGTATGCTGTGGAATCCCAAGAAATGCTCACGTTCTTCTACGCTCGTCTCCTGGGGCTCACAAATGGCTTGCCCTGGGCAGCCATGTTCACCAACAAAAGGTCCCACCACCTGACACTCCACAGCACAAGTAGGACCAGACTAAGGTGTAACTTGACTGAAGGCGTGGGGACAGCAGAAAGTAGGGAACATGTGAAAACCTGTAAAAGTGTACTCCTGAGGTCTGCACACTGAACACCTGCACAGGGTTCCTTAGCCCAGAGCCAGTGGCCGGTCTCAGAGGACTGCTTCCCTGTGAGAGGAGTGGCACGAGTCTGCCCCACCCAGGAGCTGAGGTCCACAACTCATCAGGCTCCAGGGAGGAGAAAGCCAGGTACCTCTCTCCTCCCCATCTCCAGACACCTATAGAGCTGCCCTTCAAGCCACAGGACAAGCATCTCTGCATTGCCAAGCAGTGCAGTGTGGCTTCCCACCATCTCCCTCGTTCCAGGATAAGTGCTTGGCTTCATCTTCAATAGCCAAAGGGCTCATAGTGTATTTTCCTCAAAAGGAGGAAGCAGCCTTCCCTGAAAGAATTTCAAGCCTCTTGAGAGAGAGAGAACCTGCTGGAAGTTTTTAAATGGTTATTTTGCCAACTGCTAGCCTTGGAGATGTCAAACATACAGGAGTTGTGTGCACCTGGGCCAAGCCCAGGTGAGGCATGGGGGCACTAACGGCGGGCTCGCTGGTTCGTTCTCTCCCTGTGCAGGGCAAATGGTGCTCACTCTGTTTTTCATGTGAGAGGACTGGGCCTTGGCGAGGTAAAATGGCCTTACCTCTCAGTAGCTCCAGGCCCAAGGCTCTTTCTGCCTTATTTCTATGTCCACTACCTTTGTCCAAGGATGCTTTATGACACATGAGGGCTCCTCTGTGACTATACAGAGTGGAGGTTTCTGGGAACCAGGAGGTGGGGGAAAGAAGAGGTGTCCCTTGCCCCCCAGTGAATGCCTGTTGGGACATCTCACAGGCCTGGTCTACAAGTCACTATCAGGGTTTAGCTAGTTTTGCTTAAGAGGTGCAGGCACTTGGCCTATACCTTCCCCTTTCAGTCCTGACCTCAATCCTGCACAATGAACATTACTCCTGAGGCCCAAGGGCACAACGCAGTTGTCCTAGAACTGAGAGGAGAGCAGGAAAGAGGTTCAGCATGCCCGGGTTCGAATCCTAACTCCACCTCCCACAAGTCGTGTTGCCTCAAACAGGTTCTATGCCACAGTCTCTGTGAAGTGGGGCTAATAATTGTCAGAGCCGTCATGAAGGTTAGACAGGTGAATGTACATAAGCACCTTGGAGCCTGCGTGCTATAACAGGAAGCACAGCGCAGAAAACCTACGGCCTGGTCATTAGCTCCCATCCAAACCCTGGAGAGCCTGGCTCTGCAGCCAGGCTCTCCCATCACATTCTGCATTCCTGAGAAAGGCCTGGCTCCAGACTGAGGCTGAGCCTGGCGTCTGGAAGCAGAACAGACAAAAGTGTGTAGGAGTCCGGGTTGCAGCTGCACACACAACACTATCTTTATTCACAGTGATACAAAAGTAGATTTTTTGAGAAATGTTCTCTTGTGCCAGAGGGAGAGCTAGTTGAGTGGTATGTAGCAGGAAGGCAGGGGGTTGGAAGAGGAGCTCTGAGGGAAGGGTCAGGAAGGGCAGGGGCCAGCATGTGGGTCTGGGAGGCAGAGCAGGGGGCAGCAGGGGCTGAGAAAGCAGAGGCAGGGGGAAGCTGGATGTGGTGGTCCCTCCACCCTGTTCTGTCCTTATTAAAGGGTGGAGGGCGCCCACACACATTGGGAGCATCCAGAATGGTGAGAGATGGGGGCCAGGGAACTCCGGGAGGAGAAGGCTCTGGGTGCCATGACTTTCTTCCTCCTGGCTGGCTGCCAGCTCCCCCATGGGACATCCTGGGCTCTGCATGCATGTGGCTGGGCAGGCCTGCCTCTGCCCTCTTCTCCTACCTTCCTTACACACTCCTTTTCGAAGGGCCAGGCATGCCCAGGAAGGGCCAAGGTGTGGGTGGGGGACTGAGGAGTGGGTACACAGATAGATGCTCACACAAGCAAAGAGAAAACGGAGGCTGGCTGCCCACTCAGGAGCTTCGCAGGGGCTCACTGGGGTAGGGCCTTCAAGATGGCATTCACTTCCTCCGCCACAGCAGTCAGGGCAAATTCAAACTGGTCCTGGAAGGTAGTGAGAGGACAGTCATGGCAGGCCTGGCCTCTGTTCCAGCCCCAGGGGGACCTTTGGGAAGGAGAGCTGGGGAGGTCACTTGGCAGAGGGGGGAGCACTCCTGGGGGAGGTCCAGAGGCTGATGGGAGAGGCAGGCTGATGCCAGTTTCCCTGGGGAAGGGTGGCATTGAGGGTTGGGGCAGGGGGAGCAGTCACCTTAGAGCGAACAAGGCCAGGCCGCTGGTCACGGACATGCTCCAGGGTGGCAGCGATGTCAATCTCCTTCACTCCTGGGGATGGGGTGCACAGTACTGCTCAGGGGGTGTCCATAGGAGGATAGGACCCAGAAAGTCTGGGCCATCCTGGGGCGGGAGGCTTGGAGGATTAGGCAAAGCCGGGGCCTGGGCTTCGGGCACTGTGGGAAAGGTCCTCACCTTTTGCCATGCGGTTCAGTACCATGTCGATGAGGATGTAGGTGCCAGTCCGCCCTGCACCATCGCTGAAACAGGAGAGGAAGACAGGTTCAGCTCAGCTCAGGACCCAGCAGAAAGGGGAAGTAGAGGAGACACTGCGGAGCCACTCGGGTTGGCTTGGAGAGGGTGTGAGTGAGCTGAGAGTGAGGGCCCTCAAGAATTGGGCCTTGAGTTGGGAGCCTGTGGCCCACGGGTATCACTTGGGCCGTGGGCCATGAGAAAAGAGAGTCCTGGTCCAGATCTGGGGTGGAGGCGGCTGAAGGAGATGGGAACCTGTTCCCAGTCTCTGGCCAGGCTTTTGTTCAACCCTTTTTTTGTGTGTAAATGGCCAGATGGTAAATATTTTCAACTCTGTGGCAATTGTATAGTCCGTCACACATGCTTTTTTTCTCCCCTTTAACCATTAAAACAATGTGAACACCATTCTTAGTTCCCAGGCCATTAAAAAAAAAATCATGGTATGCTAAATTTAGCCATGGGCTGTAGATTGCAGGCATCAAGGGGACAGGCAGGAGTGTGTGTGGGGGATGTGCACAGGGAGCAAGGACCAGAGGGGCAGGAGTCGGGAAGGCCTCGCCCCAGGGCCCACAGACCTGGACTGTCCTGTACCCTTCTATCCCTACCCCTGTCCCACAGCCCCTCTCCACACACCTGCAGTGCACAATGATGGGGCAGGAGCGGCCTCGGTAGCACTTGTTCACTTTCCTGCAACAAGAAATGGGTGTGAGGGTCAGGGGGCACCAACAGAGGGAAAGGGGAATCGAAAAACACACCTCCGGGCCAATCTCTCTCTTTTTCATTTTCTCTCCACATGGCCAGAACAGAGGAGGGAAGAGGAGTTATGGCTGAAGGCAAGGAACCAGGGATGGCGTGGGTAGCACTGGGCTTGCCTTGTTACTTACAAGCTCTGTGCCCAAACTGTTCACCTGGAACAACTGATTTATCCTCTTTGAGCCTCAGTTTTCTTACCTGTAAAATGGGGATGGTAATCATAGTAACTTCCTTACCATGGTTATGAGATAATCCATGTACAGAACTAAGTGCAAGGTCTGGCACTCAGTAGATGCTCAATAAATGGCAGCTACTGTTAATGATAATACGTATGAACAGCCACCTCTGCCAGAAGTCCAGAGAGGACAGGCTTCTGGCTGTCCTCAAGTGTGTCACTCTTGCCACATCCCTGCTCTGCCTTTCTGCCCTCCTCTACAACTGCCCAGGCTGTTCCCTTCCCTGCACAGGCTCCCTTTAGTCCTCATCGGCTATGAGGTCAGGTAGCCCTGGGCACAAAGTTCCTTAGGCCAGGGGAGGACAGTCCCTCAACTCTGAACATTGTGCTGCTGCCTGTCCTCCTGGATCAGCCTCACCTCAGCATAGTCGCTCTGTGGTTGGGCCGAATTCAGACTTGTGATCCATTTGGACTTCAGATACTTCTCTACTGCCCTGACCACAGCTCAGCAAGAAGCAGGGGATTTCTCCCTCCCTCAGTGGCCCAGTCTAACCTGCCCTTGTCCCTTATAACATTCTTGCTTTTAGAGTCACCTGCGGAATCCTGGTACCTTCAGTGGGCCAGGACTAGGAGGATCTTCTTAGGGATTAGCAGATGGTTTCGGGGGCATCTTGGAACTTAGTGGTCTGGCTCCCCCATGCTTGTAGGGACCAGGTGATTTTGGATAATTTTACAGAATCCACATGGTTTCCTGGCACATTGGCTTGGACGTCAGAGGGCTGGGGTGGTTACAACTTCTGTTAAGAAGTTGCAACAGTGGTTCCTAATTGTTTAATAATAATGATAATAAATAGTATCTAGAATAAATTGAGCCTTGTTATGTACCAGGCACTTAAACTAGATTTTATCCTATTGACCCTTGCAACAACCCCCTGAAGTACAAGTAAGGAAACAGAGGGAGGTCAAGGAACTTGCTAAGGGTCAATTTCTGGGACTTTAAAAAATTATTTTGCCTTCTCTCTGGTGGCAAACTATATTTATTAAGCAGCGATTAATTTGTTCTGGGTGTCTATATGCCAACTGAGTTTACATAATTCTAGCCTAAAGCAAAGGAACATAACCTTTCAGCTTATCTATCTATGAGCCTTAAAATGGGTCCATGCTCTACAAATATTTTTAAAATGTGGAAAACGGGAAATAGCTCTGATGCCCCTGGCATTGCTTTTAAGAAACAATGTGCCTCAGGCCTCAGGGGCCCCAGTTAGAAACCATTGTTCTGAGACTCAGAAACTACCCCTAGGTCCTCACCCAGCTCTACTCCTCTGCTTTCTGCCTGGTATCAAGAGACCTCACAACACCTTGGCAAGGGGCAGAGAAGCAGGAGGAGGCCACAGTGCAGAGGAGGCCTCTGCCAGTGGTGGCAGGCTTCTCAGCCACCTGTTTGGGGAGGGGAAGGCAGAGAATACTGGAGGCCTGGCCTGGCTGTGGTTTCAGTGTCAGAACAAAGTTAAGTCCCGCCGTTAGCTTCCGATCCCAGCCCTCACACTGTTCCACTGAGTGCCCCCAAATCCAGAGATCCCCCAGCACTCCCTTTGAAAATATTTGTCTCATCTCTGTGTCCCCCCAACCCCCAGCTCCCCCAGCAGCCTTTGGGATGGTCCCTGGGCCCATAAGTTCTGTCTGTCCTGTTTATGCAGCGGCCACACCTGCCAATGATCACTTTTGTGACTATGCAACTGGAGTGAGAATACTAGCTGCAGATCACAAAAATGACACTGGCAGCTGTGAAAGAGAGAGAGAGAAGGGAAGAAGGGAAGAGGGAAGGGCAGAGAAGGGTAGACAGAGACAAGTGGAGACACAGAGAGGGGGACACAGAGACAGAAAAGGCAGAGATAAATAGGCAGAAATGGGAGGGAGGTGGAGAAAAAGGGTTAGGAAAGGAAAAAGACATAACAAGAGAGGTGCAGAGCGAGAGAAATGGGATAGAGGGCAAGTGGGACAGAGAACGTGACAGAGATAAAGAGATGAGGGGGAGAGAAAGGGTGGAAGGTAGACAGAAGAAGAAAGGGAAGGGAGGGAAAGAGTAGGAAAGCCAAAGGGAGGAAAATAAAAATAGAGGCAAAGAGATAGAGAGGGATAAAGAGGGGGAGAGATGGGCAGGAGTGGGTAAGAGGTAGAAAAGTTCAGCAGACACAGAGAATAGTGCTGGAGGCCTAGAAGAGCAGGACAGGAGAAACAGAAAGGAAGGTCAAGAGGCAGGAGCTGAGAGAGGGAAGGAGGCAGAAATAGGGTGAGCCCTTATTGGGGGAAGTGGGTACAAGAGAAAGAGACAGACGGATATGCGGGGAGAAACAAAAGGGGCCCGAAATGGAGACAGCAGGACATCAGAGAGAGACAGCAGAAACTGAGCTGGACCACAGGAGAGGAAGGATGCTCACAGCAAGACAGAACACCAGTCCTGGCTGGGCGGTGTCTAGGGCCGGGGCAGCTGGAGGTCTGAGGATGGGCTCCGGGACTTTGGGGGGCTGGGAGAGCGTTGGGGAGTCCCGTCCCCGGGCCCCGGCTCTCTCCCCTGGTCCTCGGAGCCTCCCTGGCGGCCGGTCCAGCCCGGGCCCTAGGCCAGCATCCCCGCAGCATCCCGCAAGGGCTCACCTGCGGAAGTCCAGCAGCGGCCGGGTGGAGGCGGGGGTGCCCTCCGCCGGCCAGCTGAGGAAGTGGAACTGCGTGAGCGTGCGCGTCTCCTGGGTCTGCACGTTCTTCAGGTAGAAGCTCCGCACCAGGAAGTCCTCGCACCAGATGTGCTCCGACACCAGGTTCACCTGCCGAGCAGCGGCGTCTGGGCCTCCCTCCTCGCCTCTGCCCGCTCGCCCCTTGGCCTCTCCAAACCCTCCCCGCCTCCCAGGCTGCTTCAGACTCCAAATCCTGCAATGTGCTCCCCCCACTGTCCCAGCTGTCCCCATAACCTTAGCTGTCTCTGTCACTCATCTACTGCTTGGGACTGCTGGTGGCTTTTCCACCTAGACATAACGATTGTGAGCTTCTTGAGGCCAGAGTTTCTCCTTCCTCGTCCTCACGGTCTAGAAAAGTGTTGGCGCTATCCACACACACTTTGGTGAAATTCTGATACTCTGATTTTTTTTCTTTAACATGAGTAAGACAAATTTCAAAAAAAAATTTAAAAGAAGCTGTGAATGATGGAAAATCTACTATCTAGTGCTCATCTGGTGATGAAAAGCTTCTATGGTGCTCTTACCGTCCCTTGTCCTACAGGGGAGTCATCTTCTCCCATTGGTCGGGAATCTGTTCCTCCCTCTCCTGCTTCTCCTTGGCCTGGTTCCTTCCAACCTGTCCTCTCTCCCAGTGAGAAAGTTTGTTTCTATTTTTTATAAGTCACATATGTGACTGATGGTATTTCTTCTTTTGCTTTGGCCTCCGGGGAACTCAGACTTAGGTTGGGCTTAACTGCAGTAGGCCTTGGTCTTTGGGCATGCTTATCTTCCTTATCGTGCTTTTTAGCTTCTTACCTCAGTTTAGGCGATTTTATAGTTTTATTTCTGTACCTTTCACGATGGGTTCCTGCAAATGCTCTTGGGCACTAGACTGGACACACATGCACATATAGGTATATGTATTGTGAATACTGGGCATACATGTGTATATGCATATGTATGTTTATATACGTCCATATTCATTCATGTATGAATGATTCCCAACCATTTTCCCCACTTTCATTTTTCCCTGGCCATGGGGTCTTGCTGACCTCATATATGTGGTAGAGGGAGGAGCCCTCATCTGGCCAGTATCGATCACACTGCTTGACACCATCCTCCACCAGTGGGGTCAGCATGACAATGACAGTGCAGCCACTCTCCCACACCATCTAGGGACAGAGACCCAGGTAAGCTCTACTTTAACATCCCTGGGACCTAGTTGGCCCTGGCTGCCCACAGGGCCCCTGGTCCCTGGAGAAGCCCTCCCTCCAAGAGCCCACCTGCCAGAAGTCTGAGATGGTATGAGACAGCGGGCCCTGTGTGGCTATGTAGGCTGGCATCCGAGGGTCGTGCTCAATCTGGGGCAGAGAAGATATATCATGAGCCAGAATGGGAAATGCTGTTATAGAGAGACTTGGTCAAAGGAAGTACGCTGGAGTCTGAAGGAGCCTGAGATCCCTTCATTTCCACTCTGGGATATCAGGCCCCACAATTCCAGAGCCCCGGGGTGGGGGGTGGTGATTATGTGGGAATGGACTGTACGAGAGGAGGAGGAAAATGGGGCTGAGGTGGGGGCAAGAGCCAGGGCCACTCACAATGGGACTGGCGTTGATGTAATCACTCCGGGAAGGGCTGCTCTCCACCTTCAGCTTGATGCGGGCATGGTCATCTGCACAGACCCCGCATCCCACCCCACATGCCCCACTAGTCATTAGGGTCCTGGCACTTCTGCCACTTTTAGCCTGAGCCAGGAGCCCAGCCCCTTCCCCCAAGCCCTCCAGAGCTTCCAACAGAAAGGAGCTGGGCCAGGCATGCCAGCAGGACTCACTCACAGGGCAGGAAGTCGGGGTGGCGGTTCTTTTTGATGTTGCTCTCCCCCTGGGCGGTGGCACAGGTATTGGGTTCTGCCTGGTAGGCACACAGGGCTTGCCACTCCTTGGCCAAGCGGTCCTGGTTCCGCAGGTGGTCCTCCATGTATGCCTGCAGAGACACCACAGCCTGGCTCTGGCCTGCCTCTCCCACCATCCTGACCCCTCAGCCCCTCTGGGTCCAGGCCTGGTCCTGACCAGAATCATGTGTCCGGTGGAGATGTCCATGTTGGCCTGGGCAGGCTCCTCGCACCAGGACGGCGTGCTGCTGTGGGAACTAGGGCTGGCCTGGGCTGCGTCGCTGAACTGAGAGGACACGCTGCTCACCCGAGAAGGCTCTGGTGGACCCTCCGCCCGATTGAACAGGGACTTTGTAGCCATGTGCTGGCGGCACAGGTCCTACAGAGGAAGGGTCAGGTGGGGTCCCAGGGTTCCCTGAAGCCTTTTCAACAGGGTTCTGGGTTCAGTTCTGAGTCCCTAGGTTCACCCTTGATAGATTTGAATGATACTCATCTCCTCTGGGGTAGGGTCTCCTGCCCTGGCCCTCGTCCTTTTGGGGGCTGTTCTGCTTGGGTGGTGCCTATGACAACCTCAGATATTACAGAGTTGAAACTCAGAACCCCAGATTGTAGCACTGGAAATAAGCTAGGGACCATCTGCTCCCAACTCCCATCCATCCGAAATACCCCACAACACCCCTCCTGGCGCTCCTCCAGCGCCAGCCAAAAAACAGTCCAAGAGATGGATGATCACTCCTCATACAACTCCCCACCTGCACCCTCGGTGAGACTCAGACTCCCGAACCCCTTCTATTCCCTCTCCTCAACAAGCTTCTGCAGCTGCACACCTGGTACTCCAATGTGGTGTCACCATGGGCACCCTCGGGGCCCAGGGCTGCCAGGCGCTCCTTGTCCCGCTGCCGCGCATGCTGCCGCACACACAGAGCCACTGCCAGGGCCACCAGCAGCCCAGCCACGCCCGCCAGGGCCACCAAAGTAAGCACCACTGAGCGCATGGGTGGGGCGCTGTGGGCCTGTCGGGGAAGGACTGCAGCCGCCTCCTCCCTCTGTGGGAACAAGGTTAGAATCAGGGGGTGGGGGGCAGTGGTGGGGAGATGTTTAGGAGACGCTTCTGCTCCTTGCTAGGATACCTCATGAGGCAAAGCTGGGAAGGCAGGGGCATGGTGGGACAGGCAGAAGGGCTCAGATGGACCCAAGATCCTCCTTCTCAGTCCCGACTCAGCCACACTGCACTGCTGGGTACTGAATGGGGGACCCCCACCAGGAGTATTTGTATTTAAAAACGGACATAGAAAAATGGAGAGAGAACCCAAGGAATCAAGTAATAGGATGTGAGGCATCAGTGTTGGATGCAGAATAGAAACATTTTTTGAGTGTAATGTTCTTTCTGTGTAAGGTTGTCCCTTAGAAATCAGAGACTGCTCTGAAGGCTATGGGCATCTCAGCTAGCTCTTGCCAAGCATGCTGGCTTCCTAGAAGGGGGTTCCGGCAGGGAGGAGGGGCCACTGCAGCCATCTGCAGGCCAGAAAGAAAACTGCTTGGAGGAGGGCTGCCTTGGAGAAGCCGGTGGGTCAGCCAGGCACGCTAGGTGGCAACTCCTCTTCTGTCGTTTGCCTGGGTCTCTTGTGGGCAACGTCAGTCCTCTGGGGCGTGACTGATTCTTCAGTTAGCTCATACCTGTCCCACTCCCGTCTGCAGGATCTGGAGCCCTGTCTGTGTTTCCAGTTCAGACTTCACCAGCTCTGCAGGGAGTACGTAGGTCAGGCTCTGTCTAGCCCCTACGTGGTCCCCGCCCCCATGGCATGGTATACCAGGTAACAGGCATGGCCCCATGTGGGCTTGGACTATTTCAAGGGGAGCATCAGCCACGGGTCTGGGTATATCCTACTAGGGCAAAGGCTGGGGCCAGGGCAGTAATTACCAGCTTGCTGGGTCACATCAGCCAAAGACAGGTTCTGTTCATTGTGCCGGATGCGGAAGGTGAGGGCTGGCCCCACCACACTGCCGAATAGAAGCTATATTACTACCTCACCAACCCTAGACCCCAGATTCTAAAAGAGAAACCAGCTCTGACCCTATCCCCATTAGAGGATGGGGCTGGAGCTGATCAGAGATGCCCTACAAGGGTGTTTCAGTCCAGGGAGACACTGGACAGGGACAGCAGCAGGGCTAGGTGTGGCTGTAACAGCTGGGAGCATCTCTGACCCCGCCTTGGCCCCTTACCTAGTGCTTGTCTTCCCCTTCTCCCCTAAACCCCTGTAGCCACCTCCCCACTCAAGCTGTTTTCTAGATCCCCGCCTCCCCAGACATCAGCCTCACCTGATGTTGATAAAGCTTCCTGAGGACATGTGCACATGCTCAGCCAGGATCTCCAGTAGCTTCACTCCTGCAGCCAGACTCAGGGGCCTGGAGGTGGGCAGCAGGCAGAGGAAGGAAGGTGGGGACCCTCTTGGCCACTTTCTCTTGAAAAAGGCCACCTCCAAGAGTACAGGGCAGCCCTCCCCCTTGTCTACTTCAAGCTGGGTTTTTACTCTGCCTCCTTCCAGGCAGGCCAGCCCAACCCCCAGGAGACTGGAAGCTTTCCCCAGGCTGCAGCCCTTACTTCTGGTCAGTGACAATGTAGCCATACTCCTCTGCTGATGGCCGATCTTTGGGCTGCCCCGTTGCCGTGAGTTGGCTCTGGCCCAGTGGACTTTTCTTCTCCAACAGGACAGGCGTGGCAGGGAGAGCAGCAGCTTTGGGGAACTCGAAGGATTCAGGGCTCAGCACCTGCTGGGCTTTACTGGAGGTGGGGCTGGCAGTGGGGTAGCCATGCAGGGAGGGTGTAGGGGGTGGAGGCTCCACTATGTCTCCGCCCTGCACCTGCTCCTCCATTGTCTGTTTAGAAGAGAGGATAGAGGGATGGTCTCTGTACACTGGAGCGGGTGGGGGGCTCTGGGTCCACACCCTGGACTCTGAGCTCCTTGCAGTGGAGCTTAAGACTTGTTTTTCTTTCTATCCCAGGGCCCAGTGCAGGGGATAGTGCACCCGAAAAAAGTGAGCCAAGTAGATGAATGAATAAGTGGAACACAATCAGTGATCATTTACAAGATGGGACTGGAGTGGGGAGAATCTCTGAAGCACCATTAGGGTAGGAGGTTACTAGGTGGGCAATGGTTTTTAGACTTCGGTTTAGCCATGAAATCTTAGACCTCCAACACGCAAAACAGATAGAGCTCCTCAAGTTCCAGGGGCGTCAGGAGGCTGCCAGCTCACAACCGCCCTCTTCCCCTAGGGATCCTCAGAGCATGGTCTCAAATGATCGTATTGGAAAAATCAGTGAATCAAGAATTCTAGTCTCTAGTCCGAGTTCTGCCATCCACTTGAAGTGAGACTTAGACAACGACTTCCTCAAGATGAGGCATTAGTGGATACGGACTCTGGGTCCTGATCCTGAGGTTTAAATTTTGGCGAGGGAGTTTGCTGCTGTGGCACTAATGGGGAAGGGCAGTGCTGAAAACTCACTTTCTTGATGTCAGCTCCAATGTTCACAACCTCTCCTGTAGAGATAGGAAAAACAGAACTCTGGGCAAAGGGCCAAGGCCAAAGTCCACACAACGCAGGTGGAGAAGGGCCAGAGGCCCAAAGCCTGTTACACCTGCTGTGGTCACCTTCCTCTCGATCAGTGACCAAGACCCCATCACTGGTTTCACGTTAAGCGTGGCCTCATTGTTTCTGTGTTCTGTCTTAGAATTCATTATTTTATTAACTCTTCCTCTGTCATTGTCACACTTCTCAAAGCTATTTGTTTATTCCTCCCTCACCACATAAATTATTGGCTTCTCCTTCAACTTGGCCAAAACCCGCTTCTAGTCCTCACTACCATCCACCCACCCTTCTTGGTGCCTTCTGATTCCTGGTCACGCCCCCTTTTGGCTTATTTTTCATTACTTCCACCCTCCAGTCCTCTCCTGGTCTAACTCTTCAGCTCATCACCTGCCCCTTTTCTTCCTGCCTTTTGCTGGCAATGACCCCATGTCTTGGAAGAACTCCCCTGCCTGACCCTGACCCTGACCCTGACCCTGACCCTTCCCTTCCAGGCTGCTCCATTTGGTCTGAGGGATGGGGCAAGCGACCTCCATGGAACTTCAATTGCTAGTCTCTGCCTGGACACTCACCCATGTTTCGTCCTGTGCCCTTGGGCAGCAGCTGCAGCAGGGTCGAGAGGGTGGAGAGCTGCTCAGGGGTCAGCTGACGCAGCTCCACCCCATAGCCTGCCAGCACAGCTGCCAGTCTCTGCAGAGTCACATCTGCTGGGAGCCAGACACAGGGCTAAGGGCTAGTGGTGAGACGAACTTGTGGGATGCAGATGGGTGAGCTGGGGGTGGGAGTGGACTAACACATTTAAGAGCTTCTTCTCAAATACTGGCACAGTGATGCCCTCCCTGTCCAACATTTGTCCACACTTTGGGGAAAAGATCTTCCTGGAACAGACCAAACTTCAGGTCCACTGTGGACATCTTGACTCTCCATCTGAAGGAGAGTCATATTAGCTCCACCCCCAACTGTATCCCCACTGCCTACCTAGTGCCTGGCATAGATCAGGTTGTCAGTAGACATTAATTAAATGTATAAATGGCTTTAAGGACAAATTAACGAGTGCATGGATGGTCAGGAAGGATCCCCAAAAGCAGCCCCCATAGGCAGGGAGTGGATGCTGAGGACTGTTACCTGGCTGCTCTGCTGGGGAAGGAGGCTTCTCCCCGCGACCCTCTAGTCCTTCCTCCTCATAGCCCTCTGAGGAGTCCTCTGCCCGGCTGCTGCCCCCGTGCTCTGGCAGCCTTGGTACCCTGGCCCTGTTGGGCACTGGCAGCTCCTGGGCTAGGTAGAGCAGCCCTGACTCCTGGAAAAGCTGAGCAGGAGAAGGCCCTGGAGGATCCCCATAGGGGTGGCCAGGATGAACCCCAAACATGCCCTTGGGGGCAGTTCTGCTGAAGAGGGCAGGGGGTTCGGCCTTGGGCAGGGGGCCAACACTGACCATCCCTGGAGAGCTCTCTGAGCCCTGGGAGCCATCTCGGGAGCCAAACTGTGGGAAACCAGAGATCCAGGTAAGCAGACATTAGGGGTAGGAGTTTGGGGGAGGGGGAACTTTTTAGGGCTCACCTGATGAAACAGGTAGGGCTGTAGCAGGGCAGGTTCATAACTCAGGGCAGAGTGGGGGGGCCGTGGGGGCAGCAGCAGATGCTCCAAGAGAGGGGGTAACAGCTCAGCCTGCAGAGGGTTCAGGGGCGAGCCTGCCCCAACTCCATCCCCACCTGTTGCAGGTCGAGGAAGCCGAGGCTGGGCAGCAGGGGTGGAGCCAGTGGGGATGCCCTGTAAAAGCAGTTCCCCAGCAGGTCCAGTTCTCCTGGACACCGAGCCAGACCTGGGGAGGAAAGCAAAATGTGTGTGTGTGTGTGTGTGTGTGTGTGTGTGAGAGAGAGAGAGAGAGAGAGAGAGAGAGAGAGAGAGAGAGAGAGAGAATTATGTGTGGCAAGGGCTTATGAGGCAGAGCTGGTGAGGCCATACATACTTAGCAGTGCAGAGTAAGTCTGACCTCTTAAGAAATGAGGCAGCCTTAGGGGAGGAGAGAGTAGCATGGGGAGGGATAAGAGGGCCAATCCTGGGCAGAGTTCATTGTCTTCCTGGTAAGCATGCCTGGGTCCCCGAAACAGCAGCAGAGGCTAAGGAAGTATGAGGCTAGGATGAAGATGGGGGAAATGGGAGCAGGGAAGGCAGCAAGGAACCTCTCTGGATGAATGATGGTCCCATTTTGCCCCCTTGTTCCTTTGTGTATGTCCCACACCTGGCACTCCAAGCATAGGTTTAAATATTCAATATTGTACCCTCCCACTCCGCCCCCATCTTCACCCAACTCTGCCTTCTTCATCCTGGTATCATCCTCTGAGCTCCATGCCCCATTTACTTTTCTCTGCTTTACAGGGTCTGAACAATGCCTTCAGAGGCCTAACTGTAGGAGAGGCCATGTCTCCTACCATATACAATTTCACACAGTAATGAAACTAAACATTAAACAACTTCAGTCCAACAAATGACTAATTTTCTCATGATGACTCCTTTGATACTTCTTTCAAAATGCTACATATTTTCACAACATTTTTTTAAGTGCCTCTGCTTTGCTGGATTCCCCAGGGATGACCTCATCTCCTACTGGGTGTGTGAGCATGTCACGTGACCATTCTTGAACTCTTTTTACCCATGCCCCAGCCTGCTGACTTTGGTGTCCATGTCCCTCCCGCTTCCCTCCACCTTTCAGGAAGATCACAGACCTATCAGCTTTGCCATGCTAGAGTGGTCAGAAAAGGATGCTTACCTGTCCCTTGGATGGAGCTCTGGAGGACGAAGCCTGGGGATGCGTTCCATCTCCTGGGAGATCACATATTGGGTGAGGTCATCGTGCCAGGACAATCCTGCCAGAGGACGGGATGAGATGAGGTTGGCTCAGAACAGTCTGAGGGCCCAGTAACAGGGACCAGTAGGGGTCAAAACTCTGCAATATTTAAGTTTGACAGAGCAGAGGGGCAGCAGAGGTGTTCCGGAGACCTTGTGGGTGATCTGAAGTGTCCTCTTTCCACACTCAGGAACAGATTTTGAAGTCAGACTGACTCTAGTCAGACTGGGTTTAGATCCTCTGCCACTTACTAATTGTATGATCTTGGGCAATTTGCTGAAACTGTCTGAGCCTCAATTGTAGGGTTTATATCTTCTATGATCGTGATACTTAAAATAACACAATATAGAACAGTTATGATAGTGCCTGTCACATAGTGAACTTTCAATAAATGCTGCTATTATTATTATTATCAAAATTATTATTTCTATTCATTTTGTTGACCCTGAACCTTAGTTTTCTTTATTTGTAAAGTGGGAATAATATATATATATATATTTAATGGAGCTGTTGTGAAGAGCAAATATGATGAAGGAAACAAAAGTGCTTAGGAAACTCTACAGCACTATAAACCTGTTTTAAACCACCACTTCCTCCTTCTCGATCATCATCATCACATCATCATCATCATCATCATCACCACCACCACTATCATCTCATCCTGAGGCAAACCTGTTTGACTTTCCCATCATGAAACTCCTCCCAGGAAAGGTCAGTCACCTACTCTAGAGGAGTAATTTCCCACTCTCCATCTCTACTCCTTCTTCCCTGATTCTGGATTAAGTCTGTACTGCTCTTAACTCTTAACTCCTTTCTGGGATCTACTAGCATCCATACCTGCCTTTATGCCTATTAACATTACATGAACTGTGTTCCTAATTAAGACTAATTCCTTCTTTTGAGCACTATATTTCATCCCCTACCACCAATTCAAGAATATCTCCCCCACATTTCTCCCCTGTACACTACATCATCATCTCCTGTTCTCCATGGAATTATTCTCATTAGCATACAAACATGATGAAATTTCTCCCATCTTAAAAAACTAATGCTTGATTTCACATTCCTCTCCATCACCTCATTTCTTTGGTTTTCTTTATAGCAAAATTCCTTGAAAATGTTATCTGTATTGGCTATATCCAATTCTTTTTCTCTTGTTCCCTCTCAACTCACTGTATTCAGGCTTTTATTCCCAACTATTTGATCAAAACTGCTCTCATTAAGATCACCAATGACTTCTGCATGTCTAAATTCAATCGTCAAGTCTCAGATTACATTTTACTTAACCTTCCATCATCATTTCGCACAATTGATCACTTTCACTTGACTTCCATAACACCAAACATTCTTGTTTTTCTTCTACCTCACTGGATCCTTCTTCTCAGCCTCCCTTCTTGGCCCCTCTCTTTCTCCTGGTCCTCTTACTATTAGAATTCTCTAAGGCTTTTTTTCATAAACTCTCAATTCTTTGGTTATCTTACCCACCTCATAGGTTTAGTTACCATCTACAGATTTAAAAAAATCCAAATTTATTTCTCTATTCTAGACCTCTCTCTCTTTCAAAATCCAGTCTTATGAACTCAGCTACCCACTCTATTTGAATGGACATCTTAAACTCAATATAGTCCAAATTAAACACCCTTTCCCTCAAGCTGACTCTTCTGCATAGTTAGTGACATCTCCATCAACCTAGTTGTTTAGTCAATAAGACCTGTGCGTCATCCTTGACTCTTCCTTTATTTCACAGTGATGCCCAATATTTTATGAACTCATGCTCACTACCTTAAAAATATATGCAGAATTCTGTCATTCTCTACTACCCCTCTGCAACCACCTTGGCCCATGCCATATTTATCTCTTACATGAATTATTGTGGTAGCTTTCAAAGGTCTATTTCAATCCTTGATTCCCTATATTCTATTCTCAACACAGTGGCAAAAGCGAGCCTTTTTAAAGTAGAGGTGAGATCATGCGCCCCTATGTTCAAAACCTTGTGGTGGTTTCCTCTTTTACTCAGAGTTAAGTCAACATCCATCCATTCTCCTATAAGGCTCCATAGTGATCTGTATCCCTTCCCCACTTCCTACTTGACCTTATCTCTGTCACTCCTCTACAGGCACACCATAGAAGTGTTCTCCATGGTATTGATCAAACTCATGCTCCTATCCTAGGATTTGTGTTCTAGCTCTTTGGTCAGCTTGAAATACTCTTCCCCAGCTTGAAACAGCTTTACCTTCCTGACATCTTTTTTCAAAGTTCATAGTCTCAATAAGGTCTATCTTGACTGCTCAGTTTAATACTGCAGCTTCCCACTTCACCATTTCTGATCCCTTTATCCTGCTATAATATTTGTTTTTTCCATGGCACTTATCACCTTCTAATACAGTATTTATTTTATAATTTATATAGTGTATTCCCTCCCCTCACCCGGGAAAGTTAACTCCAGCAGACATAGATCTTTGTCTGTTTTAATCCCCGATACATCCTTACCACCTAAAACTATGCTTGCCACAAAGTAAATATCAAATTAATAATTGTTGAATGAGTAAACTGGATAAGTGGGGTGTTCTTCTGGCTGGGGACTCCAGAATTCATGGCTCTGGAGCACTCAGACAGTTCCAGGGAGTAAGATGGTACTAAAGAGATGGATGCTAGTCTCTTCCAGTGACATCTTCTAGAAGCCTCCTCTGGACTCCTCCAGAGAATCTAAGTGTGAACAGCCCATCTCTAGGGTTCCACTCCAATCCTGTCTTGCCTCCTTGTCCAGCAAGGTCTGGGAAGGTAAAGCTTCAGGAGTGGGCATGATAGGAATGTTCAATGAGAGAAATCTTTAAGTCAGGTGGCCCCTCACTTCCCCACTCTTATTTAATCAAGCCCCAGTTTCTCTCCCTCGTGCACCTAGACCTCACCTTGAGACATGAGCTGTTGAAGCACACCTTGTAAGCGTTGAAGAATTGGGGAGGTGACTTGCAAAAGGGGCCGAGCCTGCCCCACTCCCACCTGGCACTGTCCAAATAAGCCATCTAAGAGCATAAAAGTGGTGTCAGCAGGGGGCTCAGACAAAAGGCCTTCCAAAATCTAGGTTGTAAGTAGACAGGACTCTCTTCATCTCCTCTCTAGACTTCAGAGAGCTCTGCTCCTTCAGTCAGTCCCACTTCTGCCCAAGCCCAATACCCCTTTTCCCTTCCAGACCTCCCCCTAAGTCTTTCTTATTGTGTACCCACATCTTATAAATCCTATATCTGGGCTTCACTCACCCTGAATACACACTTCAAGGTGAGAGCAGAGTCTGCGGTCAAACAGACAACCTGTAGAGGGACAGGTAAGCAGAAGTTCAGACAACCACACACATAGAATGGTCAGATGGATAGACAGGCTTGGAAAGAGGGAAGGAGATGGGTCCATTTTTTCATTCAAAAGGCTTTAAGCTGGGAGGAGAGAAGGGAGAGGCCTACAATTCTTTCCCCCACCCGCTAGAATTCTTAAGAGAAGGAAATATAGGGTCTGACTTTGGATTTTAAGGATCCTCATCTAGATCCTTTCCCTAAAAGCTTCGGTTTGCTTAACTGAGTGATGGGGAGAAGAAGCCTTCCAGGTGCGTGGAGGCCGTGATAGTAGAGGGTCATACATTTCCACTCTCAAAGAATTACTATTGGGAGTTTGTGGCCAAATTCTGAGGACTTTCCTCCCCAAATCTCAAAAAGCATCCTAACTATGATGACCTGGGACTCCGAAGAAGTAAAAACCCTAGCACATCTCCCTTCTGTGAGGGAAAGGGAGAAGGGTGGGGTGTCTCTAAGGCCTTGCTCCCCACGCTCTCCCTGCTGTCCTTGGGCCCCAGTGCGCTGGCTCTGTCCGCGGTGCTGAAGCTCTGAGCCTGAAGCCTCCAAGAGCTCTCCTGGAAACAGCGAAGGGGAAGGGAGGGGGATAGGGCGCGGGGTCTCCACCGGACGTGACCCCTCCTTCGCTCCAGACTTCATGCACCACACTACCAACCCACAGAGACACTGGAAGTGCCCTGCATTGGCCTCCAAGCCCAGTGGTGAAGGAGGGCGCCAGACGGCTAGGCTGCGCCCCTTCCCCCATGCACCCCTCGCCCCCACCCTCCCCGGCCCATGAGTCAGCGCTGACTGTCTCCGTCCGCTAAGATGTGAGTCAGCACCGGGGCCAGGCTATGAGGGGGAGAAGGACGGGAGAGGACCCTTCCCTCTTTACTCTCTTCCGCCCCCTCCTCCAGTTTCTTCCCTCTTATCAGAGATCACATCGCAGCCATTGGCCTCTCCAGGCGTAAAGAGAAATCCTGACTCTTTCCTCGGCCTCATTTTCTACGGGGAGCTGAGACCCGGGGGCTCTCATGGCCCCGAATCCTACTGTAGGGTGATCAGAGTTCCCTCTCCCTCCCACCACCCCTCAGAGCCGGCCGCCAGTTCTTGGGTGGCTCGGTGCGACTTGCTTCTCCTGTGGTCTTGTAGCACATCTCTAAGTTCTTCTGTCCGTATGCACCCCCTTCCTCCTCCCAAACCCGCAATCTTCCCCCAGCCCGCTTCTCTTAGGTCCGCCCCCGTTTTCCCAGCTCCACCTCCAGGCCTACGCCCCTTTCCTCTCAGACGTCTCCTCATCTTTCTCTTCTCACAATGCCTCCCCCACCCCACTCTACACACATTTCACCCGAGCTTCCCACCTTCCCGACACTTCCGTGCACCCCTCGCGCACGCACACACACACACACACACACACGAGTTTTGCTCCCGGCCCCATACCCCCCCTCTCCCCGCGTTTCCTCCTGACCGTGGGCACTAACGGCGCTGCCGCCTCCCGGGCGGCTGCTCAGCAGGAGGAGGCAGAGGAGCACCCGGAGACCCCCGGGTCCTCCGGCGCCCCCAGCCCTCTGCGGGCGCCGCATCCTCCCCGGGCTCCGAGCTCTCTCCCCTGCCGGAGCTGCAGCGACGCCGGCCGGAGCCTGCCAGAGGGTCCAAGGCGGGGCCTGCCACTCCCCACCCACTTACGAGGCGGGGTCTACACGCCCCTCTGGCAGCATCGCGCCAACCCCGTGAGGGTGGTGACGACATCTCCACCCCCGGTTCTTAGGCTTATTTGCGTCATAGGTGGCGTAAAGGCACTATCTTAGCGAGGCAGTTACCCACCCCACCCCTCCTCCACCAAATAGGAGCCTCACTAGAATTCCCACTTGGCCCCATCCCTTTTGACATATGCTTCTCTCCAAGGACCGCCACCACTATTAGCCAGTCCCAGGGTTGACGAAAAAGGGTTATAGTTAGCTGGCGGCCAAGAAGGATATGGGAGTTGGGTAATATAAATACCAAGATGAAGAACATAAAAAGAAAAAGAATAGGTACTCTTATGCATCTCAGTGAATGGTACCGATGTCATCCTTAAGAGCATCCTGAATTCCAGTTCTAACGATGCCGCCTGCTAAGGGTATAACTTTGGGCAATTTGTTTAACCTCTCTGTGCCCAGATTTCCTGATCTGTAAAATGGAGGTAGGTGCTAATAGTACCGAGCTCACAAGGTGGTTGTGAGTTACAGGAATTAAACTCATGTGAATCGCGTAGAACAACTGCCTTGGCATATACTAAACACTCAACATATTTGCTTTGTTATTAGCCTTGTCTGTCTTTTGCCCTGCTCCACTTCAAGTCTATCAACAATCTTATGGTTTCTACCTGTAAAATCAGTTTACTTCTTTCTATCCTCACTATCCTGTCTAAATCACTGTGTCCTTTTATCATGACCTTTGTAGTAGTTATATAACTAGTCTTTTGCTTCCACTTCTGCCACCCAATAAGCTAGGAAGTGAGCTTTGTAAAGTTCAGATTTGACCACTTTACTCTCTTGCTTTTCAGTAAAAATTTTCCATACTACAAAAAAAAATGTACATAGTAGTACACAATAAACTCTCATCGTCTAGACTTAAGTTATTGATATTTTGCCATATTTGCTTCTTTCAGTATTAAAAGTAAATAATAGACATCATATTTCTCATACAAATATTTCAATATGCTTCTCCAAGAAATAGATTTTCCTATGTAAACAAAATGCTACTATGACATCTAATAAAATTTGCCATGCCCAAATATCACTTGATGCTCAGTTCATATTAAAATTTCTCAAATCATTTCCAAAACTTACTTTTTTCAGCTGTTTTGTTCAAAATAGGAGACATAGACCACCACTGCTTTTGGTTATGTTTCTTGATTTTGTTTAAATTAGCATAGACAGGACTCTTTTCCCCTCCCCCCAGCCTTATTTTTGACATTTCCTTGTTAAAGAGATGAGGTCAGCTTTTCTTTACAATCCCCCACCTGGATTTGTCTGATTGTTTCCTCGTGATATAATTCCCTGTATTTCCCCTACATATATATCCTGTATTTCCTGTAAACTGGTTATATCTAAAAGTTTTGATTGGATCAGGTTAAAGTATTTTTAAGCAAAGTGCTTTATTTATGATGCTGTCGGCCTCCAATTGCATCATTTCAGGATATGGGTAATGTCAGACTGTCCTATTGTTATTGATGCTAAATTGGTCACTGGTTTAAAATAGAGACAGGCAGATACACACTAATATTTCTAATTAAAATTTAACTGTGATTTTTTTACTGAACTCTTTTGATTTTATACTTGTATTTCTTCATTCTTACACTGTTTTTTGTTTCTAATGACCTTAACATAATCGCTTATATGTTTAATCCTACAATATGCATACAATAATTAACAAATCATAATAAAAATATTACTCTGTAAATAAATAATGAATACATTTAAGACTTTTGGTAGTTTATTTCATCCTTAGACTATAATCCCTAGAGGTATACCATCAAAATATTGTGTTCTAAAGTAATTTAAAATAGTTCATTTGGGTAGTCATTTTTAACAATTTGATGTATAATTTGGTAGGTTTGTTTCAGTTTGCTTTCAATTTTAGGGTTTTATTTTTATATAATTTTATTTTTGAGACAATGTAAAACATTTATGTTGTTTAAAAATCAAAACTGTATAATAAGATATACTCAGGGAAGTCTCTGCACATTCCACAACTCTCTCTGCTGTCTTTATCATTTCATTCCATTTATTTCCTTTTAAATAACTTTGTAAACTGTGAAATAGAGAGAAAACTGCACAAAACAAAAATGAACAGCTAAATTTATCACAAAATGAATACCCATGTAATGCAGGTCAAGAAATAGAACATTTCCAGCATCCTAGAAGCCTTGTTGTGTCCCCCATACATTACCTCTTCCCAAAGGTAAACATTATTCATTCTCTTGGTGACCATATTTATTCTTTGCTTTAATATATAATTTTATTATCTAAGGATGCAAACTTATGTTATAAAACTACAAAGAAAAGCAGAGAAGCATGGTTTTGGGTTATCTTCAGCTTGGGGTTATCACAAGTATATAGTGTGACTATATATTCCTTTGTACATGTTTCCTATTGCTCATGTGTGCCAGGGGAAGAAAATATCTGTAACAATTTCATAGAAATGAAGCCAGGGATATAAATATCCTCTTCTCAGTCTCATCATTCTCTCTCTCTCTCTCTGAACTCTTCTAGGTATTCCTATTGTCCTAACCTAATCAGAATTCAGAGGAAGAGTGTACTCACTGAAATAATTCATACATATCAGCCTCTTTAAACAGAAAGCAGGGTTAAGACAAGTGGAAAGTAGATCCCAGGGGAAAACTTAAGGTATCTGCTCACTTGATCCCCTTCTCCTTACTTAAAAATTTTGAAGAAATCATCTATTAGTATATTCTTTACTCTTTTGTAAGTAACCTGTCTTTGGTTGTCAACAGTTTTTCTAGGCTGTGACTAGGGAGGGGTTTCTCTTTATTTACTCTTCTCAAGATTCAAAGGGCTTCTTGAATATGTGGCTTGATGTCTTTCATCAGTTTTGAAACATAATAGAAAGGACTGTTGCAGAACCCTTTCTTGCTTCAGGCCATACTAGGAGCCAGATGGGTTATCCGTAAATAGGTAAGAGTAGCACACTGAAATGTGTTGTATTTTGTCTCAAATGCCAGAGAGGCCCATTCTTTCACAAAGAACATTATCTCTTTTTTATTGTGGTAGATGTCCAAAGTGAAGAGATTTGTCTCATTTTAGAGAGGGCATGTCAATATGCCACAGACAATTGGACCCTAGAAACTTCATTCATGTGGCTCTGAACTTTCTTGAGATTCTTCTTTCATGCACGTGTCTTATGGCATCTAGGATACTTGCTTCACCCTGTTCACTATATCCAATTGGCACAAAAACAACAAAAATATTTTCTGTGGGATATCAGAGTAAAAAAAATGTCTTTCCAAACCACATTTTTACAGAAAGCGAGAGAATGAAAACAGCCCTGTTTCTTTTTTACTTTTTTAAAAATGTGACTAGAAATTTAAAATTATGTATATAATTATAAATTATACTTCTACTGAACAACTATTGACTTAAAACAATATTTCTTTTCCATTCTTAATAGGAAAGACAGCTGGAAGAAGTTTTCATTCACATGGCAGCAAAGACAATAATTTACACTAAAACTGTCTTAATTTAGCTGTAAGGAAGTGCTTTAGATATTCTTAATTTAATGTATTGAATATACTATCTTTTATTTTATTTTTAGCACTTTGTTTTCTCTTTAAGAAATCTTTTCTAACCTGTAGGACACGAAGTTATTTTTTTTATACTGTCTTCTAAATGCTTTATTCACAAAGTTTTGTAGAGTCATAGTTCAGAGAATTCAAATAAAGCCATTGAATGGCTTTAAGCTATGGAATAATCTTCAATGTTTAATTCTTCACATTGGCATATAATCCACTTGGATTCTATTTGTGTATATGTCTTAAGTTATAAATAAAGGTAAAATTTTCTTCTACAAGGGTATCCAATGGTTCCTGAACTATTTATTGAAAAGATTACCCTCTCTTCCCTGCAGCACTATCTTTGTTATAAATAAAGTGTCCACACTGTATGTCTATCTATGGGATCTTTTCTTCCATAGATCTACCTGTCTATGCTTGTATCAATGCCTCACTTTCTTAATTACTACAGCATCATACTAAGTCTTGGTATCAGGTAGAGCAGATCACCCCACTTAAAAAAAAACACATTTTTTTCGTATTTACCTTTTATATTTTGAGAGATTCATAGTTATTGTTTATCATTAAAGTATAACATATCTAGTTAAGTATACAGACATGTTCACAGCTGTATGGTTATTAGTATTTGTATACAACTCTGTCACTCCTTAGAGAAACTAAATCTTGACACCTTCCCATTTGCTGACACCTGTAAGTATCCAGTGAGTGAGATTATTTTGAGAAGTATAAAGTTCTTCAAATAGGATATTCCAGGGTTTGGTTGGGCTGAACATGGGTGGTCAGATTACTCACCCCCTTTAAGGTTTTAAGACACTGAGAGCAACCTGGCAAGAGCCATCAAAATAGCTAATGTATGTAAACTTTGATGGCAGCACTTCTCTGTTGATTCTTGGGAACTAGAGTGGGATAGCCCTGGCAGGGGGTTTAATGAGGTAGGTGGAGACCCTCATAAAACAGCAGAGTGCAGGCTTGTCTAACAAGGGTGGGCAACTAGATCACACAGCATAGCTTAGTGTGGTGGAGAAGGCTGACATTTCAGCTGTAGTCCCACCCTCATTTTCCTCACTGTAGGAGTGGCCACTGGGAAGAAAACAAGACAGAGACCAGCCTCCAGCAGCACCAGCTGAAGAGTTGAGCTCTCCTCACCCCCACTTCCTGCTCTGGTCCCACCTCTCTCACTTCGGAAGCTCTGACGTGGTCTGAACCCCAACTATCCTGACTCAAGACAAGTCACAGAAAGGGTTTGCATAAAAGTTCATTTTAATGATCCGAACTTGAGTCATCCTGGAGGGCAATGGGGAGGGCATTGAGGCTGAGAGGCTTCAAACAAGGTCTCAATCAGTGACAAGGTTGAAGCTCACAGTATGGGTTGGCTCAAAGAAGCCCTAAAACTAATTCCTAATTGGAATTAGTATGTGGGGAGATGGCCCCTCCCTCACCTACTCTCCTTCTCCAAATGTTTCAATAACAGCCTGATTTGAGTAAGTCCACAGTGACTCAGCCCACCAATTGAATGCCTGTTCTTTTTGCTCCCACGTGTAATTCATTTTCACTCCCATGATTTTCTCTTGAGCTCAGGGCTAGAGAAGAATGGCAGCACCTTGTTTGCATTTGCAGAAGCACCATGGCAACAAATCCCTCACAGATCTGTCACTTAGCTCAGAGTGTATTGACCCAGCCACCAATCCAGGCTTTGGAAGCCCAGGTGCCACCTTACAGAAGTAGGAACCAAAGTAATCAGTTTCCTAGGAGACCATGAGGGGCTGGAAGCCCCCTGAAGTGCAAGTTGCCTCTGGATGGAGTGCACACCAGCTCAGGGTTCTAGCTCCACTGCCACCAAGCTAGTCCAGGCCACCTCAGTACTTCCTGGACCAGGATGACCAGCTCCTTACAGGCCTCTCAGTTTTTACTCTTGCTCTTTTCACAGTCCACTCCCTAACATCACTAGAGTAGCCTTTTAAAATCGTACAACACATTAAACATCTCCTTTAAAACTTCCCAGTTAACTTACCATTATACTTAAAGTCTAAAAGTTTTACCATGATCTATGAGGTCCTATATGGTTAATCTTGGGTGTACTTCTCCAACCTAATCTTGTACCAGTGACATTTTCATCTGTTCCTCTACCATGCCATGGTATTCTTGTCTCAGAACACTTGTAATTGCACTGCTCTCTGCCTGGGAGGCCCTTTCTTTATAACTTCTTCTGGCTCCCACCTTCTTGTAATTTTGGTCTTCATCAAAAAAAAAAAAAAAAAAAGACTTTTTCAATGAGTAGGAGCCTGATGTTTAGAACAGGCCAACCTGCACTGTGGTCCCTGAGAGGAACAGCAGGAGCTGTGCAGGAGAAAGGAACGGGAATCAGGAGACCTGGGTCTAGTCTTGCCTCTCCCATGAACCTACTCTGCATCCTTGAGTAAGTCCCTTGACCAGCCTGGGCCCCAATGTTTCATCTAGAAAGATAGATGGAAATGCCAGATGGGTGTATTCAATTTGGTTTCTGAAAAGTTTGTGCATCTCAAGGAAATAACTCAGAGCTTTACCTAAGTGACTTGCCCAGGCCATAGAGTAGCTGTGTGTGTGTGTGTGTGTGTGTGCGTGTGTGTGTGTGTGTGTGCTCTGAATGTGAAGACCTCTGGGCTTCCTCTCCCATTTATCTATCAGTTGCTATCAGTTCCTATAAACAAGAGAGTACATAGAAAGAAGAGGACCTTTAATTTTGAAAACTGCAATTTTCAATGCTTATGTATGATCCTTAGAGGTTACCACCACCAGCCCTCTCAACCTCTCATATGTACTCCCACAGGTGGTCTGTGAGAGAGAAAAAGAAAGTGGGGTTGCCCTTTAATTGGGAAAGGTAAGATCTTTTCTTTAGCTTATTCATTCACTACTCATTGCCTACTCCCTACTTCATACCTGTCTCCCTCGTTTAAACAATTCCTTGGAGATTCCAACCTCCCTAGAAAAAGTGAGCCCCTCACTGAAACAGGCTTGGCCACCTGTTGTTTCAGGGTCTTCAAAACCGCTTTTGGAGGTAAAGCAGTTTCCTGTTCATCTTGACCATTGGGCTCTGTGAGGAGGAAAGCCAAAAGTTAAGAAGAAAGCAGAGATGGGTGACAGGGCCCCAGAGAGAAAGAGAGAGGACCCAAAGTTATGGATTTAAAATTCTTGAGAAGAGGCATGAGTCTCACCTTGGGGAAGAAGAGTCGAAGTTTCTCCTCTTGCTTGCCCCTAGAAGAGACAGGAATGACAAATGGAAGCTACACTTGCTAATAACCAACTTCATCTCCCTTTGCAGATATCACTAATGGCTCATGGTGTTGTTTCCTGCAGATTCCAGACAGGACCTCTGAATCATTCTCAATATGCTCTTGGTAGCTCTTACTTGCAGTTTTAATACTTGTTCCCTCCCTGCTCTGTCTATCTACCAAACAACATGGACTGACCGTAGGCCTCACACACCTCATCCCAGTGGTTTTGGTGGGAAAGGCTGCCATCCTGTCCCTCAGACAGGGATCTTGTGGGTGGAGTCTGCTGATATGCTCCATCTTCTGGTCATCATATGCTGGGGGATGTCATCCTTCCAGAACAAACCTTCAGGGTGAAAGGATGCAGTGAATTGACAACTGGGACTCTCTGGCCCACTCCAAGGACAAGGTATAATCTATACTACCCCTCTCACTCAAGTAAGTAAATGATTATAATTTGTGGAGAGAATTAAATGAGATGGTGTATAAAAGTTGTTTAGCACAGCAATGTAATAAATATTCATATAATAAATATTCAATTAGGATTAGGATTATATTCTCTTTGTTGATTCATTTGATGCTATTAAATAAGATTAGGAAGGTAAAGAGTGCCTACAAAATTTTAAGGTAGTTATTCCCAAACTTTAATTTGCATCAGAATCTCCTGCTTGTTAAGATACAGATTACTGCTCCCCACCTATAGTTTCTGATTCAGTAGGTCTGGGGTGAAGCTCAAAAATTAGCACTTCAAACAAGTTCCTCGATGGTGCTAATGCTGCTGGTCCTAAGATGCACTTTGAAAACACTGCTATACACATATTAGATATCAGTAGCAGCAGTAGTAATATGAATTCAAGTCAGACCTTTTATACAACCCTTCCCCTATTCATGAAACTTTGCTTTAAGGAAGGGTCAGCCATCTCTCCAAAGAACCCTCCACTCCCTTTCATTCTTCCCCTCTATTTGTCATACAACTTGATCTGCTTCCTGCTCAGACACAGGGGTGGATGTGTGTTTTCCTGGCTGAGAACTTAATGATTTATGGCTCTGGAAAGACTCAGATAGGGCCTGGGGTTGGCATTAGTCCTAAGGAGTTAGATGCTGGCCTCTTTCAGGGGCTTCTAGAAGCCTCTGCTAGGCTCTTCCCAAGAGTGCTTATAGGCAAACAGCCCACTCATCCAACTCCACCCCCACTCTTGTCTCACTCCTTCTTATGAGGTAAACATGACAGTAAAGTTTCAAGTAGAGAAATTTGAGGAAGGAAATCTGTCCTCAGATCAAACAGCTTCTCACTATCCTCCCTCCCCTTGTCTCTGACCAGGCCCCAGCCTCTCTTCTCAAGCTTATACTCACCTTTGGGTCACAATCTGCTGGAGTACAATCTGCAAGTGCTAGAAGATTAGAGTAGTAAATTCTTGGAAGGGCCAGAAGTGCCCCACTCCAACTTGGCCCTGACCACCTAAGGACAAAACAGTGGCATCAGCAAGGAGCTTGGCCAGAACCTTCTAAACCCCAGTTGAAAAAATCTATCTTCTTTCCACTATGATCCCTGGGTTCCCTGGTCCCTGGCCTCCTTACCACATCTCTTCCTCCTTTCAAACACTCTTTTTCATTTTTCACTTCCCCATTCACCTCCTGCACTGTTCTTCAGCCACTCATTCATCTTTGGTACCAACTCCCAGGTAATAACCAAGCTTACAGGCAAAGAGCAGCCTGTGGAGGCTGAGGTAAGCAGAGACTCAGAGACACAGGGGATACATAATCAGGTGAACAGGTGGGTCATGAGAAGCAGGTGAACTGCATTTCAGGGAAGGATTTGAAGCCTGGAGGAAATTAGGTAGGAGGCCTGGAATCCTTATAGGAGAAAGTGTTGGTATGTATAGGGTTTGGATGTCTGGATCCTTGTCCTGAAAGCCACAGTTTGCCCAACTGTGTATAGGGGAAGGGCAGAGGTGGGGGAGGATGGGCCCTAATGCTATACGCATCTTCCTTATTCCAAATAGATGTTGAAGGATTGGAGAAGAGTCTGGGTTTCTTTTCTATAGTAAAATTACTATGAATCATTATGGGCAGCCCTCAAGAAGAGAATTCCCACCCACTGCATTCTGAGCTGCTTCCCAATAATTGTGCAGGGTAGTTTGCCTCTTTTCTCCTTCCCCCACCATTTCCCCTAGCCCTTTAATTTATATTAGGCTAGCCTGGGCCTGTACCAGCTCAGCTATTCTTAATCTCTTTCATATTATATACGATTTTAATTTTCTATTAAATTATTGGAATAAAAAATAAATAATAAAAAAATTCTCTTCCCCAATCGAATGGATCCTAATATCAGTTTCCTGGCTTTCGGAAGGAACAGAACCTCCAGGAAACGATCTCGGGAAGGGAAGATCATTGTCTGAGGCAGAACTCACAGGACTGATAGGGAAAGGGACTTGCACGTCCTCGCGCAGACCCAGAGGGCGCCTGGCGCTGTCCGTGGTGCTGACAGATGGCGGAGGCCAGGCTCGGGGGCGGCTGGGGCGGTCCAGGCGGCGAGGCGTTCCCACACGGCCTGACCTGCCTCCCCACCTCCCACCCCGCTCCTCCTATCTCTGCCACCAGGCTTCTTCCCACAGAGCTTTGCGAGTCCTCAGCGGTGGCCTCTAAAGCTAAGAATCGGGACGGGAGAGTCAGTGTCAGACCAGGAACTGGCGCTGTCTTCTTCCCCACGGCCCCTGCGTGGAATTCCCGAGTTTGCGCAGTTGGTCTCCGGCGTCTCAGACTTGAGTGCGCTGGTCCAGCTGGCGCAGGGCGGCTGGGAGGAAGAAGGATGGACTCTCCCCCTCCAAACTCTTACTCTAGCCTCATCTTCTCCTTCTTATTGGAAACCAGATTGCAAACACCTAGCTTGTCTCTCAGCTCAGCCTTCCCTACGGAGCCAGGACCCCGATACCCGCGGTCCCTTCTCCTACTGTCCATAGGTTCTGCTCCCCTGCTTGTCTCTCAGCTCCCGGCATCTTTTCCCCGGCTTGCCCCTCCTGTGATCGCATAGGCTGCTTTTATTTCCCTCTGCCCATTTGTTTTTCCATTCTCTTCCCGAATCCCAAGTTTTCCCGAGTCCGCTGCTCTTAAATCCATATCCCATGTGGGGAGACCCACCCCAAGTCCAAGTCTCTTCTGCGAAACGCTCTCTACATTTATCTCTTTCATCGCCCCCCGCCCCCAAATGTTCTTTTCCTCCTGAGTTCCTAACCTCGATTGAGGTCTCCCGACCCACTCCTTTCAGGATCGTTCTCTGGCCTTGCCCGGGATCCCCCTCCCTGGGTTTCCTCCTGACCGTGGTCACTAATGTTGAGGCCCCCGGGTGGCTGTTCAGCAGCAGGAAGCAGAGGAGCAGATGGAGACCGCCAGAGACCCCAAGTCACAGCGGGCGCCGCATCCTCACGGTCTCTGTGCGCTCGCCCCCAGCCAGTCTCAAAGAAGGTAGAGACCACAGCCGGAGAGGCTGGGTGGGGCTGTTGCTTTCCACCCGTCAACGAAGCTAGATCTGCACATCCCTCCCTTGGCATCTCCACCAAATCGCAGGTGGGCCTGCCCCCGAGGACGCCTATCCAACCCTTTTTCCTTTATGGTCCCCACAGCCACCCCATCCCCAGGTGCCCACTTTTTTATGTAAACCGAGTTCCAAGGACTACTGGCTCTACCCCTAGTTCCAAGGATGGAGCAACTGATTACATGTAAGATATAGGTGCGAATTGTACCTACCTCATAAGTTTATTGCGAAGACTAAATGTGAACAATGACTGGACAGTAGGCACTCTGTGTATTTAGTCTATTTTCCTTATCTTTGATGCTCACTTTACCCTCATCTTCCTAAAAAAGACCTTCAGCATACATGGATTTGACATGCGAAATATATTGCACACCCATCCATTTCTCTCTACATCATTGCCATCACTCTGGTTCAAACCACTGTACTCTTTTTACTAGAGTTATTGCACTAACTAGCTGACAAACTAACTGATCTGTGTTTCCACTCCTGTTTAATGTAGGTTAATGGGCACTCTACCCTGCCCTGAACACACCCGATCGCCTCTGATCTCAGAAACTAAGCAGGGTGGAGCCTGGTTAGTACTTGGATGGGAGACCACCTAGGAATACCAGGTGCTGTAGGCTTTAAAAAAATATATAGGTTAGTGTGTAAGCTTTCTAAACCCTAGAATGGCATTTCAATATCTTTTTTATTAAGCTTAAAAGTTTTTAATGAAAATGTTCAAATATTAAAAAAGAGAAGAATCTAATGAACGTACTGTACCTACCACCCAGACTGACAATTAAGATTTTGTCACAATTGCTTCTCTTGAAGAAATATTTAAAAGTACTTTACAGACATCATGACATTTTTTGTTCTAAATAATTCAATACTCATCTCTTAGAATTAATGATAGTTTTACTACATAACCACAATATTATGATGATGGCCCATAAAGATGTCCATGTCTGAATTGATGGAGCCTGTGGCTGTCATTTTACATGGTTAAAGGGGCTTTCCAGGTGTGATTAGAAGGTGATTAACCTCAGATAAGGAGATGAGAGTGTTGTGGATTTTCTGGGTGTGTCCAATAGAGTCACAAGAGTATTTATAAGGGAGAAGTAGTTTGAAAGTCAGCAGTGGGAGATGTGACATTAGAAGCAAGAGGCTGGAGTGATGCAAGGAAAGGACCCCAAGCCAAGGAATGCAAAAAGCCTCTGGAAACTAGAAAAGGCAAGGAAATGGATTCTCCCTGTAAGACTCCCAAAGGAACGCAGCCCCACTGATATCTAGATTTTAGATTTCTGACTTCTGGAACTGTTAAGATAATAATTCTGTTGTTTTTAGACACTAGGCTTGAGGTGATTTGTTACAGCAGAAATTGGAAACAAATACAGTGATGAAAAATACCTTCCATTCCCCAATTTACGTAATTCTGGATAGGAGTTGTTTATCAGATAAATGGTTTGTGAATATTTTCTCCAACTCTGAACATTTCATTTTAAGTTCCTTAATAATGTCTCTTCGAGAGCAAAATATTTAATTTTGAGGAAGTCCAATTTATTAATTATATCTTTTATGGTTAATGATCTGTTCTTAAAAATGTTTGTCTACCCCAAACTTAAAAATATTTTCTCCTATGTTTTCTTCCAAGTTTGGTTATGC
Organism: Cynopterus sphinx; assembly: GCA_030015415.1. Lineage (NCBI taxonomy): Eukaryota > Metazoa > Chordata > Mammalia > Chiroptera > Pteropodidae > Cynopterus > Cynopterus sphinx. The sequence continues at coordinate 194,573,255 of CM057379.1, forward strand.
TAGCTTCATAAAACCAGTCAGAAAGCATTGCCTCCTTTGTTATGCTCTGAGTTTATTTAGGATTGATACTACTTCTTCTTTAAGGGTCTAGGTCTACAGTTTCTTTGTGAGAAAGTTTTATTACAATTTCAAGTTTTTTAACTGTTCAGATACTCTATTTTCAGATCTGTTTTGGAAACTTGAATTTTTCAAAAAATTTTTATAACATTTAAGTTATCACATTTGTTAGCAAAAAATGTATTTATATTTCTTTATTAGTCTTTTAATAGCTATAGAATTCGAAGCATTTTTACTTTTTAATTTCATTATGTTAATTTATATTTTTCCTCTCTTTGCCTTTATCAGTGGAGCCAGAGATTTTATAAATTTTATTGATCTTTTTAAACAATTAACTTCTGGTTTTATAGCTTTTTCTCTATTGTTTGCCTATTTTATTGATTTCAATTCTTTATTATTGTTTCCTTTGTGTTTCATTTCTTTTTTTGTTTAGCTTCTTGTGTTGGTAGCTTAGATCATTGATTTAAATATTTTCTTCTTTGCAATAAATGCATGTAAAACTATACATTTCCTTCTAAGCATTACTTCTTTGTGTTTTATTTATCAAATGGTTAATATTTTCTAAATTTTCTTCTGACTACTTAGGCCCATGGATTATTTAGACAGATGTTGCTATTGGGATTTTAAAGTTTTTTTGTTATTTATTTATATTTTAATTTCAATGTGGTCTGAGAACATACTTCATATAACTTTTTGACTTTATTAATTTCATTACATGCTTCAGCATATACTCTATTTTGTTGAATGTTTCATGTTTGTGAGAAAAGAATACACATTCTGTAAATCTTGGTTTTAATGTTCTATAAATGTCAAGTAAGTGATATTGATTAATGTTTGATGTTTTTATATCTGTTGTGAATTTTGTCTGCTTGATCTATCCATCATAACCAAATATATTGTGGATTTGTCTGCATTTCCTTTAGGTTTTATTAGTTTTCCTTTATGTTTTTGAAACCATTATTTGATGCATCCATATTTAGGATTGTTATGCCCTTTGGAAGAATTGATCCTTTATCATTATGAAACATCCCTCTGTATCTCTAATAATCCTGCTTATCTTAAGCTGACATTTTCTGATATTCAGATGGCACAACAGCCTTCTGTTAGCATTTTCATGGCATATCTTTTTCAATTATTTTACTTTCAAGTAGTCTCTGTCATTATATTTAAAGTATATCTCTTGTAAACAAGATATGGTTCGATTCTGTTTTTTTTTTTTTTAAATCCAGACAGGCAATCTCTGCCTTTTAATTGTTTAGTTTTTTATATTTAATGTAATTATTAATGTGTTTGGGATTAATTCTTCCAGTTTATTTGTTTTTCTATTTGTCTAATCTATTTTCTCTTCTTTTATTTCTCCTCTTCTTACTTTTGGGATAATCAAGTAATTTTTAGTATTCAATTTTATGTTCTACCCTTTGTATTATTTTTAAGATATTCCTTTAAAAATTACAGTAAACACCCCTAATTTATCATAACTGCTTTAAGTTATTATTGTACCACATCACTTAAAGTGTGTAAACCTTACAATATAATTCATTCACCTTCCTCTGTGTATTATTGTTATATATTTCTATATAGTTTGTAACCACAATACTTGTAAAACTTATTTTTGCCCTCATAAGTCAGTAGACTTTTAAAGACATTAAGGAAAAAGTCTTATATATTTACCATTTCTGGTGTATGCTCTTAATTCTTTCCTTCGGATTCCAGTTTTTATCTGGGATCATTTTCTTTCAGTCTGAAGAGCTTCATTTGGTATTTCTTGTGCAGGTCTGCTGACAGTGACTTCTCATATCTTTTGTTTGTTTAAAAATATCTTCATTTCTCCTTCATTCTAAGAAGATGTTTTCACTATGTATAGAATTTTGGGTTTGCCTTTTTTCTTTCAGCATTTAAAAATATTGTTCTATTGTTTTCTGGGTTTTATGATCTAAAAGACAGCCTTCTTTTTTAGCTTTGTCCCTCTAAAAGAAATATGTCTTTTTTCTCTGTCTGCTTTAAATATTTTCCTTTTAATTTTGGTTTTCAGCAATTTCACTACGATGTGCCAATATGCGACCTTTTTGTGTTGATCTTGCATGGGTTTGCTGAGCTGCTTTACCTGTGGATTAATTTATATTGTCAATATTGGAAAATTTTTAGTTATTATCTCTTCAGACACTTTCACTCCTCTTGTGTCTCCCCTCTACTTCCAAGACTCCAATTACATATATGTTAGTTTATGTAACTACTTGCTATTATCCTGCAGGTCTTAGGTTCTGTGTTCTGTATTTGTTTTAGTATTTTTCACTCAGTGCTTTTGTTTGGATAATTTCTATCTACTTGATCCTTTCTTTTACATCTAGTCTGCTATATTAAATTTATTCAATGAATTTTCCATTTCAGATATTATTTTATTTACAGAATTTGTACTTTGTTCTTTTATAGTTTCTATTTCTCTGCTGAGGTTCCCCAGTTGTTTATTTTTTCTTGTAAATTATTTTAATGTATTTATAATCATCATTTCTAATTCCATTTCTGCTAATATCTGGCTCACCTATGGGTCTACTTCTATTGACGATTTTCTCATGATTATGATTACCTTTTCCTGCTTCTTTGGCAACTAATTTTTTGTTATATACTGGCTATTTTGAGTTGATGCATGGTAGAGACTGTGAATTATATATCTTCCTTTACAGAGTGTTGACTTTGTTCTAGCAGGCAATTACATTTTTGATAGAAAAACTTGAGGCCTGGTTAGGGCATGAATATTCCAGTTCTGTCTTAACTTTAGTCTGCATCCCTTAGTCCTGGGACTTTACATTTATAGTATACCTAGGATGTGGTCCTTTTATGATTTCAATGAAAACCCCAAGGTGTTTACCAAAACCCTCTAATTTTATGGGTCATGAACCCCAAACTTGGTCTCCCTAACACTATGACAGCTTCCAAATCCCTTTTCTGATATTTAACTTTTCCACTAGGTTTCTTGAAATATCACCCTGCATGCACACATGCCATTTAGAAAGTAGTTAAGCCTTTGAGGGGAATTTGTAGGTAGATTTTGGGTTCCCTTCTCTGTAGCTCACTTATTTCCCAGCTTTCTGCCTTGATTTCCAGCTGCTCTGGTGTTTCTATACTCCAACTTCTGCTTCCTCAGCTGGTCAGACTGCTACTTCCTGCCTGAGCTGTTTCTCTGTGTGCTACAGGAAATGGTAAAATGTCCTTAGGGTAAGCCCTGTTAAATGCGGAACTCACATTTCAAGATTTACATTCCTTCTAATTTTTCTTGCTTTTGGTTGGTCTGAATGTTTTCATAGTTATTTTTATATCTTACCTTTGTTAGCAGGAGGGCCTGACACAAGATATTTTGTCATGCCAGGAACTGGAGTTTTATCTGGTTATCATTGATTTATGTTACACATAACATTTAAAAATTATTTACAGAAATAATTTGAGGCTTAGGAGAAAATGAGTGTGAAACTTATTTGAGAAGTATAGTGCTACAGGGAAAAAGGACAGAATGGTTTTTGGATGGGTTGAGCATAGGTGGGTAAGCTTTTCTCTCCCTTTTAAGATATCCCACTACTGGGGCAATAGCTACCAAAATTATAAATTACATATGCATTGATACTGTGCTTCTTTTTGCTATTCATTGGAGGGGTCCCTAATGCTGAAAGTAGTACTGTCAGAAGACCAAGCAGGGTCTCAGGCCTATTGGACTTGGAGTTCAAAGAAAGTTTCTTTCCTAAGAAAAAAAAGACTACCCTGAAGAGTGGTGGATGGAGGAAAGGAAATGGCTGAGAAAAGGCTGCAATTCAGTTGTGGTCCTATCCTGCATTGCATTCACATTATGAATAATGCCTAGAAAGGGAAAGGGTTCAGAAACTAGGCCTCAATCTGCACCAAGGATCTATTCTATACCCCCACCACAGGTGTCCCCTCTGTTCTGGTCCTGAATAATTTACCTCAATGGTTCTGGCTGGAGCCCACCAGTCCTGACACGAAACAAGCCTACAGAAAGGGTTTCGAGAAAATTCACTTAAAAAATCCAGAAGCAGGTTATCTAGAATTGTCCCTCTGAATGGCAATGTAGAAGTGGGAAATGCAGGACACCTCTAAGTTTTGCTGAGAGAATGAAACAGTTTAAGGAAGTTCTAAAATGAGAGGAAACATGTGATTTGGAATTTGTGTGTTAGTGAGCTGGAGGACTGCCCCTCTACAATGAAAACTCCTCCTCCTCTAATAAATGACAGGCTCTAACAGCAGTCTTGACTTGGGCAAGTCCTGAAGCATAGTGACTCAGCGATTGCCTGACAACTGGTTTCTTGGCTCCACATCTCACCTTCTCTCCCCTCCCTTGATTTTACTTTAAGTTTAGAGCTAGTCAAGGACTCTGACCTGAAGAAGAATGTCAGATTCTTATTTGCATACTTTAACACCATGGAAACCAGTTCTCATTATGGGGATCAGTCACTTTGTACTGATAATGTCAACCCATGGACCAATCCAGATAGATGAAGCACAGTTGCCATGGTGACAGGAGTCAGAAGCTGTTTCCTTGGAGAGCAGGAGGGTCTGGATTCCCCATGAGGTTCAGGCTGCCACTGGTAGAGTACATGGCCTGCTGGAAGTGCTTAGCTCCACTGCGATAGCCCAGTCCAAGCCAGCAGTGTCCCCCACAACAAAACAATACTTCCTAAAAGGTCTATCTGTTCCATTCTTGCCCTCTACCAATATATTTTCCAACAGTGGTGACTGATGGTGTAAGTCCCGATCTGAGTTCAAAAGCCCAAGAACCAGGGGCAGCTCAAGTAGAAAGCATATTCTCCCTTTTTGTTCTATTTGGGCTCTCAATGGGTTGGATGATGACCAGCAGCTTAGTCTGTTAATTCAAATGATAATCTCTTCCAGAGACACCCTCACAGATATTCTCAGAAACCATGTTTCACCAGCTATCTGGCGTCCCTTAGCTCAGTCAAATTATCACATAAAGTCAGCCATTACAGTGGGCAGCTAGGAATGAACCCTACTGGGGACTCCTGAGGATCTGTGTGGAACTTCTCAGACATACCCTACCCAGGGAATGATATGCTGCAATATTTATTTACCAAACTCAGTTCTTAACAGGTTGATGATTGCCTCTTGAGGTGTTAAATCCAGATGCTTCTGGGCTGTCTTGAGCCAGGTAGATGAGTTCCTCTGGCATTCCAGAAAACCCATAGTATGAGAAGCAGAGAGCCCAGAGCTTGAGGTGGGGAGCTGCCAGCATGTACAGACGCTTTCCACCTGAAGCGGCAGGTGAGCTCAGATCTGGGCTAGGGGATGAGGCAGGGCACACGTGGGGTCTGCTACACAGGTGCATGATTATGTCATATGTAGGACTTACTTTCCTGACTAGTCCTTGTTGCCTTGAGGCAGGAGCCATGTACTGTAGTAAAGTAGGGTGGAAGGTTGAAATCAACCTAGTTAATAAGAACTAGGTACTATATAAATTGATAGGATGAGTTGGGTGTTATATTTAGCTATGTCATTAGACACAAGGATGCCAGGGAAATGACCTGCACTGGCAGCATGGCTAAGCCTATATTACCAGAGGAATGTCTCTTAATTTCTCTGGGTTTCTATAGGTGAATGGGTGTTAGGGTCTGAATATTTGTGTCCCTTCAAAATTCTCACTTTGAACATTTAACTCCCAAGGTGATAGCATTTAGAGGTGGGAGCTTTGGGAGGTGATTAGATCATGAGGATGAAGTCCTCATGAATGAGATTAGTGCCTTTATAAAGGAGACCTCAGAGAGATCCTGCTTCCCTTCTGCCACGTGAGGTTACAGTAAGAAGGCACTTTCTATGAACCGGGAAGCAGCCCTTCACTAGACACTAAATCTGCCAGTGCCTTGATCTTGGGCTTCCCAGCCTCTAGAACCATGAGAAATTTCCATCGTTTATAAGCCATCCAGTCTATGGTATTCTGTTATAGCAGCCCAAGTGGACTAAAGTCATTGTCTGGATACTTTCCCATGTGCTCTCATTTGTGAGGATCCAATGAACTAACTATGAAGGTGCTTTGAGAACTAGAAAGCTTGAGACATTGGACATGTGGAGCTTGGATGGACTAAGCAACGGTAGCTGGTCTCCTCCTTCCCAGGGGCAAATTGGCCATTGGCATCAAAATGTTAAATGTGAGAGCCTTTGGCTGTAGAATTCTCAGTGTGCTTCCTTGGGGTCGGGGCTGGCATGACTGCTCTGTAGGAGACCCTAATGTCCAGAGAGCACTGTGAGCATCAGAAGGCAGAGCAAGGTCCTAGGCCTGTTTGATGTGGGATATGAAGGGAAGGATTTCCTTCTACAAATGGAGGGAAGACCAAAGAGACATATTTGAAAGCTGTGGGTGGAATGACTGTTATTCTAGCAGTGATTCCACTTTGCCTTTCACCCACTTTAGAAATGATCTGTGGGAGGAGGAAGGGTTCTGAAACCAGGCCTTCAGCACAATTAATGTAGGGAGGAGGCAAGAGAATTAAAATGTTAATCAAGCCACATTCAAAAACTGCAATGTGCTGAGCAGCCCTGCAGCCGGGCCAGGACTCCTTCATAACAAAGGAAAATTTCCACTGGAATTGCTAACCACTCATTCTCCATACCTGTGAAGGGGAAACAGGAACCAGCAGTGTCACTATTGATTAAAGGCTGGAAACTGCTAGCAGGCCTTTCATTCTACAGGCTCTTACCTTTTCAGGCTACACACTCTTCCCCTTCCTCACTGTATGTCCATATCAAAGGAAATAGGAACTAAAGAATGACATATAAACTGAATTTCCTGAACACTCAGGGTCCCTCTCAGTGCCTTTACTCTGTCCCTCTCCTTGTTTCTATTGTCCCTGTCCCTCTAAGTGCCTTTACTCTGTCACTTTCTTTATCTCCATTGTGTCTGTCTCTTGCACTGTCCCTCTCACTCTCTGCCTCTGAGAGGAGACCACATTCTGTTTGTGGCGTGTTATCCACTTTCTAATAGACTTTCCTTTTGACTCCAACTTTGTGCTGAATTCTTTCTTCACTCTCCGCCAAAGGACCCTCTTCTTCTCTTGGTGCAAGGCTTGGTCTCTCCGTCACTTGAGGAAATTTGCTCTGTCCTGCATCACAATCAGGGGCTAGTTCTTCATACTCCCACACCCCAACCATCTCATCTCATCTCATCTCATCTCATCTCATCTCATCTCATCTCATCTCATCTCATCTCATCTCAACTCATCTCATCTCATCTCATCTCATCTCATCTCATCGATTCTGGTCAGGTTCAAACCCACATATCCTGCTTCTAGAAAAATCTGTAGAAAGAATTTGCTTGAAAACCAGCTTTGATAATCCAGATTTGGGTCAGCCTGAAATTGTCCTTCTTGAGAGCACAAGGGAAAGTGTGAAGGATAAGAGGCTCCCTAGAGTTCTTAATCAGCCACAAAGTTGTGACTCAGACAGAGTAGGGAAAGGCTCAAAAACATCCTAAAATGGGGAGAAATAAAGGGTTTTCAATGAATGCACTGAGGGTTGCCACTTCCTACTCCACGCATTGTGCAGCCCCAACACCCACCAAATTCAGAACAAGTCTCCACGGCAGTCTTGAACTGAATAGAATAGGCCATGAGATGAGTGACTCGGGCATTTCTAAAAATTGGAAGAACTCTGAAGTAGATTTCTTCAGGCTCTTCTCTGGGCCCCATTTCTAGTCCTGTCTCCTTCACAGTGTTTTCTATTAGACCTGAGCCTAGAGGAGAATGGCAGCTTCTTGTTTGCATACTCTATAGAACCATGGCAACCAATCCCTATCCTGAGATAAGAAATAAGACCAACGATGTGATTCTGCAGCCAATCCAAGCTAAAGAGGCCTGGCTGCCACAGTGACAAGGATGGAGACCAGTTTCCTTGAAAGGGGTGAGGGGTTGGAGCACCTCTGAGGTTCCAGCTGCCTCTGGATAGAGCCCAGCTAGGATCTTCCCAGCGATGTTTCCATGATCTTAGCCCAAGGTACCACCAGATCCAAACTGGATTCAATGGCCCTAAACAGGTCTACCTGAAAATCCCCAGTGATTTCCCACTGCACTTTGAATGAAACCCAAAACCTGTCTACAGACTACAAGCCTTAAGTAGTCCTGGTCCAAGGTCATCTCCCACCACAGGCAATTCTGTCTGTTCTCCTAAGAAGCCCTGCAATCTCATGAGGGCAATTGTTATTTGTAATTTTCTCTGCCTTGGGGACTCTTCCTCCAGATACTCCCCTGGCTGCTTTCTTGTGTCATTTAGGTCAGAATTCAAATGTCACCTGCTCGGGCTATCCTTAGTGTAAAGAGGTCTGATGCGTGAAGCAGCTCACCATCTGCTGGGGGCCATGAAGGAGAGCTGGGAGCTGTGCAGGCAGAAGGCTCAGTCAGGCAACCTCCTATAATCCTGTTCCATGCTTGCCCACTCTGCTTCTCAGCTGGGAAGTAGATAACTACTAGATGGGCAGTTTTTTATCTGGGTTCCAGAGAGCTCAAGGGTCCCGAGCCTTGCCCGGGTGACGTCCTCAACCCCACAGAGCAAAGAGAGGTCGAATGTGAGGAGTTCTGGATGCCTGTCCTGTTTAAGGGCACTTTATAGGTATGTAAAGTGGAAATTAGTGTCATGATACACTCAAGATTTTCTTAGAAAAACAGAAAGCGCATGTATTTTTCTAAATTTGGACAATCTCTGAGGTATATTTCTGCAGGCCCTTCAGCTCCATGACCGTGTTTATCCCACAGAATAAGAGGTCATCGGAGGCCTCCAGCCCTGGCATCCCACAGGTGCCAAAATCTGTGAAATGTTTCTGTGAGAAACCAAGAAAGTGGGGGGCGCCCTCCAGTGGGAAAAGAACGAATTTCCCTTTGATCCCCCCCACCACTGGCAGGCATTTTTCATACACTGTCACAGCAACCCGGCAGAGTCGCCATTTCACAGGTGTGGAAGGAGAAACTCGAAGGTCACAGCGGGGCAGTAGCAGAGCCAAGACTAGGCCAGCTGTCTGTATTGAAAGCCCTGTTCTTTCCCACCCTCCAGGCCCAACCTCTCTTCTAGTAGGTCCTCCATCAGGCTCAGTGAAAAGCTTGTCATTTCTCACCAGCCAACATCTATCCCCTCTGTCACCCTGCCTCCCTCTTTAAATAGGCCCTTGGTGGGCTCAGCCTTCCTGGACCAGGCCTGGCCCTCACCTGCAGCCGGGCCTTGCTGTGGATGGTCAGCTCTTGGTTCAGGACCTTCAGAACCACTTCAGGATTCAAGCATTTCTCCCAGTTCACTTCCATCACTGGGCTGTGAGGAGAGGGGAGGCAGGAGTCAAGGGTGAAGAGAAAATGGTGGAAGGGCCTGAGGGAAAGAGATAGGAATGAAGGATTTCAACCCCCCTGAGGGTATGTCATTTTAGGGAACAATAGCTGAAATTTCCTCTCGAGCTTGCCCCTAGGAGACAAAGATTAAGCCTGGGACAGCAAATAGGAGCCTTGCTTCCTAATCCCCTCCTTTCAGACATAGTTAACGGATCATGGGGTTGCTTCTGGCTGTTGCTTCTGGCTGAAATCACCCAGGCATGCTCTCTTCACTCTTATTCACTGGACTTCTGACAGCCACTACTTGCAGCCCTAACACTCACTCCCTCCCCAGTTGCTCTGTCTACCAGACCACAGGCCTCACAGACCACAGGCCTCGCATACCTTGGCCCAGCGATTTGGGGGTCAAGGTTTCCTGCCCATCCTTCATGCAGGTCTCTAGGGCACTGAGCTTGGGTATCTTCTGGATCCTCACATCTTAGATGACATCATCCTTCCAGAACAATCCTGCAGGATGAAGTGAGTTGACCTTCAGGACAGTCTGATTGGCCCACACCAGAAATCAGAGAGTGTGATTAGAATTTGTTTTCCCCTCAAAGTACATAGAGACTACAGGGCATTGGAGGGATCAAAGACTGGCCGGGGTACAGGAGTTTGCCTTCTGCCCACCTCAGCATTTGAATCTCTGCTCTTACTAACTCTGTGACCTTGGGAAACTTAATTAAACTTGCCAAGCTTCGGTTTTCTCATCCATGAAATTACTAACCTCATAGGGTTGGTGAATTAAAGGATATAATGCATATAAGTTTCTTAGCACAGTGCTTGTCATATATTAAATGATAGAATGGGAATTTAATAATGATGCTGTTGTGAGAATCAAATGGGGTTGAGGATGGAAAGAGTGCTTTTAAAACACTAAAGTATTACTCATACATTAGGCACTGTGATTATTATTAGTGATAATTCGAACTCTAAGCAGATCTCCATTTTGAACCCTGCAACCATGAAACTCTGCTTTCAGAAGCATTAGACACTTTTTTTCTGAGGAATCACCTCCCACTCTTCACCCCTATCTTTCATGTCTTCTATTTGCCATATGCTCTCAGCTGTCCACTGCCCCAGTTCTAAGTCTGGGATATGTTGAGGGGAGGGGTTCTGCCTGGGGACCCTATGATTCCTGGCTCTGGAGAACAGAGATGGCACCAGGGGATCAGGCCAGTCCCAAGGAGATGGATGCTGGCCTCTTCCAGGGACTTCTAGTCACCTCTGTTGTGCACCGCTAAAGAGTCCAAGAGTGAACAGCTCCCTGCAAAGGTTAGGAGGCCACCATCTCTGTCTCACTCAAGGTCTGGGTAGAGGAGGCTCCAGAGGTGGGTATGATGAGAAAGCTCAGGCGGAGAAGTTTAATGTCAAGTTAGGGGCTCCCTCTCTAACCTTGTGTCTGAGAGGCCCAGTGTCTCTTTTCCAGCTCCTCTGGTCTCACCTTGAGGCACAAGCGGCTGAAGTGTACCTTGCCAGTTTCAGAAGATTGGGTTGGTGACCTCTTGGAAGGGCATGGCTGGCCACACTCCCACCTTGCTCTGTCCCTCTAAGGGTATGAGAATGGCATTAGTAGAGATCTTGGCCAAAAGCCTTCAAAAGGTCCCAGCAGCAGAGGAGTAGCACCCTGTACACCATCACTCCCAGATCCCCCGCCCTCCCCAAATACCTGCTTTCTCCACTCTCTCTTCACTCCACCCTTTGCCTCTTCACCTCTGGGTCTCATTCATCCCTGTCACAGACTTCCAGGTCAGAGGAGCAGAATCCTCAAGCAAAGAGGCAGCCTGTGGACAGACAGGTGAGCAGAGCTTCAGATGGCTACAAAGATTGAATGGACAGACAGACAGACAGGCTAGGGATTGGAGAAGAACTTCAGCTTCTTCTGGGGAGGATAGTTGTAATGAGTTCTGGAATCCTTGGAAGAGTAAAGCACAGAACTTGGTTTCAGACAGAGCTGGGGAGTCAAGATTCTTTTCCTGAAAGCCACAGTATACCCACCTACTACTATACAGACCCTCCTCAATCCAAGTAGATGAGATGGGGTGGGAGAGAATCAAATTTGCTTGTTTTTTTCCATCCTGACTCTCTCTCCTCTTCCAGTTCACAATTAGATCTCAATAATTATGCAAAAAAGTGAAGACCCCAATAAAAAGACACATAATCCAATTTTAAAATAGAAAAGGATCTGAATAGACATTTCTCCAAAGAGGATATTCAAATGGCCAATAAACATGAAAAGTTGCTAAACACCATTAGCCATCAGAGAAATGCAAATCAAAATCATAACCAGATGCCACTTCACACCTGCTAGGGTGGCGAGAATCAAAAAGAAATAATAACTAGTGCTGACAAGTGCTGGTGAGGATGTGGAGCAACTGGAACCCTTATAAACTATTGGTGGGAATGTAAAGTGGTGCAGCTGCTGTGGAAAACAGTCTGGTAGTTCATCAAATGATTAAACATATAATTACTACATGACCCAGCAATTCCAATCCTAGGGATACACACAAAACAAATGAAAACATATGTCCAATGAAAAATTTCTATACAAAGGTTCATAGCAACATTTTTCATAAGAGCCAAAAAGTGGAAACAACCCAAATGTCCATTAGCTGATGAATGGATAAAAAAAAAATATGGTATATACACACAACGGAATATTATCCTTTAATACAAAGTGAAGAACTGATACATGCTACCATATGGATGAACCTTGAAAATATTATGCCAAGTGAAAGATGGCAGTCACAAAGGATTACATATTGCATGATTCAATTTATATGAAACGTCCAGAATAGAAAAATCTATAGACAGAAAGTAAATTGGTAGTTGCCTATGGTGGGGGTTGGGGGAGTGGCAGTTAGAGGGAGGAATGGTTACTGACTGCCAAAGGGTACAGGGTTCCTTTTGGGGATGATGAAATGTTATAAAATTGATTGTGGTGATGGTTGCACAACTCCATAAATATGCTAAAAACCACTAAATGGGTGAATTACATCTCAGTAAAGTTATTTATAAGTCACCAGTAAATTTAGTTTTGCAGAATGGAAGCATCGTAACTTAACACAACTTTTCCCAAACTTCAGTTATTTGATAACCACCAGCGTGTTTTGGCTTCTCTTTGTACGACTGTACTATTGGCTTACTCTTTTAAGTTGATTCATGTTTCGTATTCAAGTAAAATTATTTTAAAAGGAAACTGCCACTGTAAATGCAAAACCACTATCTCCTGACATAAAAGATAATTATCAAAAACAGAATTTAAAGCAAACGCACCCTTCAGCGAGAGAACCCAGCATCCTACTGAGGGGGAGGGGTCTTCGGGAGGGAAGCTGGGTCTTTGAGACAGCGATCCTGTTACTGGAGAATGGGGATCCTCTCCCGGCCCGTCATCCAGGTTCTTGATGTCTGGAACAAAGAATTGAGCAAGACACCGAAATACAGTAGAAAAGAAAAGCTCTATAGAAGGGAAAGTACACTTCCAGACGTGGAAGCGGACCTGAGCAAGGAAGTGTAAGGCCTGGTAACGAAGCCTTTGGGGTTTTTATCCCTGTTTGCCATGGGTGGTTACTTTTCTTAGGGGGGTGGGCATCCTTGATTGACAATTAAGATTGACAAGGACTCAGTGATTCGTCTTTTCTTTCTGTGCATGTTCGTTCCCAGAATTCAGTCTGTTATAACAATATTAACGAACTTCTGGGCATTTGCATCATATTATAATGATGTTATAATGAGGCTCAGGTGAACTGAAGGTCATTGGGTCTTCATTGTGCAAGCACGAGTGACTGGCTTAAACTGGTACCTAATTCTCTGCTTACTGGTTTCTTTGTGGAAGTTACTTTTGGCCTAAAAATGCCTTCTGGCTTGCTTAATTATGGGTGGATTCGGACAGACCCCTTCTAGGATAGGATGACCTCAGTGTCTTTTCAGGCAGACCTGAAACCCCCTGACTTTTCTGCCAACTCTTTTCTAAGAGCCGTGACCTCCTTATTAGTAGTATGGATGTTGAGGGCTGGGAGGTCTCTTCTGTATCTGTTTCCTGCTGAGAAGGGTCGGTGCTCCTGCCTACTGGGGTTCCATTGAGCTCTTTCCCTTTCTGCCTTAGCTGTGGTCTTGGGTTTCCTGCTGAAGTGTAGCCTCAGTCCCTAGACAAAGAAAAGAAGATACAAACTTGTTATGTAAATCATATATCTATGAATTTCTATTGTTGATTTGCCTGTTAAGCGAAGAAAGGGAAGCAGGCTTGGTTAATATGTTTCTTGAAGAGTGAAAAAGACCTTTGGCCTAAAGTCCTCGCCCCTCTCAGATTTAAGGGCCCTGTCTGGCCTAACACCATTTCTGCCAACAATGGGCTGAAGACAGTTATCAATACCCAGAGGATCTGAGTCACCGATTTGGGGGTAATTATTGGGATTTGAGGGATAGGGACTTTTTCCTAGAGAAAGGAAGAAAGAAAACTTAACTAGTTTTACTAAAAAGATTAAGAACTCTGCAAGAGATGTCCCATGTCATTTCCCACTAAAAGATTAAGAATTTTACAAGTGATGTCACGTATCAACCCTAGGACTGATATGTAAAGGGTAAGGCAAGCGAACCTAAGTGCAGCCCCTGATGTCATCAGGACTGAAACCCTGAGCCCCCGCGTGGCAGAGGCTTGGGCTGGAGGTGGCTCCTGGGGAGAGGCCCGGCTGCGCAGGTGAAAGGCCTTATGCACCCTCCCTGGGCCTGGCACCCCTCGTACCCATTCAGCCCTCTGCCAACCCCTAGTGCAGCAGGAAGTCTTCCGCGTTGGTCCCCAAGTTCAAAGCCCCGCGCAGACGTGGTGGAGAGGGAAGGGCCGTGTGCGGGGAAGGCTGCGGGCCCTCCGCATCCTCTGCGGCTCGCTCCCGCAGTCGCCCCTCTCGCCAGAGTTCGCGTCACCCCGTCACCGCTCCCCCCGCCCCCCAGGCTGGAGCGGAAGCCCTGGCGCCTGGCTGGGCCCGGCCTCTTCCCGGGGTCAGGACCGGATGCCCGCCGGGCCGGCTCCTGCCGACCCCACAGCTCCGGGCATCTCCGCCCTGGCCCCTCGGCACGTGCTGTTTCTCCCGTGGCCTTGTGGCCTGGATCTGTGTCCCTTGGCCCACCTGGAGGTCCCCTCCCTTCCTCCTCCCGAACCCCTCGATTCCCCCTAGCCTGCTTCCCTTTGGCCCCAACCGCATCTTCCGACTTTTGCTCCCTCCCTCCCCGCCCCCGCCTCCAAGACGCCATCTAATTTCCTCTCCCCACCCCCAGTTTCCCCGGCTTCCGTGCTTTGTGCACCCACCGCCTCGCAGCCCCTCCTCCCGGGACCGCCCGCGCCTCCCCCGGCTGTCCCCCTAACCCTGGGACCGAAGGCGTCCCAGCCCCCCTCAACAGCGGGAAGCCACGAAGCAGACGCTCCCCGCGGGGCCCCGGCCACCACACCCGCCGCCGCCTCTGCAGGATCCCGCCTGGGGCGCTCCCGGCGGGGGGGGGTGACCAGGCCCCCGACTCCAGCTCTTCCCTGCCTGAGCGTGAGGTCCTGCTTTTAAGAGTGGGCTGCTCCTGGTGTAGTTGACCCCTGTCCTCTGGAATTCCCACCACCCGACAACCAAAAGGGGCATCGCCTCCATCCTTCCTATATCCAGGGACTGAAGAGAGGGCGGTGGGGGGGAGGGGTTGGAGAGAGAGAGAGAGAGAGAGAGAGAGAGAGAGAGAGAGAGAGAGAGAGAGAGAGAGAGAGAGAGAGGATTCGTAATTGCATATCGGCAAACAGCGGCCCTTGAGAAGTCGGGTCCCCTACCTGGGTACTCTCCTGAAGATAGTGCGCTCCCGGTGAGATGGCCTGGGGTCAAATCCACGCACCTGCGGGCTCTCTCACTTCTCTGTGCCCCAGGTCCTTGTCTCTGCTGTGAGGAGGAGGACAGTATCTAGTTGACAGTATTCTCAGAAAGGCCCGTTAATTCCATACCCGGAAAACATTTAGAAATAGGACCCACCGGCACGTGTAAGCACTCGGTTAACGTTGGCCATTGCTGTCCTCTTACCCTGCTTTCCTATCAGGGGCACCCCCTAGGCAGTGATACGCTTTCTCCCTGCAAAAATTTTCTCCTGTCCATCCATATTTTTTTCTAGACATCATCCCACCACCCTAGTCAAACCACCATCTTTTACCAGCTGCCGGGATTGCATCTCCTCTGGTTGCTTGGAATAACTGGTTGCTTGATAACTTGGGGTGTATTCTGGGAGCCTAGAATAGTGTCTGGTACATTGTAGGTGCTCCATAAATACCTGTTGAATATTTGTTGTCCCACTCTTGCCTCCCTATAATCTCTGAACATGCACCAAAGGAGCTTTCTAAAATATGAACTGAAACATGTTACTCCCTTGCTTAACATTCTTTCATGGTTTTCCTCTATATTTCAAATAAACACTAAACCCCCCACCACTGCCTTAAGGCTCAGTGGGATGTAATCTTGTCTTCTAATCCAGTTATTTCCTTCTCTCCTCTTTCTCTCTGTTCCAGTCACACCAGCCTTCCTTCCATGATTCTCTCATGAAACTGTTGTCAAGATGTCAGTCAGGGCTGTATTCATTTGGAGGTTTGATGGGCACTGGAAGACAGATTTCCAGTGTGGCTCATTCACCCTCCTGGCAATTTGGTGCTGGTTGTTGGTGGAAGACCTCAGTTCCTTGCCACATCAGCTTCTCCATACAGCCGCTTGAGTGTCCTCACTACACAGCTTCCTCTAGAGCGAGTGACCAGAGAGAGAGAACAAGGAAGAAGCCACCATAGTTTTATAACCTGGCCTCAGAACTCATATACCATCATTTCTGCCATATTCTGTTGGCCACACAGACCAACCCAGATACATCATGGGACAGGACGACACAAAAGCATGAATAGCAGGAGGTATGGATCATTGGAGGGCATCTTGGAAGATAAGTACCACATGCAGCATGTACATGCAGGTATGTGTGTGTATATATTTGTGTGTGTATATGTGGGTTTATATGTTTATTTGTTGTGTATGGATGGATGCATGGATGTGTTTGATGTTTTGTGTTATGTTTACTTATTTGTGTATGTATATGTGCGTGCCTATGAATGTTATATATGTGTGCATATGATTTTATAGTTGCATTTACGTGTATGTGTGTGCATATGTCTATGTGAAGGTGTGTATATGAATATTATGTTTGTATGTGTACATAAGCATGAACATGTTGTGTTTGTGTGTATAAATACGTGCTGGCCCACACATGCAAGCTTAGAACTGTCTTCTGCTATGTGGCAGAAAGCCAGGAGCCAAGAGTGGGGGCACTCAGGAGAGGAGTCCCTCTTTTTCCTGAGAATACATGGATGGAGGGGATCTAGAGCCTGAAGAACAAGTTCTCCCTCAAATCCAAAGTATGTGGATTCACGGTCCTCTCTGCATTTGGCTCCCCTTCATCAAGGCTTTCTCTTTGTTTCATTTTTGTTTGAACATTTCAGTCTGCCACCAGCCACACAGTAAGGGAGCAGAGGAAGGGGTGACTCTTGTCTCCCCAGAAGCTGAGTTCAATGGAGAGCAGCGCCCTCTGGGGGAAATAGGGAGACGAGCCAGGGGAAGGGGATTTTCCTGGAAAGCCCAGTTGACCCTCTTGTTCATCTGTTCTCTGCTCAGGGCCAACCTCAGAGCTTCTAGGCAAGAAAGGGGCATTTTTTTCCCTTTCTAATCATCTTAGAAAACACTTCTATTTCAATTTAGAATGTTTCTAATGTCAACTTTTGTATCTAGAGGCCCTTGTACTCTTCCTTTTCCCTTTTTGAAAAAGCAGTTTTGCCTTATGATTGTGAAAAGTAATCCAGATAAACAAAAGTGGATAAGATGTAAAGGTCCAGCTTAATAGACTGTCATTGTCAACCACTGTGTGATGCTCTCCAGGTAACAACACTGCCAATACAGAAACACCTCCCTGTCCCTTCCGGATTACAACCCTTACTCTCCTCTCCTTCCTCCCAAAGTTAATCACTCTCCTGGTTCTGTGAGTAAAACATCCTTCCTTATCTCAGTTATTGTGCAAAGCAATTAAGGAAACATTTCCAAAGAGTGTATTAGCTTCCTAGGGCTGCTGCGACAAATCACCACAAGCTTGATGGCTTAAAACAACTGAAATTTATTCTCTCACAGTTCTGGAGGCCAGAAGTCCAAAATCAATGTGTTGGCAAGGTCACGCTCCCTGCACAGGCTCTATGGAGAGTTCTTCTTCACTTCTTTCATAATCTAAAAACGGGTGGCATTCCTTGGCTTGTGACAGCATATCTCCAATTTCTACCTCCATCTTCACCTGGCCTTCTTCCTTGTGTCTCTGTGTGTCCAAATCTCCCTCTAATGTTAACTAAAAGTGATGAGCAGAACACATCTTTGTGTTATTCCTGATCTTAGGAGGAAAGCTTTCAACCTTTCATCATTAAGTATGATGTTATCTGTGGGTTTTCCATAGATGCTTTTTATCAGATTGAGGAAGTTCCCTTCTACTTAGGGGTGTTAAATATATATATCTATATTTTTTATCATGGAAAGATGTTGGATTTTGTCAAATGTCTTTTCTGCACCTACTAAGATGATCATGTGGTTTTTGTCCTTTATTCTATTAATGTGGTATATTACATTGATTGTCATGAGTTGAATCAAGTTTGCATTCTTGGGATAAATCCCACTTTCTCGTGGTGTATGATCCTTTCAACTTGTTGCTGAATTCAGTTTACTAGTTTGAGAATGTTTGCATCTATATTCATAAAGAATAAATTTCTTCCTTTTACATACAATGTCTTTGTCTAGTTTTGGTATCAGGGTAATATTGGTGTTCTTTCCTCTTTTATTTTTGAAAGTTTTAGATGTTTGACTTTGCTTATTGACAATACCAAGTGTTGGTGAGGGCATAGGGCAGCTGGAACTCTCATATATTTCTGGTGAGTGGGTAAAATGGCATAGCCACTTTGTGAAATTGTTAGGCAGTTTCTTATAAAGGTAAATGTGCATCTACCCTATCATCTAGCAATTCTACTCTTAGGTATATATCCAAAGGTAATGAATATTTGTCTACAAATATATTGATATAAGAATGTTTATAAGAGCTTTATTCATCATAGCCAAACACTGGAAGCAACTCAAAAGAAAATGAATGAAAAATATCATGGTGTATTCATATAAAGCAATATTATTCGGCAACAAAAAAGTACTATTTCTACATGCAACAATACAGGTATATCTCAGACATAATGTTGATCAAAAAAGCTGGACAAGTTTTGGGGGGAAAAAATCTGTATAAAAAAAGAGTACATATGGTTCCCTACATGAAATTTGTGGAAAAAAAAAGAGTACATATGGTTCCCTACATGAAATTTGTGGAATTTAAAAACAGTCAAACAAATCTATAGTAATGTTGTGTCAACCTTCTGTATCTTTCTGTTTTAGGTGCATCACTTGTAAACAGCTATAATTTTTTTTATATTGAGTCTGACAATTTTTGTATTTTAACTGAACTATTTAGTTCACTTATTTAAAATAACCGTATTGAGATAAAATTAGTCTACTTATTCAATATTATAACTAGATATATTTGAGTTTCAGTGTTACATCTTTAGTGCTTTCTGTTGCTTCATTTTTTTTCTTATTTCTTCCCTTATTTTGGATTGAATTTTTAAAATTATCTCCACATTTTTAATATAGGTTAAAACATACAAAAAATTGATAGTATAATAAACACCCATCATCTCTCCACCTAAGTCAATACTCTTTGACCTAGAATCAATCCATTTTACTATTTTAGATTACTGACACATATATACATAATAAGGTTTTGCTGAATCATTTGAAGAGAATGTGCAGAATGGACCCATTTTTTCATTATCCTATTTTCCCTACTCAGTTAGTCTGAAACTGTATTAGTTTCCAGGGCTGCTGTCACAAAGTACCCAAAACTAGGTGGTTTAAAACAATAATTTATTGTCTTAGAGTTCTGGAGGCTAGGATTCTGCAATCTAGGCATTGGCAGGGCCATGCTCCTTTGAATCCTGTAGGGGAAACCTCCTTGCCTCTTTCAGTTTCTGGTGGTTCATCAGTCATCTTTGGCATTCTTTGGCTTGGAGATGCATCTCTCAGATCCCCCATTTTCACATGGCATCTTTCTGTGTCTTCATATCTTCCCTCTGGCATGTCTCCATATCAAATTTCCCCCTTTTAATGAGGACACTTTCATACTGAATTAGGGCCCACCCTACTGACCCCACCTTGATCATCAGCCAACACCCTATTTCCAAATAAGATCACATTGACAGGTACCAGTGTTAGGATTTCAACATCTCTTAAGGAGATACAATTCAACTTAGAACTTATACTCTTTTTAAATTCTTTTAAGTTTTCCTAAAAATTACAGTATTTATCCTTGGCTTCTTAGTATTGATGGATTCCTTCACTTTTTTCTGAACATTGCAAAACTTTAGTACACATGAACTTGTTGACCTCTCCTGAGTATTGTGCTTTTGTGGTCATACAGTTTAATTATACCTATTTTAAACTCCACAAGCATTGTTGTTTTATGCATCATATTGTTTTAAAAAACTTAAATGGTCATATTTATATAAAAAAATTTTAGACTGGTATCCAAAACATTGGAAAAACACCTTTTATCACAATTGTTTTGATGGAAGAGTTTATAAGGAGACTGTGACTTTTCCTACTTTGATTTTTTTCAGTGGTAATCATTTTTCCTGGTAATATATTAACCAAATAATGCCAGCAGCTGTTGAGAAGTGAACTGGATGATGAAGGGTGATGCTAAAGCCTAGACTGTGTCCTTTCTGTGGTGCCTGGAGAGGCGGGGAGGGATGAGGGAGTGGGAAACAATCTGGGCCGCACAGGGCAGCTCTGGGGTGGTCTAATGCTGAGTGCTGAGACCTCAGAGGGCCGAGCTTGGCTTCAGGACTATTCTGGGAACAGAAGTATACAAGAGTATTGAGGCCACTTCCAAGGATGGAGAACAGAGGATGGGAGAAATGACATTCCCATTATGGACCCACCCAACCTGTGCCCACTTCAGGAATGAACTTAAGGAAAAGAAGTTTGCAATCAGACCTCCATCAGCTCCCCGGAACTGTGGTCTCTTTTATCTGTAGCCCAACCTCCCCCTCTGTTCTGGTTCTAGAAGTTTAAGCCAGGCTAAACCCCACTCCTCCTATAGTCAAATAAGCACAACCGAATGAGTTGGAGTGAAAAATCCACTTTAATAATCCAGCTTCAGCTCAGCTGAGAACTTCCCCTCTCAAGTGCAAGAGAAGTCTTTCCAAAAGGCCTCAATCCACTAAGAGGTTACGGCTCAGAGATGGGAATAGTTCAAAGAAGCCCTAAAATGGGAGACCAATATAGGATTTGAAATTAGTGGAGACCAGATGGGGGTCCCCCACCACCTACCTCCTATCAACATAGGCCCCAGCAAGACAAGGATAGTTGCTTCATTCACACCTGACAACCACCCAGTCTTCTCATCCCTGATCACTTCTCTGTCCCCTCATTATCTTCTGGGGGCTCATCAGGGCACCTGAGCCTTGAGAAGATTGGGGACCATTCTTTTTCTACATGGTAGTGCCAAGACAATCGGCCCCATCACCCAGGCACGTCACTTAGTGGTAACGACGTTGTTGCAGCAACCCACCCAGGTACTAGAGGGGGAAGGAGCCCAGCGGGGAGGGTGATGGGTGGGGCGGGAGCCACCTTAAAGAGAGTGAGTGTCTGGAGCACCCCTGTGGTACAGGCTGTCTCCCGGATGGAGTGCATGGCCAGCTGAGGGCTGCCTAGGTCCAGTACCCGCAGCCCTAGCCGAGAAGCCAAGATAGGCCCAATGGTGGTCCCGCAGGGAGAGTCATTCCGGACCATGAGATCCTGTGGAGAGAAGAGCAACATGTAGTACGTGCTCATAAAGGCCAAGGAGGAATTCACCTTATAACTGCAGGGATGAAAGGAGCCTGGCAGATGGTCCACTTCTACCCCTCAGAGAGTGGGTGTGACCAGCATAAAATCAAAACACCAACATTAAATGGCAGGCCCAAAGGATATAATGTATTCTGAATCGGTCCTATTCTCTCCATCTACCCCTAGTTCCAGCTACCATTATCTTGCCTCCCATAAAGGGTCCATTCTCCACATTGCAGGCAGGGGAATTAAAATAAAAAGGATCCTTTATGCCACAGGTCCCCAACCGCCAGGCCGCAGACCGGTACTGGTCCGTGTCCTGTTAGGAACTGGGCCGCACAGCAGATGAGCAGCAGGAGAGAGAGCAAAGCCTCATCTGTATTTGCAGCCTCTCCCCAGTGCTAGCATCACTACCTCAGCTCCACCTCAGATCATCAAGAATTGGATTCTCATAGGAGCACCAGCTTGTGGTGCCAAAAAGGTTGGGGACTGCTGCTTATGGTGCCAGACCATAGTCTCTATCATCACCCACAAAAAGCTAACAAGTCTGGGGAGAGAAATGAACCAGATAAGACTGTAATTTCTCACTGTACCAAAAAGAAAACTTTCACGAGTTATGTCAAAGGGCACAGGAATTACATTGAAAGAGCTCCCATTGGTCAAAGTTACTCCAATTTGAGGATGAAATAAAATTATAGTACATCAGATAACACTGAACCAATGAAAATCTATGATTTTATAATCATAGACAAGAAAAAGGAAAAAAAAGTCTATTTGTCACCAGTTGAGGAGGCTATTAAAACACTTTATCTTGAAAATTAGCTATTAAAGGGGAAGAATTAGCATTTATTCTGTCTTTCCAATAGGAACCATACTTCATAACAACCAAATAGTCCTAGTTGATAAAAAGAAATTTTCATTTCACTAATAAATGTAAAAGGGATGAAATGCAGACAGGAGGAATTGAGGGGGTTCAGTAAACTCTAATGAAATTATTGATTTAGGCAACGATTATTAATTGGTGTTAAAACCTTCACATGTCTGGTTGATGGGGACTTGATCACTCATACAGGTTTACTATTTGGTCTGAGGAAAATCCACATATGATGGGGGGATCGAAGGGCACCCCAAATCCAGTGGTCACTCTAATCCCTAAGGGTGGATCACCCAAATGATATTCATATGAATGCAACATGAAGGACACACCAGCCAAGATGCCTTCTGGTCAAAAATGTTTCAAGCCTTCAATCCATTAAGCCTTCAGATATGAATTCCAGTTTACAGGAAATACAAGCTAAACAGCACCAGGAGGAAGCAACCAGGCAAATTCAAAAAGTGAGAATTACATGGGATGATCAGCCTGTTTTTTTTCAACAAGCCAATGTTATCTTTTAAAAAAACAGGGAGGTGTATGCTATATTAAACCAGAAATTACATGATCCTGATCTGGACATCAAAGAATATTTTGGGGTTAAGTGGGGGAAAACTGAAACTGATCTGTGCATTACATGAGCTACAAATCTACTCAAACGAAAATTTACTGAAATAGAAAGGCAGAGAGTACTAAATGAAAAGAGGAAGCAAAAAACATGTCCAAGATGATTTCACTCTTTAAAAAATGTGTTAAATATATGCATAGAAAAAAATCTGGAAAAAATATGCACAAATCTCTGGGGATTAATGTTTTAGTTTATTTCTATCTTCTAATTTTCTAAAGTACAAATGTCCTATTTTTGCCAAAAATTATTAAAGAAAAATCCCCCAATGTCTTCCCAATGCCTTAGAAGGGTACTGAAACAGTCTTCCATGGGGTGTATGTGTGTGTGTGTACACGTATGTACACGCACACCGCTCTTCCAACCCTCGCTCTGCCACTGTGGCCCTATTTCCTCCTGACAGACCAAGCTTACTCCTGCCCCACTGGAGGTCTCTGTATTCATTCCCTCTGGCCAGGATGCTCTCCCCCAGACTCGCTCACAGCTGCCTGCCTCTGTCTAATCTATCTAATCTATCTTTGTCTATCAGTCTACCAAGGCATACTTCTTGTGTGTGTGTGTGTGTGTGTGTGTGTGTGTGTGTGTGTGTGTGTGTGTGTGTGTGTGTGTGTGTGTGTGTGTTACACAAATTGAAAGTCTATAGCAACCCTGGGTTCAGCAACTCTACTGCTGCCATTTTTCCAATAGCATTTGCTCACTTTGTGTCTGTCACATTTTGGTGATTCTCGAAATATTTCAAGCTTTTTCATTATTATATTTGTGATGGTGACCTGTGATCAGTTAAGTATATGTTCGATGTTAGCACTGTAGTTGTTTTGGGGTACCACGAACCACACCCATAGAAAAGAGTGAACTTAATTAGCGAATGCAGTGTGTCCTGCCTGACTGCTCCACCAGCCAGCCATTCCCGTCTCTCTCCCTCTCTTTGGGTCTCCCTATTTTCCAAGACACAACAACATGAAATTTAGGCCAGTTATTACCCTGCAATGGCCTCTAAAGGTTCAAGTAAAAGCAAGAATCACACATCTCTCACTTTAAATCAAAAGCAAGCCATGATTAAGCTTAGTGAGGAAGGCATGTCGAAAGCCAAGGTAGGCCAAAGCTAGGCCTCTTGCGGCAGTTAGCCAAGTTATGAATGAAAAAGAAAAGTTCTCAAAGGAAGTTAAGAGTGCTACTCCAGTGAACACAGCAATGATAAGAAAGTGAAACAGCCTATTTCTGATGTGGAGAAAGTTTTACTGGTCTGGATAGAAGGTCAAACCAGCCACAACCTTCCCTTAACCCAAAGCCTAATCCAGAGCAAGGCCCTAATTCTCTTCAATTCTATGAAGCCTGAGAGAGGTGAGGAAGCTGCAGAAGAAAGTGTGAAGCTCACAGAGACTGGTTCGTGAGATTTAAGGAAAGAAGCTGTCTCTCTCGGTAACACAAAAGTGCAAGCCGAAGCAGCAAGTGCTGATGGAGAAGCTGCAGCAAGTTATCCAGAAGACCTAGCTAAGATAATTAATGAAGGTGGCTGCACTAAACGAGAGATTTTTTGTTCCCCTTTTTATTAAAAAACAAAAACAAAAACAAAAAAAAACACACCTACAGCACTTGGTATTCCAAGGTGGTCTCCCATCCAAGTACTAACCAGGCCTGACCCTGCTTAGCTCTCTAGATCAGACGAGACTGGGCACATTCAGGGAAGCATGGCCATAGACTAAACAAGGGATTTTCAGTGTAGATAAAACGACTTATGTTGGAAGAAGATGCTGTCTAGGACTTTGATAGCTAGAGAGAAGTCAGTGCCTGGCTTCAAAGGACAGGGTGGCTCTCTTGTTAGGGGCTAATGAGCTGGTGACTAAGTTGAAACCAATGGTTACTAACATTCTGAAAGTCCTGAGGCTCTTAAGAATTATGCTAAATCTGCTCTGCCTGTGCTCCACAAAGGGAACAACAAAGCCAAGATGACAGCACATCTGTTTACAACATGGTTTACTGAATATTTTAAGTCCACTGTTGTGACCTACTGCTCAAGATTCCTTTAAAAATGTTACTGCTCATTGACAATGCACCTGGTTATCCAAGCGCTCTGATGGAGATGTATGAGATCAATGTCTCACGCCTGCTAACACAACACCCTTTCTGCAGCCATGGATCAAAGAGAATTTTGACTTTCAAGTTTTAGTATTTAAGAAATACATTCTGTCAGGCTGCCATAGTGATTCCTCTGATGGTTTGGGCAAAACCTTCTAAAAAAGGACTCACCATTCTAGATGTCATGAAGAACATCTGTTATTCATGGGAAGAGGTCAAAATATCAACGTTAGCAGGAGTTTGGAAGGATTCCAATTCTCATCAATGACTCTGAGAGGTTTGAGACTTCAGTGGAGGAAATAACTGTAGATGTGGTAGAAATAACTAGAGAACTGAAGATGTGACTGACTTGCTACAACCTCATGATACAACCGGCACCCTGATCGGTCAGCAGCCATCAACACCGACGCAAGACTCTCCACCAAAAAAAGATTATGACTCACTGAATGCTCAGATGATGATCAGCATTTTTTAGCAATATTCTTAAATTAAGGTAAATAAATTGTTTTTCAGATATAATGCTATAATGCACATTTAACAGACCACACGGTAGTATAAACATAACTATGAACTAGAAAACCAAAAAATTCAGGTGATTTGCTTTATTGTAATAGTCATTTCATTGCAGTAGTCTGGAACCAAACCCACAATATCTCTGGGTTTGCCTGTGTCTATGCCTGTATCTATGACGAGATGGGCCACTGCCAAGGCAAGAATGAAAGTGAGCAGTTGGAGCTCTAACTTTCCCAGCCCTGAGTTCCCTTACGGAAGCCCCCAGGGTGTGTAAGAGCAACACGGGGGAGCTGGGGGTGCCATGAACACACTATACCTTTAATCTTCACAGAAATCCAACAGAACAGGCATCGTTATCAGCCCCATTTTATAGGTGTAGAAACTGAGACTCAGAGAAATTTGGAGACCAGTCCAAGGTCACATGGCTACCACCACAGCAGCACCAGCATAGATCCCAGCTCTGCCTATATCCAAAACCCCTTTTCTCCTCATTCTCCTGGGGACGCCCCCTCCACTAAAGATTGTCTACTGGGCTCCCCATTCATTGGGGGCCAGTCTGCTTGTGCCCCCTCATCCGCTTACTCCCCTCCCCGCTTCCCAGGCCTGCCCTCACCTGCAGGGGCACCCCAACATTGCTGGCCACCTCACGGATCAGGGCCTCTGAAACTGCATTCGAGGCATAGCGTTGCTTACTGTTCACCTTGATCACAGGGCCCTGGGGAGATGGAAACCAGGAATCAAGGATGAGGCAGAGATGGGAGACAGGTCCATAGGGAACGAAATGGAGCCCAGAGCCAACTTAGCTCCCAGGTCCCTGAGGAGAAACAGAAGCACCTCACCTTGTGAAATAAGGGCCGGTGGTTCTCCTCATGCTTGTCCCTGTAACAGACAGATTAAGGGCCAGTGATGGCAAACAGGAGCTGGGCCTGTCTACACCTACTGCCTCTCTCACAACAGACATCACTAATGGATCACAGCATGCTTTCCCACACAGCCCTGCAGGACCTCAGAGGTATGCTTAACAGTGTTCCAGGAAGCCGCTAGAGATAGATGGAATTAAATCTGTAGATAGAGCCTATTCAACACACCTGGGTTAGGCATTACATGATTTTGACCAAGGCGGACCTTAGACCAGTCAAAAGGAAGCCCCCATTGAACCTCCCAGGTGAATGAGGAAGGGGGAGGGGGAAAGACCGGGACCCAGGGTTACACCCGGGTCTCCTGCTGCATCAGGACTGTGATTGCATGCCTGGCACGGCCACTCACAGGTAGTTGGGGTGCACGGCGTGGGCCATGTCTGCACTGATCATGTAGGACTTGGGTATGGCTTCCTCGAAGGCTGTCAGGTGCTGGGGCGAGGCCGAGATCCGCCGCAGCACAAGCTCCGTCAGCAGTGACTGTGCCCCCTGGGCACTCTCAGACCCCACCTAACAAGAGCAGAGACCTGGTTCTGGAGTCTGGGCTGAGCGGCTTCAGCTAGAGGCCCAGGAGAGGGGCCCAACACCCTGACCCTCACATCTGGGGTTCAGCACAGGTGAGCCCCAGAGGGTATGGTGCCATACCCTCTTTTATGTGTGTGACAGAGACCAACTGCTAACTGTACGTGATATCTTCTGTAACACCCAAGCTGTGGCTAAGTATGTGACTACGCAGGCAGAGATGGCACTCCTAGTTTCCCCTGCAGCTAACCATGGCCGGGTTGAGGTCTATGGAATGCAGGCAGTGGCGAATGCCACCTTTGCGTCATGCCCTTAAATGGATGGCAGGCACTCCCCCTTTGCCCTTTCTCCCTTCCTACTAACTCAGTATAGACGAGATGGCACGAGCTAGAACAGTCATCTGGATCCTGAAGTGGAAGCTCTGTGTTCAGGAGAGGAGAGACCTGTCCTGAACTGCTAACTCTGACCTGTGTGGTTATATGAGAGAACTGTCCAACTGTTCAAGCTCCATTATAGCGTCTAGGACTGCACCCTAACACAGGCAGGCATGATGAGAACCTACCATGTGCCAACCCCTGGGGCTTTGAGGATGAAAGGGCACAGCCCTTGTCATCCAGGAGCTCAGCATGCTCACGCAGGGAAACATGGCAGGTATGGTCACAACAGAGGCCGATGAATGCTGAGCCAGAGGAGACCAAGTGCTAGAGAGCATGGGCAGTGTCTCCTCCACTGGCACAGGCCAGCCATGGAAGACTCCCCAGAGGGGACCCTCCCCAGAGCCCTCTGTGTACCTCTTCGTTGTCATAGAGAGCAATCATGCGCACGTGGGGATCTGCGGCCAGGGAGGCAGGGGCTGCGCAGGAATCGATCAAGGCCTGGTTTAGAGAGAGATCAAGAGCATTGTCCTCTCCCCTTCTGCTTCCATAACTCAGCCCACCAACACCTCAGAGCTGCCCATCCCCACCTCTGTCATCATGGCTGCAGCTAAAGGGGCTTGTGCTTTCACTGGCCTTCATCTCTGGAGGCACTGCCTGGTGGAGGGCAGTGGGGGACCTTTCCAATGCGATAGGAGAAGCCACCCTTTGGGAGAAACTCCCATGCAAAAGGCAGGACGATGTGTAAAGTGGAGAGAAAGGGCGGAGAATCCCATAAAGTCAAAAGGACTACAAAGATTATGCAAACTACATGGCCTCAGTGAAAAGATCAGGGTTCAAAGAGGTGACTGTCCTCCATCAAGGAGACATGACTGGCTGGCTTGCAGCAGAAGTGAATATGAGTCTCAGATCTAGCTTTGGTCTCATTTATAGCCCAAAGCCTATCTCCCAGAACAGGATGGGGAGAGAAACAGGTGTAAAGAGAGCAGAGGGAGGGGTGAGAGTTAAAGGAGAGGAAGGGAACCTACTAGGATGGAAAGAAAGTGGGACTATTAAGGTGGCTAAAAGGAAAAAAAGACAACCCCACTGAGATTCCAAGGCACAAAGAGAAGGCTGGGCGGGCTTATATCTGAGGGTGGGGGGCAGATGGAAGTGGATGATACTGCCCGATGGGCTGTTAAGATGTTTCTCTAGAAGTAGAGGTTAACTTAAAGGAGAGGCAGCAGAAACAGGGTTAGGACAAGACACTGTGGTGCCCTGAACAACCTCTCAGCCTTCCTCACCACAGCTCCAGGCCCTAGGCTAGTGCAACAGTGGGGCCAAGAGGAGTGATGCTGAGGCTGCAGCATTTAGGCCCTGCCCCACTGCCCATTAGCAGACTGGGGGTGGCCAGTGGCTGTCTCACCACCTGCTGGGGCTTGAGGCAGCAGTTCTCTTGCCCCAACACTCTGTCTGTTCTGGTGTTGCATGCTGCCTGAGGGTGTCCGGCTCCTCACCTGCAGAGCACAGAAGCAGCTATGCAGATTGTCCAGTCGAGGGGCAAAGATGAACTCCTCATAGGCACCACCCAGGACCTAGAAAGAGTCAATTTGACATTTAACCTCATACCTCAACTCACCTGCTTCTCCTAGCTCCCAAGGGCCTGAGCTTGAGCTGTGTCCTTGGTTCCAACATAACTTCCCTCTGACCCCTGGCTTAGGACTATGATCCTGCTGTGCAGGGCTGGAGAATGGGGCTGGGCTGGAGCTGAGGGACACAGGGTGGCCTATAGTTCCTGATCATCAGTTCCCATGAGACAAGAAAAGGGGGGAGCTGACTAGTTACAAGAAAAGATAAAGAATAACAGAGGAGGAGACCAGCTGAGACACAGAAACTTGGTGCACATTCAGAGGACTGAACATTCAAAGGCTTAGCAGTAGGCAAATGGGAGGGACATGAGGACAGGGTCCAGAAAAAGGGTGGCCACGTGAAAGCCTCTTGTCCTCAGAAGTTCAGAGTCACTGGGGGGTCAAAATAGACAGAACCAAAGGTAACAGAAACTCCTGGGGGACCTGTGGAAAAGCCTATTCCCAGGCCCCACCCAAGAGCATCTACGGGGGCATGTCTGGAGCAGGAAACTGCCGTTTTTGAGAACCACTATCCTGTAGACAGAAGAATAAGATGTCTACTGGGTAGAACAGGGATGAGAATACTGGGAGAGTGGCAAAGGTGATGAGTGCTTCAGGGGACACACTAGGGCAGGCTGGTATCCCAGAAGTCCCCATCCCAAGTTTCTGCAGCCCTTCCTCACCGCAGGCTGGGTGTCTGCAAGGCAGAGCTCCATTTCCAAGATGTCCTCGGGGCTCAGCCCCAGGTGGGTACAGAGAAGGGACATGAGGACCGAGTGGTGCCGGTCATCCTGTAGGGTGGAAGGGTGTTGGGAGGAGGGTCTGTTCTTCCCCACCTCTCCCCTTCTCAGGGGATCGGTTCCTTTCCCACCTGTTCACCCCTCCCCATAAGTAGAGTAGTGTCTTACTGCAGCACTCAGAGACCCTGGCTCAGGAGTCCCCTTCTCCAACTCTTCCTGGACTGCTGTGGCAATAATGGGGACTCTGTGGGAAGACAAGTGAAGACGAGTTGTGGGGAAGGCTAGAGGGCACAGAAGGGGAGAGGCACTGGGCTCAGGCATCTATTGATGGGGAAGAGCCCTTGCCCTTTAATTCCCAATTTGTTCCCCTGAACAGCAGAATTGTGATGGCCCTCGGATATCAACTGGGTCACAAGAGTAGTGGACACCATTAGGTAGTGGTCTCTCAGGTCCCACTGGGGCCCCTTCTATCACCTGGTGCCATACCCTAACCCTTTTAGTCACCAAAGCCCTTGCCCCAGTCTCACAAGTGCATCTCCATGTTGGGTCCGAAGTTCTCGTTGACGTTTCGCTGCAGATGGATGGCCAGGTGCGGGATGCGAAGAATGGGCCGGTCCACATGCACCAGCCGCTGTTCCAGCCGGCCTGAGGTAGGGCACTGTGGCCAACCAAGGCTGGTCAGCCCAGAGCGAATCCCAACCACAGCTGATTAAAGCCCCCACTTCACACAAACTAACCAAGGTGGTCCTCTGATCTGGACTGCCTTTCCCCGCTTCCCCCAGAGTTGGGGGTAGCTCTCCATAGACACTCTGAAGAAAAGTAACAATCGATTTTCAGGGAGCTGAAGATGAGAATCTCCCAGGTTCAACCCCAGTTACTACCTTGACAATGACGCGTCCAGCCAAAGTCAGGTCACGGTCAAACCAGGTACTCCAGATTCCACCGCCGTAGGTCTCCACACCAACCTGCTGGAAGCCCACCTGGCTTCGGCGAGATCGCCGTTTCACCTGAGTGTGAAGATGGGGAATGGGCAGTCAGAGAAAGCGGCGCGACATGATTTGGAGATGAGATAGGCTGCTTACAAGCTAGGTAACATAGAATGAATATTAGTGATAGAGAAGGGTCCGAAGTGTGCGGGAAGGGGATGACAAGCCTCCTTCCCTGCTCAATGGAATAGAGTCCCCAGCGTGTTCCTCCCAGCTCTCTTCTGCCCTCTTTTCCCCACATTCACATTCCTTGATGCCTCCCCCAACCCAGTGCAATCCCAATTCCTTACCCGGAGGCAGGGGCTGTCTGTGTGGGCCCCAATGAGGCTGAAACCGTTGCCAGGAACATACTGGCCTCCCACAGCAAAAGCGATGATGGTGGAGGAGTTCCTGGTCAGGAAGTACTGGAAAGGGGCAGTGGCTTGAATTGCATTAGCCAGCCTCCTGGCACACAGTACTTTGAGCCTAGGCACCCGCCTTTTGCTCCCCACCTCACCCCTAGTACCTTGCTCTCGGGCTTGATATCCCAGCTCTCGGCCTCCTTGAGCTCACGGAAGCCAGCCTGGAGGAGGCGGCTTCGGCACTCGGCCACAGCTGCAGGGAAAGCAGCGTCTCGCAGCGACAGAAGCCGGTAGGAGGCACACCGGCCCCCACCCGCCTCTGCTGCCCCGGTCACTCACCATGGAAAGGAGAGGGGCTTCGGTTCACGAACTTGAGAAGCTCCCGGGCCGCGGCCTGCACCGCCTCTTTGCGGGCCCGGCCGCTCATAGCCACCTGGGGGCGAGGAAGCGCTCAGTCACCCCTGGCCTCTCATCCAGGCTCCAGGGATTTCCACCCCAACCCCCAAAGTGACCGTTCCAGGGTTCGGACCTCTGCTTCCGCCTCTTTCCCTACCGAGACACGCAGACGCCGGCCGAACCTCCCTCCGCTGCAAGCTTCGCCCTCCAGGCAAAGTATCACGGACCCCGCTGCGGTCCCCGCCCAGCAAGTCCCAGACGCCGCGCCCCTAATCCGCCCTGTAGCCCGGCCCGCTAAACCCCACCCCCACGTGGCCCTGGGAAAGCCCGGCCGGGTCCCCAACTTCGAGATGCCACGCCGGCCCCTAACTCTGAGCCGGCCAGCGCCCGCCCCCCCCCGTGCGCGACCCGCTTCCCGGACCGAAGCCCGGTTCTGCAGGGAATAGCCCAGCACCCCTCCGCCGCCCGCCCCGGCCTCCCGCGGACGCGCCTTCCAACTCCGGGAAGGTCGGGTCAGGCGGGGCCGGGCTTTCGGTTTCCCTTTGGGTCGGGCGCGGCCCCCGCCTCCGCGGACCGCTGAGCCTGAGCCCGAGCGGGCTCGAGGCCGGGTCTGGGGTGGAGATTCGAGCGGGTAGTGCGGGGGCCACGTACCTGCAGGGCCCCACGCTCGGGCTCGCGTCACGCGCACAGGCCCGGCACTAGGCCCCGCCCCCCGCCGGCCACCCCGGGCCCACCTCGCCCGCGCCCCTCGCCGGGACAGGCCACCCCGTCCGCCCCGCCCCCGCCGTTAGCCCCGCCCCGCCGTTGGCCCCGCCCCTCGCCCGGCCAGGCCTCCCCGTCCGCCCCGCCCCCGCCGTCAGCCCCGCCCCTCGCCGGGTCAGGTCTCCCGTCGGCCCCGCCCCCTCGTTAGCCCCGCCCCTCCGTCCGCTCTGGCCTCCCGTCCGCCCCGCCCCTCGTTCGCCCCGCCCCTCCCACCGCGCTCCAGGCCTCTTTGTACGCCCCGCCCCCCGTTCGCCCCGCCCCGCCGGGCAAGGCCTCCCGTCAGCCCCTCCCCCTCCGTTCGCCCCGCCCCTGCGGCGCCCCCCGAGGCGGGGGCGGGGGCCCTCTGCCGTGCGGGAGGTAGTAAGGCAGCCGCCGCCCCACCCCCACCCCAGCCCTCCGCGGGGTCAGAAAGTCGGAGAAAAGACTCGCCTCCGGCAGCTCACCTGGTCCGACGGGTGCTGTGCAGAGTACTCTCTCTCGCCCCAGGCTCCCTGTGGTAACGAAAGCAACGTGGCTGACGGCCGCGGAGCGCTCGTCAGGAGCTTCAGCTTCGTGAGAAAGCTTAGCGCGTTATCCGATTTAATCGTCACAGCTGACTTAGCAGCTTTGTACTTCTAAAGGCATCGTTCATACACGAACAAACCGAAACACAGAGACAAGCAACCTGCCCAAGGTAGTGTAAATGGCAAAGGTGGGGCTGGGCTCCCACATTCCAGGGGCCTGGAAGAACCCACGCTCAGATCTTTTCTGGCCCTTTTTCTTGGTAAGTGCTGATGCTACACGGGAGGTCCCTGAGGGACAGAGAAGTTAATGACTTGCCCGAGATCACACAGCTGTTTGGAGGCATCTGGGATTTGACTCTGATATCTGTACTCTTTCCACACATCTTAAGATGACAAAGAAAAACAAGTTCCATATGTCGTTGGAGGCAATTCCAATGTTTCTATGTCAAGAGTGGTGAGTAGAATTTAAAAAACCTACGCACCCACTTGGTCTGATCTATAGATTCTGATCAGAACTCTTGGCGGTCACCTGGTCCGTCTACCAGGGGTGTTGTTAACATTCCAGGAATAACAGGTGAATGTGGCAATCTTCTTTTATGTATTGGACGAAATGTCAGGAAGTCAGGAATAGTTGGAGAGGTCCCGCAGCTCACTTCAAAGGAGCAGCTATTGCAGGGGAATGTTCAAGAATATACACCCTAGGTGACAGGTTAAATTCATGTCATTCTCTAATCATTTACTGAGATGACGTTATGATAGAGTTTTAGTGCTTAGTGGGAAATGGAGAGAACGTTCTTGTCTGGCCACTGATGAAGGGATACATTTGAAAAGACCTGAAATGAATGTACATTGTATAAAGGAAGGAGACAAAGAAAAATCTTTATAATGTTCTTCTGATTACAAAAAGAGCACATGTTAATGTGACCAATTCAAATATCATCAAAATACTTAACTTAGAAAGTATAAGTAAATGATAAATTGAACATCCATTCTTGATAAACAATCAAAACAAAATCCTATTAAGAAACCTGGAAGATTAGGATAAAGGTTATCTGCCAAAAGTAGAGCAGACATTAGTGGAGAAATACATAAGTGCTCCTATTCAAATCAGAAGTAAGACTCTGATGAGCTGTTACCACTGACAGGCAATGTGGAACTGCAGTCAGAGCCAGCACCACAAAACAAAATAATTATATTTTATATATATATAAAAGTAAAATTTATCATTATTTGTAGATTTTGTAGATTATATCATTATGTAGAACCTCCAAGAAAATAAACTGACAAACTTTTAGAACTGCTCGCCTATACAATCATGAACTGGAAAATATAATTATAAAAACATCTTATTTACAGGAAATACTATTAAATTCCTAGGAATGAAAGACCCAATCTCACTGTAACCAGGGAAATGCAAGTTAAAAATGAGATAACCATTTTTTATTTGTCAGATTAGAAAAAAATGAAAGAGATTGGTAATATCAAGTGTTGGGGAAGGCTTGGGGTAATACAAGCCTTTATATCCAATTTCTGTTGTATAAACTCTGGCAATTCCAAATGACCAGCATGAACTGAATGTGGAGTTGGGAAGAGATGCGCAAAAGCATAGCATTATGTAGATTTCCACCCTAGAGATATAATAGACATAATCTCGACAGCATAGATTTATATAGTAAGATAATTAGAAAAATTATCACTTTTGAGTATTTATTATCTCTGTTTGTAATTTAATTTAATTGTAAGTTTACAGAATTTAATTTTTTAATGAGTGCTGTGCTTAACAATGGGATCACAAAATTCCTGGAAATTTGACAGTTAGTTCCTATGAACTAGTCCAAGTCAGCTCTAGCACACAATTTCACCTACACTAGATATTTTTATTCCTCAGAGTGTGATTTGTTGACCTGGGAACTTTTCAGAATTGTAGAACACTGACACTTATCCCAGACTTACCTAATCAGAATCTGCATTTTAACAAGATCTCTAGTGATATGAATACACATTAAAGTTTGAGACAGAGTGTTTGAATACCATGTAGAAATAAAAAATAGTGTAAGGTCAATCTTCATGTATTTTAGAAAAAAGTTCCAAATGTACTGATGAGTGAAAAAAAGCAATTTGCACAATAATATTTATAGAACAAGAGTATTTATGTAAAACTGAGCTAAATTTCTGCAGTTTATTTAAAATATATATGTAAATACATGAAAACAGGTTTGGAAGAAGAGTGTTTATCTCTGGACAAGGGGATGCTATTTGATATGAAGTGGGAGGATCTTTGCTATCCCAAAGAGTTTCTGAGAATCATTCTTGTCCTCAGCCTCCTAAGAAAATCTTCCCCAACAATCCTTAGTTTATGCTCACAATGCTACAATTTATTTATCTTTTTAACAAATACCTGTGAGTTAACATTGCAATCAGTTACACACACTTCGGCATGAGTTGGTTTGATAGGCACGTCCCTTCTGACCCATCAGTTTATGAGAGAAGCTTCCTAAGAAGTAATTTGTCACATAATTGTTAAGGGTGACCTGGAATAAAGAAGACCAAAGCAATGCTTTGTTGCTATGTGTGTGTGTGTGTGTGTGTGTGTGTGTGTGTGTGTGTGTCCTACTGCTGTCTGCTAAAATGAGTGCAGAGAGGGGCTGAAGCAGAGGAGCTTGCTTTCTTAATCAAGATATCTTGGTGGTTTAAATGTATAAATCATTTGCTTCTGGGTATAATGATAGGAACTTCCATAGCACGGTACAGCTTGTCATCTGACAATGTTGTTGGAAGGGCACTTTAGTTTCTAACACATGTCTTCTGCTCAAGTTCTGTTTTCCAAGCAAGCACTGATTAAGAACTACAAATCCCAGGGTGCCTTGAGGTGAGTAGCTCAAGCAAATTTATAATGTCCAACCAATTATGTTCTAGGAGGAAGGTTTAAAAAGTACTTTATATGGTTAAGAAGAATGAAGCACCTTTATAGGTACTGATAGAGAACAATTTCCAAGATACATTACTGAGTGGAAAAGCAAGGAGCAGAATAACATTTATGATATGCTGCCATTTGTGTGTGTGAACCAGACACACACATGTATTCTTATATGTTTAAAGTATGTTAGAAGTCACAAGAAGATGGTAACTGACTCTGGGAAGGAGAAATAGAAGGGCTGGAGGTCTGGGGTGGAAGGGACACTTCTTTTTGTATTTTTTGAATTTTTTAACATGCACATATTACCTACTTTTAAAAACCAAATAAATAAGTTTTAAAAGTAATAGGTGGAAAGATGAATTTTAAGTACTTTCTGTGAACATAAATTTTTCTTCTATGCCCTGATTAAGTTAGTAAGCATTTGTTGGTTAGCATGCTTACTAACACTAAAGCCTTCAGTTTTAAAATGCTCAGGGAAAGCTGCTATGGAAATTGTGTCTCTTGGGAATGTTTCTTTTGATATTAGTCTTATAAACAAAATATAAATTGGAGATTAGATAGTGAAACCTGAAAAAAAGATACCCAACTCCATTAATACTTCACTTACACAAGAACCTTTTCCTACCTTTTCCCTGTTCCTCACTCTTTTGGCCTCCACTTACTTCTTACCCAGCACATATATACTGTATTATTATTATCATTCCCTTGTATCTACCTTCAAGTCCCTTGCCTGCTCTGGATTTACTTATTTGCTAGGCAAAAACCCCAACCCTGATGGCAACCTGCTCCACATCTGTACCTGGCATGTAGTAGATATACAATATTTATTGAATGAATGAAATTTTAAAAAATTGTTCTTTGTGGAAAATAAATCCTCTCCAACACTAATAAGGAACAAACTACTGATAATTGAATGAATGAAATTTTAAAAAATTGTTCTTTGTGGAAAATAAATCCTCTCCAACACTAATAAGGAACAAACTACTGATAAATGCAACAAGTTGGCTAAAACTCACAGGCATTATGATGACTGAAAAAGAGTGAACAGATTATAGAGATGGAGAGATGGTGGTTGCCAAGGGCTAGGGAAGGTGCGGGAAGGGATGGGTGTGACTCTAAAGGAGGAGCCTAGGGAACATCTTTGTGGTGGTGAAATAGTTCTGAATCTTGATTATGGTGGTGGCTGCATAATACATTTTATCTACATATGATAAAATTAGGGTTACCAGATAAAATATAGAGATGCTCAGTTAAATTTTAGATAAACAAAGAATAATTTCTTAGTATAAGTATGTCTCCCCCCCAAAATTAACTAAATGTCCCATATTTTTATTTGCTAAATCTTACAATCCTAGAAAAAAAAATGGCCTAGAACTATACATACACATTTTACTAATTTCTCTTGCCTGGTTGTGAGATTGTACTGTGGTTGTGTAAGATGTAACCGCTGAGGCAAACTGAGTGAAGTGTGCATAGGACCTCTCTGTAATATTTTTATAAACTCCTGTGAATGCATAATTACTTCAAAATAAAAAGGTTTTTAAATGGCTCTCAAAAGAAAACCAGCTTCTCCAGTTGGCGATAAAAACCAGGAGACATAGGGAAGCACTTATCATTAACCTCGGAAGTTTTATGGAGTATTGTAAAATTGGCATTTTGCAAAGATCTTAAGATGTATCCCTCTTGAATGTCAATGATCATGTATAGTTAGTTATTGACTGGGTAACAGTGGTTATGCATGTAGGATCAGACAGACATGGGTTCAAATGCTGGCTCCTCCATTGATTAGCTGTGGGCCACATTTGCGGTGGCATGCTGGAGCCAGCTCACATCTCATCTCTTTGTAACTCCACATTCAGTGACATCAGGCTGGTAGCTTGAAACCAGCCTGGCAGTATTTATTCTACCCATGTTGGCAACCATGACAAATCAGGGTTTTTTTTTTTCTTCCACAGAGCTAGTTGTTAAGCATTTGCTATCATACCATAGACTTTGAGTCTCAGTTTTCTCATCTGTAAAATGGAGAAAAATAACAGTAAGAGCCTTGTGATGTTATGAGAATTAAATGAGATAATGCCTTTTGGGGGCTTATGAAGTTTGTCAAATAGGAAGTGAGCAATAAATGTTAGCTATTATTATCTCTCCTATTATCATCTCTCATATTAAACTCTGAGCAACTTGAGGTCAGATTTATGCCTTAACTCATCTTGATATCTTTAGTTACTGGCACAGGGCCTGAAACACAGCAAGGGCTAAACAAATGTTCACTAAATTAATGAATAAATGGCAAATAATAGTGACTTGAGGTACTCGGCTTCCGGAAAATTTGCATTTTAGCAAAGGCCTCTTAAGGCACTTTTTTTTGTTCTTAATCATGAGATTTTCAGGCCCTGTGGCAGACTGCCAGGGAGGTCTAGGGAGCATTCACAGCTTCCCACAAGTAATGTCTGCCCTTGCAGGTCTGTCCCTAGCCTCCCAAGGCAGTACTCTGGGAGCACACCCTCAGGTGGCAGGGATGGCCCCTCACCTCCCTTTCCTCAAGGAGCCAAGATGGAGCATTTTTGGCTCTGAGCCTGCCTGACTAGAGGTCATTTAATCCTCGCTGGATTTGTCCTGTTTATTTTAGTGAACAAGGCTGTTTACTTTCAGTTCGTATTTCTAGGGGCACTTGCTCATTTTGCTTCCCTTTTATTTACTCTTTGCAAGCACTTGGGTTTGAGCAAATATGTCTATAAAGTTCCAGGGACTAGGTTATTCTGTGTCTGGTGTTTTAATGGCCTTTAAACAGTGTCTGCTCAGGTAAGCATTTTATAGATGGGTCAGAAAGATGGAGGATTCTGTCCTCAGTGGCCTCTGATTCCTTCCAAGCTGACAGCTGGCTATTAGCAGCTTATGAATCATGGCTTTTCATTAGAAATAAAAATATTAAATGTCCAAACCCATTTCGAACAAAGAAACCAACACCCCCTGGTCATCCAGACATGGGAACTGTGGTAGGTGTTTCAACCTTCGGGCATTGTTTAGGGTAAGAATGACCTAGAGTGATTTTCAAAATGCAAATTCACTTGACAATTCTGATTTGGAAGGTTTGGGCCAAGGCCCAGGGATGTGCATTTTTAACCTATGCTGCAAATAATTCTGTTATCCTTAGACCACCCTGAGACACACATGTGTATAATCTCAAACACCTTTGTGCCGTGGGTGGGCTATCCTTGAGCTCACTGCCATGTTGTGGGAGAACATGTGGAGAGAAGCTTAGGATCCAAGACTGGGCTAGTTGGCATGATTCTACCAACTCTTAGCACACTGCTCCTCCAGAGTTAGCCCAGAGGATGATGGGCATTGTTCTGCTAAACCACTTGCTCAGGGTCTAATTTGTCAGTAACTTGAGGGCAGGGGCCATGTCTCATTCATCTTTTTATCCCCCACAATCCCTAAGACAGTGCATGGCTCACAGGTTGGTGCTCCATGCTGGCTGGGACACTCCCGCTGAAGACAAATGTAGAGACAGGCCCAGTTGCCTCAGGGTAGCCTGGGAACCAGTTGTTGGGGAAGGAGGCAGCAGAAAGGCTGAACACCATGGTCGCCTGCTCACTTCTTCTCAGGCCAGGTCTTTCTCCCACTGTCTCAGCCCTTCTGCTCCAACTTGCAAGGTCCTCACATCAGCTCACAGGGCCCATTATGACATCATCAATGCAATCTGATACAGTGATGTTCTCACGGCACCTGGGCTTCAGGCTGGCCTATTGTGGCCAAAGTCTAAATGATGTCCTCTGAGCTGGGGGAAGGTTCTTGAATTCCAGGAGGCTCCCTCATCATTGTCCAGCTCAGTTTCTTTGTAACCTTCCCCATTCTGTGTGCTAATTATTTTATTTGTGTGTTTTCTTGTTTATTGTCTGTATCCCTCTCCAGAAGGGGAGCTTTCGGAGAGCACAGCCCACAGTTGTCTTGTTCGCTGTTGAATCTCCTGTGCCTAGCACAGTGCCTGACACATAGTACGTGCTCAGTGAAGATTTTTTTTGGGTGCACAAACACATGAATGAGAGGCTTCACTGACTGCAGCCATCCATTCAATTATTCGTTCGACAAGCATGCTTTGTGCATCTGTCGTGGATCAGGCTCTTGTCAACCTGAATAACTCCCTTTCTGCCCTGAGGAGCTCCCAGCCTGGTGGTGGAACGCTGGAGACACATCCTTTGTGTAATGCACCCTGACAAGGGCTATATATCCAAGGTTTAACAGAGATGGGGTTGCAGGGAGGAGCACAGGGTGGCAATGACAGGCTCTTAAACCAGAGAAATGGTATGTGGTCTGGCAGGACTTCCCACGCCTGATGCAGGGAGCCTCATCTGCCCCAAGGCCTCTGCCCCTGCTGACAACCACGGCTGCTTGTTTCTGCTAATATTGCAGCAGGGTGCATCCACAGAAGCAATCTATAAAACACCATTTACAGCCATAACTAAACCACAAAAATCAATCCCCAACTCACTGCCATCAACAAACACATGTGGAGGTTCTCCTGGGTGTGGTGCACAGATGTAAGGTGTCATGGAAGATGCAGGATGACTAAGATGAGGACTCTGAGCCAGGGACTTCTGGTCTCCCTGGAGAGAGAGAACATGTGGGAATGAGATGATTAGCCACACATAGTAGGAGTGTGTATGCCAAGTCATGAGTGAAGCCTTCAGGACTGTACTGCCCAGTATGGTAGCCACCAGCCACATTGTGGCTATTGAGCACTTGAAATGTGGCCAGTCCAAATTGAGAGGTGCTAGACATATAAAACAATGTACACTTTGGATTATGAAATATATATACATATCTCAATTTAAAAATATTGATATGTTAAAATGATAGTATTTTGGATACTATGGGTTAAACACACTATATCATTAAAATCTTTCTCACCTTTTCCTTTAGCTTTTTCAGATGTGGCTACTAGAACATTTAAAATGGCATCCATGGCTACCGTTATATTTCTATTGGACAGCACTGGTCTAGGAGTTAAGGGGAGCCATTGAGGGGCATGTGCTACTGCAGCTAGGAAGAATTTTGAGAAAATGGAACAATCAGGAGCAGGCAAGGGGAACTGAGGAAAGGGTGGGAAGATACTTGAGAAGTCAGACCATGAAAGGAAGAAGGGAGGATGGCAAATCAAGGAGGCAACAGAGTCCCAGGATCAATGTGCATTTGTAACAGACACTCACCCAGCTCTTCCTCCTCCTCATACCGTCTTCTAAAAAGATAGACCCTGAACACCTCCAGCCACTCTCGTATCCAGTAACTCTAGAGTAAGGCTCCTTCCTCTCAATTCTGGACAATGGGGAGTTGGCCAGTGAGCTGGGTTTGAATGCTACATAATCCCTACCCAGGCCATCCATTGCAAGGCGGGTTAAAAACATCACCCCTCCCTGACTCCCAGCCCTGGGCCCTAGGCATAGGGCAGTGTGGGGAGGGGAGGGGAGATTAGGGACTCTGATGCAGGTGAAGCTAGGAGTTTGGTCAATGTTTGAGATGGGGAGTGTTTCTCAGAGGGGCAGCGTGGCCCAAACTTGGCCAGACAAAACTTCCCCTACAGACACATTTTATTGGGGCAATCAGGCAGCCTGAATCTGATGTTCCTGCCTCTGCCTTCCTACTCAGCCACACAATAAGCCACAGAGAAGCCGTAAACACTCAAATGCGAGGATTAACGCTGCATGTGGTGTCTGGGACATTGTGAACGACTCTTGGTGGCAGTGTTTGTGCCTGTGTTAGATTGATCTTTTTAAACCCCAGCACCTGGGATGTGAAGCTTGGTACACAGCCAGTGTTCAATAAATATGGAAGGAAGGAAGGAGGGAGGGAAGGAAGGAAGGAAGGAAGGAAGGAAGGAAGGAAGGAAGGAAGGAAGGAAGGGTGAATGAATGACAGATCTATTAAAGCCTGGAAGCGGATACTTGAAACAGGCTTCGCTTGTTCTATACTAGATATTTGGATGTTGGCAGCAAGAGGGGTCTCTCACTAGCCAAATCCCACGGTGCCAGGTCAGCAGAGAACTCATGTCCCGCACATAGCATTCCACCATCCTACCTCCCTGCTGCAGGGCCCTCTGCCAGAGCTTTTGGAGACAGTGTATGTCCAGCCTATGGCCTTCCTGGGCTAAAGCTCTGCCCCTAGTCTCATATCCTATTAAGTACTTTTTAAAAACCCATTAAGGCCTCTGTAAAAGGAAAGATAAAGTGAAGAATTCCAGTTGGGTTAGATAAGCCTGGTCTGGGCAGGTTTCTGGACTCCCAAGTGCATCAGGAAGCCTGAAGTTCCCCGATGCAGCCACTGGAGGGCACTTCGACCACGAAAGACCAGATCTTCACCTCGGTCCCCGGAGAGGCGCGATTCCACACAACAAACCTTTTAAAATCATCACAATGTTGATGACAGCCCTCCTGTGCCGAATGCCCAATAGGGCGCCAAACGCTTTAAACATATATCATCTCGTTTAATGTTCACTACAGTTGCTGTGAGTTATCTTGGAAGTTATCTATTTAGGAAAAACCGAGGCTTAAAGAAGCCAAAGAACTTAGCTGAGGTGGCTCAGCTAAATGCAGTTTGGGAGTCAGGACTTGAACCCCAAGCCTTTGGGCACCAAACAACAACAGCGAATGCACAGAAGCTGAAAAGGGGACTATGGGGTAAAAGCAGAGAGCCAAGTATGCTACACAAATGTCGTTACTGAACAATTTGCACGTGTATGAAATTGGAAGATGGCTTACCCTTTGGACATTTCATATGGTAATGTTTCCTTTTTCCTCTTGAAATGATGTTATTAAATAAGTGAAGTGTTTCACAATTCATGGTGTCTTAACTTGGAGGAAATAAAGTCATCGTAATAGGAAGCAGGAAAAGAGAATTTTTGTTTATCGCTTAACAGCATCTACTGTGTGCCCAGAATTGCTGTAAGCACTTTAACCCTCACAGCCCTCTCTGAAGTAGGCACTGTATGGGCCCCATTTGCAGATGAGGAAACAGAGACTATGAGAGGGAAGCAAACTGCCCAAGGTCACGTGGCTAGTAAGAGTCAGAGCTGGGATTAGAGACCCAGGTGGTCTGGTTCCAGTCTGTACTCTGAAATTTGGGAAGTCAGGCTGGCCTTGAGCAAAGGTAGGTAAGCAGGAGGTAGAGTCAAGATTGTCTCGGGCCTGGGCTGCGTGGAGCCAGACGGCAGAGGCCTGTGTAGCACAGCTCCTTGGGGCCTCCTAGGGGTGGGGAAAAGAGAATGGATACAACAGGAGGGCCCAGGGGAAGGGGTGGTGGGTGCTCCAGTCCAGGGAAGAGCTGAGGCCAGCCTTCTCCAGGGACAGGCAGTTTGGGAAGTGCAGTGTGTGCTCAGGAAATGGCCAGATTGGATTACAGGGAAGATTAAAGGAGCTAAATTGGGCCTGGGGCTGGGGGAGGTGTCTGAGAAGGGAGCTGCTGAGGGCCAGCAGCTGGGCAGCCGGGAGAGGCTGAGGGAGCTAAGGAGGGGGGCAGGGATCTTGCACTAGGCAGGAAACCCTCTTAACCCCAGTAAGACTGTAATGTGGGGTCACCAAACAAGGGCATCCTCTTAGATGGAGCTGGGGGTGGCGTGGGGGCAGAGACCCTGACACCAGAGAGGGGGAGGGGCAGAGACCACTGGGGAGGTGGAGACAAACCTGGAGTTTGCGGTGACCAGGCAGGAGAGGGAAACAGACCTGACCTGGAGAGGGAGGGAAGCAGGCAGACACCAGAGAGGGAGAAGAAATTGGGGTGGAGACAGCCTGAGTCCCATCCTGGGGGGCCCTCTGGAGCTCCAAGCTCGTCCTGACTGAGAAGTGGGGGAACCAGGCATTTGAAGAGCAATGGTCAGGGGGCTCTTTGCACAACACAGAGGAGCAACTGGAAACAGCTTGGAGTGCCCTCCCACAGTCTCAGGCTCCACTTGCCTCTCTTCCCAACCCCCTCTCCTGGCCTGAGTGGCAGCACCGGCTGTGGGCCCTCCCAGTCCCCAGGGCAGGTGGTCAGTGGTCTATTCTGGTGTTCAGGGTGGCTGGGTAGCCTGAGGAAGGGCAGAGGGGGAGAGCCTGGCCCATATCTTTGAGGCTAGATGGGGAGGGGACACCAAGCGTGCTTTTTGGGACAGTTGAGGGGGTAGGATTCTAACTGCTGTGGGTGGGGAGACAAAACTCCAGTGCTCCATCTTCAACAAATTTTATCTCAGGATCTTTGAAGTCGGGGGTGGGGGGGGGGAGAGGGGGGTGTATCCGGAGTGTTTCTAGGTGGCCCTGGGGCCTGGGAGCCAGGAAATCCCCAAGAGCTGACAGTGGACCCTCTCCCCCGACCCAGTTTCTTTTGAACCCTGAGGCTGCAGGATCAGGCCTGACTGACCCCGGTCCTAGTCCTCCAGGCAGCCTCTCCAGGACAGAATTGTGGATGCTGCTGCTGAAGCCCTCTCCCAGGCCAGTTGGGGGCAGTCTGGGGCTAGGGTGCACTCAGGGGAGCCTCTCCAGCCTGCAGGGGAGCCCCATTGTCTAACTGGCCTGAGGATGGCACAGGGCAGAACAGACCCCATTGGCCTTTTTATTCCCCATGTGGGTCTTCAGTGCCCCCCAGGTCCTGTGGGTTGAAGGCCAGACTCTGCTGATAAGGCCTAACTCCCTAACCACTCACCTCTCCAGGCCCAGGCCCCTTTCTGGGGAATAGTGTGGCTCAGGAGCAGGGCAGAGCAGAGCAGAGCAGAGTGTTAGGAGGGACTGGTGCACTACTGGATAAAGGGCTTTTCAGTGGAAATACCCGGATGGGGCTGAGTTAGAAGGGGAAGGACCTAGAACTGAGCCTGCCAAGTCAGTCTGTAGCAAGGCTTTAGAGACCATGCAGAGAGACAAGCTGGGCTCCTGGGAGCTATCAACTAAGGTTCAAATCCAGATTTTGTATTTATTTGCTGTGCAACTTTAGGGAACTTCCCCAACCTCTCTGAGCCTAGTATCCACAATTGTAAAAGGAGGATAATAGTTTATTTCCCAGTGTTGTGAGGATAAGAGATACAGTGATTTTAGATGGCAGGTGTCCAGAATACCATGCCTGACATACAGTAGGTGCTCAATAAGTGGTAGCTACATTATTTTCAAAGGCGGCATAGCCTCTGATAGAGAGCTTTGGTGTGAGAGCTTGTGAGTTAGGCAGCCTAGGC
Source organism: Cynopterus sphinx (assembly GCA_030015415.1). Lineage (NCBI taxonomy): Eukaryota > Metazoa > Chordata > Mammalia > Chiroptera > Pteropodidae > Cynopterus > Cynopterus sphinx. The sequence goes on from CM057379.1 coordinate 194,617,959, forward strand.
TACTAATCTTGGCCCCACACCTGCTGACCTGAAGCAATGATTCAAGCCAGGCCCTGGACCTCCATGAACCGGTTTCACTATCAAAGGGGATAAAAGTTCAGTAATGGCTGACACTGAATGTTCACTGCATGCCAGGCACTGTGCTAAGTGCTTTATAGACAATTTCTCTTTTAATCCTCCACATGAACCTAAGCTGTTATTATCACTTTATAGACAAGGAACCTGAGCCTCCAAAAGGTGAAGTAACTCACCCAAGAGTGATAGACCCAGAATTTAAACCCAGGTGGTGACTCAGCAGCTGCTCCCCAAATTCCCCCCTTGCTCTGTGGAGTCAAATGGGATTTAGACCCTTGGCTGGCTATCTGGACAGGTATGAGAAGACAGAGGGCTGAAGGACTGGGGCTACAGAAACACTGAGGGCCCAAGAAAGGGTAAGTTCTGGGACCCAAAACTCACTTTCATTATGTACTTGGGTAATTTGGAAAATAAGGTATCCCACCCAGCAGCCAGAATAGTGTAAGATACCATAGGGGATTGCAGTCTGGAGTGGCAGAGAGGTCCCTGGGGTCTGAGTGGACCCCAAGCTGACTGTGACTCAGCTGGTTGGAGGAAGAGGAGGATGATCCTATAAGGCTATATATAGCAACTGTGCATAGTGGCCCTATGAGGTCATGGCCAGCGTACTCAGGCCCTGTTTAAAGCAGCCCACAGCCTCAGAGGGATGTAGGAAACCTGGAAAGGGCCCAGGACAGCAGGGATATGACCAAACTGGAGGGGCTGAAACCAAAAAAAGCCTGTGAGGGAAGACAAAAGGAATGAGTGGGTCGGGGAGGAGAAAAAGCTGAATGATGGCACTAAGAACCTGACAGAGAATTCTAGGGAAGAGAGGAAGCTGCTTTTCTCCATTTAGGTTAAGTTCTAAGAAAGAAGGGCCTTACAGTTCAGCAGAGAGATTAGAGTGGGGCCTTGAGAGGCTGTCTAGGGTATGAGTCTGTTAGTAGGTGAAGGAGCCTGTGAAATCTTCCATGGAGGCTGGAGCAGGCTGAGTGCCATCCTGCACAACTCGGCTGCTCCCAGCTCACCCCAGTTCTCAGATCCCCCCTCCTCTGAGTCTGATCAAAGAGCATTATCTCCGGTGGGGCTCCTCTGCCTTCGGTGTCTGTCTCTTCGGGAAATGGCTCTCGGGACTGGGTGGGATTTGGGGAAGTTCAGGGATATGCTCTATGGACTGCTGGAAATTGTGGGGATATGGCAAGATGTGGTGAGGGGACACCTGAGACTCTGAGAGTCTGTAAGGGGTGGTGAGCTGCATTTATTTTGTTTGGCAGGACCAAGCGATCACACATTGATGATCGAAACCTTGGGAAAGGGAGGAGAGGAGGGCTTGGCAGGCGGGAGGAATCTGGAGGAATGTGCATCTAAGGAAGAAGCCATCCTTTTCTGCTGGCAGGGTAGCCACATCTTATCAGTGTGTGGTAGGACTAGGCCTGTTCTGGGGGTGCACCAACCATCTGGGTCCCTCTTGATGGGGAGTCTGTAGTGAGCAGAGAGGCTTTGGACAAGATTACCCTGAGAAGCACCAAACCTTTGATTCCAAAGAAAGGAACTCTCTCACTCTTCTCTTTGAGGTCAAAAGAGGGAGGGATGTCCAGGATATTTCCCGTTAAACAAGGCGAAACTGAGTCGCAGAAGGGGGATGAGACCGGTCTAACATCACACAGCTTATCCAGAGGGGGCCAGGATTCTGGCTCCCAGCCATAAGCTGGTCCCAACACATCAAGATGCTCTCCCAGGGACCTTCCCTTAATGCTATCAAAGTCCTCTTCCCTTCCCTTGACTTGATTTCCATCCCCATCCTTCCCCAACCCCCTTCTCCTATTGATGCCAATAACACCTGAATTGTACAGGAAGCTCACAGTCCACAAAGCACTTTCACATTCATCATCTCATTAGCTCCTCCCCTTCAAGGCTCAGCTTTCTCTTCTCCCTCCTGGCCCTTCTCCCCCCACCTCCTTCCCAACCGGCACCTCCTCCTCCCCCGCAGCCTGGGAGACGTTTTTATTTGGTAGGAGACTTTGGAGGCTGGGAGGAGGTGAGATTAGCTTCAGACTTCTCCTACTTTGGCAGAAAACCCTTAGTGCTCCATGTCTGTAAAAGGAACTTGGGGCAGGAGGGGGTTGGAACCAGGCTGGGGGGCCTCCCTGGAGAAGGAGTTCGGTCAGATGGGTGGGGGTGAGGAGAAGGAGGAGGAGGAGGAGGAGGAGGAGGAGGAGGAGGAGGAGGAGGAGGAGGAGAAATTTATGAGACCTGGGGTGGGGATGCCAATGAAGGAAGAGGCCCAGGAAAGGGTCTGGGGTCAGGTGGAGAAAGATTCGAGAGGGAGGCCTGAAGGTCTTAAATTAATGAGATGCCGAAGGTGGCAGATGAGAAAGGGGTGATTTGCCTGCTGAGCCTGGGGAAAAGGGGGGGCGGCAGTGCAGCTCCAGAGAGATGAGTTTCAGGGAGTGTCCTCGGCAGCCACTGTCAGGCTGGGCCCCTCAACTCAGCCTCCCCCCTGGTGATATCAGGAAGAAGCAACTGCCTCTGGACATTCCTTCCCTTTTACAGTCACTCCAGCTCCTCAGCAGCCTGTGGAGGTTAAGCAGCCTTACAGTTGAGGGAAGGTGGGTGGATCAGGACTGTGTGGAAGGGGGGCATTGGGGGGAGGGGCCTCTGGGAGCACTGAGGCAGGGAAGCATCAGAGAGAAACGGCTCAGCTGGGGACCACATACTGTCCCACCCCTTGAGCCCAGAGACTCAGGATGTCAGAAGCTTAGGAGACCTCAGAGATGACCTGGCCTGGTCCCCTTTCACACTTGGGCATGACAGAGCTAGAGCAGAAATGGGACTTACCCAGGTGGCACAGATGGTTAGTTGGTGAACTCTCTGGATGAGTGCCGTGTTTTAGCCTCTGGTTGACCAGCCCACCCCCACATCTCAGGCTGGGGCCTCCTACCTCTCCAACAGGTGCTAAAGCTGAGGCAAGAGCCAGGCTCTGGGAGGTCATACCTGCCACACTGTCCCCAAGGCACTCATGCAGTGCCTTGCCCAGGTGGAAGCATGAGCTCCTTGGCTGGGTTACAGAAAGAGGAAGAGGAGAATAAGCCCTGGAGAAAATGGCAAAGGGTGGCCATGGAAGTGGATGTCGGTCAGTGGAGGGAGGATCCAGCACTGTCTCACACCAGGTTCCTGGGGCAGACCTGGGGTAGGTGAGGCGCTCCTAGACAGGGCAAGGTGGGAGAACTGCTGCAGCTTCTCTCCTTTTGTACTTCTGTCAGTGTTTCTCAATTGAAATGCCCTGTGCTGGCCAGGTCAGCGTCCCCACTCCAGCCATCTGCCTACACCAGCCATCTGCCCCCTGTCCGTGCATTTCATGAGATCTGGGAGGCCCTATGGGTAGGCAGGGCACTTGTCTCCCAGGGGCTCTTTGTGAGGTTCAGAGATCTGCCTAAGCACTCATAAGCCATCCAGACATTGGGCACAGGGGAAGGCAGGGAACAACAAGTGCTAAGGTCTGCAGGCTGGAAAGAACTTGGCAACATCACTCAATAGAAAAGAGGACAGCAAGATGAACTGAGATTGGCAAGGTGGGCGGGGCAGTTCTGTGGGGCTTTTGGGGGCCATGATGAGTTTGGGTTTTGCTGGTTCAGTAGCTCAGGGAAGAGAGAAAAACTGGCAATGGCGAAACGGGCAAAATCTTCAAAAGACATGAGAATTCCTTTGAAACCATTGAGGAATAGCTCTATGAAAAGATGCTTCTTCTTGCTCTGTTTGGCTTGCAAATTAGAATAAGTGGCAGAGGAGACACATCACCTGGGTTCAAATGTAAGGAAATGTTTTCTAACAGCAGAGCTATCCACTGTTCTATGACAGACACATGTTAGGTACCCCATGACTCTTTATGGAGAGGAATGGGCTGCCTGGAGATGCCGACTTCCCAAGCAGTGGAGGGATTTGAGCTGGAGCAGTGCTTGCTGGGGTCACAGTAGGGAAGATTTAAGTCTTAACTGGGAGGTAAGGGCGTGGGACTGGTCAACCTCATGACTTATAAAGTTTCTTCCAATCTTACATTTCTGAGACTCTCCAAGGTCGGAGTAACCTGAGAAGATCTCAGGCGTACATCAGGACTGCCTTTCTTCTTTAATTGATTCAACAAAATATCTTGCTGTCACCCCCTGTATGAGGTACCATATCACATACACGAATTTATAAATCATCCTCTTTTTCTGACAAATGCTGAATGAAATTGTCTGTCTCGGTGAATCTCCACTTTCCAATATAAGTTAGTTCAAGTAAGAGGAGTGACCATAAAATAATTTGACTGCTAAATTTATACATTCAAGAGTGTGTCCCAATGGTGTTTGTAGCAGCATTGTTTATAGTAGCAAAAGATTGAAAACAATATAAATGACTATCAATAAAAAACCCTGGCCAAATAAACTATGGCAAATCCGTAAATAAAATACAAATGAAGATATTAAGCATGACTCAAACCTCCCATCAAAGAAGAAGGCAGAACAAGATGGCTTCAATGGTGAATTCTACCATTCAGAATTAACATCAATCCTTCTCAAACTTTTCCAATAATTTGAAGAGGAGAGAATTCTTCCTAATTCATCCTGTGAGGCCAGCATTACCAAAGCCAGACCAAGACACACAAGAGGCAGGGAGGCATCTTCTGCCTTATGAATATTGATATAAAAATTCTCAGCAAAATACTAGCAAATCAAATTCAGCAGCATGTTAAAGGGATTATATACCATGACCAAGAGGGATTTATTCTTGGAATGCACAGATGGTTCAAGATATGAAAAATCAATCAGTATAACACACCACGTTAACAGAATGCAATGAAAACCCCACAGGATCAATTTCATATATAATAGCATTGAAAAGATTAAAATACTTTGGAATAAACATAACCAAGGAGGCATAAGACGTGTAAATTAAAAACTACAAAACATTGCTAAAATAAAAAAGACAGAAATAAATGGAAAGACATCCGTGTTCACTGATGGGAAGATTTAATATTGTTAAATCTGTTGTTTAAGATTGTCAATTACACCCAAAGTGATCTACAGATTCAACGCAATCCCTTTCAAACCCCCACCAATGTTTTTAAAGAAACAGAAAATTCTATTCTAAAATTCATATGGGATTTCAAGGAAACTTGAATAGCCAAAACACCTTGAAAAGGAGCAAAGCTGGCGGACTCACACTTCCTGATTTCGAAACTTACTAGGAAGCTACAGTAATCAAGAGTGCGAATCTGACATGAGGACATATATAGGCCAATGGAATAGAAAAAAGATCCCTGAGATAAATCCTCACGTGCATGACTAGTTTTCAACAAAGCTGCCAAGACCATTCAGTGGGGGAAAGAACAGTCTTTTCAACAAATGGTTCTGAGAAAACTGGATATTCACCCTTACCTTTACACCACATACAAAAATTAACTCGAAAGAGATCAAAGATATAAAACTGTAAAACTCATAGAAGAAAACGGGGTAAAATTCATGACGTTGGACTTAACAATAGTTTCTTGGATATGACACCAAAAGCACAGGCGGTAAAAGAAAAACAAAGAACTGCATTAAAATTAAAAACTTGTTCATTAAGGATACTATCAACAGAATAAAAAGACAACCCACAGAATGGGGCCTCTTGAATTTTATGCTGAATATGTTATCCATCCAGATAAATTATTATTATTTTTAGTGTGTCCAATCCTAAATAGTCCCCTGAGGAGGCTAAACTCTTACTCCAGCAGTGTCGCTGCTGAAACAGGACATGTTTTGGAGTGCTCCTCTTTCACTTGCCTTCCAAGCCTCGGAGTGTTGTTTTGATACCCTCCATGGTAGCAAATCCTCAGGGGTGAAACTGAATTTTGGAAACAGTCCCAAGTGGTTCAGATCCAAGTCTGGGAGATGTTGATTTTGACTAGAGAATAGATGCCATGATTTATTCATGTATTTTCTGCCTCATTTCACCAAGAAACTGAGACCTCAGGCTGGTCCGAAGAGCAATTTCTTTATGTGGTCTGGAGACTGTTTGCAGAGAGAGTCTCCAAAATGTTCTTTCCTCTCCAGCTTCATGGAAATGAGCGCACAGTCTCCTGCAGTAGATTAGTCGGGATAGTTTTGACTACAAGTGCCTTAAATGAAAAAAAAAAAAAGAAAAATGAAAGAAAGGTTTATTGGCCCTCAAACCAGGAACGACCCCGAGGGAGCTCCCAAAATCAAGGGAACTGCTGCAGAACCAGGGCCCCAAGGGCTAGAATTTAGATCGCCTGCCTGGCATTCTCCTCCTCTGTAGTTGTCTTTGTCTCTTCTTGCAGTTGACTTCTCTTTCCTCCTATTCCAGAAGAACCTCCCCAGAGGGCAAGAAACATGGTTGTCTGTAGGCTCAGGTTTAGTAATCCCAGTTCCATCTATAAATTCCAGGGAAGCTCTCTGATTGGCCCCGCTCAGGTCCGGGCCCATCCTTTGAGCCAATTACTCCAGTGAGAGGGATGCAGCTCTAAGACTGGCTGGGAGCTGAGTCACCTGTCTACTCCTGGGGTGTGTGTGAGTGTGTGTGTGTGTGTGTGTGTGTGTGTGTGTGTGTGTGTAGCATTTGTTACCAAAATAAGGGGATGGGAAAGCAAGCTTGCAGGCTACTTTGAACTACAAGGACAGTGCTGCCTGGGATGTGCTAAGAACCTACGTGGTTTCCAAAATTCTCCAGGAGCCTAGAAGCTAGTTTGGGAAACGAGACACAAAAATAACCAGAATGCAACAGCTTGCAGTGACTTGAAGCCTGGATAAGAATATCTGGAACTCCTCCGCCCACTCCATAAGCTTGTCTCTTGGATGGAAATTAGACAATATCTAAGGACTGAAAAGACAGCAGGAACAAAACCCTTTACAGGTCACCTGGCACATTCACACTCACCCTGGGGGCAAAGCATGGGCTCTCTGGTCAGCCAGGATTAGTTTTCTGAGCTACAAAATGGGAATACTAGTTCGTTCCTCATCGGGTTGTTGGAGAATTGGGGATCAGAACTGTGGAGTGTTCAGCAGAGTGGCATACAGTAGGTGCTCAGTACGTGTAAGGTATTGTTATTATTTTTGCATATTGTGAGCTGAGCCTCTTCAAACACTTACATGGTAGAAATGGCAAGGCTAACATCCCCACTTTATAAGGAAAACACAGAGAAGTGAAAGACTTATCATCTAGTAATTAGTGCTGCTGGTGATGGCAGAGCTCGGGGAGGATCAGCACTGTTTCCAAGGTTTGCATTCCAAAAGGGTCAGGCTTAAGTGAGGCCCGCAGAGTGCCAGGTGGAGGTGTAGGGAGACAGCCAGTGTTCACGGAGAAGTGGGGATGTCCTTTGGGGTCGGCCAGTGCTTTGTCCTAAGGAGGGGAGGCTGTGAAGGGATGGGCAAACCCTCCGAGGGGCTCCATTCCTTCTGGGGGCTTGGACCATTACAGAGATGGGAAGTGAGTGGGGCTTATCACCCCAAGCCTTCCTCAGCCATCTGACACCCATGCTTCTTCAGGTACCCGGCCCCCACCCCCAGAGCTCCTCTCCCGTGTGCTTGTTTCCCCGGACCCGTGCATTCTCCTCTATAAATACCAGCTCTGGTATTTCGGGTTGGCAGCTGTTGCTGCCAGAGATGGCTGGGTTGACATGCGGCTCCTGACAAAACACAAACCCCTGGTGTGTGTGGTCGTGGGTGGTGTGAGTAGGGGGATGAATCAGAGCGGGGTGGGGTGGGCACAAAGGGGCAGAAGCCAGAAGTTGCTGGTGCGGGGGTGAGAGTATTCACAGTGATTGAAAACTGAGAGGCCATTGGACTGTTTCGGACTCTTATGGGAAATCACCCTGTTGTTTGTAAACTGGAGGCGTCACCCTTACCAGTGGGGGTGGGGGGCAGCGGGGTGGAAAGGGTCTGTACTAATCCAGAGGGAAACTGAGGCTCAGAGATAGAACCCAGGCGCCCATGGACGTACCTGAGCAGGCCTTCTCTGACCAGGGTTGCTCTCTGTCCCCATGGCACCCTCCCTCCCTTGGGTCTGTCTAGAAACCCTCTGCCTCTAGGCCTGGGTGGTGGTCTCCTGGTCTTTGTCAGAGTCCTCCCAAATCTCTGCCACTCACAGAGAATCTTTAGGAAAAAAAGGTGACTTGGAGCCTTTCTTGGGAATAGGCCTCATCCCTTCAGGAAATGATTCAAAGTCTCATCTTGGAGCCAAAAAGGGGATCCTCAAACGAAACAGAAGCCTCTCCCAGGCGCTCTCCCTTGACCGGGACCCCCTGGACAAGGCAAGCAGGCACCCACGGAAGAGAAGGGCCTGCCTCGGGGGCTTTCAGACATCTTTGCCGCCCTGGTGAGGCCGTTGGCAGGCCAGCCCCTCTTCTGCCTCTCCTAGGCCCTCCGGCCTCCCCCATAATGACCCTCGCGGGCCCGCACCAGGCGGCCCAGGGGCGCAGGCCTCCTGTCGGGGAGCCGGCCTCCCCGCCCCCACGCCAGCGGCCAGGCCCTTTCCTGGCAGGACAGCGGGATCCTGCAGCTGTCAGGGGGAGGGGCGGCGGGGGCTGATGTCAGGAGGGATACAAATAGTGCGGGCGGCCGGGGGCTCGGTCCACCGCAGCCAGCCGCACCGTCCTCTCGCCTCCGCCTCCGCCGGCCTCGCCCCGCGCCCCGCGCCGCCGCCGCCATGAGCCAGGCCTACTCGTCCAGCCAGCGCGTGTCCTCCTACCGCCGCACCTTCGGGGGCGCCCCCGCCTTCTCGCTGGGGTCCCCGCTCGGCTCGCCCGTGTTCGCGCGCACGGGCTTCGGCAGCAAGGGCTCGTCCAGCTCGGTGACGTCGCGCGTGTACCAGGTGTCGCGCACGTCGGGCGGCGCGGGGGGCCTGGGCTCGCTGCGCGGCAGCCGGCTGGGCGCGGCGCGCGCGGCGCCCCCCTCGCCGCCCTACGCGGGCGCGGGCGAGCTGCTGGACTTCTCGCTGGCCGACGCCGTCAACCAGGAGTTCCTGGCCACGCGCACCAACGAGAAGGCGGAGCTGCAGGAGCTCAACGACCGCTTCGCCAGCTACATCGAGAAGGTGCGCTTCCTGGAGCAGCAGAACGCGGCGCTGGCCGCCGAGCTGAGCCGCCTCAAGGGCCGCGAGCCCACGCGCGTCGCCGAGGTCTACGAGGAGGAGCTGCGCGAGCTGCGGCGCCAGGTGGACGTGCTGCACGGGCAGCGCGCGCGCGTCGACGTCGAGCGCGACAACCTGCTGGACGACCTGCAGAGGCTCAAGGCCAAGTGAGCGCCGCGCGCCCCAGCCCCGCGACCGCGCTCCCACGCGGGGAGAAGGCCACCCGTGTGTGTGTGTGTGTGTGTGTGTGTGTGCGTGTGTGTGTGTGTGTGTGTGTGCGTGTGTGTGCGTGCGTCCCCTCTCCATCTCCAGCCCCGCCGCCCCGAGAGGAGTAGACTCGGGGGCTCTCCCCTGTGCTCCCCCCGCTCTGCCAAGGCCTTCCAAGGGAGGCCTTGCAAGACCCTATGGATGGATGGTCCCCTAAAAAAGCATCTCAGGATGCTGCCGCGATGATGCTGTTAGGGGTCAGGCAGGCAAGTGGATGGAAGAAGGTGACCCAATGCAGTCAGAGGGGAAAGGAGGGTTGACAGGAGACAAGGGGCTGCTGGGAAGGGCAAGGGGGTGGGGAAAACCAAGCGTAGCTCTGCTCATCTGCGATGGGGCCCCGGGGAGGGGATTAGAGAGGGACTCTCTCTCTCTGTCCCTGGGCCTGGCTAAGGCTGTGCCATTTCGCAGGTGAATTGGGTAAATCAGAGGAAAGGGGAGAATGGGTTGGGGGGCTGCAGGCCTCAGAAAGCTTGGAGGACCAGAAAGTGGGCTCCACCAAGCCTCCAATACCGAAGGGCAGCAAGTCCTCATGGGTCCTGCATCTGAGAGCCCCAGGGAGCAGAGTCACCGCCCTGCCACCCAGGTCACAAACACGAATTGAGGACCTACATGGGCCGGGCTGGAGCTGGGAACCAGGAACGCAGAAGTGGATAAAAAAATAGACACTGTTCTCATCCCAGGGAGGTCACAGTCTGGTAGGGACATAGACTTCCAGGGTGTGGCTGTAGGGCAGAGATTGGGCCACTTCCTGTTCCCTCCCCGGGTGGGCGGGGCCTCCTGTCTCTACCCAGCAGCCAGCCCTTCTTTCCCTGTCCTGAGCCCACTCCTTGAGCAGCCTCCAGCCAGTCATCTCCAGGGCCAGTTAGATCACCACCAACTGTCTGTTCTGTCTATCTGTCCTCCCAGGCTGCAAGAGGAGATTCAACTGAAGGAAGAAGCAGAGAACAATCTGGCTGCCTTCCGAGGGGTGAGCCCTCTTTGGTCCCACGGCAGCCTTACCTCTCTATTCCCCTGTATGGCCCCTGGTCTCCCCCTCTGCCCTACCTTGGTGATAGGTGACCCTGTTCCTCTCGTTTGACCTCCCCCAGGATGTGGATGCAGCCACTCTAGCTCGCATTGACCTGGAGCGTAGGATTGAATCTCTCAACGAGGAAATTGCATTCCTTAAGAAAGTGCACGAAGAGGTATGCCCTGGGCCCTCCTCCTTAGAGTCCTTCGTTGCTGGTGAAAGCAGGTGGCAAGGGGTGGGGGTGGTGGTGGCCTCTGGGGATAGGGGTATGAGGTGCTGTGTGGGGCCTGGGAGGGGACTGAAGCCCAGTTGCACCCTGCAGGAGATCCGAGAGCTACAGGCCCAGCTTCAGGAACAGCAGGTCCAGGTGGAGATGGACATGTCCAAGCCAGACCTCACTGCCGCCCTCAGGGACATCCGGGCCCAGTACGAGACCATCGCGGCTAAGAACATCTCAGAAGCTGAGGAGTGGTACAAATCAAAGGTGGGCAGCCTTGCTCCTCTGCGCAGTCCAGAGGTGGTTTCTGTGGTTCCATCCATGGGGAGAAGGATGAGCTGGGGTCTCCATGCTCCCTTGCTCACCCCGACCTGCATCATCTCAGGGTCCTTCTCTGCCCTTAGGTGTCCGACCTGACCCAGGCAGCCAACAAGAACAATGATGCACTGCGCCAAGCCAAGCAGGAGATGATGGAGTATCGGCACCAGATCCAGTCTTACACCTGCGAGATTGACGCCCTCAAGGGCACTGTGAGTCCCTGCTCACCTTGCCGAGCTCAGCCATTCCTGCCTGTAGCTCACACCCTCATTCTCTGACTTTGGGCCCATCACATCACCTCTCTGGGCCTCTGTCTTCATATATCTATCATAGGGGTAAAACCAGACAGGTGGATTACCAGTTGGGCTGTCAGGAAATAATGGGGCTCCTACGTGGGGGTGAGGAGGCCAAATAGCCATGTTCTCTTTCATCAGTTCTATTCAATGAGTTTCTACAGAACACTTCATTTGAGTTCAAGGTTCCCTGACTGAGAATTTTTTAACAACTCTTAGATCTGATTATCTTGGGTTCCTCCCAACCCCAGATGTCTGTGTCTCTATTCAGCCTGGGCCCCTAGTTTACCCCTCAACAACCTGACCTTGACCTGGGCATCTGTCCCCTGCAGAATGATTCCCTGATGAGGCAAATGCGGGAGCTGGAGGACCGCTTTGCTAGTGAGGCCAGTGGTTACCAGGACAACATCGCTCGCCTGGAGGAAGAGATTCGGCACCTCAAAGATGAGATGGCTCGCCACCTGCGGGAGTATCAGGACCTGCTCAATGTCAAGATGGCGCTGGACGTGGAGATTGCCACCTATCGAAAGCTGCTGGAGGGCGAGGAGAGCAGGTGAGGGGCAAGGCCAACACTGGCAGTAGCGTTCTGGAGGGTGTTGGGGGGCCATTCCTTCCCCACGTGGGGGGCTCAGGATCACCTCAATAAGATCTGGAAACAATTTTATACAAGAGGCCACCACTCCACTAATTGCAGAATTAACCAAGGCCACCTGGGTAAAATATGATTTAACTAATAGCTTTTATAAAAAGAGAAATGTAAGTATTCCCTCATCTACCTTCAGAATTAAGAACCAGCAGCATAAAATCATGTTCAGCAACTGGTAATAAAATATTACTGACAGTCAGGGGAGAGATGAGAGCAAAATGGGGAATGATGAAGAGGGAAAGGGAGGGGACAGATAGAGATAGAGGGAGAAGCAGAGAGCCTTGGACACAGGCTAAGGGACAGGGTGCATGTGTGTGCACCCACACATTTGTGTTCATAGGAGAAGAGCCATAATAATATGCTCAGACACGTCAACTCACCTCTAGACCAGAAAATAACATACGACTGAAAAGGGACACAAGGGAACCTTCTGGAGAGAAGGAAATGTTCTATATCTTGTTTTAGACTGGTGATTATATGGATACAGATGATAAAAACTCACTGGATTACACACTAGCGGTCTGTGTATTTAACTATATGCAAACTTAACCTCGATTTAAAATAGGTCATTAACTCAAAAAAAATGATGCCCATTGATATCCATAAAAATGATAACATCCGAAGTTTTAAAAAAATCAGGAGACATGTAAAATATAGACTTACACATAGAGTGAGTTCAGATATCGTAGAATAACACACACACACACACACACACACACACACACACACACACACACACACACACAATAACTTTTTAAGATAGCATCGCATCTTCCCAGCACTAGGCATAAATAGAGATGGCAGCTTCTATAACTTGGCCTGGCTGGAGGGTGGACACACATAATGGATGTCTCCCACAGCTGCTCTCAACGTATCCTGCAGTGTCGGGAGTAAGAAGGAAATCCTTCTTACTGAGGAACTGGAGAGTGCAGTGGGGTTGAAGGTCCTGGTGTCTCATCAGCATGTCAGAGATGGACTGGGTGATCCTTCCAGAAGGGACGGTTCCTAGGACAGCTGGAGTTGGCCTTTGACCCCATGCCTTGAGCAACGTGATAGTGGGAGTGCTGAGGTCCATGGGGCTGAGACAGCTCAGGAGGGTATTTAGAGAGGACCAGGGCGAGTGTTGATGAGTGGTCACAGGGAGACACGGAGGGTCCTAACCCTTTGGGGATTTGGTCTCTTCCCCTTCAGGATCAACCTCCCTATCCAGACCTTCTCTGCCCTCAACTTCCGAGGTGAGTACACGTTGGCAGGTGGAGGCTGAGGTGACCAGGGGCAGAAGTCCAGCATAGGCATCGCCCAAGGCCAGCCAGGAGGGGAGGATGGAACCACAGGGACAGGACTGGGATCTGGGGAAGAGAAACGGGCTGCTGCAGGGGCTTGGGGAAGTTTAGAGGCATGTTCTGACAGAGAGTGTTTTATTTTATTCATTTCATTTTGTTTCATTTCATCTGATTTTATTTCATGGTACTTTATTGACCATGTCCCCTGCACCTTCTGGGAGTGTAGAGCATCAGCAAACAACTTCTGTTCCTTGATATACGGAAAACTCTGAAGGAACCACGGGTGTCCTTAGGGGCCTGGCAGCAGGAGCATCTAGAACCATACATGCTGGGCTGCAGGGCACCTACCACCTATTGTCTCTCTGGGAAGCTGCCAAGCACCCCCCACCCCCACCTCCACCTCCTGCTGCTTGTTGAATATCTCCAGTTTGCTGGAGCAAAATGTTGGATGCATGTTTAAAATAATGAAGCCAAACCTTAGCAAAGCCAAACAATTAGAAGAAGGAGCTCCTAGGGCATTCTGCCATTCTGCCATTAGTAATATGCAGATTGTGTGGCTTTCCAACCTCTGAGAGCAGAAAAACACACTATAATGACACATTAGGAAAGGAATTTGGAGTCCTTGGCAGCTTCGCCTTTCCTAGATCAAACCGTTTATGTCTTCGATGTTCATTTCCATCAGGAAAAAATACACGCTGTGCTCCACCGAGTTACAACGTTTATCACAGGCTGGTTGCTCGCTAAGCAGATTCACGAACACCAAACTCTTAATACCAAGGACCTAAATTTGACCTTTCCTATAAAACACAGAACCTCTCTTGTTAGTTAATAGTTTATACAGAACCACCTATGAGCCTTGCATTCAAAACCGCTTCATGCGCTTTTGGAATGTATAGTTCTGTGGCCATGATAGGGCAAGTATCATGGTCACTATATCACAAAGAGGAAACCAAGGCACAGAGGGGCAAGACACTGGCTTCCAACACAATGAATCAGTGACTGGCTCCTGTCCGTCTCTCTTCCATTAAGGCATCAATTTACTCATCTGGAGTCTTAAAGGGGGCTGGGTACCATGAGGTCCTCCAAGAGAGTGTCTCGGGACTGGGCTTTGGGGTTCTAACTATCAGGGTACAAATTCATTCAAGTCTTTCCTGCAGCCCAGGAGTGGAGAGGGGCGAGGAGGTGTGTGGAGGATGGGAACACTGGGTGGCCTGGGCCTCAGGCGTCCCGCCTGTCTGAACCAGCCCACACCACCTGGAGTACATCTGTTGGCTTCTGATCCCATCTCAGCTCTGGGATCTACAGAGCCACTTATTGGGTGCTGGGCTCAAGGACAGTATCATGATAAAAGTCTTGGCGAAAAAGTACCAGGCCTATCTGAGGGGGTGGGAGTCTCCTGGGCTCTGCCCCATGGGAGCAGGGATGGACTCTCAGCCCCTGGAGCAGCCTAGGCCCAGGCCCAAGCTGAGCATGTGGATGGATTTGTTACAGAAACAAGCCCTGAGCAAAGGGGTTCTGAGGTCCATACCAAGAAGACAGTGATGATCAAGACCATTGAGACCCGGGATGGGGAGGTGAGCATTCTGCTTGGTCCCCTTACCCTCGGTGGGGGCCATGGAGTGTGTCTGGGGGCTGTCACCCAGGTGCTTTCCACCAGTTGTGCTTGTTCAAGCCCCCGCCTGGAGGGAGCGGGGGGCCTACCATGTTGGGCGCGGGCATCTGGCTGTGGTGCCATTCTCCTGCCAGCACTGGAGTGGACTGCGATTCTCTTCCTTTTCAGGTCGTCAGCGAGGCCACACAGCAGCAACATGAGGTGCTCTAAAGCCGGAGACCCTTCTGCCACCAGAGACCGTCCTTGCCTCTGTCCCCACTGCCTCCTAAAACCAGCCTCCTTCATCCTAGGCCACCACACCCAGTCACAGTGTTCCCCTCACAGCCTCTGACACCTGCTCACCACCTACCCTTCGTGGTCCCCACAGGGGACATGGCCCATCCCTGCCTGGCACAGGGGGCCCCCAGCAGTTTGAGTCCTGGATGTTGGAAGCGAGTGAGCCTAACTCTCTAACCATGGGGTGTGCTGGGTAGGGCCCAGATGTAGCCAAGGCAGAGAGCAGTGACCCTGCACCTTCCACCTCCATGACCTCAGGCTTAGCCTCTTCTGGCTTTGGAGAGCCCTTCCCCCAGCTCCCCAGCAGGGTGTTGGGACCCACAGGGTCCAGAAGGAGCCCCGTGGACCTCTCCACTCCCCAACCTGGGTCATAGAGAGAGAAGGCTTCCTCCTCAGTAACCCAGGCAGGTAACTGGGGGACTAGCCCTCTGTGGAGACTTCTGGGGTACACTAACGAACCCCATGGTCCCATATGTTCCCAGGGTGGGCTTAGCAAGCAGGGGCTGCAAGAGGGAACCCCCGAAGGTGCCAGATGTGGGAGCAGGAGATTCGGAAGGAGAGAGAGTGGAAGGGATGCTGAGAGGAAAGAAAAGGAGAGAGGCAGAGAGCGGTCTCAGGCAGGTGGCAGGGGTGCCCACCTCCCTGTGCCTGCCCCTCCCCCACCACAGGGGCTCAGCACAGAAACAATAAAAAGATAAGCACAAGCCTAGTGATGTCCCCTGCTGTCTTGACTGCTAGGTCTCCTCTAGGGGCCCCCAGGGCCCTGTTGTACTACTCCTTGTGATGGACTGTGTACTGCCCTCATGCCCAGCCAGACTGTCCCCCAGGGCCTGTCATCCCTTCTATTCTCAGAGCCTCCCAGTCTTCTTGTACAGGCATAGCATATGGGGGAGGAGGCTGGGCAGGGGGGGTTTGTTGGGGAACCACAAATAACTCCTGTTAGGCCCCATTTCTGGGACTGACCACCTGGGACCTCCTACCGCCCCTTTGGATCATCAGGGCCCAGGGACACCACCTGTAGCTCTTTTTGAAGGTCACCACTGCTCCCCACAGACTGGTCCTTCCCCAAAGAAGCTTACAGCCTCTTCCCATTAAACCTGCCTGCACACCCTTTATGCACAAGGGCCAATTCAAGAAAAATGACAATGTTTAAGACAGTGGAAGGCTCTATCTTGCTCTTGGAGAACACTCAATACACTAAAGATGTTCATTCATCCTCTATTAATCTATAATTTCAATGTGATGTTCTCTCAATTAAAATACTAAAGGGAAATTTGGGGAGAATTTGGGACGATGGGAGGAGAATGTAAGACATATGAAAATAAAATTAGGAAATCGTGGAATAAAGTATTCACGCAGGTGTGTTAAAGGTTTCCGTGGGAAGCCCTGATTATTCAGTGTAGGGCTTGGAGGCAATGGGTTGCCATGGGGCCAGGAGTTAAGGCTGTCTCTCTTTTCAAAGAATAAATTCCAGGTGGATCAGCAATTTAGGAAGCTTGATGGGTCCGTGAAGGTCTCAGCCTTCCTGTCACTCCTCAGAGATTTAAAGGATTATCCTTTAGAGACCAGAAGAGGGTAGAGATCACAAACATGATAAATTCACAGTCTCTAGGTGAAATAAACCTGATAGGGTTTTAGTCTTCAGGTCCCTTGTCTGACGGATGGGTGATCTTGGTCTTGAGCCTCTGGTAGCCCTGGAGACTGAGCTAGTCTCTTAGAGAGAAACACCTGGGGGAGGCCGGGCCCAGGTGGCTAAGAGGTGGTGTGTTTATCTGTGAGTAATTTCGGGAGGCTTTGGGCTCCTCCCCTCCGCACGAGTTATGTGTGTTCAGCTACCCCAGAAAGAACAAAGGGACACATAGGTCAGGGAAGGTCTGAGAGGCAGCCCCACCTTCCAAAGAAAAGCTTAGGTGCAGAATAGTCACCAAAGGTGGAGGGAATGTAGGACTCTTAGACTCAGATCTCAAAGGAAATGACCCCCATAATAAAGAAATTTCTTCTCCAGCCTTGCCCCAGCACCTCAAGCTCTGCTTGAATGCCTCCTGTGTCAGAGAACTCACTACCTCCATGGTGGCCCCTTCCAACTGGGGACAGGCCTGAAAGTCAGAAAACTCTTCCTCTTCAGCACACATCTGTGTCCTGTGATGACTACCCACCTGTCCCTAGAGAAGAGAGGAGTCCCAGACCCACCCCGTCAGCCCCAGTGGGGAAGCATTTTCTGAGCAGAGGCTTCTTGGGATTAGAAATTCTGGTTCTAAGCCCTTGGCTTTGCCTCTCTCCTTGGGAGCTGGACAGTGACCCAAGGAAGCTATGAGGGGGAGACAGATGTGGTGCTCCTGGAGAATGGACAAAAATCTCCAAAAGATGTGAGTTTCACGTGGTCATACACATATACCCCATCAGCTCCACAGCAAAATCTCTCCCTGCTCCTGGGGACACTTGGTATCTTCTTGGTATCTCTGAACATTGAGGAATAAGGGCTCACAGAACAGTGACCGGCTTCCCTTGGACCCATGGGACTATCTCAGACCCCACTTGAGGATGTGGAGTAGGAAGAACTGTGGAGGCAAATGTGCCCCTAAGCCAGGAACTAAGGACTCAGGGGCACTTTTCTACCCTGCCTGTGTACTCTGGTGACCCTCCCAGTCCCTGCCCGTTGAGACAACACATTCTATCCATTCACCTCTTCCTTGTCCTCATCTTACCACAAGTTTGCCCAGCACACACATGCAAACACATCAGTGGCCTTTGATTCAACACCTAAAATGTCAGCTACCCGAAGACAAGGCTTTCATTGGTTTTATTCACTGCAGTATCCCTGGTACCCAGAAGAGTATTTGGTCCATAAAAGGTGCTCCTTAAATATTTAAATACTTGTTGAATGAGTACCCACTGGGCACTTTTATTTATTTTTCACGAAATTAAATATTTAACAGAAAGGCTGATAGCCCCCATTTTATTCACTGATGCAACCAACATTTGCTGAGCTTTTACCATGTCCTAGGCACATGGTGCATCATTAGGACTCGGAGGTAGCTCCCCACAGCCCAGAGAGGTAGGGTGAACTACCAAGGTCACACAGCATATCTGTGGCAGAAGACGGGGCCCCAAACTCCTTGGCCTCCAGAGCTCAGATGTCTTTCCATGACACCATAGGCTTGTGATCCTTAGGCAGGGCAGACTGGCAGCACACGCCCAGCCCGGCGCCAGGCCCAGGGCACTGTGGGGCCCATTCTGAGGGACAGATGAGCGCCTTGCAGACAGCTGCCTGGTGATGGGTCTGGCCAGAGCCTGATGGCTTCCCGCTATCATAGCTAGTGTGAGCTCCTCCAGGAGAGGGCACCAGACACTCGAAAGGGCCTGTGCCCTCCCTACCCAGGCCCACGTACTCCTTCATGCCCATCAATGAAATCATCGTGAATGTTTGGACAGGAGGTGCACAAGCCATGTTCCAGGCTCTGTGCCAGACCCTTTTAAATAGTTAATATTTATTTTAATATTTAATATAATAATTTAAAGCCATCACAACAACCTGAGTCAGATCATGTAATTCCTTGGCTCAAAATCCTCTGAGATGACTTCACAGTTCACTAGGAATAAAAGTGCCATTGACTACAAGATGCTGGGGTATCTGGCTTCTGCTCTGTGTTTGACCTTATGTCCCTCCACTCTCCCCTTCACTTGCTCCAGTCCCACTGGCCTCCTGGCTCTTCTATGAGCCCACCAGTCACAGTCCCACCTCTGCCTGGAGCAGTACCACCCAGACATCTGCATCATTCCCTTCCTCACTCAGCAAGGCTCTAACCACCCTGTTTGAAAATGCAAACCCCACCACCTTCCCATCTCCATTACCCTGCTCCATTTTTTTTCACAGTGTTATCTCCTTCTAATGATCTTTATTTTTTATTACTTTACATTTGTCTCCTTCCTTAACTATGATAATCAACACAGAGGCAGGAATCCTTGTCTGCTTTGTTCACTGCTATAATTCTAGTGCCTAGAACATATCGTAGAAACTCAAAAGTGTTTGTCGAATGAATACATGAACCCTGAGTTTGGTTACCTCCATTTTATAGATGAGGAAAATGAGGCTTAGAGATGTTAAGTGACTTTCTCAAGATCACACGGTTCATTAATGCACTCAGCCAACCAGCCAAAATTTACAGACCACCTACTGCATTCCACACAAATTGTTGAGGCACAATGCTGGGTGGCTTTGGGTTATTGGTTTATAAAAATAGTCTCCAGTCCTTTGTACTTGATGTTCCATCTGCTTCCATTGCCTTGTCCCTACATTTTTACTTTTCAGGATTCAATTTACGTTTAAGAATTCAATTAATCATCAGTGGTTGCCGGGGGCTGGTGGAGGTCGACTACAAAGGGGATGCTCAGGCAAATGTTTAGGGAGATCAGACTGTCTGGATGGCCCTGGGGTAGCAAATGCATGATGCTCTGCATTTGTCAAAAATCAGAGAACTGCACAGAACAAAGAATAAGCTTTAATGTATGCGAACAACAAAATAATTGCATTCCTCAAGGCTATCAATCCCTATGGACATAATTGTTTCTTTTCTCACCCTCTCCATGGACACACACAAAAGCACACTTTGACTTCCATCTCTCAGTTCGAAGGTGGGGGATAAAATGAGGGGACATTAAGAGTATCTTTCACCACCCCGAATGACTCAGGGCTCCTCCTGTGGTTTCTCTCTGCCTTCCCAGGCTTCATCCCTGAAGGCTTAAGGTCAGGTCTGGGCCTTTTACCTGGACTTCTTTTAAAAACTTTTTATTTTGAGATAATTGTAGATTCACATGTGGTTAAAGAAACAATACAGAGATATCCTGAATAACTTTCACCTGATTTCCCCTTATGGTAACTTCTTGCATAGCTATAGTACAATATCAAAACCAGGACATTGACATTGATACAGTTCACTCACCTCCTTCAGATTTTACCAGTATTGTATGTACTCATTTGTGTGTGCATGTGCATTTAGTTCTGTGCAATTTTATCACAAGTGTGGATTCATGTGACCACCACCATAGTCAAGATACTGAACTATACCATCACAGAAGTCTCACATGAACTTTTGCAAGTGGTTGCATCCTATCTTGATATTTCTCAAAGTGCAGCCCTTAGAAGCATCGGAGTCATCTGGGCCACTTGTTGCATGTGCAGATTTCTGTACCCTCCTAGCACCTACGACTGAACCTGTGTCTCTGGGGGTGGGGCCTGGGGATCTGTACTTTTAAAGACATCTACTTTGAGAACCACAGCTCTAACTGGTCTCCAACTCTCCTGTCTCCAACCTGCCCTCTACATGGTGGCTCCCAGAGGGATCTTTCCAAAACATACCCTACAGTGGCACCCAACTGCCATTAGAATACAGACCTCACCAAGCAAAGGCCCCTGGGTGAGGCGCCATCTCCCGTCCCCACTCACTTCTCCCCACTGCAGTTCAATACCTCTAAACTCCTCTAATTCTCAGAACGTATCTACTATCATCATGTTCTGATTTTGGTCACACTGTTCCCTTTGCCTGGAATGCCCCTCCTACTCTTCTTTGTCTACCGGACCCTATTCAACCATTTATTTTTACAGTTGAGGTCTTGAGAGAGGCTTGGTGTCACCCAGCAAGTAAAGGCAGGACCAGCTGGGAGTCTGAATCCACCTGACTGCCTGCTCCTGGTCCTACTGTTCACCATGCTGTCACAGAGGCTGCAAGAGACCTCTCTTCTCTGGCTGTCTGCTCACCTCCATTGGGCCTTCCTTCTCACCTGTCTCTCAGACATTTCACCCAAGACCTCCTGACCCTCTCTCCAGCAGAGTGGGCCTGGGAATCAGGGGTCTGAGAGTAGGGAGGAAGGGAAATGGACTGAGCCCAGGGGTAACCTGACTGGGAGTGGGCTTGGGTTCAGACACGCCATGGGGCAGGGGGCTGGGACCTGTTTAAGCTTGCTGGGGAGCAATGGGGGCTCCTGGAGGGAGGGAAGGAGCAGAGTCGAGTCCAAGTTCCCTCCTCTGCTGCCCCCTCCCTCCACAGCTCCCTCGAAACCCGAGAAGGGGGGCCTAAAAATAGCCCCCGAGGCGCAATTGCCGGCTGGCCGCCCTGGTGACCTTCTGGGTAGCACAGGCCGAAGGCGGGCGGGCAGCAGGAAGGCAGGGCGCCGGCCCCCCAGGACTCGTCTCCCAGGGCACCATCCCCGGGTGCCCCTGCGACCGTCAGTTCCAGCGTTTCCCGCAGCCCAGCTCTCAGAAGCCATGCAGAAAGCCCGGGGAACGCGAGGCGAGGAGGCCGGCACGAGGGCACCCCCCAGCCCCGGGGTGCCCCCGAAGAGGGCCAAGGTGGGGGCCGGCGGCGGGGCCGAGGCGGGGGCGCCAGTCTTCCTGCGGCCCCTGAAGGACGCGGCGGTGTTTGTGGGCGGCGACCTGCGGCTGCGGGTGGTGGTGAGCGGGACACCCCAGCCCAGCCTCAGCTGGTTCCAGGATGGGCAGCTCCTGCCCCCGCCGGCCCCTGAGCCCAGCTGCCTGAGGCTGCGGAATTGCAGGGCGCAGGATGCCGGTGTGTACAGCTGCAGGGCCCAGAATGAGCGGGGCCAGGCCTGCTGTGAGGCTGTTGTCACAGTGCTGGAGGTCGGAGGTAATGGGAAGGTGGGGGCTGGGTGGGGTGATCAGAGGTAGAGAAGGGCTGCCCACCACGTGGGTGGCAGCCAGACTTCTTCCCAGGTGCTCTGGCTTTTCAGCTGCCTGACCCAGAAGTGCCCACCAAGAGGAAAGTGCAGGGAAAGGGGTGTCAAGGTAGAGAAGCTCCCCACAGGAAGGTCAGAGATCAAGGGCCATCACTGGGTAAGCAAAGCCTGAGCCCCACTCAGGCCTCTGGAAATTCCATAGTGGACACCTCCTAGTTTCCCTGTAGGGAAGGGGCCACCTGTGGAAAATCATCTTCATCAGCTCCAGAATTTAGGCTTGAGACTCGATCAGGCCGACAGATGTTGCATGTCTAAAGGAGAGAACCAGCCTCTCTGGTCCCACTGCAACGTTGAGGGGATGGGTCAGATCTGGCTCCTCACAGTCTGTTGCTGGGGCAGGTTGGTGTGCTTGGCATCAGGCTGGTTGAAAAAGGCCAGTGGGTCGATAAGTACAAATACATAGGGTTCAGGGTATCAGAAGGTAGAGCTAAGGCTGGGGGCTCCCAGGTATGCAGGTGCTTGTCTAAGAATCCACTCATCAGCAGATGCATGTGCTTGTGTGTATGTGTGTGGGCTGTGGAGGAGTCTGGTGATACAAACAGATGAGGGACGGGGGTTTGCTGAGGTTTGGAGGGCATAGAAGGGGGATGCTCAGGGCCCCTGCCTTGTGGCTTGTAGGCTGCAGGCTTGTGCATGAAGGGATGAATGGTGGTCCAAGGTAGACGGAAAAGGGACTGAGACTGGGCTTGGTGCTCAAGATCCTGCTGGGGGCTGGTGTGGGTGCTTACCCAGGGCCGATTCTCTTCGGATCCCTGTTTGGGCTTCCTTTTTGACCTCCTCAGCCCATAAGCCAGTCAGTTCTTCTCTAGGCCTCAGGCAGAGCCTCAGGCTGACTGAGCCTTGAGAACCAGAATTCTGAGGAAATGGGCTGCCGTTAGGGGAATAGCAAAGAGATTGGGGGGTCATTGAGTGTGCCTTGGGCATTTTCGGAAGGAAATTCTTGCCGCATCTTAGTGGTGTTGGCTGAGAAGGAGACATAGGGATGAAGCTGGAGGGGAAAGAAGGCTTTAAGGTACAGCGAGTCAGGAGATGGAGAAGAGGCTCAGTCTCCTTCTGTCAGCATCTTCTCTTTCCCTAGCCCCACCCTGCCCATCTTCCAACAATCTTCAAAGAAATGATTCCTCGGAGTCCCTGTGGCCAAGCCTGGAGCAGAGGTCAAAGACTGGCTTCTCTTTGTTGGCTTTGTACTTGGCCAGGTACAGGTTTTCCCAGCTGGAGTCAGAAGGTGGGGCCCATCCTGGCAGACCTCTGAGCTGGGGAAGAATCAGACTCCTTGGGGATTGTAGCTCTGGTCCCCTAATGGGGCTGATAACAGAACATAAATCAAAGGGCATGATAGATAGACAGATGAGAATACAACTTGGGGGAGAGATATTAGAGAAGGAAGAGGAAGTTCTGAGGAGCATGGTGGTCACAAGGTTTGCTTAGATTTGAAAGGGACCACAGAGAACCACAGCTCCTGATGCTTTTTACAGGTGAGGGTACTGTGGTCCACAGAGGAGGGAGATCTGCCCAAAGACATACAGCTTGTTATGGCTGCCCCAGAATTAAGAACCCAATTCTCCTGGTTTTAGCTCTGGAAGCTTTTTAATACTCAAGGAGTGCTGGAGGAAGGAGAGAGAGAGGGAGCGGGAGCCGTCCATTGCAAAGAGAGTAGCCCAGTCCTGAAGCTAAGAGCCTCTGAGCCTACCCTGATTCCCCAAAGCAGGGAGAGTGACAGGGTACTCGAGCCCCCCCAGTAGGGCTGTCTCCTTAGCCCCCCTGTAATCTGGGTGGCATGGCCAGCAGAGCTGAGCGCAAGCTGGGTATACCTAGACCGAAGCCAGGGGACAATCTCCAGGCCACTCTGGTGGAATAGTATGTGAGCGAAGAAAGGATGCTGTGCCACTGGGCTTAGGGCCTTTTGATAAATGGGAAGAAGGCTGGGCTTTGGCAAGTCATATTTAAAACCTTTTTCCCACCAGTGAAATCTTTACCCCAAAAGCAGCCTTATAATTATTATTAATTGGTAATAATTCTTGGTATAATTTATAGTAGTATAAATAGCTACTATGTTACTGTGTGATGGGCAATATGCTATCATATCCTTTGATATATCATTTAAGTCCTGCAGCAACCCTGGGGAAACTGAGGTGCAGGGGGACGAAATGGCATGTCCTCTTGTGCAGATAGAAGGTGGCAGAGCAGGGAAGGAAGCCTCTGTCTGTCCCACTGCAAAGAACCATGTGCTTAACTACTACACCCCTCCAACATGATTTGGGGGAAGGAGGGGCTTTGGTTTAGTGATGTTGAAGGACTGACCAGTCTGGCTTCTTCTTCCTCCTATTGCCCGCCCCCTACCACCAGTCCCTGCCCAATCATATGTCTTGGTCAGAGGCTGGGCAAGCACACAGAAAACTTTCTTGGTTGGGATCAATGGCAGGAGGACTTCAGGGTTGTCGAGGAAGCCCAGCCAGGATCTGGCTGCAGAGTGAATGAGGCAGTTTTCTGGCTGGGATGGCTGTCTGGCTAGGCAAGGGGTGATGCTAAGGTTCTTGGCACTCCTGAAGCCCAAGATGCTAGCTCAAGGATGGAGGTATATTGGCATGGCTTGAGGGAGGCTGGGACCTTGAGAAGACAAGCAGGCTGTAGGCTGGAGAGTTTGAAAGATAGGAAAAAGGAAGGTGGGATTTAGGATATAGAAAAGAGGAAAGAATAGACAGTAAAGATGGCAGAAATCCAGGATACTTGTAGAATCCTTAACATGTGTAAAGCACCCTATCTCCTTTCATCATTTAATTGCCAGAGCCCCCAGGTTACTGTTATAATGTTATATATTTAAGAAAACTGGGCTTTGGAGGGGGGATTTACACAGGTTACATGGCTAGTGAGGTGGCAGAGCCAGATCTGAAAGTCAGGTCTCTGGGTCTAGGTCCCCTTTGCCTATCCTCAGAAAGGGAAGTGCGGGAAGACTAAGGCAAGGACGTGTCATCGTAACCATCCTGTCGATATCCCCCAAGCCATCTTCTGGTCCAGTCTCCAAGAAAGGCAAGCATTCTTCTCTTTTAAAACATCAGGCTCCCACCAGCATGGGCTGAGAAGCTCTGTGCATGTGGCTGGAGGGGAAGGGGCAAGGAGCAAGGATAGGCCATAGCCCAGAGAGGGTGCAAACTGATGACGCTCACCATGTTAGTCTGGAAGACTCTGGTGTTGATCAGAAGGGCCAAAGGTCAACAGATAGTAGTGAACCATGCAGGGAATTTGAAAGCATGGAGAGGAGAAGTTGTGGATAGGGAGAGAGGGCCAGTTGAGACAAGGGAAAGGTGAGGAATACACCAGAACTTGCATTGAGGTATATGCTGCAGTAATCATCTTTTCACCTGGAATTTGGAAGTCTGAATGAAAAACCAAGAGGCTATTATAGAGTTGGGAATGAGTATGTAGAGTGCCACCATCCATTCATACCAAGTCCTAATCAGGAGAGGAGGAGGGGGCAGAGTGGGAGGAGTGAGGAGCTCTGGGAGGAAAGAAAGAGAAGAGCAGAGAGGCCCTGAAATAAGCCGAAGCCCACACAGAACTTTCCTGAAGCAAGGCATGTCCTCCCAGGAAAATCCTGAGTGGAATGCGTGATGGTCATTCTTCCAGCCATTTCTTGGAAAAGGTCTGGATCAGGACAGGGAAAGGAGAAAGGCTCGATGAATGAGCTATTCCAGGAAGATTTACTATGCCCATCTCCACCCACCCCCAACTTCTCCATCCCCAGCTCTGCCACCCGCCCCCATGTATATCGAATGCCTACTGTGTGCCAGTCACTGTTCTCAGTGCTTGGGTTACATGAGTGAGGGGAGGGGGTAAAGATTAAAATTCCTGTGAGACAACATGCAGTAAACATCATAAATAAGAAAACATTATACAGTATGTCAGAAATACAGAGCAGGGAAAGCAAGAGGAGGGAAGGGAGAACCTGAATGCAGGCAGGAAAGAGAGGAGGCAGAGGAGGGGAGTAGGTGTACCTGGCTGAGGGGAGTCAGCATGAGAGATCAAGCATGACGTGATGAGCTGGGTTTTCTCTGGAAGGGGAAATGCTGGCAGTGCAGTAATGAGAGGTCTGAATTTGGGGCAATGGCAGGGGGGCACAGCAGCATAGCCATGGAGGAAACATGGGGCAATCTGGGGCCCATCCTGTGAGCATGCCCCAGGCAGCCTTGTGGAGGTGAGCAGTGCAGGCCCACAGAAGGAACACAGAATCCCGCCGGCCTGTCCTCAGCCCAGCTGTCCCGTCACTCACACCCGCTGCCCATTGGTTATTTTTGCTACGGAATGTGCCAGCCCCTTGGATTCTCCTGGGGAACAGGGGCTCAAGTTACCCCTTCTCTTCACTCAGCTCCCCCATCTGTGAGTGGGTGTGTTTGGGGGTGGGCAAGGAACGTGCCTGTCAGCATCCAGGGTCCTCTGGCTGGAACTGACACGGACACACATACGCACTGTCTCAGTGCATGTTCCTGTGCATGTGTCTGTACATGCAACATTTGCCTCCAGGGGTCTAGGAAACAGGACTGCCTGCATGAACCTAGAATGTATGAGATGTAACCTTAACACTTTAAAATAAAGGGGCCACAAACTCATATAACTTCAGGAGCCAAGTTGAACCTGATAACGGGCATGATGCTATTGTCAGGAGCTGAACTTAAGCATGCTTGCCTCCTCCAAAATATTGTGCAGGATGACTAAAACTCATCAGTATTTATTTTGGACCCATGCTTTCAAGAAATAAAGTTTGGGAACCCACTGACCAATCAGCATGTGGGGCTTTGTGGCCTAGTGGTCACTAACTCAGTCATGGTACCTGGGTTTGAATCCCAGCCCTCCCAATTATTGGCTGTGTGACTTT
Source organism: Cynopterus sphinx (assembly GCA_030015415.1). NCBI lineage: Eukaryota > Metazoa > Chordata > Mammalia > Chiroptera > Pteropodidae > Cynopterus > Cynopterus sphinx. Next base: position 194,644,662 of record CM057379.1, read on the forward strand.
GAGCAAGTAACCTCTCTGTGCCTCTCTCTCTCCCCTCTTGTTGTCAGGACTAAAGGAATTTATTCACATAAGGTGCTTAACACAATGCTCAGTAGTAAGCATAGACCGGGTTCCAGTAATAAAGACTTAGTAGTCACATCTCAGAAACCAGGATTGGCACTACATATGTATGCTGGGATGAGAATTTGGATCTAGGGCCATGTGGGGACACTCAACCTGTGTGCCTTTAGCTAAGTGAGAAGACTTCTCTGAACCTTAGTCATTTGTCACTTAAAAGGAGGCAGTAAATGCTCAGAAGGGTTTCAAGCTCACATGGTTGTGAATGAGGTAACGTTTATAAAGTGCCTGGTACTTAGTACATGCGTAAGAAACTTAGTTATAATGATTATTTGAGTGGGGGCCAGAGTTTTGTGTAGGCAAAGTGTGCGTGGTGCTGAGTGGCAGGTGGACAAACAGTGAGTTTGCTCATCTGTGAGTGAGATGGTCGGTCCTAGTTGTGGATAATAGGAGTACCTCTGAGCACCTTAGCGTGTGTGTGTGTGTGTGTGTGTGTGTGTGTGTGTGTGTGCCACTAGCAGGCCCCACACTGCAGGGACAGAGTGCCTACCATTGAGAAACTCTAGGGCCTTCTCTGGCTTTCCTGAGACGCCTACGTAGGCCGCATCCACGAGGACCCTTGCCCTGTGCAAGTCAGGCTGCTTCCCTGGGCGCTGTGGCCTGCAGAGCTGGGTACCACTTGGCACAGACAGGGCCCGTGTGTGCGTACGTTTGCGGGGTGTGCAAGTCGAGATGCGGCTGACCTTCCAGAGCCGACCCACGGGAAGGGGGGGTGGGGTAGTGGTGTGGAGGTCGCCTTGGGCTGCCGATGAGAGAGGGGCCCTCTCTCATAGGGCCCCTGCACCCCCTTCTGTGCCTCAGTTTCTCCGTGCGCCCAGGGCCTGGGAGGCAGACGCGAGGGAGGGGTACGGGGAGGCAGGGGCTCGCTGCCCCAGGGGACGCAGGGGAGCAGGACGGGGCGGGGGCGCCAGGTGGGGCGCCGCGGGCGGGGGAGGGGCCGGCTCCCGCGGCCCCGAGGCTCCTTCCGCCGCCCGCTCCCCGGAGCGCCCCCGGCCCCGCCTCCGACTCCGCCCCGCCCCCGCCCGGCCCCTGCTCGCCCGGCCGCCCGCCCGGCCCCCTCCCCCGCCATGAAGAAGCTGTGGGTGAAGAAGCGTTTCCAGGTGAGGGCTCCGGGGGCGGGCGGCGCCGGGCGGGGGCAGGACGGGCCGCGCGCCCCGGAGGGAGGGCGGGTCGCGGCGGCCGGGCCCGGGGGAGGGGGCGCCGCAGCCGCGCCTGCCCCACCCCGGCGGCGGGGGCCGCGAGCGGGGCGCTCGCCGGGGGCGGGGGTCCCCATCTGCGATCCGAGGGGAGTGCGCAGCCCACTCCACCCCCCACAACCCCTCCCCGCGCGGAAGGGCAGAGCCCCCCATCCCCGCCTCGGCCGCGGTCTCCGCGACCTCCCGCGGGGGTCCCCGCGGTCTGTGGCGTGGAGCGCCCAGTGGCTTCTGGGCCACCTCGTTTCCCCTCGCCCCTGGCCACCCCGGGCCCTGGCTCGCTCCCGGCTGTCCTCAGCTCCCCACTCTGGAGCCTTCCATCTTCCCGAGCTCCTGAAAGCCCGGCGCAGGGATCTGCGCTGAGCTCAATCAATTCCCCGAGCCCTGCCCTGTCCTCCGCGCACCCGGGCCTCCCTCCTGCGTTCTCGAGGCTTTAGCCCTTTGGGGGGCCTTGCCCTCTGCCTCACATCCCCCTCGCAGCCCCCTTGGCACCTATCCTAGGTGTCTGTCTTCCTCCTAGCAGGGATCTGTGTTCTCATCCCTCCCTCTCCCAGTCATCTAAGCACCCCCCCATCTCTTCCTTCACGCCAGTCAGCCCCCTATCTTGTCTCCTAGCCTCTGTCTCTAGGGGTGTCGCTCAAGTCCTCAAGTCCTAGCCCATTTAGAGTCCTAGCCTTGGACCCACAGCCTTGCTGTTCTCTCTCTCTTCCTCCCCCGATCCTCCCCAGAGCTTTAGCTGATAGGTAAGGAAGAGAGGAGACGTTCCCTATGGGGGAAGTTGGTCACCTGGATTTCCATCCACCTCCTTCCCATTCTCATCTTCCCCTCCCTTTGGCCCCTGGAATGAGTTTGTTCCATACAGATGTTTGGCCGGGAGGTATAGGGATATCAGGAGTAAGCCTTCCCCTCAACAGCTCATTCTGGTTTTTCTCTTTCAGAAAACCGGCCACTCCCGCCGGGCCTTTGGCCGCCTCACCCATGGTGCGTGGACCATGGGCTCCCAGCTCTATCCATGCCCGCTCCTTCTCTTGGTCCATGTCCCTTCATGAGGCACCCAGGCCCTGAAGACAGCCCATGAGATGTGGGATCCCCCAACATGCACCCATACTCACCCACTTACCCAAGAAGGCTCCTTATGCCCTAAAGTTGAGAAAGGACCTAGCAAAGAGGATGGGGCTCACTATATACCCCATTGTGAGCCAAATGGGGGCCCAATAGGGATGAACTCATTACGATGCTCTGGCCACCAAGACATGGCTCCTGCTTGTCATGGCCCACATAGAGAAACTGAGGCACAGAACGTGATAGAATCTGAGAAAGTAAAAATATGCCCAGGAAACTTTGCTCCTAGCCTAACCACTGGGCATTTTTGAGGACCATTCAGTAGTTGAAGAGAGGGATGGGGACAAGGGCACCTGTTCCATCATAATGCAGAACAGATTGCAGGGGTGGTTTGCAAGGTGTCAAAGCAAAATGCAAAACACACAAAGCAGGCATGTGTGTCTGTGTGGACGTGTGTGTGTGGCCAGTGAGTACACCAGTAAAAGTGCCGAGAGTACAGAATAACTGGGGTAGTTGGAATAAGCAGCCAAAGCCTGGGCCCAGTGCGGGCCTGCAGGCAGCTAAGAATGAGAGATGCTTTGCCCATCCCAGGTGTCTCCTTCCCCTGCCCCATCCCCACAGGGCATCTCTGGGCACTAGATATCCTTGTACCCCCTCTGTGCTGCCTGCCCACCATGCTCTACCCCACAAACACTCTGATAACAGTCTGTCCATGTCTCTCTCCTGCTGCTCCTATGGAAGCGAAGTTTTCCGCTCCTGCAGAAAGCAAAGTTACGGTAGGAAACTGGCTCCTGCCCCTAGCCCTTCACTCTCCCTTCTTCCCTGCCCAACCAGGCCTCTCCTCACCCTGCCTCAGCTGCACCCCGATGTATTCCAGCTGGTTTGGGGTAGAGGACAGGCTGGCCCTGCGGTTGGTCAAGTGCCCTGACAATACGACTCTGAGGTGACTTCCCCTTGTTCCTGGGGTACTGGAACCCAGAATTTAGAGCCTTGGAATCTAGGATATTGTTTTAGGGGGAGCATGGGAAGTTAAGCTGTCACTGACAGAGGAGGAGAGACAGGGGCTGAGGTCCTGGTAATCCATTAAGTGAGAGGGACAGTAGGTAGTTGAGGGTACTACCAAGGGGATGAGGGTGAGTAGCCAGGGGCCCAGAGATGGAGCGAGAGGGATGGCAAGGGGAGGGTGCTACCCTGAGCAGCTCAGAATGGGCAGGGGCATGTGGGGAGCAAAAGAGAGGAGAAGAGAGATGCCAGAAGCCCTATAGTGGTAAGATGGAGCCTGCTGCAGGGGAGGCAGGAGGTGATATGGGGAAAGAGTTAGAGTAGAGGGAGGAGGTCCCTGCCCACACAGACCCCTATTTCTCCAGACTCGGAGATTGGTGAGGATGACATCAGCGATGTGCAGGGGACCCAGCGCCTGGAGCTTCGGGATGATGGGACCTTCAGCACCCCCACGGGTGAGCTCGCTGGGGCGATCAAAGAACAGGCAGGGAGGCCTCCCACAAGAGGCACCTGGGTTTCACTGTGCTCCTTTCTCTAGGAGGCTCTGACACCCTGGTGGGCACCTCCCTGGACACACCCCCGACCTCCGTGACAGGGACCTCTGAGGAGCAAGTGAGCTGGTGGGGCAGCGGGCAGACGGTCCTGGAGCAGGAAGCGGGCAGCAGGGGTGGCACCAGCCGCCTCCCAGGCAGCCCAAGGCAAGCACAGGCAGCCGGGGCCGGGCCACGGCACCTGGGGGTGGAGCCGCTGGTACGGGCCTCTCGAGCTAATCTGGTGGGCGCAAGCTGGGGGTCAGAGGATAGCCTTTCGGTGGCCAGTGACCTGTATGGCAGTGCATTCAGTCTGTACAGAGGACGGGCGCTCTCGATCCACGTGTAAGTAATGGCCTCACATAGGCCTGCACTGTCCCACCTCACCATGCTGTCCTGCCCTGCCCTTCACTGCTCCATCAGCCTCCACCCCCATCTCCAGGGCACCATCCATCCCTCTGTGCACTTCTCCATCCCCCACTGCTTCCACTCCTGGTCCCAGCTACTCACTCTATCTTCCCACACCATCCTCCTCCCGTGCCATCAACACCCACGCCCTCCCACTCCCACTGTCTTGGCTCGCCATGCCATCTCCATGGTTTCATAGACCCCTCTGTCCTTTTCTCATGTCCTCCAAGATCTCCACTTTCCCAGGGGCCCTCTCCTGCCTCAACCATTCAGGTTCCAGTTGTCCTCAGGATCCCCCCCCTCGGGGGCCCCCTCCGTGCCTGCTGTCTCAGCAGCTGCTGCCTTTTCATCTCTCTGCACATTCCTGTTCCCATGTGGGCCTTTTTCTGGGAGGAACAGAACCACGGCAGCTCCCGGGAGAGCAGGCGCAAGCAAGGGAGCAAGAACGAAACCAGGAGAGAGAAGAGAGTGAGGTGGTCAGGGGGCAGAAGGGGCCAGGGGCCTGGGAAAGCAGGAAGATGTGGGGTGTGGAGGAGGTAGAGAGTGGGGCAGGGAGGGATGGAGAGAGGGGGCTGGGGTGGAGGAAGGGGCTTGGAGTGATGGGGGGCAGTGCCGATTTTGTGGGAAACGCTTGAGGGTGGGGTTGAAGGTTGTCCTGGTAGGGGGCGATGAGGAGAGGAGGTATGGAGGTATTGGAGTGATGCACTAGAGCCACTTTTGGAGGTTTGGGGACTGGCAGATACAGGAGGGAGTGCTATGGTAGAAGAGGGGAGTGGCTGATGATAGAGATATTAGGGGGCATTTGGGGAGCTGAGAGGGGGCCTGATTTGTGATGAGTGTGGGTGTGTGGGGGAAATACCATCATGGAGGGGAAGAAAGGGGCCTGGTGTGAGGAGGCTTATTTGAGGGTGGTTGGAGAGGCTAGTGATGGGCAGGGGAGAGGTCTGGGCAGGGGCAGGAGAGGCTCCCTTGCTTTATCTGGTTGGCATTAACCAGGTGCTCCGGTGCCCTGGACTTGCCTTTTCCTTCCCTGCCTGCATGTCTTTGCCAGGCCTCAGCCAGAGCCTGGAGTTGCTATGGCAACTTCAGAGGAACCCATTTCCTTAGTGATGTCTGTGGTACAGAGGCTGGCCTAGAGCTTGAAACTGCCGATAAGAGGCCTCCTCTTCTGTCCCCAATTTCTCTCTTTGCCTTACCCAATTCCCAGTGGCCATTCCTCAGGGACTCTGCTGTCCCTCCCCCAGAGAAGACTTGCCTCCCAGTGGGTAGCTGACTGAGGTTCCACTCCCTCAGGGTACTATGGGTTGCTATGTCCCTGCCACCAACCCCAGTCAGAGGTGGGGTCTGCTGTGGGGGTGACTGACCCAGGAAGTCTAAAACATTCTTATACTCAGGTACCCCTAGAACTTCTGCTTTTGGCCAGTACCCTATTTTTCCTCCTTTCTGTGCCCCCAGAATCCCAGACATTTTGGAGGGAACAAGGGCTCAGGAGTCAGACTCCCTGGGTTTCAATCTTAGCACCATTTCCGAAGCTGTTTCCCCCTGTAAGGCATTTTACCTCTTTAAGCCTCAGTTTCTTCATCTCTAAATGGACCTAACGACAGTTTTCTATCTCAAAGGATTGAGGATTAAATGACTGCTTTTAAAGCATTTAGTCCATGACTGACACACAATAAACACTCAATGAACCATTTCGTAACTGTTTATTAAGCTCTCTCTAATGTGTCAGGCAAGATACTAACATCTGAGATTCCTTTGCTTGCTGATCTTTACGTTTGATGTGCCCACCAAAGGTCCAGATGGGGGAAACTGAGGCCCAACTGTTGGGCCTCAAATCTCTGTAGGTGAGATGAGTACTCTGGGCTGACCAGCTCCTTCCCACCTCCTCTTCTCCTGCACGCACTCCTGAATCAGGCCCACGCAGTAGTTATTTCTGAGCCGAGTTATTTCTGAGCATACCCCTTTGAGGAGCTTCTGTGCTTCTTGGGGAAGTTCCAAGGACTCAGGTAACTTTCCCAGGGGCAGGACAAAGTCAAAGGCTTGTACTGGGGGCAGATCGATCAAATGGAATAGGAATCTGGGTGTCCTAGTCTCCCACCCCAGGGACCTCAGCTACCACCTGCCGTGTCCTGTTGGCACTGATGAGGGACTGAGGTCTGAGTTCATGCTAGGTAACCTCAGGGATGGGGCATTGCTCCCAGAAAGAAAACTGGGAAGGCTGTTGTGAAGGGAGTATGCCCTGCTGAGGATGGGCAGGGCTGTGGGGGCCAGCTGGGGGCAGGAATGAGTGGGAGGCCACATTCCTGAGAGGGCCCCTCCCCATCCAACCCTTCCTCCTTCCCTCACCACTTCATCCTTTTTGGTCCTAAGCCTCATTCTTTTCTCTCTCACCGCTCAGTTCTGTTTCTGCTGTTTCTCAGCTTCTGGGGCTGGGGGGAGGAGGCTGGCCAGAGCCTCTGGGGGCTGCGTCTGTCCCTGGACCCAGCCACGAGCCCAGTCCGCTGGTGCCAGAGCCGCCGCCTCTCCCCAGCACCTGCTCTGGCTGTGTTTTCCTCTTTGGGGGGGTGGGGGTGGGGGCGGAGGTCTAGCCCATGTCACCCCCAAGCCTTCCCAGCATGCCCACCGCCCAGCTCCTGTCACCAGCTGAAGTTCCGGGAGGGGAGGCCCACTGAACCTGCGACCCCTCTTCGTCTCCATCCGCAGCAGCATCCCCCAGAGCGGAACGCACAGGGAGGAGCCCGCCTTGCAGCCTCGGCCGGCCAGCGAAGCCCCACGGCGCCCGACCCTCCCTCCTCCCTCCAAATCTGCTCTGCTGCCCCCGCCGTCTCCCCGGGTCGGGAAGCGGCCCCCGCCGTCCGCGGGGCACAGCGCCCAGCCCCCCGCTACTCCCACGGCGCCCCCGCGGCGACGTCAGGAGCCGGTGCCGCCCGAAGACGCCCCCGCCGACGAGAAGCAGCGGGGCAAGAAGGTCAAGCCGTCGGGACCGTCGCTCGTGGGCCCTGGCGAGTCGCGGCCGCAGAGCCCGCTGAGCGAGGCGTCGGGCCGATTATCCGCGCTGGGCCGCTCGCCGCGCCTGGCGCGCGCCAGCTCGCGCCTCCTGGACAAGCTGCAGTTCTTCGAGGACCGGCGGCGCAGCCTGGAGCGCAGCGACTCCCCGCCCGCGCCCCTGCGCCCCTGGGTGCCCCTGCGCAAGGCGCGCTCGCTGGAGCAGCCCAAGTCGGCGGGCGACGCGGCGTGGGGCGCGCCCGGGGCGTCGCGGGAGGAGCTGCGCGCGCCGGCGGGCGGCGTGGCCGAGCGGCGCCGCCTGCTGCTGCAGAAGGCCGCCTCGCTGGACGAGCGCACGCGCCGCCGCGGCCCGGCCTCGGACCTCGAGCTGCGCTTCGCGCAGGAGCTGGGCCGCCTCCGCCGCTCCGCGTCGCGCGAGGAGCTGGTGCGCTCGCACGAGTCGCTGCGCGCCACCCTGCAGCGCGCGCCGTCGCCTCGCGAGCCCGGCGAGCCCCCGCTCTTCCCCCGGCCCGCCACGCCCCCCGCGACCCCGCGGGCCGCCGTGAGCCCCGCCGCCGCCCAGCCCGCCTCTCCCGGCCTCGCGGGGAGGCCCGCGGAGGAGTCGGGGAGGCCTCGGAGCCGCGCGCCGGCCGGCAGGACGGAGTTGGGGGAGGGCCCGCAGCAGGAGGTCCGGCGGCGGGACCAGTTCCCGCTGACCCGGGCCAGAGCCATCCAGGAGAGCCGGAGCCCCGGGCCGGCCCCCGCCCCAGCCCCCGCCGCCGATCCACCCGAGGCCAGGACAAAAGCACCCACGGGGAGGAAGAGGGAGCCCCCGGCGCCAGCTGTGCGCTTCCTGCCCTGGGCCGCGCCGGGCCCCGAGGGCGCCGCGGTGCCCCAGGCCTTGGAGGAGAAGCCCAGTGCGGGGCCCGAGGCCGAGAAGAGGCTGCGCAGAGGGCTGGAGGAGGATGGTCCCTGGGGGTCCTGGGACCGCCGAGGGGCCCGCAGCCAGGGAAGAGGTCGCCGGGCCCGGCCCACGTCGCCTGAGCTCGGTAAGGCCTCCGGGAGCGCTGAGACGGTGCTGGGACCTGGGTGCGAGGGTATTTGAGGAGAGGGAGGCGAGTAGGTAGTTGCGAGGGTGCAGTTTCCCAAGGAAGACATGGATCCAAGGTCAAGTTTGAGTGAAGGGCTGTGAAGGTTGCTGTGCAAAAACCTGCCTTTTGGTGAGGCGGACTGAGTGTTTTGATGGAGGCTGGATGGAGCGAAGTGTGAGTAGAGACCCAGTGCCCAGGTGCCTGCCATAGCCCCCATGGGTCCAGTGGCCTTCTAGTCTGTTGGGTCAAGGACCTAACAGGAGTGGGAGGCCCTGTTAGAAATCTAAGGAGCTCTTCCACACCCCACCCCTCCATGGGAAAGAGATGAGAGCCGGTCAGGTGCCCGTTATACACAAGCTTTTTTGGGCCAGCCAACTGCCACATCTGCCCTCCCCATCCTGGCACCATCTTTCGACTCATCTGTGGCCATTAAAGGATCTGACCCAGCCACCCCTTCTAGCTTCCTTGTTTCCATCCTCTAGTCCCTGCATGGCTGAGCTGACTGTGGTCACACACCAGTCTATGTGTTGTCTCCCAGTCTTCCCATGGGTGATGGCCAATAGCCAAACGCCTCTTCCCCTAACTCTGTTCATCCTGAACATCAACTTGGAACCCACTCCCGGAGGGAGCCGTTCTTCACTCGCTCCCACCCCCTCGTGATTCCCCAGGCCAGATGCTTCTACAGCTGCTCTAAGAAGACCCTTGTCTGTGTTCTTTTTCATTGCACTTACCACCCTGTGTTTTTCTTCAGCAGAATCACTTTATTTTTTGTGTATGTATTACTGTCTCAAAATCTTCAGAGGTAATTAAGGCCCGTCCATGGTCCTACTAGCCACCATTTTTGCAAACCTACAGCCGTATATATCTCAGGCATTGTGTTATTTTAATTTAATCTGTTTGCCAGTTCTGGAAGATGTTGGGTGTTATTTATCAGCTCCATCTTACAGATAATAAAACTGAGGTTGCAGAGAGGTTATCTAATTTGCCCAAGGTTTTATAGCTAGAGGACAACATAATTGGGATTTTCAGTGCCCTTTTGACACTGTGCTTTATCTAGCTCATAGAACGTTGGAGTTGGAAAATACGCAGAGAGATCTCTGTGTGTACAAGTGTCCTGTAAGCAGGGACCACATCTTATTATCTGTTGTATCTCTGGTGCCAAATGGAGCTTGTTACTTTTGGTAAATGGACAAAATCAAAGCTGATCTTCATGAGGCCTCTCAGAGGGCTGCAAGACCCACTTGCCACTTCCTCTTTTGAATCTGGCGGCATCACTAATTTGACAGTATACCACACGTTGCCCTGTGACACTTATTATTGTTTAAGTCTCGGTTGCTATTAGCTTGTTCTGTCTGTATGGAAGCTTGTAAAATCTTGTGCTCCTCAGAGTGTCTTGCAGAGGGCCTGACCTATTCCTGATGACTGATTTGTGTAAAGACACAGTGTGTCCCTGCCTCCCTCCAGAACCAACACTCTAATTGTGGTTGAAGTTGAGGAGCAGCCAAACTAACGTAGAGTCCCAGCTGCCCTGTCTTGCTTGAGAACCCCCTTCTGTCTTCCTTTCTTCTCGGTATCAGGACATTCAAGAGAGAGAGACCCTTTGACCACCAGCCTCTAGAAGCTCGTCTGTCTGGATTTGACTTTCCAGGAGTTGGGCTGCTCCCTCTCCCCCTGAGACACCTCCACAGGGACCATGTCCCTTTACTTTGTCATTCATGTCTCTGGCAGAGTCTTCGGATGACTCCTATGTGTCTGCTGGAGAGGAGCCCCTGGAGGCCCCCTTGTTTGAGATCCCCCTGCAGGATGCAGTGGTGGCTCCAGGAGCGGATGTACTGCTCAAGTGTATCATCACTGCCAACCCCCAACCCCAAGGTGAGTCCCAGGGGCTCAGCTAAGGTTGAGACATGGAGGGGGAAGTCTCCCCCAAATCTTTAGTGGGAAGGATGGGGGAAGAGGGAGGTTATCCTGCTCCATGGGGCTGCCCTGACTCGTGTGTGTGTGTGTGTGTGTGTGTGTGTGTGTGTGTGTGTGTGTCTGTGTGTTAGCTTTCCCAGAATCCCCTGAGAGGGGAGGGCAGTCCTGAGCTTCTGTGAGTGAGGGGAATCTTCCCATTCCCCAGGGTGGGGAGAGGAGTGGTTTGGGTTCTGTGTGTGGTGTGTGGGGTGGGGGAAGATTTGTCCCAGGAGGCCCCTGTGGGCTCTGGTGGCTCAGATACCCTTGCTGCTTCCCCACAGTGTCCTGGCAGAAGGATGGGTCGGTGCTGCGCAGTGATGGCCACCTTCTCATCCGGGCTGAGGGTGAGCGGCACACCCTGCTGCTCCGAGAGGCCCGGGCGGCTGACGCCGGGAGCTATACAGCTACTGCGACCAACGAGCTGGGCCAGGCCAGCTGTGCTGCCACGCTGGCCGTGAGACCTGGTAGGGAGCGTGGGCCCTGGGGTCGGTTGGGGTGAGCAGTGACCCTTCCCTGTGGGCCCAGGCTCCCTTCCTACTCCCAGTCTAGAGCTCGGCTCTCCACCAGTGTGCATAGTCTGTTCTCTTGTGTCTGCCGCTCTGGTGGAAACATTTTAAATGGCCTTGGCCACAGGGCAAAGGCCAAATTCTCAAGGCACACGCCAGGGGCCAATTCATGAAGTCATTGAAATTTGTCTTTAGACGTCTTCCAAATACCATCCTTTCAGGACATTTCCCTGAACAAGGTCCTGTGGGGAAAGAAAATTATCCTTCAGTCTCTGAGATAAAGGCTCTCCCAGCTCAGAGGGCTTAAAAGCCATCAGGAATCTTCTGAGGTCATTTCCTCTCTAGAACAGCACCCTCCCACCCCTAGTAAAAAGAGATGCTTTTAAGTGCCTCCCTTCCTCCCTTGATTCTTCTGTTGAACCCAGAGCCCTAAAGAGGGTGCAACTGAGAGCACCTCTCAGGAGGTAGCAGTGGCTGAGGCTGCCTTGTGTTCTGTTTTCATGAGAGCCCTCGCTTGGTGTTGGACTGCTTCCTTTGGATTTAGGCCCAGTTTCTTTCAGGTTCAGGGTAAGGCTGAATTGCTGTCCGTGTGCTTAGCCGATTCAACTCATTCGGGTCACTGGGCCTGACAGCGTGCTCAGTGGGAGTAGGGGAGATGAGGCTGGGAAGCGGGCATTCCAGAAAGAAAAGACACAGGCTCAATTCTCAAGGATATCATCACTAGGCGATCAACCTCCATTAGAGGACCTGGTTGGAGGATAGTGCAGAGCAGACGAACCCTGTACCTAGAACGGTCGAGCTGTCAGTCGGTCAGTAGTGGGACGCTGGATTGAGAGACATCAGGGCCCCGAAGGAGGCTGGGACTTAGACCTTCAGCAGGAGGGGCCCAGTGTTCCAGGACGGGAAACAGCACATACCATTCTGTTCATTTCTTTCCACTCAGCCCTGTCTGAGGCAAGATTACAGAGCCTGTCTCACTGTGGTCCAGGGCCTTAGCTCCTTCATGATTAGAGTTCTTGGTGATCTGACCTGAGTGCCTGTCTTGCATTAGATCCTTTTGGTTGCACCTGTCTGGCTTTGTGAAAGGGCAGGTCTTTATCTTCCTTAGCTTACAGACCTTCCCAGGAGCCCGGGTTTTAGGATCTTTTCTTCTCCTCACCCCTCCCACCTCGCTGAATCATACTCATGCCTCCACTGCATGCTTCAATCCTTCCATCACTTCTGGGATCAGGCTTCTGACTCAGCTCCCAGCTCCCCTTAGGGGGCCCAGGCTGGCTCCAGTACTCCGGTCAATACCTGGCTTGGACTGAGATTTGGCGAGTTGCAGGGAGGGGTGGTAGGGTAGGATGAGGAGGCGCCCCAGTACTGGCTTGGGGCCATTTGGGAGCCTTTTAAGGTTGGGAAGGAGGCTTGAGGCAAGGCAGCTGTCAGCACTTGACTGGGAGTTCTGTCTTTGCCCGCTAAAGCTCTCTTCCTTTCGGTTTCCTCATTCGTAAACCAGAGATAATTGTACTGTCTCACAAAAGAAAGTAAATGTGTGAATGAGCTTTATGAACTGTGAAGCTATAGACAAATGTTAGCAGCTAGCGTTGTGCTGCTGTGTAGAGGAGCTCAGGTTTCCATGAAACTTCAGGAAGCTGCCTTTTCTTTTTCTGCCCTTTCTTTAGACTATGTCTTGGGGTCTCCTTCCTGCCCCTGCCAGGCCAGCAGCTCTTAGCCCCTCCATGTTTCCCAGCCCCTGGGTCCTCAGCCAGTCACAGCATCTCTGCCTTCTCCACCCTGGGAAGTGAGAAAGGATGCATCTCATCAGTCAGTTGCACCATGGTTTACAGCCAGAGAGCAGCCCCGGAAAGTCAAGCTGGCTCCAGGGCCACAGGACTTGAGGGGCAGGCACGTGGGTTCAGACTCAGCTTTCCTGGTGGAAGCAGACTTTCTTACCCTACAAGGCACTGTTTGGTCCAGAGCAGCTGGATGGGGGCCAGTGGTCCCGGAGAGCGGTAGAAGTGGGTGGAACCAGTGGGTGGCACAGACGTTTGGCAAGGGCCAGGGTCCCAGGCCTGGAGTTTGTAGGGAGTGAAGGGGTGGGGCTAGAGAAGGGTGTCCAGTCGTGTGGCTGTGGGTGGGGTAGGAGTAGGTTGAGGAAGGGAGTGTGTAGTGTCTAGTGGGAAGAGGCCTTAGGGAACCAATTCATTTTCTTGCTTCTCACCCTCCCTTTGGGTAACCAGGGCTGGCTGTCCAGTGCTGTCTTGGGGTGCCCACCTCAACAGGGTCTGCTTTTGTGAGCTTGAAGATCTCAGTGCCTGGTTGGGAACCACTGGGACAGAGAATTAGTAACTGGAGGATGTAGTTACCCGATGCTGTGGTTTGGGGGGCAGCCCTGAATCCCTCCTACCCTGCCACACCCCCCTGAATAACTCTACTGAGACCACAGTTGGAGCTCCCAAAGGGTGTGTGTGTACTGGGGTGATAGCAGGGTTGGGGAGTGAGAAGTGTATTTCCCTGGAGCTAAGCATTTTCACAGTTGCTTGTATCCATTACACAGGCATTTATTGAGTATCGACTGGGTGCCAAGTGCTGCATCTGTCTAAACAGTTTCATGTATTGAAGAGTGCCATATACTTTTCCCCAAACCTTTTCACATCTTTTCTCTAACTTGAGCCACACCATACCATTGACCTTTGAATAACACGGGTTCGAACTGTATGGATGATTGGGGAAAAAAATCTGTGTATAAACGGACCCTTGCAGTTCAAACCCTCATTGTTCCAGGTCAAATGTGAATCTTTTGGAGGGACATGACCTACTCAGTTTACAGATGGGAAGATGGAAATGTGGAGCGTAAAGAGACACAGAGCTAAGACAAAGCTAGCACCTTTACTGAGCATATAATCTGCCTAGGAACGTTATGAGCAACAATAATTTAGGGTAGTGGTGACACTCACCTGTGAGGCAAATAAACTTAGGGCAGATGCAAATAACATGACTAGTTAGCATTCCCTGAGGACTTTGTATGTACTGGGTCTTGTGCTGATTGGGTTCTCACATTTAATCCACCCGTGGGGTAGGTCCTATTATTATGCCCATGTTACAGATGAGAAAACCGAGACTCGGAAAGCTTTGGCAAATTGCTATAGAGTAGCGTCCATCAATAGAACTTTCTATGATGATAAAAATATTCTCTATGTGCATGGTCCAATAGGGTAGCTACTAGTCACGTGTGGCTAAAAGCACTTGCAATGTGGTTTCTGTGACTGAAGAGCTGAATTTTTCATTTTATTTTAATCGATTACATTTAAATAGTCTCAGTGGCTAGTGGTTACCCTGTTGGGGGCCTCGGCTCTATAAACATGGGGCCAGTGGGAGGCTAGATCGTGATTTGAAGCCCTGTCTTTGGGTCTTCCAAGACTATAGTCCTAACCATTGCACCATACTTCCCCCTTTCTGCTAATCTGAAGAGGTTCAGGGTTCAGGTCGAGTTGTGCTCATGAGCTCCCAGAGACTACTGATGCCTTCTGTGGGTGGGTCATACTGGGAGTTTTCTCTCCTTCCTCTCTTGAGTCCCCATCTGCCATAGCTGTGGTACTCGGGGCCCCCATCCTGCTGTCTTCAGTCCTCTGCTCATGCACAGGTTCATATATTTGAGCCCAAGGTTCTAGCATTTTCCAGCCTAGACCTTGGCCTCTTTACCTTAGCTGGCCACCATGTTCTCATCTATACAGCAAGGATCCATATAACTCCTGGGCTGCTTCCTCGGTAAGATTTGTGAGGCTCTGTCAGGCCGAATATTTAGCTAAGGACATGTGGGCCAGAGGATATGGCTTATCAAAGATCATTCTGGTCCCACACCATCACTACAGATAAGAGGTGCTTTTGGGGAGTCATGAATATAAAAGGAAAGGAAGGAAATTATAGCACCGCTGTCTGCTCCCCTCTTCTCCTGGCCTTGGCCCCAGTCCTGGCAAGTTCTTACTTGTGAAGGCAATGACTGCCTATGGAGGGGATCTTGGAATGCCACATGGCTCCGTTGTCCATCCTTGCTGGGGTTTGGACAGCATCTAAAAAAGCAGCATGGTCCCTTGAGCAGACTCAGCCCTCCCTCCCCACTTCTATCTACCAGAAGCAGGTCTGTCCTCAACAGATGTCCCCCCCCACCCCAGCTGCTTTTTTAATGGGGTCATCACACACAGCCAATCAGAAGGATGGGACCTGATTTACTGTGGGCACCAGTGCTTCAAGTAACATGGGGCAACCCCAAATAACTATACGTAAGAAATTAACCACTTCTATGGCTAGGTCAGGCTGATAGGGGGAAATTCTCTTTGCTTCCTTGTCCATATTTAAACCAAAGCTGAAACATTCTCAGCACAATTTTTCTTCTTCTCCAAGGGGAGATACCCATGACCACACCCATGGAAATTCCCACCCACAGTCTGGCGTGCGTCTTCCTTTCCCTCACTTCTGTGGTGGGATTATTACAGCAGACATTTAAAGAAACCGCCTCTGGAGGAACCTACTGTGACAGTGCATGTGGAGAGCGGGCTGTGAATGGCCAAGCCACCCATAAGGATCTTAACCTCCGGCACATTACTCCCTTCCTCAGACAGCTCCAGGGGTTCCCTTTGCCTTCAGCGTGAAGGCCACACTCCTGAGACTGGCCTCCACCATCTGGACCTGAAAGGTGGCTGCAGGCAGCTGAGGCAGTGGGAGGGATGTGCTCAAACATTGCCATGTCCCATTTCTTTTTTCTTTACCCAGCTCTATAACCAGAGGGTTGAACTACAGTTCTCTCAGATGTTTTCTGCCTCTGAACATTTGCTCATGTGGTTTCCTCTGCAGGAATGCATTTTCCTACTTAAACCAAACTCTAAATTCTAATACCACCACTTCCCTCAGTTCCCTTTTCTTCCTTGAACCGAAAATAATGTCCTGTTTTCTGTATTCCTGTGGCCTTTATCTGCCCCTCCTGCCACCTTATTTCTGCTTGCTGTATGGGTGTCTGGTTTGTCATACCCATCAGCCAGAAGTCTCCTGCAGTTATGACCTTTTGGCTACTCTTAGCCCTTGAAGCCATACTGGGAGGCCTTCCCAGACAGCTGGGGCTGTGTGCACCTCAGGGACTATGTGCAAAGTAGTGTTTTCCATGACTTTGCAAGCCCCTGGAATGACCTGGGTAACAGGCTGGGTGAGACACACATCTGCAAAGGGTAACGAGCATCTGCCTAAGAGCAGGGTTTGGGAGACAGAGGAGATCACAGAGCAGTTGTCCCCAAAGTGTGGTCTGCAGATTAGGAGCATCGGCATCACCTTGGGAACATGTTAGAGATGTACATTATTGGCCCCACCCCAGACCTACTGGATCAGAAACTCAGGCTGGGGCCCAGTGATCTGTGGTTTAAGGAAGGAGCCTTCCAGGTGATTCTGGTGCACTTTGCGAACCATTGCTGTAGAGTTAGGGACCTCATTCCAGGTAGGAGGCCAGGTGGTACACTGGGAAGCACATGGGCTATAGAGTCAGACCCCTGAGGTTCAGAGCCCTGCCCTGAGGTTTGATGGCTGAGTGAGATGGGACTCAGTGATATCACCTCTTAGGGTTATCCTCCTCCCATGAGGATTATGGGGGTCCTCAAGCTTTCATGTGCATAAGAATCACCTGGATGCTTTTTTAAAAATGTAGTTTCCTAACCTCTGTTTTAGTAAATTACCTTTTTCTATGTCAGAGTAAGGCCCAGGAATTTCTAGGATAAACAGACTCTCAGGTGGTCCTAATGTGGGTGTTTCAAGGACCATTCTGAGAAGCCCTGATGTAGAGGGCCTTGTATGATGCCTTTCATGAATGTAGCTGTGACTGTATCTATTATGAGGACACCACAGGGGATATTGGGACTGATATTGAGCTGGATACACTCATCTGGGGAGGGAGGGTTCCCTGATTTGTTGGATCCCCAATGCCAGTATTTTCATCAAGTGAGTCTGACCTGAGGGCAGTGTTGAAGAGCCAGCCACGTGCGCAGAATCCGCATGTTTGGGTGGTGGGTTGTGTTGGGGCAGCACCTACGTGGTGGACACGTGTGTCTTAGGTTTGGGGCGCACCTGCTTTCCTCCCCCTTGCTGATGTAACTGTGTTTCCCACATTGAGAGCTGGGCTTATGAGTGGAGCATGGCTGGTACAAAAGTGGGGTGGCACCAGAGCCTAGTGGAACCCTGGAGACTCTGGGCCCTGGAGACAGAGACCCCTGATCAGCTTCCTTGTCCACACAGTTTTGGGGGTACAGAGAGATGGGGACCATGGCCTTGTTGCGAAGAGGTCTAGTTCTGCCTCCCATGTATCCTGAGCCGCTTGCCTAGGCTGCTCTGATAGGCCCCTCTCTTGAGGACCCTGATTTGCTTGGTCACTGGATGTCCTCAGGGTGCTGCTGCCCGGACCACCACTAGGGGTCTCTGAGGCTCCCTGCAAACGTTGCCCATCTGCACCAATCTCTGTGCCCTGGGCTCTGTGAGTAGCCCTAGCGCTGTCCAACCTGGAGGTGACCCTGGAGGTCACCCGGCTCCATAGAGGGGAGGGGGCACACACCTCCAGGGGCCATGCCTGTGATCTCAGCATCAGCTAGTTGCCAAGCTGTGAGCACATGCTCACCAATTGCCATTCTGACTTCCTTCCCCACCCCCACCTCAAGAGAGCCAGCCTGAATGGTGGGTCCCCCTCCTCTGCCAGTCCCTCCCCCCTCCTTCTTCTCTGGCAATGCTGGGAAACACAGGTCATAGCTTGGGAATGTGGCCCTGGGCAGGGGTGATAGGAGGAGGGAGAAGGACATGTGACCTCCCTACAGCTCCCCTATGTTACTTTCCTGCTCTGTCTCCAAGCTCCTTCTCCAACCCAAATACAGATGGGTGCTAATTGTGAGGGGTCATTGGGGGAAGCAGCCACCGCATTCTGACTGTTGGCCCTGGGGGGGGGGGTGATGGGGTGAGGAACAATTGCCAAATGGTAACGAGTGTAGGGAAAATATTGGGCGAAGGCCCAATGCCCTGGGGTGGCTGCTGGGCCAAACCTGCCATGGCAGGATGGGAATGCAGAGATGAGATTCTGGGCCTCCTCGGGTTGAGGGGGGCTTCTCTAGGAAGAAGGCTAAAGGTCCTGACAGTTCTCCGATTCTCAGCACCAGAGGAAACAGAGCGTGGCCTGGCTCCACAGTATTTGAGGCTTGTTAGGGATCTTGATAGTTTGGTCAGAGCAAGGGGCATCCTCGGGGCCATTTGCCATCTGTACCTTCTCTGGTGCGCTTGTTAGAAGGAATGGGTCAGCGCAAGTGTCTTGGATGCTTCAGTGCCTCCCCCATCTTCCCCTGGGGACTGATGCCCCAGCACTTTGAATGGAGGTGCCATTGAGGGGGTTTTGTGCTTGTCAGGGTCCAGAAGCTGTAAGGAGAGAAAAGGCAGATCCTGCTGCTTGGGAATGAGCAGAGTGGCTAAATACAGCCGGGCTGGGCTCTGTCCCTCCCCTCTTCCCCCCCTCCTCCACTCCAAGCCCAGGCTGCTTGTGGTCTCAGCAGGCACCACCTTCCCAGCCAGCTGCCTGCCTGCCACCCCGCCGCCTGTCCCCACCAGGCCAGCCCCCACCTCCTCCTTCCCCTCCTCAGGCTCCTTCCCCTCCCCCAGGGCCTCTGCAGAGCCTCAGCAGGGTCAGTGAGTGAGTGGGGCTGGGAGGCTGGGCTCCCGCTCCCTGGGGAGCCCGGTGGGGTGGGTAGTGGGCAGGCAGCAGGAGGGCCTGGTGCCAGGGCAGAGCCTTCGGGACAGGCACAGGCTGGGGTCCATGTGCAGAGTCTCAAGGTGAGTTGGGGTGCAACCCTGTGGGGGGCCGGACCTTAGGGGCTTGGGGTGGGGGAACTGGGAGGAGGGGCCAGGGGGCTGTGGTGGATTCATGTCTGTATTTGGCAGTCGGCTAGGAGCCAGTTCAGTGAGGCTGGGCCCCTGGCCAGTTGCAGGGGAGGGCATCAGGGCCCTGGGGACACCCCTCCCCCAAAGTCATACTGGTGCCCCCTCCTCTTCCCCAGGCTGGGCTGCCTTTCTCTGTCGATGACTCAAACTGCTTTCCCATCTCTTGAGAGTTTTAGGGTCCATGCTCTAGGGCTGGAGCCAACAGGTGCCCCTGGGGTATCTGGGGCAGGAAGCTGAGAAGGGAGAGGGGGAAGGGCGGGCTGGATAGTGCCACCTCATTGGTCCTGGCACTGAGGTCGGGATGGGGCTTGTCTGAGGTGTGTGTTCCCCTGCAGCAGGCCCAGCTCACCCAAGGAATGGGTGTCCTGGCTGTGCCTCTTTGGGGTCCAGAAACATGAACCACCTGCATTAGGAGCCTGTGATTCTGTGCTAGGAACGTGGGTTCCTGGCTCCAGTGGAATTCCAAGCCTCCCACAAGGCCCAAGAGCGGCCCCTCTGCTGCCCCAATCCTTGGTCCCAGGCCATTTCCTATGGTTCCCTCACTCAGGAGGATCGGCAGGGTCAGTCTTGGGAGAGTCTGTGGCAGAGCAGGATTCAGGGGCCCAGGGACAGGAAACATCTGGCAAGGTCACACAACAAGCAAGTGGGAGTCCCGGGAAGTGAAGTCAGCTACCTCAGCTACCTCAGCTCCTGGACTCTGTGAGTTCCAGACCTTATCAGGTCCTTGACCCCTAGGCTGTTCATCTAGCACTCTCAGTCTCTCTGCCCCCATCCTCCTGTGGCATCTTGCTCTGTGCCACTGTCTCTCTTCTGTCTCTCCTCTAGGTGGGTCCACATCCCCTTTCAGCAGCCCCATCACCTCTGACGAGGAGTACCTGAGCCCCCCAGAGGAATTTCCAGAGCCTGGGGAGACCTGGCCCCGAACCCCCACCATGAAGCTCAGTCCCAGCCAGAACCACCAGGCTTCTGACACTGGCTCCAAGGCGCCCCCCACCTTTAAGGTCAGGCCCCTGAGGCCAGCCCCAGCCCCTACCCTCTGGGCACCCCCATTCTGTCATGTGGACCCTTGTTCTAGAGGCCACACCAGGCTCCAGCATGGTTTAAAGCTCAGCCCCATTGACCCCTCTTACCCAGAGCCAGCCTCAGTCATACTGGGATGGAAGAGGCCTCTATCCCAGATCCCCCAGCCCCCAGGAGCCAAAGCTGGGCCCTGGCTATCTCCTCTGACACTTTGGGGTTCCCCTTCAGGTCTCACTTATGGACCAATCAGTCAGAGAAGGCCAAGATGTCACCATGAGCATCCGTGTGCAGGGGGAGCCCAAGCCCGTGGTCTCCTGGTGAGTAGCAGCCACTGACTACTACCTGCTCCTCTTCCCCACTCCAGGCTGGGCTGTGAGGCCTGGCTCTGAGTGGAGGGGAGTGGGTCCTTTGTGGACTCCCCCATGATCTGCAGAGTGCCACATTCCTGCCTACGGCTCAGGGCCCATTCGGGGCTTCCCACTCTGGGGAGGGGTCTGGGTAACAAATGATCTCCTGTCTGTTCTCTTGGGATGAATGGCCTGGAACCATCTCCTCCTGGAGGAGGCTGCCCATCTTCACCCCCGTCTGTTGACAGCAGGGTGATTTTTGAGGCCGACCCTATGCCCAGCCCTGTGCTAGGCCCAAACCGAACCATTTGTTTCTGAGCCGCCAGAGCCCAGGGTTAGATGCGGGCCTCATCTGCAGGGCTACATCCCAAGTGCCTGGAGCTTTGATTCGTCCACTTCGTTTAGTATCGGTTTGGGTTCTAGAGTTCAATTTTACTTGTTTTATCCCCTATGTGATATCTTAACATTGTTAGTTATTTCACATCCCTTTTTGGGAAGTAGAAAAGCTGCTGTTCGTTACAAAAAAATAAAAGTAAGATATGAGGAAATTTAAGTGCAGTTAAGTTCCTAGGAATTAGAGATCCAGGTGGGCAGACATGGTCTGGAAGTTCCTGGGGGAAGTGGGATGGCAGAGTCAGGATGAAGACCTAACCCTGGAATCAAGGGGTGCCTGCGGTCAGGAGGACAGATCTGGGGAGGGGACGGGTGATGCGGGGGGAGGAGAGGCCTGCTTGGCTCTGTACCCCCATTTCCCTGCATGTTCAGGGGAGGACCCTGGGCCCTGGGCCTGAGTCCTTGCCCCTCCGACAGGCTGAGGAACCGCCAGCCCGTTCGTCCCGACCAGCGGCGCTTTGCGGAGGAGGCAGAGGGCGGGCTGTGCCGGCTTCGCATCCTGGCCGCGGAGCGCGGCGATGCTGGCTTCTACACTTGCAAAGCGGTGAACGAGTATGGCGCTCGGCAGTGTGAGGCCCGCCTGGAGGTCCGAGGTGAGTACCTCACACTTCCCGTGAACTCCCCAGCCTGGCCCGGGCTGTGTTCCTGCCCCAGTGTCAACTTCCACACCACCTGATGTAGGGCGCCAGAACTGAAAGGGCCTTAGAGGTCCCCAGGTTTAGCTGCTTACACTGTAGTTGAGTAAACTGGGGCCTAGGGAGGGAAAGTGACTTGCCCAAGGCCACATAGCAGATTGCTCAGTCCTCAGCTTACTCCACAGTGCTGCCTTCCCCATGCTCAGTTGTGACTGCCCGATGCCAGCCAGAGACCTTGCTTCCTGCCGCCGATCGTCCTCTCCCCACACTCTTCTAAGCCTCTGTCACCTCGCCCTTCCCAGACCTCTCCCGTGCATCCACCCCTTTGCCCCTTTGCCCTCCTACCCATCCCATTGCTGTGCAGAAGCTATTGTGGTTGGGGGTGGCAGTGGGGAGAGTCTGATAGTTGGACCCGTCCGGAGGGCCCCTTGGGGTGACGTAGGCATGGAGCATCACAGGGACCCCAGGCATGCCTGGGTAAGCAGAGCTGTGAAATGTGGGGAGTGCTGGGTCCCAAAATCGAGATACAAGGGCAGGGGGCCTTTCAGGCCATGAAAATGGCCTCCCTAGCCAGGCTGCCCTCAGGGGCTGGTGCTTTTCCTGCCAAAGGCTGGGCATTTGCCTCTTCTTCCGTCTCCCTTTCCTTGGGGGCAGTTCAGAGCTGGAACCTCCTCCTCAGCTCCACACTCAGCCGCCATCCCTCCCTTCCTGGCAGAGGCCAGCTTTGAGAGCTTCCAGGATTCCCCCAGACCCCTGCCGGAGCCTGAACCCTAACATTCACAGTCACCTCTGCTGGGCCCTGCCTGCCTTAGTTACCTGGCCCTGTGCCTCCTGTTCCTGGGGTTGCCAGCTCCTCAGTCTCTGAATTCTTCCTTATCCACCTCCCTTCTCCCACCCACCAACCACAACCCAGTCCCCATTGCCTGGCCTGCTCCTACCCCTCTAGGGTTTGGCTCTGCCTTGCTTCTCTGTGTTAACCCAAGTCTCGGTGCTTTTTTCTCTTTGGGATTCCTCCCAACATCCCCCAGGCTTTGGGGTGCTCCTGATGCCCGTGAATGCCTCTTTTCTGTTTGCCGAGGGCCTCTACCTGCCCAGGAATCCCAGAGACCGGCCTCTGGTCGGCTGCCTACCCCCCACCCCTGGGCTGCTCACAGGGGAGCTGGACATTGTCACAGTGCCACTCGGGCAGTTTCAGAGGCAGCTGTCCAAGCAGGGGGGTCCTAGCCAGGTCTGCGTGTGTGTGCGTGCGTGTGCGTGTGCTGCACTAACCTGCCGCTTGCTGACTGAGGTTTTTGTCTGTACACAGGCGAGTGAGCTCGGGGCCACCTGCGCTCCCCCCGCTACCCTCCGAGCCGCGCCCCTGTCTCAGGCACCTCTCGGACCTCGCTGTGTTTCACTGCCTCCTGCCCACAGACCCTGCTGGCCTGGACCCTGTTCCAGCCTCCCCTCCCCTCCCCTCCCTTCCCCGTGCAGCATCCTGGAATAGCCATGGGCCCCTGCGGACCCTCCTTCCCCAAGTGGACATATGGCTGGGCAAGCTGGGAGCCCCCACGTGGACTGAGTGCCAAGAAGGGGTGGCCATGAGGGGTATCAAGACCCCCCCAGACTCTCCCCACAGGGGAGCACCCAGCGAGCGCATGTGCTACCGCTGCTACAGGCCCTGTCTGTCTCTCTGTCTGTCTGTCTGTGTGTCTGTGACAGTCAGGGAAGGGTGCTTCCAAGCTGGCATGGGGTGAGGCAAAGGGGGAGATACGAGGCAGATACTGGAGGGGCCCGGAGGGGCAGGAGGTTGTTGACAAGGGGCTCATAAAGGGGGACAGGGCCCTGACCATTCCAGAAACAGGTTTCGAATGGCATAACACTCTGTATTTCACAAGAGACTAAAAGGCACAGGCCCCTGGGTCCTGCGCTAATGAGGCCTGGCAGAGTCCTGGCCATGGCAGCGTTAGGGCCCATGTGGGGCTCCCTCGTTCACTGTCAGGGCCAGGGCAGCTCTGTCTGGGATTAAGGGAGTTAGCCAGACTTGGTGCAGCAGTGGGGGCCTGCTGCAGTGGGTGTAGAGATACTCAGAACTACCTGTTTCTTAGCTCAAATAAAGTCCAGTTTGTACCCAGCTGGTGTGCTGTGTTTTTTTATTTTTTATTTTTTATTTTCCCACCGCCGTCTCTGCCCCTACATGGCCCTCAGTCTCCCTGTCCTCGATTCCTTCCACTTTCTCTGAATCACCCATCCCTGGCCCAGATTGGGTTGCCATCCTGAAGCCAGGCCTGGGACCTCTTTGCTATCCTAGATGGCCAGGTGGGCGGGCTTTCCCTGTCTCCAGAGGAACCAAATGCATCTCTCTCTCTGTGTCTGTCTGTCCCTCTGTGTGTGCGTGTGTGTGTCTCCCTTGCCCCATGTGTCTCTGCTCCATGCGTGCCCCCTATGGCCGCTTCCCCCAGCACACCCTGAAAGCCGGTCCCTGGCCGTGCTGGCCCCACTGCAGGACGTGGACGTAGGGGCCGGGGAGATGGCGCTGTTTGAGTGCCTGGTGGCGGGTCCTGCCGACGTGGAGGTGGACTGGCTGTGCCGCGGCCGCCTGCTGCAGCCGGCGCTGCTCAAATGCAAGATGCATTTTGATGGCCGGAAATGTAAGCTGCTGCTCACCTCTGTGCATGAGGACGACAGTGGCGTCTACACCTGCAAGCTCAGCACGGCCAAAGGTAACCGCCCACTCGGACCCTAGGGCTGCCGTGGGTATCCAAGAACAGGAGGGAGAGGGCTGGGGGTGAAGGAGCTGGGTGCAGAATAAGACAGGCTCATCTCCTGGGGGCAGAGCAGGGGGTGGGGGATGGTTTGGCACACCTGCCTGGGTAAATCAGCTCTTGAAGCAGCACCTGGCACAGAAGCCCTTCTATGCCAGTGTTAGCTGTCGTTCCTGTTAGGAACCTGTCTGCTGAGGTGTGGCAGACAAACCTGGGTGTGGGTTCCAATTCTCGCCCTGCTATATACCAGCCACGTGACTTCAGAGGAGTTATTTCATCTCTCTGAGCTTAGACTATTCATCTGTAAAAAGGGATCATCATAATGCCTAGCTTGTAGGGAAGCAGCAGGATTAATGAGATAATGATTGTAAAGAACAAAGCACAGCGCATGGCGAAGGGTGCCACCTAATAAATGTCAGCCATTACTATTATTAATGACATCTCTGACCTGGTCCCTGTCCTCATTTAAAGAGAGGAGACAATGCCTCACCAGGTTTTGGTGATGAGCACCTCAAATGACGCTGGAGGAGCTTTGTAAGCTAGAAAGGACCAGGTTAGCGTAAGGGGCTGTTATTGCCCCCAGAAGATTCTCTGTGGGGCAGTACAGGGGGGTAAAAGTACATCTGCTCTGGGTCTAGGGGTAGTGGGAGGGAGCACGGGCACAGCCCAGGCACAGAGGAGAATTAAAAAGGTAGGGGAAAGGGATGTGGGGGAAGGAAAGGGCTTGGCTTCTAGGCCCTTCTCTTCAAGTTGAGCTGAATATCAGCCTCGGTAGGCAAGGTGAGGTGAAGAGGGGAGAGTCAAGCTGGGGCCCTGGACACCCATCATCTCCCTAGCCACTGTGGCAGCCTGCTGCCTGCTGCTATTCTTGCCCACTGTCTCCCTCCGGTGCCCAGGGACCTTGCTGGGTTCTGCCCTGTCTCCAGCTCCTGGCCTAGCTCCCCTTTTCTGCCCAGCATGAGGGTAGAGCCTGAAGTTTGGGGTGCCTGGAGTTCCATGACCTTTCTTGCCCCAGTGCTGACCCCTCTCCCCAGACGAGCTGACCTGCAGCGCCCGGCTGACTGTGCGGCCCTCACTGGCACCCCTGTTCACGCGGCTGCTGGAGGATGTGGAGGTGTTGGAAGGCCGTGCGGCCCGCTTCGACTGCAAGATCAGTGGCACCCCGCCCCCCTCAGTGACCTGGACTCATTTTGGTATGGGCCTCTACCCTGCAGATGTTGGGGGACCCCCAAAGGCCAGAGAGCAGGGCCCCTTGTTGAGACTGCTCTGCGTCCCTGCTGTCCCTCATAGGCCACACCGTGGAGGAGAGTGAGAACTTGAGGCTGCGGCAGGATGGGGGTCTGCACTCACTGCACATTGCCCACGTGGGCAGTGAGGACGAGGGGCTCTACGCAGTCAGTGCCGTCAACACCCACGGCCAGGCCCACTGCTCTGCCCAGCTCTATGTAGAGGAGCCTCGGACGGCTGCCACTGGGCCCAGGTACCACCTGGGGGCCCTGGGGCTGGTGGGGCTGCCTCTGTGGGGCCTCAGCCCTGTGGTGGGAGGTGCGGCTCTGGGACTCTGGTTAGCCATGTGGTTTTTACAGCTCGAAGCTGGAGAAGATGCCATCTATCCCCGAGGAGCCGGAGCAGGGCGAGCTGGAACGGCTGTCCATGCCCGACTTCCTGCGGCCACTGCAGGACCTGGAGGTGGGACTGGCCAAGGAGGCCATGCTGGAGTGCCAGGTGACTGGCCTGCCCTACCCGACCATCAGCTGGTTCCACAATGGCCACCGTATCCAGAGCAGCGACGACCGGCGCATGACACAGTGTATGTACCTGGGAAGGGACCCTAGGCAGTGTCCTCTCCAGCACCCTTTTGTTTGCCATGCCCTCCCTTCCCCCCACTCTTGGGCCTTCCTTTTCTATCCTGGTCAATGGTGGGGTGCTTGGGGGAGGGAAGCCCAAAGGGGCTATGAGCTCATTGTCTCCTCCTCAAACCCACACAGCACCCATCTATCTGCTGAGTCACCACTCTGGCCTCAGCAGCTCTGTTGACACGCACTGGACAGGCAGTACACCCTGCTGTCAACTATGGGCAAGTTATAGAGCCCCTCTGTGCCTCAGTTTCTTCTCTATAATAGGCTCATTATGATAATGAAATCAGGGAATACATATAAAGCACTTAGAGTAGGGTCTGGCCAGTAGCAAGTCAGTACATGTTAAGTCTTACGATCATTGCTATTGTTGTTTTTGCCACCTCTGTCATCCTTGTCATGAAACAGTGCTGCTCATGCCTTCAGTGAAAAGGCCAGGGTGGGCAATGTCTGGCACCAAAAGGATGCTTGGCTAGGGTTGCTAACAAATAGTAAATAAAGAAGAAGGAGCTGGAGGAAAATATAGAGGAATGTATTTGGGACTGTGTCCTTTCAGGCAAGGGTATTTGTCATGGGAGTATCTCACTTCCATCCTTGAAGGAATCTGAGTCTCCTGTGGGAAGTTCTACCTATTCTCCATCAGACAGTGCCACCCTGTGCCCTGGGATGACCTCCTTTTAAAGCTGCAGTGTGACAAAACTCACCTGCTGTTTGAGTGCCAGGCTCTGAGTGCTCAAGGCGGGGCCTGGATGACCTCATCTTTTTTACCACAAGCCTGTGAGACCGGTACTATGATTCCTGTTTACAGATGGGAAAACTGAGGCTTACAGGGAGACAGGGACTTGTTCAAAGGCAGGCAAAGACCGTCTGGTTCTGGCTTCCACCTCCTAACCATGTTGCCTCCTGTCCCCCGTGGTCCATCTCGAGCAGCACCACTGTGGCTCTGACGCACCCTCAGCCCTCTCTCACAGCGGCTATCTTTGCTCAGCCCACAGGTTCCAATCTCTCGATCTACTTGAGGGCTTGGGTGGGTGTCTCAGGATCTGAGTGTCTCTTCTATATCTGGGGTCACTGGCAGCCCTTGGTTTCTCTTCCTTTATAAATAGTATCAGCAGAGATAAATGAATAGGTGACTGTCCCATGTGGAGATAACCACTAAGGGAAGGGAGGGGTGTTTGGAGACAGCCCTGACATGAAGGAGGATAGTGCAGGCCTCTTTTCCTTCACGTCCCTGTTGGAGTTGGCTTTCTTATCATCATTCAGGCAGCACAGTGTAGGGAAAAGAGCTTCGATTCAGAGGGAACTAAGTTCAGGCCATAGCATCTTTATGAGCTGTATGACCTTGAACAAGTTCATTAATGTCTCTGACCTCATTGGTGAAATGAGGATAATTTTGCAGGGTCGTTGAAAGGATTATGGGGAAAAAATGCACGTCAAGTAGCTGGCATAGTCTGGACACAGACCAGACAACTCTCACTGTGATTTATAATACAGTGTATTAGGTACTTATTGCATGCAAGACATCAAATTCCGCTGGAAGGTCTGAGGAGGGAATCAGGGATGGGAGTGCAGAGGAGCTCCCCAGGCATGGCAGAGAAGGCTTCCCAAGCCGGTGCTCACTTGAACTGCATCTTGAAGAAGGGAAAATTAGTAAGAGAAGAGTGTTCCAGAAAGGAGGAATTTTTTGAGCAAAGACCTGGAGCTGGGACTCTGGAGCTGGGACTCTGGTGGCCGGCTTGTCAGGGTCAAATGTGGAGGACTAGCAGGAGGCATGGCCAGATGGGCATTTAGGATGAGGGCTTTGGCTGCCCCAGATGTAGAAGGTATCTTTAAAGTTTCCAGGCCGTGAGACAGCAGGCAATGCCGTCGGCAGAGTGTGGGCTGCAGAGTGGAGGGCTTTTGTGGGGTCTGTGCCGGCAGTGGGACCTGCAGGGGCCATGGGGTTCGAGAAGAGGGAACTGAAGGACTGGCCTTAGGAACAAAGCTTTGTCAGAACTTTAACACAGAGGTTTGACACGGCCCCAAGCCCAGGAGGTTTGGAGAAGAGGGGCAGGCAACAGGCTGCAGAGGGTGAGCCAGTGTAGGAGGAAAGTCGCTGGACCTGAAGTACAGAAGGAACAAGCAAGAGGGTCCAGGGCTGCAGGTATAGACCTGGATCTAGGGTTTGCCACATGATGGACACACTTTCTGCTTTTCAGCCCATCCTTTCCTTCTCACTTTTCGCCTGAGTGGGTGGGAATGACAGGCCAGGCCTGGGGTGGCATGGGCCCACCCCACAAAGTATCCCAGCTCAGGCCCAATGTCACTGTCCCGCCCCCCTCCCAGACAGGGATGTCCATCGCTTGGTGTTCCCTGCTGTGGGACTTCAGCATGCCGGTGTCTACAAGAGTGTCATCGCCAACAAGCTGGGCAAAGCGGCCTGCTATGCCCACCTCTATGTCACAGGTGAGGCAAGCACCTTACTGGCCAATTGCATGCACAGCCTAGCTTCTGCCTACCCAGGGGCTGGGTAAAGGAGGGGCCTTTGCACCGGCTCCTTCCCTTTAGTCCCCTGGGGAGCCATCTGGCCTTGCCCCAGTCCTGTGGCTGCCCTCCACCCCCAGCCCACTTCTTTGAGGCTTCGCGATCCTCCAGAGCCATTGGGCCTTAAAGGACCCAGCGGATGCTTGACCTATGGCTTTCAGATGTGGTTCCAGGCCCCCCAGATGGTGCCCCGCAGGTGGTAGCTGTGACTGGCAGGATGATCACCCTCACGTGGAACCCCCCCAGGAGTCTGGACATGGCCATCGGTGGGTCAGGACCACACAGGGCTGTGGGTAGGGATGGGGGTGTGGACAGGGCAGGTTCAGTCAGGGGTGCCAGGGAAGCCAAGAAGGGAGGGCAAGGCCCAGGGAAGCATATGGGGAGTGATGGGAGTAGACAGAGTGCTGGGGGCATGGCCAGGAGCCTCCTTCCCTGTTTCCTCTCCATGGCAGATGAAGCCTTTGCTTTAGGTCAGGACAGAAGATAAGGGGCTACCTCTTAGAGGAATCAGGTGCTTGTGTCATGATCCTGGGAATGTGCTCTCTTTCCCTGTCCATCATCTCTTCCTGCTCTGTGCCTCAGTTTCCCCACCTCAGATAGTAGCAGGGAATTGGGAATCAAGTCAAGTTTCCTCCGTGCCTGTAACTGGACCCCATGCTTGGCACCTTGTTGGCTCCAAGTCTGGCCAGGCCAGTGATTGGGCAAGAGCATACTGGGGTCAGGCAGAAGCAACGAGAAACTGAGGCTGGTCTTCAGGAGACTAATTATGAGTTCCTGGGTCCCGAGCTAGCTGAAAGGGGGTGGGGGGCACCCCAGCAATGCCCACCTCTAGCAGCTGCCTCCCTACCAGACCCGGACGCCCTGACCTACACTGTGCAGCACCAGGTGCTGGGCTCGGACCAGTGGACAGCTCTGGCCACGGGCCTGCGGGAGCCTGGGTGGTCTGCCACAGGGCTGCGTAAGGGGGTCCAGCACATCTTCCGGGTCCTCAGCGCCACCATCAAGAGCAGCAGCAAACCCTCGCCCCCCTCTGAGCCTGTGCAGCTGCTGGAGCACGGTGAGCCTGGGTGGTCTTATGGGGCGGAGGTCAGAGCTGCTTAACTGGGAAACTGGGTCCCCATGATGGAGGCTCAGGGGCCGGTCCGGACATGAGAGCTATGACAGGAACAGCATGGCTGAGCGTGACCTTGACTGTCAGAGTGCGTGCTTCTCACTGATGAAAGCAGTACTCACAGTGGGTGAGGCTGAGGCTCTGGAGTCGTGCAGACAAGCCGGGCATGCAGTCCCAGGTGTGCTGCTTCCTGGCTGTGTTCTCTAGACAAATCGTTAAGCCTCTCTGAACCTCAGCGTCATCTGTAGAAATGGAGCTCTCGTGGTGGCTGGGAGGATTAAAGGAGCAGTAGGTACTAGGGATCTGGTGTCAAGCCCCGCATAGCGCATGTGATCTCCTCCCGCCAGGCCCGCCCCTGGAGGAAGCACCTGCTGTGCTGGACAAGCCAGACGTCGTGTATGTGGTGGAGGGACGGCCTGCCACTGTCACCATTACCTTCAACCATGTGGAGGCCCAGGTCGTCTGGAGGAGGTGGGGCCCCTTTTTGCATGCTCCACTTTCCTCAAGTGGCAGTCCAGCTCCGGCCATCCTGGCCTGACCTCGCTGTGGATGGATCCTGGGTGACCTCCATATCATGTGTCCCTTAGCTGCCGAGGGGCCCTGCTAGAGGCGCGGGCAGGTGTATATGAGTTGAGTCAGCCAGATGACGACCAGCACTGTCTTCGGATCTGCCGGGTGAGCCGCCGGGACCTGGGGGCCCTCACCTGCACCGCCCGAAACCGCCACGGCACGCAGGCCTGCTCAGTCACACTGGCGCTGGCAGGTGGGTGAGAGTGAGCCTCCTTCCCTCCCTTTTCTCTGAGACCTACAGCCCTCTCTCACATCCTTATGGGCACACTCCTGCCTTCCAGCCTGAGGTTCCCCCTCTCAGGCCTATCCACCTAATGGCCATACTAATACCAGTACTACTAATAACAGTAATAGGACTCGTTAGTTATTTATTGAGCACCTAGTATGTGCTAGGCTCAGTGCTAAGTATCTTACTGTATCACCTCATTTAAAATTTACATCAACCCTGTGAGATGAAATTCAGTTACTCTCTCCGTTTTATAGATGCAGAAACTGAGGCTTGGAGAGTGCCAAGTATCAGGTCCAAGGTCACACAATAAGAACAAGAGCTGAGATTCAAGCCCAGATGCCTAACTCCAGAGCCAGGGGATGCTCTTCGCTCCTGTGTTAAACACAACAGGAAATAGTACCTCAAAAGTCACAAGTGTAGGGAGAGCAAGTTGATTTGAAAAAGAAAAAAGCCCAAGTGAGCACAACTTATCACCAGACTCCCAGCTCTGGGGATCCTGACTGCCCTTTGCACGGCCTGTTGGGCAGAGCCTCCCACCCTTTGTAGAGAGGACCCTTTTTATAATTTCTCCTTCAAAGATGTAGTTGCTCAACCCCTAGCCTGCGTTAAGTAGTAATTGTCTTGTTTTGCGGTTTGTTAATTAACTCTAGACACATGTAACTGCCACTCAGAACTTCGGACCTGCGCCAGCTAAACAGTGTTACCTGCTGAGTAGATTCAATTCCAACCAAATGTAAAGAAAGTGACATTTTAGTTAGCACAGGCAAGCTCATGAGTAAATGTACATTCTCTGTTGCTTTTTAAAAAATAGTTGAATTTCACTTGAAACCTTCCAGTCCTTTGACCTTCATGGAGCCTGCCCCCTCCTCCTCCCCATACCCAGGCTAGAAACCAGATTCTTAGAGGGGAAGGAAGGCATCTTTAAAGTGGAAGAGATAAGTGGCAAGAGGGTATGTGAGGAAGAGATAGGGAAGCCACCTGGTCCCGCAGTGGATGGTGGATGGGTGAGGCCACAGATTGTGACAGAGAAACTGTGTCCCAGCCAGCCAGGGCTAGAACAAGCCTGGGGTTTGGATCTACACCCTTACCCACTGTGCCTCACACCCCTCACCAGGCAGGGCAAGTGGAATGGCCCCTGTCCTCCATGTCTGCCCCACTGTAGCATCTTTTCCACTCCCAGGAAGTCCTCCCCTTTTATCTGTGTAAAACCAGGTTGTGTGCCTCTGATGATGGTGATCCCCTGCCTAGTGCCCCTGGTCTTCCCTCGAGGCCCGATCACTCCTACTCCCCCTAAAGCCACGATCCTCAAACATGCTCCAGAGGGGAGCACCAGGAAGTCACAGGCTCCTCTGCAAAGCACTTTTAATATTTATTTAATTCCATCACGAGAATTAGAAGCCATTTTATAAGGAAATAGCATCATTGCATGATATGTGTAGAGAATATAATTACAGTCACATGTAGGAGAACTAAGCTGAGGATTAGTTCCCATCTTGCCATCCACATTTAAATATTTAAATAAGATTCAGAGAGAAAACTTAAACGTGGAGGCAACGCCATTGTGAACTTGATTCGGGGTCACAGGCGGAGTGGCCTGCAGGGTCCAGGACTGCAAAGTCAGAGCCCTGGGAGGGGCTGTGCAGAAGAGGGATCCCCACAGGGCACAGCGTTGAGCCACTCCTCAGCAGCCCATTGATGCCGCGAGGGAGGAGGCACAGGATGGCCAGTACTGATTTTTCAAGTGGCAGGAAATCCAGATTTCTTTTGTGTGTGAAAATCTCCTAATTTGAAAGCTGGCAGACAAACACCGAGGGTCAGACAAAGCAAGCCTGCATCTTCTGGTTTAGGTTTCCTAAGATTTGGAGAACATCACGTGTGGATTTACAGGGGGAGCGCTTGGTGCAGGCAAGGAACTCTGGTGTTCCCAGAGGCCACATTTGAGAACCCCAGTGGGTGAGGTGCTGGGGCTCTAGGAGGTGGGTGGGTGGGGTCTGGTGAGCCAGTTGCTGAGGGAGGGGTTGGAGAGGGGCTGAGGAGGCAGGCCTTGTGACTCCCTCATCTTGACCCCCTTCCTTCCCCACTCCCACCCTATGTGTTTCAGAGGCCCCCCGGTTTGAGTCCATCATGGAGGACGTGGAAGTGGAGGCTGGGGAAACTGCTCGGTTCGCTGTGGTGGTTGAGGGGAAACCACTGCCGGACATCGTGTGGTACAAGGTCAGAGGGTGATGAAGGCCTCAGCGGAGTCTAGCCTGGGGCTGGCCAGAAGCCTGGGAGGAGGGGTTTCCTGAGAATGTGGGAGGGGTCCCATTGGCCTTGGGAGAAGGGGAGCCCAGACAGAAGAGCAAAGGTGTTTCCCGAGGTGCAGTTAGAAGTGGGACCCAGGGTGCTGGGCGATGCTGGTGGGGGTTTGAAGAACCAGGGGACAGATTGGGGGGTGCAGGACTATTAGTGGGAGATAAAGGTGGAGCCAATTCTGGGTCCTGGGGGAAGCAAGGCCCCTGGGGCTGAGGGGTTCCTGGCTCTGAGGTAGGATGGAGATGGTGTGTCTTGCATGGAGGTGAAGCTAGGTCCCAGGTGGAGGTGAAGCCAGGCCCAGGCTGGAGGTGACAGCCAACTCTGTAGGATGAAGTGCTGCTGACCGAGAGCAGCCACGTGAGCTTCGTGTATGAGGAGGCAGAGTGCTCCCTGGTGGTGCTCAGCACGGGGGCCCAGGATGGCGGCGTCTATACCTGCATAGCCCGGAACCTGGCTGGAGAAGTTTCCTGCAAAGCGGAGTTGGCCGTGCATTCAGGTGGGCTGGGGTTCAAGGAGAGAAGGGCAAAGTGCTGACTCCCAGGAAGTGAGCCCCTGGCCAAGTCACTCACCCGGCTGTACCCTCTTTGACCCCCTACATCCAGCAGCCCCAGCATGTCCCTCAGGCCCCCAACATTCTTGCTGCTCTTCTGTCTCCTCCATCTGCCCTGCCCTGCCTGTCCCAGTTTCTGCCCTCATTCCTCTCTCACCCTCCCCATCTAACACCAAGCATCTCTTCCCCAGCTCAGACAGCTATGGAGGTGGAGGGGGCTGGGGAAGATGAGGAGCAGCGCGGAAGGAGGCTGAGTGACTTTTATGACATCCACCAGGAGATTGGCAGGTGTGGGGCGAGGAGGGGGTGTGGTGTCTGGGTCTGAGGGTGGGAGGGTGTGGAGAGCCAGCGCTGCAGTGGTGCCTGAATCCCAACCTCTCCCTGTGTCATGTACCCAGGGGTGCCTTCTCCTACCTGAGGCGTGTGGTGGAGCGTAGCTCTGGCCTGGAGTTTGCAGCTAAGTTCATCCCCAGCCAGGCCAAGCCAAAGGCATCGGCGTGGCGGGAGGCCCGGCTGCTGGCCCGGCTTCAGCACGACTGTGTCCTCTACTTCCACGAAGCCTTCGAGAGGCGTCGGGGGCTGGTCATTGTCACTGAGCTGTATCCTGGGACAGACAGGCTGTGTGTCTGGGGGACATGTGGCCGAATGACTGGTCCTTGTAACAGCCAATTAGCAATGTGTTTCACACTTTACAGAGTGGTCGCACTGACACTCGGGGGGGCTGGCTGCCTTTACAAAATGCACCCACTTACAATTGGGAGTTCTGAAAGGATATTATAAATACTTCACAGAGCGGACTCTGGAGACTTCTGTGAAAACCGACATTTTTTAGTTCATTTTTTTAGCTTAAACTTACATAGCCCTCAATGTGTGCCTAAAAATTTTACAAAAACGAATTGAATCCTTATGTATGCCATTCCCATGGAATTTTATCACCCCCATTTTACAGAGGATGAAACTGAGGTGCAGAGAGGTTAAATAACTCACTTGAAGTCACGCAGCTAGCAAAAGGCACGTGATTTTTATCACAAAATGCAGTAAAGTATTTCTGGACATCATCAACACTTGGCTTTGTTTAGAGGCTCTTTCCATAAAGAATGGATTTTAGCCTTGCATGAGAGCTATGGTTAAACGAAGCACTCTGTGGTAAGGCTGCTGGGTCATTCCCTCTAGCAGGGTGACCATGTCCTTCACAGCAGCATCCCAGTCTGCACTGTTAATACCCAAACCTCAGCAAAATGGCCAATTATTCTGTGTCATGGACCTTCGAGGCTATTGAATAGAATCGAGACGTTCCATCTACAGTCAACAATATTCTGCTCTAACTTGATCTTTGTAAATACCTCATGGGGTGGGCGAGAGGAGAGATCTTCACTTTATACTTGAGGGAACCTAGGCTCAGAGAGGTCAGGCAGCTTGCCTGAGTTCCCACAGCAAGTGAGAGTTCAAACAGCATTGTTCCATCTGTGCACCCAGAGGATGCACAGTTACTAAATGGTGTCAAATACACTTTAAGGGAAAGGAGAGAACCCTGTGCTGAGCTGGGGTCTGACTTGAGCTTTGCAGGTGGAGGGCACTGCCCAGGGAGGGCCAGATGGTTGCACTGGTCACTATTCTCCTTAATCCAGGACATAGCTGCACAGAGGAGCTGCTGGAGCGAATGGCCAGGAAACCCACCGTGTGTGAGTCTGAGGTGAGGGCAGTGGGTGGCAAGAGTCAGGTTGGGCACTAGCGTTCACCCACCTGAGCTCTGAGAACTGAGGGGTGGCTCCCGGGCATGCCATCTGTGCCCATGAATAGGCCAGGGAGCACTGTTAGGCAGGTGGCAGAGCCTCCTTCCCCCATCAGACCAGACCCCGGCCTGGGACTTGCACTGTCCTCTGTTAATCTCAGCAGACCCACCCTGGCTCCTAACGGTTGTTTCTTAATCTTTCTCACGTAACCATTCCTCAGACATTTCTCCCCGAAGGAGCACCATGTAGACTCCATTCGGTCTCACTGCCACGTAGAGCTGTACACATTGTGCACTGCACACTTCTATTATTACAATGTGAATGGCTTCCTTCTATGGTTACGCTGTGCCCGAGCTGTGTAGCTGTACACGAAGGTCCTGGACCTCAGCCCCCAAATCTGTTCCAACCCCCTCCACCTGAAAGCCCTCTGGAGGCCACTTTCAAGGCATGGCTCGACCTCTTGCCAAAGCTCTGGTGGTAATCAACATAATACCCCACCTTTCCCCCATGGACTCTGGGCCACCTGTTTCCACAGATCCGGGCCTACATGCGGCAGCTGCTAGAGGGAATCTGCTACCTGCACCAGAACCATGTGTTACACCTGGATGTCAAGGTGAGGTGCAGGTGGGGGTGGGGAGCAGATGGCCCCTGGGGAAGCCAGGCAGTGGAGTGTCCTCCCCTCTTCACTCAGCTCCCATACCTTGCCTTGTGTCCTGCAGCCTGAGAACCTGCTGCTATGGGATGGTGCAGAGGGTGAAGAGCAGGTGAGGATCTGTGACTTTGGGAATGCCCAGGAGCTGACTCTAGGAGAGCCCCAGTACAGCCAATATGGTACACCTGAGTTCGTGGCGCCTGAGATTGTCAACCAGACCCCTGTGTCTGGCGTCACTGACATCTGGTAATGTTGGCATACTGAGCTGCTGGGGTCAGCCAGGGAAGCTGCCCTCAGTGCCACGCTGGGGACTTGCTCACTGGCAGAGAGGAGCTTGACTAAGCCCAGACTCCTTCTCTGACAGTCGACTGACTTATGGGTCACTTGCCCACAGTTACTACCTGCCCCACATCAATCAGAGATGACCCAGTCACTCAAGGCCTCAGGCCTGTTAGTCCTCGATTCCTTGTCTCCCCTGGTGGTGGGCCTCCCTCTCTGCAGCCCCTTCCCCTCCCTGTAGTGAGGCAGGCAACCTTCTGTTGGTTCCCAGACTCATGGCTTCCTGGGCTGGCCCTGCATGACCCTTGATCCCTCCAGGGATGTCTGGACCTCCAGGTTTAGAGTCCTCCCTGAAAGAGGTGCCCCATGTCCATTTGTCCACAGCTAGGTTCACAGGGAGGACACTTCTCACTAGATTCATGGTAGCTGAGAACTGCCCATTTCCAGTAGGAGGTGGGCTCCCCGCTCACCAACCTACTCTCCTTTCCCCACAGGCCTGTGGGTGTTGTTGCCTTCCTCTGGTAAGGACCTCTCTGCACTCAGGACCTCAGTCTCCAATGGTTTCTTAGCAGGTCCACCCATAACATTTGCATGGACTAGAGCTAGAGAACAGTTGGGGATCTGCTGTCCACCCCTCCCCCCCGCCACTGCTCCTTCCTGCATGGCAAGGGACCCCATGTGCATGAATGTGGACACCCCAGCCTGCGTGTCTAAGTCCATCTACCCCACAACCCTCCATAAGGGGTGGGAACACTGGCT
This sequence comes from Cynopterus sphinx, assembly GCA_030015415.1. Taxonomy (NCBI): domain Eukaryota; kingdom Metazoa; phylum Chordata; class Mammalia; order Chiroptera; family Pteropodidae; genus Cynopterus; species Cynopterus sphinx. The sequence goes on from CM057379.1 coordinate 194,681,140, forward strand.
GGATGGAGAGAGGCCAGTGCAGGCTCAGTGCCATCTAGGTGGGAACTACAAGGTCCTGACTGTCCAGCAGGGACTAGAAGGGGTAGTAGGCTCAGGCTCAGCGGGGCATGTCCCCTGGGCATAGACTTCTTACTTCAAGGACAAGCCCAGGGCAGTACTGCCTCCTCACCTGTCCTGGGGGGTGGTGGGGAGGATAGGCGAGAATCTGAAAGACTAGCCCTCTGCCCAGATTCACCCAGCCTTCTCCGGCCCCATTAGCCACATGGCATTCACCTGTCCCCCACCCTGTGTCCCCACAGGCATCCTGTCATCACTGCCTGAGCCCCAGGGCCCTACGTACCTCTCACTCGCCCTCTCTACCCCTACAGTCTGACGGGAATCTCTCCGTTTGTTGGGGAAAATGATCGGACAACGTTGATGAACATCCGAAACTACAATGTGGCCTTTGAGGAGACCACATTTCTGAGCCTGAGCAGAGAGGCCCGGAGCTTCCTCATCACAGTGCTGGTGCAGGACCAGCTGTGAGTGTGAGGGTCTGAGGGCGTCGCCCACCTGCAGAGTCCCCTCATACCAACCTTACCATTGCCCAAGCCTCTGCCCTTAGATGTTCAATCCTCCAAACATTTATTGACTGACTGACTGAACTACTGAATAATAAATCTCCCCTTAATTCTCATTCCTTTACAGGAGGCCTACCGCAGAGGAGACCCTGGAACATCCTTGGTTCAAAGTGAGTCTAGTTCTGCAAAGTCATGGTAGAAGAGGCAGAGGGAGAGAGAATGTTATTAATAACTCCATTTATTGAGTACCTACTGTATGCAGTTACCATGATAGGCATTTTATATACTATAATCTATCAGCCTCATCATAGCTCTGCAAAGAAAGGTGTCACTCCCTTTTTGCTGATAAGGAAATGGAGGCTTACACTGGGATATCATGGACGCCAAGGCATGGACCTAGACCCTCCCCCATCCTGGGTGTCCTCATCAGAGCTCTGGTCCTTCTCACTCCTGTGCGCCCACCTCTGTCCTGCACTGGGCCCACGTACTGTGGTTGTAGGTGGACTGGCTTTTTGGCTTTAAGCTCTGTGTGGGCAAAGTTTATTCATCTTCAAACCCCATCACCACAGGTCATAGAGCTGTGTGGGGGCTGAGGTTCAGCAAATAACCTAGAAAGAACAACTGAATAAACTATCCAGTGAGCATGTGCTGGGTCAACTGAAGGCTGAGGTCATTCTGGTATCTGTCTCTGGAGACACGAGCCTTGTCTCCCAGATCAGAAATGAGCTCCAAAGAGGACAGCCTGGGTGGTTGGCTGAGGGAAGCATCTGTTTTTGTCTGGCCCACCAAGACTGCAGATGTCTGAGATGCTGGATCTACGTGGAGACAGATGGTGAGCTGGGCAGCAGGGCCCAGGTCAGGGACTTAAGCACAGGCCTCCTAAAGCAGCTAATGAACCAGAACAGGGCCTCGAGCCCTGGTGAAAGCCTACCCCAGGAGCCACAAATTTTCAGCCTCTCCTGTTAGGTTTGGGGAATTTGTCCACACCTAGGCACCTTGAGTGTGGGAGTTGTGACAGATCTTGGGGGTCCCCTTACCCCAGGAGCCTGGATTCGATGCTGTTCAGTCAACTGTCCATTCCTGTGGACTTTGTTTCTCCATTGAGGGTCTAGGTTGACAGAGGACTTTCCCTAAGTCTCTCTTTCCTGGGTTTGCAGACACAGGCAAAGGGCGCAGAGGTGAGCACAGATCACCTGAAGCTGTTCCTCTCCCGGCGGAGGTGGCAGGTGAGTTTGTCTGGGCCCTGCTCTGTGTCTTCCACCTTCTTATTCTGCAGCCTTCTCTAACCCTACCTTTTTTCTATCATTTATCCTCACTTCCTGCTCACCTATCTTCATCTGCTTTTTATTCTCTCAACTCCCAGCTCCCCCTATAGTCCCCTGACCCTCTGCCTGCCGTAGGCCTTTTCCCTCAGAGCAGAGATAGGCCTGAGTGGGTCTGTCCGGCTCCAGGAATCCCTGAGGTCTGACTCTGATACTCTGTCTTTAGCGCTCCCAGATCAGCTATAAGTGCCACCTGATGCTGCGCCCCATTCCTGAGCTGCTGCGGGCACCCCCAGAGCAGGTGTGGGTGGCTGTGCCCAGAAGACCACCCACCAGTGGGGGGCTGTCATCTTCCTCGGACTCTGAAGAGGAGGAGTTGGAGGAGCTACCCTCAGTGCCCCGGCCACTGCAGCCTGAGTTCTCAGGCTCCCGCGTGTCCCTTACTGACATTCCCACTGAGGATGAGGCCCTGGGGGCCCCAGAGGCTGGGGCTGCCACCCCCATGGAGTGGCAGGAGCAGGGAAGGGCCACCTCTCAGGACCAGGAGGCTCCCAGCCCTCAGACCCTCCCCTCCCCAAGCCAGGAGCCCCTGACTGGGCCCAGCCCCCTGCGGGGAGAGCTCCGGAGGGGCAGCTCAGCTGAGAGCGCCCTGCCCCGGGTCGGGCCGAGGGAGCCGGGCCGGGGCCTGCAAAAGGCAGCCTCTGTGGAGCTGCCACAGCGCCGAAGCCCCAGCCCGGGAGCCACCCGCCTGACCCGGGGAGGCCTGGGTGAGGGCGAGTATGCCCAGAGGCTGCAGGCCCTGCGCCAGCGGCTGCTGTGGGGGGGCCCTGAGGATGGCAAGGTCAGCGGCCTCAGAGGTCCCTTGCTAGAGAGCCTGGGGAGCCGTGCCCGGGACCCCCGGCTGGCACGGGCTGCTTCCAGTGAGGCAGCACCCCGACACCAGCCTCCCCCTGAGACTCGGGGCCTGCAGAAGAGCAGCAGCTTCTCACAGGGTGAGGCAGAGCCCCGGGGCCGGCACCGCCGTGCTGGGGCGCCCCTGGAGATCCCTGTGGCCCGGCTTGGGGCCCGCAGACTGCAGGAGTCTCCCTCCTTGTCCGCCCTCAGTGAGACCCAGCTACCCAGCTCTGCACAGCCCAGTGCCCCCAAACCCAGTGTCCCCAAACCCAGTGCCCCCAAGTCTCCAAAACCTGCTGCCACCACACCCAATGACACTTCCCAGCCCTTGGCACCCCAGCCCGCCCAGAAGAAGGCCCCAGAGTCCAAGGTAGAAGAAGCGATCCCAGCCCCCAAGCCTACACAGCCTGCTGTGGCTCTGCCAACCCCAGCGCCCCCGGTCACACCCTATGCCCAGATCATGCAGTCACTGCAGCTGTCAGGCCAGGGGCAGAGCCTCCCCCAGGGCCGTGCCACACCCCCGAGGGAGCCCAAGTCCCACCCGGCTGTGTTCGCCAGGGTGGCCTCGCCGCCCCGGGGAGCTTCCGACAAGCGCCTGCCTGCGGCGGCGGCGGCGGCGGCGGCGGCCCCGGCGCCCGCCGAGAAGGCCCAGGTGCCCGCGGTGCCCCGCAGGCCCGGGAGCAGCCTCCGCGGCAGCATCGAAGACCTGGAGTCCGAGGCGGTGTTCGAGGCCAAGTTCAAGCGCAGCCGGGAGTCGGCGCTGGCGCGGGGGCTGCGCCTGCTGCGCCGCTCCCGCTCGGAGGAGCGCGGCGCGTTCCGCGGCGCGGACGCCGACGGCATGTACCGGCCCAGCCCGGCGGGCACGCCGCTCGAGGTGGGCGGGCGGCCCGAGCGCTCGCGCTCCGTGCAGGACCTGCGGGCGCCCGCCGGCCCGGGCCTCGCGCGCCGCCTGTCGCTGTCGCTGTCCCAGCGGCTCCGGCGGACCCCGCCGGCGCAGCGCGCCCCGGCCTGGGACGCCCGCGGCGGCGGCGGCGACGGGGACAGCTCGGAGGGCGGCGGCAGCTCGGCGCGCGGCTCCCCGGTGCTGGCGGTGCGCAGGCGGCTCAGCGCCACCCTGGGGCGCTGGTCCAGCCGCCTGCAGCGCAGCGGCAGCAGCGACGACTCCGCGGGCGCGTCGGGGCGCAGCACGCCGCTCCTCGGCCGCCTGCGCAGGGCCACGTCCGAGGGCGAGAGTCTGCGGCGCCTCGGCCTGCCCCACGACCAGCTGGCCGCCCAGGCCGGCGCCACCACGCCCTCGGCCGAGTCCCTGGGCTCCGAGGCCAGTGGCACGTCAGGTGGCTCAGGTGAAGAGGGGCGGGGCGGGGGAACGAGTGCGAGGGGGCTGGGGGTGCAGGGGCAGGTGGGGAGGAGGTGGGCTGCGCTGGACGGTGGCCCTGGGAGGGGGAGAGGGCCAGGGACAGCCACTAGAAAGAGGCTGGGGAGGTGCTGGAGGCGCCGAGGATGGAGTTGGCAGGGCTGGCACGGCCGGAGGCTGAGGGGCATGGGCCGAAGCTGGGTGTCCTCCGGTCCCTGGCGGTGGCGGGAGGTGGGAGCTGTCTGGCACTGGCTGGGCAGGTGCTCAGGTCCCCCCGGGTCTTCACAGCTTCTGGAGAAAGCCGAAGCCGTTTTCGCTGGGGCTTCTCTCGGCTACGGAAGGACAAGGGGTCATCACAGCCGAACCTCTCTGCCAGTGTCCAGGAGGATTTGGGTCACCAATATGTGCGCAGCGAGTCAGGTGAGAGAGGCCTGCTGGGTGCCTAGGCCCTTCCCACCCCAGGGGAAGTCCTCGCTAAGTGAGAGATAGGCCATCCTAGGGGCCCTGGCAGTGGTGGAAGGGGCTTGGAGTCCAGAAAACAACAGTCGCAGCAGCTGCCATTAATTAGCGATACAAAGTGTCATTAAACGCTTTACAAGCACTGCCTTACTCAGCCCTCCCACTGTGCTGAGGAACTGTTCCGATCAAGGCTGCATTTTACAGGTGAGGAACCAGGCTCAGCCGTGCTAAGTAGTTTACGGAAGGCACAGAGCTGGCAGTGAGTGCAGCAGACAGAGACAGACATGGGCTGTGTGACCCTGTGCAGCCAGACCTGGAAGCAGCTTTGGGATACCATGCTGCCTTTCCTTGGCTAGCATCCTCCCTCAGGAGAAAATCTAGGTTCCTGTAACTGGATGTAGTTCTGAAGGAGCTCAGGGTATGGCTCTGCTGTCCCCACAGCCCCCATGCTGACGGCGTATGCTCGAATGTGCATGCAAAGACATTCTTCCTCTCCCATCCTAGAGGCCCACAATCTGGTCTCTGCCCCCAAATCTCCATTTCTCTGTAGCCCTGAACACCTGACTACCCCTCTCTGGCCCCCTGCCCTTGTGGGAGGCACTTCTACAGGGACAAGCAGCCTTGCGGGGGAGGGGACTATGGGGTATGCCCTGGTCCGTTTCTCTATCCAGGTGTCCTGGGCTGCAGAGACGCAAGTATTCCCTACTTTGGGTTACCCCAATCCCTCACCTGAAAATGGGGCATTACTCATGGACTACACTCAAAGGCTTTGGGAAGCCAGGTTTCCCAGATCAGGATGCAGAAAGGAGCAAGCCCACCAAGCCAGGCCATGTGCAGGATCTTTATCAGTTACCACTTCTGTTCTCCAGCTTCCTGATAAAACTGCTCAGAACCCTTCCAGCCATGCCTTAGCTGGGTCATTGTGTTTGGCTTTGGCCAGGGGAGCTGAGGCATCTTTCTTGAGGCAGTGGGCAGTGGGGGCTATAGCAAGGGAAGAGGAGGGAGGGAGGCCAGTTGGTGGGGGCACAGGTAGAGAAGAAGGAATGAGACAGAGAGAAGCCAGCACAGAGCTAGGGACAGCTGATTCCTTCCCATCTGGGGCCTCCCTCCCAGGTTTGTTTTGCTTGTGCTCCTGATTTCCTGCTGAGGCAGTGTCCCCTTACCTCATCCTCTCCCCGCTCCCTGCAGAAGAAGGCTGTCCCATGTTCACTTTACCAATTAAACTAGCCCGTAGGGGGATGGAGGTAGGACTGGCAGCAGGCCAGAGTCACCTTTCACCTCTCCTTCTGGCCTCCCTCTCCCTCTCTTTTACCCAGCACCCTCACTTGGTCTGGAGGTGGCCACTGACAAAGTACGTTTGCTCTATGTTGTTGGACCCACAGTGTGGGACCTCTCCTTGGGGAACGCGAGTGCAGTGGGCAGGCATGATGCTGTCCTGCCCATCCACTCCTGCCGAGCATTCTTCTCCTGCCCAGCTCACCCCAACCCCCACTCCTTCCTGGTCCTTCAGACAAACAGCAGCTGGGGCTCCCAGGGGTATCTATGCCCACATGAAAAAAATCCACCCACCCATACCTACCCCTAGTAGCCAGAACCAGATTGGGATATTTCTAAGGAGATGTGCCCGGGAGCAAGAATGCTCATCCTTATAGGACTAAGGAGCCACAGACTGGGTGCACTAGAGCAGACACCTTGGCCTATCTGCACCCTGGCCATGGCCAGCTGAGAAGCCAGCTTTGCTAAAACAGTCTCTTTCTCTAGGGGTCTGTGGCTCTCTACTGGGCATATTAACAAGTTAATAATCATAAATCAGCAAGAGCTAACTTGAGACTTCTTATTATATCTTAGAGCTGCATGATAAACACTTTACTTGCTTCTTGTAATTCTCACAACTATGTCAGCTTGGTGTTATTCTTTTCTTCAATTTACAGGCAAGATATGGTCCAAGGTCATGTAGTCACTGTCTCTTGCCCCTTCAAAAGCTCTCACCACTTAGCTGACCTGAAGGATTATCAGGAGGTCTAGATGAGGGGTAGAGGAGGCTGACACGCTTCCGGGCTCTGCCCCAGTTTTGCCCTGACTTCAGATCTTTTGAGATTGCACGTTTTGATTGAACATTATGTTCAACCTCAGGAGTCTCAGTTACGGGTACCAGCTCCTCTCACTTGCCCTGTGGTGCCCCAGAGGGAGTGGGTATGGCCAGGTCTTAACCGGTGCAGTTTTTCAACATTTATTTCTTTTTATTTTATTTAATGAATGTGTATAAGAGCACTTAAACGTAGTGCCAGGCCCTGCTCTAAGTGGTTCACAAACATATGTGACTACCGAGTATCTTCAATAGTCAGTGAAAGGGAAAGATCCACACAGTGAATGTCTGAGGAGAGTGATACTCACCCCAGAGAACATGGGCATGGGGCTCTACTTTCTGCATCTGATTGGGAACATGCTGCTCCCCAGCTCTCACACAAATCCTCCCCTCCCTCATTGGTAAGTGAGCTGGGGTCCCCTCAGACCCATGGCTGTCTGCTCTCCCTCCAGACTTCCCCCCAGTCTTCCACATCAAACTCAAGGACCAGGTGCTGCTGGAGGGGGAGGCAGCCACCCTGCTCTGCCTGCCAGCAGCCTGCCCTGCACCCCACATCTCCTGGATGAAAGGTAAGTAGATTACTTCTTCTCAGAGAGGGACATGGGCAAGTGGCCGCAAGGCCTGCAGATACTTGGGGTGGGGGGAGTGGCAGCCAAGGGGGGCTGGAGGACCACCTGTGCAGCTCCACTCAGCAGTCCCTCTTGTTCCTCCTTGCCCCCAGATAAGCAGTCCCTGAGGTCAGAGCCCTCGGTGATCATCGTGTCCTGCAAAGATGGGCGGCAGCTGCTGAGTATCCCCCGGGTGGGCAAGCGGCATGCTGGGCTCTATGAGTGCTCAGCCACCAATGTCCTAGGCAGCGTCACCAGCTCTTGTACCGTGGCCGTAGCTCGTGAGCCTGGGGCAGGGACCAAGGGGGGCAGTGATGGGGGATGTTGGGGCAGGGCTAGATTGGCCTTAAACGGAAACTTAGGGGCTCACTGGTGCTCCTCTCCTTTTGCCAGGTGTTCCAGGAAAACTAGCTCCTCCCGAGGTGCCCCAGACCTACCAAGACACAGCGCTGGTGGTCTGGAAGCCAGGAGACAGCAGGGCACCCTGCACATACACGCTGGAGCGGCGGGTGGATGGTGAGGGACTGTAGAGTCTGGTGAGGGAAGAGGGGAGCAGGTGGAAGACGGAGAAGCCTGGAGACAAGTGCCCTTCCCTGGCAGAGGTCCCGTCCCTGGGCTCCTTGCAGAAAGCACTGAGAGCTTGGGCCAGTCCTTCTGTGACCTCAGCCTCTCCCTCATGCCGCCTGCAGGGGAGTCATCCTGGCACCCTGTGAGCTCAGGCATCTCTGACTGTTACCACAACGTGACCCACCTACCAATCGGCATTACCGTGAGGTTCCGTGTGGCCTGTGCCAACCGCGCTGGACAAGGGCCTTTCAGCAATCCTTCTGAGAAGGTCTTCATCAGGGGCATGCAAGGTCAGTGGGTTGGGGGGACAGAGAAGGAAGGGGACCCAGAACCTATGGTCCACCTCCTCAGAGCACCATGGTTTTGCCCCCAGGGGTGCCCGTGATCATGATTTTCTTTTTCTCCACTTTAGATTCCTCAGCTCTGTCACCGGCTGCTCACCAAGATGCTCCTGTTACCTCAGGGCTAACCAGGGCCCCACCTCCCGACTCTCCTACCTCACTAGCCCCATCCCCAACCCCCACTGCAGCCCCTGTTTCCCCAGGCCCCCAATCAGTCATTTTCAGCCCTTCGTCTCCCTCAGTCCCCCCCAGCCAGGCCTTGTCCTCACTCAAGGTTGTGGGTCCACCGCCCCAAACCCCCCCACGAAAGCACAGAGGCCTGCAGGCTGCCCAGCAAGCAGAGCCCACCCCACCCAGTGCCCATGTTCCCTTGAGTGAGCCTGAGTCTTCCATCCCTGACATTGGGACTCCAACCGCAGCCTCCACCCCTCAAGCGGTTAAACCAGTGTCTTCCTCTACTCCCTTGTATATGGTGACCTCCTTTGTGTCTACACCACCAGCCTCTGAACCCCCAGCCCCTGAGCCCCCTCCTGAGCCCACCAAGGTAACTGTGCGGACCCTCAGCCCAGCCAAGGAGGTGGTCAGTTCCCCTGGGGGTGGTCCCCCCAGCTCTCCGGGGCCAGGGCCGGAAGGCACCACTCTTCGGCAGGGCCTCCCTCAGAAGCCCTACACCTTCCTGGAGGAGAAGGCCAGGCAAGCAGGGCCCGGGAAAGAAAGGAGGGCAGAGGGGGGAGTGGGCAGAGTGTAAGGGCCACAGGGATCAGGGAGAAGACCAGATTTTCTGGCCAGGTTTGGGGAGTTGCTGAGATCTGGGTCCTCAGTACTACTGAGTTCAGGTTTTCTCTGGGCCAGGCACTGCGCTAAGCTCTGTAACCATATGATCTCATTTAATCTTCACAACTTGGAAAAGGAGCCACCACATTCTTGTCATCATCACCCATTTCACAGATGGGAAAACTGAGGTTAGGGAGGTTGTGGGATTTGCCTAAGGTGCAGGGCCACTGAGTGGTAGAACTGGGACTCGAACCCAAATTGCTAAGATTGAACTCCAGAGCCCATACTTGGAACCACTGCCTTCTTGCAGGGGGTGCTCCCTGCTCCCCCCACCCCCTTAGCCAGCACAGTGGAGGTGTCCCATCTCTCCTCTGAGCCTGTGGTGTTCCTCCAACACACAGGGGCCGCTTTGGTGTTGTGCGCTCATGCCGAGAGAATGCCACTGGGCGGACGTTCGTGGCCAAGATCGTGCCCTACGCTGCCGAGGGCAAGAGGCGGGTCCTGCAGGAGTATGAAGTGCTGCGCACGCTGCACCATGAGCGGCTTATGTCGCTGCATGAGGCCTACATCACCCCACGTTATCTTGTGCTCATCACTGAGAGCTGCGGCAACAGGGAGCTCCTCTGTGGGCTCAGCGACAGGTAGCTGGGGACTCTGTGGGAGCAGGGAGCAAGCAAGATTGGGGGAGCTGGGCTGAGATATCACCTGCCCCCCCCCCGGCAGGTTTCGATATTCAGAGGATGATGTGGCCACCTACGTGGTTCAGTTGCTGCAAGGCCTGGACTACCTCCACGGCCGACACGTGCTGCACCTGGACATCAAGCCAGACAACCTACTGCTGGCCCCTGACAACGCCCTCAAGATCGTGGACTTCGGCAGTGCCCAGCCCTACAACCCCCAGGCCCTGCGGCCTCTCGGCCACCGCACAGGCACACTGGAGTTTATGGGTGAGGACACCATGGCAGCTAGGGTAGAGGTTTGGGGTATTGCCAAAAGGGCAGCAGCCAGAGCTCACCCCACTTCGCCTACATATGTGCCATTTATTGAGTGCTTACTGTATGCAGACAATGAACAAAGTCCTTTCCATGTTTATTTTTTTTCAATTTATCTTTATAATAGTGCTTATTTATAAAAATTAGGAAAACCAGCACCATTTAGCTACCTGCTAAATTCTTTATGTTCATTATCTCTATTCCTTAGAGTTATTCTGCAAGCCATACTTTCCAAATGAAGACATAGAAAGACAGACAGATTTAGTACATTGCCCAGGGTCTTATAGCTAGAAGGGGCAGGCCTAGAATTAGGGCCAGCCAGGCCATTATCATAGATTCTTAATCTTTGTGTTAGCCATACTCTTTGTGAATGGCCTCCCTACCTCTGAGCTGATCCAAGGGAGCCAGTGACCCTGGTTCTCAGTAACTCTGTAGTTCTGGGAACCCCCACCATGCGTGCCTGATTCTTCAGATGACCCACATCTTCCCTGGGGGCCACCCCAATCCCATCCTGCCTGCTGTCATCCAGGGCCTGCTGCTCTGGTTGGACCTATAGTCTGGTGACCTGGCCATTGTCCTGCTCTTCAAGCCCCTAGGGGCCTCCCCTGCCTCTCTCCACTTCCCTGCCACCAGGAAACTGGTTCAACTTGGCCTCTGTCTTCTGTCAGCTCCTGAGATGGTGAAGGGAGAACCCATCGGCTCTGCCACAGATATCTGGGGAGTGGGTGTGCTTACTTATATCATGTAAGTGCCCCCAAGACCCACCTTCTGCCTACACCCTCTTCCCCTACCCCACCTGCCCAGCACACATGTGAATATGCACATGCATGCACACACACGTGTGTGTGTAGGTACAGGTAGCCCTGTCCTTCAGTGCCGTGCCCCTCAGAACCCCCACACTGATGTCCCCTGTGAGTTGAGCCTCAGTTCACGTGTCAACTCAACTTTCTGCACCACAGGCTCAGTGGACACTCCCCGTTTTATGAGCCAGACCCCCAAGAAACAGAGGCTCGTATTGTGGGGGGCCGCTTTGATGCCTTCCAGCTATACCCCAACACCTCCCAAAGCGCCACCCTCTTCTTGCGAAAGGTCCTCTCAGTACACTCCTGGTAAGTGGGCCCCACGCCTGCCAACCCTCAGCATTTCCTGCCCCCGGCCTTGGACTGCCCCAGCCCAGCCTATGCCTAAGATCCCCATACTCCTCCCCTGTCCCCAAGAATTCACTGTTGCTGCTACTACTAAATGGTTGTACTGCCCACCATTTAAAGCTTGTAAGAGCCCTGTGACATAGGCAGAATCACTGTCCCCATTCTAGAGATTGGGAAACTGAGCCTCAGAGTTGCCCAAGGTCACTCACTAGGGATGAATCTAGTACTGGGACTCTGATCATGTGGGCACAGAACCCCTGCTCCAGGCCATCCCTCTAGGCTCACCATCCCTGGCTTGGCCTGGCAGGAGCCGGCCCTCCCTGCAGGACTGCCTGGCCCACCCGTGGCTTCAAGATGCCTACTTGATGAAGCTGCGCCGCCAGACGCTCACCTTCACCACCAACCGGCTCAAGGAGTTTCTGGGTGAGCAGCGGCGCCGTAGGGCCGAGGCCGCCACCCGTCACAAGGTGCTGCTCCGCTCCTACCCAGGCGGCCCCTAGCGGCTCGGACCACAGCCTGGCCCCGGGCCTTCACTCGGGGCTCCTGCTGATGTCACGGGACATTCCAGGGTCCACACTGAGCCGGGTGGGCCCAGGGCTACGGACACCACCAGCAGCAACATCCGGCCGGGCTATTACCTCATGGACCTGTGGGGACAGAGGCCCCGGGGCTTTGGCCAATGCCACCAGGCCAGAGCCAAAGTGGGAGACTCATTGGCCAGGCTGGGCTGAGTTAGGATCAGGAAGAGGGGCAAGAATGGAATGGGGAAGTGAGATAAAAGGATGGGAAATTCTAGGAAGGTTCTGGGAGTGCATTTGGGGGAAAACCAACCAAGGAGGGTGTGAGTGGCTAGAGAGGTTGAAAAGGAAAAGGCCCAGGGTGTCAAAGCCATGGGTTGGGAGTGAGTGTCAAGGAAGCAGGGACAGGACATAGAGACAGTGTCAGGGTGCCAAAGGCATCAGGTAAGAGAGGGCAGTGAGGTGGGTGAGGAAGACGAGAGAGGATCAGGTGGGGATGGGATAAGTCAGCTGCCAGCATCACAGAAGAAGCATGGAGGGCTGGAGGCAGAAGGCAGTGTTCACTCAAGCCAGTACTCTCTTCCTGTCCTGGTGGATACAGCTCTGGGCACTCTGTGCTGGCCCAAGGATGTCCCCACTGCCCCTCTGTGGCCTTCACCCTTCTTCCCATTCATATTTATTTATTTATTGACTTTTATGAAGTTTCCCTTCCATCCAATCCCTGTTGCTCATGTTGTCCTGACCATCCCCTAACCATCCAGCTGTCTGTCTGTCACAAGGAAAATAAAAACAACAAGCAGCAGGACCTATGTATGTGTGGTCTATGGGGAGAGATGGTTGTGGGTGGGGGGTGCTGGGATAGGAGCATTCCAGCCTTCTGTGGGCCAGTGAGAGCCCAGGTATACCAGTTAGCACCTTCAAAACTCTCCCCTGCCTTCCTTGATCCTCTTGGCCCCTTATTTCTCCCTTATTTCTGATGAGAGGAGAGACTGTGGTCTGCTTCTCCCTCTGAAATTTCCAGAATCCTGGCAGGACCACTGAATCCCCACCACCGCCCTCTAACCAGACCCTGGTGGCCCCCACCTCGTCTCACGTGTTCTGTCATCACACCTTGGAGGATGCTGGGCCCTGGAGTGGACTGACCCACACCCCAATCCTAGCTCAGCCTCTTTCACTCTGCTCAGAAGACTGACTAGCTCTGGTCCTGACCCCTGGAGGTCATGATGATGATTGGTGAGAGCGGGTGGTGTGAAGAGCTGCAGATGAGGCCTGGGCAGGCCCATGCCCACGCTGTCAGTGTTAGAACACCAATCGGTACCAGCTGTCCAGGGCAGCCATGGTGCTCTGGTCAGTGAGCCTGCTGTTGTGGGGCCACAGACAATCATTTTCCTAGGGCTACAGATATTCAGTCTGGACCTCTGGTTCCCACTACAAGCTTGGGGGTCAGCTGGGTATGAAGACACCTTGAATCTAGCTGCTCCCCTGCAGTGCCATAGAATGGTCACTGGGGCCTAGAACTGCGCTGCCCTGCTCTGAGGTGAGGTGAGGTGAGGGGAAAGCCAGTTCTCCTTGGATCCAGAGGGACTGTCCTCCCCTCCTTTAGCCCTTGAAAACTCTGTTCTTGACAAAGTGACAGGAATAAAGCCTCCTCCATGAGCAAAGAGCTGGCACTGGTATGTTACCGATCAAGGTTGAGGGACCCTTGGCCAGAGCCCAAACAACCCTCTGCCTAGCCCAGCACTGCCTTTCTGGCTTCTCAGGACCCCAGGGAAGAGGCAGTCCCCACCATCATTAAATAACAGGATGTTAAGCACCTGGAAGGAACCAGAGAGACACCTTACTCACCTGTCATTTGAGTGATGAAGATATACAGTTTGCCTGTGAGGATCTCTAATCCCCTACTCACTGCAAGTGTTTTCATATAAAAATGAGGTGCCTGAACTCATATCTTGATAAATGGTAAAATTTCTCTCCCATCCCCCCTCTGATCTTGAGCTTCCTTCCTATCTCCATTGGAAATGACATGTGAACTGCTTGTTCCAAACCCAGAGGAGCAAAGGTAATTTTTGTCAGCAGAGCTGTGTCAAAATTATTCTAATCAAAAAGCGACAGTGCTCCACACCTGGGCGGGCAGCTACAGTGAATGGAAGTAATGCTATACCTGGTGACTGGCCTGGGCTGACTGAACTCCCGGTATGTCCCGGAGGGTCTAACCTTACCCCTTCACCCCAAGTGGTCTGATGCCCCTCTGCACCAGTTTTGCCCCACAATGAGCTTGAGCTGACCTAAAGTTGCTGAGTCAGTATTAGTGTCAATCTCCAGGGACAGTGCAGCCTAGCCAGACCCTACCATGTCACATGGAGGAGAGTGAGTGGAGATGGATGGGTGGCAGGAGGGGGTGCTATTCTCGAAAATCTTAAGGTCCCCTCTAGGTTTATCTCAATTTACCGCCAGAGGGCACAGTGAGGAAATGACTACCCTAGACTTCTGGAGAGAGGGGGAGAGTAAGGTGCTTCTGGATTGGTCCTCACAGCCTCTTGGCCCTCACATAGTTGGCTGGATGGGCAGTGAAGTCCGCTGCTACTCTGGCTTCATTTAGGGACACCCCCGTAAATACTGGCACCCTTAATCTACGATGTCCCCTGGAAGGGCACATTGTCCCATTGTCCAGAGACTGACTTGAGTATAAAGTTGTTCCAGCAGGAAGCTGAATCTCTTGTCCGCCTGGGCCTTCTGGTCCTCCTGGGAGTGGGATGGATATCCTCTGTCCTGAGAGGGGTGGGGCCGTGTCCAGCTGTCAGGGCACTGACGTGAGGTATACCCCAGAGCCGCTCAGGTTTCCCCCGTGCCCCGCCTGTCCCAGTGGCTGAGCCAGCATCCCAGGCATCCTCAGGCTAAATAAGGAGCCTGCTTGGGTCAGGGGGCGGGTGTTAGGGTCCCCGGGGGGCTTGGGGCGACCACGCCAAACAAGGCAAGGAGGGGAGCCGGGTATAAAACCAGGGCCCAGGGCTGAACACCTGCCCGCGCTCCTAGTGCACCTTCCGGAAGAGATCGGTGCAGCCTGCTACCCAGGTAGTTGACTTAAGTCCCAAAGTCGACCACCGCCGCCCTACGGTGAGTCCCGATCCTCAGACCAGCCCTATACACTCCCATACCAGGTATGTCCTTAATCCGAAGGGAAAAGCCTGAAAGTCTCAATCTCTGGGGCAGCCTAGACCTCCCCGCCGTGTTTGTATTCTGCTCCCCAGATGTCCAAAGCAGCTCCCGCCAAAAGACCTGTGGCTGTGGCCCCGCCTCCCGGATGTACCCTGGATATTAACGACCCCCAGGTCCAGAAAGCGGCCATTCGCATCCAGGCCTCTTACAGGGGCCACAGGTGAGGTGGAGCCCCGGAGCCCTCGGAAAGGAAGAAGCCGCAGAAATCGCATTCCCGCATCAGGGATTGGGGTGTGTGTGTGGGTGGGGGCACTGAGCACAGTGCCATGGACCGCTAGGGTGGCTGGATTTAGGGCAGAGCGGTTGCCGAGGTGTGGAAGGGTGACTGACAAGAGCTCATTTTATTAGGGGAACGATTCAGGGGCGCCCCCCGCCTTCCCTCAACCCCAGGTTTAAGGATCTAGTAGAGCCGGGGTGGGGCCAGAATACGGTGTGCGGGCAGACAAGGGTGCGGGCGGGTGGGAACAGTGTTATGGGAGCTCTGGGCCCCGATCCCGCCCGCGGGTAGGTCGCGGAAGGAGCTGCGAGAGAAGGGGCCGCCGCGAGTGCTGGAGCCGCTGAAGGACGTGGTGTTGATCGAGGGCAGCGCGGCGAAGCTCACCTGCCGCATTTCGGCTTTCCCGGACCCATTCATCCGCTGGAGCAAGGACGGCAAGGAGCTGCGCGACGGGCCCAAGTATCGCTACGTCTTTGAGGACCCTGACGTGGTCGCGCTGGTGGTGCGCGATGGAGAGCTGGCGGACTTGGGCCAATACAGCATCAACGTAACCAACCCCTTTGGCCAGTGCTCCGACTCGGCGCGCATCCTCGTGGAAGGTGCGCTCGCACCCCCTCCCCGCCCCGGGGCAGTACCCCAGAGCGGAGCAGCACCACCCCGTCCGCAGGGTGGGGGTGTGGCCAGCCCAACCGCAGCAGAGCCTGAGGCAGAGCGCAGGGCGCGGCGCAGGCTGGGTAGCGCTTCTCTATCTTGGGATCCCGTCCCACACTGGCTAAGAAGTCTCTATGGGCTTCAATCACTTGACTTCACAGCCCGAAGGTCACAGTGAGCCAGAGGCAGAGCCAGGGTTAGCCAGAGCCCTGGACTCCCAACCCTGGGCAATTTCCACTACCCGAAGCTGTCTCCGAGGAACTTTGAGATGTGTGAACATTCCTGGGCTTTCACCCCATAGTATTTCTTTTGATTCTTCAACCCCATAAATTAGGAGGGGCAGGGATCAGTCTCGTTTCACTGAATTATTGAAGCCCCAGAGAGGCTAAAGACCTCCCCAAACGTCAAGCTGCGACTTAAAATCCACCTCGTGTTTAAGACCCGTATTAGCTGAGGAGGTGATGTCTCTTCCCTGCCCCACCCTAAGTCCCTCACTGGCGCATTCCCTTTCCTTCCTCTAGTCCCGGCGAAAATTCAAAAGGGACCAGATAACACCAAGGCGCGCAAAGGCACCACGGTGAAGCTGACTGCAGAGATCTTGGGCGAGCCAGCGCCCGACGTGGGCTGGACCAAGGACGGGGTGGACATCGATGAGGACGACAGGCAAGGGCGGGGACATGCTGCAAGGGCAGGGCCTGGAGCTGGGAGCCTGGGTGGGACCGGGCCAAGAAAACTGGCCGAAGTAGGACCGGGGCGGGGAACTGGGAGGCGAACAGAGCTGGCTAGTTAGCCTTGACCAACCAATAAAGTGACCCGTGGCCCCGGCCCGCCTCCTTCCCCTGCAGGGTGTTCTTCGACATCGGCAGTACCACCACGACGCTGACCATCCGCCGGGCCACAGCCCAGGACAGCGGCAAGTACGAGGTGTACGTGGAGAACAGCCTGGGCATGGACCAGAGCTTCGCTCGCGTGGACGTGGCCTGAAATGGACCCTCGGACCTTTCGCCCTGGCTCCAAGCCTGGGGGTGGGTGGCACCAACAGCCCCTCTCCACCTTGCTTAATAAATAAAGCTGCTCTCTCTGACCTTCCGCGTCTATTCTCGTCTTTTGAGTTGCCATTTCCTCTCCCTAGCACACACCCCACCCCCACACTTATTTCAGACCGACACACCGAGGTCCCAGAATGTTGAGATCAGAGGGAAGTTTGGAGAGTGCCTAGGCCGGTGCCTTACTTTCCAGACAGAAAGTCCAGGATAAGCTTCTCTCGCGGTTGGAAGTTTCATCACTGCCCAGCGGGAAGGGTAAAGGCGCCTGCGACTCCGCTTTCTCCTCTTTAATATGCCTCAAGCCTCGCCCTCTGCTGGGGGCGTTGCGCACTGGCCACGCCCGTCTCAAGGCTGACCACACCCCCTCCTGGTCTCTGGCGGGGCTTCTCCCTGGGGCCCAGTTCTCTACTTTGGCTGCTACCCCTGGGCCCATTTTCGCGTCCCATCCTTTGCTTCTCAGGTCCCACCCTGCTCTTCATTTAGACCCGCCCTTCCGATCCCTTGGCCAAGACCCCGAGTCCTCCCTCTTCCTAAGTTCCAACCTCTCTCCTCACCAGCGGGGAAGCAGCTTGAGAACTACAACTCCCGGCAGGCTCTGCGCGAAGTTCTCGCGAGTGGCGAGAAGACACGTGCACGGAAGCAGCCCGGCAGGAGCCGGCCGCAGAGCTGACATAAAGCGGGGCTGGTGGCAAAAAGCTCCGATGGAGGCTTGGCAAAAGCGGGGGAGGGCAGGGGCCGGCCCTTAGAGGGCGGCTCCGAGATCGCGGCTGGCTGTCCGCGCGTCCGGCGCTTTGCTGGTCCCACAGCTCCCGGAGGCGCGAGGTCAGGGTTCATCAGAGCCACTCGGGAGGTGCAGAGGGTCTGCAGTCAGCCCTGCGAACCCAGAGATTCGGCACTTGTTAGTAGTATTGGGACTCGGGTTGGTATGGTCAGTGTCCGGGATGCTGAGGGAGTCTGTCTTTTGATTCAGGGTTCGCCACTTAGAGGTTAGTCAGTCTTGGGATTTGGGTTCAGCATATGAAGGGTTGTTGCTAGGGTTTGGATTTGTCAGATGCAGATCAGTGTTGAATACTTGAAATTCACTCTTGGTATCGTAGTTCAATATGTGGGGCTTACTCAAGATTTGTATTCAGGCTTCACTCTTGGGGTTCAGGGATTAACATCTAGAATGAGGATGCAACCATTTGGGCACTGGTAGGTTTTGTTTTGTTTTGTTTTAGGTTTGGAATGTGAGGTCTGTCACTGAGTTTCTGGGTCTAGTGAGTTTGTGGCCGGAGGGAAGTCTGTTAGAGGTAAAATTGCCAGTTGTGGATTTCAGAATTTGGTAGGAATCACTGTGGGGTTTGAAGGCCAACTGGAATCTGGGCTGGGATTTGAGATGTGTGAGGTGTGAGGTGTTGTGCCTAGGGAGGGACCGTGTTGAATTTTGGATTTGCATTCCGGGAAAGAGAGGGCCTAGTGTTGGTATTTGGGGTTTGGTTGAGGTAGGAGTGGGGTTCCGGGTTGGGGTGCAAGATCTGAGGCTGACTTCTCTGTTTGGATTTGAGGTTTAGGTAGCAATTGTCATCATGCTTAAAGCAGTGATCCTGATTGGAGGTCCTCAAAAGGGTGAGGAGCCAGGGGATTGAGGGGAGGAGATTGGGCTGGAGTGGTTGGTGGGATGGGGGCAGGGGGAGGCAGAAAGCTGAAATGTGCTTCTCTCTCCCAGGGACTCGCTTCAGGCCTTTGTCTTTTGAGGTGCCCAAACCTCTGTTTCCAGTGGCAGGGGTCCCTATGATCCAGCACCACATTGAGGCCTGTGCCCAGGTAATTCCATAGGCTCCCCTTTACTACCTCACTTCCTGCTCATCTCCTGCGTTGCATGTTTTCCCCTTTCCAACAAGGATATCTTTCCACCAGGCATAACTCCAGGTACTATCAATTAACAGATGACAATGTGAATGGTGTGTGTGTCCCCCCCCGCCATGAGTTGTGCAATGCAGCTATCTTCCCCATCTCATCTCTCATCTTCCCTGTTCTTGCTCGGATTTCACTCCTGTTTTTACAGCATAGAATGTGAGATTAGGCAGGAATCTTAGAGACAAACTTAAAGCCTTAACATGGAAAACCTTAATGATAACAAAGCACAGAATCATACTACTGTTGCTCACCATGGAGCTAATTTCTTTATTGCTTTTGGTGTCAAGACAGGCAAGGTTTTGATTTGAGTCTGGTTTCTGCCTGAGATAAAGAATTCAGCAAATTTCTCACCCTTTCTCAGCCTTCGTTTCCTTATTGGTAAACTGGGGGTTATTAGACCTACTTTGTGGTTGTAGCAAAGCTTAGAGGTGATGTTTATATAAAGTACCTAGTACAATATAGGCACTTGATAAATGGTATCCTTACCTCATGCTGACCTCAAGCTCAGATTGACAGATAATAAATATGGGGGAAATGAATGGATTATTCTTCAATACAGCATGGTAGGCAAAATGTAGGGGTTCAGGGTAAAATAATAGAATAATAAAAGATTGAAAGATTGGAGACTGAGACTTCCTCTAACTTCCTCATTGTCCAAAGGAGAAATCAGGCCAGCATGGTAAAGTGAGTGCCCAGGGCCCCACAGCTGAGACTAAAATTGTGATCTCTGGACTTCGGGCTAGGACCAGGGATTTTTCCCTCCTGTCATTACCTCCTATCAGATATGTTTTTTCTCCCAATCTGTTCCCTTGTCCTCAGGTCCCTGGAATGCAGGAGATTCTGCTCATTGGCTTCTATCAACCTGACGAGGCTCTTACCCGGTTCCTAGAAGCTGCCCAACAAGAGTTTAACCTCCCTGTCAGGTCAGGTTTTTGTGCGCATGTGCTGCATGGTGGTGGGGGAGTGATGTCCTAGGTGTCTTTGTTTTCTGTCTGAGTTCTCTGGAGTGGGTTTAGTCAGCATTTGCCAGAAGTTGCCCTCACACACTTGGAAGATTCTTATTTGGGCATCCCTGAAACCCTGAATATATTGTTTCTCTGTGGGCCTTAGGCAGGCGTATCCTAGGAACAGGAGGGATCAGGTCTCCAGGCCCATGGTATCTGTCTCCTCTGATCTCACTGAACTGGCTCTGGGGTCTCTGGGGACAGGTATCTGCAGGAATTTGCCCCCCTGGGCACAGGAGGTGGTCTCTATCATTTCCGGGACCAGATCCTGGCTGGGGGCCCTGAGGCCTTCTTCGTGCTCAACGCTGATGTCTGCTCTGACTTCCCCTTGAGTGACATGTTGGCTGCCCACAGACACCAGCCTCACCCTTTCTTGCTCCTGGGCACCACGGTGAGGGGCCCTGGAGGGCTGGAGGGTGTCAAGGGGATGATCCAGAGTTTTCTGAAATGCAAGGTGTCAGGGAGGCGGGGCCAGCCCAGGGAGTTGGAGTGGGAATGGGCATCAGGAGGGAGAGGTGCCAGAAACCCCAGCAGTAGTAGAGGTGATGGTGGAGACCCTAAGCCCCTTGGCTGCTCAGAAGTAGCAAGGGGAAAGGCAGCTGTCAGTTCTTGCCCTAGCTGAAGGCTTGTCAGTGGCAGAGGTGTGTGCCAGGTGCTGTAGGGGAGGGAAAGCAAGAAAGAAAGTAGACCTTGCTGCCCTGGAGCAGGCAAATCACTGTCTTGATGTGTCTGTCTTTCAGGCTAACAGGACGCAATCTCTCAACTATGGCTGCATCGTAGAGAACCCACAGACGCATGAAGTGAGAACAAAGAGAGAGCTGGCTGGGTGCCTACTGTGTTTATTATCATTCTCCCCACCAGTCAGCTCTAGAGAATGCTGGAATGCTATGGGGTGGGCCCCAGTCTTGTCAAACAGGTCGGACACACCCTCTTCTATGCCTTTAAGAAAGATAGGTTAAGAGGTAACAGTTAATTTCAATGGGTGTGGTGCTCCAGTAGATGTATGCACAGGGTGCTATGGCAACACAAAAGGGGCCTAACCCAGCCTCCCTAGGTGAGTTCGTGGAAGGTTCCTTGGAGGAGGTGAGGTCTGAACTGAGTTAAATTCGTCAAGATGAAGGAGACAGGGAGACATTGCAGATAGAGGGAACAGTATCTGCAAAGGCATGGAGGCAGGAAATAGCATAGTATCTCCAGAATTATGGAGGTAGGAACATGATTGGCAAGGCAGGTGGTCTCTGTCCCAGTCTCTGAACCTCCCTGGAGCCTGACTTCCACACCCCCCTTTTATCTGTTCAAGCTTTAATATTAAAAATATTCATGAACACACCTATACATACACACATGGAGTTTCACTAGCTAGGTGTGAGCAACACGGCCAGGAAGACACAATCCATGCCTCTTGGGAGCCCTCAGTCTAGTAGGAGACAGTCAAAGACCAGCCACTGCAAATGACACAAGCGCCACGGGCGAGGTACAGCCGGAGGACAGGAGGGCCCAGAGCTGAGAAGCTAACTGCGGGGTAGACAAGAGTGTACTCAGAGAGGGAGTGACAGTGTCCACTGGGTTTTGAAAGCTGCATTTTCCAGATGAAGAGTTTGTTAAGGGCATTCCAGGCACAGGCATGCAATGGCTTGGATTGTGTTCTTGGAGCAGCTGGGAGGTGGGGAGGAATGGAAAAGGGAAGGCATGTAGTTTGGACTTATCTTGAAGGTGAAGTTGAAGGGCGGTGGCACGATGCACTCTGCATTTTAGGAAGCCCCCGCTGTGGCAGCAGGGAGGACGTAGAGATCAGTGAGTGTTAGGGAATCATGGCAGTGGCCCCTTTTCCACTGACCCTAGCCCATTCTGTCCTCAGGTTCTACACTATGTGGAGAAACCCAGCACTTTTGTTAGTGACATCATCAACTGTGGCATCTACCTCTTTTCCCCGGAAGCCCTGAAGCCTCTTCGGGATGTCTTCTATCGTAATCAGCAGGACGGGCAACTGTGAGGCGGGCCCCATAGCTCTGTAACCCCAAGTAGCTTCAGTCACAGCTCCCCGCCCCCAGTCTCTGCTGTCTCCATCTCAACTTGCTCACCTTTCTCCTCCCTTCTCCCTTCTACTTGTCATCTCCAGCCGAGCCTCCCCATTCCCTCCCCTCGTAACCTCATTCTGTCCCTCTTCCTTATCCATCCCAGTTCCTCCTCTGTCACCGCCTGCCCACTCCCCTTCTGGTCCATTTGTCTCAAGCCCTGAGTGTCCCAGAGATGTCTTTCAGAACAGATGGTAACACACACACTTGGGCACACACACGCTTGGGTGCAGACACACACATGTACACTCAAGCTGAGGAAGCTACCCTTGGAGCATAGCGTCCCAGAGCCCTGCTTGCAACAAGCCTCAACCTCACGGTGGTCCTCCTAGCCCTGGGAGCTGTTCCCTTCTTTGGCTCCCCTGCCTTCATTCCCTCTCACGCCTCATTCACTCATAACTGTCTTCTCACTCCCATCCATATCTCTGCTGCTTTCTCCATCTCTCCTGGCCTCTCTGTTTCTGCTGAGCTGGCATCTCTACCATCTCTCTTCCTCTGTTTCTATGACTGTCTCTGCCCTCACCAGCTGCCTTCCTCTGGGGTGAGTCTGTCTGTGTTTCATTCCATCCAGTGAGAGGGAGGGTGAGCTGGAGGTGGGGTTAAGAGGTATGGATGGGGAGGAGACTGGGAAAGTTGGGGGAAGCTGAGTCTGGTCAAACTCCTTCTGGGCGTGGGGCAGGATGGGCAGCAGGTTTACACCTAGGGCTCCCCTAGGATAGCACCCCAGCTGGGAGAGTGAGGGGGTGACATGAGTGAGTGGTGAAAGAGCTTTCTGGGATAGGAGCTTCCCTTTGGAGAGAATTCAGTCAGACCTCAAGAGGGGGTGGTGGGGTTCCCTTTGAGTCCCATCCCTAAGAGACTGTGGTGGCCCCCCAGTTGGGCTCAGGGTGGGAACAGATATCAAGCATTCTTTCTTCTCTGCCAGGGAGGACTCTTCCGGTCTGTGGCGTGGGGCAGGCACCATCCGCCTGGAGCAGGATGTGTTCTCAGCCCTGGCTGGGCAGGGCCAGATTTACGTGCACCTCACTGATGGTATCTGGAGCCAGATCAAGTCTGCAGGGTATGGGGGGCCTCTGATGTGGCTGGGTCATCTAGGGGTTGAGATTCCAGAGTGGTGGGGACAGGCTCTGCTGGCTCCTGAGCCCCTGCTCCACTTCATGTCCCCCAGCTCAGCCCTCTATGCCTCCCGCCTCTATCTGGGCCAGTACCAGCTCACTCACCCGGAACGCCTGGCCAAGCACAGCCCAGGGGGGCCCCGGATCCGAGGTACCCTTTCGGCTCCAATTCCTAACCCTCTGCCCCCAACCCCAGTTCCCTCTGCCCTCAGAGCCATGACTCCTGACCTCAGTTCAGAGGTGAAATTTCCATCCCTGCCCTCCCCGAATCAAATATGGTTTGGGGTATTCATCTCCAGGTCATCTCTTCTGCTTCTAGGAAATGTATACATCCACCCAACGGCTAAGGTGGCCCCATCAGCTGTGGTAAGTGGTGGCCCAACTCAGGACGAGGAAGGTGGCTGTCAGGATGGGTGGGGTGGTTCCGATACCTCCTAAGCTCCAGTGCTGGTCTCTGCTTTGTCACAGCCTGTCATGTGGCCTCAAGCAGGTTCCTTCCCCCTTATCTGTTACATGAGGGGATTGGATTTGGGGTCCTCCAAGCCCCTCCAAGGCTTATGGTATATGTTCCTTTCCACAGCTGGGTCCCAATGTCTCCATCGGGGAGGGAGTGACTGTGGGCGAGGGTGTGCGGCTCCGAGAGAGCATTGTCCTTCATGGAGCCACACTGCAGGTAAGCTCCTGGACACACGCAGCAGGGCGTGATACCCCAAGAGGCCAAAGGGAGAGGGGTGAACCGCATAGGCTCTGCATCTCGCCCCTTCACCCCCTAACCTCACACTGTCCTATTTGGCAGGAGCACACGTGTGTTCTGCACAGCATTGTGGGCTGGGGGAGCACTGTGGGGCGCTGGGCCCGCGTGGAGGGCACCCCCAATGACCCCAATCCCAATGATCCCCGAGCCCACATGGACAGTGAGAGCCTCTTCAAGGATGGGAAACTGCTGCCTGCTATCACCATCCTGGGTATGGCTTCCCAGGGGACATAGGGCTGTGAGAAACCTCCACAGGTGATGGGCGGACGCTATGGGGAGCATTTGTGTGTGTGTGCACGTGTGCGTGTGTGTGTGTGTATTTTCCTTTAGCAAACATTTACCAAGTGCCTGCTGTGTGCCAGGCCCTGTGTGAATCACTGGGGGCATGGGGCCAGAGCACAGATGGGCAGAGAGGGATCCCTCCCTATGGTGGTGGCCCCCCCTTCCCCTTCCCTCCCCTCCCCATGGCTTCCCCCGGTGCCCTCGTCCATGCTGCAGGCTGCCGAGTCCGGATCCCTGCTGAGGTGCTCATCCTGAACTCGATTGTTCTGCCACACAAGGAGCTGAGTCGAAGCTTTACCAACCAGATCATCCTCTGAGGGGGGCTGAGGAGTTGAGGCCCCCCCCAACTCCTACCCCTCCAGTCTCTGTCCTCAGGCAGGATCTTCATACACCGGGAGCAAGGGGGTGGGCAGACTCCTGGCCTCACTCTCCACTCCCTAATAAACCCCGTGAACCTTGGAGCCAGCATGGACTCCGCTTGTGCCTGGGCCGGAGGTGGGGGTGGAAGGGGGGCAGCTGAGTCAGGCCCCCCCACATTAGCATTTAAATTGGAGTCGTCGCTGCGGGCTCATGAATAATGAATCTGGAGTCCTGGTAAATCTCCCCCTCCCACCGCTTCAGCCTCTCGCTGCTCCTGCTCTGGAGGAAGGCCCTCAAGGCTCCCAGCCTGCCTGGCCCCCGCCTTCACCCCTACCCTGATGCTGCCTGCCTGCCTGCCTCCTTGTTCCTCTTCACTGGGCCTGGCTCGGGCCCCAGAGTGGAAGGCTTCCGAAGGGAAGGGTGAAGGATTTCAGCTGGGCCGTGGGGTGCGGGCAGCAGGCACAGGGACTGGCGGAGCCACAGCTCCGAGATTCGATCACCTGGCACCCACTGCCTTCGGTTTCTACTCAGCCCAAGCCCCGGCCCCGTTTCTGCTTTGCCAGCTACATTTGCTCCTGGCCCAGCTTTCGGCAGGGTTAGGGGTTTCTCCCTCACCGCTGGATGCCTGGTGTCTGTCTTCCACTCCCCTGGCAGGTAGGGCGGGCCCAGCTGGTGTCTTTCCTTTGGTGACCACAGCAGGCAGTGCTGTTCTGAGAGGGATGGGCACCTGGCCACCTCCCACCGCCCTGGCTTTGCTCTTTGGGAGGTCCCAGTCCTCTCCACATTCCTGAAGCCCCTGAGAAAACCTGGCATCTCTCGTGTTTGCCCATGACCCCCGCATGCCCCTCTCGGTGCTCCCCCTTTCCCCAGCTGTGGGTGCGAAGCTTAGTTGCCAGATGAGCTGGTAATGATCGTAATCTGCTAATTGAGAGGAATCTAATTACCCGAAGAGAATGGGGGGGCAGGGCGTGGGTGGGAGGAGGAGGGGGTCCTGGCAGCAGGCATGGGTGGCAGCGGCAGGGTGCCGGGCCTTGTTACCAGCACCAGGGCCTGGGACAGAACCCAAGATTTCATAGCTGGACGGTCAGGAAGATGGCTTGCTTGGGAGCTGGGCTCAGGGTCACGTGGGGATTGGGCTAGATGTGACCTCCCAGCCCCTCGGGCCCTGCGGGCTATGTGAGAGCGCCTGTGAAATGACCCAGGGTTTTAGCGTCCTGACATCTAACCTTCCTCGACTCAGCCCCTTCCCCATTTCCTCAGGTTCCTGCCTACAGCCCAGGCCTTCCCTCATCTCTGCGTGCGGTTGGGAGGAGGCTGCAGATGCCTACTCTGGGCCTGGGGTCAACTCCCTGAGGAGGAGGCTGAGAGAGGGCTGGGCCACAGAGCCAGGGGCTGGGTCCCCTCCCTTTCATCCCCACCCCCCAGTCCTGACCCTTCTGTTCCGAGTGGTTGGCAGAGGCCATGGCAGCTCCATCATAAATATGATAATTTAATTATTTTCTCAGCAAAACACCGTGAAATCCAATAAGTCTGTGTCAGGCCCTAGCCCCCCCCCAGCCCCCTCCTAGGTCCAGTGTGGGTGGAGACATGGTGGGGTGAGGTACTGCAAGGGGAAAGGGTCAGGGTTCGAAGTGGGAGGAGCTAGTGAAGTGGAGGACTTTGTACCATGCCCCCCAGGTTGATGTGTGTGGGTGTGGGTGTGAGCGTGCACACACGTGTGTGTGCATAGGGGAGGTGGGCTAAGATAGAAGTTGTAATGCCTCCCACTCCTCTCCGGCCTTGTCTGCCCTGGGAGGGGCTTTGAGCCCCATCATCTCTTGAGGTCACAGCTCAGGGCCCAAGATGTGGGAGCTCCCTGCTTCTCTATCACCTCTGGAGCCTCATTGTCCCTGTAGGGGTAGGAGGTTGCAGGGCCCCTGGCAGGGTAGAGAAGGGAGAACCAAGGGAACTGGGGTGGGAAGTGGGGGATGAACGGGGCGGGGGGGGGAGGATGTGTGGGAGGGGTGCGCTCCTGCCATTAGTGCTTTTATCGGTTTCCATAAAAAGATTATTCTGTAAAATCAGCGAGAGGGAGCGAGCTAGGGGCCGGGAGGGGGGTGGGTCCCTGGCACCAAGTTGGATGGGGCGATTGGGGAGGAAAGCTGGGGATGGGCCTGAATGTGTAGAGAGATTTGGATGGGCTTCAGGAGCCAGTGAGGGGGAGAGGCCTAGCCAAGAACACAGACTGGGAACAGGCTGGCCAGGACAGGGTGGGGCGGGGCAGGGCCTTCATCTCCGTTCTGTCCCTTCCGTGGGGCTTCCTGGGGCCTCCGTCCACCCCCATCTCCAGCTCCTCCTCCCCACACTCAGCAGCCATTACCGGGGGAGCAGATTGCAGCACCCCCCTTCTCACCCCCCACCCCCCGGAAGCAGGCACAGCTGGGGCCCTGCCACATCTGCCGCATCAGCACCGAGCACAGCTGGGCGTGCCCAGAGCCACGATCCCCAAAACACAAAGCGGGGCGGGGGCCAGGGAGAGCCCGAACCCCTGAGAGAGACACACTGACACCTCTGCCAACAGACACAGACTCTTCGAGGCGAAGCTACACCCACCACCACACACGCTCCCTCGTGTGCAGAGACAGAACTGACAAACACGAAATTACTCCATCCCGCCCAGCACCCCCGCTCCCCTCCCCCCACCCACTCTTCCTCCTCCTCTTCCTTCCCTCCAGGCTCCCCGCTGCCAGCCAGCGTGGCCACCTCTGAACTGCCCTGGCCTCTCCTCTGGAGGGAGCAGGGGTCTCACCCTCCTCAAGTGCATCCTTCAGGGAGGCTTGGGGGACAGGAGGGCTGGGGGTGGCAAGGAGCTCCCAGTCCGAGCAGGAGCCTGGAGAAGCCACCTGCCGTGCCCGTACCCCGCCCCACAAAGAAACCCCATTTGAAACACTGGTCCTTGCCACCCTGGGCATGATGGGGTCTGCATCCCAGAGTGGGCTGGCTGGGCCCCTGGGTTAACGGTGACACTGGGTTTCATAGCCACCTCAAGGAGGCGCTGTGGGCCCTCGGTCTCTTCACAGGAGCTCAGTGGCTCCCAGGGAGCCACCGCTCACCCACCCCCAGCAACCAACTAGCACCCCCCCTCAGCAATGCACCCCTCCACTCAGCTCTGCCACCCCTGACAGGTGCAGTGACGGAAAAGACCCCCCCTCAGAAGAGATAAGCAGGGGACCCTTCTCCTCTTTCCGAGGCGATGGCCACTTCTTGGCCCCCGATTAAGCCCTAGCCCTTTGGCAGCCCTTGTTTCTCCCACTCATCTCCTTGGCCCCCACGTCTTGCCCTCAGCCCTCTCCTCCCCGCCCCGCCTTCCGCGTCCCAGGCCTCACCCCGCCCCTGCCCCTCAGCGTTAATCCCTCCTGCTGCTGTGCCGCCTTATCTGTTCCCAGCAGCCAGCCTTCCCTGCTCAAAGCCCTCGCCCCCTCCTTCCCCGGATCCTCTTCCCCTCTCCTTCCCTGGCTCTCTCTTCTCTGACCAGCACCCACCCCCAGCCTGTCTCAGCCTCTCAGGCCCCATGATGGCTCCCGGATGACACCAGATCCGTGCCCCAATGCCCTCTGCCCTCTCTCCAGCCTCAGTTCTGAGGTTGCCAGCTACCCACCCACTCCTACACGGGCCTCTTTATCCCCCCTTCCTGCTAAGGCCCCACAGACTTGGTCAGTTTCCGGCCAGCCAAGTTTTTCATCTTTCTTCCCTGCTTTTCCTTTCCTGGCCCCCTCCCCAGTTCCTCCAGCTGCTCCTCAACGTGCCCCTGGTCTCCTTCAGTACCAGTGACCCACAGTCTTGGCTCGGGCAAATCAAAAAGAGATGGGGGTTGCTGATACAAGCCATGGGAGGGGTCAGAGCTGGGCTGCGCTGGCCCTAGGATGGGTTTGGGGGTGCAGAGTGCTGGCCAGCAGTGGGGGCGAGGCCTGGTGGTGGGACTTTAACCCTCCTAAGTCGCTTCATATTGCGGCTGGGCCTCCCCAACCCCCTTCTCTGGGACTCTCATTAACCGCTTCTCCTGCCTCGTCCGCAGCATAAATAACCCAGATAAATCAGCGGCCGTCCGCCCCCCGCCCCTCGGCCCCCGCACAGCCCGTTTGTCACCGCCGCTCGCTCACCAGCCAGGCCTGGCCCAGTCCCGGCCTCCACCCCCCATCCTCGTCCCTTCTGGCTCATGTCTGTCCTGCACTGGCTCATCCCTTGGTCCAAAGCAGAGCCAGGTCTGGGACAGGTGTTTGAACTAATGGGGGTGGCAAGGGGGTGTCCTTTGGGACCAGGGGCGGCTGGGGAGTCTCTAGAATGTGGTCTAGGAGTTTGGGGGTCATGTCATTTATGAATGGGGCCACCCAGGCAGAGAGTGGGGCCCACATGTGGTGGGAAGGGGCAAAAGCAGCTCAGCTTGGGGGTCCCTGTGCTGGAAGAGGCAGAGCGCCAGAAGCCCCGATGTAGGAAGTACCTGGAGGCACGCCCCAGACTGGATCCTGGGAGATCTCCAGGTCTGCCTTTGGGGCATTTTGCCCAAATAAAACCTACCCCTTCCCAGGTGCTCTGAGTCAGAACCCTCCTACTCTCCCTTGCCCAGCTGCCCAGAGGCCTCTCTAATCCCACCTCTCAGTCCGTCTACTGTTCTCTTTAATGGTCAGGAAGCCTCGTTCATCCCATGAGTGGAGGCGTGGAGAATTGGGCTGGGAACAATTTTGGGGAATGGGGACAACTGGAAGACAGAGGACACCTGGCTAAGGCTTCACAGCCAGACCCTGCAACCACCCCCAACTCCCACCCCCGTGCCTCATGTGCCCAGCACCCATACTCCCAACTAGAGTCCCTCACAGCTCACAGTCTCCTCCCTTTTTGCTCACACCCAACTCAAGCCCTGGCCAGCCACATTTGGCCCTGATGCTTACTGCAGGGGGCAGCTGGTCCACTGGGAGTGGGTTGGGGAAGCAGGGAAGGGATGGGGGAGCTTGGGCGCTAGGCTGGGGATGGGGGTGGGGAAGAAGCTGGGCCAGTCCCCAGGGACCAGCTGGGCAATGAGCCGGGGAAGCAGCCGGGAGGCTAAATGAGGGAGATTATCACCCAACTGCAGCCGGGCAGAGAGGCAGGCAGGCAGGGGAGCGGGGAGAGGGAGGGGAGAAAGGACGGGGCCAGAGAGAAAGGGGGTGTAGGGGAAAGAGGGGAACAGAAGAGACAGGTGTGGGGGGATGACCAAAAGACGGGCTGACAGGATGTGTGTATGTGTCGGTGGGGGGGACTCCCACCAAGCATAACCAGATTCCTGGAGTCTGGGAGACTGAGATGATGGGGACTTGGGGACAATTGGAGACAGCTGGTTGTGGGGCAATGGTGGGGGGAGGTGCATGCAGTTAACTGCTGTTCCACTTCCCAGTGGCATGGAACCTCCCCTCCTCCTCCACACTGGGTTACCACCCAACTTGCTTCCTTCTAGAGGGTGAAGGCTTCCTGCCAGGCCCTCGGGAGGAAAGAGGGTGGACTTTCCACTGATGACAGAGGCCAGTGCGTTGGGGGGAGCATGACCTCATGGCTGGCAGGACAATATAGGGTCAAGGCAGCAACAGGTACTAAGGAAAGCTTGGGGGGCAGCCCCCCACTTTCTTGGCAGAGACCCAGACTGAAATAACCTTAAAAAAAGCAATTAAATCACCTTTAAAGAAAAAAACCCAGTAAAGAAAAATCAATACTAGGAGAAAGGGGAAGAGCAAGACTGGGGGAGGATAAGGAGATGGGGAGAAAGTGCTGGAAGGGTCTAGACTGGAAGTCTAGCAGGGAGGGAAAAGTACAGGAGGGGGCTGCCTGGAGGGAGGTCTGAGACCAGGTGCTATCTGCAGTCAGTGGACTCTGAGTGCTAACTCAGCAGCTCCTTTCCCTTTGGGATGCTGTCAGATGTAGCCCCTGACCCCAGGGGTCTTATCATCCTGGCTTGGGGGATCCAGCTTGTGGGGAAGCCCAGCTAGTGTCCCCTCCTCCCCGGGAAGCCACTTTAACGAGAGGCTGAGGATAGCCCCAGCAGGGTGCATGCATGGCCAGGGGTGGGTGGGCTCCATGCTGGGGTGATCGGTGATGACTGGGCTGACCAGTCTTACAGCCCAGGTTGGGCAGAGTGGCTCCCTGCCCCCCAGGGGAGCCATCGTTGGGCCCTTCCTGTGGGGCCAGGCAGGGTCTGCAACCGGTGGGGCAGGCCCAATGCAGGGGAGGGGCAGCCGCCTCTGGGCAGTGGGCAGCGGTGGACCTCGGGCTCTAATCCCCAGCAGCTGCCGTTCCCCTCAGATCGATTCCCTTCTCACTTTTTTTTCAGCTGCTGGTTCCGCGGCTCAGATCGATGGAGCCGCCTCCCCCCTCCCCTCTGAGCTTCCTCTCCCTGCTGCTCATTAGCGCCCCGATTAATCAGCCCCCCCTTTCCTCTAGGGGACAAGTGCTTCCTCCCCCATGAGGGTTCATGCTCTCCCAGGGCCCCCCAGAGCACAGGTTTCTCCCACTGTGACCACCCCCACCTTGGGGGCATCTCCTGGCCTGCCACCAGGGGCTGTCCCTGCCTGTGATAAAAGCCCACATGCTGGCTCACCCCCGCCGCCCCCCGCAGGATGGCAGCCACCCCAGGGCCACCCTGCCAGGCACCCCTTGCATCTGTCTCTTTAGGCTTGCACTCCCTGCCATCTAAGCCCCGTAGGTTTCTATTCCCTCCAGTACCCCCATTTGGCATCTCTGCCCATCAGCCTCTACCTCCCTCAGCCTGGCTGTAGCTAGAAATTTGGGAAACATTTAGGAAAGCAGTGGCCACAGATGTGCACGTCAGTCAGGGTGTCCCCTGTTACACACACACACACACACACACACACACACACACACACACAATTTGGGGGCGGGGCAAAGTGGTGGAGGGGTGGCCAGCATGGGGGTCAGGGGAGGGGCATGGTAGGTGTGGAAATCGGGAGCAAAGCTCTAAGTGAAGCCAAGAATCTTGGTGGCCTCGCCATTGTCCCCTTGTCTGTCTATCCTGTCTTCCTCTGCCCCCCTCCCCGCCTCCATTCAAACAAGTGGCTCTCCTAAGGAGTTTCTGGAAGCCACTGTGAGTGGGGTAGTGGGGGTCAGGTGGTGGCCGGGTGCCGGAGTCAGGAATCAGGGAGGCCAGGAGCTGGATGGTGGAGTTGGCCGACCCCTCCCGGGGCGTGGTCCAAAAGTGGCGGAATGAGCCGAGGACTCTGGGTGCAGACTCTTCCCTGTGTGGCCTGGGAGTGGGACCATCTGCGGACCCCACGAGTGACTAGGGTATACAGAGCAAGAGTTTTGGGGGACAGCCCGACAAGGTCTCCAGCAGCAGAGACCGGGGATCCCTGTCCCGGGCGGGGGGCTGCCCGCTGCCCCGGGCCTGGCTCCTGCCGCCCGTGCCGCCGGTGAAACGCTGTTGACATGTCCTGAATTATTAAGCACGGGGTGGGCTCCGGAGCACATGCTGAGCAGAGCGGCTGGGGCTGCACGGCGTGGCGGAGCGCTGCTCCCTCGCTCGCTCACTCGCTCGCTCGCTCGCTCGCAGGGACACACGCAGGGGCTGACAGCTGTGCTGGTGCTGATAAGGGAAGCCACAAGGAGACGATCGAGGAGAGAGACAAGCGGCAGCAGAGGCAGCAGCGGCAGAGGCAGCACCAGGGCTGCGGAGCTGCTGGGAGTGGGAGTGACTCCCCCACCCCGGGCCCCCACCCTGTCCCCGTCCTCCTCCTGCTTGCCCTGAGTTTAGACGAGCAGCCGCTGCCACCGCCGCCACTCCGGAGGGCACCGGGGGACTGCTGGCCAGGGAGGGACAGGGGCAGGGAGGCTCTGGCTAGTCCCGGCGGCGGGGGACAGATGCCGATCGAGATTGTGTGCAAAATCAAATTTGCAGAGGAGGATGCGAAACCCAAGGAGAAGGAGGCAGGGGATGAGCAGAGCCTCCTGGGGGCTGCGAGGCGGGCAGCAGCACCCAGGGACCTAGCCACCTTCGCCAGCACGAGCACTCTGCATGGGCTGGGCCGGGCCTGTGGCCCAGGCCCCCGTGGACTTCGCCGAACCCTGTGGGCGCTGGCCCTACTCACCTCGCTGGCCGCCTTCCTGTACCAGGCAGCAGGCCTGGCCCGGGGCTACCTGACCTGGCCTCACCTGGTGGTGATGGACCCGGCTGCCCCAGCCCCGGTGGCAGGCTTCCCGGCTGTCACCCTCTGCAACATCAACCGCTTCCGGCATTCGGCCCTCAGCGACGCTGACATCTTCCACCTGGCCAATCTGACAGGGCTGCCCCCCAAAGACCGGGACGGCCACCGGGCCGCCGGCCTGCGCTACCCCGAGCCTGACATGGTAGACATCCTCAACCGCACCGGCCACCAGCTTGCCGACATGCTCAAGAGCTGCAACTTCAGTGGGCATCACTGCTCCGCCAGCAACTTCTCCGTGGTGAGTCCTGGCAGCTGGCTGGCCCGCCTGGCCTAGGGTGGCCAGAGGCCAGTGAGGGGTGGGGGGATGGTGCATGGGGGCATCCTCAACACGGCTTCCCTCTCTTCCGCCGCCAGAGGCTGGCCTCGCGTCGCCCCCAAGCCTGGTGTTTCCCTCTGGCTCCCAAGCCACGGAGCAGGGGACACTTCAGGGCTTACCCTGGTGCTGCCGCTGCTGCTCCTCTTCTTGGCTCTGCTGCCGCTGCAGTGCCCAGGTCTGAGGCCGGGGGTCCCGGAGTGGGCCCGGCGGCCCCAAAGCTGGCCAGCTTGCAGGGAAGGAATATGCCATGCCAAGGCTGGACCCAGTGACCCCACTTTTCTCGTGCTCTCTCGTTCTGCTGTTGCTACTGGATTCTTCTCCCCACCAAATGGGGGTGAAGGGGAGAGGGTCTTTGGGGGGCTCCGGCAAGGGAGGAACTCAGACTGCGTGCTGGGGAGCCAGCCAGACTGGCAAGCGGGAACGATGGTCTTCGTGTACACTGGGTGCCAGTGTCTCTTCTCTGTCTCTGTGTGTCTCTCACACACACCCCCTTTCACAGACTCTCTCACACATCCCTCTTTCATGCTGCCCCTCTGGCTTCTCCCGCTTTCCAGTCCCTCCCTCTGTTTCCTGGTTCCTGCCGCTCCCTTTTGCCCGGCTCTGGCTCTGACACTGAGAATCACTCATTCACTCTCATGTGCATGGCTCACCCTCACTGCTGCCCAGCACACGCACACACACACACACACACACACACACACACACACACACACACACTCACTGCTTGGGGACACAGTTTCCTGCACACTCCCTGTCACACACACTCAGCGTCTCTGCCACTACACTCATGTGCACACCTGCACACCCACACACCCGGAGAGCTACTCATCCCCATTCCCACATCCCAGCTCTTCGCCGCTGAGGACAGGGTCACGCTGTGGATGCCATCCCCTCTTGTGACACCCTGCCATCTCTCTCAACCCCTTCTCCCGTGTGGGGCTTGCTGGCACCGTCTCTCACATGTGTGAACACAGAGACACATGCTCTCGCCGGGAGCGGAGTGTCGGCTTGGGCTGCCCTCCCAGGCACACCTCCCACAATCGGTGTGTGAGTGTGTGTGTGGGGGGGTGCCTTGTATGCCGTCTGTCTGTCAGCTCTGTCCACGCGGTCACGGGGTGTCTATTATTCCTGGTGCTCGAGATGCCTGTCCCCAGTCCGGTTTACTCCCAGCATTGTGTACGTTTTCATGTGTGTTACCACTGCCCGGCACATATGCAAATACGTGTTGTGAACGTGGTGCCCGCTGCAGCCCAGCATCCAGAGCCAGCCCCAGAGATGGGACCTTCCCTCCTCACAGCCCAGCGCCCCCTACTCATTCGGCCCCTGCCTCAGCTCCCACCAGGCTCCTCGCTCTCACCACTTGTGCAGCCTCG
Source organism: Cynopterus sphinx (assembly GCA_030015415.1). NCBI lineage: Eukaryota > Metazoa > Chordata > Mammalia > Chiroptera > Pteropodidae > Cynopterus > Cynopterus sphinx. Next base: position 194,715,233 of record CM057379.1, read on the forward strand.
GAGTCCTGCCACTGTATTTTTTTTTTCTCTCTCTTTTTTGAGGGGAGATGGTTAGAAATGGAGGAAGGGACAGGAGGGAGAGGACTGTGCCAGGAGAGGAGTCAGGCAGCGCCGACCTGTCATCTGGCTACACATGCTCTCTTTTGGGAAAAAAAATAAAAATCACCGCTGCCAAAGCCAGGGCTGTGAGAGTTCCCCCCAAAAGATGTGGGGTACGGAGAGTGAACGTGGCCTCTTGGAGGCTCGGGGCTCTTCTGCTCAGCACCCTCACCCCTCTGAATGGGAGCGGGGTATGGAGCCCAGTCTTAGCAGGTGCTGTTGGACAGAAATCAATGGGAGCTTTGTGTCCCTGGGCAGGAGTTTATGTCCCGGCTGGGGGTGGAAAGGAAAGGGGAAGAGTGATGAAAGCTCAGTGGGAGGGCAGGGGAGGAAGAGATGGAAGGCCCAGGAAGCAAGGTGAGGGAGGGTTTCCCTCCTGGGCTCCAGGACGGGAGGACATGCCGGGAATACGAGAACAGGGAGTCCCCTGACCAAGGCTGGCGAGTCCCTCTGAATCCTGGGGATGCCCCAGCAAGGATAAAGGTGGATCTCCCACAGGCCCTTTCGTGCAAGGCACCGGAGAGAAGACTGTGGGTCTCAGTCTGGGGCTGTGGCAGGACAGTGAGGGGCAGAGGGGCAGAGCGAGCATTGAGGAACAGGAACGTCTCTTTGGATCCTGCTCTCCCTGTCCCCTGCTCAGCCTAGACCCCATACCCTTCTGCCTGTACCCCACTCTCATCTGCTGAGTGTAACAGAGTGTTGGACCTGGCATTCTAGGGCTGAGGCTGCTGCAAATTCTCAAGGTCTAGGATTATGGGTTGGGATGGGGGCCCATGATTCATAGCAATGGGCAAGATGGGGTATATTTGGGGGAAATGGGAGAAGAGGTATGAAGACGAAGACATAGGGTCTCTGATGAGGACACGTGGTCCATTATGAACTCTGTGGCGAGAACATGGGGCCATGATAGGGGTTTGGGACCTACGGTGGAGAGATGGGATCTGGGACCAGCCGGTGGAGAACCTGTGAGGGTGTGGGTGGTGAAATGGTCGGTGACAGAGAAAGGCTTTGAGTAAGGGGCTGTTGTGTATTTTCTGTTTCTTTCCCTGTTTCCTCTTTTCTACTCCCTACTCTGCTGTGACCTTTCCTCTGGAATCCAAGTTAATAAATGTCACATTTTCCAGCCTATTTTTACTCCGGGTAATGTGCCCTCCCCCAGTCCCCTAAGCTGCTTCTCTTGCTTCTGTTACCACTGTGATTGCTCCCCGCCCCCTACCCCACGCTCCCTGATATCCCCTCACTGACTCCCAATCAGTCACTCACTCAATCAATCAACATGGCGCCTGCCACGTGCCAGGCTCCCTGCCAGGTGCTGCGGGGGAGAACAAAGAAGGGAAGCCCTAGTCCCTAATCCCTGTCCTCAAGCAGCCTATAGTCTCATGATGGAGTGGGACAGGGACACTCAAAAGCTTACCCAACGATGCAAGAATTACCCAGCTATGTAAGCCATGTGGTTTCGCCTGGTGCCAGGATTAACTGCCAAACTAGGGACATGGATAGTAAGAGCCTGGGTTCAGAGGGAGAGGCCACTCTGGGCTGGAGAGAGCTGGGAAGGCTTAAGGGATGAGCCAGGCTGGGTTGGACAAGGTTTGGAGAGGAGAGGGCTCCTGGGTGGTGAGGATGCTCCGGCCTCTCCACCCTTGCTCCCCTCCACCTAGCCCACCCAGCTCTTCTCTCCTTTCCCCCCACTCACCCAGGCTCATGCCAACCCTCTCTTACCTCCTACTTTCACCACTACCTATATGTCCTCCCCTTCCTCCCTGATTTTTCCCGCCATCTGCTCCTCTGCCCCAGTGCTCCAAGCCCCATCTAGACTTTCCCCACTGCAGCTCGCTATCGCCTGCCCACTTACTAGAAGGCAGCGATACCTCTTTCTTCCTAGGCTTCATTTCTTTAGCTGTAAATTGCAAAAGTGGCTCTAAAATTCAGCCTTTCTTCTCGGCTTGGGATGTATATGGTGGGGCGGCCAAGTGTGTAGGTTCTGGAGCCAGACCATGTGGATTTGAACCCTGGCTCGACCCTTTCAGCTGTGTACCCTTGGAGAAGTCAAAAAGCTTCCATAAGTGTCAGTGTCCATAGTTATTAAATAGGATATTAGAACTTAAAAATCTAGGTGGTTGTGAGGATTAAAGAGATGGCTTAGCACACTGCCTGGCATTCATGTAGTGTGCACCCTGGAAGTGCCAGCTGTTATAGTGCCACCACCCTAACTCCTGGCTCCCTTTGACCTGACGGTTCCCAGCACCACCTGCTGTTTTCTGACCCATGTGTCAGCACCTTCGTCACTCCCCATAGCCTAGCCTTCCCCCTTTCTAGACCCTCAGGCTCACACTCTTCCCTTCCCTTATTATAGTGTCCCCACGCTGTCCAAACCTCCCAAATATTCACGCACACATGCACAGGTGCAGGAGTGTGCACACGCGCGAGCAATCAGTGCTATCCCACAGAACATTCTGTGATTATGGAAACGTTGTGTATCTGCGCTGCCCCACATGGTAGTAACTAGCCACACTGGCTACTGAGCATCTGAAATGTGATTAGTAGGACGGAGAAAAATGAATGTTCAATTCCAATGGCCGCGCGTGGCTAGTGGCTGCTGTATTGAACAGTGCAGCTCTGGTCCTAGGCAAGAGGTTCAGACCACCAGACTGGCTGAGGCTAGGAACTCCAACCGGTATCAAAGGATATAAGGCAATGGCCGTGTGCGGTGATTGGAAGCCCAGCATCTGATCTCTGAGCTGAGGTTTCAGCTGAAGAGAGGGCCCGTGTCTGGGGACATCGAGGTGTCTGGAAACACCACATGAGCAATACACCTTTCTTTCCAGGTACCGGACATAACCTTGGTCTTTTCTATTCTATTGTCTTGGGAATTGAGGCACGGGGAGATGGAAAAACCTTGAGGAGGCAGGGATAGGACCCTGTCCCTCTCTGTGGGATCCTCCGGGGTCCAAGCAGCCCCTGGAGGGGCGGGTGACCAGGGACCTGTGGGCGCTTCACTGTCTCCATTCTTTCTCAGCTCTGAGTTCCCTCCCCCTCCCAACCCTCCTTCCACACATGCTGGTGACTGCCGCGACTATTAATCACTCGCCCTGTTCTCTTCCTCTCTACTAATCAGGCACAATTAGACAAGGCCTCTTCCAGCTGGGCAGTCCCCCTCCCTGCCCTTCTCCCTCATCTCCTAGCTCCACCTCAGCTGCCATCCAGGACAGCTCTGAGGCAAGGAGAGCAGCATGCAAGCCCTCTATCGACCTCTGGCTCCCCCAGCCCCCAATTTGAGGCCCCTAGCAATTCCCTGCCTCTGGCCCAGCTTCCTCCTGAGTCCCTGTTCCCTCCTGAGCCCCTGTTCCCTCCCTTGGTACAGTCAGGCCAATATTGATAGTCTCTGCGCCCATCCCTGATTGTGCCAGGGGCCACATCATACACATCTCAACTCCATACCTTTGCTACTGGCTCTGAAGGCCTGAGGGCAGCCCCTCTCCTCCTGGACTCTGGAAGGGAGGTGGTTCGCACTGGGATGGGTCCAGGGTTCTTAACATTAGATGAAATCACCTCTGACCACCCCCACCCCCTCTGTCCTCTGTGGTCCCATCTTCTCCTGAGGTATGAACCTCGAGAACATTTTATTCAATACCTAGTTGGGGCTTGGTCCTGCCTTCAGGAGCCAGGCAGGTCAGGTCCAGGAGGGGACACAGTAGGGGGGGGGTGTTGAGGAGAACGGAAGGGGGCTTATCCTTGAAGGGAGCAGCCCCAGCTAACTGTTGCCCTATGAACAGGGACGCCCAGTGTTGGCAGCGGAGGGGGTGGGGTAGATCTTCCAATTTCTCCAGAGAAGCCCTAAGCCTTGATCATTTTAATAATTTTTTTCTGATTAAAAATAATATTTTGAGGGCTACCTACAACTCACAAATTGCAGAAACCCAGTGTGCTTGCCCTCACCTTCTGCCCGCCCACTGGCTGCTGCCCCTCAGGCCCTCCTGGAGGGGGTGCTCTCAACCTGGGTGCTTCCCGTGGGCCAGTGGCGTTGGCAGGGTTTGAGTGGTGTCGGCCCGGCAGCCAAGGGCAGGAGCTGTTACTGTTACAGGGGGCCGGTCTGCAAGGACAGCAGGAAAGGCCACGAGGGACATGCCCCACCCGGCCCCACTCAAGAGCCCTGTGGCCTCTTCATTAATCACGAATCAGCCCCGAACTGGGCTCATTATCAGCTCCGCTTCTCCAGCGCTGCCGGAAGATGTTGATTAGCATTTGAAGAAATGGCCCCCACGTCCCCTTTTGGTCCCCCCTCTTTCTTCCCTACCCATGCTCCTTCCTGGACTCCCACCCTTGCCCTTCTGCTTCCTGGAGGAATCTGCTCCCTCTCGCGGCTGGTGGCAGGGCTGCCAGGTGGTGGTGGGGGTGGGGGGGGAGAGCAAGATGGATAAGACATGGGGGCAGGGAGGTGGGAGCCCCCAGGGAGCACCACAAGAGCTGAGCCTCAGGTTGTGGCCCCTGGGCTGCCGGGTGCAGACTGAGGGTGGTCTAGCAGAGATGGACAGCCACCCTGGAGGAGGGGAGGAGAGGGCGGTCTCAGGCTGGTGAGTTGTCATGTTTCCTTGCCCTCCCAGGCTCTCCCTGGCAATGCCACCTCCTTAAAGCAGAGGGGGTGGGGACAACCAGAACCGCGGACGGGAGGCCCGAGGGTGGTTTGTTTTGGGGGTAATTTGATTTTATTCTTTGCAAATCATGGTGCAGGCTTAGGGTCTTGGAACCATCCCAGGTAAATGGGGGTGGGAAGGCAGGAGGGGGACCGAGACCCCGGGTGTGTGTCGGGGAGATAGGAGGGTTCAGAGAGCTGTGTTTTCCAGAAGTGGGGGGAGAGAGTGTCTGCCCTTCTTGCCCTGGCTCCCAGGCCCGGGGGCCCGGCAGCGCTGGAAATCCAACCCATCTCCCCAAATGTCCACCATGCCCTTGGGACACCCGCGTTGGGGTGGAGGGGGAGCCGTTCCGGGGAGACAGGCATGGGCTGCAGCAGCCGAGGCAGCAGCGAGAGTTCAGAGAGGAGCCACGGGATGATTAAGGGGAAATGGAGGATTGATTTAGGAGGAAAGATTAAAGGAGCTAAATCCGTGGCGCTTGGCTCAGCGGTGACTAAGCGTGGACAGGATAATAGCTTACAAATGTGTGGAAGGTGTAAATACCACGCGGGGGGAGGGGAGGCGGCGGGGAGCGGGGGTGGGGAGCTGGGCAGCCCCCAGGAGAGCTGCAGACCCCTGGGCGCCTGCCCTGGAGCGGTGGCCCCTCCCCAGTGGAGGTGCGACGAGGAGGGAAAAGGGGTGTCGGGGAACCCCGGGATCCCAGCAGGGATTCCGTTTCTGGGGCGCAGCTTCGCGGGCCTGGCGCTTCCCCCCTCCCTCAAGTCCCCACTCCCGCGCCGCGGGGCACCTGAGGTCGCGGGGTTCAGATCCCACGCGGAGCCCTGGGCGCACCGGGCCCTCGCCCCGGGGCCCCGCCTGGCCGTCCCCGCGCGCGCCCCGCGCCCCACGCTGGGCCGGGCGGGCGGCCGCGGCGCCCTCGGCGGTGCGAGCCTCGGGCGCCGCCGCGCGCGGAGGTCACTTTGCCAAGGAGCCGGGAGCCGAGGGAATGCAAATGAGGCGGACCCGGGGAGCAGCGCGCAGGGCCCGGAGGGGACGAGGGGGGCGCGGGGGAGCGGTGATGGATGCCTGCCCCGCGGGCGGGCGGGCGGGCGGGCGGCCTCCTGGGTGCGGGAGGGCCCCGCCTGGACGCCGGGGTGCGTGTGCCGGACGGGGTGGGGGCGACGGAGCCCGGAGCGGTGCAAACCCACCCAGCCACCGCCTTCTCGGCTCGGCGGGGCACGCGAGCTCCACGGTGCGAGCTAAACTCCTCGCGCAGAAGTTTGTACGGAGGGGCGGGAGCGCCGGGAAGGCCCTCATTCCAAATTAAAAATATTCCCGCCCGGAACACTGACTTTCTAGGGTTTAGGGCCTAAGCGGTCGTCACCTGGGAATAGGTTTGGCCGCTGATCCGAGTCCTGGACGCTCCGCGCTCTCCGATCCGGTGCACACGCGGCGCCCACCGGGAATCCCCGCACTGGGCCGTGGCCCCAAGGTCCCCGGCCGCCATCACCAGTTCGGCCCCAGCCTGGGGTCACAGGGCCTGGACCCAGCTCCTACTCCTCCTCCACACCCCTCACACATTTACATCTGAGCAACCCCTGCAGCCGTTTCCTCTCAGAGCCGCACACAGCACTTCTGCTTGGGGGAGAAGTCACCCTGAAAAGCACTTCGGTGGTTGTGGGGGCAGAGGTTGGGGCGCTGTGTTGACTGTGTGATAGGGGAGGGGGCCAGACCTGCTTGGGGTGTCCGACTGTGCCCTTCCAGGGTGGGTGACTGGGCTTGCTCTGAGAAACTTTAATCTCCAACCCATTCGAACCCCTGTTCCACCATCAGACGACTTGCACCAGTCCCCTCATCTTAGCAATTATGACTAGTAATGATCTGTCTATACCCATGATTATTGGTTTTGTGTGACACTGCTGTACACCTGGCTCAGAGTGTAGGTGCTTAATGAACACGTTTCAAATGAATGAATGTCTCTGCAGACAGACAGCAACCCACAGAGATGGTCTATTTTGTTCCCTGAATCATCCCCAGCACCAAGCACAGTGCCTGACACACTGTACAGGCCCCAGGAGTCGTGTCGGACAAATAAGTGTTGTCTGATCACCTGCCATTTCTTGAGCACCTAATGTTTGTCAGTGGGGTGCCAGGTGTGTCTGATCGATCACAGAGTGGCTGTGAGCACAGATTTCAAAGCCAGACTGCCTGGCCCCCTGTTCCACCACATTATATGACCCTGGCAGACTCCTTACCTTCTCTGGGCCTCCTATCTTATCTGTAAAATGGAGATGATACAAGACCTCTGGTTTAGGCTTTTTGTGAGGATTACGGAGTTATTTACATACAATGCTTAGGACTGTACTTGGCATAGAGGAAGAACTAAATAAATGTTAGCTGTGGCTCTTATTTACTTAACACCTCACAACACCTCTGAAGGGTGCCTATTATTATTATTCTCGTTTTACAGATGAGAAATGGAGGATCTGAGAGGTTAAATGACTGAATCTGTGTCACAGACAGTAAGGGCAGGGCCCGAATGTGAACCATATTGGGCTTCCTGGCCTATGCCCTCTGTACCACTTCCCATCTGGAGGGAGAGCCCTATCCCAAAGCGTGGGGGTTTCACTCTGGCAGAGCTCTATCCCCTCCCAAGCACCGTCTCTTCCAAATTGCCAAGAGAGCCTTTACCAAAGTGCGTGAGGCCCTGTGACAGTGGGCCCAGTGGGAATCCAAGATCAAAATGACTGCACCATCTTTGTAGGAAGCTCTGGTCACCAGACGGGTTCCCCACCTTTCTTGAGGACCTACTATGCATATGAGTCACACGATTAGCCTTAGGAGGAAGAGCCCTTCTGCAGATGAACAATCCAAGGCTCAGGTTAAATCACACACCCACCGTTGTTTGTCCAAGGTTAGTGGCAGAGCCAGGGGTTGAACGCGGTTCTGTCAGGCTCCAAAGTATGTGCCCTTTCCCCCATGTCATGAAGCTCATGTGGATCTATTTCTGGCACCACATCCTACGGTCAGTCTCTGCCCTGGCTTGATTCTTATTGGTCTCTACAGCACTATTATTGCTAATATTGAGGCCTCGTGTATGATTTCACTTTGCAAATGGCTTTCATACTTTGTCTCTTTGAGGCAATCAAACTGAAATAAGTCAGGCAGGCATTTCTATCTCCACTTGACAGAGGAGGAAACTGAGGTTCAGAGAAGTCAAAAAAACCACTTCACTACCCAAGGTTACACAGGCTGCCAGTGGTGGAGCTGGAGCTGGAACCAGTGTCTCCTGACTCCTGGAGGTGACCATGTTAATAGGTCACCTCTGGGGAAGGGAGACTGGGTCCTCAGTCAAAATTTGCCTCTTTTTTTACTGAGTGCCCTTAGATATGCACCTTGCCATCTCCAGGCTTGTGTTTTGGCCATTGTACAGGGAGGTTTAAATTGAGTCACCTCCAGCGCAGACCTTTCAGGTTTTCTGAGTTGGTGTCATCTTCCTTCCTTTGCTCAGGGCAAGGATAGAAAAAGAGGAGGCTTTGAACCTGGATACTTCGGCCACCCCTGCAGAAAGCTGTGCTGGGAGCTGTCTGACCCTGGGGTGCTAGTCATAGTCCAGGATGTATGAAGATCACCCTCTTCCACTGGTCCACTCTGTACCCCAGGGCATGGCAGGGTTAAGGGTTGTTGATCCCAGGGGCCTAAGTGAGAGGCATGGGGCTGGACTGCAGCAGGGGAGGGCTGCTGGAATTTGGAAGGATGAGGCTTTCATGGAAAAGTGAGGGGAGAGGTGCCAGGGCCTTGGCAGAGGCAGGGTGCCCAGAAGGCAGTGAAGATAAAACCCAGGCTGCAGATTAGCTTCGGGATTAGCCCAGCCTCTGGCTGCTCTGGTGGCTCCTTATCTCTTGGAGGTAGGGGAAGTGGGGGCTCCCTCACAGCTCTGAGCCCAGGACCTGCTAATTGCCTGTTAACCCTGTGGGCTCTGTGACTGCAGGGAGGATGAGGGGTGGGGAGGAGTTGGGGAGAGTGCAAGCCGAGCCAGCCAGGGACATGCGAACTGTGGATAGATGTAATTCAAGGGATTGAGAAAAGCCACTCCTCAGATCTCCCTCAACCCCTGATCATTGTCTGGGGCAGACCTGGAGGAAGTGGAGGGAGGAGGGGAGGGCTCCAGAGGAGGGGTTCCTGGCTTGGGAACAGGGTTGGCCTCAGGCCCAGGGGAAAGTCTAGGAGGAAGACAAGAGACAGAGACTGGACAGCTAGATTAAGGGATAGACAGAAAGGAAAGCAAACAGGATGGAGATGCAGATGGCAAAGGAACAGAGAGGTTGGGGGGCAGCCAGGGCTATGGAGGGAAAGAAAGAGGCCAGGGGGATGGACAGGCAGACAGAGGGCAAGGGACAAAGAAACAGAGGCCAGATGGATAATTGATCAGATGCTGAGGACAGACAGGCCAGGAAGATAGGGAGGGATCTGAGAGACAGACTGAGATCAGAGAACAGAGGCTAGGGAGACAGGCCAACCCTGGGCAGGGCCAGGCTGACACTAAAGGAGAGGTGGTCCAAGGGAGACAGGCAGAGGCTGGCCTGAAGGAAGGTGGTGGAAGACTCTGAGGGTCTGCAAGCGGTTCAGACAGATTCTCAAGAAGCTGTCCAGTCTAGGTCCAGAAGGGCTCTGGGAGGCCACATGCTTAGCTTAGGGCAGGAGAGTGGACCTGGGAGCTAAAGCAGAAAACAAAGGAGGGCAAAGAAGAGGGAGGGCCAGGCTGAAGGAGGAGGTGGGTCTGAGATGAGGGCAGGGTCCAGAGGCTGAGGGCTGGTGGTGGGTGATCTGGAAATAGCCCCTCGACCCATCAGGGCACATCCTGGCCTGAAACCTGCCCCTTTCCATAGCTGAGCCCTGGAGTCTCAACTGCTGTAAACACACCCTCCTTCCGGGCCAGTCCGTGGGGAGAGCAATGGACAGCCAGTGGGACCTTGTGGCTGAGCAGCCGTGCCGTCTCCATGGAAGAGGCTATGGGCTGTGCCGCTACAAGAGTTCTGCCACTTAGGAGCTGGCGGCTCCACCCGCCGCTGTCTGTCTGGCCCAGGGACCATCTCCGGAGCAGCACTGCTCTGCGCAGCAGTTGGGCCTGAATGGGGTCATGCAGGTGGCCTAGCTCTGCCAGTCTGGCCTGTCCACTCCCCACAGAGTATATCTATCAGACCCAGAGTCTTTCTACCTATCTTCCTTTGTCACCCCTCCCCTCTTCACAGCCACCTTTGAGGCAGGGGTGCCAGATATCCACTCCCCTCCAAAGCCATTGGAGCCAAAGCCTTCTCCACTGGGCAGGCAGGCCCTGCACAGGACTGGGCTCATTGTCATGCAGCCTGTCTGTGTGTCCATGTGGGAGGTATCAGGCAGGGAGGCTGCCTCAACCCCACCCAGGATCAGGAATCTACCTGTCATTCATTCACTGAATGCCCACTGGGTGTTTAGTAAGTACCCACTAAGTTTGGCATCAGACTCAGTTCTGCTTGAACCTCAGCTGTCCTTTACTTGCTGTGTGTCCTTAGCCAAGTCTCTCTCCCTCTCTGCACTTCCTAATCATTAAACGGGGACAACAATACTTACCTCACGTGGTTGTCTAAGAGGCTCAAAGGAGAAACTAGATCGAAGGCATCTAGCACGGGACCTGGTACAAAGTGGGATCTTTGATGGTGTTCACTTGGTACTCCTTCCTCCACCTCGTGCCTCCATCTGCAATTTGCAGTGGGCTCTGGGGTGCCAAGATGGTTAAGCAAGACTCCTAACTTCAGGGAGTCTATGGATAAAGCTGAGGAGTGGAGTTGCTGGCAGTCAGGGCTCTGCAGAGGAGGTACTGCATGCTGGGGGACACGAGTGAGCAGTTCACTACTTGGGTTTCCCACGCAGCCGATGCCTGTTTGGCCTCTCAGCTGGAGCGTATGCTCAAAACTGGCTGCATCAGCAAAAGCTGATGCCAACATCTTCTTGGCCTGAAATAGGAAGAGGGCTGATGCTTTGCGATTTGGGGCAAATAACTTACATATTCTCCCTGTCCGCCTTTCCCTCACCAGTGAGGACCCAGGAATCTTGCACCCAGCCTCCTTCAGGGTTCTCCTCTCTCTGGTGACAAGATCCCCAGGGACTTTGCGTGCATATCAAAGTTTGAGAAGCACTGATCTTGGAGACCTTGACGGATCAGCCCACCTCTCTGAGCCTCAGTTTTTTCATCTGTAAGATTTAGGGTGTTTTGAGAGTGCAATTGGAAAGAATGTGTTAAGCATTTAATGCAGTGCCTAGGGCAGAGAAAGTGCTCTGGAACTGTCCGTGATGCCCACTCCTGCCCCACAGATGCACACACAGCAGGGGGTTGGCCAGGGGGTGATACAGACAGGGTTAAGGACTGGAACCCAGAGGTTGATGAGGGGGAAGAAGGATGAGGGGTCGGATGGGTGAGGAAGTGGAAAAATTGAGAGGTTGAGAGGTAGCAGATATGGAGAAGAGTGAGGAAGACTTAGAGAGGAGTGGAACGGAAGGAAAGGAGGGAGAGGGGAAAAGGAGATGGGGTTGGGTCGCACTCCTGTCTCATTTCAGCTGGTTGGGGCTGTAACAGGAGCCGGGGCATAGCACAGGGCAGACTTGGTGGGGTCTGGGCATAGGAACAGACTGTGTATTGCATCTAGATAAGTTCCATCTCTCCCACTGACTAGCTGTGTGACCTTGAGCAAGTCACATTGCCTCTCTGAGCTGTGGTTCCCGGTCTGTAATCATCTGGCTCATTCGACCTGCCTGATACCAAGGCTTGCTGAGTGGACCAAACGGGGCCGCAGTAGACGTCGTCCTGTTTTGAGGTCTGTGCAGGGCTTGTTTTTGTTTTAGGAATCTGTATGAGAATCAGCAGGAAGGCTAACCTAGCTAACCTAGCAAAGATGGAAGACGGCACCTTGCCCCACAAGGGCCCCGCCAGCTCACCCGTTTTGACATCTCCTCACTCCCGCTGCCTTCGACCCGGCTCCCCTCCCTCCTGCACCCTGCCTCTGAAGCTAGGCATCTAGGATCTCTTTTCCCTAACATGCCTCACGCCTTTTCTCCCAGCTTTTACCAGGGTGAAAATGTTCCCAAGGAGAGGGGAGGAGGAGGAGCCAGAGAGAGTGATTGAGTGCGCTGACCCCTGGCCCCCAGGGAGGGTGCTGCCTGTGATGGGTTTGACCCCGGGGCTTGTCTCTGCGGGGTGAGCCTGGCAGGGGGAAACTTGCATCCGCCTCTCCATCAGTCTCCTCCCCACCCCAGCTGTCACGCTGGTCCCCACCGCAGCCACGACCCTGGCCTGAGCCTCCATCCCCGGGGCGCCAGCGTCATCTGGTGGCCACGCCGGAGAACTCTGCCGAGGAAAGGAGCCGGTTCAGCGCTGCGGTGACTGCTCATTAAAGGGTCCTTTTGGCAGCCCCGCAATGAGCCAGGTTCCCTGCTCCTGTGCACCAGAAGCTCTCTGGGAGGGGGGAGGAATGGACGTTGAACAAAGAGACGAATAGAGAAACGAGATAATCTCAGGTCTTGATGAGTAGGACTCGGAGCAAACGAAGAGACACGTCCATGGGTCCAGGGTGACGCTGTGAACATGTGCCACATATGGGTGTGTGTCTGAAGAAGGGACACTCAAGCTGAGACTTAAAAGGTGAACCGCTAGCTATGCCAAGATGGGGGGGAGGGGCATTCCAGGAGAGGTTGCTGCATGAGCGAAAAGGGTGAAGAAGACAGGCCACGAGTTTGAATTTGTCAGAAGTCTGAAGGGGAGTGTCAGGAGAGGTAGGTGAGGGTCACATCACGTGGAGACTTGAAAGCTAGGGAAGGAGTCTGGCTCTATCCTCGAGGAAGTGAAAATCTATTGTCGGGCTTTAAGCCTGCAGGTGACTTAATTGGAGCCACATATTTTAGAAGGAGCACTTTGGCCTACCATGCGAATGGCCTGGACCAAGAGGCAAGGAAGGACTGAAGAAAGACCAGTTAGGAGCCCACTGCTATGGCCAGGTGGGAAATGATGGTGAAAGGGGGTACACGAGATAGAAGGAGAGTGGATGGATTCTAAATAGATTTCAAAAGCAGAATTGCCTGGAACAGCTGCTGGATTGGATATGGGTAGTGAGAGAGAGAGGCAGGTTTTAGGGATTCTGATGTGAGAAACTCAACAGATAGCGGGGCCCTTTACTCGGAGAAGAATGATGAGGAGGCAGGACGTCAAGAGTTCTGCCGTAAATTTGTTAAGCTGCTAATGCCTTTTAATCAACTATGGGAGGATGTCAGCAGAAGACAGGACTCACATGAGAGACTGGGCTGTAGATTGATTGCTGGGAGACGGGACAGGGCTGCCCAGGCAGGTCTGGTGGCCCCAGGGGGGACAGGGAACCCGAGGAGTCGTCTTAGTCCCTCTTTTCATCTCCCTTCCTCTTCTCTCTCACACCCCCCTACCCCAGGTCTATACTCGCTATGGGAAGTGTTATACCTTCAATGCAGATCCAAAGAGCTCCCTTCCCAGCCGGGTGGGGGGCATGGGCAGCGGCCTGGAGATCATGCTGGACATCCAGCAGGAGGAGTACCTGCCCATCTGGAGAGAGACAAGTATGCAGGCGGGAAAGGCCGACCTGGGGACTCTGGCCTGGGCTGTCTGCTTGGGCTGGTTTTCCAAAGGTCCCCGTCTCCATTGTGCAGACGAGACGTCGTTTGAGGCTGGCATCCGGGTGCAGATCCACAGCCAAGAAGAGCCACCTTACATCCATCAGCTGGGTTTTGGCGTGTCCCCAGGCTTCCAGACCTTCGTGTCCTGCCAAGAACAGCGGGTGAACACCTCTAGCTGGGCAATGGGTTGGGCACGGGGCTGGAACTTTGGGCTCAGAGGGGATGTTGACCAGACCGGCCTTCCAAAGCTCATAGCCTGCCAGCCCACCCACGGACTTTGCTGGGGCTATGGGTGCTGGAGGACCGAGTGGGGCTCCTGGGCATGACACCATCATGCCCACCTCTGCAGCTGACCTATCTGCCCCAGCCCTGGGGCAACTGCCGGGCGGAGAGTGGGCTCAGGGAGCCTGAGCTTCAGGGCTACTCGGCCTACAGTGTGTCTGCCTGCCGGCTGCGCTGTGAAAAGGAGGCCGTGCTTCAACGCTGCCACTGCCGGATGGTGCACATGCCAGGTGGGCACCTGACTCCCCACCAGCACTCCGTGCCACCCTGCCAGGCTCCAAAACCTCCAGGGGCAGAGCACAGCTCATGTGCATGGGCAGGCGCATGTGTACAACATGCAACATGCATGTCTCTACCCCTGTGAGTGTTTGGGGATTTATGCATGCATTCACATGTACATGGAACGCACACGTGTGTGTACAATATGGATCTGTGCATGCATGTGCTCACGACACTGTGCTTATGAGGGTTGTGTGCATGTGCTTGAATACATGCATACAAATATGTGTGCATATGTGTGTGCAAGCAAGTGCAGATGTTTGCATGCCTATATGCACGTGTACATTTTCATGCTTATGTGCATGAGCATGTATACATTCATGCCTGCACGTGCATCTGCAAACATGCACATCTTGGGCATGCATACATGCATGTATAGGCCCACATTTGAGAATGTGGTGGGGAAGAGAGGACACAACCATAGACTCCAGGAATAATCTTCTCTCCTTCTAGGCAACGAGACCATCTGCCCACCAAATATCTACATCGAGTGTGCTGACCACACACTAGGTTCGTGCTGCCTTCTCCCTTCGCTGCCTCTCCATCACCCTCCTCTTCACTCCTCTGTCTACCCTTCTCCTCACTGCCTTGGCTTTCCTCCTTCCAGTCTTTCCCTGGGGGGATATTCCTGGGAGTTGAGCCTTACTCTGTACCTCCAGGGGTCTGAGGACCTTTGAAGCAGGGTGGGGGTTGTCCCTCCGGGGAAGTGAAATGATTCCTCTCTTGCTGTGAGGAAAATGCATTGCTGGCTATCAGTGTGGGTAAGGCAAATCCCATCTGACCATAGGTCTTGCCTGATCTGTATTTCATTCATTCATTCATTCATTCATTCATTCTATAGATGTTTACAGCCTGCACTACTGGTGTGGAGGTGAGAGTGGGAACAAGAGCCCTGCTCTTGTGGAGCTCGCTGCTGGGCAAGGCTATCGATAGGCATTATGATGTAGCATGTTGCTCCTTGGGTAGGGGAGCCTCAGGGATCCTACAAGGCTCCAGGGAGAGGTGTGCAGCCCCATCTGGGAAGGCAGGGAGGATTCCTAGAGGATGTGACAGATTAGCTGAGACTTGAAGGGTGTGTAACAGTCACCCAGGTGAAAAGGGGGACATGTTTTAGGTGGTGGGAACAGCTCATGCTAAAGACCTTGTGACCAGAGAGAGCGTGTGTCTGGGGCATTGAAAGATGAGGGTGGCTGGAGGGCAGAGAACAGAGGAGGGGGTGGGGAAGAGTAGAGGGGGCTCTGGGAAGCCAACAAAAGCTTAAGGCAAGGCAAGCTTTTAGGAAGGTGACTCTGATTAGATGTGGAGAATGGATAGGTAGAGAGTGAGACTAGAAGCAGAATGACTGGTCAGAAGAGTATTGGAGTAATCCAGATATGAGGCCAAACCCAACCCAAAGCCAGGGGACAGGGGAGTCTAGGTGATGCAATTGACAGAGCTAAGCTTCCTGGGCATAGAACAAGACAGAAGAGAATGAAGAGTGGACCTGAAGGGGAGAACAGAAAATGCCCAGGATACTGAGCGTATAAATCCTGTTCATCCATATGTTCTTTCATCCATCCATTTATCCATCCATCCATCCATCCATCCATCCATCCATCCATCCATCCTCTCATCTACCCACTCATCCCAGCATCCTCCTCAAGTCCCTTGTGTGTCTGAGGTCTCATGTTGTTGATTAGCTCTGATGGATGGGCTGTGCCCTCCCTCTGAGCCATGAGGACCTCCCTATGCCTGGGGGTTGGAGGACAGAGGAACAAGCCTGTGGGAGGGTGCCCAGTGGGAGGGGTGGTTCTGCCTTTACCTGCTTCCTTGTGTAGTTGGAAGCTGGTCCAAGAAGAGACCCCCAGGCAGTCTCCTCCAGGCAGTGCCAGGGCTGGCCAGTGAAAGCCCTCAGTATGGAAGTGGCTGTCTCAGGACAGCCCCTCTGCCTCCTCCTTGCAGCTGGTGGGCCTCTGGACCACCCGCCCCCCACTGCAGTTGGTGCCTCTGTGTTGCAGACTCCCTGGGTGGGGGCTCTGAGGGCCCGTGTTTCTGTCCTACTCCCTGCAACCTGACCCGCTACGGGAAAGAAATCTCCATGGTCAGGATCCCCAACAGGGGCTCAGCCCGGTACCTGGCCAGGAAGTACAACCGCAATGAGACCTACATACGGTATGTGTGTGCATGTGTGTGTGTGTGTGAGTGTGTGTTTGCGTGTGTGTGGTGGAGGCCACCCTCAGTAGGCCTGGTGCATGGTAGAGGTGGGGAGTAGACTGCATCTTTGTTAATAATGAGTCTTCTGCCAGGAATGCCTTTCATAATCCTTTTCTTCTAACTAATCCCTACCCATCCTCCAAGTCACATCCTGTGTCTCCACCTCCAGGGAAGGCCTTGTTGATCCAAACGCCTTTCATCTGAGCTCCCACAGCACCCTGTATTTATCTCCATCATTGCACGTGCCCATTGTTTTAGAACCCTCTGTCTGTGTGTCTTTCTCTCCCAGCAACCTGGGAGCCGTTAAATGCATGTTGAGTGAATGCTGTGCTGAGGGAGAGGAACTGGAAGGGCTGGGAGAGGAATAATGTACAGCCTGCAGGACGGGCTGCATTGAGCCTTGGGTCTGGTACTCTGCAGCCAATCTACAAATGCTGAGCATCCTCTGAGCGCCAGGCCCAGTGCTGTGTCCTGTGGAGACAGAGATGTTTACAACACAAAGCCTACAATTTGCAGATGAGCCCATGTGTGATGATGTGGCGCTGCTTCTCAGGCCTGAGGAGAGATGAACATGAATGGGGTGTGGGAAGCAGGGGAGGCATGACCTGGGCCTCTGAGGACCACAGATTTGGGTCTGTGAGAGGAGGAGAAAGGAGTAGAGAAGGGAGGCATCCCAGTTAGAGAACTGTGGGACGATGTGGACACTGCCATGAGGAACAGGGGGACAAGAAAAAGCTAAGAAAGCCACTTGGATGAGCGGGCACAGTGCATCAGATCATGAGCAGTTTTAGAAGTCTGGAAGAGGAATTTTGGAGAGGACTGTTGGGTAATAGGGAGCTACTGAAGATTCTAGAAAGGTCTAGGAATGAGGCACCAGGGACACTATCTGCTGCTTTAGAGAAGGCAGGAATTTAGAGAAGGAGGGAATTCTGTAGGCCCAGGCATTCCTGCTCTCCCAGGCCCCTTGCTGACCATCAAAGTGTGGAGCTAACACGCATCCGGGACTGCCTCTGGGAGTCTGAGGGTAGTCACCAGCTTCCCCGTGCAGGGTGTCTCAGATCAGGATCTGCTGGACCTGGGATGTCCCTGCCAGCCGCCTCCTGAGGAAGTTGACCCCCACATGGATACCCCGCTTCCTGTCTCCACAGGGAGAACTTCCTGGTCCTAGATGTCTTTTTTGAAGCCCTGACCTCTGAGGCCATGGAGCAGCGGGCAGCCTACGGCCTTTCAGCCCTGCTGGGTGAGACCTGGCCCAGACTCCATGGGGGTGGATCGGCTCACCCTGCTCCCTGTGACCCTGCTCTTGTGATCCCTAGGAGACCTTGGGGGACAGATGGGCCTATTCATCGGAGCCAGCATCCTTACGCTGCTGGAGATCCTCGACTACATTTATGAGGCAAGGGAAGGGGGCCTCACGGGGAACACCCAGATGGCGAGTGGAGGATGTGAGGAGGGGCTGTGGAAAAGGCAGAGGGTCAGGGCAGGCTTCCTGGTGGGGCTGTTCTGGCTAGGAAGTTGAGCTCTGGGTTCTTTGTCGGGGTACCCAGATTGGCTAGCTACCAAAAGGCCTAAGGGTGCTGAGGAGTCAGGAAAAGGGGAAGGGTGAGGATCCGGGAGTCCTGGTGGGGGTTTGCTGGGCAGCAAGTCCTGCCTGGTGGGCCTGGTGAGGCCACCCTTCTCTACCAAGATTCCTGAGCCCACTGCTATTCCCCACTCCCCACCCTGAACCCCAAGGTGTCCTGGGACCGACTGAAGAAGATGTGGCGTCGTCCCAAGACCCCCCTACGGACCTCCACTGGGGGCATCTCCACTTTGGGGCTGCAGGAGCTGAAGGAGCAGGTGAGGGTGAGCCCTAAAGAATATGCAGCCAGCACATTCTCCCAGGACTGAGTAGCCACCATGTGTTCTGTATCCGCCTGCTGGAGGGGTTCCTGGGTTCCCTTGAAGTCTCTGTCCCAGGGGACAAGAAAAGTCTGGCTGTATGAGGCATGGGGCATGGCTTAAACTCTCCCTCTTCACCTTGCAGAGTCCCTGCCCAAGCCGGGGCCGGGCTGAAGGTGGGGGAGCCAGCAGCCTGCTCCCCAACCACCACCACCCTCATGGCCCCCCAGGAGGCCTCTTTGAAGACTTCGCTTGCTAAGATGGTGCTGTGTCTGAAAGGATCCAGGAGTTTGGGACCCCTCCCCAATCTCCAACATAGCATCCTCCTGTTCCTGGGACAGAAGGCCTGAGGGCAGCCCAAGGCTGAGGGGTGAGGGCGCTGCTCACTGAGAAGATGGAGACTCAGTTCCTGTTCTCACCAACTTGGGCACCAGCTGCTTTGCACAAGGGTCCTTCTTCATACCCCCTACCCCAATGCTGGTGCCCAGCAAGGGCTGGAGAGTATGCCATGGGCCCTGGTGGAGGGGAGAAGGGAGGTAGAGGAGTGGCCCACCCAGCAGGGGTGGAATCCTCTGTACATTTGTATATATTTAGGGAGGACAGGGTGGGGGTGGGGTACAGACCTAGAAGGTGGGTGGGGTTATGGGAGTAGATGATTCAGGGGCAGCCAGGGTCCTGGCCCTAGAGTGTCAGTAGGAGAGGCTGGGCTCCCAGAAGTCAGGACTGCTGGGCTGCTCCTACTTTCTGCCCCTCTCTGGACCTAGTTCCCCTTTTGGCAGGGGGAGCGGGTAGCCCAGCAGGCCTGGCCCGGATCCCAATTCCCCCTGCCCCACCCCCACTCCAAGTCCCCTCCACAGGGAGCAGGCAGACCTTTCAGACCCTGGCTGAGTTTGGGGGTGGGGAAGGAAGGCTTCTCAGGCCTCGTTGCCTCCAGTCTGGTTTTATAAAGTGCTGATGAAATTAGGAATAAAGCAGCATAAAGAATTCTCTGTGTGTATGTGTGACTAAGCTGGGAACTGGGGCTGGGCTAGGCCTATGCATGCATGACTCTGTCCCTAGGAAAAGGAAATCCAGGCCCAGCCAGGACAGGGAGCCTCCATCCTCATCGCCAGCACCCCCTGCCCCCATGTCTACCTCTCAAAAACTCAGAATCACCGGTCCATATTCAGCCAGTTTATTAAAGGCAGGGAGCTTCATCAGGGGTCCAGAAGGGAGAAGCTGAGAGACGCCCCACCCTCCTCTCAGCTCCCCACTTCACCAACTACTCATCTACAGCCCAGGCCCCAGGATTCAGACCCTAGAGGCAGGGCTGGCGTCAGGCAGACTTCACTGTATAAATACTGAGGCCACAGCTTGAAACAGCAGCGTCGGGGGTGCAAGAAGACTGGGTGTGGAGCAGGAAGGGGTGGCTCCGAGGGCACCTCCCCCAGGGCTCGTCCTGAGCCTGAGGACCCACAAAGCCAGAGAGAGGAGGGGGCCAGTGGGCTACCCTGGAGTCTGGGGCTGTGGCCGGCCCTGTCCAGCGAGGCTGGCAGGTGGCTCCGGGTGGTCGGTAGAGAAATGCCACTAGACCCGGGGTCTGGGGTGCAGGTTTGGGTCAGGTGCTGTTGCCCTGCTCCTGCTCAAAGAGCAGCATGGCAAGCTGGGTGCGGGAGCCCAGGCCCTCCAGGGCACTCTGGCGACAGCGGTGGTACAGGTCCTCGCTGAGCTGCGCGCTGCAGGCCTGGGCCCGGTAGCGCTGCAGCAGCGCCGGCTCCACCGCCCGCAGCACGTGCAGGCCCGAGAAGCGCAGGAACAGCTCGTACACATCCAGGCTCTCCAGGACCTCCTCCTCCTGCTCCGAGGCAGCCGCCAGCCGCCCGCGGGCTGCCACGTAGTCGGAGTTGTAGAAGCAGGCCTCGCTGGCTGCCTGGCGGTCAAAGCGGCCAGTGTCTCGGCCCAGCTCGGGGGGCCCCGGGCCCTGTGGCGGGGCCACGGCCGGGTGGAAAGCCTGGAAGTGCATGGGGAAGAAGGCCTGCCAGCCCGAGATGGCGTGCATGCGGCAGCGGTTCAGGAACTCGGGCGTGAGCACGGTGTCGGGCCCGGCCAGCATGAACAGCGTGTCCAGCGGGTGCTTCTTGGAGAGCAGATCCATGAGGCGCAGCGGCGACGGGGCGGCTGTCTGCACGCTGAGCCAGGGCACCCGGGCGCCAGGGAAACGCCGCTCCAGCTCTGCCACATGCGCCTTGACGGGCGCGAAGACATCTGCGTGGGCCGCCCGCTGGGCCTGTCGTGGCTCATAC
Organism: Cynopterus sphinx; assembly: GCA_030015415.1. NCBI lineage: Eukaryota > Metazoa > Chordata > Mammalia > Chiroptera > Pteropodidae > Cynopterus > Cynopterus sphinx. The sequence goes on from CM057379.1 coordinate 194,735,532, forward strand.
AGAAGCAGCAGGGTCAGGGCTGCTGCGGCATCGCCGGGCTCCAGTGCTGCAGTGGCGAAGGCCTCCAGGAAGCCAGGGGCCAGGTCACGTTCGGCCGCAGTCAAAGGAAGTAACACAGTAAGACGCGAGGCCTCGGTGACATAGGGCACAGGCAAGATCTCCACGCGGCTCAGTGGCCGCAGCAGCTGCACCCGGCGGGTGAGGGGCCGGCGGCCACCCTGGGGGGTCAGCGCCTCCAGCTGCAAGTCCAGTGTGTACTCCATGCCCCGGGCAGGATCGAAGCGTCGGTAGCCGTTAACTAGCTGCTGCTTCTGGAGCCGCAGGGCCGGGTGGTACCGGCGGTTGAGCTCCTCCAAGGCCGCCCCCAGAATGTCAGCCACGTCAGCCTGGTCAGCCCCACGCAGCGGGCAGCGGGGCGAGCCATCAGCACAGGAGAAAGCGTGATGCTCGGTGAAATAGTCCCAGCGCAGCACCTCAAAGCGGGAGGCCGGGCGGGAGGGTGCTGGAATGCCCACGGGCCAGGCGGCTGCTCGCTCCCCATCAGCAGCCAGACGGCTGGTGTTCTGGATCTCCCACTGGGTTGGAGAAACAGACCATGAGCAAGACATAGACCCCAGATGCCAGCACAGAGCTGGGTGGGTAGCAGGTGCCACTCAGGATGAGTCTCCAGGTCCTGCTAACCTCTGCCCTCCCAGGTCCCCCCACCTATCCTTTCTCTAGATGGAGGCAGCCCGAGAGTTAAAAAAAAAAAAAAGGGTTTTTGGAGAGGCTTTTCAGAAAAGACAGAAACAAACAGGGACTGGAGACAGCTGTATTCTGTGATTCTAGTGCTCATTTATTATTTCACTGGGACCTCGAAGACTTCTTAGGACTTGCCTCCCGACTCCCTGGCCCAGACCATACCTGCAGCTCCTGGATCTCCTGGTATGTGCGTTCCAGCTCAGCTCGGGCAAAAGCTTTATGCAGCTGGTACATGTGCACTGGGTCACGTACAGGGTGAGCTGTCAAGGCACTGCGGAAACGAGGGTCCCCCTCTTGCACGGGCTCCCCAGGGCTCAGCTCCAGATAGCTATAGTGTACTCCCTGCGAAGAGAAAGGGAAGGGGTCCATAATGGGAATAATGACAGGACAGCCTCCCTAACTTCACCTCACAGTGTGTCTCATCTACTCATTCTATGACCTGTTATAGAATTGGAGTCAGAATTCTGTGGATTTACATGCCTTGATCAGTTATGAGCTTTTGTGACCTTGGGCAAGTCTCTACTAGCTCATTTATGAAATGGGCATGCATCCTATCTCAGAGCTGTCAGGGGGCTCAAATAAAATAATAGCCAACACTGAACACCTACTATGTGCAAAACCCCCTTGTTTTTTTATAATCCTTATAACAACCTTGAGCAATCATTATTTCCATTGGTATGGATGAGGATACTGAAAGTCAGGAGATTCAGTAATTTACCCAAGGTCACAGGGATAGAAAAGGACAGAACTGACATGGAAACTCAGGCCTATATCTCCAAGCACCCCTTTGCCTCTCAAGGGAAGTGCACACGCTCAGATAGGAGGCACCAGTGGGGTGGCTTATTTTCCCACCTCGTGGTCTCCTGTGCAGCCGACTCCGGTAGCATCCAGGATGCAGCGTCCCAGCCACTCATCAGGACGCGCACTGACGATGTCGTTTCGGCAGCTTTCCAGGTGGGGGCGCAGTTGCTGCAGAAGTGTGCGCGACAGCAGCACCCCGAAGCCGCCGTGGCAGTAGCGGCCTGGGGCGGGCTCTCCACCGATGAAGTCCTGGGGCAGGCCCAGATAGAGGTGGGCAGCGGCGGCCAGGCTGAGGCGGCCAGCTAGGCGTGCCAGTCCGTGCGCCTCTGTGTAGGTGGCATCAGGCACCAGGAAGAACCAGTCGAAGTCGTCGCCGTGGTGCTCCAGCAGGTGGCGCAGTGCCAGGTGCAGGTGCCCGATGGGCCGCTCCTCGCCCAGCGTCACCACGGCCATGCCTGGCGGTGCCCGGCGGCCCCGCGAGCCTGTCAGGAACACCACACGCTCTAGCCGGTGCCCCAGCGTGCGGTTCACGGCCACGCCCAGCGTGGGCAACGTGGCCTGTGAGGTCAGCACCGCCACCAGCAGCCTCTGCCTGATGCCCAGCTCCGTGCTGATGTAGCGGGTCCTGGGGTAGAAGATCGCACAAGATGATCAGAGACAATGGCGCAGGCAGGAGGCAGCCTACCTGGATTCCTGCAGGTCGTGTCCTCTCTGGGCCTGTTACCTCACCTATAACTAGATAAGAATGACAGCTGGCCTTATCCACATGGTGCTTTTGGGAGATGGCAATGTTCATGTAGATATGAGACACATCGTGGGTGGTCTGATTCGCTGCTTCTCTACTTAGCAGTTGTATCCTTGAGCAAGTTATTTAACATATCGTTTCTAGCCTCAGTAACCACATCTGAAAAATGGGGTTAATTGTATCTACTTAAAGTACTTGGGCAAATGTTGGCGCATAGGTACTCTACACATCATGTATACAGTATTATTTCTACATAAGTACGCTATTATGCCACAAATCCATCACATGAATGATGTCATGAAATACATGGCATTGGGGTGTATTGAGTGTGTTTGGGGAAGGGGCACACCGGAGCTTAGGGGTTCCAGGACCTTACCTTCCATAACACAGAAGGTAAGTTGCAGAACTGGAAAAGTGAACTCACTGTTACTTAGGAGAAATTATTTCAGCTCATTGGCAGCGCCATTAATGGGATGGCTACATCACTCCTGCCCCCACAAATCTCACCCTGAAGTGTCCCACCCGGGAACAAGAGGTAACAGGTAAATCCCAGTTCTCTCTTCTCTCTTTCCCTTTCTCTATATAAACCTACTTGACACATCAATCATTTCTCTAAACCCGACAGCCCAGCCAGGGAGCTAAGAGGCCGTTTGGGGGACCATGGGGTCGAGCTCGATTTTAGCACAGGGGGAGGCCAAGTTCAGTCCAGGCCTGGACGGAGCCCAGAGTGGGCCTCGGACGGGCTCCGCGGGCCCGGGGGAGCAGGGCCATCGGAAGTCATCAGGCTCCAAAGACTTCCTGGCCGGCCGGCCAGTCCCTTCCTTCCGGAGTCCCCGGCGGCCTCCCCGGCGTGCCCGGGAGGTGGGGCTGGCGCGGCCGATCCCTACCTGACGGCCTTTTTGGCGGCCTGGCCGGGCTGTGCGGGGCGATAAGGCAAGACGCGCGGCTCCCAGTTCTCGCCGGCGCCGGCCCCGGGCTTCTCGCGCTCGGCCCCGGGCTGCACGGAGTTGGGCCGGCGCGCCGCGTTGCTGTTGCCGCGCGGCGGCAGCTCAGCATCCCCGGGCCCGGGCGGGCCCGGGCCGCACGGCTCCTCCACCCAGGTGACGCTGAGCAGGCTCAGCGTGAAGCCCAGCGAGATACCCACGGCCACGGGCCCGGCCGGCCGCAGCACGGACAGCAGCAGCGACGCCCGCATGGCGCCGGGACCGCGGGCCCGGGGCCGGGGAGCAGCCCCGGAGCCGCCGGAGGAGGCTCGGAGGGGGCGGGCCCGGGCAGGGGGCGGATCCGGGGGGGCCCGGGGCGAGCGGGCCGGCCCGCTCCCTTCCCCCGAGCGGAGCCCGACCCGAGTCCCCGGCGCCGCTCTCCGGTCCCCCCCCGGCCGCCGCGCCGGACCGCTCCGGACCGCTCGGGGTCCCCGCGCTCGGCGTCCAAGCCTTCGCCGCGGCCACCGCGGTCCGACGTGTCACTGAGAGAGCCCCGCCCCCCGGGGGCGGGGTCTCGGGCTCCGGCTACCGGAGAGGGAGGGGGAGGGGGAGGGGAAAGGGAAGGACCCCCCGGAAGTGCCCCCTCCTTAGGGCGGGGGGGGCGACGCCGCCGGGGGCGGAGCCCCCACCTCCCCCCGGCGTGGTTGGTGCGTCCCGGGTGACGTCACACGCGGCCCGCCCCTGCCGGGATGGTGCGTCCCGAGTGACGTCAGCGGCGGGGCCCGGAGCTGTCCATCAGCACCGAAGGCCGCGGGCGGCATCGGGGCATGGGGCCGCTGCTCTGGGGCAGCCCGAGCCTCTGCTCCTGCTCCTTTCCCGTTCCCAGGCCCAGCCCGAGGCCCCGGACGCCGCGGGACGGGAGCGCCGGCCGGCGTTGGAGGCGGCGCGGCGACGCCGCCACGAAGAGCCCGGTCCCTCCGGCCCGGCTGCCCCCTGCCCCGCACGGCGGACTCCTCGGACCCCAGGCAGCTGAGGCCTCTGGTGCCCCGCAAGCCCGGCCCCTGCGGCCCCTGCATAACCTCGTCCGTTCAGAAGCTCAGGTCGCCTTTAGCCCAGGTAGATTATGGACAATCCCAGATTTACCCGCCCACAGACGAGCCTCTCGGCTGCCTCGTCCCCGGCGGCACACCACCCTCATCTCCCCCCAGCCCAGTGCCCCTTTTAACTTCTTCGTCCTGGCCTCCTCTAGCCAAGCACTTTTGTTCCCTTTGTCTTTTGCTCCCCCCTCCACTTTAGGGATGCTCCGGGAGATCCCCGACGTGGGCACCACTCCTTTGTCCACTGTGTCCTTGCCTAGTTCTCCCACTCCCATTCTTGCCTCATCCTGGTGGACACCCAGGACTCCTCCTTGACTCCAACTTCCTCTCTGTCAGGCTGACCTGGGAGGGTGACTCCCTTCCATTCCCAGCACTATGCCCGGCACTGTGGCGACACTGCGGTTTCAGCTGCTGCCCCCTGAGCCAGACGATGTTTTCTGGGGTGCACCCTGTGAACAGCCCCTGGAGCGCAGGTACCAGGCACTTCCGGCCCTCGTCTGCATCATGTGCTGTCTGTTTGGAGTCGTCTACTGCTTCTTCGGTGAGACCCCCATCTCATCCCTCACCTGGGTGCCCCATTGTTTCCCTAAGTTATTTTTATGAGGCACCCCAAATGTTCTCCAGAACTTCACCACCACCACCACCACCACCACCACCACCACCACCACCACCACCACCACCACCAACTCCACCACCAAAAATAACTCTTTTCTTTCTTTTTTTTTCTTTCATCCCACATTTTTGCAGACCATTTAGACTCTAGATCCTAGAGAACACAGGTTTTTGAATTGGGCATGCTTCAATTTGAAACTGGTTCTCCACCTTACTAATTGTGATGCCTTGGGCACAATAACCTGCCTTAGCCTGTTTTCTTATCTGAAGAGTGGGAACAATGATATTTACCTCACATAGGGTTCTTGTGAGAGTTAGTAGGGACACAATAAATAATACCTGTTGTGGTGAAGATGTTTTAGTCACTGTGCTAGGTAGACACTGAAAACATTTAGTAGTGCGATTAAATGTGGTCCCTCACAACAGGGCATAGATGGGGAGCAGACTTCTGGAACATTCACACCTGTCATACATGTTACAGTTGACCATTGAACCACACTGGGGTTTGGGGTGCAGTTAAAAATCCACATATAACTTGTTCACCCTTGGAATTTGCAGATTCCCAGTCATAGATTGAAAATACTGTTTCTGATATGCAGTTGGTTGAATCCGTGCATGTGAAACCCGGGGATACAGAGGGATGGCTGTGTATTTACTGAAAAAGAAATCTGTGTATTAGTGACTCACAAAGTTCAAATTTGTGTTGTTCAAGGGTCAACTGTTGAGTAAGCTAGATGACAGTCACACACATGGATGTCACCTGCAAGGCAGGCTCCAGTAATTAGGGGCCCTGTGAACAGTTGAACAGGATGGGTACTACACGTGGAAGTTCAGTTGAATAGCCAAGTGGGACCTAAAATTCAGCACATGCTCCACTTGCCAAACTCCAGCCCTTGGCACAAGGCTGCATTGCCTAGAAGAAGGCACATCTTTTTCTAATTTGCAGAAATTAGAAATTAGAAATTAGAAATTAGTGTCCAGTGATTCTACAGCAAGAGATACAGAACTTCAGAGAAGGGAGCTCTATGGGCTGGGGGCTCAAGAAAAGCCTCCAGGAGTATTATAAGCAACTAGAAGAAATGCAAAGGAAGCTTAGAGGTCTGAGTTCTATGCTGGGCAGAGACTTGGGCTCTTGATGCCTCCACACCTCCCCCTGGAATGGCTGGGCAGTAGGCAGGAATGGAAGCCAGATGGTCCTTTCCTTCCACCCCCAAACTCTTGGCTGAACAATTGCAGAGTGGGCAAGAAGAAGTGCCCCTCTAAGGGTTCAGGACACATTCTGGGCCACTACGGAATCTATGTCATCTCACACCCTCCCCTATCCATATCCACTCCCCAAGCATTTGCTCAGTGCATCCTGACATTCCCTCTCCTGGGCTTCCCTGGCACCCTACCCCTCTTGGATGTCCCTACTCCCTGTCTCTTAGACTCTGAGCACTTGTGTATCCCCTACTCCTCTTTCTAGCCCCAGAACCTCCTGGATTCTGATGCTTCCCCTCAATCTTAGAACTGAATCTCCTCTTTGACATTTCTCTTTGGCTCTTCCTGACCCCTTGATCTTCATCTTCCCAAATGTTCAGGAACTATAAGTCCCTCACTCTTCCAGGTACCCTTAATGGGTCCAAAGGCCCTATAGCCTTCATTTCCCTGAAACTGCACAACTGCTATTTTACCCTATAATCCTCTTTAATTCCTAGTGACCCCTGCCCAACCCCCAGTTATTTCATCACATTTCATCCCTCTGACTCCATTTCTCCAACTCTCTGATCCATAGGATCCCATTGTCTTATTGTCCCTCCCCCACCATGTTCTCAGTAATCCCATTTCTCTGGCCTCAATATTACCCTCTCTCTGAATGATTTAATGCTCTCAATGATTCCATGTCTGTCAATCCCCCTGACCTGCAAAGACCTCATGTCCTGGAACCAGTCCCTAACAACCTTGCTTCCCTGTCCTCTTTGTAACTTTTAATGATGTCGTGTCTCTGAAGCCCTTAACCCTCATTCCCAAGACCCCATCTTTCTGAACCTATGTGACTTTCGTTTCTCAAATTCTTTCTGATTTCTGAATACCTCATCTCTCTGAATAATTCCTCCCCACAGACCCCAATGACTCTACTGCTGATCCCCTTATGACCCAAGTGACCTATCTCTCTGGTCCCTATGATCTCAAAGACCCCATAGACCTTATCATTGATTCATTCTTGACTCCAGTGACCTACCTTGGACTCCTCGGATCCTCAAAGACCCAATAATCATCTCGATGACTGTCTATTTTCCAAATAACTCCCAATGACCCATTTCTCTGACCTACCTTGGCCCCATCGCTGGTTACCTCAGCACCCCAATGACCTCAGATCTCTGATCTTAGTGTCCTGCCTCTGGTTCCCCTGTAATTTCATGTCCCTGACCCCTCTGACCTCTTGCCTCTAGTTCAGTGACCTCACCTTGGCCCCTCACTAGCTCCTGTTCCCCTCCAGGTTACCGCTGCTTCAAGGCAGTGCTCTTCCTCACTGGGTTGCTGTTTGGTTCCGTGGTCATCTTCCTGTTGTGCTACCGAGAGAGGGTGCTGGAGACGCAGCTGAGTGCCGGGGCGAGCGCGGGCATCGCGCTGGGCATCGGTTTGCTCTGCGGGCTGGTGGCCATGCTGGTGCGCAGCGTGGGCCTCTTCCTGGTGGGGCTACTGCTGGGCCTGCTGCTCGCCGCTGCTGCCCTGCTGGGCTCTGCACACTACTACCAGCCTGCCTCCGTGTGGGGCCCCCTGGGGCTGCTGCTGGGGGGCGGCCTGCTCTGTGCCCTGCTCACGCTGCGCTGGCCCCGGCCACTCACCACCCTGGCCACCGCTGTGACCGGTGCTGCACTCATTGCCACCGCCGCTGACTACTTTGCTGAGCTGCTGCTGCTGGGACGCTATGCGATGGAGCGGCTGCGAGCTGCCCCCGTGCCCCCCCTCTGCTGGCGGAGCTGGGCCCTGTTGGCACTTTGGCCCCTGCTCAGCCTGATGGGCGTTTTGGTGCAGTGGCGGGTGACAGCTGAGGGGGACTCCCACACGGAAGGTGAGATGGGACAAGCCAGGGTGGGCATGAGAGAATTGATGTGGGGAAGGGGCTGAGTGATTGGGTAGCGGGGGAAGAAGCTGTACACGCACCAGCAGTGGGCAGCTTCAATAGGGTTAGAGAGGTGACTCGCTCAGGGTGTGTGGGAAGATAGGGTCTCAGTGGCACCATTCATTCTACAACAATGTAGGGAGCAGCAGCTCTGTGCGGAGCCCATTCCAGATACTGGGGATACAGCAGAGACAAACAGAAAAGGTCTCTACCCTTATAGGGTTACATTTGGGTTGGCAAAGACAGATAATAGACATGCAAAGATAATTTCAGTTATGTGGAGTGATATGAAAGAGAGATGTAGGGTAATATGAAAGACTGACCTACAGAGGCTATTATAGACAGGGTGCTCAAGGAAGGCCATGTGGAAGAGGTGACATTTAAGCGAAGTGCTGAAGGATAAGGGGCCAGCCAGACAAAGAGCTAGGGATGAGGGAGCAGCAAAGGCAGAGGCCTAAGGAGGAATGGGCTTAGCTTGTTGAGGAAATGGGGCTGGAGCGTGGTGGCTGAGGGATGCCCTCTGGGCCATGATGAGAACTCTGGATTTTATTAGAAGGGCAATGAGATGCTGTTAGACATTTAAAGCAGGGAGGATATGATCTAATTTAGCATTTGGAATGCTCGTTTTGGCTGCTGAGTGTAGAGAGCACTGGGGAAGGCAAGCGTAGAAGGGGAACCTGTGAGGAGGCAGCTGTGGTTTCCAGCAGGGAGATGATAAAGGCTGGTCTCGGCAAGTCACCTAGGGCGCAGGGTTGGGAGAAGGATAACAGCTGGGGAGGGGATACTTTGGAAGTCTAGGAAATCTTCTATAAAGACCTTTGGAGGAAAGGAACAATGGAAATCCCATTTGGGAGGTGTGAGACCAAGGAAGAAAAGGGGGAGGTTATAGACAAGGGAAATCTGGAAGCCTGGAGCCCCTAGGTAGGAAAGGAGGAGATGAGGCATGTGGGCCTCTGAGACCCTTCTCTGCCCATCCTGTCACAGTGGTCATCAGCCGGCAGCGACGGCGTGTGCAGTTGATGCGGATTCGGCAGCAGGAAGAGCGCAAGGAGAAGCGACGCAAGAAGAGGCCCCCTCGGGCTCCCTCCAGAGGCTCCCGGGCTCCTCCAAGGCCTAGGCCCCCTGACCCTGCTTATCGGCGCAGGCCAGTGCCCATCAAACGCTTCAATGGAGATGTCCTCTCCCCGGTGAGCACCCTGAGCCCCTCCCCTCCAAATTGGGAGAAGGGAATGTTGTAGAGTCTGTCCAGGTCAGGACTGGGCCTTCCCCAGGGTCTGGTCATTGTCTAGAAGATCTGTTGCTTGTCCACACTTTGTAACCCTTGCATCAGGAGCCTGTTGAACCCAGGTCTGGGATGGGGGAAAGGTGTCTGAGGATTAATTTTAATGAGGGATGGTACAGGGTAGGGTTTCAGGGCTGTGGACTGTGGTGAGGTCCTGGTTCTTCATCTATCTGGGATGGCTCAGGCTTGTGAGGGTGCAGGGAGAGAATGTTCGCCTGAGGTGGCTCTCAGGGCAGGGGTCTACAGCCATACTCACACCTGTATTTACTCTCCTACAGAGCTATATCCAGAGCTTCCGGGATCGGCAGACAGGGAGCTCGCTGAGCTCCTTCATGGCCTCACCCACAGACACGGACTATGAATATGGGTCCCAGGGACCACTGACAGCCTGCTCAGGGCCCCCTGTGCGGGTATAGCAGTATAGATGCTCCTGCCTGCCTGGACTCTGCAGTCAACAGATCTGTCAGCTTGGGGAGGCCTTCTGGGCCACCACTCAGTCTGCCTGTGGGTGTTCCTCCCACACCCTGAAGAAGACTGACCTGGCTTCTAGAAGGGAGGACCTGTCTCAGGCTAAGCCTGGCCTGAGAGAAAACCCCCTCCCAAGCTCCCAAGGGGCTCCTGAGGGATGTGGGGTGTGCTCAGGGTTGTGAGTGTGTCACCTGTGTGTGTGTGTGGAAGGGTGGGCTTAGAAGAGACAATGGGACACTTGCCTTAGATTTCTGATTGGTAGGGCTTCTGCAAGGTTGGCCCCACCTCCTCCCCCACTGCTGGGGTTCCATGGGCCACTCTCCTGCATGTCTAAGTGGAGGAGGTCTGCCTTCTTCCCCCATCGCTCTTCCTCTCAACCAGACTCATCTAAGGCTTTTTGTCCTTGTCCATGGGGCAAACTGCAGCACCCCTCACCCTAGTCCCCTGTCCTCTGCAAAGCCACCAGCCTGAGGGCAGTGGCAGAGGATGGGGTTAGGGGTGCTGTTCTGGGGTGGTTTGGGGAGGGGTGCTGGAGGGAGTGGACTTAAATGCATGGTGCATGTCTGGTGTCTGTCATGCCATCCTGGACACCTCATGCTTCTGTCTCCCCCCCACCCCACCCTGTTTTACATCTTTTATAAATGTGCCAAACTGTGTGGCTTCTGCCAGGAATGGTGGTCTTCAGTGGCTGGCACTTCCATGGGCCAAGTTAGAAGCACTGTCGCTCTTGGTCTCCTGTGTCACTCACTACACAGGGGCTCCAGGCAAGTTCTGCCTTCCTACGTCACACCGAGAGCCAGAAAGGGGCTGCATCACTTTTATTGTCTCCCAACATCTCTGGTTCCCCTGTGCCCCCGCCCCTGCCCAGGATAAAGACATGAGCCTTCCAAGCTGTCCGAGGGCACCCGCCTGGCCTGGTTCGGTCCTCCTAGCTACCTGCAGAGGAATGACTCCGCGTGGGGCTGGGGAGAGAATGGGTACCACCTTCCTCCCCTGGCAGAGCCTGGGTACCCACACAGGAGCAGGGTCCTCACCCTCTGCCCCATCCTTTCTGGAACTTTTTTGGGGTTATTTGGGGAAGTGGGAGAGTTGGTTAGGAGTGGAGCCAGGCACCTGAAGGGAACTCAGAAATTTGAGTGGAAGGTAGGCATCTCCTTTATGGAAGAAGAAAGAAATGAGACTAGCTCTGGAGCCCTCTGCCCAGTCTAAATAATGTTGAACTCACTGAGATGGGCAGAAGCTAGCTGGGCAGAGGGGAGGAGGGGAGTGAGGAATAGTTGGGGAGCACAGATCAGGAGCCAGGTGTTGGGAAGGAGAGGAACTTGGGTACAACTGAGGCATTCAGGAGAGACAAACATGGTCCAGAGGCAGGAGGGAGTGAGGAGAAGTTGGGACAGGAAGGGGTGTAGAAAGGTGGCAACAGCTGCCCTAACCCAAGTGGTTCTTGTTGAGAACACAGCTCCCTCCTCTCCTCAGCCTGGGTGACATCTCCAGCCTCCCTACTCCCTACCTTCAACACATCCCAGAACCAACTCGCTATCCCTTGTCCTGGAAAACCTTCAGGTAGGTGTGTCTCAGCCCACCCACCTGCTCCTAGCGCGACCCTTCCTGCCTGGCCAGCTGGCCTGCCACTCTAACCTCTGCCCAGTAGGCTGCACTCACCCTCTACCAGCAGCCGCGTGTGTGCGCTGTCCTGGCCGGCCTGGCAGCAATAGGTGCCCTGGTCCTCAGGTCGCACGTCATGGATGACCAGGCTGTGGGTGGGGCCATGGCTGCGCAGCTCGTACTTGTCTCCCGGGCACAGCTTGACCCCGTCTCGCGACCAGCACACGTGGCCCCCCGAGCGGGACACGGTCACCTCCAGCACGGCCCGGCGGCCCACTAGGACAGTCTTCTCGCGAGGGGGCCGGCGGCACATCTGCAGAGGCAGTGCTAGGGGTGGAGAACGAGGGCTTAAGTTAACAGGGACACGCAGGGCCCCCAGGAGGTGAAATGCATCTTCCCTGCCCTTGCAGCCTCGACCCCTGGGCTCAGATCTCTATGCCACCAACCAGCCCGTTCCTCCGTACCCCGCAACCCAAAGTCTCCTCCTCCCCATCTCCTCAGGAAATGCACTGCCCTCTGTGACCTGCCCCCAAGAGAGCCCCCTGAGGACGGGAGGTGGGGGAGGCAGCGTTCCTAGGACCAAGCTGCCATCCTGCCAGTCCCAGGGAAGGTGATGCCCACTCCTGGGGGTCCCCCCACCCCGCAGTTGCTCACCCTCCACCTCCAGCTCAGCCACGGACTGGGCGGGTCCCGCCTGGAAGTGGACCTCCCCGGCTTCCTCCGTGCGCAGCTCGCTCAGCACCAGAATATGTTTCTTCCCTGAGATGGGGGCGGGAGGGGCAGGTGCTCTAGCGAGGCCAGAGCTTCCTCTGGGGAGGGTTCGGGGATGTGGGTAGGGCCGGAGTAGATGCCTGGGTCGGTTCGGACCCGATCAATGCGCTGGGGTGGGCGGAACTGGGACGCGAAGGCGGAAGAGGGGCGAACCAGGACCGAGGGCTCAGCCCTGGGGGCCGCGGAAAAACAGAGAGGAGGCTCGCTGGGCCGCGGGGCGGGGCCGAGTCTAGGAGGGGGCGGGGCCTATCCGAGTGGGCGTGGCCTCTGTGAGCCGGGGGCGGGGCGGCCAGGAGCGGAGCAGACGGAGCCTGCCAGACCTTCCTGACGGATGCGGACGCGGCCTCCGGGTCTCAGGGGGCGGCCTCCGAGCTTCCAGCTCCCGGGGAGGTCGACCTCGGACACGGTGCACTCGAACGTGGCGCCGTCGCCTTCGCGGGCGCGCACCGACCGCAGCTCGGAGAGCACCGACACCTCGCGCGCTGGGGAGGGGCGGGGCGTGAGGGGGCGGGGCGCAGGCGGCGGGCCACGCCCCGCCCCCGTCCCGGGCGTGAGGGGCGGGGCGCAGACGGCAGGCCCCGCCCCGCCCCCGTCCCGGGCGTGAGGGGCGGGGCGCAGACGGCAGGCCCCGCCCCACGCCCCGCCCCCTCCCCAGACGTTCCGGAGTCGGTGGGCGGGGAAGGCGGGGCCGCAGTCCCGGAGCGCGCATCAGCGCCCCCTCTCCCCCCGCACCCCGCAGCGCTGCCCGGTACCCACCGCGCACGGCCAGGCGCACGGGTCCCGCACGGGCGCTCCCCGCCGCGCAGCTGTAGCTCCCGGCGTCCGAGGGGCCGCAGCTCCGCAGCTGCAGAAGGCGCCGCGCGCCGAGGGCCCGGAGGCTGAGCCGAGGGCTGGGGACGAGCCGGCGCCCGTCCTAAGGGGCGGGGCAGGCAGAGAGTTGGGGTGAACTCGGCTGGGCACCGGCGACCGCAGCCCATGGCGGCGGCGGCGGCGCCCCCTGTTGACGTCCAGCGATTTGTAGGCGCGGTGATGCTAATCTGGGTCCCCCGGCGGGGGTCGGGCCGTCCTGCGCCTGCGGGCGGTGGCCGGAGCCTCGCTGGGAAGATGTCGCCCTTTAGGGACGTTAAGGCTAAGAAGAGGCGCCACAGGCGTGGGAAGCTCGGATTCAGGTACCCATAGCACTGGCCATGAGCTTGGATTCTGGAATTAGGCAAACCTGGATGCAAATGTGGACCCCACCCCTTTTGTCTGCCCCTGGCCAATTCTCACCCCATAGAGCCTCAGTCTCCTCATAGCTAACACGGAGATAACAAGATTTGCCTCAAAGGGTTGCTTAACGATTAAAGGATTAAATGTAAATCTGAGTCCGGTGCCAGGAACATCTGCTCAGTGAGCATTAGTTGTTTTGTTATTATTATTAGCATTATTATTATTATGGTGCCAAGGTGGTCTGGGATGGGGCTAGGCTCTGACCTTCTCCCAGGTGACATCAGCCAAGGCCTGGGAGAGCTCGCACTCGAAGGTAGCTGTGTCGCCCTCTGTCACCTCAAGGTCCTGTGGCCCTTGCACAATGGTCACTGGGGCCTCTGGGAGTGGGAAAAGGACAGTGCAGAGAGAACAGGGCTAAGGGCAGGATGGGGACCCAGCTCTCAGGGACAGGAAGAACACACATGGGAACAAGGCATCAGTGGTAGACACGTTCTGCCAAGGTGATTAGTGGAAGCCACTAATGAGTGGGGGATGCGCTGGGACAAGTGGTCAATGGGGCATGCCGGCCCGTGGGATTACAAGGGTCAATGGGGCAGGAGTAGCCAGCTGGCAGTAACCCTTTAAGGTGGTCAGTGGGGGACATGCTGGTGCTGGAAGGGCATGGTGGGGAACTAGAGCAGAGATGCCACTGGAGTCACCCGCAGACAGGCATGGCCAGTGGATGCTACACTTGGCTGGAATGAACAAGAGACACTGGACGGTGGGGAACACAGTGGATTCAGAGGAGCAATGGGGGGAGGGCTCTAAGCAGGTGTTGTCAGTGGGGAATACACTGTTAGAAGCAAAAATGGGGGACACTGAAACAAAGTTGCTAGTGGAGTTACCCTTAGGCACAGACAGTGGGTCACTGGGATGTGGATGGTCAGAAGGGCACACTCGGGCAGGCAGAGAAGGACACAGCAGGCAGGCATGGTCAGTGAGTCCACACTTAGATGGTCAGGCAGGCAGACAACGGGGACCACACTGGCATAGGCATGTTCACAGTGTCACAGTCAGTGGTTCAGTAGGGACTGGAGGGTCAGGGGAGCCACACTCAGGTAGGGAAGTCACTGGGGCCACGCATGGCCAAACATTCGGGGAACTCGCATCCTGGCAGAAAGGTCAGTGAGGGGCACACTGGGACAGGCACGGTCAGTGGGGGCCACACAGGTAGTGAGATCAGCAGAGTCACACCCAGGCTGGTCAGCAGGTAGGCAGCGGTCCCAGAGGCCGCACCTCTCACGGTGAGTCTGGCTGCACAGCGCAGGTTGTCCGTAGTGAAGGAGATGCAGCCTGAGTCAGCCAGGCCCAAGCCACTGAGTACCAGGTGGTGAGTGTGGCCCTCTGCTTGAATGTGGCACTGGGGCCCTGGGTGCAGCCGGACTCCACCCCGGGCCCATTCTCCAGTCACGCCGTCCTGGGACAGCTCCAGTTGGAAGGTGGCACTGCCCCCCTCGATGATGGTCACATCCTTCAGAGGCTGCAGCACCCTTAGCTGCCTTGCTGGAGCGGGGAGATGGGGAGAGAAGAAGGATGAGGCTTCAGCTCTGAGCACAGGTTTAGGTGGGCACATGCATCTCTTGGCCCTACCTGCACCACCCCTAACAACCGACCTCTTAAGGACCTATTAAACAAAACTCAGAACCAGGGTGCAGGAAGAAGGGAGCACAGCTCACCAGATTTGAGAAGACAGAAGTGGTTATTGGGGTTAGAAGAGGGGACACACGAAAGAGTGAGGTGTGGTTAGAGAACTGAGGGGTCTGGATGAGGGATGCTGTGACACTGGAAGGAACACAGGATTTGGCGTCAGACATACCAGCATTGGACCCTAGCTCTGCCATATAGTTCGTGAGCTGTGTGACTTTTCGCAAACTGCTTGCCCTCTCTGGGCTTTAGTTTCCCCAATTGTACAAGGTGAATAGCATTGAGACACACGGGGTTATTATGATTAGATGAATGAAATAAATTAGAAGAGACTGTGTAATACCAACAGAAACCATTTCCCCAGCTCTGTGTGGGCATTTTTCCTGTTATCTTAATGTTCCCAAAGATGCTTGAAGTAAGGATCAGTCCCATTTTTAAAAAGATTTGGCTCAGAGAGATTAAATAATTTGCATGAGGTCACAGAGTTAATGGAGGGCTCCAGCGTGGGGGTGGGAGTGCTATTTGCAGCCATCTCTGCTTCTGAAATGGGCCCGTGTATCCTGGGGCGAGTGACTAAAGGATGAACACTGCAAGTCTTTCTGGAGCATAATACTTATGTTTGTAGCAAAGCCACTTGGATGTAGGGAATGGAATGCAAAATCCACATGGACTTCTGAGTGAACAGAAAACATTAGACAGAGAAAAGTTCTGCTTTGGGCAAGCTGCTTCAGGTCACACTCCTGGAGGTCATCTAGGACTGACTTGCCTCACCAGTGAAAGGCACTTTGGTGGGTGTCTGAGGGGCCCTGGGCCAGCCCAGAAAGGCTGTGCCGTTGGGGCAGGCGACATGTTAGGAGAGGATGGGGTACTCACGCCTTACACTGAGCCTGGCCAAGGTTCGATCGTGGTGGCTCTCGCAGCCGTAGGTGCCCTGGTCAGCCAGTACGACGCCGTGGATGAAGAGACGGTAGACGTGGCCATCCTGGGCCATGGACAGGCGAGAGTCGTGGGGTAGGGGCTCCCCACCTCGCACCCAGCGCACGGCCCCTGCCGCACCCACTCGGCCTGTCTCCACTTCGAGGCACACATCCTGGCCTTCCTCCACCCGCATATCCTGCAGCCGCCGAAGGAACAGCAACTCCATTTCTGGGGAGGAAGGGAGATGGTTGTCATGGAGCCTGGATGCTGACCCCCTGCTCCTTCTTGCAGGCCTGTCCCTGGACACAAGGGCAAGGCCGCTAGCACTGGGCCTGGGAGAATAGATACAGGGAACAAGACCATTTCTTCCCCATCAGGACCAAACCTCGAACGTGGAGCCGGGCACTTGTGGCTGTGGCCCCTGCTCGGACGGTCACGGTTCCTGCGTCCTCGAGCTGGCACCCTCGTATAGTCAACGTTTGGCTGGAACCATTCTGGGCCATTTCTAGCTGGGGCCCTGGAGTGACAATGGCCCCATTGTGCAGCCAGGTGACATCGGCGTCTGGCGGGGAGACTTCACACCGGAATGTGGCATCGTCGCCCTCATGGACAGTTAGTGGCGTCAGCTCTGAGACCAGCTTCACCAGTGGTGGTTCTGGTGGGAGGCGGTCAGGCAGTGAGGTCGGCCGGGTCTTTCCCCATCCCTCCCGTTCATCCCCTCAGAGGGTACAGGCCCTCACCCAGTTATTTAACAGACCATTTTTGAGGCCTACTGTATGTCAGCCACGGGGGTGTCCCAAAGGGTTAGATGCTAACTCCCTGCCACTCTCGGCCAGCTTCTCTAAATCCTGGCCTGGCACCCCACCTCTCTGACTCCCAAATAATAGCAAGTCATTTATTATGGACGCTCTTTATCTCATTTAACTGTCACGATAGCCCTATAAGATAAGCACTAGCCCCACACTTCAGAGTTGGGGCTCAGAGAGGTTTAGCTACTACTTGCCAGGGTCACACAACTATTGGGAAGCAGAATCCAGATTAGAACCTGGGTGGGTCTCTCCGGAGGCCCTGCTTTTAACCACTGTGCTATGCCTCCTCTTATTCGAGGGTTCCAGGACAAGGGGGACCTGAGGCCCTATCCAAGGAACAGTTGTGCATGAATTGGTTGAAGCCAGAGGCAGCCAGATGGGGTGTGGAATTAGGAGGCTCCAGAATGGTGTGGGGGCTATGGACCTTGGGGGACCAGGGGCCACAGGGTCTGAGGGGTACACTGTTACCTTCCACACTGACGAGGAAGATGCGGCTGTCCTGGGGTGCATCGCACAGGTACTCCCCAGCGTCCCTGCTCCGTGCCCCCCGCACCCGCAGCACCTGCCTTGCCTCATCCTGCTCCAGCTGTACCCGCCCCTGGCTCACCAGTCGCTCCCCATCCTTGTACCAGCGCACAGTGGCCCCCGGCCCGGAGAGGTGCACCACCAGCTCTAGGTCCCCACCGGGGGTGCTGCACACCCTCGTCTGGGCCACCTCGGGGGCCACCACCCGCACGGGGGACTCTGTGAGGGCAGAGCTGGGGGTCACTGGGAGGAAGCGGCTCGAGGGCTATAAGGAGGGCAGTGGGAGGCAAGACAGGGAAAGGTATTGCAAGAGGTGGGACAAGGAGCGGACAGGCATGCTTGAGAAGCAGGGAAACTCATGGGTTTGGGGTGCAACGCTCAGGCTTCCTGCCCAGGCTGTACTCACCAGACACTTGGACAGTGAAGCTGAAGCTGGGGGCTCCCGGGGCCTCCCCGCACTGACAGGTGTAGAGGCCTGCATGGGCTGGCTCTGCAGCCTGGATGCAGAGAATGCGGCGGGGGCCCTCTGCACGCAGCTCCAAGCCCTCGCCCTCCTGCACCGGCCTCCCATTGTGGCTCCAGAGGACGGGGGCACTGGCCCGTGACAGTTCACAGCTCAGCACCACTAGCTCCCCAGGGGCCACACAGAGTGGGCCGGGGGCTGCCTCTGGGGCAAGGAACTGGACTGGGGGCTCTGGACAGAGAGAGGAGAAGATCAGCTCAGGCTTGCTCCCACCTCCCCCACCCAGGCTTGCCAGGAGCACCCACCAGTCAGGCTGACGTTGAAGGTGACAGCTTCATCACGGGTCTCACACACATATTCCCCAGCATCCTCGGGCTGCGCATGCGGCAAGGTCAGGGTGCGAATGGGCCCCTCGGCACCCAGCCGCAGGGCATCTGATGCTTCTACCTCCAGCCCATCTTTGTACCAGCGTACCCGCGACCCAGCAGGGGCCACCTCGCAGCGCAGCTCCACTCGCCCTGGGGCCCCAAACTGCAGGTCCAGGGAGCGGGCTGCTGGGCGCACGATCCTCTCTGGTGGGGCTGGTGGGTGGACAGAGAGAGGGGCATGTAGGCTCAGTCTCACCTGCTGGCTTCTCAGCCCTTTCCCTTCACAGCACAGCTCTTGAAAGAGGTGCCAGCTACAATTCCTGGGCACTTACTGTGTGCCAGGCCCTGTGCTAAGCACATTGTGGCTCCTTTCTCCCCCCTCCTGACACTCCCTAGAGGGATACCGCCGCTGGCTTCACTTTACGGATGATGACCTGAGGCGTCTTTAGAGGGAAGTGACTTGTTCAAGGTCACATGGACAAAAAGAGGTAGCCCAGATCCGTCTGACCCAATGCACCCCCTCCTACTCTGCCCCCCACTTCCTACCCCCGTCCCAGCTTTGCCTCTGATGCACTTATACCACCTGATAAAGCATCTGTTTTACTTATTCGTTACCTGTCCACCCTCATTAGAATGCAAGCTCCGTGAAGACGGGAGGTTTCCTCTGACTGGTTTGCTACTGTCCCTGTCAGCATCAGGAACAGTGCTGAGCACATAGTAGTTGCTCAACCAGTATTTGTTGAATAAATGAATGAACGAGTACTGCTAATTGCTGGACTCTCTCCACCAGGCCCCTGGTCACTGTCCTGACCCGATTTGCTCTCTGATGGCTGAGAATAAGGAGGCTGGGGGAGGAGAGGAGGCTAGAGAAGGGGAAGGCTGTGTGGGCCAGGAGGGGGCCCCTAAGACACAGGAAATGGGAAGTTTGGATACCTGTCCCTCAACTTTCTGCCTCTTTAGCTTTCCAGAGTGCTGCAGAGACTGCCCACCTGTGACAGTGACAGTGAAGAAGGCTGAGTCATCTCCGGCATCGCACACGAACTCGCCCCCATCCTCGGGCTGGGCCGCAGGCAGCACCAAGCGGCGGCGGGGCCCGTCACTCTCCAGCACCAGAGCCTCGCTCTCCTCCACCTCCAGCCCATCCTTGTACCAGCGCACTGGGGCATCCTCCCTCGACAGCTCACACATCAGCACCACACACTGAAAGCTCACGGCGATCAAGGTCACCTCATCCCGGGGGGATATGATGCGCACCGGGGGCTCTGCAGAGTGGGGGCAACCACAGCTGTCACAAACTTACCATCAGCCTCCCTGCAGCCATCTGGCAGCATGAAATCCCTGTCACCCACAATAATAAGAGTAATGAGGATAACAACAAGGACTCATAGGTCTACAATCTGTTCTCTGAAATCCCTGCAGCCAGCGGTGTGACAAAATCCAGAATGCTTCAGATTCCAGAGATGGTGCATTTATCACACGTCACATACCCAGCTCCCGGGCCCCCACTAGGGCAACCCCCATAATCAATCACAGGAACAATTCCTTAGTGTAACATAGAGATGTATTCAATCTAAGCAGGATAGTTAAAGAGTACCAACAGATTTACAGCAGTTAAGCTCAGGTTTACTAAAATGACTTCGAATATCAGAGATTTTTGGATTTTAGAATTGCGGATGAGGGACCGTGGATTTGTAATAGCAAATGCTTATATACCACTTCCCCAAATTCCAGGAACAGGCCTAAGCACTTAACACATTTAAGCCTCCGAGAAGGTAGGTATTGTTTTATCCACGTGTTCCAGGTGAGGAAACCGAGGCACAGAGCGATTAAGCAACTTTCTTAAGGTCACAGTCGGCTACACCTACTCCACAGCAGGAGGACAAGCTACCCCCAAGGGTTAAAGGGAGGCTCAGACTGCAAGCAGCCGTAGGGATCCGAGCCAAGGCTTGCAGGAACTCAGTAATGATTTTTGCATCTGTGCGTGAGAGTTGCCAGCACCTGTCTGAGAGTTCCCCAGGGACACTAAACGCTGGCTGATTCCGGGAGTTTGTCTCCAACTGCTCGGAAGTGGTGACTCCTCCACCGAGAGAAAACTGTCGATGCCAGAGAAGACGGTGCGCTGAGCCAGAGCCTGCCCACACGGCACCCTGGGGCCTGCTAGAACCTTGTCTCCGGGACCCTGTAGGGCTCCGTTAGCCTTCGGCCCCCTGGTGGCCGGGCCGGGGAACTGCTTCCCCACCTCACTTTCTGCCGAGGCCTCAGCTTGGGCCCACTTGCCGCCAGTCCCCTCTGCCTCTGCAATCCACCTCCCCGCCCCGGCTTGTTCTGAGAGTCTAGAGGATGCAGGCTGATTCTCTAGGGCCCAGAACGCTAGTCGATTGCAGAGTGTGGCTGTCTGAGGGGTGAGGCAGGGCACGGGGGCAGTGGGGTGAGGACAGGGTGGAGTGATGCAGCTGGGGTGTCTGCACAGCTCTGAGACCTCAGCCTGTCATTAGGTTTGATTCTCCCCGATCTATAGCCAAGGTGGTGGTGTGTGAACTTCCTTTGTGAAGAATCTGGTGTTTTGTGAGGTCAAATGTGGGCTGGTGTGTGAACACCTGCAGCCATTATTTCTGGCCAGGGCTTGGGGTGTGAGAGCCTGAAGGGACTCACTACAGGACAAAATATGTGCGAAAAGGCCTCTTTGACTTTGTGGGCTTCTGTGTGCCAGGTTGTAGGGGGAGAGGGACCCTAAGCAGCTCAGCCTAAGCCAAGGCATTATTCCTAGGGCAGGGAAGGGGAGGGGACAAGACTATGCCGGCAACAAGGTGGTTGCTCCAATGCAGACAGTGGGGTTCTTCTGTGCCACCCAAAACTTCTTAGGCCCTATGACACCCTGAAACCTCCACCCCCGACCTGCACACTGGGAATAGTACTGTGGACTACAGTCCCCAAACTTCCAGCACTGAATGACCATCACTTCCATAGACATCCTGTGTTTTCCCACTTTGAACATTCTCCCCCAACCTCAGTCTAAACCCTGACCCCAGCTCAGCTAACAGCTTCTGCTCCAAGTATCTGTTTTGAAGGTACTTCCTGCCTGCCAGCCAGCTTAGCAGCCCCCCAGCCTTGGGCTCCCACTGTACTCTATCACGACACCTAACAGCCCACACTCTTAAGACCCTGTACAGCAGGGGATCCCAATCCCAGGGCCACAGACAGGTACCGGTCCATGTCCTGTTAGGGACCTGGCTGCACAGCAAGAGGTGATCGGCAGGCTAGTGAACGAAGCTTCATCTGTATTTGCAGCCGCTCCCAGCACCAGTATCACCACCTCGGCTCCACCTCAGATCATCAGGTCTTAGATTCTCATAGGAGCACCAGTCCCTGGTGCCAAAAAGGTCGGGGACCACTGCTCTACAGTGTCCGGTCTTCCTGCCAGGCTGTGAGCTCCAGGAGGGAGGCAGGTATGCCTGTCTGCATCCAGAGCCCAGCACAGGGTGGCATGGTAACTTCCTCCGAGGTCCTCCCTGACTCTCCTGCCTTGTTCTCCTGAGCCCTCTTGCTCTTGTCCCTCATAGTACTTGTCATGAAGTGTCACTGTACATTTATTTGCATATTTATTGATTTAACATTAAGGGGGCAAACTCAAATGCCCACAGGGGCTGGGTAGGTAAGGTCAGTGGCTGAAGAGGTCTGGGGAGAAGCAGAAAGGAAGGGTGGGAAGGGTGGGACAGGAATGTGGGCCCTGTATTATGGGGTCAGCTGCTACTCAGCGCCAGCTGTTCGTCGCCATGGGGGGAAGCGAGACCAGAGCCGCCGGGTCTTCGGCTTTTTCAAGAGGACGCATAACTCCGGATTGTTATTTAAACTGTCCTGATTTTGGTAAGACTCTGCAGGCCAAACAAAACACGTCTGTGGGTTGCATGGGGCCCTGGGGACTGCCCATCTGTGAGCCCTGGTTAACAGCGGCTGCCCCAGCTAGACTGGCAGCTCTCTGAGATCAGGGGCCAGGTCTGCAGTGCACACCCATTACCCTCCTGGCACATGAGTGCGCTCAGTAAATGAGCTGGTGGAGCATATAAAGCTATTCTTGGTCTTGGGTGCCGGGGAGGAGCCTGCTCACTTGATAGGGGCCCTAAGCTCTTCTGGGCAGAGAGCCCTGGCACATGCACCCTTAGCCCCACCTCCCTCCTCCCCAGTGTGCTAGCTAGGGGCTATGTGGCCATCTCCTCCGAGGACTGTTCTCTGGTGCCCCCAGGCAGCTCGGGTAGGCCCACACCTGTGACAGTGACGGTGAAGGAGGCTGACTCGTCATCGATTTCACACAAGTACTCGCCGGAGTCCTCGAGCTGGATGGCGGGCAGCACCAGGCGGCGGACGGTGTCTTCCTTCTGCAGGAGCAGGGACGGACTCTCGGCCACCTCTTCACCGTCCTTTGTCCAGCGCACCTCGGCCCAGGGCCGGCATAGCTCGCAGGTCAGCACCACGCGCTCTAGGCGCATGGCTGCTACGTCGACCTTGCCACTGGGGTACACGATCCACGAGGAGACATCTGCAGGACAGGGACGGCGTGGCCAGGCATCAGGGGCTGACACCGATGCGCCCTGCTGCTCTGCCTGATCCACACCTGCCCTACTCCTGGAAAATGTGCCACATATTGAATCAGAGGGCCCTCCCTTGGATTGTGGCTCATAACTGCTCAGTCAGTCATGGCTGGAGACAAAACCCATCACCAAAGCACATCGGGGGCATGGTGGCATGGTGGGGGCCACGGTGTCAGCCTCAGCTGCAGAACATTCCACATTCTCTAGGCTGGGGCAGGGACAGTATGAAGGGTGAAACTGAGGAGAGCAGGGTTGGGTACCCAGATGGAGCTGGGTCTCCCGCAGGCCTCAGATCTTCTGACCCCTCCAGTGTCCACCTGCTTCAGACCCTGCCCTATGGTAGCACTGCCTCCCCTCAAGCTCCCCTTGGCAGGGGTCTCCAGGAGAATGAAGGCAGGGCTTCCCTGTGACCTGTGTGGCTATGACCAGTGCTTTATTGACAATGTTTTTCCTGCAGGACTGAGCCTCAGTGTGCAGACCATGGGTTGGGGAGAAAGGGGGGCATGTGATCAGTTGGAGGAGGAAGGCAGGGGCTGTAAATAGTGGCCCAGAAGTTAGAGTGTGACAGCTTCCCAAACAGGGGCAGGAGGTACCTTCTCCTGTCCCACGGGCCTGAGTGGACCCCCACCTGTGATGGTGACGGTGAAGTAGGCACGCTCGTCTCCAGCGACACACTGAAACTCGCCCCCATGGGGGGGCTGGGCAGCAGGCAGCACCAGGCGGTGATGGGGTCCTTTGTTCTCCAGCACCACGAAGTCACTCGCCTCCACCTCCTGTCCATCCTTGTACCAGTGCACAGGGGCATCCTCTCGGTCCACCTCACAGGTCAGCGTGACACGCTCGGAGGTTATGGCGTGCACGAACACATGCTCCTGGGGATTCAGGATGTGCACTGGGGGGTCTGAGGAGGAGCAAAGAAAGGGTCACATAGATACTTCCCCCAGACAGGAGACATACATCCACTCTGGCTACTTGCCCAAGACATAGTCTACTCTCTAGATAGAGGACACTGGGAAGGTTAAGGCCATGTTGAGCAGGGGGCTCTGGGGTAATGGCATGGGATACTGTGGGTGTGGCAGGTGGGGCATGCCAGGAGATCATGCGGCTCTGGAGTGTTTGGTAAGTCCCCAGAGTACCAGAGGTCACTAGGTCGGGACATGGATGGAAGGAGACACAGAGAGCCTTCATCTAGGCAGAGAGAAGGTCAACTATCACAGGCCACATCAAGACCAGGCTTGCTGCTTTTACAAGGAAGCCTCTTGGGCACTGGTCCCAGGTGGAGAAAAAGGTGGGAATGACTTAGGGGTGCCACAGTGGGAAAGTTGCTTCCTACAGGCAGTGAGTTTCCTGTCACAGGGTGCATCCAGGCAGGGGCTAGAGAACATTCTGGCAATGGCGTTGAAACAGGATTTCCACTGAAAGTGAGATGAGCTGGGTCAGTGATCCCCAAGCCCTGCCCTGTGGATCGACTCTGGTGGTCTGGGGGACCTGGGCACATGCACTTATAACAAGTTCCCTCGGGAGTTCCGAAGCAGCCAGAACAAAGACTGGCTTCTGAGAACCACTGGACCACTGCATGTAATGCTTCCCTTTGACTCTGGCCGCCTGGGGCAGTGGGATAAGCAGAGTCCTGGGTGTGAACCCAGCTAGGGTGTTTGCTGACTGTGTGACATGGGCAAGTTACATAACCTCTCTGAGCCTCGGTTTCTTAATTTGTGAACTGAAGATATACTGCCCTTCATCTGGTTGTGAAGACTAAATCAAAGTGTGTACCTGAAGCATCTGGCACAGTACTCAGTGAGTAGATGTCCAATACATGTTAGTTAGCTCCCCCTCCTTCCCTTAGCTGAATCTAGCAGAGTATGCAGTGGGCCGGTGTCTGAAGGTGTTGCTGCATGCGAGGGTTAAGAAGCCAGTGCAGAGTGATCTGAAAACACGTTCCCTGGCCCACCAGGATCTTCCTGGAAGAGACCACTCTCAAGCAAGCAGACCAGGAGGCAGGACTTGCATGGCCCCCAGAGTCAGCCTTCACTGGAGAAGCCTAGGTTGCCATGGTTCCTGACCTTGGATGGTGACACTGAAGAAGGCTGAAACCCCTTCTGTCCTGCACTCAAACTCGCCACTGTCTCGGACTTCAGCCGCAGGCAGGATCAGGCGGTGTTTGCGCCCATCCATCTTCACCACCAGCGACTCAGTCTCGTCCACCTTCTGCCCATCTTTGTACCAGCTTGCTGGGAAGTCCACCCTGGAGAGCTCACACGTCAGCACCACCTGCTCCGAGGTCGTGAAGGTCAACGACACCTTGTCCTGAGGGCTCAGGATGTGTACTGGGCTCTCTGTGTGGGGAGAAGTGTGGTCACACGCAGTAGGCAGGGTGCTCTGCCTAGAAGAAGCACCCCTCTCCCCCTGGTGAATGTGCTTGCTCAGTGCAGCGGGGTGGGAACATCAGTCCAGACAACTGCTGTCCACGCATTTGTTGGAGGTTTTTCGTTTGTTAGTTTTTTGAGTTTTAAAAAATTGGTTTGGGCTTGCACGCCAGCTCCTAAGAGCAGTGGTTTCCGTGTGCATAAGAATTCCTAGGGAGCCTGCTAAAAATGCAGATCCTCGCCAGCCCCTCCCCAGCTGTATAAGGGCCTGGGAATCCGCATTATGACCCAGCCCTGCAGGTGACTCTGACGTCAGTGATTCAGGTTGCATTTTGAAAACACTGCTCTGGCTGCCGATTGTGTCTTACTTTGCCCTCTTCCTGTGATGCTGTCACCTGACTGCCTCAAGACCCTGTACTTGGGCACCGAGGAATTCCTTGACTGGCCTAATAATCTCCAGTGGTTAGGAGATGGCAAATCCCAGCATGCTCCCTAAACTTTCAGACCTCCACCAAGAACTGTCCTTTTCAGGCACCCTGCCTTTCCCTGTCTCCACAGGTGACAGAGTGTGATTCTGGAGCCAAACTGCCTGAGTTCATACTCCAGTACCACCACTCATTAGCTCTGTGACTCTCTTTGGACAGGTTACTTAGTCTTCATGCCTCAGTTTCCTCATCTGTAAAATAGGATGACACAGGACCTACCATATAGGGCTATGGAGAACATTGTGCTAATTAATATATGTAAAGTGATTAGAACTGTGCCTAGCACACAGGAAATAACTATGACAATGTTAGTGATTATATAACAGGGCAGGAAGCTAGGGACCTAGGGGCCAGGGTCTGCGTCTCTAAAATGACAAATGCAACAGAATTCCATAAACCACAAAGCGCTCCAGAGAATTTGGATACGATGCTGACAAATTAACAAAGAGCCTCATGTATGATGCATGTGGGGTGAAACTGGCCTTCTGGGCCACTGAATCCTCTGTTTGAGCCCGACATAAATGTTCTTTACTCTCTTGGACCAGATGTGAGAAGTGGGAACAGCATCTGCTTCATTCTTCCAACAGGATTTGTGTCTTGGCCCTGTGTGCCCACCCTGATCCCACTTGGCACCAACCTTGGATGGTGAGGGCTGCTGAGTCCTGCACACCTGGGCAGCTAAAACCGACCAGGGCCCCGCTGTCCTGGTGCTTGACACCTTGAAGGATGAGTCTGTGCTGTAGGCCCTCGTGCTCCACACGGTACCGCAGGGCCCCAGGCTCCACCTGGCCTTCTGGCTCAGTACTCTTGAGCTCCTCCCCATTAAGGAACCAGGTGCCCTGGATGATGGTGGACAGATCGAGGGAGAAGACGGCATCTTCCCCGTCATATACCTGCACATCCTCCAGACCTGCCACCAGGCGAGCTGTGGGCACTGAGATGGGGACAGAGTGCAACCATCAGAACCACAGTGGTGGCGGAGGGCAGAGGCTCACCAGTGGAAGGCATTTAAGAGGACAGAGACCAAGGGCTGCAAAAGGGAGGAAGGGGTGTGACTTGGGATAGAGCCACCGACAGGCCGGGTCTGGCGGGACCAACTCACCAAGGTGAGCAGACCCATGGAACACAACGTGGGGACTGCGGCCGTGTTCGCTGACCGTGCAGATGCGGAATCGGTAGTTGCCCTCGGAGGGCACACAGTCTCCTGGCACTTCCACGGCTCCAGCTTTCTCAATGCTAAAGCACTGGATCCAGTCTTCTGAGCCCACTTCCTGCCGCTCTAGCCGATAGATAAAGGGGGTCTCAGGAGTTGGCTCAGGAGGCTTCCAGGTCAGCAGGACCGTGTTCTTGTGGCCCTTGAACATCTCAGCCAATACTGGGGGTCCCGGGGGATTGTGCTTGACACCTGAGGCAATACCAGAGTTTGCATTCGAGCCCTGCTCCAGCCTCCCATCACCCTCTGGCCTTAAGTCCACTTTGCCTACCCACACTCAGGCATCTGGTCACCCTCCTGCCCTGGCCCTCCTGTCCAGCCCTAGAGGAGTCTGCCCAAGGGCTCTCTTGCCCTCACATTTGACCCTGAGAAGAGTGGTGGTATGGGAGCTTCCCAGGCTAAAGGTGACCTCGCCAGCATCTTCTCGGGTGACACCCGGAAGGACTAGGGCATGCATGTGGCCGGAGCTGCTCTGGCACGTGGTTGGCAGGTCCTCCCCATCACGGCTCCAGCGCCCCTCGACTCCAGCCTCTTGTGTCTCTACCAGCAGCACTGCGTTCTCGCCCTCCAGGACATCCAGCTTCCGCGGCAGCCGCTTCACGATGGGCCCTGAGATGCGAACGGGAGTCCATCAGCCTGGGGTCAGGGCACCTGCCTGCCTCAGCCTTGGCATCCTCCCACTGGCCAGCTGACCTTTGACTGTCACGTTGGCCACAGTGCGCACCCGGCCCCGCATCTCGCACAGGTAGACACCATCGTCATCCGCCTTCAGCCTGTGGATGATGAGGCGCCTGATGGTGCCCTCCTCGATCTGTTCATACTTTCGGCAGGGCAGCAGCCGTTGGTCCTCCCGGAACCAGGCCGTAGGGATGCGGGAGTTGGGTACTTTGCACTCCAGCACGGCAATCCCATGCTCCCGGCCCTCCACGTCCTGCAGGGGCCTTGAGAAGCGGAGACGGGGCTCTGTGGAAAGGGGAAAGATCAGAGAAGGCTCTGGAGAGGGTCAGACCTGGAGACAGACTTCTGGCATTGTCAACTGCCTAAATCCTGATTAGCTGTTTGCTTTTCTCCTGGAGCCAATATTCACTGTGGAATCGGAAAAACCTCCAGAAGGGAAGCCAGATGGCCTAAATTCTCATCTGACCTTGACACTCACTGGCCACATCACCTTGAGCAAGGCCATTTTAGTGATTCTGGGCCTCAGTTTCCTTATCTGTAAAGTGGGGAAAAGGATAGAAGGGCTTGGACCGCATCAATGATTTTTTCAAACCATTCCGTGGGACCCCTCAGAAGCACTGCAGAGATTCTGCAAGAGTCTGAGTTGAATTTCCTTTTGAAAGAATATTAGCATTTTCAAAACTGCAATGCACAAAGAGAAAGCATGGTGCAGGAAATGACCCGTGGGTTCACCTGCGCTTCTGGAAAATGGCATTTGTCTTGTAGGTCTGGGAAGGTCTGCCTTCCCACAGGGCACTTTCCTCCTGCTGGAGTTAGAGTGCTGTCTGCCTGGCCAGAGAATGCATATCACCATTCCCGCGAGGCCACCACTGTGAGGCACAGGTGCCACATGCTTGAATGTGTGCCAGGCCA
Organism: Cynopterus sphinx; assembly: GCA_030015415.1. NCBI lineage: Eukaryota > Metazoa > Chordata > Mammalia > Chiroptera > Pteropodidae > Cynopterus > Cynopterus sphinx. The sequence goes on from CM057379.1 coordinate 194,763,898, forward strand.
GGCTCAGGAGATTTGCCAACTTTTTTGCCTCTGAGGGAAAAAGCTGGGCAACAACTAGTAAAGACATAACCCAGTGAGCTGTGATGAATTCCTATTAGGAAGAGCTTTAACTTTCAGTGTGAGTTTGGGGTGCTTTCCCCTTGTACTCTGTTTATGAGCATTTATCAGATATTGCTGGTGACTCAACTTTGAACTATAAATTTTCTCTCCTTCGTCTTTCTCTTCTTGCAAACCTGGGAAGCAGCAGTCTAACGAAAGAACAGTCAAAAATCGCAGGGGAGTTTTATGACTCAAGCTCACCTTCGGTGTGAATTAAGAGTTTCTCAGTGTGACGCCTGCCTAGGCCTATCCCACAGACCCGTTGAGGAACTCACTTCCACTTACAATGTGTGTATTCCATAAAACTCCCTTGTTCTCATTGACTGGCTTTATAAATCCGGACTTAGGAATTTACAGCCATCAGATGCTGCTTTTCTCTTTCTTCTATATTGGGAGGCCCGGATCGCGTTTCCATTGCGGGGAGGGGAAGTAAAATGACAAAGGTTGAAAACCACTGGACGAGGAGAAGAATTCTAGGCCCCTCTCTGTTGGTCCATCAAGCACTCCTTAAAGCCGTTCATCCGAGGGAGGTTTTCCCACCATCTGATTCACTCAGAATCACTCGCGGAGTTTTCTAAGAAGTTCCTGGCTATCCCGGAGACCTCCTAAAACCCGAATCCCTGGGAGGAGGGAGGCGGGCAGGAGACGGGATCTGAAGGTTCCTCCTCCCCTGCCCTCCCCGCCCCCACCGCTTGGGGAGCAGCGCAGGGGCGCGGAGCTGCAGTTCGGGGGGCCTGGGAAGGGGGCGCCCCGGTACCTTTCACGTGCAGCTGCACGGCGCTGAGCGTCTGGCCCGCCGCGTTGCGAGCGGCGCACACGTACAGCCCGCGGTCCTTGGCCTGGCAGTAGAGCACCTTGAGCACGAAGCCGCCGTCGCGGTCGCGGTACAGCAGGCGGCGGCGGTCGGGGAGCAGCGGGCGCCCCTCCCAGCGCCATTCGATCTCGGGCTCGGGCTTGCCCACCACGTAGCAGCGGAACTTGGCGTGCTTGCCCTCGTTCACCCAGAAGGTCTTGGGCGCGCCCCTGCCGGGCTCCGGCGCGGGCCGGGGGGGCTCCTCGGCGTCCCGGGGCGGGCTGTCGCCGCGCGGGGGCTGCTGCACCTGCAGCAGCGCGGCGGCCCGCGCGTGGCCGTGCGCGTTGCGCGCGTGGCACACGTACACGCCGGAGTCGGGCAGGCGCGCCGCGGGGATGCGCAGCGTCAGGCGGGCGCCCCCGCCGCCCTCGGCGGGCCCCGGCTCCAGCGCGAAGTGGCCGCGGTGCCACACTTCGTCCAGCGCCAGCCCGTCCTTCTCCCAGGACAGCGCGGGCGCGGGGACGCCCCGCACCTGGCACGCCAGCTCCACCTCGGCGCCCCGCAGCACCCACTGCGAGCGCGGCGCCGTCAGGAAGGCGGGGGCGCTCTCCCCGGGCGGCGGCGGCGGGGGGCGCGGGGCGTCCCGGGCGCCGCGCCCCGGGCCCGGCGGCTCCAGCACGGTGACGGCGGCCGCGGCGTAGGCCTCCCCGGCGGCGTTGCGCGCGCGGCACACGTACACGCCCGCGTCGGCCGCCCGCGCGCCGCTCAGCCGCAGCCCGTGCGCCGCGCCCGCCGCCGCGAAGCTCAGGCGCCCCGAGGCCGCCAGCGGCCGCCCCGCCTTCTCCCACGCGACCGTGGGCGGCGGCTCGCCCAGCACCACGCAGCTCAGCTCGGCCTCGGCGCCGCTGACCACCCGCACGGGCCGCGGGGAGCGCAGGAAGCGCGGGGGGCTGCCCTGGCCGCCCGGGCCGCCCGCCTGCATCGCGGCGGCGGCGGCGCGGGGCGCGCAGCGAGGGTGCGCGGAGCCTCGGAGGCCGGAGGCGGGCGCGTCGGGGGACCCCGGTGTGGGGACCCGCGCAGCTCTCCCCGCTTGGCCGCCCGCTCCCCGCTCCCCTCCTTACCCTGGGCCCGGAGCGGCTGCTCGGCCGCGGCGACGGCGAGTCCGGCCCGCAGCCCAGAGCTCAAGGGGCAGTCCTTCCTGTTTGCCTTCGCGGCGAGGGCCCCCGGCCGCCGCCTGGCTTCCTGCTCCCTAAGAGCCTCTCCCCAGCCCCCCGCCCACAGCCCGGGCCTCTCCCCCTCCTCCCTCCCACCTCCAGCCGCCAGGTCCCCAGACGCGCACGCCAGGCTTGGGCCTGAGTGGCAGAGACGCCTGCAGCTGCCAATCCCCAAAAATATTCTCTGATGACACAGCTGGAGGACAAGAGCCCAGACGGGCCCCTCCAAGCTAAGTTTAGAGCAAGCGGGACCACCTGCCCCCCAGCGCTAGCCCCAGTTCTAGCCCAGGCCTCCATCCTTGCTCCCATGACTAGTCCTGCAGCTGCTTGTTGGAAAGGGGCACCGGAATGTCTGGGGCGGTCTGTCTCCCCAACAAATAACACTTTTAGGAGTTGGCAGGCCCCAGCTCCCAGCCTCCTGTCCTATCTGATGTCACTTCTATGCTGGATGCTGGTGTGACTCTGTGTGTGTGTGTGTGTGTGTGTGTGTGTGTAGGGGGACGAGTTGTATGTGTGGGGTCAGGTCACTTGGGGTGAAAACACCAGCCCCCTCCCCCACATTCCTGGCGGGAGTGGGAGATAAGGCTCAGGGCCACAGACATCTGCGTCAGAGATAGGAGGTCTCAATGCCATGGGCAGGGGCAACTCAGACTGCAGGCGTGGGAAGGCCTGGGGGAAGACTGGGGTGAGAAGGGTAGAAGAGGGCAGGTAGTGGGATGCGCAGGGGAGAGTCGGGGAAGCCCTGGGTGGACCCTGACAGAGTGGCACGGGGCAGGTTGTGGATTCACCACTGGCAGGGACAGGTGAGCTATGTTGCCTCAGCTGCCACTGCTGCTCCTCTTGCTGGTGGTCCCACAGAGGGTTCATAGCTGCCATGGGCCGGAGCTGGACCGGGAACTTGTCCTGGCCAAGGTGAGGGCCCTGTTCCTGGATGCCTTGGGACCCCCTGCAGTGACTGGTGAAGGTGGGAATCCTGGAGTCAGGCGTCTGCTCCGAAGACATGCTGTGGGGGGCTTCATGCGCAGGGGCTCTGAGCCCGTGGAGGAGGATGTCTCCCAGGCCATCCTTTTCCCAGCTACAGGTAATGATGGGGAACTGGCAACTTTGAGAAGCAGCATGGGCTTGGAAGCCGGCAATTCTGGGTTTGAATCTCAGATCTGACACTCAACTGGCTTTGCAACAATGGACTCCTACTAAGCCTCTGTGAGCCTCTGTTTTCTCATCTATAATATGGGCAATAATGTCTCCCTCTCAGGATTCAGGGAGATGGTGCACTTAGAGAGCATGGCTCATAGGGGAAATTTAGGTGAGAGATATTTGCTTGGGAGGGTAAGGGTCTCTAGAGTCAGAGATATCTGGGCATGGGCCCCTTCCTGCCACCTTTCCTCCTATCTCTGCCTCTGCTTCTTGCTCCAAACCTTGTTTCTTTAGCCCCAAGTAGCTGAGACTTGAGAATATATTAAGGATGCAAGAGAAAGATTAGTTGGAAACTTCTGGGAAACTACTTTCTCTTGAGTTCCCTTCACACACACCCCCCCCCCCATATTTCACTAACTCAATGAGTAAAGAAAGGCCTCCTCTGTGTGGACTTTCTTGTAGTCTGGCCCACCTTTCTCTCATAGCAGACCTCTGCCTCCCTGCACTCCAGGTTCCAGCAGCACAGTGAGTAAGTGAGGCTTTGGGATCAGGCAGAATCCCAGCCTGGCCACTTAGCAGTTGAATGTCACTTTATCTTTCTAACCCTCAGTTTCCTTATCTGCTAAATAGATCAGTTGTGAGGCTATTCTTGAGATAATCCGCGTAACAGTATAGCCCCAATTGCCAGTCCATGATTGTTTAGTGTAGTCTGTGTACCTATCAGAGTAAGGATGCCGACTGCACTTTCTTAGAAAGCATTATCTTTTACTCTGAGCTATATCCTTTCTCCTACTCCTCTTCCTCCCTCTTTTTGGTGTTAACCTGTATTTTTTTTTAAGTGGAATTATTTTAAAGAATTTATTGTGTGCTATTTCTGACATGTAAAAAGATACAAAGAGTAATATAACAAATGACTGCATACACACCATTCAAGATACCCTTTCACACTATCAGATGAACAAAAAGATCAAGTCTACTAACCATTCCAAGTGTTGATGAAGGTAGAGTGGCAGACCCTCTTATGCATTCCTGATGGGAGCATTAACTGGTAAAACCACTGTAGAGAGAAGTTGGCAATGTCTTGCATTTTTAAAAGTCTTTTAATGGTGAAATACATGCAGAGCCTCTGTCAGTTCTCCCAAGACTGGGGAGAGTCCTGAGTCTGGCAGAGGGATCTCAGGTTCTGCCAGTCAGGGCTGCCCTCTCCCTTCCCTCTGTTTCCTGCAGGGACCAGCTGTGAGGACCAGCCAGCTGTGGGAGAGCTGGCCCAGGAGGCTGAGGAGGGCTTCTTCACATATGTGTTCCGGCCTTCCCAGCACACACGCAACCGCCAGGTGACTTCGGCTCAGCTGTGGTTCCACACGGGACTGGACAGACAGGCCACAGCATCCTCCAATAGCTCTGGGCCCCTGCTAGGCCTGCTGGCCCTGTCATCCAAGGGTCCTATGGCTGTGCCCGTGTCATTGGGCCAGGCACCTCCTCGCTGGGCTGTGCTGCACCTGGCTGCTTCTGCCCTCCCTCTGCTGACCCACCCTGTGCTGGTGCTCCTGCTGCACTGCCCTCTCTGTTCCTGCTCAGCCCGGCCTGAGACCACGCCCTTCCTGGTGGCCCACACTCGGGCCAAGCCAGCTAGCAGAGGGGAAAGAGCCCGGCGCTCGACTCCCCCGCTGCCCTGGCCTTGGTCTCCTGCTGCTCTGCGCCTGCTGCAGAGGCCTCCAGAGGAACCTGCTGCCCATGCTCACTGCCACAGAGCGGCCCTCAACATCTCCTTCCAGGAGCTGGGTTGGGACCAGTGGATCGTACACCCTCCCAGTTTTGTCTTCCACTACTGTCATGGTGGTTGTGGGCTGCCCACTCCATCAGACTTGCCTCTGCCAGACCCTGGGGTTCCCCCTACCCCTGTCCAGCCCTTTTCTCTGGTGCCAGGGGCTCAGCCCTGCTGTGCTGCTCTCCCAGGGACCATGAGGCCCCTGCATGTCCGCACCACCTCAGATGGAGGCTACTCTTTCAAGTATGAGACAGTGCCCAACCTTCTCACGCAGCACTGCGCTTGCATCTAAGGGAGTCCTGATGGTGGCCAAGCCTCACCATCACCTCCTGGGAAGAAGGGCAGAATCTGGAAAATAGATGTTTCCCAACCCCTGCTTCCACTTCTCTGCCTGAGGGCTCCCTTCCTCATCCCACCCCTGTCCTGTGGATAATGTGACAATAAACAACCTAGTGCATATGACCTGGCACTCTCGGGCTTCTCTGATGTGGCAGTGGGGAGATCTGGGCCTCAGGAGCATGGGATTGTGGAATCTTAGGTCACTCAGCCTCACTTGACCTCAGAGATCTAAGGTTCAAGAGCTGGAACTGGTCAACGGCCATGCTACCCTGAACAAGCCCTATCCCGTCTGATCTTGAGAGCTAAGCAGGGTCAGGCCTGGTTAGTACTTGGATGGGAGACCACCTAGGAAGACCAGGTGCTGTAGGCATAAAAAAATAAAACATAAGGGATTGTAAATTGACAAGGTCCTTGCACTCTGTAAGGTCAACCAAAGGTTGCCTCGCCTAAATAAATAAATTAAAATAAAAAATAAAAAAATAGTGTGTACCTGGTGGGAAGCTACAATGCTTGGGGATGACACAAAGGTGCTTCAGGCTCCACTCCAGAGACAGAACGGCTCCTCATACCAGCTGGACCTGATATATCAATCAGGTTGCTTGCCCTGCCACACCTAAAGCCAATGGCTGCACTCATAGTGCCTACATCCTAGGTGATCACCTCTACTGTTCTCTGTCCTGGTAGACCTCTAGCTCAAGGTCAACGTCAGCTGGTTGGCAGACTGGCTAGAGCTCATGGGTTTGGAGCAGATGTTCAGAGCTGCTCAGATCTTGGGTTTCTCAGACACTTGGGTGGGATGTAGGTGAAAAAATGTCTGAGTTGGCAGCATCCGATCGTCGGTAAGGGCAGAGAGGAGGCGGAAGAACAAAGACCTGAGGATTTGAGGCCCGGGGACCCCCTCAAATCTATCACTGGCTCTTGACTATTATAAAGACTGGTTGTCCTGGGATTGTGAGTTCTTGAAATCTTTGGCTTTCTCGATGTGACCTGTGAGTCTTTATGTAACTGTTAACTTAGTCCTTAATGTTGGAAGTGTGGAAAGTCAGAGCCTACTGCTGGAAAAATGTGTGCTCTTGTGTAAATCTCTGTGCACACTCTGTGTACATGGTGAGTACAGAAGAGGGTGCAAAGAACCCTTTTCTTTACCCATTGGGTCTCCTGTCAATCCATGGCCCGTCTCGATTTGCCATTGGGAGCTCTGCTTCCTCAGCCTTCGTTTCTGCTTTTTTCACTCTCCTCCTCCCCTCAGTCTTATTATCCTCCTGTCCTGCCCCAGGTCCTGGCTCTCAGCCAGCTGGTTCCATCCAGTCTCCCTTTAAGGGGGGGGGTGCATGTGGAGGGGAAGGTTGGGGATATTCAGGTTCCTCAGACAAATTCTAAAGCTAATACTGTCTGCACAACTACAGTGTGTATTTCTGCTAACAGAGTGACTCATTAAAGTCTCCCTTCTACTAACCCAGCTCAGTGGGATGGGCAGGTAAGTACCTGCCTCAGGAAGGGGATGTGGTGGACAGAGAATCCCATCCAGGCACCCTTAGGCTAACACCTTCCCCCTTCTTGAGCTGAGCTGAATGAGCTACTGCTCCGTACAGCACGATACCCCACCAGAGCAGCCCATGGCCCTGCTCCTGCCATACCCCCAGTCTCTGTCGATGAATTCCCAAGGAGGCTGCAACTGCTGTGGAGGGGTCACAGTCCCAAGTCTCTCTTAGCACCTCGTCCAGACCCAGTGTGTGCTCAGGGTTCCCAGGGTCACCCTCAGGTGGTAGACCTGGAAGAAGACCAGCTGGGCTCAGCAGCTGCTGGGAATGGGAGATTTTCCTCAAGCCTGCCTGAGCACCACTGCATCCCTGTGGCTTCCCTTGCCAGATTATCCCTGAGTGAGCCTTCTCCTGACATCTTCAGTCTTTCTATTAGGCTTAGGATCCTTCTTCTTCCTGCTGGGGCCACCTAGGACCCTGTGTTGTCCAGACTTTCCTTGTCCTAGGGGTGCGCATGAGATCTGAGGGCTGGGGACACTCTAGAGGGCACAGTATCCTGCATTAGGCCACTTAGAGAATTGGTGTCGCTGGTAAAAAGTTTTCATGTATTTGAGACGAAGTGAGAAAAGTGAGTACAATGTAGTATCTTTCAATGAAGTCCAAAGTATTCATTTTAAAGGGTTATCTTTTATTCTAAAGTTATCATCTTTCTGTGAGTGTGTAGCCAAATGTTACTTCTTTTATGATATGATGATGATGGTAGAAGGTAGTGGTTTTGGTTTATTTGTTTTAAAGTTTTTGAATTAACGAAACTAAAACTTGACAATTCTAATTTGAACCCTAAGGTTTTTCTTTGTAATTTTGTCACTGAAATCTATGAAATTCCCAAATGTGTGAAATCTGTGAAATCCTAAAGTCAGGATGTGACTGGTATAGACCACCCCTTCCAGGGGCTTAAAGCCTTAGATTCTGCTAACTTAGCAAATCAAGAAGGGCCCCCCTAAGAGGGGCCTACAGTGGCTAAGGACATCTTTTGTCCTCACTCTTTGCCATGAGACTAAGAACAGTTTCTGTGTTCCGAGTGCTAATCATTAGGGACACTTTGAATTCTTTTAATTCAGAGTCAGTTTGAACAGAAAACACTACCCAACCTGGCTAGACAAAAAATAAAAAACATCACTGGCTCATATCAAGTCCATGAGCACAGCTGGCTAAGGTACCGCTGATTCTGAGCTCCAAAATGCTACGAGGATCCAGCTGTAGGCTCTGCATTCCCTGGGTCAGCTCCATCCTTATCTCTAAGCAGTTACTCCTTACCCCTGCAGTGCATGACGATACTTCTTTTGTGATACTTCTTTCGTGACCATGTCCCTTAGGTGGCTGAAACACTGGTCTACACCAAGTTCAACTCGCTCTGTGTGGTATTTGTGCCCTTTGCAATGGACCCTAAACCCATCCTTGCAACCTGATCTTATACCCATTCCTCCCTTCCTCTCCCCACCCAACCACACAAACCCAAACTGTTGATATAAATTATCGTCATTCCTCAAATGCATCATTTTGTTAAGCCCCATCTGCAGCATGTCTCCTTGCTTCAGACAATGCCTCCTTTAAGATTCAGTTCTGATGTCACCTCTTCTGTGAATTCCCTTGACTCCAGATGGTAGAGTCAGCAACAACTTTCTCACAGCTTCCTGGACACTTTATTTTTAAATACTGATTTTCAAAAAAAAATATTACTTGTTTTTGATTTCATAATTAGCACATAGATACATCTTCACAGTAAAAATTCAAATACTAAAAATAATGCTGAGGTTTCCTTGATCATTTCTCTCAATTCCCATACCTTCCAAGGAGGTAAGTGTCCTGCCAAATCTATTTCTATGAATTTGCATACATACATCTATCTCAGTGAAATAGTCTTTCCCTCCTCCACAAATGGTACCTACCATGCATTATGAATGTGCTGTAACTCTTTTACTTTATTTCTGAGAGCTTTCTTTGACTTTATATTCCAGTCCTACTGTTACCTTTCTTCCTTAGCAATCACACGTTCATCTCCAAGAAATAAGCTTCTTTTGTTAATTTCATTATATATGTCACAAACATGCACACAGCATTTACTATGTGTCAGGCATGTTACAACCAAAAACTCATGCAATTCTTATAACAACCCTATGAGGTTATTGTACCCATTGCACAAATAAAGAAACTTGGGCACAGAGATTAAATAATTTATCCAGAGTCACATCCCTAGTAAGTTGTGGAGCCAGGGTATGGGCATCAGAAGTCTCGTTCCAGGGTCTGTCCACCATCACTCTACTACATCACCTCTCTACCTGTCCTCTCCTCTTCTTCAAATTTGTCTGCTGAAGAGACAAAACTATTTGTGTTTGTTGATGAAGAGGGCACCCTAGCTCTTGTGCAGATAGCAATCACTTGTCATTTGGCAATCATTTTTAATCTCTAAAATTTCTTGTCCTTTTAATTTTTTTTTTCCAGTGGAAACATTCTTTATTGGTTAGCATACACTTCCAAACTTTTTGATTACAGGCGTCATGCAATGCGACTGACCTCATACATGGTTGTCTAACTGCTCATTGTTACATAATCTTTTTTGAGATGATCATAAATTTTCAAAGTTACAGTGACTGCAGCAATAAAAATAATTTAGGAAAACAACTCCCAGTTAAGCAAAACACTATGTGGCACATGTGAAAGTAGAGTTGATCTCTTCTGGATATTTCATTTCTCTCCTAATATAAACCTCTCTATTTTGGAAGACTATTATAAACTGAAACCAAAATGGTGGTGGTTTTTGTATGTGCACCTATAGGCACTCCACCTAACTGATAAATAGAAGCTATGAGAATAAAATTTCAATAACTTTATAAGGCTTGGTTAACTTTCCCCCCTATATTGTTAATCCAAAACAGAGCAGTGCCCTTTCATTTAAAATATTTATTATTTTTAATAAATTAATCCCTCAGAAAGATGATTTTGCTCCTGTGAAAATGTAGTTTATCCCTGGTAATCTTTTTGAATTGAGACTGACTGATATTATTTATTATCCAATTTGTTTTCCATAAGTGTAAATAAGAAAGGCTTCCTATTTTGAGGGAAAGACTTAGGAATGATCTTCTAACGCTATATTATAACACTGAGAAACAGGTTTCTCTGTGGTGATGGGAGCAACGTGTCCAACCTGTGGCATTTCTGATAGCATGTCCGGTATTAAAACTTCTAGCAAGGTAAATTCACCCCCTTGAAATCACCAGAACCACTGGAGAAAGTTGAATTTCAAACCTCTTATTAGTGTATTCAAGTCAGCTGTCAGTGAGTGGACATCGTAGGCTTTTCTAGATACTTGGAAGTAGGCATGTTACTTTAACAAATACCTAGAAACACAGAAGTGGCTTTGAATCGGACAGAGGATAGAGGTTGGAAGAATTTTGAGGAACAGGACAAAAATGAGTTGAGATGGCTTTAAACAGACTGTTAGTAGATATATGGATGTTAATGCTAGTGTGGAAGTCGGGAGCATGATAGACAATACCTAAATTGCCATAGAGAACATCTAAATTATTATGAATAACATGTTAGTAGAAACAAGCACTTTAAAGACACTGCCAGTAAGGGCTCAGAGGAAATGGGGAGCATGTTATGAGGAAGTGGAGAAAAAGGGATTCTTGTCCTACGGTGAAAAAAAATTTAGCTGAATTGCATCTTGCAGCTTTGTGGATAAACAGAAGTTTTAAGTGATAAATTTAGATATTTAGTTAAGGAGATTTCCAAGCAAAGTATGGAAGGTACAGCTTTTTTTCTTGTTGATTATAGCAAAAATGTAAAAGGAGATAGATAAATTGAGGAAAAAACTGTTAAATATAAAGAAACCAGGACTTGAGGATTTGGGAAATTCTCAGCCTACCCAAATGGCAAAAGACACAGAAACAAGACTCACTGTCAAGAAAGCCTACTCTAGAGAAAGAGATGAGGGTGTGGCTATACAATCTTTTGCTAATATGTCAATAAAACCAGAAGGTCTGAATATTCAGCCACGCAAAAGTCTCTTGGAAAGGTTTAAGGGTATGACTCATAGATCCCCTTAGTCATTTCATAAAAAGCCCAAATAGAGATAATATTATTTAAGAAAGACTCATGGCAGAGCCTCCTGCCTCCCATGACATACATAAGAGACACACTAGTTTCTTGACAATGTTGTATCAGCAGAAACACTGTCATCTTAAACTGAAAGGAATCGAGAGAGTATGAAATGAAAGACAGCAATTGGATACCCGCCCCCACCCCACCCCAAATTCTACAGGCAAGAAGCAAGCTAATAAAACCCACTCAGCTATAGATATGTGCCACCTTACATCAAACAAAGAAAAATGACTCTGAGAGGGAGTCATATGCCTGAAGGACGGAGCTGAAAACCACTGCAGATTGTTCCCTGGCCTTGAACCCTAATGAAGTGTACCTGGATGGATTTCTAAATTACTTGTGACTGGCAGCTTCTTTTTCATTAAATTTTCTGCTTTTTGAATGGGAATGCTTGTCACTATTATTCCATGCCTATTTTGCCAACGTATTTGGGAGCAGATAACTTGTTTTGTAGACTCACAGGTGCGCAGATGGAGAAGAATTGTACTCTAGGAGTCCTACCCAAATTCTCTCTCATATTTGATTTAGATAATTTAAATAATGAGATGTGGGACTTTTAAGCTGATGAGATTCAGATAAGAGTTTGGATTTTGAGTTGATGCTGTAATGGGTTAAGACTTTTGAGGACCTTTGGAAAAGGGTGGATTTATTTGTGATGGATGTGAATCTTTGGGGCAAAAGTGGACCATGACATGCAGAATAATGGCCCTCCACAAATGTTCATGTCCCAATACCCAAATCTGTGAATATGTTACCTTATATGGTAAAAGGGACATTGTAGGTATGATTAAGTTAATCATCTTGAGGTAAGGAGGTTATCTTGAATTATCTGGATAAGCCAAATGTAATCACAAGAATCTTTATAAGAGTGAGGCAGAATAATAAAAGTTAGTAGTAAAAGATGTAAGGACAGAAGCAGACATTGGAGCGATATGGTCATGAGCCAAGGGATGCCAAAACCATCTACAGGTTGAAAGAAGCAAAGAACAGATTTTTCCCTGGAACAGATTTTTCCAGAAGGAACCTGTGACATGTTACTTTACATGGCGAAGGGGACTTTGCAGGTATGATTAAGGTTACTATGGACCTTAAGATGGGGGTGGGGAACAATCATGAACTATCTGGTAGTCCAATCTAATCACCGGAGTCCTTTAAATACAGAGAACCTTTCCTGGCTGTGGTCAGAGAGGGGCAGCATTGCTGGTTTTGAAGATGGAAAGAGGCCACAAGCCAAGAGAAACGCAGGTAGCCTCCAGAAGCTGGAAAGGCAAAGAAACGGTTCTCTCCTAGAGCCTCTTAAAAGGAATGCAGCCTTGTTGTCAGCTTGACTTTAACCCAGCAAGACTCATGTCAGACTTCCAACCTACAGAATTGTAAATCTGTGCTGTTTTAAGCCATACATTTGCAGTAATTTATTATGGCAGCAATAGGAGGCTAGCCAGGAGTGACCAAAGATGAAGTGGTATCTGGGAAGAAGAAGCAACTTAAGTCATTCCGGATACAGCCTTCTTCATTTAGGAATGACGTGGCTTCGGTGGAAATGCAAACGTTTATGCTGGTCATTCCTTAGATCTAGCGTGTCTGACAAAAAAGTACGTTCCTGAATTTCTATACTAGTTTTGTCTTGGAGTAGAATATGCACTGGCTTGAGCAGTTTGAACACTGTTTGGGATATATATTGGGTCCCCAAGAAAAATGTGTAGAATGAGTAAATGAATGTGATCAAGACAGGATCTGGGAGAGGTTGGAATTACTCGATTTTAACATGCTATTTACCACATCTTCTCAAGGATTGCTGGCTTTTATGTCTTTATTTCTAGTTTATGATGGTCATAGTGCTATAAACACAATGCCAAACTATATTTTTGATACTAGTAATATAGCTAAATCAATAAGTAAAAAGGAGGTATGAAATTTTAATAGGAGAAACAATGATTGTATGATCAAATTATTTTAAAATCAGAATATAAATACTTTTCTTTCAGTATATATCAGAAAAAACTTCCAATTTACTTGATAAAAAGATTTCTTAATGGTTGTTGGTCAATGCAACAAAAAGGAACTTCAAGTTTTATCAAATGCATTTTTCACAAAGGGGTTTTGTTCATTCTTTTCTTCAAACAAGGGTTATTACCTTAACATTGAGTATGTTACAAATTGATTTCCCTTGATATTTAAAGCTATCAACATAAGCCAGCCCTGCAACTAGAAACTCAAGCATATTTATCTCAAGATCTATTCCTAGTCCAAATTTATCTATATTAAGTTTGAACATAGAATAAAAATAAAACCAAAATGTATCTGTAAAAGTAATAAAAATAATTTGATTGTTTTTATGCTGGAAGTATTTTTCTTATTAACATGGCACTATTATCTTTTCTGTTATTGCATGGGTAGGAGCAATGTTATTATAGCTGCTGGAATATCACAATGTTAAGAATATCTGCTTCTTGTGTCAGGGTTTCATCAGTTAGCTCTCTCTTTGGAAGTGAAGTCACAAAAATAAGGTCAAAAGTTGCAAATTCATGACGGGACAGTGCAATAAAATCTGGAACATCCAGGATCCTGTGTGTACTATTACATCTTTGTATCAAATGACTGTCATCTGCTAACATGATTTGAATTTCTGCCATGGGCACTGACTCATCAATAGGAAAAACTGCATTAAGTATTGATTTATCCTCTTCTGGAGAGGAAGAAAATACTGACTATTTCAGACATAAGGCTTTCAAGTTTTTGCTTTCTTCACTAAATGTTTTAAATCTTATTCTAGGTTTTATGTATTCTTGATTTAATGGTCTTCCATATCCAAATTCACGTGGCTAACATGAACCAGCTGTAGAAGCTTCAGGGGGAATCTCAAAATCTTTGCCAGCAGTAATGCCACTTTAAAGAATTTCTAATATAAGTTGATGAATTTCAGGCATGCATGCACTGAGAACCACCCTTCCCTTAACAAACTTGAGAAATTAAGCATTGTGTTTAGGTCATTGTAAGGTCTCAATTCTCTAATCATCTAAACTGAAACTGTTGTCTACAGTTTATGCAAAAACTGGACATTTTGCAGCTGATTTCTACATAGATGTATTCAGATGGCTTACAAAAGGAATGACTAGTCTGTATCCTCTAAGTGTAAGTGACTTTTGTCATCACCTGAAGCTCTTGAGGCTTTATTCAGAGGGACAGGCCCAGATTCCTTTGTCTCTTTGAAAAGTTCATTCACAATTTTCCCAGTAGAAGGTCTAATTAAATGTACCCCACTCTTCATGCTGACTTGACTAGAACCTTACAATGGAGTGACATGGTGGTCGGCACCCTAACCAACATATCCTCGATAACAGGAAAACCTTTGAGGTGGTGTTGATGCAGTCTTAAAGACTGGAACTTTAGGTTAAACTTTGGAAGATTTTCTTTTTACTTCATCTTCATAGAATTTTGCCAGGGCCAATCTATTTCTTAATACATCATCATTTTGATTGTTTTTGGGTTTCTTTGCAAGGTCTTCACATTCTTATTAAAGTCTGCAAATCCTGTGGTTTTGGGGGCCGTGGACCTGAAGACCTCTCTTATTCTGTGGGTTAGGTGCTGCTCTTGCTGTCTCCTCGCTCTTATCCTTTTAATGTTTCTTTTTCTCTTTCTCCTTTTTTTTTGTGGCCTATTTTGTCCTGCTCTTTAGTTTGAACAAATTTACTGAAATCTTTCTTTTTACTGTTGTTTTTGCCTTTAACTTCTTCTTGGTTTCATTTTTCTTTGTGCTAATCTATACTTTTTAGTTATTTATTTCAGAATAAGTCTGTAGGTGACAAACTTTCTGACCCTGTCCCTTAACCAAAGAAGTCTTTTTATTTTCACACTTGAATGATGGTTCGGCTATTTATGTAATCCTAGGTTCAAAGATATTTTCACTCTGAATTTTGAAAATATGTCCCCTTTTCTTCTTGCATCCTGTTTTTTTGTTTTTGTTTTTGTTTTTTTGAGACTTAATGCTACTTTTTTCTTTTCCGAATGAATTGTGGAAAGTTCATTTACTTTTTTTCTTCTTTGGAAGTTTTCATGATTTTCTCCTTACCATGACATCTAAAATTACATCACGATAGACCTACATGTTAGTTTAAAAAAGGGATCCTATTGGCATTTGGTGGGGCATTTCAAACTAAAGATTCATTTCTTTCTCCATTTCTGGTATATTCTGTTATTTTATTTGAATATAACTTCTCATATTCTAGTTTCTATTTCAGAATTTTATTAACTGATAAGTTTTAGATTGATCCTTTGTATATTTTAGCTTTTTTAAAAAATAAGGAATTTCTATATTTTGTTTTGTGCTATGTGCTATGTATTTGCTTAACCCTTCAGGTTACACATATGCCCTTTAGCTGTGCTCATTCTTATTGTTCTTTGGAGGAAATTTTTGTTGTTTCATGACATTTTCAGTTGATTAAAAAAAATGAATATGACATCCTTCTGCATCCAAGAATGTTATAACTATTCTAAAGTCTTGTTTTTGCTCTTAGAGTTAATTTCACAGGGTGAAAGTTCTATATGTTGGATTTCAAGATGCTGACTTTGGTAATTACTGGTTGGAAGCTGATTCTTTATCTCAGATCTCATTAGACTGTTTGCCCTCTCTGACTGTATACTCCTTAGCAAAACTGGTATAAGGTAATGTCATGTGTATATCATAATGTACTATCAGTATCTGTCTGTCAGGGAGACATACTGCTGGGTGGGATATTTTGGCAGCTCATCTTCTGTAAGTAGGTGCTTCCCTTGCTTCTGAGGTGTTACCAGGCCCTAGGAGCACTGTCCTTTCTCTCCACCTGACTGTCTCACATCCACTACACCCACCTAGAGGCAGATAATCCTTCTGGAGTCTCTTGGCCCCAGCAAGCAAGGAAACTGAGTGTGTGTGGAACAATTGACATGCATTTTGGGGCCTGCTGTGGCACTCTGGATAATCAGTACCTTGTTGGTAATGATTATCTCCTGAGCCTGGGCACTCCCAGGATCCACATTCTTTGGGCATAGAGTGCTCTTAGTACTGTTTTTATCTTCCATGGCAGTCCATTGCTATGTGCACATTTTGGGCTATCGTTTTCTCCTCTGACCAGTTCCCACCTGCCATCCATGTTTTAGAGATTCCTCACAGTTTCTGGTCCACCAAGGACTCTCTTTGTTGTCTAGGGTGATTATAAATTTATTTACTTATTTTTATAGCTTTTCTGTTATTTCTAACCATTTAGAACAGGAGGCCAAGGCTGCAGCACGTACTCAGTTTGCAATCTTGGACTGGAATCCTCTTCCACAGCACTCTCTCTACCATAATGTGCATTGTGTTTGTGGGCAGCAACATAAAGGCCCCCTCCTCCAAAGAAGGCTACAGCCTAATCCCCAGAACCTGTGAAATGTTATGTTACACGACAAGGGAGAATTAAGATTGTGGATGAAATTAAGGCTGCTAGTCCACTTAAAACAGGGAGATTGTTATGGATTACCAATGTAATCGCAACAGTTCTTAAATGTGGAAGGTGAAGCAAAAGAGTTAGTGGTGATGATATAATGTGAGGAAGACTCAGCGGGTCGTTGTTGGCCTAGGAGATGTAGGCGGGACATGAACCAGGGAAGTGGGCAGCCTCTCAAAGTTGGGAAAAACAAGAAAACAGATTCTCCCCTGGGACCTCAAGAAAGGAACATGGCCTTATCAACACCTTAATTTTGGCCTAGTGTAATCCATTTTGGACTTCTGAACTATGAGATAATAAGTGTGTGTTGTTTTAAGGAGCTAAGTTTGATGTAAATTGTTGCAGCAGCCATAGAAAGAGAATACAATGTTGGAATGTGATTGTTGATGTCTGTTTCTTCCTCCACACTGTCTGTTTTTGGAGAATAAGAATGATACTGTTGTCTCCTTTATTTACCCGGAATCCTGCGCAGGATCGGCACATAGTCAGAGCTCAGTAAATATCTATGGAAGGAATGGAAGGACTGCTCTAACTTTGAGATTCTACAGAGGCTCTGAGGTTCCAAAGCAGCCTCTGCCTTTCACTGCCCCATGTTCTGGAGACCCTAAGTTCTTTGATCTCACTCTCCTCTTGATTCCCTCTCCCATTGACCCATGTTTCTCATTGCAGGCCTATTGCTATTCTATTTGCAGCTTCCTCCCTTGCTGTGGACCATTTCCCTTCTCTCTCCAGCTCTATATGCAGGGAGAACTGAGTCTATAGAAGACAAACATCACATGTGTATTTGACTTTGCCCACAGGCCTTCTGTGGGTTATGCCTGAAACAGTGACTTTCTTTTCTTTTCCATCTGCTTTCTTCTCTCTCCATAGCTACCTCCGTGCACATTTTCTGTCAGGTTTCTGCTCTTTACCCATCAGCTTGAATGGAGAAAGTAGTCATCTCATCTTTTTAAATTTGAGTTCTGGATTAAGCACAAGGTCCCTATCTTTTTTTAGCTCTTCTTCACCCCCTTCTCAGATGACTCCATGGATTTCCAGAAGATAATGAAAAAAATTAAAGGCACTCTCAAGTGACCTCAGTTTACTACAAAGACATTCAGGGAATCCCTCAGTGTACTTCATGCAGAAGTGCCAAGTCTGCTCAGTCTGAATGACCAGAGCTACTGCTGGGTCACTGGTATAGTGTTAGTTTGTTTCTTCCAGTTCAGTCAGCGATTCTCAGGCCTTGGCTTCTCTGATTTGACATTGAACTTGGCTTCTGCTTCTCTGACTTTCCCTCTGTGTGCCTCATATTTAGTCTTTCCTGGAACCAGGCTCCGATGGGCTTTCTTGGTCATGGCCCAATGTGGAGTTCTCATGCTAGACTTTCTCTAAAGCTGTTTGATTTTGGTGACTGGGCCAATTCCTGGGATTCTTTTGTGGCTAGGTTTGGTAACAAGAGCCAAGAGACACATGTGTGGTAACTTTTGTAGAAAGAACTCCCTCTGATGACTCAATGCTGGGGCCATAGGTGCCAGGCACACCGACCCTATTTTTGGAGGTAATAATCATACCTCTTCATTCTCTTCCATTTGCCCCCCTTTTCCACTCCATGATGGTATCTCATAGATGAGAAAAGATCACCCAGTTTCACTCTCCAACCCGCAACACAATTTTAAGTGTGAAATTTTCATTTTGCAGGAATCCTTGGGTCTCAGTCATCCTATCTGCTTCAGGAGGCCATAGCATCAGAGTGTTGAGGTCTAGATCCAGAACAATGATTCATGTCTTAAGATGAACTACTACTTCTGTTTCCCTGTGAGCAACAGTGCAGGGGCTTACATGCTCCAGGGTGGCAGAATCTAGCAGGCTTTGGACCAGGACTCCAAGGTCTGTATTCTCCAGTAGCTGACTTTGTCATTCCTGTATGAAGATACCCTCTTCTTTCTTTCCACCTCTTCTGCCTAAGCTAGTAACCAGGACACCTTTCCTTACCTCTCTGATCACATGCATTTTGCAGAGACTCGAGGGAACTGAGAGGTGGCAGGAAAGCTATCAGTGGCAGCCGCTTACAACTCACTTCTCTTCTCATGCATTATTATAACGGTGTGTGTGTGTGTGTGTGTGTGTGTGTGTGCGTGCACATGTGTGCACACATGTGTGTGCATGGGAGGTGGAAGGGTGGTGTGATACCTGCAGTGATGAATTGTGCCTCTCTAGTACCGGTTCCACTGTTGTGTTGGGAGGTCTTTGTCCTGTGCTTGGAGGGACCAACTGCACATTTAGATAGAGTGTTATTCTAAGAAAATACAATTCAGAAGAACATTTGTATTTTAAGAGCATGTTATCATAAAGTTCCTCTGAGAAACACAATTCATTCATGGTAATATGAAATTATGCAGTAGCAGGCTATACATATTACATTACTTTCTAAGGACAATTTTTTAAAAATGACATTGCATGCCTTGTAAATAAAGGTTATTCTGTAAGAAGTGAATTTGAATCTCAAATTTTGAAGAGTTCTTAGATTTAATTTTTAAAACAATGTTTAGCTCTTTCATCCTTCTGGCATTTAATGTGGTATGAGGAAAGGAATTTATTTTTTTTAGATGGATAGTTAATTGTTCCCAAAGTATTAAATAACTCATTATTTATACCATTAAAATAAATTTTATTGTGTATCGTAAAAAATTCTCATGCAATCAGTTATTTCTGTATTTTAATCAATATTTGTCCGCTTCTGTGTCCATATCATGCTGCTTTGGATACTGTGGCTTTATGGAATATTTGCTATCTTGTTTTTTTTTCTTCAACATTTCTTGGCAGTACTCATGTGTTTAGTCTTCCAGAGGAATTTTAGAATCAACTTGTCAAGTTCTAAAATCTTCCCATTGGAATTTTGATGAAAATTGAATTAAATAGACATTATTTTAATATTGAATTATATTGAATAATCTTCTCAACAGGAATATGTTATCTTTTAATTTACTTAGGTCATTTCTAATGTCTTTACATTTCTCTGGTTGTCTTTATATAGATCTCAAGTGTTCTAGATACATACTTTTTTCCTCTGTTATGGTAAATGGAATAATTTTTTTTCCCATTCAGACTTTAATCTTTTGAAAAGGTTTTGTCTTAGTTAAGGTTCTTATGGTAGCAATTTACAGAAATACGCCCAAACTTAGGCCACAAAAAAAAGTTGAGAGAGACTTCTTTGGGAGGTGGCCAAGGCCTCCACTGTGGGCCAAGGGCAGAAAGGGGAGTGGTCAGAAGGGGGCTGGAAAAAAGAACTGCTTAGTCTCCGTTGCTGCCTCTTTCAGTAGATCTGTTTTTCTCTCCCTCTGTAGTTTAGCTTTCTTTGCTGCTCTCTTTGTCCTATTTTCACATTCCTGGGAAGCAAGGGGATGTAGAACAAATCTGGCAATAAGGATTACCCATGTGAATGGAGCAATTTTCAGAGAAACTCAGTAGGCTGGGGTGGCCCTCTTGAAACAGGTTTCAAAACACTGCGAAGTCAAGAACTTCAAAAGAATCTGTGTCTTCTTGCCTAAAGGGGTTACAATTAACAGTTATACAATATGAGACAAACTTCCCTCCCTAGTTCTGGATAATTCAATAAACAGGAACTGCCAATCATCATGGTTATAGGATTAATAATTCAACAAAAATATATCGAGCCCGCACTCTTACCCTATATTTGCATACTGCTTTCTGTTCATGCTGTTCTTCTACTTATTCCATTTAACAGCCCTTTAGGTTTTTGGCTCAGATCACACATAGTATACTATAAACATTAAAGTGTGTGGTTTATGAGTATAAACTGCTATTTCAAATGTTTTGTCTTTAGAAAATACTATCCTTCAAATTTTGCAACTTGGAATAAAGATGATTATGAACTTATTCCTACACCAGTTTATCATTCATTTTGAAAATGAATCAGCAAAGGGGTACTTCATTTACCCCCACCAAACAAACCATCTATGAAAAACAGAAATTCTGTTAAAAGTAATTTTTAAAACAACTTAATCCAGTTAGGTTGTATTTGACCAGGAGCCAGCTGAAAGCTACAATGGGAACTCGGAATCAAGAAATGTTGGCATTCTTGGTGCAGTCAGTTACTAATTGAATGACCTTCACAAGTAACCTAGCCTCTGTGAACCTGTTTTCTCTTTCAGACCTGGATAATAACTTTTAGATGTGGGTGTTGAGATGAAGCACAGTAAAAACAAAGGCCGAGGTACACGTGGAGCAACACCAATCAGCAATGAGAGAACGTGAAAAAAAAAAAATGAATTTGGAGGAAGATTAAAAGCACCAAAGTAATGGAGGGAGGAGGAAAGAACTAAAATGTTAAATCAAGCTATATTCATAGACTGCAGTATGTTGATCAGCTCTGCAGTCAAACCACGGGGAAACCTGCAGAACAAAGGAAGATTTCTGCTGGGATTGCCAACAATCCATTTCCCCACATGTGAAGGGGAAACAGGAAAAAAGAGCCTTTAAGTGGTGCCCTAACAAAATACAATCATTCATTCCCTATGGTAAAACCACTGGGGGTGGGGTGGGGGTTGGTGGTGGCTAGGGATTCAAGGCTGGGAACTGCCAGCAGGCCTTTCATCCTACATATTCTTACCTTTTCACGCTACCTACGCCTATCCTTCCTCACTGTATATCCGTATCACAGGAAAACGGGTAAACATCTTTAAACTGTAACCTCCAGAAACTAAATAGTGATATGTAAACTGAATTCCTTGAATACTCACTCAGGTCCCTCTCAGTGCCTTTAACTGTCTCTCTCTCTCTGAGTCTCTCTCTGCCTCTGAGAGGGGCCCACCTCTGCCTACAGAGCTTTATCCCTTTGGTAATAAACTTTCCTCCTGACTAAGTTCGGCATGTGTTCGAATTACTTCTTCACTCTCCGCCAAGAACCCTCTTCTTTCTCTCAGTGCAGGGCTTGAGTTCCCCCATCTCGAGGAAGTCTGCCCTGCCTTTCATCCAAAGGAACCCCAGCAGGGGCCCCTCCACCAGCCCCAGGTCTCCTAACACACATGGAAAAACTCCTTGCCATGGCCGACAAGGGCTCCTTTCATTGGAAAACAAATGTTCGCTTTGGACCGAGTCTTTTTCGCACAGCAGATCTCACTTCTCCAAGATGTGCTGTCCCCGCCCAGCCTGCAAACAAGGGGTCAGGTTTTCCTCCCTGGCCCTCAGGGGCTGCTGTGGGGCCCAGGAGCGTCCAGCCCAGGCTGCGAGGGGCCCAGAGAAGGGTGGGGTGGAGACGATGGGGGTCCAGTTTCGGGCTGGGATCCGGGCCCAAGCCGCTGCGCCTGGAGGACCGCCCCCTCTCAAACCAGCGGGCCCCGCCCCCCGCCCCACCCATCCACCGGACACGTCTGCACGCCCTGGGGGCGTGGTTTCCGGCAGCGGAGGCGTGTCTTCCGGTCGTCCCGCCTTCCGGCTCGTCTTCCTTCCGGGGCGGGACTTCCGGCCTCTCGTTGACAGGCACTGGGCTGCAGACCGGGTAGGAAGACCGCGCGGGAGGGTGAGTCTGGCCGACCGGGCCTCACGTTCCTCGGAAGGGCGCCCTGGAGGACGCGCTTCTTCTCTTTCTTGCTTTCGTGATCGCCGACAGGCCTCGGCTCGCGCCGACGTCCCGGCCTGTGGGCACTACCGCTCACCTGAGGCCCTTCCTCTTCCTCTTCCCACAGGCGCCGCCCCCAGCGTCCCGTGGCCATGACGACCGCCGCTCGGGACTCGGCGTTGTGGAAGCTCGCGGCGCTGCTGCGCGAGTCTGGTGGGTGGACTTCCGGTCGAGGTCGGGGTGCCTTCTGTCTTCCAGAGGCTCGCCCCTCCAGGCGCTAGGGCGTTTAGGGTCACGAGGGTTTGGGGGTCCGTTTGCCGGCGCCTACGGGCTCTGTTCGCGCTGGTGCGGTTGCCTGCAGTGCCCTTTGTCTCCGACAGCTAAGCCTTAGCCCTCCTTCCAGGCCACACTCTTCCTCCGTGCGTGCTCTGACACTCTGATCCGACGGGGATCGTGTACGTGGCTTTCAGCCCCTGGAGACCAGGGACTGGTCCTAATCAGTACTGAGTGGCGAGGCATAGCCTAGGTGAAAGCACGGTGTGAAGTCAGACCCACCCGGGTTGGAATCCCAACTCTCTTTCCAACGTCGCCAGATGGAGATTGTTTTTTTTCTGGGCCTGTTTCTCTCACCAGCAGAATGCATACCGATTGTACTTAACTCAAAGGTGGTTGTGGCGATTAGTCCTAATTCACATAACTCATTTAGTACAGTGCTTGCATGTATGTAAGTGCTGAAAATTGGTAGCCGTTGTTCATTTCTTCCCTCAGGGTCTGGGCACAGTGGAGCCTTAGTCGTTAAGTCCGTGGTTGGTGTTAGTTGTGGTAGAAATGCCTTGGCTTTGAGAGCAGACAGAAGTGGCAACTTCCTATCAACTGTATGATCTCAGTCAAGATTTGTAACTTCTCCGAGCCCCAATTTCTATACTTGTAAGAGGGGGTTATTAATGCTCTCTACTTGATTCTGATACCGTTTCAGTGAAGTGACAGACTTGTCTGGCACATAGCACCCAATTAATGTTAGCTGCACTCCCATCGATAGTATCTGAAATTTATCTTTATAGCAGTTAGAACTGGTTTGTATCATTGACGGCACATGTCTTATCTCCTCTTCTCGACTGGGAGGCTCTTTGAGGGTGGGAAGAATCACTGAACCATGTCCGTATCTATCCTCAGTGTCTGGCACATAAAAATCCTTCGTGCAATGTTATAGGATTTGTTCACTTATTCAGCAAAAATCTGACTTGGCTTCCGGGGTTAGGGATGATGGAGTGTGTGTGGTGTGAGCGACTATAAAGAGGGAGCAGGAGGGGGATCTTTGTGGTGATGGAATAGTTTGGTATCTTGATTGTGGTGTTGGTTACAGGAATCTACACATAGGACAAAATGGTGTAAGATTATATAGACACACTCATGTTGTATTAATGCCGATTTTCTGCTTTTGCTGTTGTATATATAAAAGGTAACCATTGGGAGAAACTGAGTGAAAGGTATAGGAGAACCTTTTTTGTACTATTGATGCAACATCTTTGGACTCTATCCTTATTTTTTAAACAAAGTTAAAAAAAAATTCTCCATGTCTACCTTATAGTTGCAGTTTTTAGATGCAGTGATGAATAGCTGAAGATGACCTGAAGGATAGCAGTCTCATTGGAGAGAGCAGTTTTAATGCAGAGGGCAATGATGATACCTTAGCGCTATCATGAGTGGTTATTCTTTTTATGACATGCATTTTAGTATTATTTGTAAGTTCCTGTAAGTGTGCATATTACTTTTGCAACCAGAAAATAATAAAAAGATACAACATCTAGACAACTTTTACATAAAGTGAGTGACTGTAGTGAAAAATTCTGTATTGAGGACGCTACCTGAAGAAGTAGGTGTGGGGCTGGCAGAGTAGAAGGGGGTGTCAGAAGATGAGGGAGCTGTGAACCAGGTTGACCCTATATCCATCACTGTGGGTAGACCAGGCTCTTCCAAGCAGAAGAGGAAAGAAAATTAGAGAAGTCAGAGGCATGTAGTAACCTTATGTATCTGTAAAGAGGATTTTTTTTTTTGAAGATAGAGGAGAGCTGTTGAAGACTTTTAAGTGAGGCAGAGATATAGTTTCCTCCTGCAGTGGAAGATCTACAGTATAGATTGGAGTGGGTATATCCTGGGGTCACAAAGTCTCAGAATAAAGGAAAAGCCCTTTCCTTATGTCCCCCTTCCTGTCTGCCCCTCTCCCTGCAGGGGATGTGGTCCTGTCTGGCTGTAGCACACTGAGCCTGCTGACTGCCACACTGCAGCAGCTGAATCACGTATTTGAGCTGTACCTGGGGCCATGGGGCCCTGGCCAGACAGGCTTTGTGGCTCTGCCCTCCCACCCCACCGACTCCCCTGTCATCCTCCAGCTTCAGTTCCTCTTCGATGTGCTGCAGAAAACGCTTTCGCTCAAGGTTCTGGGCTGGGAATTGGGTAGGATGTACAAAATGCCCAGAAAAATAATGGAGGTGGGCTGGGGGTATAGCATGGGTGCAAGAAGTCTGTAGGGCTCAGATCTAGAGGATGTGAGAACTGTGGATAGCTGTGCTAGGAAGAGACACCAAGGAAAAGGAGATGTGCCAGGCCTTACTGACGTGAATGTTTTTTCTTTTAGCTGGTTCATGTCCCAGGCCCTGGCATCCCAGGGCCCATCCAGATTTTCCCCTTCAAGTCCCTTCGGCAGCTGGAGGTATAGGGCATTGGGGGATATTGGTGCACAAAACCCAGCTTGAGGCAGCCTTTTGTGGATGGGGAAGGAGAATTGGCCTCTTTTGGTGGGGGTAGGGGCAGGGGGCAGGCCTGAGAGTGCCATTGCTCTGTAGTGATGCTTGTCATTTAATGCTTTTCTGAACCATAGCTGGCTTTGTCATCTTTTCTTCCCTTCCATTGCCACAGCTTCGAGGTGTCCCTATCCACTGCCTCAGAGGCCTCCGTGGCATCTATTCCCAGCTGGAGACCCTGATTTGCACCAGGAGCATTCAGGCATTAGAGGTAAGGAGGATGGGGTGTGAGCACAGATGTCTTGTCCTGAGGGATATAGAGGATCAGGCTCTTACGTTCCCTCTTCTCTGCAGCCTTCCCTGTCTCCTGCCTCCCTCTGGGCAGTGTACTTGTTCCCTCTGCTGTGCTTCCACAGGTCTCTGTACCTGTCCATATATTAACAGTCAACACCTATCATACTGAATTAAATATTCTCCTTTTTGCCTCCTTATTCTCTCCACAGTGAACTCCTTGGGGACAGGGTCGTGGGCTTTCTTTAAGTCTTTATCTCTAGATGAAGCTCTATAAAGAATGAATGGATGGCTGGGCCATTGAGTGAGGGGCAGGTGTGAGGAGGAGGGAAGAGTGGAGGTGACCGAGCACCTTGTTTCAGGAACTCCTCTCAGCCTGTGGTGGTGACCTCTGCTCTGCCCTGCCCTGGCTGGCTCTGCTTTCTGCCAACTTCAGCTACAATGCACTGACTGCCTTAGACAGCTCCCTGGTGAGTGCCTCAGAGGGAAGGGTGTTTGCCAAAGGGCAAGGATGGGCCCTTAAGGAGGAGGGTCCGCTGGCTGCCTGGAAGTGTTCGATCCTTTGCTTCCTCTTCCCACCCTTCCCAGCATCTCTTGTCAGCTCTACACTTCTTGAACCTGAGCCATAATCAACTCCAGGACTGCAAGGGCTTTCTGATGGTGAGTATGAGTGGCCGGCTGAGGCTGGTACTGCTTGGGCCTCTGATTGTTCTGCTCTGACCCTCTCTCCTGGACCTGCTTTTGTTCCCACCTGCCCTTGGCACCAGTGGAGCCACATCTGATACTGGGAGGCAGTGCTACTTGAGGCTCAGCATAAGACAAACCAGTGTTCAATTTTGAGCTCCTAAACCCTGTGTGACTTGGGACAAATTATTTAACTTCTTGGTTTCTTCACCAGTGAAGTAGAAATTATAAGAGTACCTACTTCTATAGTATTAAAATGATTTTGAAGAGTATCTGATGCTGCTTAGCCCAGTGCCTAGCTCAGAAAAGGGTAGCATTTGATGACGATGAGGAACTCTTCTTTAGTGTCTCCCTGTCAGAGCTAAACAAGCTGGACACTGTGAAAGTGGTAAGAACAGATTTTAATAATAGTGAAGTATAGTGGTGGTTTATTAAGTAATAAACTATTGTGATATTTAATCAGTAATCAACTATTCAGTGTGAACTGAACTCAAGTTTAGTTTATGCAGAGATAACTAGAGATATTAAAGGGAGAGTGAAGGAGTGGGGAGGGGGACCAGCGAGGGCTTGAACAGATTCTCTCCTTGACCAAACTCTGGTCAGGATCCTCTGAAGACAGGGAAGTGGAATTTTACATAAAGCAGGAAGGGGACATTAATCCATGTGAAACCAACCCTTTAGGTTTGCTAACTGGCACTTGCCAAAGTTAGGCTCCTACCCTGCTGTGGAGGCTGGGAGAGAGGGGCCCTATCTTCAGATTTAGCTGGAACAAACTCAATTCTGGCAGTCTGGAGTTTTTTTAGGCAGGACTATAAGGGGGCTGGAGTTATCATCCTAGAAATTTGGGCTTGAGCTATCAGAAACTGCTAGTATTTTCAAGTCTTTTAATGTCGGGGAGTGGAGGGGTGGATGAAATCATTTGTGCTGAGTCTGTAGTCTTTGTAGGCCATGGTTTAGGCATAGTTGAGAAGAGCTTGGAGGAGCCTGGCTAGAGTTTAGTCAAGGACACTCTGTCTCGATCCCCCCCCGCCCCAACTCCTGCCCTGCCCCTTCCCAGGACCTGTCTGAGCTCTGCCATCTGGACATTTCCTATAATCACTTGCATTTGGTACCGAGAATGGGACCTTCAGGATCTGCTCTAGGGACCCTGATACTGCGAGGCAATGAGCTCCGCAGCTTGCATGGTGAGTGGGGGTTGTGGAAGAGGGGCGGAGCAGATTCTGAGGGGATGGGGGTGGCAGGGTGCCCCTGGGACCTTGTGCCTCCAGATCCTCATGTGGGCTCATGGGCAGGTCTCAGGTGCCCAGGATTATCTTTTCACTGCACCCTCCCACAGCATGCTCCCCACACCCTCGACTCTATCCCGCACGCCCTTCAATCCCCTCTCCCTCACATGCCCTTCCTCCCTCCTCGCCTCTGCCCCAGGCCTGGAGCAGCTGCGGCACCTGCGGCACCTGGACCTGGCATACAACCTGCTGGAAGAACACAAGGAGCTGTCGCCCATGCGACTGCTGGCCGAGCTGCGCAAGGTGAGACTCGGGTGCCTCAGAGGCCTGGGAGCCAGCTTGGCGCCCTTCCCTCCTTCCCATGCTGATGTGTCCAGTGCTCTTTCCCCCACAGGGAGGCCCATGGTCCATCTCATTTTCATTCCTGCCCCTCAGCTCTACCTGGAGGGGAACCCTTTGTGGTTCCACCCTGCACACCGAGCGGCCACCGCCCAGTACTTGTCACCCCGAGCCAGGGATGCTACTCCCAGTGTGAGTGACCTTCCTATGTCTGCTCTCCTTCCCTTTTTTGCCCAGACCTACCCCTACTTCTGCATCTCTTGCCTCTCCCCACCTCCTCCTTAGCGAGGGGTGTCTAGTAAGCCTAGGGGTCCTTACAGGCTTGGAAGGGCTCCCACCTGACTTGGGGCGCCCCCAGACCCTGCACTCCACCACCAACACTGCTCCCTTCGCTTTTCTCTTTGCTCAGTTCCTTCTTGATGGCAAGGTCTTGTCACTGGCTGATTTTCAGGTTAGTGTGGATCTGGTGTGATGGGAGTGAGACAGCAAAGACTGATTCGGGAGGATGCGAAGGGTGGGTGCTGGCTGAAGGCAACAGTTTCTGAGGTGAGGGTCTTCCTGGTCAGATGGAGGGTGGATCCTGTCTCCTAGGCATCTTGGGTTGGACAGAGGTGCTCCCGTTGCTCTGAGCTCTTTCTCCTTCCTCTTGTCACACACAGACCTCCACATCCTCAGAGGCGCCACCTCTGTCCTGGCCGGTGGGGAGTACCACTGAAACCTCAGGTGGTGCTGACTTTAGTGACAGCCTCTCCTCAGGGGGCGTTGTGGCCCAGCCCCCACCTCGTAAGGTTAAGGTACATGATGTCCTAGGCTACCTCCTGACCGGGGGTGGGTCCGTTTCCCTGGCTGGACTCTGGGTTGTTGATGGACTGAGAATAGTAAGGCATTATCCTTGCTTGTGGGTGGGATGGCTTTTGGTAGGATGGGTGAGTGGCCGCAGATGACGGGGTGGGAGGCCTGAATGCTACCCCTCTACCCAATCTCAGAGCCGAGTTCGTGTGAGGCGGGCAAGTATCTCAGAACCCAGTGATACAGACCTAGAGCCCCGGACTCTGGATCCCTCCCCAGCTGGTAAGTCAGCCCTAGCCCCCAGCCTCCCTCGCCCCAGCCCAGTGTTCCCAGTCTTCTAGTTAGGTGGAATTTTAGTTTTGGTGGAGAGCAGCGTTATAGAGGGCCTCTTAGCCTTTCCTGTTTCCTCTTAGTTTGGGGAAAATGCTGCTCCTGGGCAGTGTTTTCAAAGTGTTTTACAGGGGCATTAATTTTATGGGATGTCTAAAGGATTCTGTTGCCAGATACGTTTGGGAGATGCCAGGTTAAACAAATAGGCATCTTTTCTCCAGGACATTTCAAGACCTTAAACGTGCTCCCGTGTACTGTGAATCTCCCAAAGCAGCATGTGATGCACAGTTGTGAACTGCATGTGACCTCAGTGTTCCATAGAACACACTTAGGGATGTGCTGCTGAGAAGCTTTTAGCCTACTGCCTCTGATCTCCCCCACGTCATCACACACACTTTTACTTCCCCCTAAGGAGCACTCTGAGGAGAGGCTGGGGTTGTTGGGGTGGAGGAGGTTGGGGGTACAGGCTGGCTAAGCTGTCTCCGCCCCACCTGTCCAGGAAGGTTTGTGCAGCAGCATCGGGAACTTGAACTCATGAACAGCTTCCGGGAACAGTTTGGCTGTGACTGGCTGCAGTATAGGAATCACCTGGAGACCTCTGGGACTTCTGTTCTGGCTACCTCCAAGACCCCTGCCCTCAGCACACTGCCCCCGGACACCCTGAGCCCAGGGACTGTGCCCAGCCCTCCCACTGGCCCTCTGCCCCCAGAAAAGAAGTCAGCACAGGAAATGGCAGAGGTCAGGGTGGGGCCAGAGCCACAGGAGGAAGAGGAGATGGAAGGAGAAGGAAAGGAGGAAGAAGAGGAGCAGGAGCAGAAGGAAGTGGAAGGTGAACGCTCGGTGGCAGTGCTTGCAGTGTGTTTGGGACAGTTAGGAAAACCCAGGTGCGGGGTGGCTGACCCCTTTGTGGGTGAGGGGCCGCCTCATGGGATGGCAGAGTCTTGGCATCTTTCCTTATAGGGTCCCTTTCTTGGTCTCTCTTCAGCGGAGCTCTGTCGCCCCATACTAGTGTGTCCCCTGGAGGGGCCGCAGGGCGTGCGGGGCAGGCAGCGCTTTCTCCGGGTCACTTCTGGTCACCTCTTTGAGGTGGAGCTCCAGGCAGCTCGAACCCTGGAACGGCTTGAGCTCCAGAGTCTGGAGGCAGCTGAGATAGAGTCCGAGACCCAAACCCAGGGGGAACTGGCGCCTGAGGTGAGTGTGGAAGTGGGGGTTCTGGAAGAGATGCTGGGCTTTTCTTAGGAGCTGGAAGCTCTGGGCAACCCCATGGTTTCTCATTTGTGGTGAGGAGGGAGCCAGGGGTACACAGTCACCCCAGGCTGCTTGGGAGGCCGGCCTGGGAATAGAGACTCTGGGCCGGAGTGTGGATGTTGGCAAAGGCTTTTTAACTGAGTCCAGAGCTGTTGTTTCCCTCTGTGCTCTTGGTATAACCCTAATCCCTCCACTTGGATTTTCTGGTCCCCTCTGCCCTCACAGGACTCTGAGCTGCCCTCCGGGGCCCCCGTCCTCGCTCTGCGCTTCTCTTACATTTGTCCGAACCGGCACTTGCGTCGCTATGTGGTGCTGGAGCCTGATGCCCACGCAGCTGTCCAGGTGATAGGGCCCAGGAGGCTGGTGGAGGATCAGAAGGCTGGGGGCCAGGCTCTGCCTGTTCATGGCTGCATCCAGCTCACCCTGTTTTAGGAGCTGCTTGCTGCATTGACCCCAGCAGTTACTGAGGCTCAGCATCAGCTTGAAGAAGCGAGGGACCCACTGGGGGACAGACTTCAGTGTCTACGTTGTGGCCATGTGTTCAAGCCAGGGGACACCAAGTTGGGACCGGACAGCGAGGAAAGCTGGAGGCCTCTGTTCCAAAATACAGGTGCAAGCCCTACCCTTGACCTCTTTGTCTGTGTTCTTCCTGGCATTTCAGGGAAAATGGCTTTGAGGGAGGGAGTGTGGAGGGCATCCCCAGGGAAGAAAGGAGTAGGGACCAACTTCCTGCCTAGAAGAAAAATAAAACCATCTGCTTGCTACATTTACAAAAAAAGTAAAAGAAGAAGAAATTATATCCTTTTTCCCCCCTCTAAAAGTCAGGAAATACAATCTCTGTAACTGTTTGAACATACTCATTATTTTTTCATAACTTGAAGGCTTTTCCCTTCTTTTTGGCTAATGTTTCAGAAACTGCATAAAATCCAATGAGCCCTCAGTGCGCTATCAGGTTGTAGTCCTGCCCCCGTAGGATGCATTGGGAGTTGGCTTAGGTTACCATTCCCAACTGACCTTGGAAGCTGCATGATATTAAGTCTTGCCTTGTGGCATTTTTTCACATTCTGCACTTTAGGAAGAGAGATTTTTCCATTGTAGACTAGTCAAAAAGCTATGTCTTTAAAGACATGGAAGAAGAAACATTTTTGATAATTCTATATTCAGTAGCTGTGTTGAAATGCATGCTTTTCATTAATCATTTTCTTCTTGGCCACAGATGGAGCAGGGGTTTAAATTATATTCAGAAAAAAGACCCCTCTCCATCCTCCCACCCTAAACCTGCTCAGGTGGCGGCAGGCCCCAGAGGTCCAGGGCGGTGTGTGCAGTTGAAATCGCCCCACCTCCTCCTGGACACTATACTCTGTGAGGTCACATGGCTCCTGCTATTCTTTGAATGGTGGCATCATTTATGAACATGCCTGTGTGCTCCATTCACCTTTTATTTGAGCCTGGTTCCCTCATGTGAACAAAAACGAGAATGAACTTACCCCAAGGTGCTGGTAGATTGAAATGTGAAAGAAAGGCATCAAGCACAGTGCTGGACTCAAAACAAAGGTCCTCATTAGTGCTTGCTGCTGCCGCTACCCCTAGCTATAGGGTCTTTGCTTTCTTCCCTTGTAGAATGGGACAGGGAGAGAGGTGACACTACTGCCAGTTGTCTAGCACATGCCCAGCACGCTGTAGCTGCCCAAAGAGTCGTTCTCTCATTGCTGATCTCTGTCCTGGATTCTTTACCTGGCTATGTTCATTCATCCTAACGACCTTATAAATAGATGCTGTCATCCCCATTTTACTGACGAGGAGCCAGGCATAGAGAGCTTAGGCGACTTGTCTTTATGCCTTCGATGACAGTCTTTAAGGGATGCAGCTGGAATTGGATCCCATGTTTGGCACCCCGCTTTTTCTGTCTGTTGATTTGGGACATTGCCGGTAGAGCGTCACAGTACACAATCAGCCCCAGGCTGTGCTCGAGGACCAAAGCAGGGCCTGGCTGAGTTTGGCCCTTTCTGAGAGAGCCTGAAAGGAGAAGGTAGAATGTGTTTTGAGGATGTCATGGGCCATGGGTCCGGGTTTGCTAATCGCTCACTGGGATGGGGAGTGGTTAGCAGCGGGCCTATGGAGGGAGGCTGGTAGACTGGGAACGGGGGTAGTGTATGAAGCTGGAGATGTGGGTCCAGGTGAGTCTGGGAGTAGGTGGGGAGCATTGTGAGCGTGGTGGTGGATTGTGGCACTGTGCGTGCGGTTCACGGGGACTGCTCTCTTCCCTTCCTCCAGGGTCGCCTGCTGTGTGTCCAAACTGTGGCAGTGACCATGTGGTTCTCCTGGCTCTGTCTGCGGGAGTCCTCAACAGGGAGCAGAGACAAGAGGAGCAGCTGCCAGCTCCCTCACCAGCCCCCAGTACTGTCCATGATCCTCCTGGCCACAGTGACCACAGCAGCAGGGCTGACAGTGCCCCATCTCAGGCACTGGTCTCCCACGATGGCCACAGGTGGAGCCTCAGCCCCCGTGAGTATAGGCGAAATGAGATAGGGCTGGAGTTTGGGAGAGGGAAGCGGCACTAATGGGGCAGGTGAGGTGGAGCTGTGGCAGCCAGGGTAGGCAGATGGCCCATTTGCTTGTCCCTAGCCCCTGAATGCTGTGGCCTCCGCTCTGTGGACCACCGACTCCGGCTCTTCCTAGACGTTGAGGTGTTTGCTGATGCCCAAGAGGAGTTTCAGTGCTGCATCAAGGTTGGTGCCAGCCGGGCACTGTCCTGTGCCCCTAACTGACCAGGGTACCTGCTTGTTTCCACAACAGCAGATTGAGTCAGAGCGGTCACTCTGGAAACACCAAGTCTGGCTTCTAGTTTCAACTCCTTGTTCCAGGATGGTTTTTGAATCTTGTTTGTCACTCTACAACGGGATGATATCTACCTTGCACAGTGTAGTAGCATCAGTGAGAGGTTATATCTGTAAGCTGCCTAGCACAGCCCCAGGCACTCAATAAATGGGACCTCTTGTCATTATTATAAATACATGATGTTATTGGATCTTCTCTGTTGAGCACCTAGCATATACTAGACACTAGGGATCTAGAGTAAATCAACCTTGCCTTCCATCTTGTATTTTGGTGGAGAAAGAGACAATAATTATGTGATAAAAAGTTCTGGAATCAGGCTAAGGCCCTAGAGGGACATCTGATCCAGACTGAGCGGGCCGGGGAAGCCGCCCCTTCCTTGGGAGGTGACAGCTAAGCCAGGTCCTGAAGGGTGAATTATGGAGGAGGGAAAAAAAGGATGTTCCAGGGAAATGAAGCAGCACGTGCGTGGAGCCCTGAGAGAGTAGCTAGAGGGGAGAACTGCCTGTGATGGGGGCAGTCAGAATGTGGGGGAGTATCCTTATAGGAGTCTGAACAGGCAGGCAGGGGCCATTTCAGGAGCAACCTCGTGTGTCTGCCAAGGAGTTTGGACTTGATCCCAAGGGCTGCAGGAGCCACTGAAGGATTGAAGGCGGGGGAGTAGTGATCAGTTTTATGTTTTCGAACAGTCAGTCTGGCAGAGTGTGGATTAGAGAGGATGAGATGACAGGCAGGGAGACCTGCGAAGAGCCTCTTGCAGTCTGTGTGCAGGCGGGGACTGTGGGGCGGAGAGCGTGGCCGATGAACAAACTGGGATAGATGAGCAGTGGGGAGGGCCAGGCCAAACGTGTTGTCACAGTAACTCAGCTCTAGGTCTGGCAGCTGTCTCCCTAGTCCTTTCGGTCTCTCGTCAACTTCCTCTTCCTCGTAGGTGCCTCTGGTGTTGGCAGGCCACCCTGGAGAGTGTCTGTGTCTTGTGGTTGTATCTGACCATAGGCTCTATGTGTTGAAGGTGACAGGGGAGATCTGGTGAGTAAGGCCATTGCCAGGGAAGGGTCAGGGGTATTTTGTGGCTTTGATGCCACTCTCATTCTTTTCCACCCCTCTCTCCTTCCTTTCTTCACAGCGGGCCTCCAGCTAGCTGGCTGCAGCCAACCCTGGCTGTTCCCTTGCAGGATCTGAGTTGCATAGAGCTGGGCCTGGCAGGACAGAGCCTGCGGCTGGAGTGGGCAGCTGGGGCGGGCAGCTGTGTCCTGCTGCCCCGAGATGCCAAACGTTGCCGGGCCTTCCTAGATGAGCTCACTGGTGAGAGGGAGCGGAGAGGAAGGAAGGGTGGGCTGGTGGGGGTTACACCTCCCAAATCTGGTGCCTGCAGTAGAGACAGACAGGTAATGGAACTCAGCCCTCAGAGAAGTTTCTGAAATCTAGAAATGTGGAGAATGGGAAGGTGTTGAGAGGTGGAGAGGCTGCGACAGGAGATGGAGTCACGGGGGCTCCCTGTCTCTGGCTGGCTCTGTCCAGATATTTTGCAGTCTCTGCCCCCAACCTGGAGGAGCAATGTCAGTGCCACAGAGGAAGAGGTGACCCCAAAGCACCGACTCTGGTGAGTCAGCCGAAGGCTGAGGCTGTTGTTGGTGCCAGATGGCCACTCTTGGAGCTTAGGCTCTCTTTCCACGAGCCCCAGCCATAGTCACGCCCTTAGCATCTGGGCCAGCCACCTGTCCTCAGGCCCACAGGCCTGGTCCTCCCTCCCCGCCCTCCCTACTGAAGGTGCTTTCCACCCCTAGCTGACCACCCCCTTTCGGGGCTGCTGCCTTCCCTCCTCCCAGGCCACTGCTGGAAAGAGAGTCTTCTTTGGAGCCTCCCCGGTTCTTCTACCTTCGGGTGTTCCTGGTTGAAGGTGAGGCCTCTGTACCCCATCTTGTTCCAGGGCACTGACCTGGCCATCAGCGTGCTCTGGTAGTAATTCTCATTCCTGGTTTGGACTTCCTCTCACTCATGGGCTTACCTAGAAGATCCCCTCCCTGCCTCTCTGGGTGGGCTGGGAGGTACCTGGGCTTTACGTGCCCAAAGACCCAGGCTTTCTGTGAAGTGGAGCAGATTGGCTGAGTCTGCTCCACCCAATCCTATTGGAAAAAGCGAGAGTGGATCCTCTTTCTGAGTTGGGTGGGAGGGGGGCAGCTTTACTTTGTCTTGGGCCTCAGGTTTTAGAGGCTAGAAATCCCTGGACTTTGGAAAAGGGAGGGCCTCGGTCCCCAGAGGCACAGTCTTCCTGTGGCCTCCTCAGTGTGGTTCGCTCCTCTTCTCCCAAGCAGCATGGGGATGCTGCCCCAGGGGTCTGGGCTCCTCCATGGCCTTCCACACTGGGCCTTACCCTGCCTCTTTCTCTCTAGGCCCTGCTACCTGCCCTGTGTCCCTTCTGCTGACTCTCTCCACCCTGTACCTGTTAGATGAGGACCTTGAAGGGTCCCAGGCAGAGAGCCCTCTTCCAGCAGCATCTGGTGAAGCCTCTGAGGAAGCCCCGCCCTCTGGGCCAGGCCTTTCTCTGTGTGTCAGGGAGCAGCAGCCGCTCAGCAGCCTGAGCTCGGTGCTGCTCTATCGCACGGCCCCAGAGGACCTGCGGCTGGTCTTCTATGATGAGGTGTGTGTGTGTGTATGGGAGAGAAATGGGGGCAGAGGTGGTGTGTAGTGTGGGAAATGGGTCTAGGAAGGCTAGGAATCGTGGCAGATTGGAACTTGCTACGGACAGAAGAAGGGTGCAAGGAACTGGAGGCTCACGGCCTTTAGATGGCAGCAGGTAGAGGAGGAGGCAGCTTTAGGTGGAGAAAACACCATGGACTCGGAACCCAGCCTTGCGCTAGCTGGGAGGCCCTGAGCGAAGCACCCAGACGCTGCTGCTGCTGCTGCAGGTTTGCATTTGCTTTGGCCTTTGTACCAGCCATTTGATTTTTACAACCTGCATGTGAGGAGCTGCTATTATTAGTCCCATTACAGATGAGGAAACTGAGGTTTGGGGATGTTAACCAACTTGCTCAGGTCACAAGTGGTAGAGCTGGGAACAGAACCCCAAGCAATTCTTTGGAATTGACTCCAGAACTTCCATTCTGGAAAACAGGGAAGATTGAAGAAACAAGATAGAAAATGTGAAAGCCTGTGGGGGCCTTCATAAGTGTTTATTTAAAAAGTCAGGATCTTTTACAGGGAATGACACAAGCTTGGGGAAGAGAAGAGGCCATGAGCCGGGGCAGTGGGTCCTTTCCGAGACCTTCCCTCCCCGCTGATCTGGTGTGGCCCTCTGTGAGTCTTGCCTGTCCACTGCTTGCTCTGCCAGGTGTCTCGGCTGGAGAGTTTTTGGGCACTTCGTGTTGTGTGTCTGGAGCAACTGACGGCCTTGCTGGCCTGGATCCGGGAGCCCTGGGAGCAGTTGTTTTCCATCGGACTCCGAACTATGACCCAAGAAGCTCTTGACCTTGACCGCTAAGGCCTTCTCTGGCTTTAGGAGCCACAATTGCAGATGTTCTCTCTCCAGACTCTGTCCATGGACTTCCCCAGCCTTTGGGGCCTGGCCAGAGAGGCCCAATAGGACCCACAGCTCGAAGGAAGGGCGAGAGAAGTGGCTGGGCCTCCAGATGATCTGGCCCCAGAGGACAGGCTAAGTGGTCAGAAGGACTGTTTCTGCTGCACTTTTTCTCAGGTATCAATAAAGCCGTTTTCATTCTATATGTCCTGGATGTCCTTAGATATTTCACTTGTAAGGCCTGTGGTTCTTCTGCCTCTTCTAACAGAAATATTCCTGCCTGTAGCTCTTCCCTAGCAGGCACTTCAGGCAGCCTTGTTTGTACTGTGAGACCCATCTCCAACCCACCTCTGCGCCCACTATGAGATCAAATAGGACTCCTGACCCATGGGCACCAGTTAGCAGACAGCAGCTTCTGCCATGTGGTCCAGCGTGGAAATCACTGCATAACAAATAGCTGGGCCAGTTAGATTCTCACTCTTAAATTTCAGTTGGCAACTAATGAGGCCCTGAGGTGATTGGCAGTAGGGGCTGCTATGAGAGTAACTGGGAAGAGGGTGTGTGGAGCTGGGACTGACATCCAGTGGTTTCCGCCTCTGCCTTCTCTCAGTGCTGCCTCATTCAGCTCAGGGGCCTGGCTGCGCCTACCCACTCCCTTACCTCTGTTTCTGTGACCAGGGTGATTGGTTTGGGAATGCTCATGTGGCCCGTTTGGCCACCAAGGCCCAGTCCTGGCCTTTTGCTGGAGCGACTAAGGAAAAGGCAAGTTTCCCCCATGAGGGTTGCTGAGAGGATCAGCCTGCAGCCGCTGGCCCTGAGGGGACAGCTTTCCTGAGCTGACAGGATGCAGAGTGGGGAAGACAGAGCTGAGAGGTGGAATGAGCTGGGACACATCCTGGCCCTGGCAGTGTCCAGAGTCCCTGGTCCAATTGTGCCTGGAGGCAGATAACCCCTGGAATTTTAGGTCATGTGAGCTAAAGGAGACCCTCTCTGGTTAATTTTTGGCTTAAGCTAATTTGAGCCAAATATGAGCTGCTGAAAGGGTCATAAGGCATCAGCCCCTGTTCTGACTTGAACCAGCCTGAGCAGGGAGCTGCTTCTTGCCCCCAGGTGGAAGTCGTGATGCCTACTCAGTGTGCAGTGCGTAGAGGCCCTGATAGGAGGGCTTGGGGAGGGACTATTAGGGACTCAAGCCAAGCTGCCCTTGAGCCCAAAAGCTAGGCTCTGGATAACATGCATGCATGTGTGTGTATGTGTGTGTGTGCATGCGAGTGAGTGTATGTGTCAGGGGGTGGGTCTGGTGTTGAGTACTAACGGATACATCTCACTTAGGAAGCATTTACTTGCCAGGCACTGAGCTAAGTGCTCAACTGATCTGCTCCTCACAGGGGTCCTTGGAGGTGGGTGACATCTTGTTACAGGTGAGGGAGAGGCTTAGAGGAGTTAAATGACTTGCTCAAGGTCACGTCAGTAAACGGAGGAGAACTGATGAGTCTAGCTTTGTATGACTTCAAAGTCTGGGCTGTCAGCAAACCACAGGGCTGGACTGCTTCCCTCCTCCCTGCACAGGATGGGCCTCTGTGCCCAGCCGTTGTTACAAAGAGGGGTTGCTGTCTACCCTGCTCTGAATAACCCTAGGCTTGTCCAGGACAGGCAGGCTCAGGTGCACTGTATCTGAAGTTTCTCTTTCCTCCAGGTGTGGTGAGATGTTAGGTGAAATATTAATTTGTGGGCAATTTTCATCCCTCCCCACCTGAACTGGAGAGAACAAAGATGTCAGATCTTTAGGTTTCAAATGAAAGGGCTAAACTATAAGAGATTGGGAAGGGACCATAAATAAGGAAGAGCTCTTGAGTCGGGAGGAGGGAGGAAGCAGTGTAGGAGCAATTCCTTTAACACTAGGGGGTTCTTCCTGTGCCTTGCTCCTGGTTTGTAGTTAGGGAAGATAGTGACCTCCCCATGCTACCGGAGCAGATGGAGATGGCAGTTTGGAAGGACCTGGCAGGATAGGGCTGGTGACAGTCGTCTAGATTTCTCTTGCCTGGAGAAGGGAGGCTGCCCAGAGGATCCTGTGGGCCCTGGAAGTCAGCTGAGCCTGCTGGAGAGTGTCTGGGGTCACCGCAGGAGGACGGGAGTAGACCCAGCCCGCAAACAGGATGTAACCCAATTAGACTTGAACTAATTGAGTTTAAGTCACTGATTGAGCTGAGTCTACTTGAATGTTACAGGTTAACTTTTCTGTTGGTTGAAAATGGGGACTCATTGTAAGGATAAAGTCGAGCTATAGAGAAAAAGTTACATTTTTGCATACCCAAATTTGGAGGACTGCGATGTTTCTGGAATTCCTGCCTGTTACCTTTGGAAAGGTCAACATTGAAGGGTTTGGAAGATGTGGACCTAGAGAGCAAGGGCAGTGGTCCTTCCACAAAGATCTGGGGTTACTCCTCCCTCCACAGGGGCCTTCGACTTAGGGTTCCTGGGAGACACTTGTGTTCTGATAGCTTAGACCTCCCTATAAAGCTTTGTTTTGGGGAAGTCTAAGGTGGGGCCTTCCTGGGTGGTGGGTGGGGTGGAGGAATGAAGAGGTGGTTGGTTGTAGAAGACTGAAGAGATTTAAATCCCTCTGGGGCCCAGTTCCAACCTTGACCCAGCCAGTCCTCTGCAAAGCGCTGGTGCCGGGGAGGGTAGAATCAGTGCCCTGGAGGACAGTCGCTCAGCCGCAGGCCCTACGCATAAAGGACTGAAAGTTCTATGGCAAAGCCCCTGGATTCTGTCAGCAGGGAGAGGACTGCTGGCTCCAGGAAGGGGAAAGCTGCAAGGGTGTTGAGGACCCAAACTTACCAGCTCTGCCTTTTCCGAGCCCCGTGCGGGTCAGCATTATTCCTGTCCTGAAATGTACGCATTACGTGTTCATTCGTAAATACACCGAATGGATTGATTCGTTTGTACCTTCCCTCAGTAGAGCTTAGTAGGATGCAGGTCCTGCCATAGAGCCCATTAGCGCATATGCCAGGGCAGCAGGGGTTCCCCAGTGGCTCATAAACTACCCCCATGAAAGCAGCTCCCTTCTCTAGGTCAGGACTGTGGGGAGGGGCTGGTGGGGCCGGTATTTAAACTCCCTTGAAGACTTATAGAGGATGGCCTCTAACAATGGCGAAGGGAATAGTCTAAGGGCTAGGGCTTAGTGAGCCCTTACTGTGTTCCAGTCATTGTTTAAAGCAGCTAATAATCTTCCCTGGTGTTTCTCATACTCCTTTGATCACAAGACACAGAGCCAAGTAGCTTAAGAAAAGAGTCCTCCGTGTCTAGACGTGCCCCTGACCTGGAAGGCTGGTACCAAGGCCTCAGACACGGGGCTTCTCCTGTCTCTTGGAGCCGGATGGTTTTTCTCTCCCCTCCCCACCAGGAACCCTGGGCTGATCTGGTGGGAGAGTGTGGAGGAAATGGTGTGACTCTTGGAACTGCCCAGCTGGGAAATATGCTGGCTGGGGTGGAGGCCCCGTGGTGACAGGCCTGCAAAGGGGTGGAGGGGCCCAGAAAGGGGTGTGCAGAGGTTCGGAAAAGAAGTTCACCTACTTCTGTTTTGCTGGCCTGAATTTTTAATTGAAGCAAATTAAAACTTCCCAAAAATATTAGTCCAATTTCCTGGCAGTGTGCACACCCCCTTCCCTGTCAGTGATTTTGCACCATCTTCGAACAAGAGCTAGTTCTGGTCCTGAGGAAGGTGTTCCTCAGCCTCTGGCCCAGAGCAAACTTTCATGGGAGCCAGGCCCATTCACAAGCACCTTCCCAGAAGCCCCTTCAGGTCATGGCCCAGATGGGGCAGAATAATCTCCAGAGATTTGCAAAGCCATGGGATGCTGGGGCAGTTGAAAGGAGAGCTTCTTCCATTTCTTTGTGTTTAAGATATCTGTAAACTGTTGTTGTTTTTTTTTTTTTAAACAATTCAGCGACATCCTCTGCACCCTTTTTCCTGTGGGTAGTCTTTCTTTGGCGACCCAGAAGATAGGCGCTGGTGTTACTGCCAAGGAAGTGGTTAAGGATGAGGCTATTACCAGGATGAGACTGCTTTGCAACTGACACTTGTGCACAGATGTCAGTCAGCAGGATTTGCCTCACATACCCTGGACTGTCCCCCAAGATTGATTTATCTGTTCAGGCTGGCCTTTCCTTTCCAACAAGTGCTTATTGATCACTTGCCTCTGGCCTTGAGCTTGCTGGCAGTGGCAGTGGAGAGAAAGGATTCACTCCCTGAACAGTAAGATAGTGTATTTTCTGTGGAAAAATACGTGTGAGGGGATAAAATACATATTCACATTTGCTTCTATTTGTATAAATAAATTCTGGAGGGATAAACAAATGGATGGTGGGGGATGAAGATGAGGACAAGGCAGAAAGGGAGATGGGGGTGGTTTTGAGTTTTTACTTTTTAATCTAAAAAAAGTTTAAACCTTCAATGTTTTATAATTTGAAATTATGTTTAAAAATTTATATGTGACCCTAGGGGGTCAGTGGCCAAACTGGGTGGTATAAACACCGATTCCTAAGACTGTGGAGGAGGGTG
The DNA here is from genome assembly GCA_030015415.1 of Cynopterus sphinx. NCBI lineage: Eukaryota > Metazoa > Chordata > Mammalia > Chiroptera > Pteropodidae > Cynopterus > Cynopterus sphinx. Next base: position 194,804,479 of record CM057379.1, read on the forward strand.
GGGAGTGGGTCAGCTTGAAGGACCCATCTCTGTCTCAATGGGAGAGGGTGCATTGCTGCTGCTGAGTCATTTCATGTGGAGTGAGGAGGGTGTCCATCCTCCTCCTTTGTTTTGATGCTGCGGTAGCTTCTGAGAAGACCCTGACCAGACTGGCTAGCTGTGGCTGGAAATTCAGCCCCACTTCTGTGTGAGATGCTTTGCCTGCCTCTGGTGCACACAGTATTTTGCATCTACCCTCTCAAGGGTCAGGATGGTGTAGTGGTCACATAAGAGCAGGCAGAATGAACTTAGATTCAAAAGGTGCAGGATTTATGCCTTATTTTTGCAGCTGACTATTTAACCGCGAGCAAGGAACTTGCTCTTCCTGAACCACGGCACCTTCATCTCTAGTGCGGGCATGAGGCTGGCCAGTTTACAAAATTGTTAGGTGCAGTAAACTACGTGGAAGCACTATGTGAACCATCAAGCATTAAATCAATGCTGCTTAAAAACCTGCCTCTTAGTGATTACAACCTGCTTTGTTGCCCAGAAGTGCCCTTTGCCATCAGAAGAGGGAATGCCCGTGTCTTACTGCCCACGTGTTTGTGAGTGGGTATTTCTTCAGTGTGCTTCAGATCCTGCTGGGGATGTGAGCAAGCCATAGCATGTTTATCCTTGGCTCATCCTTTGTCATTTGATCATCTTGGACTCAGTGACTTCCCTGTCCTCCACAAAAAAACATTCTTCAGTTTATTAGTTACTATAATTACTTGTGTACTCGCCTTCAATTCCACAGATATTTATTGAGCTCTTAAAGTGTGCCAGGTTCTACGTGGGAGGAATGGGGGGTGGAACATAAGGATGAATCAGACATGCTCCTGCTTTCAAGGAGCTTAAAGTCCAGAGAGGGAGTGGAAGAAATCACCTCGAAGCCGGGTCATGAAGGTGGGGGAGGTTACAGTAAGAGAATATCATAATCACAGCCATTTTGGAGCACCTGCTTTGTGCCAGTATTGACATTATCACACTCAGTACGATCTCTGTGCCACAGGTAAGGAAGCTCAGGTTAGAAAGATGATTCTGGATCTCACATTGGGCCTTCTCACTCTTTCCCCTAAACTAGACCTGTCAGAATGCCCACCCTGGCTCACCCCCTAGTCCTTTTTAATCTGTTCTCTTGTGGCACCAGTTTCCAGGGATACTAGAAAAACATTCAGATCCTCAGCACCCAACTATCCCATTCTTTTCTGTCATGGGGCCTTTCCTGAGCTCATCCTCCTGCCCAGAATGTTCTCCCCTCCCTTGCTTCTCCAGCCCATCTTGCATTGCATGGTGCATTCCTTCTCTTCCAGGTCTGCTTGTCTCCTTCATACAGAGCATGTCCTTAACTATGCTGCTTGAGTGTTCTCCCTCCAGAGTATTTGCCATATTTTGTAATTATAAATTTATGTGCTTGTTTGTTGTCTGTAAGCTACCCAAGGGCAGGGACTCTATTAGGTTGTTTTTACCCGTGTATACTCAATGCCTGGTGTAGACTATAGAGTGAACAAATGGGTCTCGGTTTACACTCTGGGTATGCATGAAATATTACTTTACAGCATTTTCAAAACCACCTTTTATTTCTAACCCCCAGAAGGACTCATGGGCCTTGCCCATTCCCCGAATCCCCCCTCCCTGCCACCATGGGGGAACATCCTTCTACTTTGCTGGTTGGGGAAGACAGACTGTTGCTTCTCCATTCCCTTCTTAGCTTCTGGTCATCTATTCTCGCTAACCCTTTCTTTTTCCTCATTTGCAAACCTCCCTAGGTTTCCTGAGACTTTGGCCCTGGATGAACAAAAGGCAGAAAGGCTTGCAGGCTTCTTGTCCTATGCATCCCCTTAAAATTCAAAGCAGGCTACCTCCTTGGATGGTGTTGGGGGGACATAGCTTCATAAATCAGAATGCCACCCAGGCCACAGATGAATTCATACCTCTGGAGCTGAAAGGTGGGCTCTACAGGAGTGAAAGGACCTCCAGGACAGGCAGTGCTGTCCTAAGATGGGATTTGTTTCAAAGCTGAGTCCAAGTTTCCTGAGGGACACACGGATTATGACAAGTGTAAACCCCTGCAGAGTAACAACAATAGTAAATAATAAGAATGACATTTATCGAGCACTTATTCTATGCCAACCACTGAACTGGTAGTTTACATATATTGTATCTCTAACTCCAGAGTCTGGGCTCTTTCTCAGTGCCATGCTACTTCTCTTGTAAAAGGAAGGTCTTACTCACCACGAGGCCAGTCAGCAGCAAACAGCACTGGGTGCTCCACTTTTTGGAGTATGGAGATAGTTTTGACAAAAGAGAATTCCAGGTCAGTCTAAGTGACAACCTGGGACTGCCTGAGCCCACATCCCACCATCTTCCATAATCTCTTTAGCCTGCTAAGTTAGGGTTACAAATTCAAAGATTGGTCCATTGGCCAAGGAATATCAGAAGCTACCCTGGTAGAGATAAAAGTGATTCTGATCTTTCTATCTTCTTTCATTTCAACCATAAATTTCTATGGGTGTCATCTTCAATTTAAGACTTATTGTCCTTGGAAAAGTAAACCAGCTTCCATTTTTTTTTCCTGGTATATACATCCGTCATTTTTCACATTATAAGTTTCCTGAGGGCTTTTCGGTACTTGTGTGCCTCCAATTTGTAGTAGTAGTGAAACTAGCTAACATTTATTGAGCATTTACGATGCACCAGGCACTGTTGTAATTGTTTTATATAGTTGAACTCATTTCATCCTCTTAACATCCTGATTATTATCACCATCTTACAGATGGGGAAATCGGAGGCCCATAGGTGGTAAATAACTTGCTTAAGGTCACGCAGCTGTCAAGTGGCAGAGCTGGGCTATGAACTCAGGCTGCCAGGCTCCAGGTGTCATGCTTAACTACTCCCCTATGTGACTTGTAGTAGCAAAGATGCTGACTCCTTAAAAAATTTATCTGGGAAGTCTGTGATGGGGATTTTCAAGTCAGACTGGGCTGTGGAGGCCCAGGGTGCAAGGGGGTTGCTCTGAGCTTCTGCCTTTGCTGTCACCTTTTCTGTTACCCTTTGAGCATCTACAGGCTCTGAACTAGGAGTTGATAGGGCAGCCACACATTCTCTCTCTCTCTCTCTCTCTCTCTCTCTCTCTCTCTCTCTCTCACACACACACACACACACACACACACAGTTGCCATCATTTATGCATGTAAGGCGCACTCTTGTCACAGGAATGAAGAAAGACCCCATTGGGAACACTTTGTAGGAGACCGACAGTCACGGAGGCACTAGGACACAGTGCAAAAGCCTCCAGGATGCCAGGAGGTCTGAGTGGGAACAATGAGAGCATACATTGATGTCTAATAGGATGAGGTTGTATGAAACAACTGGTGACTATCGGCATCTCTTCCATCTGCATCCTGAAAGGAGAGATGAACTTGGGTATCTAAAGATACTTCGAGGGGAGATTGCACTCCATCATCTCAGGGGCTAGGAGAGAAAGAGGCTTGCAAGGCTAGAGGCCAAATCTGCTGACAGGAACAGGATGGTGTGTGTGTGTGTGTGTGTGTGTGTGTGTGTGTGTGTGTGTGTGTGTGTAGAAAAGTCCACAGTTGAGGGCTCCAGAAACAAGACCTGTGCTCAACATGCTGCCTGGGGAGGTGTGGGGCCTCAGAGGACCAGCAGAGTGGTGCCCATAAGGCGTCAGTGTCCAGGGCCCAGTACATGAAGCCCCAGGTTGGCAAGACCCCTGCTTCCCTTCCCCAGGCGGTCTTGGTATTAAAGTAGCTGCTGTCCAACTTTACAGGGTAGGAGACAGGGACTGGGGCCAGGAGCAGGACCCAGTTGTCGGCGATAGACTGAAGACCGGAGAGCCTTCTGCAGTGTCTCCACTGGGAAAGGCTCCCCGGCTCTTGCCTATCTCTGAGGAAGTGGAGGGCTTGCTTGCCTAAACAATCCTCAGGGTAGAAGCTTGGAACCGAATTACCTGGCTCAGAGCGATAAGGGATCGGGATGGTGTATTAGTGTATGGGGCTGCCATAACAAAGTGCCACAAACAGTGTGGCTTAAACAACAGAAATTTATTATCTCACAGTTCTGCAGGCTGGAAGTCAGAGGGCGGGGTGTCAGCAGGGCCCCATTCTCTCTGCCGGTGCAGGGGAAGGATCTGTTTGAGGCTTCCCTCCCAGCTTTGGGTTGGTGTGGCCTCACTTCAGTCTCTACAGGGCATTCTCCCTGAGTGTGTCTGTGTGTCCAAATTCTCCTTTTTATAAGGACACCTGTCATATTGGAATAGGAGCCACCTTACCCCAGTATGACCTCATCTTAAAATCTGTGACCATGTTATTACCAAATAAGGTCATGCATTCGGAAGTACCGGGATTAGGGCTTCGACATATGAATTTTGGGGGGACACACTAGCTCATAACAGGTGGGTCTCACATGTTGAGTTTTGGGGCACAGTTCATATGTTCTGCTTGTACACAGCTGACTACCACCCTGGTATCTTGTTTTATCCCCTTGACATTCTGTGAGACAAGGGGCCAAGCACATCCCTTTCAGTGAAAGAGGCGTGGAGTGGTAAAATGGCTGTGGAACAGTCGCCCTCCATACATGGTGGTGTCCTGTTGGCACCCTGATCCCCAGCTGTGGCCATGGCAGGTTAAAAAGCCTCTCTGAACCCTGGTGTGGGAAGGCTGAGATGGGTCCCAGCACTGGGCTGCTGGCTTAAAGCAGGGCGCTGGACAGACGAACAGCTGCCCTTCCCCTTTTCCCCTTGTGCTGCTTTGAACCTAGAAAATATTCTTGGGGTTGGAGAAGGCAAATTACACATCCAAGGTCATAGGGTGAAACATTTTCTCTACACAGAGCACCATCATGGCCAGCCCCCCACCCCTTCCCCCAGGGCCTGTTTTTGCCCCCTCTTTTGGGCCTGGCCATTTCCACCTTCCCCTGCCCATCAGCTCCATGCCAAGTTCTCCCCCAACATCCTCTAGACTTTTCCCAAGGGTTCAAGGAAGTAGCCTTAAGGCATATTTTTTCCTAAGCTAGAAATTTTATTAAAATTTAAAAATGCTTATGCATGTTCTATTGAGTGATCTTTCTTCATTTATAGAAGGTAACAATGTTACCTATCTTATGAGATATTAATAAGAATAAATAAGTTAATTGCAGCGAAGGACTTAAAACATCCTCTGATACACTGTCAAGGTCGAGGCATATTATTGAGGGGCTGTTATGCACATGGCCTTGCACTCGGTGCCCAGTTTCAGCGAGATCCCAGAGGCTCCAACTGGGACCTAGTAGCTCCTTCCGGAGAGCTTTAATCTTGGGAAACGAGATGCTTCCTCGGGGAGCAGGTGGGGGGACAGAGAGACGTGGAAACTGAGCCGGGTGGAACTTTGGAGCCCTCCTATACCAGGCCCGCTGGCTACAGGTGGGGAAATGGTGGCCGAGGGTGGAGGGGGGGAGGGGAAGTAATGTACCAAGGTCAAATGCTGGGTGGTTCCTGGTGGCAGAAGCAGGGCATCTGGGGCTACATCGGGACCGCGTCCCCGTGCAGCGAGCTCACTTGCTAAGGTGGGGGGGTCCCCTCCAGGACTCGGGAGGGGAAGGGAGTCTAACAGGCAGGGTGGGGGCGGGGATCTTGGGGCCTGGGGGCCTGGCAGGCTGGTGCCCGTGCCCCTGCCCCCGCCCCCAGCGAGGCGCGTTGCGCGGGGCCGGGCGGGCCGGGCGGGGTGCGTCACGGCCCCGCGCGCTCCCATTGTGCGGCCCCGCGGCTGCGGGGCGCGGAGCGGGAGGTGGAGCCGCGGGCTGCGGGCTCCGGCGCCCACGGCCTCCGCCGGGCCGGCCCCGACCGCCGCCGACGCGGCTCCCCCGCCCCCACCCCGCCCAGCGCCGCCGCAGGCCCCGGAGCGAGCGCGGGAGGGAGATGGGGCGCGGCGGCGGCCGGAGCCCCGAGGTACCACCGCGGGGCGGGGCGGGGCGGGGCGGGCAGCGCAGGGGCCGCGGCGGGCCCCGGGGTGCCCCGGGCGGGCGGGGCGCGGCCTCTGATGCGCTGGCGCCGGGGATGGGGCGAGGGCGGCCGCGGGGATCCTGACCCCCCTCCTCCCTCCATCCCCCCAGGGCTCCTCGCTAGGTCTCCGCAGCGCCCCCTCCTCCTCACCCGGCTCTCGGGTCCCTCAGTGAGCGGGAGCCTCCGAAGCGGCCTCCCCGGCCATGGCCAACGGGGTGATCCCGCCGCCCGGGGGCGCCTCCCCCCTCCCCCAGGTGACCGACGCGCGGGGGTGGGGGAAGAGGAGGCAGACGGAGGGACCCCGAGGAGAGGGGCGCCCTCTGGCCCATCCTGGGAGCCCCGGATCCAGGGATGGATCTAGGCTGGGGGCGGGGGTGTGCAGACAGCGGGGGTCTTTTGCTATTTTTCCAGATCTGTTGACCTTTCTCCCTAGCCCTGGAGCCTGGGGTGCTGACCCCAGCCTAGGGTCTGGGGGGAAGGGGCTGTAGAAGATGGAGCCTGCTGGTGCCCCCCGGCCCCACCCAGGATTTGGAGTTGGGGTGGGTGTGTGAAGCCTTCATGGGTCGAGGGCCTTAGGAGAGGCTGTCTGAGCCCGCAGGTCCGGGTGCCCTTGGAGGAGCCCCCTCTGAGTCCAGACATGGAGGAGGAGGATGATGACTTGGGCAAGACCTTGGCTGTGAGCAGGTTTGGGGATCTCATCAGCAAGCCCCCGGCCTGGGACCCCGAGAAGCCCAGCCGCAGCTACAGCGAGCGGGACTTTGAGTGTGGGTAGCCTGGGGACCCCTAGTGCGGCCACCCTCGCCACCATCATCTTCATTGCCACCATCAGCGTGCTCACCACTGGCTTGGTCACTCAGTGCCATCTTGTGCGGGATGCTGTGCTGGTTGCTGTGCGGGGCCACCATACCATGTTACGTCATCCTGCCTCACTCACCCATTGCCTGTCCACCTGTCAGGGGAGCTGGGCCCCAGTCTCAGGTGAATTGTAGGGAGATGGGCCTGAGGCCTCCCTCAGTGACCTTCATCTTCCCCAAAGCTCTATTGTACTCCTGGCCTTGTTCTCTCTGCCTTTTCATCTTCCTTCCTTAGCTTTCTGATTCTACTTTTCTTTTCCTTGCTCTGTCATGTCCTCCCACCCCGCCCCATGACACCACCCCCCCTCCATTATTCCTGTTCCCCCACTCTGCCAGGCCTCATCAATGACAGGACATGGACACAGGTGTTGGGGGGAGCCTGGCTCTGGAGAAAGGACTAGGGTGCCCTTGTTTGAGGCCTTGAGTTAGAATAAGGTGTGTGCCCCTAGGGTGGTATGGGGTCCCATTCTGCTGTGGGGGCCTTAACTGGTTCTCCTACACCCTCAGTTCACCGGCACACATCCCACCACACCCACCACCCGCTCTCAGCACGCCTGCCTCCACCCCACAAGCTGCGGCGACTGCCCCCCACCTCTGCCCGGCAAACCAGGGGGAAGAGGAAGAAGGAGAAAACCTCCGCTGCCCCCTCTGAGGGGACCCCTCCTATCCAGGAGGAGAGGGGAGCCGGGGTGGAGGAGGATGAGGAAGAGGAGGAAGAGGAAGAGGAAGGGGAATCTGATGCAGAGCATGTGGAGCCCCCACCCTCGGGGTCCCCACAGAAAGCAAAGGTAGGGGTCTGCCCCTGAAGGAGGGAGGGCTGGTGGCCGGGAGAGGGGTACAGAGAGGAGGGAAGGACATAGCAGATGGGGCCTGGGCCAGGCTGGGCAGTGGGTTGGGAGCTGAGTTGGGGCAGATGCCCAGGGCTCCTGGTTTGTCCACAGTTCTGGTTTGTCCACAGTTCTCCATTGGAAGTGACGAGGATGACAGTCCCGGCCTCTCGGGGAGGGCCGCCTTCACCAAGCCCCTGCCCTCGGGCGACCCTCACTCCGACAAGAGCCCCCAGCACTCGGTCAGGTACTGGCCTCTAGCCCAGCCCAGAGGAGGTCCCGGCCTCCTTCCTGGAGAGTGTGTCCAGCTCTGACCCCAAAGAAGAAGGCAAGAGAAGAGGGGGCAGAGGAGGCGGGGTCCAGACGATTGACAAGGAAGAGAGAACCAGGAGGCCAAGTGGGAGAGGGTGTCAAAGTGAAGAGGAGGACGGGGATTGAGAGGAAGGGACAGGAAGGTGGAGGTGAGCTTCCTTCTCTGCCCAGGAGGAGCCTGTGTCTACTGCTCAGGGGCCCACTGCAGGCCCTGGCCAAGCAGAGGGGAAAGGAACCCCCTAAACTGGCCCATTTCCACTGTGGTTCCCCATCAAGTCAAGGCTGCCATGTTGCTTCCTCAGCTCCCCGAGCCCCCGGGCCCGGGCCTCCCGAGTTGCGGGGGAGAAGAGCCGGCCCTGGAGCCCATCAGCCAGCTATGATCTGCGGGAGCGGCTGTGCCCAGGCAGTGCCCTGGGCAGCCTGGGTGGCCCAGAGCAGCAGGTGCCCACTGACGAGGCAGAGGCCCAGATGCTGGGCTCCGCGGACCTGGACGACATGAAGAGTGAGTGACACCCTGTGACATTCCCCCACGGCCCACTCCCATGAGCACCGAGTCTGTGCGGGACCGTGGAGAGGCTCTGTGCTCTCCCCTACCCAGGCCTGAGCTTCCTCTGCAGTGTCCCTATCTGCTGGAGTATGGCCAGTGATGGGGAGCTCACTACCTCACCAAGCCACCTCTCTGGCTGCCAGAGCTATTTCCCTTCATGACACTTCTGCCCTTCGGTCCTGATTCTGTCCTCTGAGTCACCCCTGGAATAAGGCATCCCCCCTTCCGCATGATGTTTGGAGATATCATTGTGTCCCCCCTCACCCAAAGCTCTGCTTCTCAGGGCTGACTCTTTCCCTCTTCACGGCAGCCCCCCGAGTCTGAGCTGCTATGCCAGGCCTGCTTCTCCCTGCGTTAGGGGCCCCCTTACTCCTGTCCAGTGGCTGGACCCATGGCTGGACCTGGCAGTGATCTCGGCACATTCCTTCCATCTTATCAGTGCCCTGGTTTCTGTGCCACCTGTCATCACCCATGGGGCTCTGTGCCTGGGCCAGGGGCATCAGTGACCCCGCCTTCTTCCCCCTTGGAACCACAGTGTGTAGGCGGGGGTGGGGAGGAGGGCTTTGAGCTCAATACGTCATGGAAAGTTGCCAGAGCCTGAGGACAGGGACAGGAACAATCCGATGGCAGCAGCAGTGGTGGTGGCAGGCTGGGGGCAGGTCAGGGGGAGGGCTTGTTTACAAATCATGGGTGGGGGCTGGAAGCAGCCCGCAACAGGCCTGGGGACGTGGAGAGTCAGGGTAGAGAGGCCCAGCCATCTCTAGCTCCGGCTAGACGAACACCGCTCCTGTCCAGCCTCCTGCCTCCGAGGAGAGCTGGGACTCTGGCAAGGAGCAGGGGCCGAGGCCTTGGTTGTAGGGGGAATGACGAGTCCTCGGGAGGAGGTCACAGAGCCCAATGGGAAACTGGGCCCTGGGCCCTGGGATGCCGAGAGCCAGGGCCCCGGGATGGCTCCAGCTCCTAGCCCTCAAGACTCGCTGGCCTCAGAGGACTTAGAGATGTTTGTGCTGGACCACGAGGACTGTGACCTGGGGGAGTCCACCAAGGGCCAGCTGAGCCCCATGGCAGGGGGACCAGCTTGTGAGTAATCCGGCTGCTGGCTTAGAAGGGGCAGGAGGGGAGGAAAGGAGAGAGGCTCTGCCTGATTCTGCCCAATTGGGTACCTATGGGGTTAGATGCGGGTGACAAGGAAGGGCTCAGAGGGAAAGTGCTGGGGGCCTGGGGCCTGGCGACCTGATGTAAGTCCTGACACTCCGAAGTGAGTGGCAGTGGCCGTGGCAGGGGCTGTGGACTGAGTCGGGGTCTGCTTTTGTGCTGTAGCTTGGCTAGTGGTCGCCTGTGACTTTGGGCTGGTCCTTCCTTCTCTCTGGGCCTGTTCCTTTATGTAAGAAATTGCCACATTGGACAAGGTGGTCCTGTTGGCATGGCCCCTGGGTGACTGTGGCACCCACCAAGTGGACTGGCTGGGCAAAACGGGTCTGGAGAGGCTGTCCATGACCCTGAGGCCCGAGTTGGATCCCAGGGACCACTAATCCCACCTTCTCCGCAGGTCATCGGCTGGAGGACAACCCTGGTATGCGGCGGCACCTAGTGAAGAAGCCATCTCGGACACAGGGCGGGAGGGGCAGCCCCGGCGGCCTGGCTCCCATCCTGCGCAGGAAGAAGAAGAAGAAGAAGCTGGACCGGAGGCCTCACGAGGTACAGGACCCAAGAGGGTTGGCCTGCAGCTTCCTCTTGCCTCTCCTTCCCAGAGCTTCTCTTTTCCTTCCTCCCCACCTTGTCCTGTCACCATGTCCCCAAGACAGCTGGTCCCACCTGGTGGCTCCAGGCCCTCACCCTTGGTGCCCACCCAGGTGTTTGTGGAGCTGAATGAGCTGATGCTGGACCGCAGCCAGGAGCCCCACTGGCGGGAGACGGCTCGCTGGATCAAGTTTGAGGAGGATGTGGAGGAAGAGACGGAGCGCTGGGGCAAGCCCCGTGTGGCCTCCCTGTCTTTCCGCAGCCTCCTGGAGCTCAGGAGGACCATCGCCCACGGTAGGGACCCTACAGGCCTGGCCCTGAGGCTGCATGCCCTTCACAGGCCACAGAGCCTGTGCTCTGCTGCCCGACTCCTGGGGACTACTCCCTGGAGTCAGGCGAGGTCTGGCTGCCACTCTGGGGATGTGGACTCCAACCGCCTGTGAGTTATAAGCTCTGAGGGCCTAGACTATGCCCTGGTCCCTGGCACTGTACCTGGGGCAGAGTAGGCATCAGTCCACATGGAGTTAACCAGCAAATGACTCCCCTCCCTGGGTGAGGAGGGGCCGTGTCCTCGTTCCTCTGGCTGGGTCATGGCCACGTGGAACTGTGTATCTGCCTGGGCGCACTGGGCACTTGGCTCACCCAACACATTTGCCTGTCCCGGGGAGGGGAGGCGGCTGGGGGGTGGGGTTTTACTATCTGACGGGGCTGGGTCTGCTCCCCTGACATGCCCCCAGGAGCCGCCCTCCTGGACCTGGAGCAGACCACTCTGCCGGGCATCGCACATCTTGTGGTGGAGACGATGATCGTGTCTGACCAGATTCGGCCAGAGGACAGGGCCAGTGTCCTGCGTACCCTGCTGCTGAAGCACAGGTGACCGGGTGGGGGTGCTGGGAGGGGGCCTCCTGGTTCAGCTGCCCCTCCAGGAATACAGATGCTTCTGCGTGGCTCTCCAGATTCTGCTCGAATACTCCAATGGACAGGGAACTCATTCCTGATTCATTTTGGACATCGCCAGCCATTAGAAAGTTCTTTCTTACTTTGAGGTGGAGGGATAGAGGCCCTGACTCTCCATTTCTCACTTCCTCAAGACTCCAGTCCACCAAAGGCCTCTCTCAACCTGCCTTACTCCCTCTGCCCTTTCCCCAGCCATCCCAATGATGACAAGGACAGTGGCTTCTTTCCCCGAAACACATCCAGCTCCAGCATGAACTCAGTCCTGGGCAATCACCACCCTACCCCCAGCCATGGCCCCGATGGGGCGGTGCCTACCATGGCTGATGACCTGGGGGAGCCAGCCCCACTCTGGCCTCATGATCCTGATGCTAAGGAGGTCAGTTGCCTGACGTGGGCTGGGGGACAGAGAGGGCTTCTAGTTTCGGTGGAAGTCGTTATGGTTTCATCGAGTGGGTTAGGGAGGTGGGATGCCTGGCACCTAGTACGTGAGACATGCACTAGGCATGTGGGCGATCTATAGGGGACATGCATGAGGGAACCCTAGTCCTGGGAAACAGGAGGTTTAAATGGGATGATGTAGCAGATCCAGGGGAGCCATTCAAAACAACAAGATAAGGCTGAGGTGGTGGTTGTGGGGGGAGAGGGTGCTTGGGGGACGGGTCCAGATCCTGGGCTGGTCCTTTCCTGATGTGGGGCACATCACCCACAGTCCCTACCCTGGCTGGGGTGAGAGGAGGCAGAGTTAGAGGGCAGCGTCCAGGGCTGGGGCAAGGGCAGGGAGGGCCTGCCACGGCCTCCGGTCTGGGTCCCAGCCCTATTCCAGTTCTGCGTCCTCAGAAGCCCCTCCACATGCCTGGGGGAGACAGTCACCGGGGGAAAAGCCTGAAGCTGCTGGAGAAGATCCCCGAAGACGCCGAGGCTACTGTGGTGCTCGTGGGTAAGGAGGGCCGGGCGCTGGGCTCAGGGGCTACGCAGCATGGGCGCCTCCACTGTGGTGTGCTGATCCTAGGCTCTGGCCTGCAGGCTGCCCCTCCCAGCCCCGTCCAGGCCCCCACCTGCTCATGCTCTTCCTCACAGCCCGTCTTGCCCCCCGCCCTTTCTTCCCCAGTTCTCTGCCTGCTTCCCTTCCAGTTCTCTGCTATCTCGGACAACTGCTAGTCCCTGTACCACCTTGGTGAGAATCTGAAAAAGAGCAACCCCTTCCTTCAGACCCTGAATTTCCATGTGTTGGTAAATCGAGATGATTAGACCACCATGTAGATGAATAAGTCTCCTTTAGGCTGGGATTTCTTTATGCAGTGCACAACTGGTCCACTGTGCGTGGTGGCCTGAGATAGTCCCGCCTGCCTTGGAGGGGACATCCCAGGCCATCGCCTGCAGGGCACGCCCCTTTGCCCAGTGCCCTGTGCCTCGCTCTCCCCCAGGCTGTGTGCCTTTCCTGGAGCAGCCGGCGGCGGCCTTCGTGCGGCTGAATGAGGCTGTACTCTTGGAGTCTGTGCTTGAGGTCCCCGTGCCGGTTCGCTTCCTCTTCGTGATGCTGGGGCCCAGTCATACCAGCACTGACTACCATGAGCTGGGGCGCTCCATTGCCACCCTCATGTCTGACAAGGTTGGTCCTGTAGCCCGTAGACTGGCACACTAGGCCTGTTTCCTGGGCCCTCCTTGTTCCCTGTCCTTCTCACTACTTCCCAGGGTGCCCATAGGTGTGGGCACTAATGGGCCTCCTGGGTAGAGGCAGTGCTTTGGCGTGGTGGAGAGGACTGTTGGGTGAGGGGAGAAAAGGGAACCCTCCACAGCTGGGGTCGCAGGATGTGGAGGTGGACGCAGGGAGAGAAGCAACCTAGATCCCCAAGTTTTGGACGTGACATGAGACCTGAACGGGGGAGGGCTGGCTACGTTGGTCTTTGCTCCGGCTCCTCCTGGACTTGGATAGGAGGGTCCTCTAGCCAGGAGTGATGGTCAGAATACTCACCAACCTACAGGGCGTGGGCACTCCGCTATGCCAGCCATGACCCCTCTAGTCGTTGCATCGTGGAAAAGTCTGGAGGCTCCCAGGGGACTTGAGGGCTCTCAGAGGGGGCAGCGTTCAGGGCTGTGGCTGCTTGCTGGCCAGCAGGGCTGTGAGTCAGAATCCGGACAACTGGACGGGACCTGTGTGTGCTGCTGGACGTCCCCACACCCCCCTCCCTGAAGCCTCTTCCCGGGGGCTCCCTGGGTCGGCTCAGCCCCTGCCCTCCTGCCCCCAGCTGTTTCACGAGGCCGCCTACCAGGCCGACGACCGGCAGGACCTTCTGAGTGCCATCAGCGAGTTCCTGGATGGCAGCATCGTGATCCCGCCGTCGGAGGTGGAGGGACGGGACCTGCTGCGCTCCGTGGCCGCCTTCCAGCGAGAGCTGCTGCGGAAGCGGCGGGAGCGCGAACAGACCAAAGTGGAGATGACCACCCGGGGCAGCTGTGTGGCCCCTGGGAAAGGTCAGCCCCGTTGGGGCCCCCGCCCTCAGCCCCACACTCCCCCGCACAGCTCCTACGGCTGTGGCCCCAGCCCCATCCGGACTCCCAGTGGGCCAGGCAGGGGGCCTGGTCTGCATCCCAGCAGCACCTTGTTCCCCCAGAGCTGTCGGTGGAGTTGGGGGGCTCCGAGGCGACCCCTGAAGATGACCCCCTGCAGCGGACTGGCTCAGTATTTGGGGGGCTCATTCGGGATGTGAAGCGCCGGTACCCACATTACCCCAGCGACCTGCGGGACGCTCTGCACTCCCAGTGTGTGGCAGCCGTGCTCTTCATCTACTTCGCCGCCCTCAGCCCTGCCATCACCTTTGGGGGGCTGCTAGGTGAGGGAAAAGGGAGGAAAGGGGAGGGGGCTAAGAGTCACCTGCAAGGTTCCTGGGCCCCAGTGATGGCCTTAGGGGCTCATGGATGAGAGGGTGTGGACTTTGGTGTGACCATCTTGAGCTTCTGGGTCAGGGGATTCTAGTGATCACTTTAGGCATCACTTTTGGGGTGCTATAAAGTGAGAAGGGGTGGGGGATCCTGTGATCATTTTTGGGGGCTGGTGGTGAGGGAGCAGGAGGGATGGGACTGATGAGGGGGCTCTGGGTGGCTGCTCCATTTTTTTGGGTCCCTGGGTTAGGGTAAGCTGATCTGGAAGAGGGACCAGGTGGGAACCGGGCCAGGGCCATCCTGCTGACTTTTGCCTGCCCCAGGGGAGAAGACCGAGGGCCTGATGGGCGTGTCCGAGCTGATCGTGTCCACTGCCGTGCTTGGGGTCCTCTTTTCTCTGCTGGGAGCCCAGCCGCTGCTTGTGGTTGGCTTCTCAGGGCCTCTGCTGGTCTTTGAAGAAGCCTTCTTCAAGGTGACAGCCCTGCTCCACCCCTCCCCAGGGATCACCTGCCCGGCCCCAGCCCCTCAGCCCATCTGACAGCTTCCTGCAGTCTCCCCCTCCTCCTTCCTCCACTGCCCTGCAGACCCCCGCCCATTCTGTGGGGCCCCGATGCCCAGGGCAGACTGCTGTGGGTAACCACCTCTCCCTTCTGCCGCCAGTTCTGTCGAGCCCAGGACCTGGAGTACCTCACCGGCCGGGTGTGGGTTGGCCTCTGGCTGGTGGTCTTCGTCCTTGCCCTGGTGGCCGCTGAGGGTAGCTTCCTGGTCCGCTACATCTCGCCTTTCACCCAGGAGATCTTCGCCTTCCTGATCTCTTTCATTTTCATCTATGAGACTTTCCACAAGCTCTATAAGGTGGAGGTCCAGAGAGGTCCTGGGGGCAGGGTGGGCATAGATGGGTAGGTGCTGGCAGTGTCCTGGGGAGGAGAGCATGGGACGGGGTGACACAGAGCACTGAGGGCAGAGGGAACAAAGAGGGGGGCTCTGTTGGGTGTGGGCTTTTGGAGTTGGGGACACACTAGGTTAGATCTGAGCTTAAGGGGAAAGAGTCAAGTCCGCAGGGTATCGGTCAGAACTCCAGGGTGCACTTGCACAGGTATGTGAAAGCCTGAGCACTGTCAGTCCCATGGAGCTGGGTGTCTGTCACCCGGTCACCTTTTGCAGAGGGGTGTGTGTGCGATGGAGCTGCATGTTCTATGTTACTTTGTCTGGTCAGGTATGTGAGGGGCCAGTCCTCTTCCTCGCAGGTGATGGAATCAGGGTCACCTGCTCAGGTGAGCACTGGGGCAACCTTGTAACCCACACAGGTATTCACGGAGCACCCACTGCTGCCATTCTACCCCCCAGAGGGGGCATTGGAGGCTGGGCTGGACCTGAACGGGAGTGCCCCGCCTCCTACTGAGGGGCCGCCGGGCCCGCGGAACCAGCCCAACACGGCTCTGCTGTCCCTCATCCTCATGCTCGGGACCTTCCTCATCGCCTTCTTCCTACGCAAGTTCAGGAACAGCCGCTTCCTGGGTGGCAAGGTGCATGGGAATGGGACCTGGGCAGCCCATGGACCTGCACCAAGTCCGTGCATCCCTATCCTCATCAGAAGGCCCAGCGAAGTCTAATCAGAGAGAAATGCCTGCCTGGATGGGGCTGGCACCCATGGGGTTTAAAGGGACAGGTTAGGGACCAGATCAGACCCAAGAGTGGTCGGGGGTGATCGATCCCACGTTAGTCTCCTGACCCTCATCTCCATCTTTTGCTCCCTTCTCTCAAGGCTCGACGCATCATCGGGGACTTCGGCATCCCCATCTCCATTCTGGTCATGGTCCTGGTGGATTACTCTATTACAGACACCTACACGCAGGTGAGTGAGCCTCAACCCCCTCTGGCAGCTCATTCTCACCCAGGGCCTTGAGAGGCATGCTGTGACATGTCCCCATTGCCCCAGCAGCCAAGATCAGGACTGGAACCCCGTTTTTCTAGTGTCTTGGCCACAGGGGTGGCAGGCTGGGGGTTTCAGAAACAGCCACACATTCCAGGTGAGGAGGCCACCCTGGGGATCTGAGGCCCTAAGTGACCCTTAGTCAAGACTCCTGGAGGGGGCATATAGGGGGTTGGGGGCAGAATGGCAGGTGTTCCCATAGCAGTTCTCCTGGCAGCTCTGGGAGTTGGGGAGAAGGTCTCTGTCCTCTGCTGGATCCTTGTAGGGCTTTGGAGGATTCAAAACTAATTCCCCCCAAACCTGTTCATACCCAAGTTCCCTGGATCCCTGGTACTGGGGACACACACTTTCGTGGGAGCAGCTGCTGCGTGAGTTTCTAGCGTGGTGTGCAGTGTCCCTGAGTCCTGTCTTCCTTCTGGCCATGCAGAAGCTGACAGTGCCCACGGGGCTCTCGGTGACCTCCCCTGATAAGCGTACATGGTTCATCCCACCCCTGGGCAGTGCCCGTCCTTTCCCGCCCTGGATGATGGTGGCAGCTGCTGTCCCGGCCCTCCTGGTCCTCATCCTGATCTTCATGGAGACACAAATCACTGCGTGAGAGGGCTTTAGGGGACCCTGGGTGGAGGAGTGGAGAGTGGGGGGATTGGCAGCAAAGGGGTACCCGCCCCTGGGACACAGTTTCCCTGTGGTGCTTTGACATGATATCTCTGTTGCCACCACCATTTCCAGGGTGACATTTGACAGTCTTCAGAACACATATCTCACTTTGGTTAAACCACAGTAATGTGGTGAGATCTGGCATCTGGCTTTTGTGGTATTTTAAACATCCACAGTAGAGGAATTTGGCTCAAATTTGCTTAAATGTGAGAACTTCGATTTGGGAACTTGGAGGAGGAGGCTGGCAGGTCCTGGGGAGAGCCCTTCTCTGCACGTGCTCCCCCCACTACCTTAACCCCGCTGTGCGTGCCTTGCCCTGCGGCGGGCCTGCCTGCCAGGACACTCAGCCCCCTTCTGTCCGTCCTCTCCTGCAGTCTCATCGTCAGTCAGAAGGCCCGGAGGCTGCTCAAGGGCTCTGGCTTCCACCTGGACCTGCTGCTGATCGGCTCTCTGGGCGGGCTCTGTGGGCTGTTTGGGTTGCCCTGGCTCACGGCCGCCACCGTCCGCTCGGTCACCCACGTCAACGCGCTGACTGTTATGCGCACTGCCATTGCGCCTGGTGACAAGCCCCAGATTCAGGAGGTGCGGGAGCAGCGAGTCACCGGCGTGCTCATCGCCTGCCTTGTAGGTGAGAGTGTCCACCTTGCGAAGCCCCGGCCCCTGCCTTCTTGGACCCCAAGGCCTTAAATCAACTCTCTCTCCCAGGCTTGGCCCAGGTCCCCTCCAAATCTCTAACTGAGACTGTCTAGCCTCTGTCCTGCCCTTGACCCTTCCTTTAAGCCCTTTCCTGGTGCTCTATCCTATTCCATCTTCTCTTGTTCATGGTGATGAGGCCCAGCTGATCAGTTAGATGGTCCATGTCCTGTCTCCTCCCCAGGCCCGCTCATCCTCACAGGGCTGTTTGAGGGGTCAGGTAGGTCTGTGTCACCTCCTCCAGGCCTGTCCATCGTCATGGGGGCTGTGCTGCGCCGGATCCCCTTGGCTGTGCTC
Source organism: Cynopterus sphinx (assembly GCA_030015415.1). Taxonomy (NCBI): domain Eukaryota; kingdom Metazoa; phylum Chordata; class Mammalia; order Chiroptera; family Pteropodidae; genus Cynopterus; species Cynopterus sphinx. The sequence goes on from CM057379.1 coordinate 194,822,192, forward strand.
TTTGGGATTTTCCTGTACATGGGGGTCACGTCACTGTCTGGTATCCAGTTGTCCCAGCGTCTGTTGCTCATCCTCATGCCAGCAAAACACCATCCTGAGCAGCCCTATGTGACCAAGGTAGGGCCAGGAAGCATGGAAGTGGGGAGACAGGGTGATGGGGGTGGTTCCGAGGGATTCCTGGGTCGGAGATGGACAGGATGACTGTGAAGATGGGTTGGGATCCGGGGATCTGAGTCCCCAGAGATGTGGGTAGGAGTGTGGTGAGAGCTGATGTCTGTTCTCTAGGTGAAGACATGGCGGATGCACCTGTTCACTTGCATCCAGCTGGGCTGCATCGCACTGCTCTGGGTGGTCAAGTCCACGGCAGCCTCGCTCGCTTTTCCCTTCCTGTTGCTGCTCACGGTGCCTCTGAGGCGTTGCCTTCTGCCCCGGCTCTTCCAGGACAGGGAGCTGCAGGCGGTAAGGGCTGGCGCTCGGGGCAGCATCAGGGTGGATGGGTCTGGGATCAGGGACACCTGGGTTCCCATCTCTGCTGCACCACCTGCTAGTGGTGTGACTGTGCACAAGTTACCTAACCTCTGAAATCTTATTTTCATCTGTCTAATGGGGCTGATAATAGATTCTACCTTATAAGATTGTTGTGAGGATTAAACAGTAATTCGGGTAAAGTACTGAGTACAATGGTTTGGTTTAAAGAATGCACAGGGCTGCTGCTGATGGCTCTGCAGGTCGTGCACTGAACACAAGCACATAGCCGAGGGACAACCAGTGGGGGTGGGGTGAGCTGAAATCCCTCTTGAGTCTTATTTGTGTCATCTGGAGGAAGGACACCTTTTTGCAAATCATCCACCCAAACAGGGTCTGCAGAGGCACCTACTGCAGAACCTAGGACGGGCCCCAGGAAAGCACTTCATGTGTGGCAGCCGCTGTCATTATTATCAGGAAGTGTCACTGGGAAAGATGACCTGAAGGTTTTGTCCAGAGGGAACTGCTTCAGCCTGGGGTCACGGTCCCTCCAGACAGTGAGGTCTGGAAAGGTCTGGGAGCAGTGAGGGCTGCTGTCCAGGGGAGGAGCCGGAGGGCACGAGCGTGCTTCCCTGCCTCCCATGACCTCTGCTCCTCCTGCAGCTGGACTCGGAAGATGCTGAACCAAACTTCGACGAGGACGGCCAGGATGAGTACAATGAGCTGCACATGCCTGTGTGATCCTCCAACGTGGTGCCCCTCAGAGACCCCAACACCTTAGTGACCGACACCTGGGCCCCTGTCAGAATCCAGCCCCAGGGCCAGCGGGCTCCTCCTGACCTAGAGACGTGCCTGGAACCACTACTGATGCCTCGGCCGCAGGGGCCCCCTGACTCTGCCTGGGGCCCCGACCTTGTCTCACCCAGGTCCTTTCACAGACCAGACCGTCACAGGCTTTGAGCTCATTATAACCACACTCCTTGTCTCGTGTCTGCCTCACTTTCTTGGTTCCGTGTCTCGGTTTCTCAGGTCATACTTACCCGTCTGGACTTGGAAGAATTCTTGTTTCAGGGTCATCAAAACTGGGGATTGGTTTGAGGCAAGGACAGAATTCTTAGGGGAAAGGGAGAGAATCAAGACCGCAGAAGGTCAGAGCTGGGCCTTATCATCACCCGCTTGAGTCCACTGAAGTGCAGCTGAGGAGCGGAGAGGCTCAAGGTCTGCCTCAAGGTCACTAGCCTTTAATCCTGCCCCTGTTTAAAAGGGGGAGGGTGAGAAAGGGGAGAAGGAGGTGGTTTCTCTGCTTCGGCCACTAGGGAAATCAGAGCTTGCCCAGTGGCTGTGGAGTGACAGGGGACAAAGACAAATGTTCATCTTTTTTTTTGTTTTTTCCCTGATCTTGGATATTCCAAGGAGCAGGGACGATAGCCTAATCCCCTGGACGCCAGCGTGATGCTGGATTTGGGGTCCCTGGACCATTTTATATGCTCCCGGCTTAGAAAGAGAAGCAGTTCTGGGATTCCTGAGGCCAACTGCTTGTGCAAGGCTGTCGGGCCAGAAATAACCCGGAGGCCTTGAGGAGGGTGCAAACTGGGAGCGCTGTGCGTCACGGTTGCTAGGCAACCCGCCGCGCCGGGGACCGGTTGGCTCTGCTTGGCCCTCTGCTGGTAGCGTCCCCACACCGCGGGCTCGGCCCCGCCACCTGGCGGACCCGCTGAGGCCTAAGGTTTCCCCCGGGCAAGCACATCCCGTGCCTCCTTGGCAGACAAGCGGGGTCCGGAGAGGTTAGTGGGGTTCCACAGGCCCGGGGGGCAGGGAGCATCCACAGCCGGGATCCCTCAGCCCCTCATTAGCTGTGTCCTCTGGAGCCGGCCCTGCTGCCTTCACCTTTCCCCAATTTCCTCCCAGGAGGTGTTCAGGCCAGAACTCTGCAGCTGGTCAGGAGACTGGTGTTCATAAGGCCTCCCAGCTGTCTCTGGCACCACGATGGCCTCCAACAGCATCTGGCCTCTGACAGCTCCCCTGGCCTCAGTGTGGGTAAAAATCCCTTCTCCCTGAGATTGGACAAGGCCACGTGGGATTTCAGAGGAGCTTCGCCAAGGAGCAAAGCAACGGTCAAATGCAAAAACCCAGAATATAGGTGCGCGCAGAGAAGATTCCAGATGCAGGGGTGGCGGGCTTGGCAGAGAGGCTTTGCGTTCCTTCCTGGAGCCCTCTACAAGGTTGCCTGGTCCCCCTCTGAGTCTCAGGGTGGGCAGGATCCCTGTTTGCTCTGGGGGTTGTGGAGACCCACCCCCTGTGCACTCCCAGCAAGGAACTCTCTCTGAACCCCTGAAAGAAAGAGGACCCGAACCAGGAAGATTCAGCTCTTCATTGGACACGGCTTGTGTCTGTCGTCTCTGCTTGGCAAATTAGCTGAGAAGTGTGGGTGTTCCTCAACTGGAAAATGAGAAAATGCAAGGCCAGGGGCTTGGGAAACCGAATGAGTCCTGGTCTTGGCTGGTGTGTCAGGGTGGCCCCTGGTATAACCACACCCTGAGGCCTCAGAACAACAGGTGAAAACACTTTAGTGAAAGGTAGCACTGGGCATGACCTCTGGCTAGTGAACGTGTCACTCAATTTGCAGAACATAAGGCCTAAGAACCTGGAGCCCTGAAGACCATCACTATTTTCACCTGCCTTCCCCCCTGCCCTGCCCCTGCCCCCTGCCCCCTGCCCCCTATCCCCCGGACCCGCCTGTATTTAAGCAGCAGAGGCCAGAGCTGTCCAGAACACATGCTGAGCTGGGCCTGGTCAGGGGAGATTCTTCTTCACTAGGGGCTGGGGTCTGTGGAGGCTCTGAGAGAACCCAGGGGGCTGCAGTAATCCAAAACTTCACCAGGAATGGATACCTTGAAGGATGGGAGAGGGAAAGAGTGTCAGTGGGGGCCAGGTTAGGCATGGGAGAGAGAAAAACAAAGGATGATGAGACAGTGGCAAACCCATAGGTAGGTAGAGCCAGCCTGGCCTGGGGCCTGGGCAATCAGAGATCATTTCGTCTGGGACATTGAAAGTTTGTCCTAAAGCCATTTCCTCTGACTTTCTCTTCACTAACCCTCCAGCCTCATACTCCTGGGGGGCTGGGTAGCTTGACAGAGGCCTTCTTCCAGGTGTACAGGGGAACAAATGGAGAAGAGCACTATCCAGCCTTGGTGGCTTGGATCTGGGGAGTGAAGGGGTGGGTTAAAGGCCATGGTCTGTGTGAGTGACAGGCCCCAATGCTGTCTGCTTTAGATTGGCAGTAACTAGACAAGTGAGCATGTGCAAGGTGGCATGGCATCCTTCCGATAAGGAGGATAGTAGGCCCACTGCCATCTTGCCCCTCCTCTTGTGGCTTTCTGAGAGGGGTTATGACCACATCTTGGGCAGCTGCCCAAAGCTTTCATTATTCTTGGACAAGTTCAAGCCCACTTCAGGCCCAGAGAAGTGCTAACTCATTCCTCTACTTTGAGCAAAGAGGGCGGCTGGCATTTCCTTTTTCCTCTCTGAGGATTCAGCTCACTGGGGTTGCCCGATGCCCTCATGAAAGCTTCTGGCTGTCAGAGCTCACAGACCATCTGCTTGGATTGTCCTAGGCCCCTCCTTTAGGGCACAGAACCTGGCAATAATGTGTCCTGTTTGGCAGCCTGCATGGCATCTCTTGTATCTTATCGGGTGACTTGAATAATGATCACGCCTGTTGACACTTAGAGCTCTCAAAGGGAATTCTGAGCAGCAGGGGAAGGGCAAAACAGAACTCAAGGGCGCTTGTACCAAACGCTGCCCATATAGCTGGTGCTTAAAGCCATTGCTGAAAATAACAACAAAACAGGTTCCGGGCAAGCACTGAACAGTGAACTGAATCAGTATGGCAGATAGGAAACCCAGAGAGAGGAGTTTGGTATCCAGATAAATAAATTATATAATTGTCTGAGAGAGAACCTATTCGGTTGCATAACTCATCTTTTGCATAAAGCACAAACTCCAATATTTGTAGGGTTTATGTTCCAGAAAGAAGATTTAATATTTGAGACCTCTGCTGGATTTATTTTTAGTTTAGTTGGAAATATTTCTTTTTTAATCAAACAACTCTTTATCAAATGCTGACGAAACGGACAGCTGTTGGGATGTTCTCTGAGTGGTTGGCGAGTCTCACTTGGATCTGGGGGCCTGGAAGAGGATCAGGGAGCTCCTGGGACAAGGCTGCCAGGTCTGTGTGAGGTGGGGGACAGAGAGGAAGTAGGGCACAGCTGGAATGGAGTAGGGACTGGGAGCTGCTGGGATAATGGGGGTGGAATGGGGAGAACGGAGCACTGGAAAGTGTGTAAGACAAGACTTTGATCTGAGGCTCTCTCAGCATGCCTGCATGGCTCCCCTCACTGCATGCCCATGACTTGCACTTGCCTGTCTCCCTTCTAGGCTGTAAGATGGGCAGAGACCCAGCCGGAGCCTTTTTGTATCTCTAACAAACAACACCAGTGTTTGATCATAGGGGTGCGTGGGGAGCATGGGGAAGAACAGGTGGCAGAGTGGGAAGGGCCCAGAAGTCAAGGACGCTGCCCCATTTAGGACCCAATGAAAGCCAAGGGAGACACCAGTAGAACTTTTAAGGAATTCTGGAAATGTTCAATTGTCATGTTTGGTAGGTTCAATTATAGCTGTCAGTTTCTCTGCGTCAGTTAGTAATAATACCCTCAAAACCCAAAGAGACATGTGGGTTTCTTTCTCAGCCAGGTGGAGGGAGAGATGTTGGTGAGCCTGCATACTAGGCTGATGAGTGGACTGTGGCAGGCAGAAAAAAGAAAATGCCATCAGAGGCCTCAGGAGCCGTAGAAGACAAGATGAGTATGAATGGGGAGCCTTAGGGATGGAGCTGGGACTCGAGCCAGCAGGAAGGCCTGTGTTCTCTCGTAGCTGTTAGTTTCTGCTTCCCCAGTGGTTCCTCAAAATTAGCGATGGAGGGACCAGAGCACCCTCTTCTTCATTCTGGCTTTAGGAGGGCCCATCATCCACAGGTTTTTTGTTTGTTTGTTTGTTTGTTTGTTTGTTTTGGTAAGAGCATTCCCAAAGGACAGGACACCTGGAGGCCTCCCTTCTGCCCCATTTTCTCTCCTCCGGCCTCTGCTCTCTGGGACTCAGCTCTACTCCCCATTCCCACTATAGCTGAAAATCATTTCTTATGATCACTTCTCCTGAGCATAGAAATGCAAATACATGGCATGTATATTTATTTTAGAAAGGGCAGGAAACATGCCTATTTCCATTCCACTTACCAAGCAACCGAAGGACTCTACCTAGCACACTCTAATGTTTGGGCTGGTTGGTTGGGGCTGTGATTTGCGAGCTCCTTCCTGGCTCTGCTGACTTGGCTCATGTTGAGGACATTGCGGTTGAGTGCCTTGGTTATGTCCCCTCATTCTTTTGGGAGATTAGGCGTTTGGCTCCAGTGCCTCTTTAGTGGACCTTGTTCTCTCAACAGACCTTGACCACTGCAGTGCTTGCTCCTGGAAGGCTGGGAAGAAGGAGGCTGTATGTCGTGTAACTCCCAAACGACCACCGAGAGAAATTACTTGGTTTTAGAACTTTTTCCTTAGACTCCCAGGTGGAAGGGAGCATAGATCTCGGGGGAGCCCACTTTTCCTTTCCTTTCCCAGGGGAATTAGGAACTCAGGGACTACAGGGGGTGAGGTAGGGTGAGGAGGTGGGGCTGAGGTGACCTTGCCTAAGAGGTGACCTTGGAGAATGACTTTGAGATTCACAACTGAACAATCAGATGAAACTCTGAGAGGTAACCAGAATTCAATCAGATAAGAACTGTGCAGTACCAAAGGATAAGAAGCATCTGAAAAGAATGCAGAATTCTTTAGACTTAGATGGAAAAATATAATGTTACATACCTTAAGGGTCAAATAAATGCAAAATCAGGGGTAGGCCCAGGATGGAGGTTATAGACTGAACTGTAGTTTGAAACTTGTAATCAATCACTTGTATCTACGAGGGTGATCTCCTCAGCAACCTCCACCTTTAAGTTAGGACATTAGAGACAGAAGATAGGGCCTGGGCCTGACTGGTTCATGGAGTCACCAGTGAGGATTCAGTCAGCACGCACACAAAATCTCTCAATGATTAGCAGTCTCATCAGCTATTCTATAGAGTGGAGGAAATTATCTCCCTTATAGACATCTTAATAGCCTAGGGGAAGCTTCAAATTCAACACATGAATGTTTAAGGGAATCAAAACTGTAGTTTTAATACAGACGGTCCTCAGCGCACGATGGTTCGACTTACAATTTTTCCACTTTACGATGGTGCAAAAGTGATATGCATTCAGTCACAACCATACATTGAATTCTGGATTTTGATCTTTTCTGAGCTACCAATATGCAATGTGATGTTCTTTTGTGATGTCGGGCAGGAACAGCGAGTCACAGCTCCCAGCCTAGCATGCAAGTACTAGGGTAAACGACTGACACTCTACAATGTAGCATTCAATGCATTTTGACTTATGATATTTTCAATTTACAATGGAGTTACAGGGGTTTAGGCCCATTATAAGTTAAGGAGTATCTGCCTTTTCAAGTTAAAATAAAATGTACATATTTATTGTCTTGCCTGTTCTGGTTGCTATAACAAAATACCATAGGCCGGCGGGCTCATTAACAACAGAAATTTCTTTCTCACAGTTCTTGAGGCTGGTGAGGGCCTGCTTCATAGTTCATGAGGAGCCATCTGTCTTCTCACTGTGTCCTCATGGTAGAAGGGACAAGGGAGCTCTCTGGGTCTCTTTTATAAGGGCACTAATGTCATTCATGGGGGCTCCACCCTCATGACCGAATCACCTCTCAAAACCATACTTCCTAAACACCATCACACTGGGGGTTAAGATTTCAACATATATATTTTGGGCAGGGGACGCAAGCATTTGTTACTTGCCAATAATACATTGTATTCATGCAAATTTAAGAGAATCTGTCTATTAGAATAATAGACTATTCTTAATATTCTACTTTTATGTTTGCACTTGAATAATTGGTTGAGATTTGTGATTTTAAATCTTTGTAAGTTTACATATAGATTGGAAATTGAAGAGAATTTAAGCTTCGCTGTTTTTTGTGCACTTAATTTTTTAAATCTATGAGTCCCTTTAGTGCTTGGGAAGCTTTCTCAGTCAGATGAAGTACTTAAAGAGGAATTGAATATATTAAATTTATAAATGCTGCTTAAAATGTTGAAGAGGTTTAATTAACTAAGTGTATAAATGGGACTGAACATTAATCAAAAGCCCTCTCAAAGCGATTGTTAATATTTGCTAGACTTATAAATAGGATAATAAGATTTCTAAGCTGATTTTAAAAGCTTAAAGAAGAGTCATAAATTCTCGAAACTATACATTTAATAAATCAAATACTAATTTTCAAGACCCAAGTAAAGCTATGCGTAGTCTTTTCTGTGCATGAAAGCCACCCTTGAGGACGGAAAACCTTTCCTCTAAAGAGTGAGTGAGTTTTCAGTGGTGCAGGAGGGAGGAGGGCGAGTGGGAAGTGGAAAAGGGAAAATAGATTTTAGTGTCCTACGGATTGTCTCATTCCCAAGTTCAAATTACTTAAGATGTTCTGCCCAATGACAAATTGTTCATCTCAAGGGGAGGGACTATAATTAAGTCCATGCTTACTATGTGGGGGTCAGAATAGCTGATGAATGTTTTTGGCAACTAAGATAGCATATTAAGTCGTGATGGCTTTGGGCTCCTAAAAGCCCCTCTCAGGAAGCCTTTCCAGGTAGAGTTCCACTGTTCTGTTTGCTGTAAGTTATTCCTCAAATCATTTTCCCTGAGCAAGAATAAGAAAAAATGTTTCATGGTGGAGCTTGAGGTTTTTGTCTCCCAGAGGGGTTTGAGAGCCAGCAGAATGTGCATCAGTCAGGATTTTTATTTGCATCTAACAGAAGCCAGCTCTACCCAATTTAAGCAGAAACAAGGCTGCTGAAAAGCTACTCACAGACCCATTGGGAAAATCCAGCTCGGGAGTGATAGTGGTGGCCAGAACCACAGTCAAAGACATGGAGTAGAAAAAGATTGGAAAGAAAAATAACTGCCACCCCTGAGCCTAGTGGGTGCCAACATGGGTATTGCTGCCATGCTGCCCCTGGAATGGCCACCAGAAGATGTTCTACTGTCCTGCTTCTCTGTATCACTAGAGACTGGTCCAAGGTCTCAGCTAGATGTGCCTGGGTGACTTATGTCCTGCACCTGTGCCCCAGCTTCAGGGAAGGCTGGAAAAGAGAAAGTGGCCTTATTGCTTCTGTGGTGGGAAGTGGCTCTGACTCCCTCTGAGACTCACAGCAGGGGTGCGTTGGAGCCAGCCTATGAGGGCCTATTGTTAAAATTTCAAGGACTTGAGCCAATTATTAAACATGACCATTATTAAAATGTAAGTTGTAGCAGGTGTAGTTCTTCCTATTCCTCCTGAAAAAAAAAAAAAAAAGAAGAAGAAAAAGTACAACTAAAACCCCTGGACATTATATATAAGGGAAACATGAGAAGACTCTGAATGGAGGGGAGAAGAAGGCAGACCATCTAGGGATGCTGGGACCCCAAAAATACATTAGTGAATTCCTTTGGATTTCTTCTTTCCTTGTATTTCCCATACTTGGAGCTGAAGACGCTGGCAATTAGAAATGCCAATGAGTGCAGACAAAAAAGCTCCAATAAAAATCTGCTCTCTCTAGCCAAAGGACCAGGAAAGGAGCAACATAGCAAGACAAAAGACTTTCAGATAATAACTTCCAAACATCACAGAAAACTGCAGGCCCATCCCCACCTATGCTAACAAAATCTAAATGGGGAGCCTAGACTTCTAGCCTTGAGAGATTATGGCAAAGCACTTCAACACCGCTGCTGCGGTGGTGTCATAGAAGGCCAAGTAGGAGACCTAGACTTTCCTGTCCACATAGCAGGTCTCGGAGGAGGCCTAGTGGAGAGTCAGAACTTTCGCCATTCCTCAGCAATTAGAGGCAGAGAGAAAAATTATATAATGATAAAAGATCTAATCCACCGAGAAGACTTAGCAATTCTAAATGTGCATGTACCAAACAACAGAGCTATAAAATAAACTGAAAGGAGAAACAGACAAATCACAATTATAGCTGGAGACTGCAACATTTCTCTCTCCACGATTGATAGAACAATTGATAGAAAATCAACAAGGATACAGAATTCAACAACACCATTAACCAATAGGATCAATTTGACATTTATAGAACAGTAATTCTACAGTATCAGAATACACATTCTTTTCAAGTGCTTGTGAAGTATATACCAAGACAGACCATATCCTGGGCAATAAAGAAATTGAAACAAATTAAAAAAATTTAAATCATACAATTTGTTCTCTGACCACAATGGAATCAAGTTGGAATAGCAATAATAGAAAAATCTCCAAATACTTGGAAAGGAAACAATACATTTTTAAATAATCCATGAGTCAAAAAGGACATTTTGAGGGAAATATAAAAAGTCATCGAACTGAATAAAATTAGAATACGATGTCAAAATTTGAGGGACACAGATGAGCAGTGCAGAGAGGGAAATTTATAGCACTAAATGCAAACAGTAGAAAAAAGGAAAAGTCTCAAATCAATAAGCTAAACTCCTACCTCAAGAATCTAGAATTAAGATGAGCCAACTCAACCAAAGCAAATGGGAGGAAGAAAATAATAAAAGTAAGAGCAGAAATTAGTAACACCAAAACCCAAAAACAACAAACAGACAAAACCCCCCAGAAAATAGAGAAAATCAATGAAAAAAGAGAGATGATTCTTTTAAAAAGTCAATAAATTTGACAAACCTCTAGCAAGACTGACAAAGAAAAAAGGAAAAAGGACACGAATTATCACCATTTGGAATGAAACAGGATATCACTACCTAGCCTGCGACATCAAAAGACTAATAAGGGAATACGACGAACAAATCTGTAATATAAACTTGACAACTTAAAAGAAATGGACCATTTCTCAAAAAACAAACTGCTGCAACTCTCTCAATATAAAATAGATAATTTCAGTAGCCCTATAACAGTTCAGGAAATAGAATTCTTAATTTAAAAATTCCCATAAAAGAAATCTCCAGACCCAGATGGTTTCACTGGAGAATTCTACTAAACATTTAAAAAAGAATTAACACCATTTATACAAAAACTCTTTCAGAAAATAGAAGAGGAAGGAACACTTCTTTATTTATTTTATGAAGTTAGTATTACCCTGATACCAAGGCAAGGCAAAGATAATACAAGAAGGGAAATCTAAGGACCAATATCCCTTATGAATATGAATGCAAAAAAATCTTTTTAGAAATTAGCAAATATAATTCAGCAAAAAATCTTTTTAAAAATTAACAAATATAATTCAGCAATATATAAAAAGAAGAATACATGACCAAGTAGGGGGTTTATTCCAGAAATGCTAAGTTGTTTCAGTACTCAAAATCAATCCATGAAATCACCATGTTAAAAAAAATCATCATATCAATTGATACAGAAAAAAGCACTTGACAAAATCCATTCATGATCAAAACTCACAGAAAAATAAAAATTGAGGGAAATTTTCTCAACATAATAAAAGTATCTACAAAAAATCTATAGCTAAATTATACTTAAAGGTGAGGGACTGAAAGTGCCACCACTAAGATTGAGAACGAGGTAAGGATGTCCTCTCTCACCACTCTCATTCAACACAGTGCTGGAAGTTCTAGCCAGTGCGATAGGCAAGAAAACAGAAGAAATAAAAAGCATACAAGCAGAAGGGAAGAAATAAAATTGTCCGCATTTGCCGATGACATGATTGTCTACATAGAAAACCCTAAGGAATCTATAGAAAAACAAAACTACTAGAACTAATAAGCGAGTTTGACAAAGCCACAGTAAACAAGGTAAGCACACAGAAATTAATCGCATTTCTATATACTAGCAATAGACACGACGCCAAAATTAAAAATATAGCATTTTCAGCTACTCAAAGATGTAGAGGGTCTATATGCTGAAAGTTACACAAAGTTGACAAAAGAAATCAAAGAAGATTTACATAAATGGAGAAACATACTGTATTCGTGGATTGGAAGACTCAATATCATAAAGATGTCATTCTTCCTAAATTGATATGTAACTTTAATGCAATGTTTATTAAAATTTAAGCAAGATATTTTGGTAGATAAAGACAAGATTTTTTGAAAATTTATAGGAAAAATATAGGGACTAATAGCTAAAACAATTTTGAAAAAAAAGAATAAAGTGGGATGAATGAGTTTACCTGATTTCAAGGCTTATTATATCGCTCCAGTAATAAGACTGGGTGGTATTGGTGGAGGGACAGACACATGGATTAATGGAACAGAACAGAGACCTCAGATGTAGACCCACACAAACTGATCTTTGACAAAAAGTACAAAAGCCATTCAATGGAGGAAAGATAGCCTTTTCAATAAATGATACTGGAGCAATTGGATACCCATAGTAGGAGGATGAACCCCGGCTTAAATCTTATACCTTATATAAAAATGAACTCAAATAGACCACAGCTTTAAATGTATAAAAAACCACAGCTTAAAACTATAAAAAAACATAGGAACAAGTGATTTGAACTCTGTATCTGGTAGGTTACTTGTCTCCATTTTGTCTATTTTTTTTCCTAAAGCTTTAAGAAGTTTTTTCATCTTAGACATGTTTCTTTGTCTCCCCATTTTGGCTGCCTCCCTATGTTTGTTCCTATGTATTAGGTAGGGCTCTTAAGTCTCCCAGTCTTATTGAGTGGCTTTGTGTAGTCGGTGTCCTGCTGGGCCCACTGGCACAGTCTTTCCTGGTTACCTGAACCAGGCTCTCAAGGTATGTCCTTTGTAGGGGTTGAGCGTGCTCTCCTATTGTAATTGACCTTGGTTGCTGTTTGCACGTCAATGGGAGAGACTGACCCTCGGGCTGACTGGTTGTGAAGAATGGCCAGTGAGAGGTCAACCCTAAGGAGGATTTGCTTTAGCAGGTTCTAGTGCCTGCCCAGTCTGCTCTTTAGGTGTGTCCTCCTCAGATGCAGCCCTGGGTGGTGGGTGTTTCAGCTCCATGTCTCCAGCTTTGGTAGAAGTGATCCACTCAGGGTACTGGTCCAAGGGCCTCCTGGGAGGCGCCCAGCTGCAGTCCAAGTTCAGCTGCAGCTTGTGTACTTTCAAGGCCATCTGGTGAGAGTCAACAGCAATCCACAGATGGCTGCCACCAGTGCTGGCCTTAGAGGTGCCTTGAGAGGCCCAGCCAGGAAACTGAGGCTGGTTGCTGCTAGTGCCGGGATTGGGGCTGCTTGGCAAGAGGTACGGGGCATGCCGAGACCAAATGTTGCTTCTTTAGGTTTTGTGAGCCTTTGAGAGGTTTTAGAAAAGTCCGAAGCATAAGCCAAGACAGGCCATTTGAAAGAAATCACCAGAATGCGCGGTAGTCCGAGAGGAATTCCAATTTATTAAATGGAGGAGCGAGCTTATATAGGGGGAGGATCCGGTTGGGGACGGCTAGTGTTCGTGTAGGGTGTTGATTGGATTGTGGTAGGGGGGGCTAGTGTTGATAGGTCTCTTGGGCCTTCACTAAGATGGAGGGGGCTTTTGGCGCCGGCGGGCTTTTCACTAAGATGGAGGGGGCTTTTGGCGCCGGCGGGCTTTTTTCGCGCCAGTGGGGTTGCTAAGCATCCTGGGATAGGGGATTTCGTCAGCTTCACTTCAGGTAAATGGAAAGTTACAGGGTTTGAGGGGGTGAAAAGTTAAGGGTCATTATGTTCCAACACCATTCGTATGAAACAAACAAACAAACAAACAAACAAACACGGGAGGCAGCTTGGGTGCTGTAAGGGGCACGCGTGACACGCCGACAGAAGTTTTAAAAGCAAGCATTTACTGGGAGAGCGCTCCCGGGCGAGGTTCTCTGGTCCAGAGAGGAGAGGGGCCCGGAGAAGTTGCCCTGGGGTGGAGGGCGTGGCTTTTATGGGTTACGTGGGGGTAGGGGTATAGGGTGGGGAACGTTAATGTTAATTGAATGCTAATTGAGCCTCCGAATTAGGGTGGTGACGCCTAGGGCTTTAGGGTGGGCGCTATTCAGGTCTGGATTTCTGGTATCAAGCTGGGGAGACTCCAGGCCTACACCTGGCTGGCCCTTCCCCCGCTGACCTAACAGGTGTGCCCCATAAATTAGCGGGGTGGAGTCTCAGAATCATTTAGGCAGGGCAACCTGTGTTAACCAGGTTGCTGGAGACTCAGAGATGGTGGAGCCCTGCGTCCACACACGGGGATGGGGGAGGGCTCCACAGAGGACCCGATGGACACTGCCAGCAGATCTGTCTGGCAGAAAGCTGCTCCTCCAACCCTCATCCTGAAGCCAGAAAACTCAGTTCCTCTCCATCTGTCCCTGGAGCACCTTGAGCAGCTGCCCCAGAGCTGGAACTCAGAGCAGGTGAGTTTGTCATTGAGGGAGTCGGCACACGAGTGAGCCCCTTAAGAGGAATGTCTGCGACTCCCGCAGCCCTCCAGCTCGCTCAGCCACAATCTCCGCTGGTTTCCACAGCCGGAGTTTGTGGGGGCTCCTCTTCCCAGCACTGAAACTCTGGGCTGGGGAAGCTGGTGCGAAGCTGGGACCCCTTGCTCCTTTAGGCGGCCTCTGTAGCTGAGATGAAACTCCCGATTCTCAGTGGCCACAGGCGGTTGTGGACCAGGCTGCATCTCTGTCCCTCTTAACCAATCTCCAGGGGACCTCTTATGTGTGTCCCACTTGTAGGACTTCTATTCAGCCAGACCTCAGGTGACTCCCAATGATGGCTGCTTAATTTTTAAAAGTAAATTACATAAATTCAATTAAATATATTAATTGTGTTTAATATTAAAACTTGTTACTTCCTATTATTTTATTACTTTTACTAATATCTGTGTTCTTGAAGTTACTTCGGCCTATTGTATCTGCATAGTGGAAATATTCTAGAATGATGTGCTACTGTGCCTTTCTTCCTAGTAATGCATTCCGTGACATGTCGATAGCTGGAAATCAGCCACAGTGAGAGAATCTACACCACAGAAATGAGCAAACTGGGTCTTCCCTCCCTTCATAGCAGGCTGTTAAACTTTTAGCAGGACACCACTGCTTATAGGTAAGGGATTTCCCAAACATAGGAAGTGGGTTTAGATACTGGATGACCAACCCTACCCCCAACCAAATAACTAATGTTCATCAAAAAATGAGAAACAATTGAGATCAGTTGTGAGAAGAGGAAAAAGCTAAGGCTATTTCTTTTTAATTCTATTTCCTCTCTATTTCTATTCTCATTTTACACATGGCGGTTGTAGACTGTGAGTACAGTGGATACTAGGGAAAGGAATCCTGGTTGTCAGTCTTGTTTTCTGAATATTCAGCAGATAAATGGCAGAATGGTGAAACTACAAAAAAATGGAGGCTTAAGAATGCTCAGATACTTATACACTTCTTCCTAGTCAATGTCCTCTCTCCTCTCTATCCATCAAATTCTGATTCTTCAGCATGCTGATCTAGGGACAACTGGTTTTCCTCTTCCAGCAAACTTTTCTTCCCTGCTTCTCTATTTGGCCATAAATGGGATGGGAGTAAGGAGAGATGGGCCTGTGGATAGGGATTTGGTCAACCATCCTATTGTGGCTATAACGACTGGTCCATTGGCCTGCACAAACAAGGGGAAACTTGGAACTGGGTATAAGGAGTGCTCTTCATCTACTAGGGTTAATCAATTGGCACTGGCGACATCTGTGCTCCTTGCCACAAAGAAAGGGTCTCTGCAGCCAGAGTGTGGCCAACACAGACCTGGGCAGACGTGAGAGAGACAGACAGACAATAGTCTTATTTGGGCTGTGTCTCTGGGAGCCCCTGAGGTCCTATGTCCTATGGCTTGTCCTTCCTAGCTAAATTCTATTTTTGGTTTAGCAAATTCTATTTGAGTTTTTGGCATGTGCAGCCAAAAAAATTCCAGATAAACACCCACTCCTTATAGAGCCTCCTCTGGTCTCCATGGCTTTTCTTCCCTCCTCCTGCTCTCAATCTTTTGCCCTCCATTTGGAATTTATATATGTGGACTAACACTTCCAGTCACAACCTCAAACCATGGGATGCTCCCTTCTACCTACAGATCTGGTTATCTTACAGATAATCTTTAGAGGTCCTCTTAGCGGGATGCTTCTTTCTGCTGAGTGTCTTTGGATGCTGCAGCCAGCCATGCAGTTGAGTCAGAGGCAGGAGAACATAATTCTACTGTTTTACAGCCTGAAAGAAACATTTGGGCAGGAATGTACTTTTTTTTTTATTTTTTCAATATAGAAGAAACCTCCAAAAATCAAGCCAAATGTTTTGAGAAACATTTTATGGTGGAAACTGATTGGGTGCCCAGACACCTCTGTCTTTGTTTCCCATGTTCCCTGATTTATTTTGGCACCAGAACGTCTGTCGTGCTACCATCTAGCCACATGTTAATTTTTTTTTTGTCTATGCAAGGGTGTAAACTGCATATGGTTTATTTCAATTAGCTTAATTGTTTTTGGTATTAAATAGCTAATTGTCTTAATTAGCTTCCGAAGACAACAATGCCGACAACGGTAATGACTACATCTTCTCCATATGGTTACAGAAGACGGATGATTCAATTTCCCGTCTTTGGGCTGTGTGGGTCTCAGGAGGAGGACCGGGGATGCAGGGGGAGGAAGATGGAAGTCCTCCAGAGAGCTGACCTGGCCTTGGATGCAAAACCCGAATATTAAAAGTAAATGAGGAGGTGATGGACAGGGGAATAAAACAGGAGAATGAAGGATTTATGTGGGACTCGAGTCATCTATTTTTTTCATGTTCATACCATGGAGTGACGCTGGGTGAATAATAATAACAACACATGTCACGGTGCCAGCAGGCTGTATTGGCTCTGATCTGAAGAGGCAATGTTTGAAGACCCAGTTGAGGGGCACTGAGAGTGAGAAATGCCCCGTAGTGCTATCTGCCTTAGGAAGAGCTGGTACCGGTCAAAGCCGAGGTGACATTTCTTTGGCAAATCTGGCT
This sequence comes from Cynopterus sphinx, assembly GCA_030015415.1. NCBI lineage: Eukaryota > Metazoa > Chordata > Mammalia > Chiroptera > Pteropodidae > Cynopterus > Cynopterus sphinx. The sequence continues at coordinate 194,838,754 of CM057379.1, forward strand.
TAGATGAAGTTCATAGCTGGTGCCTGGCATATATTAGGAGCTTAATATATGTTTTAATCAGCACCTGCCAGGAAATCCTTTGGGCTCCATCTTCAAAATATATCTCGACCCTGACACTTAGCATCTTCTTTACCGCCACTCTCCTGCTCTGATTCACCACCATCTTTGACCTTCTTGCCTCCGGCAGCTCCCCACTTATCGCCCTGCAGTTTATTCTCAACATAGCAGCCAATCGAACCTTTTCAGACATAAATCACATCATATCAATGCTCTTCTCAGAACTCTCTAATGCCTCGCATCTCACTCGGAATAAAAGCCGGAGTCCTTGAGATGACCTGCAAGGTCCTTCCGATCCTATCTTACCTTTCTGAGCTCAGCTACTCCTGCTCGCCCCACTCCCTCTGCTGCATCTGCACTCCACACGTTCATGCCTTAGGGCTGTGCTGCCCAGTTCCATTCCCACCAGTCACACGTGCTTAGTGATGCCATGAGGGATCATGAACAGACAGAACATTTTAATCATCCCAGAAAGTTCTACTGCACAGTGCTTCTTTAGGGACTTGACGATGGCTGGAAAACTTTCCAAAGGCATCCCCATGGCAAACTCCCTCAACCCCTGAGTCTCTGCTCAAATGTTACCTTCTCCAGGAGACTGATTTAAAACTCTCAGCCTATGATCTAGTCCCTGCTTTCATCATTCCTGCTCCCCTTGGTCTGTTCTATTATTATTATTATTTTTACACTGCTTAACACTTTGTAGCTTATACAATTTAGATATTTGTATGGTCATTGCTTATTGTTCATCTCCCCCCATGAAAATGTATGCTCCAAGAATAGGGGTTTTGGCCCATTTCATCCACTGTCATATACTCAGCATGTGGAACAGTGCCTGGCACACAGTCAGTACTCATGGAATGTTTTTCAAAGTAATTAGTTAATAAATCAACATATTTATTGAGACCCCACTGTGTTTCAGGCTCTGTGCTAGGCACTGGGGATGCATAGAAGAATAAAACAGATATTGTCCCTGCTGTCGTGGAGTTTCTATTCCAGGGGGAGAGACAAGTAAACATTATGAAATACAAAGCATGAAAGTTCTATGAAAGAGACAAATAGGGAGCAAAAATAGAGAATATCATGTGTTCGTACATGTGTGTTGGGGTGGGGAGACTTTTTGACAAGGACAAGCCAGCTATGTAAGGAAGGGTGGAAGGAGGAGGAGGTTACAGAGAAGGTTGAAAAGTATCACAGAGGAAAGAGCATGTGCAGAGACTCTGACGAGGCAGGAATGCATGTCTGGTGAGTGACTAGTGCTTGGGAGATGACCATGAGTTATGAATCATCACAAATCAGCCAGTGAGTCAGGTCTGCCTTCCATGGCATGCTACTCAGAGTGTGGTCTTGAACCAGCACCATCTGAATCATCTGGGATCTTGTTACAAATACAGATTTATGGAGCCAAACCCAGTCTTGGGAATTTGTGCTTTAACAAGTCCTTCAGGTGATCCTGATGCTCACTGTTCTACGTAACACCGTGCCCCCTTATAGGATCTAAGCACGTGGTGGGCACCTGAAAGCTGTTGTTTGAATGAATGAACGAATGAATGAATAAGTGGATACATGTAACAACCACTACAGCACCTGTTCCTTTTTGTGTTCTCATTCTTTGGCAGAAGCTCAGATGATAATTACCATGAAATACAAAGTGATGCTTGCTTTATTTACTGAGCCAGAGGGCAATCATTAAGGGGGAAAATGAAAGAAGAAAATACCTAAGCATCAAGAATTTAGAGTTTGGATTTAGAGAGGAGGGTGAAAGGCATTCCTGCTGGGGGAAAGCAAAGGTTTGAGGAGCGTGGCTGGATCATGGCAGAGAGTAGGGGGCCACCAGCTAGAAAGGGAAGTAGAGAGAGCAAGAAAACTCCACCCTGCCTGATATAGGAGAATAGGGGGTTGTTGATTAATGGGCAAGACCGTAGGTAGAGGGCTCCAAAGTTGGAACCCCAGTGATGTAAACTGGGGCATGTGGACTGCTTGCTGAAAAAGGAGCTGATGTTCTCCTGGCTGGGCTCCATGGGACAGGCTGCCATCGCCTGCAGTGAATGACTCCAAATCTTTCCCCTCTGCTGGCTCTGTTCTTATTTTAGCCCATTCCTGCCTACATTTCGCAGACACGGTTCAGTCAGGGAGTGGCCTGGCTGTAGCCTCGTCAAGGACCTGGCTCTTTGTATAAGTAATTTAACAGGTAGCGAAGCTACGCCTGCAGCTTCTATAAACAAGTCTTTCCCCAAATCCCATTTGGGCTGGCAAGGTTATGCCACAAACCTGGCCTGGCCCATTCTTAACACAAGGACATGATCATAGTGGTTTGAGGAGCATTAATTGAGAGGTTTGGATAGGTTTCAAGCCAGGAGAGCCAGAGAGACAAGCTGGGGGTGGGGTAGGCACCTGAGGGCAAGGGATGAAGGGTAAAGCAGGGAGTTGTGCCTGGAGGTGGGGTTAAGCTCAGACACTTTACACCATCATGTTTCCCTAGATGTCAAAGAACAAATGCTCCACTCGCAAGGGGATGATAGTGGTCTTGGCAGGTGGGCAGGACATGTGTTGCTCTTGAAAGCACCCATTTGATATTTTAATATTCTCTCTTTTCATTTTCTTCTCTCTCTCTCTCTCTCTCTCTCTCTCTCTCTCTCTCTCTCTCAGAAGAAACTGACTATAAATGGCAACTTCCAGACAGTCCTGAGCTACAGATTAGAGCTAAGCCAGCGGTCCTGGAATTTATAATGGTAACCTTTTGGAAATGAACTAGTAACTAATAAAAACACAAATTTATTATGTATACAACCTGGGCTTTAGCAATTATCAAAGGCACCTCGTCAGCCAAGAATTCTAAAATGGTTGAAATTGCCGCTGCCCCTTTAATCAGGTCTCAAGCTTGGGCACTTGGGGTCCCCCTTTTTCTGCCTTCCTCATGCTTCACCTGTAAGAATTGTCAGGCCCAGGTGGGATGTCCTTTTTGTTTTTCATTTTTGTTTTTCATCCCTCAGTGTTTCATGCAATAAGGTTCCAAGCCTGAAGATGGTAAAAACGAGAATTAGGGGCTAAATGTTCAAGTGTCCTGAAAAGTGCCCATTCCTTTTAAGAAAGTGTTATTTGAATAAGAAGCAGAGCAACAGGCAGAGTTCATGTAGAAACTGAAATGGAGAGTTAATTGTAAAAGAAATACAATTAATTAGGCGGATTGACCTTGAAAGCAGGATTTGCTTTTATTAAGGTCACTGTGTAGTGAATATGAATCCTTACTGCAAATGAGTGCGCATGGTTCTGGCATGTCCCCTTCTGACTGAGGCTGCTCTTGGTCAGTGGTGCTAAAGGGTGGAGGTTTTAGGCCATGGATGCACAACATTAAGTAACAGCACGAGAAAGGGATGCTGTTTGGAATCACACTGGCTGCACTTGAATGTTGCCTTCACCATTTACTGCATAAATGACCTTGGGCAAGTTACTTAATCTCTCCATGCCTCAGTTTCCACATTTCTCAAGGGAGAAGATTGATACCTGCCTTTAGGGGTTGTCCTGAGAACTCTGCTGTGTAAGTGTTCATTGTTAGGATGATGAATTTATTTTCAATACTTCTGATCTGGCAAAGGAAAAGTCTCAGTTTGGTGATAATACGTCTTCCATAGCCACTTTTGGCCCTTGCTAATGTCCCTTTTAGGGAGAGCCGGGCTTAGTTTCAGAGTTAGCTAGAACATAATCATACCGGTTTTTTTTATTATGTTTATTTTTATGGTTACCTCATATTTATATGGCAAGCGAAACAGGTTTTCTCTTTATAACAGTGACATAAAATTTTCTAAAAAAGTAATCTCAGTGCTTGCTTTGGCAGCATATAAAATTGGAACGATACAGAGAAGATTAGCATGGCCCCTGAGCAAGGATGACACACAAATTCATGATGCGTTCCGTATTTTTCCAGATTCTAGGAAAGAAATAAATAATACTGGAAGATTAAAAAAAGAAACATTATTTAAATAAAACGTGACTTGATTTAAATAAAAATGTTAAGAAGATGGTAGATATAAGTTGAAAATGAAGAAAGCAAACGTGATGAAAGTGGTACATGGCTGACAGAGCTAGGAGACCAAGCAATCTTATCCAAAAAATTTTCAGCGCAAAACCACTGAGATTGAGACACTTTTGGGCATTTTTATGTTCTGGTTAGGGTGCTTCCTCTGGCTTCCTCCTGGTTTCCTTTTGCCCTTACATGTCAGTGGTCACAGAGATGAGTCACTGGGTCAGTCAAGTGACTGCCCTATGCTATGCCCACACCCTCCCCATGATTTTCTCCCCTCTGACCACTGGGACAAAGGCTCCCAGGGGAAACAGGCAGACTCTGGTCATTAGTGCAAGGTACTAGGGGTGTGTGTCCGTGTGCGTGTGTGTGTGTGTGTGTGTGTGAGAGAGAGAGAGAGAGAGAGAGATACAAAATTGGAAAGTGGAATTGTGAAGAACTGATCGTTTCAAGCAACTGTGAACAACTGATACAGTTTAGCCTGAACCTATGGTTTCTCTTTCCAGACACTGTATTTCTCACTCCTCCTAAATGAGAAAGAGCAGATCTGCCAGGTGTCAGGAAGGCAAAGGGAATGTGACTATTTCCATTGAAAGTGAAGGCAACAAGACCCGAATCATGTGTTTTTAGATATATATATAAATAGGCCAAAAAAGATGAAAACATAAAATTCTGGAAATGATATAATCTAAGTTGTTATAGAGAGGCAAATTTGGGGACCATTTAAGAAAATTCTGGGTAACATAAGCTATAAATTAATGAATCGTATGAATGGTTGAAACAAAGACCTTTAACCCCCAACTATGAGGATTTCTGTTTCTATAACTCTATATCTTGAACTTCCAGAATTCTCCCCTTGGGGCTGGCTGTGGGAACCCATCCCAGGGGAGCTTGTGTCAGTTCTGGACTAGTCCTATGTGAGGCAGGTACCTGTCTCCACTAGAATGTCCTGCTATTACCATAAACTAAATTATTCTCGACTTCTTTCCTGTGCATCTCCATTTGCTTCCGTGGCATTCCTGTTATATAAGTGCCAAGGTTTGAAACTTTTGGGGTCATATAGTTCGACTGGCCTTCTCCTTCATTTCTTCACTCAACTGGTCATTAGCTCCTCAAAAGTTTTCTGTGCAATTAGTATGAGCTGTGTCTTTCTGTTCGTTCTTTCTGCTCACACTGCCATCTTCTTCAGCTGGTTCTTCATTCAGTAAATGCCAATGGCTTCATGTGTGCTGGGACACGACCTGAGTCATCTTATGCCTGAATCCTTGATCACAGTGTCCAGCATTTAACTGGTGCTCAGGAGGTGTTTATCAAGTTGCTGTGAGGGTGTCTCAGCCTTCTTCCTCCTGCCGGGGATGTTTCTGTTGCGTCAGTGGGGAGAGAAAAGCCTTCTTGAGGCCCCGGTCCAGTCTGAATGCTTAAGACTTCCTTGAAACTGACATTTTCCTAGGGATCCGGTCTGGGGATCCACCCAGACCTTCTTTGTCCTCCTAAAAATCCTAATGTGGACATAGAAGATGACACTGGATGGCCACAGTTTAATTCACCTGTGCCCAAATGGTCAAATAAATGAAGGTATGCCTCGGCAGGCAGCTGAAGACCACTGAGGCTACATGTGATGTCAGAGATGCTCTGCCTTCCATCTTTCTTCTTTAAGTTCGGCCATCTTCTGCTTTCATTCTTTAGTCAGTTTTCAGAGAATCCTTTCCCACTGGGGGAACCTAAGTTGGTATTCTTATTACTAAAGAAAGGTAAAAGACAAAGCATATGAAAATATTTATAAACTCAAACTCAGTTCCTTTGTGGAGAAACACCTCGTATAATAGCTAGGTAAATTTGTCCCTTGCCCGTTGAATTAATAATCTGATTTTAATACTGGGGGTACACAATGGAGTTTAGAGGAAGATAGCCCTTAACTTTCCATGGCACATTTTTCAATAGAATCCCTCAAAATAAATATATATTTTTTTGATTCAGGAATAATATGCCATAGTGTTTTCAAAAGATTTCTTTTTCAACAGTAACATGATTGTGTTATTTTGATTACATTCTCAGCCCTAGGTAATTGTTTCATTTTCCATTTCTAAAAGGAATTCAGACACCTAACACAATTGTACCTTGACACCAATTCAAATCGTCACGAAGAATTTTGTCGAGAGAATTCAGTGAGTTGTGAATACCTTCTTTGCCCACATTTGATTTCCTCAAATCATCTGTGATTCATAGGCAGCACAGATGTTCCCAGCTGTGGGAAAATGAAGCTTGAAGCTGATGCTGATAAGGAGAAAAATACCTAATTCAAATTCCAAGAATTGTTTGACCGAAATCAATTTCGACTTGAGGAAATGGGGTCAACTCTCTGTCCCTCAGAAGAACCACCCTGGTGATTAAAAAGTAAATCTTGAAGAATTAAATTATGTTGCTGTTCAGCTTTCATATGCACTTTTAGGAAAAAAAAAAAACAAACCCCAGCGCATCAAAGGCTGTCAGAATAACTCAATTTAGTGATGGTGGCAAAGCACTGCGAGAAAAGACTTTCCAGGCAGCAAGCGTTGCTCGGGGGACCTGCTACACACTTCAATTGGTATCGGAGAGAAAAGGAGTCTTTCAAATGAATAATTTTATGACTTTCAATCATATACATCCTGCTTGAGTATTAAATTATTTTAAATGAGAACTTCAAAAAGATCTACTTCTTCAATGAGTAAAAAGCCCTAAACGGCTTCCGAACAGAACAAAGAGATTTGGATTCAAATGCCAAACAGAAACGGAACTTGCACTGGACATTTCTGTGCCAGGATTCCCAAGACTTGTTCAGGGTAGAGTTGACCCTCTGGTGGAAGGGGGCACAGACCGCAGGATTGAATAGATAATGAAATCCAGCCCTCCTCGTTTTATACCTGCCAGGCCCTGTCCCAACCCTATTCAGTCCCAAGTTAGTTCCAAGTTCTCTGAGTGGCACGGAGAAAAGTTAGGGATGGATCAAGTGCTGTGGGTTGTGGGATTAATGAAAGACAGTGGCTTGTGTGTCAACACTCCTCGATGACGTTTGCATTTTAAGAGAGATTTAATACCTTTAACTCTTAGCTCACCCCTAAGGTGAGGATTTTCAGGTAACTGAGTACATGGTCTTTGCCCTGCAGTTTCTTCTTTCTCGGGCAAGTAGTGAAGAATTCACAGGCTCAAGAAAGTGAAAATGCTCTGAGGACTTGGAGATGTGATGGGAAGATGTATTCGTCCTGTCTTTTTTATTTTGTATTTTTGATGCTTTGACATCTTGGGACCTTGCTGAGTCTGGAGAGACTGCCCCTGCCAGGGTTAGCTAATTCCTACAGGCAGCAGAGAGCTCACCTGAAAACCCACCAATCCAGAGTCCATGCCTCAAACCACGTCCTTTATAAAATTCCTACACTCTGGGCCACTATTTTTCTGCCCTAATCACCCCAGTGCCAGGTACCAGACAACTAGGAACAGCCCTAATGCCCCAGGGCCCACTGAAATTATTCAAATGAGCCCATGCCAAACCTGCTGACCCCACCTCACCGGTTTCTTCCTGCAGAAACCACAATAAAGGCTCCTGGCATTTCCCCCTCACTTCCCCTGCCTCCTAACTGGTTCCAGAGCTTCCTCATGTGACCCTTGGTGGCATGGCATGCTCCATTCTTTTGAGATCCAAGAGTATAACAAACCATCTCTTAAAATTAATTAATTAATCCTTATTTTTTAGTTATGACTTTTTTAAAAAAGCAGTTTAAAGTCCATAGCAAAATTGAGAGAAAGGTACAGAGATTTCCTGTATCCCCTCACCCCACATATTCATAACCTCCCCCACTGAAAACATGCCCCCCACCCCCAGTGGTACATTTTTTTTTTTATAATTGATGAACCTACATTGATACATAATCATAATTGTTCAAAGTCTATAGTTTACTGCACACTCTTGATGATTTGCATGCTATGGGTTTGGACAAATGGGTAATGACACGTATCCATCCTTATGGTATCATACAGAGTATTCTTACTCTCTTAAAAATCCTCCATGTGCTCAATCTGTTCATCCACTCCCAGCTCTTGATAAGCACTGATCTTTTTATTGTCTCCGTGGTTTTGCCTTTTCCAGAATATGTAGTTGAAATCATACAGGATGTAGCCTTTTCAGATTGGCTTCTTTCGTTTAGTAAGATGCATTTAAGGCTTCTTCAAGGCTTTTCAGGGCTCGACAGCTCCATTCGTTTTAGTACTGGATAATATTTCACTGTCGAGATGCGTCACAGTTTATTTATTCATTCGCCTACTGAATAACATCTTGGTTGCTTCCAAGTTTTGGCAATTATGAGTAAAGCAACTATAAAAATCCATGTGCAGGTTTTTGTGTGGACATAGGTTTTCAACTCCTTTGGATAAACACCAAAGATCATGATTACAGGATCATATAGTAAGAGTATGTTTAGCTTTGTAAGAAATATTAAACTGTCTTTTAAACTTTAAAGCGATTATGCCATTTTGAATTCCCAACAGCAATGAATGAGAGTTGCCGTTGCTCCACATCCTTGCCAGCATTTGGTATTGCTAATGTTCTGTGTTCTGGATTTTGGTCATTCTAATTGATGCGTAATCGTATCTTATTGTGTTTTAATTTGTATTTTCCTGGTGGTATATGATGTGGAGTATCTTTTCATATGCTTATTTACCATTGTATATCTTTGGTGAGATGTCTATTAAGGTCTTTGGCTCAGTTTTAAAATTAGGCCGTTTGTTTTTTTATTGTCGAGTTTTAAGGTTCTTTGTATATCTTGGGTAACAGTCTTTTATCAGGTGTGTCCTTTACAGTTTCTCTCAGTCTGTGACTTGTCTTCTGATTTTCCTGACATTGTCTTTTGCAGAGAAGAAGCTTAATTTGAGTGAAGTCCAGCTTATCAGTTATCTCTCTCATGGATCATGCCTTTGGTGTTGTATCTGAAAAGTTTTCTCCATACCCAAGGTCTTCTATGTTTTTTCCTATGTTATCTTCCAGGAATTTTATAATTTTGTGTTTTACGTTTAGGTCTGTGATCCATTTTGAGTTAATTTTTGTGAAGGCTGTAAGATCTGCGTCTAGAATAATTTTTTTTCTTTTTGCATGTGGAAGTGAAGTTGTTCCAGCATCATTTGTTGAAAAGACACAAACTATCTTCGATGACAGTTACCTCCCAATCTGTTGGCCTCACCATTCCTGACATTGTATTTTGAAACAGAGGGTCTGGTTTTCATTTAGCTGGGATGGGATGGCACTTCTAACAGCAATGCGTTCGCTGCCCGGTGTCCACTTTTGCTGACTTGCTCAGTCCCCAAGTCTGTTCCTGAATCTTGGGGCCCTGGATGACAACATGTCCCCAGAGATGGTGACTCAGAGATGGGTGGGAGGCAGGCGTGTTGGCTCCTGCCCAGAGCCATGGGCAAACTAGGAAAGCGCCTGCAATGAAAGCATACTGTCACCGGCCCAAGAATTTCAGGCTCTGCCTTCCCAACTCTGCTTCCTTTTTCTCTTTTATCTGGTTTCTCTAATCTCTATTCTTTGGCACCATGTGCGTATTCTCCCACTCTGCCTTATCATTTATCCAGCTTTTAAAAATTTTTGGAAGGACCTCATTATAATTTAAAGTTTTTCTTCACATAGGTTCTGCGCATTCCTTATTAGGTTTGTCCTTAGTTATTTTTGTGTGGTTTTGACTTTTTGACTTTATTTAGTTGCTGCTTTTTAAATGGGATTTATTTCTTCCATTGTATTTTCAAATTTATTGTGTATGTAACAAACTATTGATTTTCATATATAAATTTTTATTGCTAGCCACCTTATTGAATTCTTCTATTGATTTTAACAGTTTTTTTTTTCTTTTAACTTGATTCTCTTTGGTTTTCCAGCTGTAGAGTCAAAATTAGCCCCCAGTAATGATCATTTTTCTTATTTATTTTTATGGGTTTTATTCTCCCACAGCAGTGTTAAGTTACAGTGGTGAGAATGAACATTCTTACTCTGTTTGCTTGGCTTCCCAATTTGTTTTTTTATGAGGATTCTGCCTCTCTAATTTCACTTATGATTCAGGATACTGAACCTGACTTCTGATCTAGCACCCTGGGCTCTCGCTGGTTTAGGGAGAGAATGCGTCAGGAGTGTTAGGGGATCAGGGTTTGGAACCTGCAAGGCTGATGGACCACTTAATTGTGACATCTACAGCATGTATCCCTGCTCCCAACTTCTTGGAACCTCCTCCAGCTTGACTTGTATTCTCAGGATCTTAGTAAATAGATGGTGGAAAGGAACAACTGAAAAGAAATAGTCACAAAAACTAACATTATTTAATGGGTGGTATAATTAGGGAAACATATGATGGATATGTTTCTAAGTATATTTTGACTTTAAAAATTAAAAAAAAAAATACCCATCACTTGACACTTTTCAGGTGCTAGTGACAGAAATCAAAACCAAACCAATTTAAATTAAAAAAAGAGAATTCCTTAACTCCTATAACCAAGCTGCAGGAAGGCTGGGTTGCTCATTCTTGCCTCCTTTGATGACTGACTTACTCCTAAAGCTGGTGCCTAGCAAAGTAGCTTTTAGTGCCCTATCTAAGCACACAACATACATTCTTATTTAAACCTCAGCACAAATGTCTGAGGTAGGCAAGGTTATCCCCATTTTACAGAAGAGAAAACGGAGCCTTGGCGAAGAGTCGGCCCAAGCTCACAAAGCCAGGAAAGAGGTGGGCCTGGCGTTTGGAGTTATTCTGACCGAAGAGCTTGGGCTCTGTACCTCATCCTGTCTCTCCTCTCAAGAGCAGAGAAAAGTGAGCTCTTCTCATTCACTCTCATGAGAAACCTTTCTGAGCATTGCTGATTGGCCTGGCACGGTCGTTTGCCTGTTCCCAGACCAATCACTTTTGTCACTGGGGCCGGTTACTAGGCTTAGCCCAGCCCAGTCCCAGGTCCATCCCAGGGCGACTCAAGAACCAAATGGGGGAGAAACTGTTTCCCAAAGAAGATGGGGGTGTTGTTTGGGGCAGATGAAGTAATAAACGTCTCTTACAATTTCCAGACCCAGACTCTCCTCCACTCCAAACAGGCCAGCCATCTTGATGCTCTGGAAACAGACATGGCACATCCCCACCTCCCCTTCTCTGCACATGCTGTTCTCTCTCTGAAATGCTCTTTTCTCCCAAGTCCTGGGTAGCTTGTCCCGTATTTCTATGTGTAACACACTTCTTTAGATATCATCCAGCTTCCTGCCTTTCAGCTAATTTTTGGGTTTCTACAGATTTCTCGAATCACTTGACTGACAGGAAGGTGGTTCCATTTTCTTGAGGAAAAGGAAAAAGCTGCTTTTACTCTTTTCATGATCTTTCTCATCTCTTCAGACTTTCCAGCTGATGGAACTTTGCTGGGAAACCAAGTGATTCAAGGTACCTGTGCCAAGATGTTAGCATATACTGCCCCAGGCAAAGACACCACTGGAGCGCTCCGTCTGTTTTGCCAAGTTCTGTTATGCAAGTGACAGCTGAGGGTATCTTTTAAGAAACGTGGTGTTTGTGAATGATGCATCTTAATAGAAGAACAGTGAGACCGCACCGGCATGCAGAGTTCACTTTGTGGGAACAGGTTTTTCGCTGGAGGGTAATTGCGAGGTTTAGGGATGTGTAGGAGGAATGGCAATCAGAGTGGGGTGTGGGTTACAGTGATGAGAGGGTTCTTTTCATTTGTAAAGCATTGTTGGCAGCTGAGCCTCCTCTGGGCGCCTGTGTTGAGGCAGGGTGAACTCGCTCTTAAGAAACACCCCTTGGAGGTTTGCTGGGGCTACCCACTACCCCTCCTTCTCTCACTCAGATGAGGGACCACCCACATCTGGCTCTTTGTGGATCTAAATGTATTCTGAAAGCATAACGTAGGAGCAGAAATGTTCGCTTGGCAGTGTGGTGGTCGTAAAACATGGCTCCAAATTTCTTGGCACTCTTTCTATCAAGGGGTGGGGTCTGTGTCCCTTCCTCATGAAGGGCAGGTTCTTGACCAATGGAGTGCAGTGGGAAGGTTAGAAAAAGCCATGTGGCTTCCACTCGGTCCTCTTGTAATGCTTGCTTTCCAGAGACACCCCACCCCGCCTTGTGAAACCGCCTTCTGTCATGTTGTGAGAAGCCCAAGCGACATGGAGAGGCCATGCGTAGGTGCTCTGGCCTGTCCTACAGCCATCCTAGCCCAGGTGTCAGACATGTGCCTGCAGATGCCAATCTGGAAGCCCCAGACACCATGAAGAGTGGCCCCCACTGTACCGGAATCCCTGACCCACAGAATCTGTGAGGAAAAACGTGGTGGTTGCATCACGCTGTGTAGTCTTGGGTGGTGATTACAAAACAACGATAACTGGGACAGTTCGAGTCTCTTGATTTCAACTATAACCGAGGGGTGCCAGAACCCCCTTGAGCTTCGTAGTGCTAGAGACTTAGTGGTTGTGTGATGTTGGGTGTAGAGCAGGGTTCTTTGCAAAAACTAGGCTCCCAGACTGTCTGGCATTGTTTTGTAAGCCCTTTCAGTATGTACAAAAGTGATGCCATCTTGCCCAGAGTGTTTTCCCAGCTTGGAGTCTGCTCTGGTTCCCATGACATCTGGGCACTCTGCCCTATGCTATCAGCTTTGATGGAAAATTCCAATGGCTTTTTTTTCCTCCTCCAGATATATTTAGTTTCTAAGAAATAAGCTCCCGCAGCCCATCTCCAGGGTTTACCAATTATATGGAAGATTTAATCCCAATACCTGTCTTCCTCTCGTTATAGTGTTCATCTCCTGGTCAATGAGTGTGATGCTGAGTTCAGATCTGTGAAACCTGAAGGAGTCCTAGCGGTCAGTCAATCAGCAAACAGTGGTAGGGTGACTACTATGTTTTAAGGGTTTGAGGAAGAAATGAAGATCATATGACTTAATCCATGCTCTTAAGAGCTGGTAATTGAGGAAATAAGACATATACATGGAAAGCAAAAAGTAGCTCAGAGGTTATCGTATTTCCAGCATGTTCGCCTATGAGATTGGGTAGCAGGTACTTTTCATCATCTTTGTGAGTCTGGTGGAACCAGGGACCCCTTTTATAATATAGAGAATTATAAAAAAACAAACATACTGAAATATGGCTTTCCGAACACTAAAAACCAAAACTAAAACCTAAACAAATTTGAAAATGTAGTTAGTAACAGCTAATCTTCTGTTATTACCCATGGAATGATGAGGTCTAGCAGCAGCCTGATAACTACCTTAATCTTGAAGTAGTGATGGGTGTAAACTATATTCTGGGACCTGGGAGACACTTGTGACAACTGTAATATGGTACAAAATACCTGTGATTTCTATTGGTGACAGAAATCGCAGGGACTGTTAACACTTCCACAGGGGGTACCTATGTTTATGGTTGAGGGACATGCTAAATTTTACTTAGAGGTCAGTGCAGGCAGAGAAGGTATATGGTCTGTAGCTCATTTAAAAACAACAACAAAAGCGAATGTCTCGCTTTTATTATCACCGGGGATCATTGGTTTTAAACAACCTGGGTGATAAAATACATGCCTGAAGGGGCCAAAGCTTTTCCCTGGCCCTAGCCTTCCACCCTGGCATGCCACTGCATAAAGGTATAATATTGTACCCCCTCCAAGTTCGCAGACCCCTGAGTCCTATCCACGGGCTTCTTGGCAGTCTCAGACTCCAGGTTACAAACTCCTGTCGATGTGTCTTGGCTTAGAGTCTGGGCTTCGGAATCAGACTGGGCCTGAGTCTGCTCTGCTGCTGATTAGTTATATGACTTAGAGAAAATTGCTCAACCTTCCTAAGGATCAGTTGCCTTCTCTGGAGAATGGGGTGTAACAATGGTGCCTTTCCCATCACCGCTGGGTGGACTCCCCAAGATTGGAAAGTGGGTAAAGTGGCAAATGCTGCGTCTGGTCCATGAGGGAACTAACTCCATCGATGGTGGTGGAGCCAATGGTCACTGTAATGGTGACCTTTCCCGTGGCTCTGAGAGAAAGGTGCTATTGTCCCAGTTTATGAGGCGAGAAAACCGGATCCTTCTGTTGGTGGAGGGTATTCTGATGGACGTCCCTTCTCTCATCCACCTGCCGAGGACGGTTGGCCTTTCTAACTGGTTTTCCTTCCCCACCATCAGGGCCCTTCTGCCCACGTGGGTGCCAAGTCACAGACTCCAGGATGAGCTACCGGTAGGTCTCCCAGACCTGCTGGCACGTCCTGGGATCTGCAGCCCGGTAGGAAGGCTGTGCTGGCACTGCAAAGCCAAGCTTTGAGTCCCCTCTCTGCATACAGCCTCTTGAACTTGGATTTTGCTGAAGTCCCCTGGTCTGGGCTGCTTGTCTTTCACTTGAGTTATACACAGCTGTTTTTCCTGATGTCAGCTGTTCTCCTCGGTGAGATCATAAATGACTGATCTGCAAGGTAATTCCTTTGAATGGAAGGAACTTTTATCCTCCTCCCTCTCCAGCTGACAGCCTTGCACATGATAAGTGCTTTTTTTTTTAGTGGATGAACAGACAAACGAGTGGGTGAAGCGACCAACCACAGGATCAGGGCTCTTGGTGCACTTCTGTTCCCAGCAGGGGGTCTTGCTGCCTCCAGCCCTGGTCTGTCTGTGTCATCATACAGCATATGACAAAGGCACCATTGTCATATCCCTTTAGAGTTCACGTAGAGCGTCTGTGTCACTGGCTCCTCTACTTGTGAGGTTGTCGGGGGTGAGGGTGGGGTGTTGATCACATTCTAAAGGCAAACAGTGCCTCGGGTGTGGAGACAGAACCCGCCACTCCACAGCCCACCTCTGAGAAAGGTGCTTTATCTGCTTCCCCTGTGACCCCGATGCATAGGCCCTGTATCCAGAGATTCAGATCGAACAGCTGTGAGTTGGGGTCCCTGAAGTTTCCATTGCCTCGGCCTGAGAACCCCCACCCAGCACTAACATGCAGGGGGCCCAGGCAGCATAGGGTTTGTGGGATCCAGGGAAAATGACAACCTCTTTGAAACCTCGATTTCCTCATCTGTAAAACAGGTTAATGAAAGCACTCAGCCTGTAGGGAGGTCAAGGGGATTGAATGAGACCTTGTATGCGATGTTCTTAGCACGTTTCAGGTGCTGAGTAAATGGTCGGTGTGCTCGGGGAAAGGCAACGAGGCGGTCCCAGCCCCTGAAGCGCAGCCAGCTCCTGAAGCTGGGAGCTGTTAACATGCGATTTATTATCCAGGCAGGAGGAATGCAAAGGAAGAGGCTTCTGCACTTAAAGCACTTTTACTTTATTAAGAGCCTTTCTAATGTAAAAAATGCTCACATAGTCACTTTCCAGGGCAGCTGCATTACCATTATTTTCAACACTCAGGACAAAATGAGATTAGGTTTTGGGGAAGGGGCGACGCAGGGTGAGCATTTAAGGGCTGGATTTAAATCTAATTCTGCAGGTTGAGCTTGTGTTAATGCAATATTATAGGATTTGGAGGTAAGGACCTCTGTGGCTTAATCCAAGGCCTCTCCAACATCTGGGTCATTGGCAATGTCATTGCTGCTTTTATTCTAACTATGTCGGAGCGGGGTGGGGCGGGGGAGGGAAGAGATTAAGGCACCAAATAGATACCCTTGCCAGGGAACTTTATTTGATCATAGGAGACCTGAAATAAAAATGGTTTAACCCTTTCTGATCATTAGCCAAGGCACAGGAACACACACATACCTGGTAGGTATCTTCCCACTCCGCCCAGATGAATTTCAAACAGGTGAGCTCAGAGATCAAAGAAGGACACACACCTAACTACCCCACTGCAGCTACACATGTGCTCAGCCTGCCAGGAGGCCCCAAGAATCAGAGCAAGCAGCAGCACCCACAGTCACCAAGCACTCACTGACCACGGATTTATCAAGACATCCTGTGCCAGGGCCTATGGATGGTAGTGACTGAGATCTCAGTGATTCCCAGAGGAAATGCAGCATTTAGCATGAGATACCACCTGAACCAGGGCCTTAAGGCCTTCAGAGAGCAAGACAGTTACTCCTCACAGGCTGACCTGAGTCATTGTTAATCTCTTTCTCCTGTTACTCATCTACTCTAGAGACTGGGGGAGTTATGTTCTCATTTCCCACCTCCACTGTAACTAGAAATGGTTGGTGACTCATTTGGGGGCATGAATTAATAAGAAGACTGCTGGCGGGTTTCCGGAATACTGTTGTTTCTCCTGATAAAAGAAGGAGCTGGAAAGCAAATGTGATGCTTGGATGTTCAGCAGCGCTTTTGCCGTCATGAGGTTACAAGCCTAAGACAAAGGGCCCAGTAGAGAAGCCTTCACATCCAAGCCTGCAGCTGCCCACTTTGATAATCTTAATGTGGCCTTGGCAGGATCACCACTGGCCTTGCTTGGGTCATTCCTGATTGGCGAGGAACAGATAGGGAGTTTGAAAATAGGCAACTCTTTGAAAGGCCAACCTGAGCAGAGGTCCCACTTGTGATATCCCCACCACGTGTGACAGCCCCAAGGGGATAAAGGGAGAGAGGGAGAGGAGTTCCCTGAGGAATCAGAAGGTGGTGGGTAGACAGCACCACAGTGACTGTAGGCCTTGATAAGTGGTTCGTTCCAATAGACCTGGATTGGGGAGTGGCAGGACACACACACACACACACACACACACACACACACACACACACACACACTCTCTCTCTCTCTCTCTCTCTCTCTCTCTCTCTCTCTCTCTGAAACAAAGTAGCAGGACGGATGGGGAAAACAGCAAATCACAGGCTCCTTTCATTATCTGTGCTGAAATGTGCCACAGGAAGTGTGACGACATCCAGCACATTTAGCAATCTGCATGGTCCCAGGTGCCGCCTGGAGGGCCCCATCGTTACTTGAGGGATGCTGGTCCGGGGGGCCTGGCCTCTAGAAGGTGCCTGTAGCACCTTCTTGGACTAAGGCATCAATAACAGACACAAAACCGTGTGCTTTCTGACCTGCTGGACACTCTTCAGGGCACAAACTCCTCAGCTTAGGTCCTTAGGCAAAGAACGGAGCTTTGTGCGGCTCAGGAGAGAAACCTGACTTGGATGCTCTAACTTTCTTTGTTTCCGTTCAGTGGCTGGAAACCCCCTGCTTCCGCTGTAGTCCTTTGCCATTAACCCAGTGGAGAAACCTGCCTTGTTTCCGCATCCCACGACGATCTACGGAGCTCTCATGATGTCCCAGACACTTTTCTTGGTCCCATTCTTTGGCCAAGCAAAGATTCCCCAGGACTTACGGCCACTGAATGCAGGAGGCACCCCTTATCCCTGCCTTGAGTGACATTTTTGAGTTTGGTGCTCAAACTCCCTTCCTCCTGCCTTCCAAATCCAACTCTTTCCTTCTCCCTTTATTTCTGATCTTTTTCTCTCTGTGACCTTTGGTTCCCCACTAGCCTTTGGGAGAAAAATCTATTTTTTTATGGTTGTTTCTTCCTCTTTAATATAAACAAATCTTTTACTCTCATTTTAGCTTGCCTTCTTATTTGCCTTTTGGATTTTGCAGAAATAATTCTATTTGGAGCAGCAAATATAGAGGAAAGAACAGTCAATTCCAGAGCAAGAAGAGTTCAGTTTGAAGTGCTGGCACCCGTCACTCACTATCGTGACCTTGGGTAAATTACTCAGGCTCTCTGAGTCTGTTGCTTCATCAATGAATAGGATATTAACAGCCACCCATAGGTTTTTTTTTTTATGGGGATTAAACAAAATGATTCATGAAAAAACACGACATAGACGCGTTTCATGACTGTGAGCTGTGCAGAAGGTAGCTTTAGTTCTGACTGCAGTGGAGGGATGTTCACCCAGGCACTGGGATCTGTCCTTCACACCCAGGTTTCAAGATAATGAGAAAACTCTTAATTTTGCCTGCCTCCCATCCTCACCCCGGAGGCAGACGTCAGAGGCTGACGGAGATGTTTCTGGATTAATTTCTCCAGAACACTCAGCGTTTTATGTTTCGTAATGTCTGAAAGGCTGGAACTTTAATCTCCTTTCTGCCACTCCTAGTCCTATTTTGGAAATGGACTTAAAGTCACATTTTTGAGATTCCGAGTGCGTGACCCCCTGAGCTATTTGAGGTATCCATTTGCTGCTGCTTATAACCCTGGGCTCTTGACCTGGCTTTGCCTGCTATCTGAAGACCCGGAGGCGCTCTCATGTCATCCTGGCTCCCCGGCCTCTGGTTTTGTGTGCCATGGACTCTTGGTTTCTGATCTAGATTTGGAATCTCTCAGATTCTTTGGCTACTGACTCTGTACATCCTGTGATTCTCATCCTGCCTTACCTTCCACAGCCCATCCGTGGCCACACAGCCCTTTCTGGAACTTTCTGGTGGGAAGGCTCTCATATAACATTAAGCAGCACTTCTCTCTTTGTAATTCAGACCCTGAATTCTTTGTGCCCCAGTGAAACTACTTTATCTATTTAGAGGATAGTCTCCACTTTCTCCCAAATTACAGAGTATATATGCGACATATCATTTGATTACATTTTATATGATGTATATGTTATATAATAAATTACATATAACACATGCGATATATAAAATTATTTGATACGTTTTCCTGTGCGTCTCACACGTTGGTTTCAGGGACTCTTGGAAAGCTGAAAAACAGTGGTAAATTAGTGGGTCATGGTGTCCTCTAGTGGCACAGTGTGGCAACACACATCCCTGCAGAGGGGAAGGTTTTATATCCTGTTACAGGAGCACAAAACACTAGAGATCACACAGATGAACATAGAATGTGGATAATTCTCCTTATGTTTTAGATTTAAGTATATTTTCACTTCAAACTGTATTGACAGATATCAAAATATTTTTTTGAGCTCTGCGAATTTAGTCTTTAGGGATATTACTGACTATATCGCTGCATAACAAAAATTTATTTTTGATTCACAGTACTGCGTACTATATTTACATGAACAAAATAATATCTTCCCCTATAATTTATGTTTTTTCCCCCCCAAAAGATTTCTGTAAAATTGAGGCCTGTCTTACACCCCAGGGCATTTCACATGCCGACAAGGTATTCTGTGGGCTCTGGTGCATGAAAGCACCAGATGCTGCTGTGAAGTCAAGGATTCTGAGTATCTGACGTCAGCCTGTTCAAAAACCTCTACAGGAGTCTGGCAGGCTGCGGGGCAGTCCCGACTGAGGTCTGCTGTGATGTGTGGTCCTCTTTGCTGCTGCCTGAACTTCCTTCTGTCTCTTTACGTATGTCCCCTTGAGGATTTCCACCTGCCAGCCCTGCAGAGCCCAGCACCAGGACCCTAGCAATAGACATAAATGATTTTCTAGCTGCTGACCAGCACCCGGGGGGATGGCTGTCCAGGGCCCTGGCTACAGTGAAAATGTTTAACACAACCCACCAGAGCAGGGGTGGGCAGACTTTTTCTGAAAAGGGCCAGAAAATGAATATTTTAGACATGTGGGCCATACAGACTCTGTCACCACCCCTCTGCTCTGCTGTTATTGTGCAAACGCAGCCACAGGCAATACAGAAAGGCCTGGCTGTGACCGTGTTCCAACAAAGCTTCCTGAATACAAAACACCGAATTTCACTTGCTTTCCATATGTCATGAAATATTATTATTCCTCTTTTGATTTTTTCCCCCAACCATCTTAAAATGTGGAAATCACTCTTAGCTTGCAGACAATATGAAAAGAGGCAACAGGCTGGAGCCAGAGTTTGCTGACTCTTGCATTCGAGGACCATTCAATCAGTTCTTTCTATTTAATGGCAATTTTTCTGAAAATCATTAACAACTGGATTCAGGACTCTTTTCTACCCAATTTTCTAAATAAACCACAGTTTATAAGTGGTTATATTTTTTCTTTTTTTCAGCCAGTTTCAAACAGGGACATATTTATTCAAGTGTTTTGAACAGCTTGGCCAAATTGGCCTTTTATTTTCTCAAAAATTTTTTCGATCCACTGAAAATTCTCTTTGAAAAGTGACCTCATGGATGTTTTATAAAAGTCTAATTTAGAACCTTTGGGCCTCACTCAGCCACCTCCAAATCCTTTTCTTTCCATGTCCACACCCCTCTTCATTTTCCCCTTTCTTCTTCCGAATTAGCTGACTGTATAATTAAACGTTTCCTCATTTAGCGGCTTGGAACCCTCACTGAGGTGCTAATCATCCGGTGGCCCTCCTATGGTGTCTTCTATTTCCTTTTGAGATAAAGTGCCCAGGACTGAATGGCAGTCAAGGTCAAGCCTCCCGCATTTGTATTACACACTAGCACGCCATTACCATGGTGCCCGCTCCTCCTTAATACAGCCTAATGGCTCATTCTCCTTCACGACCTCCAGTGAGCGCTGAGCAGCCATCTCAGACTCTCTTTGTGATAATTTTAAGATCTTTTCTTTAGAAAGTTATAACTCATTCAGGGCACATCAGCGATCATAAATAGTTTAAACTGCTCTTTCGAGTGTGAACTGCCTCCCATGGGCCACGTAATTTACCAGGTGTCCCTGGCTGTGCTTGTCCCATGACCTTTTAAATTTGGTTTCCATGTCTCACTTGGGTCCAGTTGGGAGAGGTGGAACTCACATTTGGGAATGAGCTGGTGTTCTGCTACCGACGCACCGAACAATGGATCAGTGATGAATCTGATCCAATTCGAAGGGTTTCAAGCCCAAGGAGTTAGTCTCCAGAGGATTTTTGAGAAGCCAAACTGATCCTGGAATTGTGCCTGGGCTCGATTTGCTTCTCTTTAGAAAAAACCCAAGGACTTTATCTTATCTGAAACTTTTCTCATTTTGGGATTTTATTGGGTTTTCACAACTTGCCACTCTGGAGAACTTCTGAGGCAAGGTTCTGCCCAGTTGACTAAGTTTTTTAGGGGGTGACAATTGATAATTGTGTAAAATGTTTAAATACATGAGTTAAGTAGGTAGAATTTGAATATGGATTGTGATTAGATGATATTGTATCATTGATAAATTCTCTGAATTTGATAACTGCCACTGTGATTGTGGAAGAGAAAATCCTTGTACTTGGGGAATGCATGGAGGGATTTAAGGGTCAAGGGTCATGAGGTGGGCACCTTATTTCAAATGGTTCAGAAGGTACATATAAATGTGTCTAATGGTACACACATAAGCACACACATATATGTAGAAAAATAATGCAGATCTGGCAAACTGTTTTAGGTGAATGAAGAGTGAATGTAGGTGAAGAGTATAATTAATTAGGAAGGTGGCCCCATGGTAAGAGCAGCACCTGAGCCATTTATAGAGGGCTGGCCTGGCCCTGCCGTCCCCACAGTGCCCCATGATGTATTCTTGGATTTAGCCATCTGCCCTGGCCCAGTGCTGCTCCTATTCCTCTGATCTCTGTCTCCGCTGGTCTACTCCATCTCAGTCAAGAATCATCAAACAGGGGCTGAGCCCCAGTATAAGCCCCAGTATGTGGCAGGAACAGGGGAGTGGATAGCAAGCAGATATTGTCCCCATCCTCAAGGAGCTACAGTCCAACAGATACGATAGAAAGTAAAAGAATCACCCAGGGCTGGAAAGAGGAGTGAAGTTTCTGAAGGAAGCATGTTGTAGGGTCGAATCCATATGGGGGCTCAGAGGAACCCTCCTGGGGAAGTGATATTTGAACCTGGAGTTATAGGATGGTGGGAATGAGCTTGGCAGAGAGGGTGAAGGGGTGCTGCAGACAGAGGGACCAGTGTGTGTTTGTGGCACATGAAGGGTGTGTTGGAGGTGTTGAGAGAAGGCCAGCCTGGCTGGAGCAGAGAGCAAGGGTCGGGGCAGTGGGAGACGCAGGCCAGGTCTCATGCTTTTTATTCTGAGAGCTTTGCATTTTTTTGGGGGGGAAAATCCCTCTAGGTGCAATATAGAAAATGAATTGGAAAAAGCCAACGTGGTGGTGGGGAGGAAAGTTAGGAGGCTTTTGGTGAGCAGTGATGCTTTCTTGGACTGCACGGTGGTTGTGCCAAAAGGGAGAATAGGGTTAACATCAGAGAAACGTAGGAGGTGAACTTGGCTAGACTTTGTGACTGATTGGATTAGCCCATTCTGACATCCCTTTATTGAAAAATGTCTGTTTTTCTTTTTGGTTTATAGATTTGGTTGGAAAATACTGTTTTTTTTTTTCCCCTCCCACAGAAAGCATTTGCAAATATACCTGTTTAGATGGCATTGACTAATTATCTTGCATTTTCTATGCCTAAGATGAATGTTCCTTGCACAAAGATGGTGGTTTATCTCATTAAGATCGTGCTAATTAGGAGTTGGGAACTACCCATCTCACACATTCTGGAGGCTTCAGATGTGGGAGATAAAAATTAATGAAGTTTTAAAGCAATCTATTGCACTTGTGAAATCGCACATTAGACAATAAGGCTTGTATTGGACGACATTAATTTTGATGGGAAGAGGCTGTGCATGATGTAATCACAATTCTGACAAATAAATGCTATTGTAGTTTTTCATGCCAAGGTTGATTTACAATTATGGCAATACGTGCTCCTCTTTGATTTATGGCATCCTGCTATAGCCATGGAATTACTTAGCAAAATCAGTTTGGCTTGATGTAAGATTTTCTCCTTGCCTAGAAAAAATTTTGGCCTGAAGAAAACATGACATTAATTTAGGAATAGTGGAGTTATCATTGAGTTATCAAAATAAATCTGAGGACATAAATCAGTTCACTGCAGGAAGAATGCTAAATCGATAAGGCCAGAAAGACTTTATTGATTGCACGGCTGTCACTCAAACCTTCTTCATTAGATTCCACAGCCATATGTTTAATTGAAATGATAATGTAGATAACTTTGGGTTAATCCATGAATCCTGATTTTGATATGGGGTTGTTCAAGGTAATGGAACAATTCAGCCAGGCTGGCATTCTCCTTTAGATGCAGAAGGGTACATGTGGGGAGACATCATCCCATCCCCTAGAGCTTCTACTCCAGACCCATGATGGCTCAACAATTTTAAGTCACTCCTTTTAAGTTTAATTAAAAAAAATTGTTTGAACAAACTCATCACAGTATAAAGGGAACATGAAATGATGACTCAAAATTAATGCCATCCTAATATATTAGCAACGGTTAGGCTGAACTTTACTATTTATTTCTGTGACTTGTCTCTCATTTAAAAGATTCTGAGCAATTGAGGGCAAGTCTTTTATCTTGGTATCCCCTAAGACTTGCAGAAATGAATGAACATTTTTACATGGTTGTAATAGAACCATGTTGGTTAGCTTTTGCTGCATAACAACCCCTGGCATTTAGTGGCTTAAAATAATAAGCATTTCATTTGTTCAGAATCCCATGGGCTGGATAAGTGGTTCTTCTGTTCTTAGCTGGGGCTGGACAGCTCAGGACGTCTTCACTGACATGTCTGGCAGTTGATATGGTGACAACTGGCGTGATGGCCACCTATCTCTCATCCAGTAGACAGTTCACATGATGGCCAGAGGGGTCCTGTTAGCAACAGGGGAATTATCGAGTACTTGTGCAAGTACTTATCAGGCCTTTGCTTGTGTCACATTTGCTAACAGTCCCTGACCAACGCCAGTTACATGCCAGCCCATATCTGAGAGGGGGAGAGATGGATTCCTTGATGGGAGGAGCTGCAAAATACTGTGGTCATTTTTTCCAATATACTGCAGCCATATAGGTAAAATTATATTTTGTGCTTTCCCCCTTAACTATAGATGCTTCTTCTTGTTCCAGTTTTGAAAAAACACTAACATATTGAATGTTTACTATGTGCTAATTGCTTGAGATACATAAAACATTTAATCCTCAGACAACTCTAGAAGGTGGGTAAAATTATTTTCCTCGTGTTGCTAGTGAGGAAATGGAGGTTTAGAGACATTAAGCAACTCCCCCAAGGTCACAGCTGTAAGAGGGGGAAGCCCAGATTTCATTCCTGATCTCTCTAGCTCGAGAGCCTTACCCTTAGCAGGATTTCGTGATGAGCATTCCTCCCTCCTGCTGGGTGCTTAGATGGTGATACGTTTTTGAAGTTGTAGGGAATATCATCAGGAGGCTTTCCCAAGTCATGTGTGGGGGTGGCCCCTCACTCCTATGCCTTCCTGACCTACGGGTGACTTGGGCCTTATGGACATGCCATGCCATTTTCTGAGTCTGCCACATAAGATCCCTTCTGACTTTCCATGATTTTGATGTTTGCATTTCTTCTAAACCATAGAGGTAAATGGGTAGCAAGATCCTATCAAACTTTAAGGGTCTGGGCAGCATTCCATGAGATTTCTCACCCTCTCTTCGTCCCTCCCAGGCATACTGAATATTGACAGTGAGTCCAACCTCCGGACTCTACCATGGTCCAGGGGTCTTTATTTTATTGCCTCCTTTTCCTAGACAGAGTTTCTCTGAACAACATTATGAAATTATTTAGGTATCCCCTCTACCTTCCCCTGGCCACAGTCTTTCTGTGATTGATCAGCTGACTGGTGGAGCCAAGGTGACCAGACTTAGGGTTAGAAAGGCCGGGCCAGGCTCAGTAACCCCAGTCTCAAACTGATGAGAGTCAGGACAAAGCAAAGTAGTTGTTTAGATATAAGTGTCGGGCTAAAAAGATTGTACACGAGGATAAAGGCTGACATTTAGAAGGAGCCTTCAGAGATGGATGGGTTTCTCCGTACTGTAACCATCATTTCAGGTAGTTGGGCCAAAATATAAGTGATAAAGAAAAGAGCACACTCTCATAGTACTACCACACTCACAGCACTTCTGACACCAGGTGTGTGTGTTTTCCACTCATCAAGCAATTCTGTGGCACCAGCTGAGCATCCTGTAACTGAATGCAACTCGACACTAACCGGAGTTATTGCAGAGCCCACAGGTTAAGAGCTCGGTCCCACAAGGCTGCCCCCGCACTTCAGATGCCAATCATAAGCAGTAGGTCTCCAGGTTCCCCACAACTTCTGTCCCACATAGAGGTTCACCCCTCCCCTCACTCCCCCCAGATTTGATCATTTGCTAGAACAACTCACAGAGTTCAGGGAAATATGTTTACCAGTTTATTATATAATAAAGGATACAGATGAACAGCTGGATGGGAAGGTACCTAGGGCAAGATCTGGAAGGGTCCCTAGGACAGGAGATTCTGTTCCCACGCAGTTGGGCTGTGCCACTCTTCTGCCATGTGGATATGTTTATCAACCACCTGGTAGCTCACCAAACCCTGTACAAGTGGGATTTTTACAGAGACTTTACCACAGAGGAATAACCAATCATTAACTCAGTCTTCAGCCTCTCACCCCTTCCTGGAGGAAGGGGTGAGGTAGGGCCAAAAGTCCCAAGCTTCTAATCACGGCTTGGTATTTCTGGTGGTCAGGAGCTATTCGGGAGGCCACCAAGAGCCACCTCATTAGGATAAAAGACTCTCCTATTACCCAGGAAATTCCAAGGGATTTAGAAGCTCTGGGTCAGGGACTGGGGTCAAAGACCAAATATTTAGAACAAAAGATGCTCCTAGTGCTCTTATCACTTAGGAAATCACAAGCATTTTGGGGGCTCTGTGTTTGGAAGTGGGGAGGAGACCAGTACACATTTTCTATTACCTCACAGTAGGCAACTAACCTAGGATCTAAAACTCACGTATAAGAATGTCTCAAATGCTCAGCCTTTCGAAAAGTCCAGCCCCCGCCTCCACAGGTGCGTTTTGGGGCTCACTCCAGGGGTTTCCTGGAGCTGGCCCATACCGGCTTGCTTGTTAGACGAGCCGCTGAGCAAATTTTCAGGAATTTTGCAAGCCCGTCGTTGAACACAGCCATTATTTAAAATCAGATCATATAAACTTACAATTAAATAAATTAAATTAAAAGGTAGTAAATACTCAAAACTTATCATTTCCTATTTATTTTACATTTTACTATTCTTTATGATACCTATTACGGCGGAGATACCGTATCATGGTGTGCTTCTGTGCATGACGTCATGTTGGTGCCTTGGAATCAGCCATGGGGCCGCTATGGACACTCTGCACATCTACAGTTGCTATGAATTGGGGCTTGGTTTATTGATTTATTGGTTGTCTAGACTTGAGAAAGTCATGGAGAAGATGCGAATAATGCCTGTTATAGGTAAAAAGTGTGTTATGTCTGTACCTGTTACACCAAGAATAGTATAAAAATTTGAGGAAATTCTCCTAGTATTTGAAACTATCACCTGATTGAGCAAGGAGGTCACTCATGTTGTTGATGAGCAATTAAAGTGTTGACATATGTTTTCATTATTTCTTTTTACTTGTTAATGTAAAGGAAAATATCAACCTACATTCACGTTATAACTACTCATTTGTCAGGTGCAATCACAGGTTGACTATGATACAAAAATTGGGGAAAAATCAACAAAATATTGTGTGAATACACTGCTTGATTGGAATTTGTGATAAAGAACATCGTATAGATTTATTATGGATAATTGGGTGCTAAGCATCTTTTAAATCAGTAAAATTTATATTAAACTGATATATGTAATATCTGTATATGAAGGCCTTTTTTTTTTTCCCAGTGAGAAGTTGTTAAACATTCATCAGCACACCAATGGCATGCCGGCCCCTCCCCACTACTGGTTCCATATGAGAATCGGGGGGATTTTTCTTTTTAAACTGTAGGCTTGAGAATACCACCTTTCCTCTTCTCCTTGGCTGGCTTCGTCATAGAGCACCCCACAGATCATCAAATTCAGCCAGCTGAGGAAGTCCAAAGGGAAAAAAGGGCTTCCTGCAACCTGAGGCCTTTCCTAGGAGAATTTTATCAAAAACAGCTAGAGGACAGAGTTAGCCATTCAGGGGACTCTGCAAGTGAATGTCTTGTTCTTCACGAAGGAGCATTTTAGAATCTGTGCATTTACATTGTCCAAGCAATGCCGACAACACGCATTTTTCTGCTTTATCATTTATAAAGCCCGTCCACATTTCTTAGTGTATTTCATACTTCTAAGGATTTCTCTGTTTCTAGCAATTCACGTGCAGCTAGGGAGGGGAAATATTTATCACAGTGCGTGGTGCTAGCTAGCTCATCCCTCTCCAGGATGTTGATGCCTCTTGGACACGGTATTAAATGTGTTGTTATTTCCCCATTCTTCATTATACCCAATCTGCAGTGAATTCAGGACAGGAAAGAGCTCTTTAAGGGGCTATTAGTGGTTCAAGTGGAAAGAGTAATCCCACTTGCCAAAAGTAAGTACGATGCAGTTGTCTTTGAATCTATGTCTCCCCCTGGGGTGGTGGGGAGAAGGGGATGGGGAATACTGGGGGTGTATAGATCTAGATGTGGACAAAACCAGTGCTACCTCTGTGTCCTGGATATTATTTCATTTTTAAGTTTCACGCTGTGACCTTTGACCAACCTCACTGTCCTTAGCAAGCATATCATAACCTTCTAGTTGATGATTACCTGTGTTCCTGAAAATGTAGCCATAAATATTTTTGTTAATAACGCAGGAATGCATGATGACCGAGAGATAAATATCAAACTGGTCATAGTCTTGATGATAAATACTCATCTATCACAAGACCACCAGGAGGGATAGCCGCTGGTGCTACTGCATCCTTTGACCCTTTGTCTTGTCAATCATTAGTACTTGAGTTTCACTGTTAATAAAAAGTCCTATAACAGGGGGCTTTTTGTGGAGAATGCTCTGTGCAGATTGCTGGGTCACCTATCTGCTCCGACTATACATCCCTGTAAGGAAATTACCCTATGATGGTAAATTCTGCTATATGCTAAGAAGTTGCCTGAATCGTTCTTCAATCTGAAGATTTTTTGTTATGAAGGCCATCACAGCTTTGCCCCACTGTCAGACAGGGGTTACAGAGAGGGGAGCAAAGAGTGGATTCGAGCATTATGGGGAGAGTTCCTGCCTATTTTCTAAATACTGCACTTGTTTTAACTTTCCCCATATGGTGAATTAGAAGAAAAATACATTGATGTTATGATGGAGGAGAAACCATCCAACCCGATTACTTTCGTTTGTTGTGGTCAACATCAGAGCATGAAAGATTTGCTCTGGAAAATTCTGTACAGGGTAAGGTATGAATTAATACAAAAGCACCTGGCAACTCACTTGTAATATAGTTCATGAGTGTTAACAACAATTGAGCGATGTGTCTGCAGCACGCAGGGCGTTGGGAGTGTGGCTGCTATCCAGGCAGCATGACTGGTTTCCAGAGCTAGGCAGGATCTCTCAGACCCCAAAATGGGCATTTGGGACTAAGAGAACAAATTTCATGTTCTCTGATGATCAAACTAAATGTGATTGTTATCAGATCTTAATTCTACTTTATGCTGCATGAGCTTGGATGGTCTGCAGTAGCATCCTTGGCATGCTTGGGAACGAAGAAATTCAATTTCAAAAGCAAACCCAGTGAGAGTACGAAAATAGTCCAGAGGACAGCTTCTACATAGAACAAAGCCCAGCTAATTAGGCCCAGCAAATACGACTCAGGTTTGCCGAACCGAGGCAGTGTTTTACCCAGCCAAAGGTTGCCAAATCTATCTTTTCACCAGGATTTTCTTTTTAATCTTTCGTTATTGATGACTTTTGTGAAGGAGAGACTATTGACATGTGCAGAAGAGCGTAACCAGTTGAAATAGTATTAGATGGAGTATCTTTGGCAGGTCTGCGTGTTCTGATTTAAGTGGGAACCACTGTGGGTTCTGAAATAACTTCTATAACCAGTTTCATCACAGACCTAATCATCCAAAACATCATTCCCTGTAATTTGACTGAAAAGCGGTGAGACAGCAAAAGCTTCAATTCTTGAAAAGGATTTAGCAGCCAGCCGGCTTATGCTTATTAGAGAAGCTCTTACACCACCTCCTCCCCTCTCTCTTCACTCCAACCGCGACTAAATAAATCCAGAGGCTCGAGTCAAGCATGGAGGTGGGAGGGATGGGAGAACAGACTTCTTAGGGTAAACAGTTTGGTTTTAAAAATATTAAACAAGGCTTTACTGTCCTATAGAAGCTCTAGTCTCAAAATTTTAAAAACTTAAAAAGTGTTTTTTTTTTTTTATTTTTTCCCCCAGAAGACAGGCAAGGACATATCCTCACGCCAGAAGGAATCTCAGCCCCGATGGTACTCGATGGGTGGAGACCTTGCCCTGCACCCTCTTCACTGTGTGACTTTCATGAGACTCAGCCTCTCTGGACCTTGGTCCCTTGTTTGAGGCTGTGTTTGCTTTCAGCCCTTTACACTTTTACTTTTCATGGGAAAGCGTTCCACTTTTAAGATTAAGATGCCTTGAAGACAGTGCTCTCACAGTCTTAATTTTTATGCTTTGGGTTTTGAGCAAACAGTATCTGATAGAAACTCTGTTGGGGATACCTGGGAAGGCCAGACATGTTTGGAAAGTATAAACCAAAATGTAAGGAAAGTGCCATCTTTTAGGTAAGCCTACATTATCACAAAGCAGCCCTTATTTCGATTGTGTATATTATAACATTAAATTAAAAAAAAAAAAGAGATACAAAACCAATGTATACATCTTACCCAAGCATCTGCCTTCTCCCTTTGCATATATTAGATATATATTAGAGGTCACCTTCCTCTAGTATATTATTTTTTGCCTATTCCTATGTTGACCCGTGGCACTTTCTTTGTCTTCATTATTGTCTCCTCGCCTTCTTGCCATCTCCTGGGACTGCCGTCCCCTCTTACCTACCAGCTTCACTTCCTGCTGGAAATCATCCTCCTTTCTTCCCTCTGCCGTGCACCAGCAGCCAAGCCCAGGGGGAGCAGACCTGCACTAAGCGTTGGGAGATGTTAGAGATGGTTACGATGCAGACAAGGGACAAGTTCAATTCGGACCGTTCTTAGAAATTTATCCCCACCCCCCCACTGTGGTGGATAAGTGGTAATGGGTAAAGGCTGATTAAATGGAACATTTAGGACATTTAGCAGCTCCCCTTTCTTCCCTTGGGAACATTAGAACAGAGGTCGGGGAGGGCGTTTTAAGAAGGGGGAGAGCTGCAAAGAGCGGTTTGCTGGCTCAATTAGCAGTCACTCCCCAACTAGAAGACCTTTAAAAATTCCTTCGGCCCCAACACCAACTAAAAGTCCGCAACACAAGTCGCTCCTGAGGTTGGGCTAATCCCCCCATTCTCCGTTAACTCTCTCACTGGTTTGTCTGTCAAAGCTCTCTGGAGGTGTTTAGCCACTTAGCAACAGATGGGGAGATTTAACCATTTTAGGCCCCTTGGTTTTCTTGATGGGATAAAGAGACCCTTTTGCTGTCACTCATCTAATCCAACCTGTTCTCAGATATGTCAAAATGTTTTTTTGTCGCATCTCCTAGATCATAATGAAAAGCAGATTAGCCTGATTATCAAGGCCCATCAGCTCAATGCTCTTAGTTAAACGACACCCGCCATGAACCACCGAGCAGAGCTTTGCAGGGTTAGCTGGGTGCATTATTACAATGATTTCCTTTAATAAACTTGCCACCAGCATCTTAATCCTCAGTCAAGTCTAAGCATGAGAATCCTCGTTAGCCATGATTAGGTGACATGGATGGTTAACAACATTTTCTTATCCCACAGGGATTCATTTTCATTAAAAGTCTAAATTGATTTGAAAAAAATTTCAACAAGAGCGCCTGAGTGACAGCGACTTTATGAGCTTTCATGACGAAGGCCTGTTATGCGTAAACCGTTTCAGTCGTTCAGCTTAATTTTACATTTGGGTGTGTGCTGGGTTCTATTTCCTGCAGAGTTTCTAATCCTTCAGCCTCCTCTTCTGCCTGACCTGTACCTGGGTCCTGTCCACCAAGCTGCTCAGGTGTTCTCCATGTACGTGCCATTCTACTGACGGTGCAGAATATTCCCCAGAGTGGGTGGTGTGTGCGATGTTCTTCTGTCTTCCCTCATGTTCTGGTCTGAAGTGTTTGCTGAATTCTGGTGCCAGGGTTCTGGTCAGACTAGTGGATTCCACCTGACTAAGCTCTTCCCCCTCACCTGTCTCCCTTGGGAGCACTGCCCTCACCCCCCTGCCCCCCAACACACACCTAGCAGCACCAGGCACACAGTAAGGGCTCCACGGATGTTTGAGGAATGAAAGCATGAGAACCAGGTTTCAAACATACACCTGTTGTTTATCCTTTCTTTTTTTTTTAACTTTATTTTTCAATTTTCTGTTGACATACAGAATCATATTCATTTCAGGTGTACAACACAGTAATTAGGCATTTAAATACCTTATGAAGGGGTGAATAATGAGGTATACAAAAGCTCACTTTGTGAGGGACCTAATTGGCTCTCCTTTCTTGAGAACTGTGTTCATTTGGACCCCGGGGAAAGCAGACCTGGAGACAAGATTAAAGACGCAAAGATTTCACTGAGGATAAACGTCTATTTGAAAGAAAATGGGGAGAGAGCTGGACAGTCTGGGAGGGCTGTCACACTGCGATGCAAGTCTGACGAGAGTGAAAACGGGAGAGAAGGATGGTTGGGCAGTAACATCTTAGATAGACATGCAGGCAAAGGAAGTTTGAGCAAGAATGCTGTGGGGTCTCAGAGATCAGCCAGTCACCAGCCTAGTTAAGGACCCGCCTCGGCACACCTGCGGCGCTCAGTCACTGGCTGGGAGCAGCTTGTGGAAGTGTGGCCTTGGCGAGAAGGTGGCACTAGGTTTCCAAATGCAGCAGCTGGGGCCTGTGGTGAATTATGCATCCTGGAGTTGAGAGGTACTTTCCCATGGCTGCCACAGAAATGGGTCAGAGCTCAGCCAATACCCGCCCAATACCTGCCTCTGGGTCTGCCTTCTGTTGAGCTGTGAATACTTTCTGTCTTGGGGATACTCTCCTGTAGGCACCTGGGGTTCACCGCTAGGCCTTGTTCCCCAGGAGGCCACTCATTGCTCAGGGCAGGCTGCTGCCGTTGGCCCAGTCACCCCACACCTTCCTGCCACTGAAGGCACCATGCTAACTCCTGAGAAAGATGCAAATCATTCTGCCAGTGAGAGGGAGTGGGGAGAGGGCTGTGGTGTTGGAGCGAGATGGCAGAGGGCCTTGAGTGCTATGCTGAGGAGTTCAAACCTCATCCTGAAGGCAGTGGGGAGCCCCTGGAGAGTTCTTAGCATGGAGAGCAACATGGTCAGATTTGGGAAAGACAACTCTAGCAGGCTGGATGAATTGCTTAAAAAGAAGATTGCAGGGAGGAGAAAGAAGCAAAGAAACCAGGGAGGAAGGCACTGCAACCATTTGGTTACGATGATGGGCTGAAGGGAGCACCTGTGTTATATTCTTCATCTGTAACTTCCAGCTACCCCATTGGGACCTTGTCCTTTTCCTTTCCACCCCGGACATTGTGTCTAGAAGATCCTTTCTGGATAGCTCGACCTATGACTGGTTGGGACCCTGATAAAGTCTTTCTCTCTTCTTTACCCCTGGTACCAGCTTAACTACTTGGTATAATAAGACCAACTCTGTTCAGCTGTCGACACTCTCGGTTGCTAGGAAGGCACGGGTATTTGAGGAAGGAAAATCACCCCTCTGGCTCATGCTGTCGAGCAGCGATGCTTGAGCGAAGCTCTGAGGCCTAGTTAAGGTGGGTGCTCGCTCATGGTTCCTCACTAGAGGGAAGTTAGTGCTCAGTCTTTGCTTTGTCCTTCATTCTCACCATGGTTATATTCCTTTTGCTCTGCTCTCTCTCAACTCCTTTACTTCCTTCCCTTCTGGGAGTTCTCTGGGTGGAGGGGTGGGGAGGGGAGCACAAGATCTCACTTATTCTCAGTGGTTTTGAATCATCCCTACTTGAGATGGTGGTATTTTAGATGGTCACACAAATCTTCCATTTCATGATTCTACTTCCACTCTATTTTTTTTTCTAGCTCTTTCCCCAGTTCTCTTTATTCATTTACACCCTAGTTTATCACAAGGGGGCACTCTATGGAGGAAGTCCCAGACTTCCCAGTTCCCACTCTTATCTCCAGAGGTTTGTCCTCCTCTTGGGGCTCTGTTTACTGCTGTCTTCACCCAGTCGTAGCTCCTGGCTGTGTTCTCTTGATTATCAAGAGAAAACACAGCTCTTTCCCTAAAGCAGGGCTGAGACCATACTCTACGTGATTCAGACATTAGCACAGGTTTTTTTTGGGGGGATAATAAAGGGGGTTACACACACAGAACTACTTACCACAGTCAGTCAGCTATGGCTGCAGCCGGAGCGGCTCTGCCTCCCCCAACTCTCTTTGCTGGCCCTAGCTGGTGGCCCTAGTCAGAGACAGTTTACCCCATTGTATAACCTAGGAACACCACCACAATCTGCATTAGAGTCCAGCCTGAGAGAGCTATGTCTACGGGAGGAAGGATGTGCCTGCTTCTTATTCAAGCCTGCCTGCTGTGTTTTAATGTCCTATTCTAGGGCCATCGGCTTCGTGAAGGGCCCGTCCTTTAAAGGTAGATCTCACAGGGCCACTTATAGCAGTGTGGCCTCAAACTGTGGTCAGACAAGGGAATCCAGTCAGAACACTGTTGCCTAAAGACCTTCTGCATAGACATTCACAGGAGGCCTTTCAACTACAGCCTCATGGTCTCCTGTCCTGTCTCTCCTGGTGCTCACGTTTCAGCTCTTTAATGCAGATCGGTAGGCTTTTGATCCCAGAAATTCTGACTCAGTAGGTCTGAGATGCTCCACTGATGACTCTAATGTAGCTTAAGTCCACCATTGGGTTTCTCTAAGTGTGTATGTATGGCTCTGTACTTGTATTTAGCACATGGGGTTCAATTGTGCCTAAGGTTTGGCATCCAAAGATCAATGCAGAGGCCAAAGTCAGGGTGAAGGACAATTGCAAATCAGACAACAAGACCGCACTGTCTGTAGACAAACTCAGAGAACTGGGAGCAGATCTTGTTATGTTTACAGCTACCTTTTGGATGTCATATCTCCCATTTGGAATCTCAATTTTAAAGACCGCAGTGTGTCAAAGAAGTTTTTCACAGGGAGAAAGGGAAATGGAGTGACTTGGGGAATCAAAGTAATACAAAGTTTTAAGGGTTTCATCAAATTTGACATTCTCTGTCCTGAAAAGAACCCCTCTTCTTGTAGTAAAATGAATTTATTTGGTGCAAACACACATCCTATAAGTACCAATGTATTTTTAATTTTAAATACCCTGCATAAAAGACCAGAAATTACCAGGAACAGCAGTGAACAATCCTGTAAACTCTAGCTAATTAATGAATTAGTAAATTGCTATCAATTTTAAGTGAAACAATGCATCCATAGTCGGTGTGAATATAAAGCTGGTGAAATATAAATTTACTGTTTTCAGAATGGCATTTTATAATGAAAACCAAATTGCTTTATGTAAAACATTTTCTTAATTGTATTTGCTCTAGTGAGATTTTATCTAAATTAGCATGTGAAGCAAAGGAACTAGGTTCTAAGTTGAGAAAAAAGAATAATGAAAAGGTTTTCAGCTATAATTTTCAAAGGTTGCATGGAGAAGACTCATCAGTTTTACTCTGCAATCACTCTATAGAGAATTAAAAATGTACACCATAAATTCTCTATGCTCTACTGGAAAATACCTGTATTTTCCCTCTGTTTTAGTAAGAGAGGGTCAGAAAGATACCTTGGTTGTCTTAAGGAGAATAAATCTTTGGATCACTGAAAGTATTCTTACCCCATCCCCATGAAGAGATCTGGGACTTCTGTGGACACTGAGTTAGGTGATGGATAGTTCCATTTTTCCAGAAAAGGGGATGTGACCAGATGTTTTGGGACCAGGATCTGGGAAGAGAAATGAATACTGTACTGGAAGAAGGCTTGGGGAAGAGAAGGTGCCTGGCACTTTGGGTCCATGAGTCAGTGAAGCTGAGCCCACCTGGTTCCTGCATTCTAGGGCTGGCTTTCAGTCCAGGTAGTAGGGGAGGAGGATGAGGGCAGAGAGGAAGTGTTATGATGATCAGTGTTCTGCATTGACGTAAGACCAAGTGGACTTTCCTACAGGCTTTTGACATAAGAATGGCTCATTTATTTGGGGTGGATTTTGTGTGGTCTCTCTTGGAATGAGGAATGGGTGATTGGTGATGGGGAATGGGGAGGAAGGGCCATCAAGGATACCAAAACAACTTCACTTCTCACACTGGGATTATCTGTTTACTCATCTGCTGAAATCTGCATGGGTCCCCTCTTGTTGCTGTGTCTTTTGATTTCCTAGAACTCCCCCAGGGCACATTAAAAAAAAACAACAACAAAAAACGGAAATTAAGTATATTATCCTTTATGCTTGCTTTCATAAAAATTAATTATGAGACACTGAGAGAGGAATCTGTAGCCCCTTCTCTTGTGAATAGAACTCAATGGTTCTCCTTTGTGTAGTAAAATGGTATTATAGTCATGCTCGAACGTGGTATTGCATATAATTACGAGCCTGTTGAGTTCTGCATTTAAGCTCAGTTTGGAAGAATGTGGAGTTCAGCTTTTTTCAATCATACAGGATTAAACTTGGCATTCAAGTTTTTATATAAAGCTGGTGGTAGCTGGTTAATATGCATTCTTACTACCAATGTGAAGAAGAATTAATTCCATTCTGTGTACTCAGCCAACACGCGCTGGTACTGTTGGACCAATGTTTGTGGAAAAGGATGGTGTCCTTTCTAATGAAGGGCTCATGCTGTGTTGTATGGGCTGTCAAAATAGTTTGAATGTTGCCTCTGATTTACATCTCTACTTTTTTTTTTTTTTTAACACATATAGGTTGGATTACCAAGCTGTAAGCCAAAATATCTTGTCCAGCCTTGAAAATAAGTGCAACTGACATGTCTAAAATTTATGGGCAATTGATGAAGTGCAATGGATTTACAAGGAGCTCCCTTCAGGCTTCATCTGATGAGGCAACTGAGTACTGTTGAAATAATTGCTTTATTTACAGTTCATTAAACTTCTAATAGGCAGAGTTCCAAACTGGGGTTTATCATACCTGCTAGATCAATAACATCCCTTATATGTGACTGTTTCTCCCTAGGTCCAGTGTAGTGCACATGCTCATTTGGTCGAACCATCTTCTGGCCTCCATGACTCTGTGATGGGTCAGCTTATGAGGTCAGCTCTTGAACTGGGTACACGCTTTGATGTAAGATCATGAAAGTCGATCTCCTGGTTCCCCTGGAGTCCTTAGTTCTTTTCTGAATGTTGAACTTCTGAGATGTGTTACTCTGCCTAGAAGGACTGAGGATTGGAAAGAAGGCAGGGAAAAGGAAAAATCATTGTGGTTTATGTAACAGTGATAAAGTTGGAGATCGTACTTCTCTTGTCCAGTTTTCTCAGGCCTTTGTAACTTCTTGCCTAATCAAAGCCAGTCATATGTTGTAGACTTGTCCTGACTTTCTATTCCAAACATGTAATTATGACTAATAATAATAATAATACATTAGATAATAGCTGTCATGTAGTGGAACAATGGCCATGTGCCAAACCTCAGGACTAGTAGTTTCACATACATTATTTTATTTAATTTTTAGAACAACAACTCTGTATGTAGGAATTATTTCCCATCTCCTATAGATAAATAGCCCAAGGCTCTGAGAGATTCAGTAACTTGCATGTTTACTTAGCCTACTTCTTCCCAGCACCAAAGATCATAGTCTGTCCTTGGCTTCCCAAGTTAAGACAATCCCCCACACCCTCTCTTCAGTCCAATGCATTTTCTAAAATAAGGTCTGGGTAAGTGTTTTATGTGCTCCAATTTTAAAGTGTTTAATTCCTTTAAAATTTCCCTGCTCACATCCCTGTCAAGGTTATCTTGGACACAGTTCTTCAAATATTCAGACCACCTGTCACCCATGGAATGTTCTGAACCTTGACAGCCTCTGAAGTGTTCCTCCGTTTGTATGAAAACAGCTCGATCTGACTTATAATTAGAAGTGAAATGATTTTAAATGGCTTCCACACAGCTCAGCTTTCAAAGAGGCTCCAGTTACGTATAACTTTACATAAACAGATAATCAGAGGCTAGAGCCACAGAGCACAGTTCCTGCCTCCTAATTGGCATGAAGCAGGGGCATCTGCTCTGCATGAAGCCTGGGTCAGGTCATTCCTCTTATCTGTGGCCTGCTGCGGTTGGGAGGAACTCACCCTGGATTACATAAAGACTTCACAGGGGCATTGAAATATGGGATGAAATCAACTTGAACTGAATGAAAACCTAATTGGTTTGAATCCTTCTTTAAGCACCAGTAATTATTTTGAGATTGATAGCTCATCTTATAAAATAAATATTTTTCTTCCAAAGATAGAATTTCTTGCCTTGGTTGCCAGTCTCAACAATTTCATTGAAAAGGCTCCATCAGAGATGAACGTAATGGGATTCTAACTATACTTATTTAAGATGAATTTCGCAGATTGGAGAATATGAAATACCACATTTTTCAACAAGTTTCACCTAAAACTTCCCCTCCATCTTCTCGACACGCACAACCATTATTGTTGTTGTTGTTGTTGTTAATTTTTAAATTCCCAAACTGGATGGACATTGTGAGGGTAGAAAAATTGTGTGAGCTACAGGGCCTGAGTCTAGGTTTCTTTTGAAACTGTCATTGATTTTCCAGAAGGCCTGTTATTCCAAATGTACCTGGAACTAAAGGTCTTGACATACTTTAGTTTTTAGTTCCTAACATACCTTGAGTTCTTCAGAAGGCTGATTAGAGCTGGAAGATCCTCTAAATAGGGCTCTATTGTGCTTGTGAGAGGCAGAGAGAGAATTTTTTTTAGAACTTTATTCTAGGTTCTAGTAATCCCTACTCACATTCTTTCTCTCTTTGCTCAGCAAGTCTAAACTATCTATTTTTTGTGTGATGGTTTAGGGCCATTTATCTTTTCCACAGATTCTTTCTGCCATGTCTGGTCTAAACTGATTTTATTAATGTCATCCATTTTAATTTAATATTAGAATGAGTTGCTACTCATGCAAGGTATTTGTCTAGATATGCTCTATGGTCTGCAAAGATGAACCAAATTTAGATGCTTCCCTGAGAAGTTTACACTGTAGTAGGAGAGAAGTCAAACAAAGCTGGGGAAGGGGAGGGATACAAATAAACAGGCAGTTGCCCTATGGGTGTTAAGGTGGAAAGTGATAAAGCAATGAGAGAGAGAGGAGGAAATGCCCCAAAGGGCACTCTCCATTCGGAGGAAATGCCCCAAAGGGCACTCCCAAAAGGGTTATCTCCAGTTAGAAGGTTCTTTGAAATATGTAATGTTCATTGAGTCAGGAGAAATCTGCTTTGGATTTTTATTCCTATTTCTTTCTAGTTCCTGGAGAGAAAGATGTCAACAGCTGTTTAAAGTGGGGTGGAGAGTTTGGTAAGCCCCATCAAACTAGGAATGAAAGTGGAAGGCAGGGGCCATGGTCGGAGAAGGATTGTGAGTTAAGTCTGTGAATTATCTCATACTTATTAAGCTTGTTACCATCCCACCCCAGGATTTCCTCCCAGGGATTACGCAATTGAGGGTAAAGCCCTTAAGTGCATAGGTTTGGCAGTCCTTGTCTCCAGAGGCAGGGAGGTAGTTGGGGTCTGAGGAGATTGGGCCAGGCAAGGGAGAAGAAAGGAGTCCATTGGGTAGAAAGAAGACCGAGAGAAGGTGAGCGGGCAGGTCTGGGGCCAGGTGGGCAGGAATGATGCCCTGGTCTTGGTGTAGGAAGGCTTCTGGGGCCCTGACCTAAGCAAGAGTGAGAGCCTGAGGACAGAGGAATACTCCTGGCTTGGGGGAATCAAGGCTGTGGCCTCCATGAAGAATGCTGAATGTCATTTGAGTCCTGAAAGACAGTACAGATCCAGACACATCAGGTCTAAAAAGGAAGAGAGCATGAGTAAAGACAGAAAGTCATTGGGTTTGGTTGGGCAAGAAGAGAAGGAGTGGGAGTAAGAGTGGAAAGGTAAGTAGGTGCCAGATCATGATGGCTAAGGAGATCGAGTGATCGGGATAATTATCAAAGGCTCAAAGAGGGTGTAGAACTGCACTTTAGGGAGATTGATCTGGCAGCCACGTGGAACGAGAGGTTGGATGGGGAGAGGAATCAGGAAGCCATTGCTGTAATGTAGGAGAGATTGAAGTAATGGGATCTGTACTGGTCAGGATTAATTTCCTCTGCCTGTATCAGTAATTTTCACATTGAACACTTATTTCTCTTTCATGTAAAAGAAGTGGCCATAAGCAGTAGAGAACTGATGTGTAGGTGCCATAGTAGTCTTCCATAGTTCCTTGCTTGCTATCCTTAGGGTGCTGCCATTGTTATCAACATCCATCCAACAGCAATAGTGAGAAAAAGTGTAGAAGACCATGTTTTTTTTTTTTTTTAAAAGGGAAACTTTCCAGAAGTTTCACAACACACTTTTATTTACTTCTCATTGGATGGAACTTTTCACATGTCCACAACTAATTGGAGGGGAGTCTGGGAAATGGAGTCTTTTAGCTGGGTGGCCATATGTCTGGCTAAAACTGGGTTCAAGTAGTGGCAAAAGAATGGAGAGAAAGGGGAGAATATATGAGGCAGTGATATAAAGACTGAACTTGACAATTGATTAGAAATGACATGAAAATAAGAGATATTTGGAGCCTGGATAAAGAGTGGAGGAGACAATAGTTAACATGTGCCAGACACTGATCTAAGTGCTTTCACATGTATTTCACATTGATTCCCATAACAACCCTATGAGTAGGTCTTATTATTATCACTATTTTGCAGATGAAGAAAATTAGGGACAGGGAGGTCGTAAGTTGCTTGTCCAAAGTGATACTGACAGTAGAAGAAGCAGAATTTGAACCCAGGCAGCTGGTCCTAGAACCTGTGCCCCTAACCTCTATGCTTGTGGTTGCAATGAAAAGAGAGAGAGACACAGGAATATCTAGATTTGTATGCTCATACCATGTCTTTTATTCACATTACTACCCCATGACTTTGAGTATATTTAACTTCTCTGGAGCTCAGCCATAGATGGTAAAGAAAACTGGCTGAACTGATATTTGCACTTGGGCTTGGATGAACACTTGAAGTGCTTATAACTTGTCCCTTGGTTTGGTCATTGACAATTTCAAACCTTGGCCTGGGTGGGCACTGAGCATCGGTCATGCATTGTGGGGTTTGGAGATGGGTTTTGGGGCCTGTATGCCTGGAAATTTCCTAGTTGGTGAGGAAGTAGATTGATCAAAATGTGGCAAGAGAGGAAGGAACAGCTAAGAGGCAAGTCAGTGGAGCCAGAGCTCGGGTAACTCATACCTGGGACAGCCCGGATGGGGAGTCAGGAAAGTAGGCTTTGCACAGATTCAGAACAGGGAGCTCTTCAGGTTGTTTCTGGGAGTAGTGGGTAGTTCTGTGCTCCAAGGTCTTGGGGGGATACAGCTCTAGAAAGGACGGAAGGGATTTGTTTTACAGCCAGCTGTAATTTGAAAATGGTATTCTCTGTCTGCCATTGCTGTTTGCAGAAAGCATGATTGAGGTCAAGTCTGTGCCAGGGCTAAAGACCAAGAATGGAATAATATCTTCAGAGAAAGCAACTAGCAAATTCCTTAATTAGAGGTGGGTTCAGATTTCTCCAGTCAATTCCAATCAATTGTTAGGTGTTAACCCAGCTCCTCTGACCTGCATGCAGTGTGCAGCCACAGAGTTCAATCAGGACCCAGTGATTGTGGGTAAAGTAAGACAGGCCTGGTTTCCCCTTCCATAAAAAATATTATTAGAAAACTTATTTCCTGTGGTGATGAGGATCCAAAGAATTAACATGTGAAAGTGTGGGCAAGCTCTCACGTTTAGTTATTTATTACATTAGTGATAACGATGCCTTATTAGTCATTAATACCTGCTAGAGAAAATGATTCTGTACTTAAATTTCATGCTTCATTGAATCCCAGTGACTTCCATTTCTCACCAAGATGCGTTCTACACTGACACCTATAATCAAAGCTTAGAGATTTACTTAGGCACCGAAAGATTAGTCTTGAAAAAATTCATGAAGGTTCTCATTTTTTTTTCTCTGTTCATTGGGCATTAGCCATCATCCCTGGGATATGAGACATCCTCATCTTATTCTGGTGGGAATTTGTACTAAATATATATTTAGAAGACATCTTGTTGAAAAGCTGCAGTAAGTCGACTGTGGGAAAAGGGCTTTCCTTGAACAAAAATCTCACACTGGAACGAACCTTGATGTTTTGCTATATGGTGCTCCCATTCAAGGTTATTACTGAATACTTTCTCTTTCTATTTCACATCTCTTTCTTTTCCTTCAGCCAAGATTTAATCGCAAGAGATTAAACTCATCTGTAATTATCCTGTCCTAAAGATATGGATATATTTCCATCCT
This sequence comes from Cynopterus sphinx, assembly GCA_030015415.1. NCBI lineage: Eukaryota > Metazoa > Chordata > Mammalia > Chiroptera > Pteropodidae > Cynopterus > Cynopterus sphinx. The sequence goes on from CM057379.1 coordinate 194,880,169, forward strand.
TGGTAAGCTTGCCATGTTAGAGGGAAGACAAAATTGAAAATAAATAATTGTAATACCGGTGAGACAAATGCCATTGAATAAATATTAGGGTACAGAGGTGGCATTCCAATAGGAAGAAAATGCATGTTTGGTATTATTGCTGTCTAAATATGCAACGCTGGAACTCACCCATCACTTAGTAAAACTGACTCTCCTTGCTTATGTATAGTGTTAATTTAAAAATCCTTTTAATTGCAAAGATTAAGAAATAATTTGGGTTTTATTAGTTCAGTCTCTTCTTTTATCTCATTGTATATTTTAGTCCCTAATTTATGTATCTGTTATGCAAAATACATTAGATCATCCCTCCCACTCCCCATTCTCTCTAATAATCTTTCTATGTATTCTTTCTGTTTTTCATTATAAATATTTAATATGCAGAATGGTGTTTCTTTCTTTAAAATATGATCTTGCCCCATCATATCTGCAAAAATTTGAGAGTTTGACGATAGTCTTGTTGGTAAGGCTATGGGAAGATAGGTATTCTTACATGTTTTTTGCAGAAATGAAAAATGCTACAATTCCTATGGAGAAAAATTTGGTAATATCTAACAAAACTATCTGTGCATTTATCCTTTACACAGTGATCTGACTTCTAGGAATTCATCCTGATATACTTCCAACAGTATGAAAATACAAATACACAAAGTTATTCACTTACAAATAAAAATGTTTGTTTTTGTAATATTATGTATATTAAAAATATTATACAAAGTACAAATATCACAATGTAGTATTATTTGTAATCACAAAACCTTGAAAACCACCTCAATGTTTAAACATAGGAAACTGAAAAAACTATGGTGCTTTTATACAATGAAGTGTAATGCAGCTGTAAACAAGAATAAGGAAGATCTCCAGAAGCTGCTATGAAGTGATTTCTAGGTGGCATTGTTAAGTAAAGCAAAGCAAAGCAAAAAAAAAAAAAAAAAAAACAAAAAAAAACCCAACAAAAAAACCAACAAAAAACCCCCAACATATATAGTGTGCATTTTTTGTGTAAGAAAGAAGGAATTTTAGAAAATATATATATTTGCTTATCTTTACAAAAGAAACACAGGAGAGACAAATCAGGGAAGATTAAAGTTGGTTTCCTATCAGTGGTAATAGGGAATAGGGAAGAAGAGATAAGGAGGGAGTAATACTTCTCTGAGTATATGTTTTTACATAGTTTTGTTAATGTGCTACATATTCACAAGTAATAAGGATGGAAAGGGCAAAAAAATTTCTAAAACTGAAAGCAAATTGAAAGAAGTCACCTATATGTATTTTCAAATGTATATCATAACCATACTGAAGAGAGAGAGAGAAAAAAAATGACGATCTAAGTTACTTATGAACACAGTATTTGACTAAATACTCTCAGTCTTAGGTGGAGCCATGATGTGTGTGTGTGTGTATCACACAGAAATATTTTTATTAGGCTTGTTTTCTGTAGTGGTAGGAAAAATGAATCCTGAAACAATTTTATATTTATGTTACAAATATAATTTATAATAAAGGATTATATTATAGGATTGAGGAAACAAGTAAATGTATTGTTGTTTTTGAGCCAGCACTAGGGGAGAAGGGTCATGATATTGAATAGGGGAAGGCAAGAAAGAACTCTATTGACATTAATTGCAATTGGAGGTAGTAGTATACAACATATTTCTACAATATATAGTATGTGTTTATGATGTATATGCATGTGAGTACTTATAGGTGTGTGTATAAATGTATATACATGCATCTATTACCTAGCTTAGTCTACCGAAAGGACCAAGAACCAATAACGCCTCAGTAGCACTGAGTACACCAAGGGAAAAATTTAGCAATTACGCAGTGGAGAAATTTGATCAGTCTTGACTGATTGATCAAAATTTGCATCAGCAAAGAGAACAGATGGATATCAACATACCTCTAGATGTGATACCTGAGAAAGACACTACTGCACCTATGCAATATTATGGCCAAGAATGTATAACCTGAATCATAAAGAAACATTAGACAAATCCTAAATGAGAAACACTCAACTAAGTACTGGGGAGAGTGGAGCTCTGTTCTTAAAAAACATTTTCGTTGATGACCAAGAAAGGCTCTGGATTAGAGAAGGATAAAGAGACGTGACAGCTAAATGCAATCTCTGACCCTGGCTGGATTCTATACTGAATGTGAGAACATTACTGTGTCAATGGACAAAAATGGGATATGGATGGTAGATTAGATAAAAGTATTCAGAGAGAGAGAATGAGACAGAGAGAACAAGCAAATAATACGTATAATAAAGCAAATGGGCAAACTGTTAGTAATAGGTGGAATTCAGATAAAAGAAAATCAGGCATCCTTGTACTATTTTTATTATTGCAACTTTTTTCTAAGTTTAAAGTTATTTCCAAATAGAAAGTTAAATATAATAAGCCTTGCATACCCTCCTTTAGTGCGGGAACATTTACCTCCCTAATTTTCTATTTATTTGTTGGTTTTTTTTTCTGCGGCCATGTTGATGTCTGACCACTTGTTGGAATAGATAACATCAGTAATCTAAAAGACAAAACACTTCTATTTTGGTAGTGAAGTCCTTTCTTTGCAAGTGAAATCTTATGTGGAATGTTAGCTGTGGAAGACGAAAGAAGGTCTCTGATTGAAGCAGGTGTGTATTTGTTGGGGGGCGGGTATGAGAGTCCTCTCCACTTCACCTCCCACACCCATGTGGAAATGGTGTTTGACAACCACTGGTCCCGATCAAACTAGACACGGTCCATCTGCCCTTCGGAGCCACCGGAGAAGTGACTACTGTTGATTGGCTGAAGACCTCAGGATTACTGCAGGGCGGCTTGCTTGTGCCTTTCAGACAGGTCCTATGCATTCTTTCAGGGGTAAATGACCAGTGCCTTTCCTACTTCTCCATGAGGTTACTCTGTCCTTGGCTGTGATTCACCCTTGACAGCTATTCAGCAACAAGGCCTTGTATTTCAAGCTCCACATGCAATTGTTTCAAAGGATCCAGTTGTTTCAGAAGCAGTGCCTATAGGTGATACTTGTGTAAATAGAATCACATTTTCTCTAGCTGCTTCATGGTCATTCGAGATTCACTTTCAAATGTCTGTGGTGCCTGGCAGATGGGACTGATGTTTATCCAGCCATCTGTTTCCCTTTCCTTTCTTTCAGGTAGTTAAGAGTCTTCAACACATTTGGTGAAGAGGATCTTGGCATTTAAGAAAACATTGGCAAATGCTTTTGTAAAGCGAGACAACACCTCTCCAAGTTAACTGCTGCAACTTGAAATCTCCACATATTTGTATCTGTTTTAAAACTCAAACCCAAGTCAACCAAAATGTAAGACTATTGTTTATTCAGCAAGCCTAGGGAGAGTGTACATAAATTCATTTTGTTTAGGATGATCCGGCCATCTTGGTGATTTCCCTCAAGTTTCTGTGAGGCTTTTTGCAGTGCTCATGACCCTAATTGCTTCCTGCCCCATTATTCTTTTCACAGGAAGACAAATCCCCCATAGGGTGAACTGCTGCAAAGCTGAGGACAGAGATGACCCTCGAATGACAATTCCTTTTGATTGGAAGTGGCTTCCTGGAGTCCTACATTGAGAGGGATTTTGGGGTAGCATCTGGGTTTGGCGAGAATGAGTGATGAGTGTCATAGTTGATTTGTGATGTCTGCTTGGTTCATGGCAGGCTGAAGTTATCCAGATGTGGGCCACATATGTGGTGCTCCTGACCTAGAAATAGATCAGGGACTCTGTTTGGTTGGGAAGGACACATTTCCCCACTGGCCATGAGCACTGGTGTATTTTATGTGCTTTCTTACTAAATGAGGAATCTTGGTTATAGAGCCCCAGATAAGATATGGAGGAACTGGAGAACCCTCCCTGATGCTTTGAGGTGTTTTTCCTGCACATGCATGGCACCCAGTGCCACAGAGAAATTTTTAGTGGAGAGTATGACAAAAAGCAGTGTTAAAAATCCCCGATTTGGGTTCAATTGATTGGCATATTCAGCGTGAAATTTCAGAATCTCAGTTATCTTTTTTAAAATTTCAGAGCCCTGAAATTTTTTTGTGCTTGCATAAATTCTGTGATATTTGTTTGTAATTTAAATGGCAAGGAAAGTGGACCCTGGCAAAGCCCAACTGCTCCCAGGAACTTCCTCGATTCTGAGGCTTGAGGAGCAGAGCAGAATTTAGAGACAATCTCTCTGTGAAGCTAGGGCCGATCTTCGCAGGTGGCTGGAGAACTCTCTTCCTTTAAATTGCATAGCATTTTGTACCTCTTATGTGAGCTCTGCTATGACTGCCTTCCCCTGAAACCCCCCTCATCCATTCCTTCCCCATCTCCTGATAAGACCCTTTTAATAAACCTTCAATCAGTAAGCATTTTTGAAGGCCGATTATCATTATCTTGCTTTTCTTTGTTTTCTCACAGTTCCTGCCAATGTTGCAAATCTAAGAGCCCAGCATGTTTGCTAAATGCATTGTTTCAGAAAGACTTGTTTTTGGACTCATTTTTCAGGGTCAGAATAAAAAGGCAGGTTGAGGAATGTTCATCCAGGGACTTCATGGTAGGACTGTGCCTTCACCACCCATCCCAGGGGTCAAGATTGAGTTACTTTTGGAAATCCGCAAAGACAGCGAGCGCCCTGATGCCAGATAGTTGGAGGTGGTCTTACTGGGAGACAGGGTCTTAAAGGCAGCCCTCAGAAGGATTCAATGCACGTTTTATTCACAAACAGCCCCGAATAAGGAAGACTTTGTGTGAATGTTGTCATCTTTCCCTGTAGCACACGCTGAAATTAGCCAGCGATACCCCCCCTTCCGAAAGCAGAAAACAGCTATCCATTTACGTTGAGCTCCTTTCACTCCAGACCCTGTTTATACCGACACTCACCCGGGTATGTTCTAACTTTGGGGACAGACAGATAAACATGAGCATGGAGGCAAAAATATCTCCATCTAAAGAAATTGTGGATGAAAGTGGGTCCCAGCTAGAAGGAGAATAGGTACAAGGGACTGAGAGGTTTAAGTAATGCTAGTTAGGGTGAAAGAGGCTCCACATTCCTATTTTGAAAATTATATAAAATGGCTTTTCCTGCCTCACTTTCTCTATTATTCTTCTCCCTTTGCTGAGGAATCTGTGAAGATCTTTTAATTAAAAAGTAGAAACTGAAAAGAAAAAATGCTAAAATGACACAGATAGACTTCATTTCTTCGATGAAAAGGAATTGGACACATTAAAATAAAAGTTATGGAGAATTTTGCTGTGCTTCTTCAACACATTGTCCCAATTTAATTCTATCCGGGCAGATTGTCCTGACACAACCGTGGCTTGAGATATTTTGAAGAGTCAGAGTGAATAATTCTATTGTTTATGGGAGATGTAAAAACCCTGGTGTTTAATAGTTTTGAATCCAGAGAACTTACTGGTAGTAACCGATTGGACTGTGAATTCTGACAGAGGATTTAGAACTCGTGTACCTCTGACACGCACCGCAGGTATGACGATGGTATGCGACAGAGCCCAGGTGCACAGCAGGCTACACCGCTGTCTGGGTTTGTGTGATATTCGCACAACGGCAGAATTGCCTAACGACGCATTTCTCAGAATGTCTCCCCATCATCAAGCAGTACATGACTGTGTACATGTCACACCCCCCTTGTCACCCCAAACTCTCCTCCAGTCTGTTTCACATGGTTCCAGACCGTAAACATGCCATGCCCTTTCCCTCTGCAGGAAGGATGTCCCCTTCCCTTCCCACTGCAAGCACAGGACCGACTGGCTCCTCTAGCTTAAATCTCACCTTCTTGGACAGGCCTTCTCTGATCCCCCTCATCAATAATACTTCTTATTCTTCATTTTAGCCTCTTTTTATTTCTTTCAAAGTAGTCACCAAAATTTGTAATGATTTTATTTGTTCGTTTACTGTTTTTGGATCTTCCTGCAATTTAATGACCCCCCCCGAAGGCTGGGGCTCTGTTTGCTTTATGAAAGTTGGCAGTCACAAATACTTATTGAGTGGAGCTGACAGGAATAAAACACATGAGGCCATTCACCCATGGGAGCAGGGCTGACAGGGAGAGGGGTTTCTGTCAACAGCCTTCTTGCCCCTGCGTGTGGCCCAGCTGGGTTGGGGGTGCAGGGGTAATGTAAAAAAACAAAAACAAAAACACCAAGAAACCCGAGTTCCTTCTGGTTCTGGGTGCACTCTTCACATGTTTGGTGGTGAGGTCATATGAGTTAGTCCAGGCATAGACCTGAGGTTGTGTCTTTTCTGGTGAAAAAGTGGAGATGTGGGTCATAGTTACTACTTTTAATACTAGACATGCAGCTTGGAGTTATTCCTGGAAGAATGTGGCCTTTTAGTAGCAGACATTCAGTAAGCTGTGAAGGTACTTTCTCAGCCAGGTGTGGTGCTGGTCAGGAGGCAGAGGGATGACGACAAGAAGCCACTCAGTGTCCATGGGGTGACCGATGTGTAAACAGTTGTAACACAGAGTGACAAGTGCTGCTGTTGAGAGAAGCACAGGTGGTCCGTGGGGAGGTTGGAGGGGCCGAGGTGTGTGTGGGAGGCTTTCCAGAAGGGTCAGCCTTAGCTTGCTGCCGCCTTCTTAGTTCCATAAAGGAGGTTCTGGTGACCTCTGCTGGGGGATGAGACCTCCAGCCTGAGCTGAGCCAGTTGGTGCAAGGAGAGGGGAGCTTTACACAGAACCAAGAAGGTTATCTAAAGTAAACTCTGGGCTTTAAGAGATAAAGCTTGAAAGGGATATGATAAAAAGTGGAAGGACTTGGACCAAGAGCAGCTGGAAAATATTTTATGAACAAGGCCAGAGCGTGGAGAAGGCTGGAAGGGTAGGGATGGGGAAATGCAAGGGGAGAGTAGCTCACTTAATGGATAGATGGAAATGGAGGCCCAGCTAACTGGGCTCAGCTGGAAGAGGGTTTGGACCAAACAATTCCACTTCTATTTATTCTCAGGAACTGATCACTTATATGTGCAAAGATATCGATCCCTTCATTGATGGTACACACTAGAGTAGCTAACCACAGGGATGGATTAAGTAATTTATGGTATACCCGGAATATGATAGGACCATTAAAAACTATTCTGTCCTTACGTTTGTATTGGGATGGAAAAACGTTTGAGAAATACTGATAAGGAAAAAACCAGATTATCAAACAATATTAAAATAAGCTGAAAGTGATACCTGTGCTCAGGCCCCACCCCTCAGACCAAGTAAAGCGGGATCCCTAGGGGTGAGGCCCAGGTAAAGGGCCCACGTGATGCTTTTCTGAAGCTAGGATTGACTCTCTCCTGATTAGAGGATAAGGAATGAAAAGTAAACAGGCGGCATCATAAATTAGGACCAGGGTTTTTCAGGCAGGTCAGACGTGCACGTTAATCTTTGGAAACAAGGATTCCTTGGTCAAATACTTCTGTATCTCCCTCTACAAAAGTCTCAGGCACATGAGCAAATTACGATTCTGGGAAGCCTGCAGGAAAGAAATCTGATTTGTTTCACGTGCTGTTGCTAATTGTATCTGACCACAGAAGCCTTTGTGTCGAATAACCTTCTATCTGGGGTTGCAGAGAGCTGGCAGCAGCAGCCTGAAGTTTTTCGTACATGCCACATAGTTTGGCCACCCTGTGGGGACACTCCTCCACATTGTCCCTAGACACTGGTTCGACCAAACTGGACCCTTGGATGTATGGCTGTGTAGATGATGTTCCCATTTTAGGGTAGGCCTGTACCCGCCAGAGCACCGGACCTGGGACAGCGGGAAGGGGACATCCTGGCTGTAGGGTCTGGTGTACACAGCAGGAGAATGAGGCCCAGAGAGGTTATTGAGTGCTTTGGCCTAAATTACGAAGATGGGCAGGAGCCCCAAAGGGACTGAAATCCAGACTTTCTGTTTCTCAGTCAGAACCCTGCCCCCCTAACCCAGTTAAAGACATTGCTGGAGGCATTTTGTGATCTTTGAATACAGGCGTACCGCCATGATGAATGGGGAGTTCTGGCCTCCTTATCCCATTTTGTGCTCCGATCTCCATCTGCCAACAAGACACCCAAAGCTCTAAATATCACTGGGTTGTAAGGAATGTTTAGAATTGAAGAGCTGGTTTGACACAATTAAAAGCTTCCAGAAGGCTGTTATGGGGCCAATTATTTACTTAGCGATAGCAAGCTATTTAAATTTCATTATGTAGTAGAAAGTAGGGAGATAAGAACAAAATATGGTTGGGCTCAATGTGACCTCCAAACCTCTGCTGCTTCGGTTCTTAAAAGATAGCAGAAGCAGAATATTCTGATTCAAGGATCGTTTTCTTAAACTGTGCTTTCTCATCAGCGGAATAGTTTCTCAGTCTCTTTGTGGACTGCTAATGGGCCATTTATTGGGACATTCCGAGGCAAAGTGAATCTGGACCAAATAGCTCTGCTGATCTGGGGAGGGGTTCCCTATATGGAAGGTGATTGGACTCAGTAACTCTCTGCCTTGAGCAAAATGAGGTTAACGGTTGTAAAGTCATAAACTTCCCCCATCAACAGGGCCTAGAAAACAATGTTCACTCCTTCATTTTCCTGAGTCCGTTTTCTAAGGATCACTTATTGTTGAAATTCTTCCTCTCCTTCCCCCAGTCCCCTTTCAAGACTATTCTCTATTGTGATTTTAACCACAACATTTCCAATGATGTATCTTCTTATTTTATTCTTCTTATAAGAGGGAAGAAGGGCTGGAGGGTATAGCAGGGTGGAGGATCTGGCCCAGACTGTCAAAAGGGCTCTCTCTCTCTCTCCACACACACACACACACACACACGTATGATTTTATGGATTTTGACAAATGAATATATTTGCATAACTACCACCAAATCAATATCCATAATACAGTTCTCTCATTCTGAAATTTCACTCATACCCCTTTGTTGATAATTCCTTCTTTGCACCTTTAGCCCCTGGCAACCACTGATCAGTTTTTTAATCTCAGGATTTCTGCCTCTTCCAGAAAGTAGTATACATGGAATCATGCAGCATGCAGCCTTTGGAATCTGGCTCTTTCACTTAGTGAAATGCATTTTCGTTCACCCATGTTGTTGCTTGTGTCAGTTGTTGCTCACTCGCGTTCCACTGTGTAGTGGAAATTTGTTTCTCTAGTCACCAGCTGGAGGACACTGAAGTGTTTATAGTTCTTGACAATTATGAACGAAGCTGCTATAAACATTCACAGGTTTTTGTGTGCATATATGTTTTCATTTCTTCCGAATAAATACCTAGGAGTGGTGTTTTTGGATCGTATGGTAAGTTTCTGTATACATTTATAAGAATGTTATGTTTGACCTTATTAGGACTTTTTATGCTTAACTTTACAAACAATATGTTTTTTATTTTAATTTGTTTTTAACTTACCAAAGGGTATCATGCTGAGGCAATCTTTTGGGGATTCTTTTTTTTTTCCCACTTAGTTTCATGTTAAGATTTACCCATATTGTGACATCTGGCTGTGAATGTAATCTTCTAGTAGGTTAATATGCCACAGTTTATTCATCTCCTCTCCTACGAATGGTTTGGCAGTTTCCAGATTTTTAAAAATTGTTTTGTTTTACTACTGGCATTCTCATATGTGTCTTTTGTGCTAGTTAGCAGTTGCTGTGAAACAGCATTAGCAAATATTTAGTGGCTTAACATAACACACATTTATTCTATCACAGTTTTTGTGAGTTAAGAGTCTAGGTGTGGCTAAGCTGGGTCTCCTGCTTTAAATCCTCAAAAGATTGGTGTCAGAGAGTTTTCCAGGGCTGCGGGCTTCCCCACTTGACTGAGGAAGGTTTCACTTTCATGCTCACGTTGTTGTTGGTAGGATTCAGATCCTTGCAGATTGTTGGACTGAAGGCTTCAGTTTCTTGCTATCAGCCAAAGGTCACCCTGAATTCCTCCCTAACATAGTCTCCAGGTCAAAGACAGCAAAGGAGAGAGTCTGTGAGCATGACAAACATTACTATCTTATGTAACATAACGGCAGAAGTGACAACTCGTCACCTTTGCCATATTCTACTGGGTTGAAGCAACTCACAGGTCCTGCCCACTGTCAAGGGGAGGAGATTGCCAACGGGTGTAAACACCACAAACGGATGGTGGGGCCAACTTTCGAGTCTGTCTGCCTCACTTGTTGCACATGTTTAGGATTTTTCCTTGGGTTTACACCTGGGAGTGGAGTTGCTAAGTCCTAGGGAACTCTCTGTATTTCTAATAATGGTCTTAAAGATCATCTTTCTGGAATGAATATAGCTAAGTCAGCTTTCTTTAGGTTAATATTTGCCCAGTATGTGTTTTTCTATTTTTTTTTCTGCTTTCAACCATTGCATATCCTTATGTGTAAAGTATGTCTCTTGTAAATAGCACATATTAGAATTTAAAAAATAAATCCAATCTGTCAGCACTTGTCTTTAACTGGTGAGCTCAGTCCATCCATCTTCGTTATAATAAATGACACGCATGGACCTATTTTCATCATTTTAACATTTCAGTTTGTGCCACTTTTACAATGCTTCATCTTCCTTACTTTTATTATTAATGATATATTTGTATCTCCCTAATTTTGCCTATGGTGAAAATTTAGGGTTCCCTGCTCTTTCCTCCATTCACCCTGATCATGCTATTATAAACTAGGCTTTTAATTCTGGATTATTACAGATGTAATTTTCTTTTTTTTTGGTCTTAGATTGATTTTTCTTTTTTTCTTTTTTAAGCAGTAAGAAAGTTTATCAAGGTAGTTGATCATCTTTGTTTCACAAATCTCTCATAGACTCTCCTAAATTTTTCCCTCCCACAGTACTTCAACCAAAACTATTTATAACACACATCTGTCTGCAGTGTATCTTGTACGCTTGATGATGTTTTTATTTGGGCTTAATATTTGAATGACAGTTTGGTTGAATGTAAAATATTAGGTTCTAAATTCTGTTTCCTTCATTTCTATGAAAACATTACTCCATTTTTTTGCATCTGATGTTGCTGATGTCAGTCTGATTCTTATTATTTTATATATGATCTGCACTTTCTCTGATAGCTTTTAAAACTTTAAAAAATATTCTTAAATAAAATTTTTAATGTATAATTTTTCTGATAATTATATATGAATTTAATGTACATATATTATATATTTTAATGCAGAAAAATTGATCTTCATTATGTTCTCAAATATTTCTTTTTCTTCATTTATGTCTTTCTTTTAATGGTACTCCTATTATCTAGATATTAGTAGCTCTATCTCTTGGCTTTCTTTTATACTGTTTATTTCTTTGTCCTTTTCTTCTTTCTTCTGGGATATTTCTTCAATCTGGTCTCCCAATTCACTAATTTGTCCTTCAGCAGTATCAATTCTTCTCTCTCTTTATTTCTATTACATTTTTATTACTAATATTTATTTTTGATTCTTTTTGTCTTTTCTTGCTTATTATTAATTCTTTCCTGTATCTTTTAGTATATTTATCAGGCTGATTAAAAGTACTTGGTCCATATATTTTAATATTTCCGCTTCTATTGGAATCTGTAATCCAGGAGGTTATTTTCATTTTGAAATATCTTGTTTTTTTGTTTTGTGTGCTCGTTTTTCTTCTAGGGCACTGGCTACTCAGTTGAGCAGGGCTAATGGGGAAGGGCACACCCCATTGCACATAGGGTAGATGAGCTTTAGGGTGTAGAAAAGCACATTCAATTGCTCCTTACCCCTCAAAACAATCACTCAGGTAAGGTCTTCATCCTCTGTTCCCAAGAGAGAAGCAGATTCACAAGAGACTCAAAATTCAGCAGTTCTGAATCTTGGTTGTACATTGAAACCACCTGGGAAGTTTTTAAAAGTCCTGGTGCCCAAGGTATGCTCCAGACCGATTTCATTGGAATACCTGGAGCTGGAATTCGAGCAGTAGTGCTTTGGATTGTAAGTCTCCAGCTCTGGAAGTTTGCAGGAAAAGGGATGTGGAAATAACTTCTAGTTAGTTGGGCCTCCTGGTTTTTCTGTTTCTTCTGAGGACATCAGCCCCAGACCACTACGTCTTGGCAGGAAGAATGCAGACACTGTTTGCCACAAGGTGATGAGGAGGGTTGGGGAAGCAGGTGCAGAAATCCACTAATTTTTCCATTTTACCTTCCTGCAACCCTGACTGTGTCCTGTCCCAGGACAAAACCACCACTCCACAAACATCAATTTAAAACAGCCCTAGTAAATTCAGGCGCTTTTCACGATGTTGTCTCATTTACTTTTCTAGTTCTTGTGTGGTTGATGGGGATGAGGGAATGGAAGTGGGGATCTAGTATTCATGCTAATTCAGCATCTTGGCCTACACTGGAGCTAATCAGGGTATGATCAATGGACAAGAAGTGTGATCTCACCTGGGAGCTTGTTAGAAATACAGAATCTCGGGTCTTACCCTGTATCTACAAATTCAGAATCTGTATTTGAACAAGATCCCCAAGTAATTTCCATGTATCTTAAAGTTTGAAAAGTACTGATTGACACAGCATAGAAGATACACACACACACACACACACACACACACAATTAATTAATTAATTAATTAATTTATCTATTTATTTATATAAATGGAATCAGGTACCTATTTGACCAAGTTTTGTTTTCATCATGTAGTGTTATAAAATGTTGATTTTGTTCCTTTGATTTGAGATTTCTCTAGTCTAGGTCAGAATTCAACAATGTTGAATTTGCCCACTAAGTAGATAGATTTTAAAAATAAAACTTGTAGTTTAAGAAAAACCATGCTCTAGTAGCACCATCTACCTTTGGGTTGTAGCACTCATCACTGTTGCAATTTTATATTTACTAGTATGAATAGCTGGTTGATGTCTGGCTCCTACATGATACTGTAAGCTCTAGAAGGACTATGAAAGTCACTGACTTTATTAGCCATTACCTCCCTAGTACTCGACATAGTAGATGGTGTGTGAGAAGTGAGAGAAGTGACTTGAGCACTTGAGATCTATTTAATTGATGGTCATTTATTGAATGTTAATATTAATGATTATACTTGTTTTCTTTTGTTAAGAAATATGCAGTTTTGGCAATATGTTTCTTCCATTATTACTGTTTCTCATCATTGACATTAAATATGTCTAAATTTTTAGTCTTATGTTTATTTTAAAAAACTTGAATGTACACTGGCATTCAAATAAATGATAACATTTTGTACTTACTAATTTCTTAATTCAATGTCCACCTTTTTATTTTCACAAAACAAAACAAGAAATGATGCCTTCAAGGAATTTCACATTTCTTTGGTGTTCTTCTAAAAGAACTAATACATTTATTACACAATATAAAAAAGCAAGGAGGTGCCAAGAATGAATCCTATTTGAACTGTTTCTACTGCTATTCTGTCCTTTCTCACTTCAATTTAGGCCCAGGATAGCAGCCCGACCAATCAATATTAAGTTCCCTCTTTCCCCTTCTCTGTCTTTCCTACTAGATTTCCAAAGAGGTGTTGACTGTGAAATAGTCTACTCTCCCATCAGACCGGGAGAAGTGTGCGCTGGCTGAAGAAAAACATCTGACAAAAATTCAGTTTTTCATTATATCAGGCACATAAGCATGCATTTAAATAAACACTTTATTTAATTTGAATATTAAATTTTATTGGTAAAGATGGAGCCTGGGTTCCATTATATTAGAGACTAATATCTTTTTCAGCTATGGTTCCCAAAAGATATATAATTCCCCTCAAAATATAACCCATTTAATAGAACTCTGAATGGGATTCCAAGCCTGCTTTCCTGTTGTGTCCCCTCTTCTTTTCCTCCCCACAACGAGCCTTGATTACATATGCATAATAATTACACATGCAGCGGCATCACACAATTAAAAAAAATTAGACTTTTAAAAGATCTTTCTCAGCTTTTTTTCCCCTGGAAAACTTGAAATGAAGTATTTTGTTTTAAACTTGGCAAAGCTGAAGACCAAAGTGATGCCTATGATCAGGGCACATCTGACTAATAATTGAACGCCATTAGAGAGCCAGCAGCACAACACATGCTTTTGGCTTGTCAAAGGTGATGACAGGGGCACAAAATCAAGCAATGTAATGAGAGTGCCATGGGAATGATTTTGTTTTGAGCACTGCTGAGTTTTAAAATAAAGTAACTTATTTCGAGTTTTTTTTTTGCAGAACATTGAATTATAAAATCTAGAGATTAGTTTGAAATGTTTAATTTTTACTTCCTAAAATGTGAGTTTGTTTAACAAAGGTAAACCTTAATGAGGCATTTGGGGACCGCACTTTCATTTATTCTAATTAGTCCCTACATTTCAAAATCAGTTGCAGAGTCTTCATTTCATGAACAGTGTATCAAAGATAAACAAGAAAAAGAAAGAAAATAAAACAAATTGAGTTCCAAGTGAGAGCATTTCTTTCTTTCTTTCTTTTTTTTTCTGGAGATTAACACAAGAAAAACCAAGTTGACTCTCATTTCTACACATCGTTAAAGAGTTCTTCAGCCAAACAAACAATGACCTTTTGCTGATGAGTTTGTAGAAGCTACTAGTGTGGAAAAAATGATCATTTGTTTGAGGAGAACATCGTCACGCTCTTATCTCCTCCCAGTCTCTGCTCACTTTTCTTTCTTTGCAGAGCTGGGGAAAAGAACCAGAGTAAAAAAACCCATTTCACCAGCAGAGGTCATCCTTTCTCCTTTATCGTTCTCGATAAGAGGCTTTTTAGCTGTGATTCCTTAGTTCAAAGAAATGTTGGCATTTTCAGCTGGGAGCCCAGCCAAAAGGCTGGTGGCAATATATTCATTCATCTCTCATGCCATTGTATCTTCTTACATATGCGTTGTTTAGCTATATTATCTACTTGGATTCTTAAGTGGATAACTTGCATACAAGGAGAGGGACCATTAGGTTACCTGTAATAATCCTATTCTTTGGTTAATCCACTTCATCAAGTATTATTCAGTGCGTACTGGTGCCAGCTCAAATTCTGTTCAGTTCTCTGACTCGTGAACAAAAGTCATAATCCCCTGGAGGTGACTGGCACAAGTCCTCACAGAGAATCCCTTGGTGGGTTTCTATAGGGAAAAGAGGAAGAATTAAATAGGAAGCAGAAGTTTTGAAAACTGACTGAGCATAGAGACTGGTGCCAGGACTATAGGGTCAGCTAGAGAGGCATAAACCTCAGTCTCGGCTTCTGTTTTGGTTTTGTTTTGGAAACAAAAAAGTATATTTGTAGTTTATTTGAAGATTAACATTGGACTACAGATGAAGTTCTAAGTGGAGCATTCATGAGTGTCCAGAGTATGGGTCAGTCTGTATTGTTGGAAGAAGACCAGATGGTAATAAGTGATGGAATTGTCCCAGTCCTGATGCCTTATTCTGGGTTAGGTGGGGGGACACTCAGCACATGTCTGGCCAAATCCAAAAATGGACTTCAGAAATTCCTTCTCTCTTCTTTCCCTTACGGGGGAAATTATAGGTGTTTTCTTGGGGTCCTGGGAAAGTTGGGCTTATTGGTTTTACAGTAATTGTTGAAGATGTTTTCTAAATTCCCTCCCTTCCTTCTCTCTCTCTCTCTCTCTCTCTCTATATATATATATATATATATATATATATATATATATATATAGTCTGTAAATCGAAGTTCTTGTTGGCATTTTAGAAGTTTAAAAATGCAGTGCGTTTGGGGGATTCCTTGTGGCTGCTGTTCTTTTCTTGGGCTCCAGGTGGTACAATCACAGTGTGAAGGGCTGAAAAACAGAAGTGTACTTGTCCCTTCGGGAAGTGGGGTAGCTGAATGACCATGGAGGAGGACCTCTATTAATGCATGGGAGGCCACACATCCCAGAGAGGAAAATGTGCCTGTGTTCTTGACATCACTCTCTGGGGTTTTACTCCTTCTGGTCACTGGACCTCTGGCTCTCCCAGCTGGTTCTGTGCTGGGTCACCTGCTACCTGCCTGCATGTTAGGCCTTGCAGAGAGGCTTGCTTGAGCCAGCTGGTGCTGGCTTGCCAGAGACAGTGGATAGATAGGCAAGGATTTTGCAAGCTGAATTTTAAACCATTGGTAGGTTGGAATCAGCCTTGATGGAAATATTTACAACAGGGAAATTGGCAAACGCAGAAATCGACCCCGCGCCTACTTACTCACCAGAACTCCACAGTGTACGTGACCCTCTTAGTACCAGTTGACACATACCCACATCGGCTTGCTTTAACAGTGACATGCTTTGCAATGTTTTGATGCAAATATTTACTAGGAAAAAAAAAGAGAAACAATCACTTCCTTCTTTTCCTCCTCTAAAAGCTTTGAAACCAAAGTTCTTATCGAGTGAGTGCAGGTTTTTAACCAGAGTTGTTCAAAAGACAGGCAAGTTGTCTCAGCTTTCAGGCACAGTCTGATTCCTTTCTTTAAGTCCACACTAGCCCAAATTTTCTTTTAAAATCCCCCATTTTCTTTTTCCCATCTCCTCTGGTTTCTGAGGGCGCTTGTTCTGACCGTGTCCCTCCCCCAATGTATCAGACTCTTCATCAGTCCTTTTTGGCTCAAAAGGCCATTCCAGCACATGGGCTGCCTGCCTTTCTCAAATTCATTTGTGAGAGACAAAGGCTATTTCCAGCTTCTCCACAGCATCACCCTCTCATTTCTTAACAGGTCAAATTTGGACTCCGCAGCATTGTACCTGGACTACTGCTGAGGTGACACTTGGGAGGGAGAGGAAAGTCGTTCATTGACCACTTTCCTCACCCAGATAATGAGCATCGCTCCTGCCCACTCTGAGAAAGATACAGCTATGTAGGTTGGAGGTTGAATTTTAGTAAAAAGGATGTGGATTCTAGAATCTATGGGCTAGAGGTATTGGGGGGAGATTGCCCCGCCCCCTGCTAGGGACCTTGTCCTATTTACTTCCATAAATTCAGTGCCTAGAAGAGTGGTTAATCCCCACTTGCTGACTGACCCAGTTAGTTTATCCTCCTCCCTCAAGTAGTCTGCTTGAGCTGCCATAACAAGGCACCACAGACGGGGTGGCTCAGATAATAGACATTTATATTCTTACAATGACAGTTCTGGAGGTTAGAAGTCCAAGATCAAGGTGCTGGAAAATTTGGTTTCTGGTGAGACCCTCACTTCCTGCTCATAGAAGGCTGCCTTCTCACTGTGTCCTTATATGGCTTCTTTTCTATGTGTACACACACAAACACACAGACACACACACACACACACACACACACACAGAGAGAGAGAGAGAGAGATAGATAGATAGTTAGATGGATAGATAGATAGAGATCTGGTGTGTCTTCCTCTTTTAAGGACACCGATCCTATTAGATTAGGGCCCCACCCTTAATTACTTCCTTATAAGCCTTATCTCCAAATATAGTTGCACTGGGGGTTAGGGCTTCAATACCTGCATTCTTTGGGGGAGGGGGATTGTATACAATTTAGGCCATAAAAATGGGAACAGATTCTGTTTTAAAAATATTTACAGAAGGAAGAAATGTCCTCACAATCTCCTCTAATTTCCTCTTTCAGATTTAACAACTTTCTCTTCAGGAAAGTGATCCACAGGGCCTAAATCCTGCTTGATGCAGGGTGAAGCCATTTTTTTTTCCTTCTAGAAAAGAAAAGAGTGGAAAGAGTGAACCCTAATTCTGTATATTTGTGGTTTGCAACTGTGTATCTACACTTATCCCTCAAAATTTCTCCACTCGAAATTAATTTTCATTCATTTAAATTTAAATAATAAACATGTGCAGTAATTTGAGAAGAGGTACATGCAGCCAAGTCAAACTAACAGCAGTGGGCTTTACGACTCACAGAAGTGAGAACTTTTGTTTCTTGAAAACCCTAAGATTCATTATCACCACTAAATTATTCCTTATCCATCTCTTCTTCTCTAATTAAGCCTTTCTTCAGTCACATTTCTTTTGCTAGCTCCTGCAGACATGAAATAAATCAGGGTGAAAGTCAGAGTGCTTGCTTGCTCCTCATTCCTATTTAGTTTTTCCATCATAAATTTGGGTTTTATGTCTCTCGGTGAGAGAAGTTCTTGTGTTTGTCAGATGTTTCTGCAGGGCTGGAGAATGGCAATGGGAAGTGGCAAATGTTCGTGGTGAGAGGGTGGCCTTGGTAATAGGAGTCCAAGGCTGAGTAAAGGCTTCTCTTTTGTGCACGTCTGCATTGAGCAGGAAACTTCTGGAAGTAAGATGCTTGAATGCAAAGGATCTGAGCCCCTGTGATGAGGATTTCAGGCAGGTCTGTGAGAGAGAGATTTTGTGGGGTGTGTGGGGACTTTCTTCAAATCACGGCATCTAGACAAGCATCTGGCTCTTCCTTACATACCAGGGAGAGGCCCAGAGAGCTGTCATCTGGGGAGGGGGCAGGCCTGAGACTCAGCCATGGAGAAGTGTTGGAGGCATGACCATGTCGTGACACACACATATACCCCTTCCCCAGTCTCTGAATGGATTATAACTGGATTTGAGTTTACTCTGCCCACATGTGGCCCCAGGTACACAAGCTTCAAAGGAGCTGGACCTGAGCCATGCCAGGGGTAGGGCTGGCAGATGGCAATCCTAGGGTGTAGCCTCCCTTCCCCCAGTGGAGTCCAGAATCTCAAGGCTTCAGAGCTGGGAGGCGCCTTCGAAGCCCAGTGAGTGTAAGCCTTTCATTTCATAGATGAAGTCACCGAGGCCCCAGAGGGCTCTACCCTCTTTCTGGGCTTGTCAGAGGCACTTAGGAAATACAAGTTGACTTGACATGACCCACTGTGAAATAGGCGTAACTAAACTCCCCATAGGGCAGCTGTATTAGGCTGCCGGCAGCTGGGAATGATTCTCCCTCTGTTGGTTAAGCCTAAATGGTGGTGGGGGTGGGGGGAGGGTAGCAGAGGGGCATTACAGGGAGTGTGGATGGTACAACCTGAGTGGAGGTTGGAAGTCTCCCTTCACAAAGAAACTCTGCTTCCATAAAATGTCAGAGCTTGAAAGGAAACTTCTAAACTTGAAGATCAACCACCCTTCAGGTTACAGATAAATAAGTTGAGGCCAGAGAGGGGAACCGATCTGGCTGGTGAGTTGTTGGCAAAATCGGGTTTTGTACCCAGGATGCTGGCTTCTGGGTTGTTCTTCCTGCTGTGCCATGGAGCCTCTCTCGGCAGTGTGTTGTAAATCTGAGATGGACTATGTTGCTTGGATTCAGAGAGTATGTGAAAAGCAGCAGAAGGGAGGCACAGGTAAGGAAGTAGGAGACGCAGAGCTAAGCCTGGGGAAGCACAGTGGGGTGTTTTTCCGCTGCCATTTTTGCGTCTTAAGCTGGAGTGAGAGTTGTCCCACCAGTGAAATAGGACCATATAAATTAAACCTGCAATGACCTGTCTGCTGAAGGTGTGAACAAGGCTGATAAATCCCTGGGAGCTTAGGAAACATCTGCTCCTTACCTCGAAGGCAGAAACTTTTACCATGCAGCAGAAAAAGCCAGGACTGGAATCTTTCACTTTCTCTGAAGAGATATATATAATGATGGGGCCCAACCTCCAGATAAACTCCGTAGCTGAGGGAGATTTTGAGAACCACAGGCTAGCTCTCTCTTTCTCCCTCCTTAGTCTGGCATCTTCCCACTTCTGCCTATTTCAGTTTTTCAGCAACTTTGTGCTGCTATGCAGCCCTGGAAGGGGAATCTTGACCAAATCAGTGTAATTTCTATTGAGCCCCAGTGGTGGGTGGGTAATTTGAGTCAGTGGGAGGAATGATGAGAAGGCTGCCAGGCAGAGCAGAAATCAAGAGTCTGGGCAGGTCACTAGGCCCAGGTCGGGATCCCTGGTTAGAGATCAGGGTGTAAGGGAGGGTGCAGGGGCCCAGCCATGGGGAAGGGGCAGATAGCAACCAAGAGGTGAGGTCAGGAATCCAGGAGATCAGAATTGAATTGCTAATCTAATATCAGAAATCTTGAAATCAGAGCAGTCTGAGAAAGCACCATGATTTAGGCCCAAAAGGCTCATCTTTGGCAAGAGGAAATTTTCTTGAACACAAAGACATCAAATAGGTGACATCTTGCTTGCTGATCCGAAAACTACGTGATGGAGGCAACTTGAAATATGGTACCTAGGATGGTCAGAATCCCTGGCTGGGTTGAAGGATGCTGTGTCCATTGATAATATCTGCTGTGGACCAGTCAAAGGAGAGACTGCCAAGTGTCACGTATTTCCCATTGCTATTTTCATTGATGGCCTCTCCTAACATTCCTTATTCTACCTAATTCTACTTTGCAGCTTATATCCATGTGCCCTGTCCACAGTTCAGAACAGGCGCCATGCTGCTGGTCCAAGTCATAGAATTGCCTTGGAGAGGAGCAAGCTCCTTTAATTTGCCCTCTGGGGTGAAGTCTAAGACCTGTTCTCTTTATATACTATCAGGTTCAGCAGCCAACAGTATTACATGTATAAAATTCTTTAGATGGAAAATAATAGGGAGTTTCAAAACTTAGAGGCTGTGCTTGGACATAGACGACCTTCTTTGTCCCTTTTGCAATGAGGTCCCCTCTCTCATGTCTTCTTAGAGGTGCATGAGCAGCCTGGGAATGTAGTGGATGGTGATTGATGAGGAAGCAAGGTGGTCCATGCATGCTTTTTGTTCTGCCCTGGGATTAAACTCTTACTTTTCTAGACGAATAAGTAGATATTTAATAATAATTAGTAAGTGAAATGGACTATACTAGGCACTGCAGACCATCACAAGGCAAGTATGACCCAGTCCCTGCCCTCCAAGTTCTTCTATCCCAGAGGGAGGAGGGTAGCAATAATTATTTCGTTCTTGTGCCCCTGATCCTTAAGCAGCTGGTGAGAAGGACCAGAGCAGTGGTCTGTTTGGTTTTTTTGGTCATGGTCATATGGACACAGTTATGCTTGGTTGGACTGGGGGTGGGGGCATAATGGAAAAAATTTGTATTTCTTCTGCTTCTATTTCTTTGCACACGTGAAATTGATCAGAGGTGCAACTTTGAACTTTTTGGGTTTTCTCAAGAGATAGGTGTCAAAATCTACTCATTTAAGACATAGTTGTATAGAGGTAAATGCCTGGGATGGGACCTGGGTGTTTCTTTAATTGCTTCATTGTATGACTTTGGGAAAATTACTTGATCTCTTTGAACTTCAGCTTTCTTCTTTTTTAATCCATTAGGTGGGGTCATAATGTCTGCCTTAACATCTAATAGGATTAAAAAAATTAACATGCATGAGTGTTTCATAAATTATAAATCCCCATTGAAATGCAAGCATTTGTTATTATGACATTTAACACTAGTAATTGTTAGGTACAAAAACATGTAACTATTGCATTAAAACATGAAAAATGGGGCCTCTTTTGAATGGGATAGTCACTCCATGTTTTGTTCACCAGTCTAGACTCCGCAGTAAATTCTCTTTTCCCATTCTTTGATGACGCCAAGCTTCCAATCAATAGTGAGAACATTTGAGATGTTTTAGCAAAGGAGGAGAATTTTTCCCCTCTTCCTCCATAGGTTGTTTGCTCCACAGAGAGAAGGGGTTTGCATTTTAAGGTGAGTGACCGAGTGAGGGTGCGTGCCATCTTGGACTGAAAACTGGAGCAGAGTTCACTGGCCTACAGAGGCCTTTGCCTCTTGGTTAGCTCTTGTTGACTCATTGGGCTAACTGGACAAAGGAATTGGTGACATGAACAAGAACTGAGGTTGGTTATCTGGAGCTTGCTTTATTCTCCTCCCTGACTCCCTTCCCTATAGCTTTGCCAGCACTCAGTTTTTTTTGCTAGTGGACATTAGAGTAAGGAGTTTCCTGCCAATTCCGTTTCTCTAACTTATGCAGAAAAAGGTATTGTCCCATTTAAATTCAAAGATCTATAATTTAGAGCAAGTGCATGTTGAGTTCAGATTACATGCTATGCTGGCAACTTGTTTTAACTTTCAATTCCTATAGTTAGGAGAAAAAAAAAAAAGATTTCAAATGTCATTTGTTGTAATGATTAGCTCCAGCGAGGATTCTATCTTCAGTCATTTGCTTCAAAGCTTTAATTGGCTGAAGCCTCTATGTTTGATCATTAACAAAATGGTCTTCTCTTTTCTACTATGTTAATAATCTTGTTTAATAGAAATGCAGCTTTGATTTCTTCCTGGGCTAGGTTGCCATTTTTCTGGCACCAAGAAGTGTTGGTTTAAGATTTTGCCACCTATGAGACATGGCAAAATTCCATCTTGGAACTCTCCAAGCTTGGACTGTTCAAAAAGATGAGACTGGAAGAAATATTCTCAGCCCAGCTGTGGGAAGCAGTTTGTTTCGATCAAAACGAACCAAAGAAGTTGGCTTATGTGGAAACTTTATACCTGTCTCACATGTTTTAGACACTTCTGAAAAAACAAACAGCTCCATATTTGCAATTACAGGGTCAAAATGTCACATGTAGGCCTCCGTGCCAGTTTAAGTAACTGAGTCCTCAAGCAGTCAGCACTGATGTCGTTAAGTAAGAGTATGTTGTGGCTATTTAACCAATCTCTGCACCTGGAAAAAATAAAAAAAAAATACAGCAAGAAAGAAAGCAAAGTGAATTTGAAACCAGAGTGGGCTATAGTGACAAGCTCCTGATCCGTTTCTACATTCCAGACTCAGAGGGGTATTTGAAAAGCATGCATCCTTACGGGCAGAATCTCCTGAATTCATATCTTTGGGGCAAGATTAACACTGTGCAACACCTCGTATGGACCTGAATTTCTGGAACTTTAGTCTCATGAAATTTGTCCCATTGACCATGTCAGCTTTTTCTTTTTCCTTGGTCTTAAATGAGCTGGTTTATCTCCTGAAACTCAATATGCCCCTCTCCCTTTTTTTTCAGAGATGTCAGTGCACAAAAGAGGCTCATGAAAAGAAACAGCTGTACCAATAGCAGCAGGAGTTGCTGCAGTTACAGATAGGAGGTGTGCACCTGCGTGGAGTTGGGTGACTAGAGATTTGTCAGGGAAGGGAATACCATGGACCATCCGGACTCCAAAGCCAGAGGGATAGATGGCTCTGGGGGTGGCAAATTGGATATTCCACTGCTCACCTGGAGGTCACGAGATCACACCTGACTTGAATTAGTCAAAAGGATTCCAGGATGAGGGTTCGCTGGTTGTTTATGAATGAAATGATTAGCTGGCTGTAACAGTTCCTAATAAAAAGATCATCTCCATCAATGACATCTACTCAGTGAGCCATGAAAAAGTGGCATCTCTGTAGGCCTCATGCAGAAGGGGGCAGGATTGATGAGACTTAGAAGACTGCTGTTAGGCTGTGCCCTTCTGTAGCAGTGAGTGAGCTGGGAGCCACTGAAGGGTTTTGAGCAGAGGAGTGACTGGATCTGACATATGTTTTAATAGACTCACTCTGATGACTGCGTTAGGGAAGGACAGTAATGGAGCAAGATAAAATAATTGAGGTAAGAAATGACATTGCTTGGAGTATGGGGGTATTGATGAAAGTGGCGAGATCCTGGGTATCTTCTGAAGGTGAAATCAGAGTGAGAAAGAAATGGAGTAAAGATGCGTCTGCGGGCCTTGGCCCGAGCAACTAGAAGAGCTGAGTTGCCAGCCACTGAGAAAGGCTTTCCAGAAGAACAGATTTTGGGGCAGGAGAGTATCAGGGTACAGGCTTATTTATGTCTCTTAGACATACAATGAACAGGGTGAGTAGACATTTGCATCTATGAGTCTGGAGTTCAGGGAGAACTTCTAGCTGGAGACAAAAATTCTGGGAATTGTCAGTGGGTAATTGAGATCCGCTGGGACTGACTGAGATCACTGGGGGCGAGGGCCATGTAGAGAAGAGATCCAAATGCTGAGCACTGCATGCTCCAGGATGAGGAGGTTGGGAACATCAGGAAGAGCACATGAAGGAGAGTGAGGAATGGCCACAGGTAGGAGAAAAACTGAAAGAGTGTGGTGGCCTGAAAACCGTGTCAGCAAAGTGTTCTAAGGAGGAGGGGAGCAGTCACGTTCAGTGACACTGCACTGGGTGCTGCGGATTTAGCCACAGGGAGGTTACTGGTGACTTTGTCAAGGCAATGTTGGTGGAGTGGCAGGGGTCATCATGTGATTGGAGGGAGCATAAAAGAGAATGAGAGAAGAGCATCCCTATAAGCAGTTTTATTACGTGGGGAAGCAGAGACATAACGTGATGATTAGAGGGAAAGTCGAGGAAAGGCTTGCTTGCTTTCCTTCCTTCTTTCCTTCCTTCTTTCCTTCCTTCTTCCTTCTTTCCTTCCTTCCTTCTTTCCTTCCTTCCTTCCTTCCTTCCTTCCTTTTCTTTTTTCTTTCTTTCTTTTTCTTTCTTTTCTTTTCTTTTCTTTTCTTTTCTTTTCTTTTCTTTTCTTTTCTTTTCTTTTCTTTTCTTTTCTTTTCTTTTCTTTTCTTTTCTTTTCTTTCTTTCTTTCTTTCTTTCTTTCTTTCTTTCTTTCTTTCTTTCTTTCTTTCTTTCTTTCTTTCTTTCTTTCTTTCTTTCTTTCCTTCCTTCCTTCCTTCCTTCCTTCCTTCCTTCCTTCCTTCCTTCCTTCCTCTCTCTCTCTCTCTCTCTCTCTCTCTCTCTCTCTCTCTCTCTCTCTCTCTCTCTTTCGGGAGAAATAACATGTCAGTGGGGATAATCTAGTAGAGAAGAAAAGTTTAGATGGTATAGGAAAGAGCAGGGAGGGTTGTTGAAGCCACGTCCTTAAGTGAGACCCACAGTAAAGTGCAGAGGCGGGCCACCTGTGGGAGTGAGGATGGGCCATCCATAGTAAGTGGGGCCGGGGCAGGGGGGAGGCAGAGTTTATGGGAGCAGATGCTTTTGGGTTGGGAGAAGTGGATGTGGGAGACTATGGCAGTTCTTTTCTGAGTGCTTCTATTTTCTCAGTGAGGTAGGAAACAAGGTTAGTAGCTGAGAATAGGGATGGGAGAGGAGGTGCTAGAGGGTGAGGAGAGAGGTTGTCTTTCAGGAGGATGATAGGGCGGGTGGACGAGGGAATAAGTGTGATGGCCAGGCAGTATGAACACCCAGTTGAGGTTATCGACATGGATTAGATTAAGACTAATGGGTATTGTTGTGTGATTTTATTCCAGCTGCATTCAGCAGTGAGGTGAAGTACAGAGTGGGTACAGAGTTGGATTTCAGGGGTCGCCAATGGAGTTCGACAAAGCAGGAGAGGGGCATCCTCAAGATTTCTCTTCTTTTTCATTAAAAAAATACTGGTTATAACTTCCTAAACAATTTAACAAACTATTAATGTTTGAAAATCACCGATCTGAAAGGCATATTTATTCCCCCCACCTCCACCCCCGCCCCTGACTTGGCTTCTGAATGTAGGTATATAGCCTCTGCAAGGATTTCTCTGAGAATCCACTGGGCATTTTTCACGTATTCACGAGGTACCTAACATAGTTTTCAGTGCTGTGGGGGGAGACAGAAAACAGGTGAGACCCAGGTCCTGCCTTCAGGGTGGAGAGTTGGTGAGGATGTGAATCAGGGGTGGCTTGGTAGACACACTTGAACTGTGCATCCCTCATTGAGTTCCTGGGCCAGGTCTTACTACTCAGAGCAGATGCCACACTGTTGTGCGTTAAGCCACCACATTTGTGATTGTTACAGCAGCCATAAGAAACTGAAACGTAGCAATTAAAACCCCAAGCTCCCAAAAGGCACCAAGCAAAGATCTCTAAACTCCAGGTTTTGCTGCTCCAGGATAAAAAGACACTTGATAGTGTTTGATAATAGTTTACTCAAAGCAGCATGGATTTCTGAGTAGCAGGTGAGAGACTCGCAGGAAGCACTCGGCTCGTCATGAACCTACAAAGTTGAATGGATGTGGATGTGGAGGGGCCAAACACCATCAATATCTACCTGATATTTAACCCGAGTCGTATACTCTGTTAATGCTTCCTAAGAATATCAACCTTTTAGGCAACCTTGGCTCACACTGAATTTATGGCCAAACTTCGCCATCTGAGACTTAAAAAAAAAAAATCTTAGTTCTTATCAATTTTTAAATCACATATCTAATTTTTTAAGGGGATCTGTGTGGGGTAAGCTTAATGCCCTTCTATTGGAGGTTGAGGGTTGTGTGTTTTGAAGCTGTAGAGGCATACTCGGAGACTGAGAATAAAGTCAGGATGCTGGTTCTCTCGTATTTTGGTGTATCTGAGAACGTATGGCCCTGGAGGAAATCGGTTTGTGAAAGAATTTGATACAAAGGGAAAAATACTTTTCTTCATCTTTTTGTTCTATTTTTGATCTTCAGTTCAAAGGGGAAATGAGTTAGGACTAAGGTGGCATGTTCTACCCCATTTTCTAATTATATTTTAATTCAACATAAAACACGTTCATTTCTCCCTGAGACGTTCAGTATTTACGGTCCCAGGCATGGCATTTGCATTCTGTTTACCGTTGGGATGCTTTGTGCCAACGTACTTGCCATGGATGCAGTGGGGCTTGCCTTTCCAGGCAACAGTTAAACCAGCAGGAGACCACTTGTGTGCAATTTGTTGGAATGAAATCTGCATTTTGGGATTAGATTACTTAGTAGTGTCATTTTGTATTGAGTCGACTTTGTGGGTGGTCTCCAATAAACCCTGCACGTACAGCAAGTGTCAGCCCTGATTATCTCCGAGCAAGCTTGTAATGACTGCACAGCTTGGTATTTACAAGAAAAAACCAGCTTCCTTAACTTTTAATTCAGGGGAAGCTGGAGCGTGGATGAACCCCCACAAAAGGGTGGCGGCAGGCCCATTGTGAGGCCATTCTTGAAGAATCCAACTGAATTTTCTGTCCTCTCTGGAGATCAGGATAATAGCCACAAATGTCACTTTAGGCTCACCCATTAGGACATTTGTCCGTAACGTCTCAGTATATAAGGACTAAAGGGTTCGTTGAGGAGGACAGATCGGTGGAGTGAACTGTGTGGCAGGCCGAAGCATGAATACATACAGTAAAACACAAACGATGTTCCAGGTCCACATCCATGCCGTTTTGGTGGTAGCAATTCTCCAGGGCAGTGGTTCTTAACTGAGGGTGATTTGGCCCTCAGGGGATATTTGTCAATGTCTGGAGAAATTTTTGTTGTCACAACTAGGAGGGTGCTACTAGCAGAGGCCAGAGATGCTGCTAACCATCCTACAGTGCACAGGCTGCCTCCCCCCTGACAAGGAATTACTGTGCCCAAAATGTCAGTAGTGCCAAGGTTGAGAGCCCCTCCCCCAGGGCTAGGAGCAGTGGGAGTGATGCACTCTTGTCCTTTATAAATCTTTTTTTTTTTTCCTTCAACATCCTCTGATCCACTTTAATTCCCCTGCATCCCTGCTTGCCTGGAACCCTCGTGGAACTGGAGTTAAAAGACTAGAGTAATGGAGTGAAGAGAGCATCTTCTTTGGATAGGTCTGGGTTAAATCCCAGCCGAATGCCTCCAGCTAGAATGACTTTGGGGGAAAATTATGCAATCTCTCTGAGCCTCGATTTAAAAAATCTGCAACCATGGGGACTATAGTCCTAACCTTATTGGGCGGTAACGAGGATTAAATTTATACAAATTTATTAGCACTTGGTCAGCTTGGTAGTAGATACTTCATAACATTTTTACCATCGCACATCCTTATTCTTGCTTGTAATTACTAGAGTTTAGTTTGCCCATCTTTAGACATTATCCCAGCAGTTTCTTTTTATTGTGAAAAAGTTATAAAGAAGATAAATCAGAAGAAAAAATTAAATCACCTGTATTTTTATGCCTTGGAGATAAATATTGCTAGTGCTTTTTGTATATACATTCCCCAGCCCTTTCTCTCTCTCTGTGTATGTTGGTTCATGCTGTGTAGGAGGTTTAGTGACTTGCTTTTTAGACTTCATGATGTATGAGGAACATCTCTCCATGTCAATAAGTATAGATCTACATCATTTACTTCATCATTTTACAAAGCCGCCTAGTGTTTTATTGTATCAATGAACCATGATTTAGTCAATCAATCCCTTGTATTCTTGGACATTTAAATCATTAAGGTTAGTCTTCAAAGCCCAGAGAATGTCTTGTCAAGGTTTTATGGAGTCCATGTTTTGAAGTTTTAGAAAGCCAGTTCTTGCTGTGCCCAGTGGCTCCTGTGTGGACAGCCCCAGGTAGCTCAGGGGGATGACGCTTAGCACAGGATACAAATTTTGTGTTCATGCTGTGTGTGGGAGATAGTGAGTCTGATGCCCTTGTCCTTTTATGACAAGAGGTTCAGAGCTTAGGCTCTGGAGTCAGGCTGCCCAGGTTCAAATTCGAGCTTCCCTGCTTGGGTACATAACCTCACTTACCTGAATCTCAGTTTCCGCATCTGCAAAATGGTGATACCAATCGTGTCTGTGTTATGGAGTTGTTCTGAGAATTACATGAGGTAGGATATGTCAGGAGCATACCACAAAGTCTGGTTTATGCCACATGCTCAATGCATTTTCACTCATATCAGGCAGGAATGAATACCTGACAAGCTGAGTGCTTCCTGGAAGTCTCTCACCTGGTACTGAGAAATCCAGCCTGCTCTGTGCAAACTATTCTCGAACACTATCAGATGCCTTTGTATCTAGGAGCAGCAGAAGCTGGAGTTTACAGATCTCTATTTGCTGCCTTTTTGGGGGCTTTGGGTTTTAACTGCTGTATATTAGTTTCCTATTGCTGCTGTGACAAATAATCACAGACATAGTGGCTTAACACAACACAGATTTATTATCTTAAAGTTCTAGAGGTTAGAAGTCTAAAATAGGTTTTGCTGGACTAAATATCAACGTATTGCCTGGCTTCAGAGCACCCCAGGACGAATTCCTGGCCATGTTCCTCCAAGTGGCCTTTTTTTGCCAAAGTGTAATGAAGACAGTACTACTCCCTGCCATCTCTACCAGAAGTGCCCCCAACAGTCATTCTTCCTTTACCTTGTCCAGCCTGTGCCCCCCTTTGATCTGCTCTGAATGCTCATGAGGCCCCAGGAGCCCATCCACACCTTGCTGGCCCACAGGTCCTAAGACTCAAAGCTCAGGCAGAGTACCAGGGCACTCATGCTATATCTGGACCACCGGAGGTGGGTGCTCTGAGGGCAGGTGTAAACGTGTCCCTCAACGTGAAGTTGGGGTGGTTGGCTAGAGAGATCCTCTGGGTTCGTAGCTACTGTAGTCCCTCCTTTGGCTTCTCTCTGCTACAAATCCTTTTAGACAACGTTCTGAGACGGACCTTGGGTGAACATGCCTATTTAGGGTTCTTCCCGTAGTCTTTCTTCCCAATTCTCTCAGTTTCCACCCATACCCATCAGAAAGCCCTATTTCTTCTCATTTCCCTGCTGTCATGACCCTCAAGGCTCACCTAGGGAGGATGGACATTCCCCTTTAGATTAGAACCCTAAACCCTTAGCAACATAAAGTTGGTCTTCCCAAGCGGGGTCTGTTGGGTTGCTTAGAAGCATGATGCTCTGATTTTATGCAGCAAGAAAACAAGTTGCATCTTGACATAAACAGGTTGCCTGTTCCTATTTACCTATGTGGATCCTGCTTTCGCACCCTCAGGCAAACGAGAATGATGTCTTATTCTTTGCCACTTCCACACATTCTTAAGTCTGCTTTTTTACTTTAGCTTTTTGCTCAGTGTTGCAGAACCATTAGCAGAACATAAAGAGAGAGAAAAAAATTCACCCATGATACCACTGTCATCCCTGACAAATTAAACTATTTTTATTTTTTCTATGTTGCCTTCCAGTTTTTGTCCCCATGAACATATAATTTAAATCGTCGTAATCATAGTGTAGCTATCATTTTGTGTTCTGCATTTTCCACTTAGCATTAATTATATCATAAGCATTTTTCCATGTTGCTGCAAAGTCATCGTAATTATCATTTTTAATGACTATATAAGTATTCATCAAGAGGGGAGTAGATTACTTAACCCTTGTTCCGTCGTTGGGCCTTCCACGACTCTTGATCAGTCTGTTTCTCATTGGGGGTTGCCCTTGACATCATGTCTCTTGCTGTCCTCTGGGTGAGGAGGGGAGGGGAGGCAAGCAGCAAAAGGATGGAGAAAAGGAGAAGGGAAAAACAAGGGCAGGAGAAGCAAGCAGAGGGAGTTAAAGGAAGTCTGTTTTACACTCATCATTCACAGTAAAGACTCCTAACAGCAAGAGCCGAAAGGAAACCTGATCTTTACCCTTTAAGCTCCTTCACTAATGGTTATTTTTGAGGATGACTTTTTCACTTACATTTTGGAATGGCTTTCAATGCCTGAGGGGAAGATGGCTGTAGGACACTGAACAAACAAACTTAACCCATCAGTTTTAGCTTCCTTTGCCATCACAATTAACTCCTCAATGCTATCCTAAATGCTAAAAATATAGGTTCAGTTTTTGTTGATCAACAATTTAATGTTG
This sequence comes from Cynopterus sphinx, assembly GCA_030015415.1. Lineage (NCBI taxonomy): Eukaryota > Metazoa > Chordata > Mammalia > Chiroptera > Pteropodidae > Cynopterus > Cynopterus sphinx. The sequence continues at coordinate 194,910,599 of CM057379.1, forward strand.
ATTAGAGCTAACATGATAACTTGAGAGGATTTCAATTATGATGTTTTTTCTTAAAGAAAATTTGTGTTTCTTAAAGCATCACAAGCCCTAGGCCCACAATATGTCCTATGAAACAAGGGTCCCTGGTCAAGAATGGTTGGGAAACAGTGATGCTGCCGCATGCTAGATACCATTCTTGGATGTTCACAATACCTGTTAACATAGTCAATACTCTGAAAAAGTCATGCAGAAAGGAAAACTGCTTAACTTTGGTCGACCTGGTGTTTCACAAGGTCACAGGGTGCTTTTGTCATATGGTACCCACCAGTTAGAGCCTACTCAGGCAAACAAAAACAAGCGAAGGAATTCAGAGAGGATTGACTGCAGAGATCTAACTTAATGTTTTGTGAGAGCTGAAAGAGCCAAATAGGAGCTGCGACACAGAGACTGGCAATTGCAGGAAGTAGCTGCAACCCAAAGGGTAGACATTGCATTTTCAGGACATGAGACATGCTTGTTTCTGTAATCCTGGGGGTGCCACATAAGGTACTGAGACCAGCAAGGGGAGAGCATGGTGGGATGCATTAAACAAGTGGTGGGACTCCTGCGTAGGTGCTGAGCCCTAGTGCCGGGACACAAGAAGTGGCTTGAGCTGTGGGTGCTGGTTCTGTGGCAACACAGTGGACCTCTTTCCTGGAGGAGTGTCCCCTCTGTGATAGGCAGAATTCTGGTCCTCATGATCTCTGACACCTGACGACATGCATGTGAATATTTCACACCGTGTGGTGAGAGAGACTTTGCAAATAAAATTAAGGTTACTAATCGCTGACCTCATGACAGGGAGCTTCTCCTGGATTAGCTGGCATGGAGCCAGTGTAACCTCATGAGCCCTTAAAAAGTAGAAGAACAAGCCAGAACAGGAAGTCAGAGAAATTCGGAGCATGAGAGGATTCAGTGTACCATTACTGGCTTTGAAGATGAAGGGGCCATGAGCCAAGGGATTCAGGCAGCCTCTAGAAGCTGAGAACAACCACTGGCTGACAGCTAGCAAGGAAACCTCAGGGATCTCATGAAATTGAATTCTGCCGACCTGAATGAGCCGAGTTCTGTGGGAAGTTGATTCTCCTGCAGAGCCACCAGAGAACAGCCCAGCTGAATTCTAACTCTTTGACCTTGGCCTTATGAGATCTTAAGCAGAGCACCCAGCAGAGTCCACTAGACTTCCAACCTCTCAAACTTTAAAATAATAAATAAATATTGTTTTACACCACTAAGTTCGTGATGGATTGTCATGGGAGCAATAGAAAATTAATACCCACTCCCTCTTTGAATCACCCGTCACGCCTTCACATTACAGAATCTAACTGGAAGCCCATTGGCAAAGGGGTTCTGGGAAATGCAGTCTGTGGGGTCCCAGATCCTCCATAATGCAGAACAGAGGGGCAGGAGTGGAGGCTAAAAGCACATGAGCAAGTTTTCGGCACAGCATCTGTTAACGTTTCTGGGAGGAACACTGGGAATACCACTATGGAAAATTCTGATGGGAATGTTGATGATGCTACAGTAGAGTGGGACTTTTGAAATGGGTACCTTGTGACCTCTTACGAAATGAAAGAAGGTGATGCATTCATACCAGTTTTATGAGACTGTCATAGGGGTGCAGTGAGGTGTCATGGAGAGAACCCTATAGGCTGGAGGTCAAGTCCCAGCTTTGCCCTCAGTCTGTGGGTGGCTTTGAATGGCTCATCTTCCTAGGGCCTCCGCTTCTGCTTGTGTGGAGTGAAGGGGGATGACTACAGCACTGGTCAGGTCCTCTCAAGCTCTTAAGTTCTCCTACTTCGAGAATAATTTTATTCTTTTAAATGATTGTGGATTGTATTTAAATGATTGTAGTCATATTATGATCGCTTCGATGCTGAATTCTGGATGAGCAACAGAACTCCCAGTCATGAGATTATTGCTAAGAGAAATTATGACTCAGTTTGCAGTTATATGATCATCAATATGAGAAAAATAGATAGATTCAAAAATGATAAGCTTCAGCTCCAACTAAATCGAGGGGCCTCCAATATGGGCATAAGATTGGTTTTTATTGCTAGGACAACTGGTGATCATACCTCTGCACTGGTTGCTATGGTGACAATTAGAGCATTGAGTTGTATAATCTCTGGCTTCAAGGAGTTTCTAATCTAGTTGAGGAGACAAGGTGGACAAATAGAAATGATAGGATGACAGGAATGAACAGAACCATGTCTTGAATTATATCACAGGTTTATGCCAACTTCTTGTTATTGCACTGAGCTTTTAATAAAGAAAGCTTTTCCTTTTATCTCCCTAGATCACACAGAGAGGTACAAACCTCAGAGCAGCAGTGGTTCAGAGCTGGGTTTTGTTGACCTTTACATTCTTCCTTGGCTGTCACTGGGAACTGCTCTGTGAAGCCATAAGCATCTATCATGACAGTTTTCCCTTAGGGTGTAAAACATAGCTTGCCACCCACCTTGAGCAGGTTGTTTCTTGAAGCATTTGAAAGTGAAACAAAGTACCTTGCCATTAATGGAAAGCTAGAATTTTCTATCTGCTTATACTTTTGACAGGTTGACGCTGTCACCGGCTGTGTGTGCCTTTTCAAAATGCATGTTTTTAGCTCGTTACTCCTGGGTGGATTAATTCCTAATGCTCCTTTTTGAGATGCAATGATGCCATGATCTTTATCAACCCTATTCTGAGGGTTTTCCTCACAGTGTAGAAACAGCAGCCTTGCCTTCTGAGAACTTGCACATCTACACAGATGGCTGAAATTTTTCATTTTGCACCTAAATGTTCAGGGCTCACAGAGATACAGCCTCTGAGCTTTAAGCTCCTTTTATGTTAGAGGAAGCTTTTTGTGCTGTGTGTTCAATATTTCTTTTTGTTTCCTAGAGACTATGTTGTTTTAGAAATGGGGACATGGAACAAATTTTGCTTTTTCTGCCATAGGGCCATTATTTCCCTATGGTAGCATAGAATGAGAATATGAAATTGGGGAGCACTGCCTGGGATTGAGTTCTGATCCCAACATCTCTTAGGACAAGTTTCTTTACCTCTCTGAGATTCAATTTTCTTCTATGTGAAGTTTGGGGAAAATAACCTGATAGAGTTGCTGTGAAGACTAAATTAAATAATGCATGTTAAGTGCTTAACACAATGCCTGGTATATAATAAGTGCTTGATACATGTTTGCTAACATTATCATCATCTTCATGATCATCAACACCATCACCATTATTGCTTCTGTTGTTATCACCATAACCATCAGCATGATCACCAAGGGCATCATCATCACCATCATCATCATCACCATCATTATCATCACCACCACCACCACCATCACCATCACTATTGCCATCACCATCGTCATCACCATCATCATCATTAGCAGCAGCACAGAAGTAGCACCCTGCCCTCCCAGAAACTCTTTCTAGGTGCCCGACCTGAAGCCATATCAGGCAATGATGCAAGCCTCTACTCATTGCTACGTCTCGGATGTAGATACTGTAGCTCTGAGGAAGAGGGTGAGCCTCACCTTCCCCCAATCATGATACATGGCCTCTTCGTTGCTTTCCCTCCTCGCATGGTTCTCTACTTGGCTGACAGTTGGCCTGGCATTGACCAGCTCCCCCTACAGGAAGGTTGGAGCCTCCAGCGTTTATTCACGGATAAGAATGTGGATGTGGAGTGGTCTTTTGAGCCTTTCACTAGCTGCTTGTTGGACTCTGAGAATTCACTGCTTCCTACACTCATGTCATTGTGAGTTTCAGCCAGACCTGTTTTGACATCACTCACTCCTTGAGATACTGGTTACAGGCAGTTTGAAGGATTTGGGGGTTGAGCAAAGGACAAGATGTGGCCACGAGGTGGCAGTAGCACACTCAAGGTTTATTTGAGTGATTCTTTGCAGGTTTGCTGGTGGGGGAAGTCTCTCCCAGCCTGAGACTCTCCGGAGGCCTATACCATGGGATCACTACTCAGAAAGAGAAGGGGAAAAGAGGGTTCCCAGGGAAGAGGGAGATCGGGAGAGGGTTACGTGTCTACATGCTGCTCCTCAGCAGCCTGGGCTGGGTCAGAGAGCTTAGAAGTGGCTGGACCTCTTTTCAGATTCTGGGCTTATCTTATCTATGGCTACCAGATGTTGGATATGCCAAGCAGACAAGCTCTAAATGGCTAAAAATATGCTCATTTGGGCTGAATAAAACAATTGAATGTTTTATTTGGCAACATAGGAAGTCCAAGATCAGAGTGCCAGCATGGTCAAGCTTTTGGTGAAGGCTCCTTCCTGGCTTGCAGATGGCTGCCTTCTCACCGTGTCTTCACATAGGGGAGAGAGAGAGAGAGAGAGAGAGAGCGAGCGAGTGAGTGCTGGTGGGCAGACAGACAGACAGACAGATGGACGAGCAAGCGAATGTCACAGTATGCTCTGGTCTCTTCTTAGGCCGCACAGCCAAATTTTATCACATTGAGGGGTAGGGCTTCCACATATAAAGTTGTGGGGGCACAAATATTTAGTCCATAAAACTTCTAATATGGAACTTTCTTTACCCACCATAGACAGTAAGTGGAACTGTCTTTTGAAATGCGAAGAGCGTCATATCCATGGAAGAAATCATTTTTGTAGCTACTGGAAGGGTTAACTTCTAGCAAGTCACAAATAGTTTCCAACATTAGGTTTTCTTACAAGGCAACCAAACGATGACTCTACTCCCTCTTCCTCCAGCCTCTCCACTGAAGAATGTCAAAGAACGCCAGCCGCCACAATAAAGCCCACAGGCTCGGTCCCCGCCCCTTCTGTCTGGCGAGAGGTGGGGTGAAATCACAGTGTGTCAAGTAGGCTGTAAACATTTTCCTTGACTTTTGGGAGAGCTTCTCCTGGGTGACAAGGGGACAAAGAGTTACCGTATAAATTACCATGCAAATTGCCACAGTGTTCGAACTTAAGACACCTTTGCCTGCCGCAGCTCAATGAACTTGAGCTCCTGCAACACCCACGGGAAGGGGAGACATGCAGTACCTCTCAGAGCTGAGCTGCCGCACCCCCTAACCAGCCCCGTGTGCTTGACTTCGCGAGCTCCTGCAGATACCCTTGAGTGGCTGCTAAAATATGACAAGCGGATGGACTATGTCTAAGGTGTTTCTCTGCTGACCTTTGAGCAGGTTTCCTCTTTCAAGGCCAATCACTGTAGGACAACTGTGCATGGTTTTGTAGCGTGAATGGTCTCAGAGATGGAAACATTACCAACCATCGCATGGTCAGCACAGAGATGCTGTGTTTTTCTTTATTTTTCCTGTTGCCCTCCTTCTGTCTCGTTCACTGGGTCAGCAAGGTAACAGATCGCTTACGTGGGAGGTCTCCCTCATGAGCTGAGGCTGACATGCCTCCCCCAAGCCTGTCACCAAGAGGTGTGACCTCAAGATATTTCCTCGTGGGCCAAGGTCCCTGACATTTTTTTGTTGCAATCTGGCCTCTATTCCCATGGCTATATCTGCAACGATGAAGGCTACATCCTGAGAGGTGGTGGCTTGTTCGCAGCTCTCAGCTTCGATTGATAGGAAGCAACCCCTTGAGAGCTTACCCCTCGTTTAGAGACAAACAGGGGACCATGGAAAGTGCCCTGTGGAGTTGCTATACCAGGCTGTAGGGAAGTTTCTAAACAATGGATAGAGCTGGTCTTGGTCCTGCCCTTTCCCCTTGTCCATTGTGGCATAATAACAACTCACATTTGGAAGCACGTGTTTTTAGGGTTAATATTTATTGATGCTTATATCCTGGGCATTGTGCGTGTTTTATCTCATTTAAGCTGCGCAACGATGCTTTAAAGGTAGATGTATTATATTAGTCATGGTTTTCCAGAGAAACAGAGCCAATAGGGTATGTGTACACACACACACACACACACACACACACACACACACACATCTACATGTATGTATATACAGTCCATATATATACACACACATATATACATGGAGTTGGCTCATGTGATTGTGGGGGCTAGCAAGTCCGAACTCCACAGGACAGGCTGGCAGGCTAGAGACCCAGGGGGATGTTGATATGGAGCCAGAGGCAGTTTGAGACAGAATTTCTTTCTCAGGGGATGTCAGTTTTTTTTCTCTAAAGGACTTTGACTGATTAGATGACGTCCACCCCCATTATAGAGGGTAATTTGCTTTACTCGGAGTCTACTGATTTAAATGTTAACCTCCTCAAAAAAGACCTTCACTGTGACATTTAGACTGGTATTTGACCAACTATCTGAGTACTCTGGCCTAGCCAAGCTGATGTGCAACATTAACCATCACAGTAGGTATCATTTTATTTTATAGGTGAGGAAGTCTCAGAGAAATTGATTCACTTCAATGGTAAAATGAATATGCCCAGGTCCTAAAGATAAAGAGACTTTGTAGATGTAAATAGTTTAAGGTTGTTGACACAGGGAGGTCATCCTGGATTGCCCAGGAGGGCCCAGGGTATTCACCGGGTTCTTTAGAGGGAGGCAGGTGTATCAGAGTCAGAGCAGAAGGCGATGTGATGACAAAGGCAGAGATGGGAATGATGTTCTTTGGAGATAAAGGGGCTGGAAGCCAAGGAATACAGGTGGCCACTAGAAGCTGGAGGAGACTAGGAAAATGATTCCCCCTAGATCTTCCAGAAAGAACTAGCCCTGCCAACCTCTTGAATTTGGCCAGTGCGGTGGAACTAATTTTGGACGTCTTACTTTCAGAACTGTAAGAGAACACATTTCTTTTGTGTTAAACCACCAAGTTTGTGGTAATTTGTTAGAGAAGCCACAGGAAACAAATACACAGGCCCAAGGCCACATAGTTAATGACAGAGGTGGAGTTTGAAACCAAGTCAGGCTGAGCCTCAGACATTCGATGCTGTTATCATGATCTGTCCTGTTGATCTGTCCCAAATAATAGCTTTTGGGTCCACCTCTCTTCTCCTCCCATAGTCCTTGTTCAGACTGGAACCACTCTGCCCCCGAACATATAGTAACAGAAGATAATTCATTATACAGGAGAAAGGGACTGGAGATAGGAGACAGGAGGGTAAGGAAAACGAGAGTCTCCATTTATTCCTACTACATGGTAGTAGGTACTTTATAAAGATTAGAGTGTTTAGTTCTAACTTGGAAGGTATTATTATTTTCCATATTTCATAGTTGCAGGAACTGAGACCAAAAGACGTTAAGTAACTCGCCCAGGGCCACACGAGTAAGTGGCAGAGCTGGGCTTTAAACCTAGGTCCGTCTGACAACCGCACTTGGTACACTCTCTTGACCACATTTGCTTCGTGAGGATCTTCATCACAGTGCAGCAGCAGCAGCAGCGTTGGGAGAGGAAATGTTGGTAGGAACTGGAGAAAACTGAAGACTGAGGTTTCCCGTCTTCTTGCTTTCCTTCCTGGAAACACCTGTCCCAGGTGCACAGGCTTCAAATCCAGGGCTAGGGGTCCCCACAGCATCCTCTAGGGCAGGTCGTGCTCCTTTGGTCATGGAGGAACCTTCTACCTGGTTTTCCTGCACCCGTCCCTGCCTTCTTGCCTTCCTTTTCCATCTTTGGCTGTCCTTGGCATCTGCTAATGTGGCATTTAAATCCCCCCCGCATCCCTCCACACTCTTTTCCTTCTCCCATTCACATTGCTGCCTTTTTCCTTTTACATTTCGATTCTGGCCACCACAAAGGGAGGAAGAAAACATCAGGAGGGAAGGATGCAGAAGGATAGTCATGTTCTTCAAAGAGATTTGACGAGACTTCCTTTGGCTGTCATAGGTTAGTGTCAAGCTCCCAGGGCAGCCAGGCCTTGGTCCCATCACCATGGTGAGCTGGGCATCCAGTGGCTGCAGATGTCTCTGGCAACCAGAGGTGACTGGGGACACACTACTGATTCTGAGCCGAGCTTATGACTTAACAAAACAGGTTATCAACGACATGGGGCTAAAAATACCATGTTTATTTTTGAAGTGACTTGTTTTGGCAGTTATAAATATTCTATGAAGCCAGCTTAGAATGTAGTCTAGCAGTTCTCAGGCAACTGCATAATATTTCAGATGTGCACATTATTTTCTATGCAGAATCCAACATGTGATTTCCAGCCAATTCTTTGCTCTGCCAAGTCGTGGAGGGGAGATTTGGTGCGGGGAAGAAGCACTTTAGAGCAGGGTCTCCAAACAGAGAATCTTACTCTGGAGTGGATGCTACTGGAAGAGATGTTCGGGGAAGTTTATCTTGACTGCCAGGTTACTCCTTTGCCCTTGGGTAGCAAAGAACTGAAGTACATTATCATAGCTTGCTCCCTCCCTTCCTTTCTCCCTTCCCCTGTCCACTCCCCACTCCTTCCTCTCTCCCTCTCCCTCTCCCTCCCTGCATCCCTCCCTTTCTACCTTCTTCCTTTATCAATCCACCCTTCAAACAATTATTTGAAGGTGCCAGACGCACTGCTAGGAATAGTTATAAAGAAAGTCAGCCTGATCGGCGTGTCCCTCTTCCCCAACATGGAGTTTAGGATGCGCTTTGAGAGTAATTAACAAGTAGATAAAGGAATAAATAATTACAAATATGATCTCTGCTTAAGTAATAACCGGGAGGGAAAGAGGCTGGGATGGGTGTCTCCTAGAGCAGACGAGATGGCTTCTCTGAGGGTTGACATTATAGCTGAGTCTGGAAGGATGAGGAGCCCACGGGAGGGTGGAGGTGGGGGTGTTCTAAGCAGAGGAACTAACAGTATTCAGGGAAGTCTGAGACTTCGACTGATGGTTTGAGAAATCGTCTTGATAACATTTTTATTCATGAAATTTCTACCGAGAACTGGAGGAGGGCTGCTTGCCTAGCAGCCTTAAAAGCTTGGCACTGATCCTTTCTTTCTCTTCTTTCTTTCCCTCTCTCTCCACTGTGTGTGTGTGTGTGTGTGTGTGTGTGTGTGTGTGTGTGTGTGTGTGTGACTCTCTCCTTTGCCAAAAAGCCACACCCACTGTCACCTCCACTCACCACTGTAACCTCACTGTCTTCAGCAGTTTCTGCTGCATCCTCTACCCACCTCACCTCAGGGCCTCATCCTGCTATGTCGATGACAAAGCAGACCCTGCTTCTTGTCACCACTCTTCACCAGCAGCGAACTTGCTATCACACTTATCACTACCAGTCTCAGTCGCTTCACCATCAGCACCGTGCTTGTCGCCGTGGCTATGGGGATGGTCAGTCACTAGGCTCAGCCACCAGGAGCCGTGGCCACCTTTCCCATACCCAATATCTTCTCCTTTCCTATACTCCTCCTGCAGTTTTTGATCCTCTTCCTCCTTTTCCCTGTCACCTGTCGTAGTTCTCTTCTTTCTCCCCCTGATGTCACTACAGTGGCACCCCTGCTCTGCTCAGCCCCAGAGGAACCCCAAAGAGGGAAGAACCTGACCCTTCATAACATGTTACAGCGAAAGGAACGTGGACCCTGGAGTCAGGCCTGGATTCGAGTTCCAACTCAGCCAGCTATTAGCTGGATGAACTTGAGAAAGTCCCTAACCTTTGGACTCTTGTGGTTACTATGGTTATTATGAGGATTATGAAAATGACCGACGAGAACATGTGCCTGGCGCTTGGTAGGTGCTTAGTAAAAGGGCCATGTCTTCTCTCTCTCCCCCCACGTGGCTGTGGGTGTCACAAACGAGAAACGAACCAACACACTGTCGCCAGCACCGACACTCAGCCGGCCACAGCTCATCGGCACGAACACTGCTGAGGAGCCGTCTAGAGATGATGGGAGGGCTCCCCCAATGTCATTTTTTTCATTTTATTTTATTTTTAAAATTTTTAAAAAATTTATTTTATTAGTTTCAAGTATACAGTACACCGATTAGATATTTATATAGTTTATAAAACGATCCCCCGAATTGCTCTTTCTCTCCACTGGCCCTCCACCTAGTATTCCCTGTGCTGTGCTTCCCCCGATGTCATTTCAAAATTTTTGGTTAATGATGCTTAATATTTTTAAATTGATCGAATAGTCCCTTAATGTATTTTTGTAAAAACTCATACAACAGATAAAAGAGAAAGTTTTCATCCAGTACTATCCCCTTACTTTCCGATCTGTTTGTTTGGTAGTAACTACTATTAGCAGTTTAATCCAGAGTGTAACCTTCAAAACTTTGAAAAGCACATTTACATAGGGGTGCGTGTGGTTTGTTGTGTGTTTTCATATTTTAAATAGCTGCTATCATAATGTAACATGTATTGTAATATCACACTGCAACTTGATCTCTCACTTGTTTCTGTTTTGGGCAGTGCCTGCAGGACTATATCTTTTGTTTAGGGGGTGATACTTTGTTTTTAATGTTTTATTATGAAAAGTTTTAAGTATATTCACAAAGCGACAGAATAATATGATAAACCCTTATGTGTCTGCTACCCAACTTCGACAATTATCAACTCATCCAACCCAGAACATGGAAGCCCACTTACTTTCTCCTCCTTTATTAATTAAAAGCAAATCCCAGAGATAGCATTCCAACCATAATTATTTCATTATGTATCTCTAAAAGAGAGGGGCTATTAAAAATATAAACACAGTATCACTATCACTTAAAAATTAACAAATCCTTAATATCAGACTTTATCTAGTTTAAAAATTATTTATCTGAATCAGGATCCTAGTATGATCCATATGTTGTAATATCTCAAGTCTCTTACCCCAAAGGTTCCCTCCATCTCTCTCTCCTCATCTCTTTCTATCTCTTTCTGTCTCTCTGTCTCTGTCTCTGTCTCTGTCTCTCTCTCTATCGCTCTCTTTGCGATTTGTTGGTTAAAAAGGCTTATCTTTTTATCTGCTATATACTATTTCCCAGTAGGGATCATTCATGATTTATTTTCCCATTTTCTTATTGATGGACACTTAGGTTGTCCTCAAGCTCCTAGTGTCACACACATGTGCCAGTGAACATGTTAGTGTAAGGTCTTTGAGCAAACGTGCCAACCTTTCTCCAGTGTAACTACAGAGAAGTGGATGTGCGAAGTGAAGGTGTTCACATTGTATTTGGCTGAATCATAGAAAACTTGTACAGGTCAAAGATGGATGAATATTGGCGATTTCATGTGCGTCAGCCTCCCATATTTTAATGAAAATTGCCAACTGGCAGTTAAACATATTGTACCAGTTTGCCCTCCTCCACTGATAGTGGTGCCCATTTTCCTATACTATTACCACAGTTAAGATGATGAGTGTTTAAAATGTTCTGCGAATCTGATGGACAAAGAAGAATTTTAATTTTGATTATCAATTACACTAGATAGCCATGGGGATCTTTTACCTATGGGGGCCAGACCTCCCGGGTGTGGACCCATGACAATGGGCAGTATAGCTTCTGGCCTGTGTCTGGACAAAGTGAGTGATCTTTAAGTGGGTGAGTTGTAGGCAGAGAGAGGGAACTGGCTATGTTTTCAGGTAGACTCTTCTTTCCACTCCCCACACTAAACCGTGACCCCTAAGGGGGCTCATACGTGGTTGAAATATGAAGTCATTCAGCTGAAGCCAGTTGGTTCATAGCTTGTGGCTAGTCAGTAATCTGCCCCACCCCTCTCTGTCCCTGTTAAGGCACCTGCTTTGGCTGGTGAGGAGAGATGACAGGCTACAAGCTTGGAAGGATACCTGGGCATTGCAATGACTGGCCCCTTGCTGTCCCCACAGCTTTGTGCATTCTGCATCTAAGAGGTTTCTGGCACCTGTTTCCCTATTTAAGAGATATAATGGGGAGGGAGGGACATGGGGATTGCAGGTGTGGGTGGGGAGGACTGTGCAGGCTGGTGGAAGGAGCACTGAAGCAAAAGTCAGAAGACCTAGTTTCAGACCCATTTTGTCTATTACAGCAGGGGCCCCAACCCCTGGGCCATGGACTAGTTCTGGTTCGTAGCCTGTTAGTAACTGGAGTGCACAGCAGGAGGCGAGCAAGCGAAGCTTCATCTGTATTTGCAGCCGCATCCTAGCATTAGCATCACCACCTCAGCTCCACCTCAGATCCTCAGGCATTCGATTCTCATAGGAGCACTGGTCCCTGGTGCCAAAAAAGGTCGGGGACCACTGCATTAGAGCACTGTGACGCGGCCTTTCTCTTCATTAATCTATGCTGTAGTTGTCTGAGAAATGAGGACGTGAGGGCCTGCCATTCCCAACTCCTTCCCTGTGCGGTGTTCTCACAGGGACCTGCAGTCTGCGAAGGCATTTTGAAAGCAGCTGTGTGCTCTGCAAAAACAAAATTCAGGGTGCACAACTCACAGACTCCGCAAACTCGAGAAATACCCCTTTCCTAGCAATTATTCAATAATTATTCACATAAGAAGGATTTCATTGTTACGTTTTGTGTATTTGTTGCAGTTGATGGCCTTTTAATAGTGGCACTGAGTTGGTGTACAGAAAGGTTATTCATTTTAAGATTTCTGGACCTTAATTGTTATTTGTTTTGCTTGGTTCCAGTGTGCTATGAATTAGTGATATCCACAGAGCATATTTGTCTTGGCACCATGGTGTATTGTCTGCAGTGAGTGCTGTTTGGCCTGGCACCGGCCTGGATTTCCCCATCTGTTTCTGATGTTTACATTGTTAAAGATATGATAGACACAGAGGACATGGCCACATGCAGAGAGGGAACTTTTTTCCACTCCAGTGCATCAAACAAGGTCTGAGCCTGTAATAAGCACAGCCCTAAATTACACTTGAGCCTGCTAACGGCCAGGCCCAGCCCCCGGGAGGGCATTGATTGCAGGGCCCTGGGGTATTCAGTCCCAGGAATGCTTGTAGTGAGCTCGACAGCTCAATCTCGAAAAACCCATTTTTGCCTTGTATTTGAAAAGGGAGAACAGCACAAACTTCATTTAGAATGGTACACCTGAGGGGGCTCCTGGAAGCCAAGGATGGGAAGGATGAGCAGATCAGTCCCCAAAGAATCCTGATGCCATGTCCTGGGCCAAATCCATCCTGGAGGACAGGGACCTGGGAGGCACTGGTGCTTTTTGTCAGCTCTGTGGTTGGGCCATTCCTAACCCCCAAACAATTCTCCTGCACGGTCAACCCAAGCTGCCAAAGCAGGGCCCACATCTCTCTGTGAAAAGGAGTGCTTAAAGTTTCCTCATTGTGTGCAAGACCACAGGAAGGGAAGAAAGGAGGAGATGGAGCGCTTGGTGGGGGCAGGCATTTAGTGTCTGTTGATAGTACCAGGTTTGAAGAAAGAGGGGATGGGGACCATGTCCCTTTAAGCTACCTAAATGAGTGTGTGTCTTAAGTGTGTATGTGTGTGCATGTGTGCGTTTGTGTGTGTGTAAGGGGGACACAACATGGGGTGTGTAGTGGGGACATGGATGATGCCTTCTGATTAGCTTAGGGCAAAGCTGATATCTGCTGTCACATCATTAATTTCTACTTGGGAATTCCTCCTCCACCCACTTTGCATGTTGTTCTTCGGTGCACATAGAACCTGCCTGCCCTTGCTAAAGTGTTATCCCTTTCAGTCCCCTGAAATGAAAGAACTGAGAAGTTGGCTGGGTTGGTTCTTCCCAATGTGTCCAGGAGGACACTGAGGTCTGGGCTTTTAGAACTTGGAAAGGAGAAAACATCTTCACGTCCTCAGTTTCTACTGGAGTAAAAACCCAGTCTCCCCTTTCCCTTGCCTTCCAAATTTACACGTTTCTAAATCGGTGTCCTATCTGGGCAGATCTGGCTCCCTGCGGTGGGAATAGATGGCAAATTACATGGACTGATTGATGTTGCAGGCCTATTCAAACGCCTGCCCTCTTCCGACAGAAAAATGCTTCGATTCCCTAATTCAGGCCTCTGTCTCCTAAATAATTCCTATTCCTCTCTCTAATACATCCTCCATAGTGTAGCCAAGATAAGCTTTCTAGAACATTTCTAGGCTTTTCAGTGGTGTTATGCTCTTGCTACATTTTTTTCATCACTACGACTCCTTCCCAATGAAGAAGGTCGCTAGACTCTGCTCAACGCCCGAAGAGCAGAGTGCCTGGGGTGGAAAGTGGCTGTTGCCCTCAGAGAAAACAAGGCACTTCCTGGCTTTGGTTTCCAAAAGTTTGAACTTCTTGGGGGTGTTATGCTAGAAAGGATCTTGGAGGAGGAGGAGGAGAAGAAGCGCCAAGGGTTCAACTTGCTTACAGCCTCTGTCTTCACGTCCTGCTGGTACCTCTCCTTGGAAACATTTCAACTCCACCATCATTCTTCAAAGCTCAGCTCAGGTGTGACCTTAGGGCAAAGCTGACATCTGTTGTCACATCATTCATTTCTACTGGGGATTCCTCCTGAGTCCTCTTTGCTGGGGGTCGCTGTTCCTGTGAACACCTGTTACCCCCTGTGCCTCTCTTCATCCCAACTTATCAAACTGGGTTAGAATGTTCTGTTACTTTGCCTTTCTTCTCCAAAGCTGGTGACTCACTCATCCTTGATCCATGGGACTTGGCAAGGTGCTCACACCCAGGCGGTCAGGGCCGTGTTTGCTGAATGACTGGCCACTCTCTAAGGTATCCTCTGGGCTGTCCTGGCATTTCCCACTCATTTGCCTGGTGACCTTGGGCAAGGTCTCTTCATTCATCTGTCAAGAGGAGGGGTGGAGCCAGATAATCTCCTCAATCTTCTCCAGTGCTAATATTCCCAAGGGAAGAGAACATGAGAACTCCATCAAATAGAAATGCCCACACTGTTCTCTTTTAACTCCGTCATCTTCCACATTTTAATCACGGTTCTGACTGGGCTGCCGTGGTCAGGGAAGGGCATGCACAGACCTGTCACCAGAGATCCAGAACCTTCCCTTTTTAATTGGGTCTCCTCCAACATTTTTCTTTTTTGTCTCAGTGAATGGCATTACCATCCATCCAGCTCTGAACACCAGAAACTCAAAAGCCATCTATTGATACTTTGCTTGTTCCCATCCAATGCACTCCCCAGTCCAAGAGAACTTAAAAATATCTCTTGAATCCAGTCACTTCTTTCCTTTCTACCTCTACCCCAGCCAGACCACCAGCACTCTGCCAATGTCCGCCTTCCTGCTTCTTCTCGCTTCCAACATCCTGGAGCTGGACGACTGCAAACCGGTGTCTGACACCCACTCTGCCTCCCACCCTCCCATTTAGTCTCCACACTGTGGAGCCAGAGTGATCTCAAAATTCAAATCTGACCCTGCCGCTCTCCCTCTTTACACCCTTTGCTGGCTTTCTACTGTTCTTAGGAAAAAGATAAATCTCCAACTGTGGCATGTAATCCGGCCTGCCTTTTCAATCTCATCTCACATCGTGTCCCTCCTCAGGCTTATTTTTCCAGTTCTTCTAGTTTTCTGGTCCTTTCGTTGCATGCTCCTGGATGCCCTCTGTTACAGGGCCTTTGCACAAGCTTATCAACTTTCATAGTTGTGATTTTATACTTGAGAGCATAATTATTTGCTTAATATCTGTTTCCTTTATACTGTTGGACCCAGTAAGGCAGGACCATCGTTTTGTTGTTGTTGTTCACTATTGTGTCTCTATGGCACTATGGTACTTGGCACTCAATAAACATTTATTAAATGAATAAATGAAAGAAAGGAGAGAGAGAAGAAGGGAGGGAGGGAAGGAAGGAAGGACAGACACAACACACCATAGTCAACATTTGTATACTTACTTTACTGGAATAGATCCAGTTTGTCATACTAACTGGGATCTGCTAATGTTTAATAAAAGAAAATTTTACTTGGGTAACTCTGTTCTCTGCATTAAAAAAAAAAATCAAAATCTTAATATTCTAAAGATAATAAAGATTTTCTCTATTGTGAAAGGTTCCATATGGCCTTAAGAATTAGTTCTAATAAAATGATGAATGGCTCTTCACTCCATTAACAAATGATCATTAATTTTAATTTATATGTCTGACATCTGCTCCCGATCTTTGTCCTTTCAAGTGTAATGGAAATAATTGTAAATATGCAACCCATCACTGAAAGTTACAGGTGATTGTTCTTTGCCTTGTCTATCCTCCAGCCACTGAGACTGCATTTCTCTCAGGGCGGGGTGCATTCCAACTGGGTGCTCAATCAGCATGGGAGAAATGAGTAGGTTTATAAGGGAACAGAGATGAAATTGGTCTGTGTGGGAGGCAGCCATTTAAAGATATGACTTCAAAATAAATTTCTCTCTGATATGACCGCAAACCAGTTCTCCAAAGGGCAACTCTTCTTCTGTGGCCTTTTTGCTTTTTGGGCCATGTTTGTTTTCCATATCCACCCCAAAATTGGTGAGATTTCAAGGAGCAAGACTTCTGTAAGACAGAAAATATTCTTTTTCACAATTAGAAGGAGCTGTACATAAAAATGCATTTGGAAGAGGAGGTAGTTGAATTCCCACTAAAGTGTGAATGATCGACAAGAGGTTATGTCCCAAGAAAAGTTTCAACATGTAAAGGGTCCTGAGTGCCTAGAGTAAGAAAAAGGACCCAGAAAGGAGAGGCTTAATAGTATTCACCCGGGCATTTCTAGAACGCTTACGTTTTGTACCTTACTAAGCCCTTGTCAGAGTAACTGGAGACCAACCCCTGGAGCAGGCAGTATGTAAAAGGGGTCAGCTCTCAGAAATTTGTGCCAAGGCTGTCCCTAGTTTCAGTTCTAGGATTAATAATAAGCAACCCATGGAGGGTGACCTCCTCTATGTCTTCAGGGGTCCTTGGTCCCCGACATGCAAGAGAAAACTGGCTTCCATAAACAGAATCAGAAACCACTGCAAAGCCACTCCCTTATTAAACCTCTCATATCTCTTTCTGGGTGAAAACAAGCTTTACTGTGGATGAAATAAAAATTTTAATACATTTGGGAAAAACGGTGCAAGTGAAGTGTTTTCCATATACCTAAATTGTTACAGGAAAATTTTATTGTGCTAGGACCTATGATCTCAGAAACCAGGTTTTTATCCAGAGGCTACTCTACTTTTATAACTGCGTCAGATTGGTGGAACATATGAGCAGATGATGATTTTGTTTCTCAGATCTGTCGTGTTTGTGGAACCAATTTCTGCTCTTGATGTAGGTTCAGCCATTACATTGTTGTATCTGGGGGAAAGAACCTTTCTCTCCTCCTTCTTTTTTCCCTTTTTCCTTCTCTCTGTCTCTTTGTCTCTGTCTCTCTGTCTCTCTCTTATAAAGCTTCTAACCAAAAGAAATATTTCAGAGTTTTCTGGAAATCTGTTCTTCTCTTGGAAGCTAAGAGAGTGGGTACTGGTTCTGGGAAGAGAGAGAAGAAAATTCCTGAATTCCCTGACCGTCTCCCTTCTCCCCCATGCTATTATGAAGTGGGGGTGGGTGGTGCATGAGAGAAACTGATTCCCTGAATGAGCAGCTTTTTTTATACA
The DNA here is from genome assembly GCA_030015415.1 of Cynopterus sphinx. NCBI lineage: Eukaryota > Metazoa > Chordata > Mammalia > Chiroptera > Pteropodidae > Cynopterus > Cynopterus sphinx. The sequence continues at coordinate 194,927,966 of CM057379.1, forward strand.
TGGAGTCAGTGTTGCTCCCTCCTGGGAAGTTGGGAAAATTCCCTTGGTGCCAAAATTGTTACCAATCAAAAGAGAGTTTTCTAGGCCCTCCAGTAAATCTTTCTAGGTTCCTCTCTTTCTCCCCATCTTAGCCCTGTATCTCTGTTTGGTGCTCTTGATAACAGTTCTAAGGGTCGTGCCCTGCCTAACATTAAAATGTACTCCAAAGCTACAATAAGTAAAACAATGTAACAAAAAGACCTCAATATTCACTTTGTTCCTTTATTAGCACAACTTAATTTCTCTCCATCTACAGTGCAGAATAGGTAGCACTTAGTGTCTGTTGAATGATCGAAGAACAGGGTGGTGTTCAGGTTCTAGATGGAAGAGGAAACATTCTCTGCATAATAAGAAGAAGGCAGAGGAGACTGGAGGGAATAGCTGAGTAGCACTAGAGGGAAGGAATGGGGAAACAGAAGAGGAATCAGAAGGAAGATGCCTAATAAGAATTGTCTGTCACTGTCGTTATTTTTTAATGGGAAGTTATTCTTCCTATGCCTTGCTGATCTTTAGAAAAACCCAGCTTAACAAGACACATGCAAATATATGACACTAACTAGGAGGAGGAGAGGGGCTGGGGTTGGAGGATTCTCTTTGAGTTTGTGTAACAAGGGTATATTCTCGGTGGATATCTTTGACCCAGGTATGCTAAAATTCATCCTATGAAAATAATTAGCCAAATTTTTTAAAGATATGAAATTATGTTTATCCCCCAGGTATTTATAACGATGAAACATTGGAAACAACCTCAAGGTGCATCAATAGAAGACTGGTCAAGTAAATTAATGTTAACCCAGACAGCTAGATTCTATGCAGCCATTTAAAAAATAGAGTAGAGATTTTTATTTATTATTAATGGAAACATTCCACAGAAGACTGTTACGTGAAAAAAGCAACTAATGAGATAATAGTAGGTGTTCTATGAGATGACTGTCTCCACCTAGACATCCACATTTCTACATATAGAATTTTATTTCTTCCCATCAGCTGTAAAAGAGGATGCTTTGTCTATTATAGTGTTGGCATTGCAAGATTCAAGCACAGGTCCAGATTCAGTTTATTTTAAGGCCAGAAATAATTGCAGCTTTCTGTCGATTGCAGGATGCCTAGAGAAATTCAAAAGTAATGTTCTGAACATCTAAATTAAGATTTGCAAGGTAATTGATAGAGAAAGTCACATTGTGGAAGAATGGAGCAACTAAGTCACCAATGAGGGAATAGCCAGTTTAAGTAAAAAAAAAAAAGAAAGAAAAACTTACAAAATATGTTTATGGCTTCTTATATCTTATCATCCAAACCAACTCCTCTACCATGTTTTCTATAACATCATAGCCATCCGTTCTGCTTCTGTGTGGGCTGTAACCAGGAAATAATCCAGAAAAATAATCACATTGAATTTCAACACTGAGGAGTGTAGTCCATTGATGTGAAATTGATCATGATGAGGGGAAAAATCATCAAAATCACTCAGGCCATGGCTAACTTGGTTCCCTTGAATGTCACCCAAGTATGAAATGCTCATGTTTCTTAAACGCAGGTTTTCCTTTTATTTTGATTCATAATAAGTTTTATTTCCTATTGAAATTGAAATAAATACCGACTTTTTATTGTTGCTGATGAATAATTTGTGAGATAGAGTCTTCTCGTTTTGGGGTTTTTAACCTGCTACTGTACTTCCTAGCCTGAGTAGAAATTGATTTTGGACAGTCAAAGGATACAACTCTGCTGACCAGCTTTCATTTTAGGATGATACCGGCAGTAAATGAGGACATTAGAATAAACATCATGAGGTCCTGACTGTGACCATCACTAGTGTTTTTTTTTTTTTAAATAGCTATTAGGGTTATTGAGTTTTCCGTTTTATAATACCATTTGTGATTATGCTGGACTGAACAGAAAAGAGGAAGTTTCTGTTAATATGGATTAATTTTGGATGCATTAAGGAGGCTCATTGGGTTCAAAATCCAAGATTTTGGATTTAGGTCTAGTCCTATGAGCTGTGTTTCTTCAGTACGCCATTTCTTCTCTGTGAATCTCAGTAGTATTGTCTGTATAATAGAGAAAAAAGACTTGCCTTACCCATACTGTTGGGTTATTAAATAGACTGAAAAATGCATGGAAAGCCACTTTGTAAAAGGCAAAGCATAATCAATCATGACCAAGATGCAGTTTAGGGATTATACCTATAAAATGCCAAGCAAATACCAGGGACACAAAACACTGGTCAAATTTCTTCTGAATGGTACTTTGTAAATAACCCATCGAACCCAGTAATTAATTTTTGGACCTGATTGAAATAGTCCCAATTCACAATACTCATATCATTTGCAGTGAAGGTCATATCGTGAGAAAATCTAGTCTCTTCTCTGGATTTATTTGTTTGTTTTTCCTATGAACAATCAACTGCCCTGTGGTACCTTGGGATGGAGTACCTGATAGTACAGGTCAGTGGTTCCTAAACCTAGATCTCTGTCAGACTCAAAGGGAACTTAAAAAAATGCTAATCCTAAATTCTCATTCCAGACCCACTGAATCAGAATCCTCAGAAACTGCAGCCCCCAAATCTCTGCTTCTAAGTGGCTCCCCAGTGCTTCCAGTGCATAGCTAGATGTAGGGCTACCCTGGTGGTAGGAACCAGGGGGCTAAGATGCTATTTCTGGCTTTGTCAGGTATTAGTTGAGTCTCTCTGGGCCTCATTTTTGTCATGAGTAAAATATCTATGTTTTGAGTTGTGATCAGAATTCAAGAACAGAGGAATGTCAGCTACTCCAGATCTGTAAACAATGAAGCATTTAAAGCCAATCCTGAGATTTAAACTTTTTGAGAAGCCCTTGTGGCCTTTTCTTAATATTCAGAACTCTGGAAGCTCTATTTGAAATGACACCCATAACTAAAAAGTGTGGAGCCCACTAAGCCTCTGTGACCTGTACATTACCTTCTACCTCTGACAATCTCTGGCTATACAGCCACAGTTACAGCGCTCTCAGAGAAGGTGGCATAAAACTTCATTCTTTTGTTTCATGTTCTGGTTATTAAAAGTCAGCACAAATCTCAGCAATGTTGAGAGACCAGCTTTGAGGATAATTTAGATCTTCAAAGAACACTCCTTTTCCTCCTTGAAAAATTTGTGTTAAAGCAATTAAATGTTATTTGAAGGAAAGAGAAAGCACATGCTGACTACTGAATAACAGGAATAGTGTTAGAAAACAAAATAGTCCTCACCCTGGGATCAAAGCCAGAGAGAGGCAGAGTGATCGTGTGCAGAGAAGAAGGGGAGAGAGCAAGAATGGTTTCGGCTCAATTAAAGATGTGAATGTGCAATTTGGGGCTAGTCTTCTGAATTCCGAACAATAGCTGGCCAGAGAAACATGAACAGCCACATGAGAACTCTCAGTGCAAGAAACACTGGATTATGCATCTCTGTTCAGGCGAGGGGCCAAATAAAGGAACAAAGCAAACAAGTGGACATAATTGTTTGCCATTCAAGGGAGCCACAGACCTCTCAGCATATGGTGTGTGGAGATTCCAGAACGTGTGGGAGATCTTGTTTGGAGTGACTCTTCTTGTTCCAGAGACCTGGGGGCCAGATGAGAAGGGGCCTGACAGAAACATGAGGTGAATTGTATTCTTCATTTTTGATACAGAACAGTATTTCTCAGCTTCATTCCCCAAGATATTCATTAAGCTTGGCTCCAGTAGACATTTATTGTTTCCAAAACTCAAATCTTTCCCAAAAGGACAAAGATATGACATTACTAAAAATAGTTTGAAAACATGCTACAGACTGGAGAGAGTTCCCCTGAAGAAGGTACAAGACTCTTTCAAATAACATTGGGAATAAGTTTAGGGTCCCCATGTATCAATGGGATGTGTGATGCCTGGTGCTTTTGTTGTTCTGTTCTTGGAGCTTTCAGAGAATGGGGAAGATTGGGCTTTGGCAAGTGGGTCCTATGAGAGGGAACCACATCATAGTCTGTGGGACTTTCTGGCTTAGATGCAAGGGTTCACGGAACACCACACTCTCTGGATATAGGGAAGAGAAATAGGATGGAGATGTTAAAAAATCCAACTCCAAGTCTGTGTGTAGTTAGGGAGTTATTTCATTGGTTCTGGGCCATGTTACGAGTGGCAGAAAGAGAAATTTTTAGGCCAAATACATCTGGGAAATGGTTGAAGTAAAACAGGTTTTAAAAACTTTTTATTGCAGGACTTTTCATAACCTTTGGTATTCTAGGAAAGAGATATTGTATGCAGCATTTTCCAAGTGTATCTGTTTGTGGAAACAATTGCATGGCATCTCTTGGGGCTGATGTTCTGTGGAACACACATTGCAAAGAAAGGAAACCAGGTCAAAGAATCTTAGGGACCATGGAGTCTATTTCCTCATCTTAGAAATCAAATTATAGGTCCAAAGAGAAAAAAATAATTTCCCCAGGATCACACAGATGGTTTTTGGCTCATGCTAGATGAGAAACCAGGGTATCATGTAGAAAGTAACAGATTTTAAGAATCTAGGTTCACTTCTTTCTACAATATCATGTTGTAGCTGTCATTGCCCAGAGTTGCAGTGCTCTTCTACAGTAAAGCTGAGACCAGGAAGGACAGGCAATCAGGGGTCAGATCCCAGAGGGATTTGAATGCCAGATATTTTTGGATTGCATCCTGTTATGTTCTGTTTCCATCTTGGCACTTATCACACTGTATCACCATTGTCTCCAGTGGCAGGTTATATTAATTTGCTCACAGTTCTTGCTTCTTTCCCCACCTTTGCTACGGTGAGTGGAGTCTACTTCCTTGTTCCATTGATGTTGGAATTGGCCATGGGTTATGGGCTGAATTTTGTCCCCGCTCCCCATATTCATATGTTGAAGTCCTAACCCCCACTTCCACAGAATGTGACTGTATTTGGAGATAAGAGCCTTTAAAAAAGTAATTAAGTTAAAATGAGGTCATTAGGGTGGCCACCAATCCAATATGACTGGTGCCATATTGTGACATATACAAGCCAAGAAGGGAGGCTCCTCAGAAGAAACCACCTCTGCCTAGACCATGCTCTTGGACCTTTGGCATCCAGAACTAGGAGATAACCATTTACATTGTTTTGACCACCTGGTTTGTGCTGCCTTTTCACAACGACCCTAGTAAACTCATATAATGTCTGAGATGGTGTTCATGATTAGTAGGTGGCTCTCATCCAATGAGTCATCAGGAGCCCAGGCCTTTTCCATATTGTGGCTCTGCCATCTTCAACACGTGGCTTCCAAGGTCACTGTGCCTGTTTAGAAGAAGACGGTAGTTGGGGGAGCATGGAGCAACCCTAGTGGAGGGTTTTAAGGGCTACATCTGGAAGCGGCATATACCACTTCCACGCACATTCTGTTGGCTAGATTTCAATCACGTAAGCACACGTAATGCAAAGGGTTCTGGGATTAGTCTGCATAGCCAGGAAGAAGAGGAAATGGATTTGAAGACCAGCCAGCCAGTTTGGGCCATACCTCTTAACTACGGTGTAGGATAAATATCATGAGAAACAGGAAATGATTTGTCTCAGATCATCCCACCTGCCGAGGTGGTTTGCCTGGCTTGAATGAGGTGAGGATTCATCCTGGTGCTCAGATAAACAACTGCATGGGGAGCGTGTCTCCTCCCTACTACCAAACTCACTTTTCTGTCCGATGGGTGCCGCACTTGAAAAATCATACTGATGTCTACACCCAGAGAAGCTAAGTGACTGCCCCATTTCTGACCAGTCTTTGTTTGGTAGCAACTGAATGAGACTCAGACGAGATCAGAAAGTCAGAAAAATATCAGATTATTCTGCCTGAAACGAGTGGAATATTCACTGGAGGAAAAACCTAGACCTACACGTAGAAACAGTGTTATTATTATTATTGTTAATGTTGGTGGCCTGGTTTAATTTTCTCTGAAAAATAAAAACATGGCTTTGACAGTAGCTCCAACTTTGATATGACAGTGGAGTTTCGACTCCCTTGCTTTTCTACTTATCCTAGAAAATGCTGATTCTAACTCAGCCTGGGACAATTTAAGGCGTTCTTTTCTCATAAATTGAGTTGGCTTATCATCAAGTCATCTCTTATGCGGAGCATTTATTCTAAGCCAGGAGTATCCCTCCGGTTTTACCATCCCTGACATCTGAAACACTCATCTTTGTTTTCTGCTATTCAATTCTCGCGGGTTTTCTGTCATCTCCCAGAAACACTTACTTGCCTTGTTCAAGTGCTGTTGCATTGTTAGAAAATAGGTTTTAATTCTCTTAAGGTAAAACATTTCCCTCATTTACTTTTCATTCACTCATCAAACATTTATCAAGTGACTTCTAGTGCCAGGTCCCCAAAGCTCCAAAATGAATAAGATACTTTCTGTCTTTCAAAACCCAGTGTCTAGTGGGGTTGGTCCCATTGTCACAGAAACGTGTATTGTGTATTGTGAGAAACCTGGTTATCTTATTCTATGTCCTAGTGGCAGTTTAATGAATTAAATGAAAAGACTGAGCGTAATCTTGACATGCTTATACTCTTCTTACAGTCTTTTTAGTTCTAAAAGGTGCTTTCCTAGATATATACATAAATATAAATAATTTCCCTTATTTATAATAAATAAAAGGTAGTTGAACAGGAAGTGAAGATGGTATTTCTGGAAAATAGCACATTACTCAAAAATGACATGGAGTGAATCAATCATTGACTTTTACTTTATTAGATGGCAGCTCTCTATTAAATAAATTATTGAATACATTAGGGAAGAGTCTGATAGGAAATAGTCTATATTCTGTCTTTTCCACTGTCCTTCCTTCCTTCACTGCCTCCTTTATCTTCTTCCCCACTCCTTCCTCTCTCTCTCTCTCTGCTTCTCTCTCTCTCTCTTCCTTTCCTTTCACTTCCCTTCCTTCCTTTCTTTCTTATTTAACACTTACTGAAAGCCTTTCATATTCACAGTGGTTCTATGTCCAGGATTTTTCAGTATAGACCCAATTTCATATGATTTTATTATTTTAAAATAAGATGCTTTATTAAACATTTAACTAAATGTGATTTGATTTCTATATCCTTGTTGAACTTTGCACATAAAAGAATCCACAATGTGAAAAAAAAATCCTTGCCAGGCATTGGGTCTCTTTCTCTGGCTTGGACAATATGGTCCTTGGCTGTGTTTAAGGTTTAGGAAGATGCCCTGAGAGGATGGTGTGGGGACACACAGGTGAGCAGGGCTCAACCCCTGTTTTGATTGAATGGGAGAGAGAAAATGCAAACATAAATCTCTGTCACAAAGGCAAGATTGGCGTAGCATATGTTACATCCCTCATAGACTTTTCCTGGAGGTCTTTCAGGAAGTATGTGAAAAGTGAGAAACTACTATACTTGACTTTATCCCTGCACATTTACATTCAAAACAATCCCAAGAGATTGTTTCCCAAGAACTGGCTTTAATTTGTTAAAATCCATGTTACTCAGTTCATTGGGAGAATTTCTCACTTCCTCTGTTGTATATTGCAAGGGTCAGCAAACAATGGCCATCTGTTTTTGAGGTGCCCATGGGCTAAGACTGGATATTACATTTTTAAATGGTTAAAAAAATCAAAAGAAGAATAATTTATGACTTGAGAAAATTATATGAAATTCAAATTTCCATGTCCATAAATAAAATTTTATTGGAACACAGCCATGCTCATTAATTTATGTATTGTTTGTGGCTGCTTTTGCTACAATGGCAGAGTTGAGTAGTTGTGACACAGGCCATATGGCCCAGAAGTAAAGCTAGAAGTATTTATTATCTGGTCCTTTAAGATGGCTGCTAACCCCCTGATTTATTATTTTATTTGTTAGTGAAATGTTAAAAAAAAAAGGCATCTTAGCACCTGGGCCAGAATCTTTTCTAGATAAGGAACTATCTTAGTTTAGAAAAAATCCTCTGATGAACCATTTGGATGTGAAAGGATAGGTCTTGAGGGTAGGTTGGGGGCAGTAATCATCTGTTCTGCATGAAAACAGAAAAACTTGTCCCTGTACCTCCTTGTCCAGACAGACAGAAGACAGCCATTATAGTAAAATATATTCAGGTTGACCCCCAGTTCTGTGTAACTCAGCTCAGGTAGCCATTTAACCTTTCTGAGCTTCAGGTTCTTCATGTGTAATGGGGGAACAATAATCAAATTTGCTTTCCAGCTTTGTATGAGGATAAAAAGAATTAATGTACATGAAGCACTTAGTAGAGAACCTAGCACATAGTAAGCTTGTAATCTCTTTTGGCCATAAATTATGGTTATCGTGATTGCATTTATAAGACATAGGAGAATAAAATAATATATGTGAAGTACCTAGAACCCTAGCTAGCAAAATCCCATTTATAGTCCAATGGAAGATCCCTTGATGTTCAATCCTTCTTGAACCCTGGTCTGTGATCCTGTCTGATCCACATGGCAGAGACATACAGGTATGTATCTGAAACCAGAGCTGGTAACAGGGACTCCCAGAGAGACTGGGTTGTGTGGCCCTTGGAAGTGAAGGGTGAGCGTGGTTAATAACAGGTTTTAGCACAAGCAGTCCTGACAGAGAGCTGACAGTGATTAGAGGAATCCTATCTCCTCAGAGGTTTGAATAGGAAGAAACAGGTTAATGGTACCATGTAAGGCATAATATTTAGAATGAATCTAGTGATAGTGACAGCTGTTCAATGAATTTTCCAAGAAAGTAAGGAATTTTCAGGAAATGGGAGTATTTAACTTCACGCAACAGAGGCCAGGGAACCCTAAGAATGTTTTGTGATGATGATGAATAGTTTAAACCTTTTATCCTAAGCAAAGGTTTCTCATCAACTATTTTTTAAAAAAATTATTTATTTAAATTTTTTTTTATGTTGACGTTGGTTAATAAAATTTGATTTGTTTCAGTTGTACATTTTAACAGTAAGGTGTGTGTATATATATATATATATATATATATATATATATATATGTATATGTGTATATATACACACACACACACACACACACACACACACACATATACATATATATATATTTACATTTTGTGTTCACCTCCCATAGTTAATTTCTTCTGTCACTTCATATTTTACCCTCTCTACCCTGTCTACTTTCCTCCTCCCCTCTAGTAACCACTAGTCTATTGTCCATGTCCATCTCTTCAACTATTAATTTAGAACAAACACTATTTAATGGCCTCTAAGTTGCTCCTGAATTCTGTGTTAAATGAGTGCACAATATTTTGTGTGTGAGTTTTTGTTCAGAGCCCAGAATGACCACCAGATCTAAATCTTTACCATTATTAACAGTGACCTTGGGCAAGTGACTTCACTTACCTGTGCCTCAATTGCTCCATCTGTAAATCAGGAATAATAATAACATCTACTTGTGGTGACCCTCAGTGGTCCTCACCTACCGGTATTCACACCCTTGTGTGGAACTAACTCTCCTACACTGTACCAGGGTTGTCTGCGTGAGCAAGAGAATTCACCAGAAGTGACAGCGCATCACTTTGACATTAGATTATAAAAGATACTGGGGCTTCAACTTTGTTTCTTGTTTCTCTCTCTGCCTGCCCTTTTCTTGGGTCACTTACTCTAGAGAAAGCCAGACGTCATGAAGTGAGGATACTCAGGCGGTCTGTAGAGAGGTCCGCATGGGGAGAAACTGAGGCCTGCCAACCACTATGTGAGTGAACTTGGAAGTGGATCCTCCAGCTCCAGGTGATGGCAGCTTTGACCAATAGTTTCATTCTTATGAGAGACCCCAAGTCACAACCATCCAACTAAGCTTCACCCCAAGTCCTGACCCACAGAAACTGTGAGGTAAAAAATGTTTGTTGTTTTAAGTGAATGCCCTTTGGGGGTAATTTGTTACATAACTAATATAGTACCTCACAGGGTTGTTAATATTTATAAAGCTCAAAAACAATACCTGTCACATAGTAAACACCATGTAAATATTTGTCAAATACAGAAATTCACACATAAATATAGACTTATTGGGGCAGTAAAAGAGGGGACCTGGCCCTTCTGGTTGGTCAAAACCCAGATAATCAAGTCTTGGCTGTTTTAAAATCGAAGGTTTCTGCTTTGTTGAAGGCAATCTTGCTGTTTTCATAACAATCTGAAAGAAGGAGGGAACTCTGATTTATATTTCCTGCAGAAGAGAAGAGAGATTGAAATGGTAAGTGCCAGAGAAATTAAAAGTCATTTTGGTTTTTCAATTCATTACTTCTGGAAAAAAATTTGAGCCCAGCTTCATTACTTGTGCTCCATTTTAGTGCTGATGATAATTGCAAAGGCAGTATTTTAAATTAGAATGTATCAGACCACATGTAATTAACCTGTACAGAAGGGCTGAGACTTCATATTAGACTATTAAATCAATCCCAGCAGAATCACTAATGCTGAGCAATTGATTTGGAAATATGGTATGGGCAGAGTAAAGAAGCTGGATGCTAATTACTATCCACAAGAATTTAGCACACTTCTCAGATGTAGTTAGAGTGGCAGACTTTTTCCTCTGGCCCTTAACCCATCAAAGCTGCGAATGTAAATTAGTTCAGATTGAATATGTAAAGCAACCTGGAGTTTAAGGCAAGAGAGGGTTTTTTGTCACTCCGGGAGTGTGTGGGACTCTCAAACCGACTGGGTGCTGTGACTCTGGGTAGACAGGCTGTGTACATGTTTCAGGGTCCTGGTGAAGAGTCTTGGGAAGGGCATGATTGTGCTATTTTCTGATGCAGTTGGCACAAGCTACTCCCTCTACAACTCGCATCTGTGGACCACTATTTTACATGCTCCTCTCCCGACTTACGTCTATTATTTCTTCTTGTTTCTACCCTGCAGCATCCATTTTCTGTCTTTATTTTTCTTCCTTTTCAAGGAATCATTTAAGCAACCAGCCAACACCTATTAGCTTACCCAACACAAAAGAACAATAACAATGGCTTTTATCTATAGAGCACAGGGGCAGAGAACACAAGCCATCAGAATCCAGTCCCTGCGTCCCCTAAAGTAATTCAGCTGTAACCAGGCACATGGCTCGAGTACACACTGCAGACTCTTGCAGTGACATATGACCAAGTTCCTCCATGGCACTGTGAGGAGGAGTGATGAGTGCTGCTTTCAGGCTGAGTCCTTTAAGAGAATGGGTGTGTATCCTCCTCACCCCCTCTCCTTTTGCTGGCTGGATGCAGATGATGACAGGGCCCTACGGCCATAAGATAGAGTGAGTCTGGGTTCTTGAATCACCAGTAAGTCTAATGCCAACTTTAGGATCATATTTTAAGGTCTATCACGTGAACAAGAAATATTTCGTGTTTGAGGCGTTGTACCTTTTAAAGTCTTTTTTTGTGGTATCCCTTTAGCATATCAGCATTAGTATATACGTTTATATGCTTATCTCACTTAATCCTCACACAAACCTTACTAAAGATATTATTATTATTCTATTCTATGGAAGGAGAGGCGAAGGCTCAGAAGATTAATTTGTTGAGGTTACCCAGATAGTAAAGGACAGAACTCGGACTGCTTTAATCTGGGACTAGTTAACTGAGAAAGAAATTTAAGATGTTATCTTTGAGCTCTAGTAACCTACAGGTTATAGAAGGCCACTGTCTGTGTGACCAAGAATTCAAGACCATGGGATACTGGTTGTTTGCAGCTGCCATCCATTCTAATTGATGGGTGCCTATTCTACGATGTTAAGTGTTTTGAATATTACTCCTGCTTCAGGGAAGCATGGTGACCAGTGGCTTTCTCCTCTGTAGCTGCTGAGGTTCCATGGGGCTCCCGAGTTCGGTCTTCCTGTCTGGCTGGCCTGAGGAATACATCTTTTTTTCTATGAATACCTGATGCCTCAGACTTCGGCTTTTCTGTGAGCAAAAGGCAGGGGACCCACCGGACTCAGTTTGGTGACAATCGCACGTTGAAAGAACCAGAATGGCTTCAGCCACAGTGAGTGTCCTTTTCACTCTACCAAGCCTCAGATCAGTCTCCTAGAATAAAGACTTAGAGCAAATTGAAAGGATAATGGTAAGGAGAAACTATACATATTGATTAATTCTAATCTGGGAGTCTTGCTTGGACATTCTTGGAACTAAGTCACCTGAGGTGAGGAAGGGGGCAGGTGAGAGGAAGTATGAAGAAATTCCAAGCTGGCAGGGTCTGATCGGGTGAGATCTAGGTGCTGTACCAAGTGTAAATTACCAGGCAGCCCCGGCTTCTGAATACTGTCCACAGGATCCTGGTCTGTGCGCAAAGGTTCCGGCCACCTGTAGGGGTTTGTTGTTCCTTTGTTGGCTTTCTGTGCCTGCATAAACCTCTGGGACCAGTCTGATCCGGCTTGGTTTGGTGATTTCTGGGGTGCTGTAAGGTCCGCTGTTACCTCCTAAAAGGTAAAAACAAAGAAACAAGAAAATAAGGATCAGGTTTTACCATGATGGGATTGGGTCAGCGTTTCTGGGTGTCCTTGCTGCAGTGCGGCAAATCTGAGTCTTGCTGTTTTGGGGGGAGTGGGTGTGGGGTTGGAGGTAGGGAGAATAGTGAGGGTCAGCCTTTTGCTGCTTTGGTTTGAAGTTACTTAGGCATAGTTAGGTTAAAGTCAAACTAGGAATGATCACTGGCACTTTGCTCGCACCTCAGGTTGGGCTCCTTGTCCTGAGATGAGGATTCATGTGAAGTTACTACTGTGTATGTTCTCCCAGGGGAGACAGGGGTGCAGGGGTGGCAGGACAGGGAAGGAGGGAAGCTAAGCAGGGTGGGTGAGATTTCAGGTGATGTTCTAGCCTCCATCCTACCCTGTGGGACAGAAATCACTCCACAGCGTTTGCCCTGCCTCAAGGCAAGAGTGCTGGGCTCTCTTGTTTCTGTGCCTGGAGGGTCTCAGCTTCCTCTGTGATCTAGGTTTCTCCAGACCTCCAAGTGTGTGGCCAAAGTGGTTCCAGTTGCCCAGGCACATCCCTCTGCAGATGTGACCAATCGAGCACATCGAGACTGGAGGATCGTCTCACAAAACTGAAACGGGGCTCTGAGGGTGTCTGGGTGGACAGCGGCAGGAGTTGCTACCCCTCAGGAAAAGGCCCTTATCCACAGAATCTTGTAGCCTCCCTCATTTTCCTTCTTGCCTAATCTCCCCCTCTTCCCTGTGCTGATCTGTGATCCTTCAAAAGGTGACTCTATACCATTACTTGGTGATATCTTCCCTTTAATCCCTTTATATTTTCATTTCCCTTGTGGAGAATAACTCCTTCTGCCTCCTCTTCACTAACTCGGATTGGAGGCATCCTTTCTGTCCATTTGTAGGCTGTCTTTGCTTGAAGCCTTTCTTCACCTCCTCAGTCAGAGGCGTCTGTCCATCTGCTCTCTGCCAGCACTTTGTGCATTCTAGTGGTATCACTGCTGACTGCTGAGCAGAAGGCATACTTTATCCTTCCTCTCGCCATCTGCAGAGCAGTCAGTGAGACAAGAAACTAGGGAGTATATGACAGTGGGAGCTGGAGGTCTCTGAGGCAGGGCTGAGCACCCAGAGCTGCTAGTCTATATAGTAGATATTAGGCAAAATAGCCTCTTTGGGTAGACACAGCCCTGAGCAGGGTGCATGACTGGGCCACCTTGGCTGGTGGCCTTTATGCAGTGTACAACCTCTGTAACTGTACAGCATGGGCCTAGCTTGCATGTGCTTTTCTTGAGCTGGGTCCAGGGAGGGAATTAGGGGTACATGTGATCGATTCACAGGGGAAGGGAACGGTTGCCTGGATTCCCAGGGGATAGCCGTGAGATTGTTGTCTGAGGGAGATGTGGCCTACGCCAGCTCTGTCCTCAGCAAGGGGGCAGTCATTTTCTGAGGGCACTGCAGCATGTTTAAAACTTGCCACAAACTCTGATGCTTTTCAGACTGAGAAGTGGAACAAATTCCTTTCCCCTTGAATCTTATTGGCCTCAGTGATTCACTTGCAACCAATGGAATATAGTAGAAACGACACAGCAGAACTTCCAAGGTTAGTTAAGGAGAAACTGTGTAGTTTTTATTTCCGTTTCTTGGGGCAATTATTCTTGAATGCTCTGTCTTATATCTTAGCTGTCAAGCTGTGAGAAGCCCAAACCACATGGAAAGGCCACATAAAGTTACCAGATTCAAAGAAGGCCCCTAGCTTGTTGGTTGACAGCCGTCTTGGATGTCCAGCTCAGTTAGGCTCAGGTGAGAGCAGCCCCACCTCTCTCTCCGACTGCATGAGAGGTTCCAAATGGGAACCGTCCAGGTGATCCCCTCCCCAACTCAGAATCTACCAAATCATAAGCAGAAGAAAATGGTTGTTTTAAACCATAAGTTTTGGGGTAATTTGTTATGCAGAATAGGTATATGAAGAAAGAATGCTTCTGCATAGCTTTGCATCCGTAAGTTAAAATCTAAGACTTGGTTGAAAATTTTAGGTGGGTAGAGAGAATCAGCCCAACGCCTCTTTGGGTCTTACTTAGTCCTAATTACCTTAGGAATATGGTGCACTTCACACATGGAGTTTAGGTCAAAGTCTCAAGTAATATATTATTTGAGGTCCAGGTAGAGAGAATACCCATTTTCAGCAAAAATCCCTGGAGCTGCCTCACTGGTTCCTGTGTGTTTTTGCCTAGATGTTTTCTTGTTTATATCTTTTGGTGACATTTCACACATATCTGAGGCTGGAAAGGCTCAGATATTAATGGGTTAAATTTAGAGGCCACTGTTCTGTGTTGTCGGTGAGAGAAGCAGCTCCATCTTACCAGATTTAAAATGCCTTTTAGTTATTTGCAGTTGGTTAGAACCGTCTGAGGAATGTTGCATACCAATGCCACATTAAAGAAAAAAAAATAAAAAAAGAAAAAAAATAAGAAAAGAAAAAGACCCTCTAAATTCTCTATTGGAGTCCGATATTAATATTTTTAAAACTTACTGGCTAAGACCCCACTGAGCTGTGTGCTCCATGGAGCTCGTGCCATTTTTAGTTTAGCATCTAGAAACCTTCCACAGAACATGGACGTTTGGAGAAAGACAAATGAGAATCCACCTTGAAGCCTTCAGATGGCCCACAGTTGCCCAGATATTCAGGATTCAAAGTTGATAATTCAGTTTTTTTTTTCATTTGTTTGAGATTGAAAACCAAAAGCGGGTTTCGGTATTCAAAGACATCACCTGAATAGAATCTGTGTTCAGTTTTCCATAAACTTGAGGAAATTAATGAAACCTGTTGAGCTTGATATTTGATGGGTCCAAACGTAATGTGCTTTTTAGACTTATCTGGAAGAGTTCTTACGTTGAGGTGTAGTCATTACCGTGTTCTCACTGGCTGCTAAATTAGCCTGCTCTTGTTGGCTGCTTCAGTGTGTCCTCTGAGGGGGAAGGGTCACTGCAGATCCAGTATTTGCACTTAGATACATGAGTCATGACTGAGGGATTGTCTCTGATTGATTTATTGAGCTATGCTGCTTTTACCCATGTTTCAGGACACCAGTCTTCCTGAAACTGGAGACTGGAATAATGAAGTGTGGGTGGAAATGAAGAGTTCCTTGTCCATTCTGTCCCTTATCTCCCTAGGGCAGCTGGGGTACGGGCCCCATTCTGGTTCACAAACAAATGTGGTCCACTTTGTCTTTTAACCTTTTCAAGAACTTGTTAGTGCCTTTTTCCTTTATCACATTTTCTTCCCTTCTTCCAGTCCCTCTGGGTTAGTCCGACAGAGGTCTGGCTTTAAGAATAGACACTTAGGTATGTCTGGTATAAATTATACTTTATAGCCTTGAACTTAGACGATAGAGGTCTCGGCGAAAGTCCAGGCTGAGCCTCAGCGTGAGAGAGGCTTTCAGGTGGTGATGGTGGTTACCAGCCTGTCTGGGTTGAGAGCCTACAAGTTGGCAGAAGCCCTGAAACAGATTTCCCAGATACCTGGGCTCTCTTCTATATTCCGTAGAATTCCTCCTGAAATTCTAGCCTTATGATTTGGTTGCAACAACTGCTTTTAGCAAACCATGTTACCTGGGATTTATTATTATGGCTCTGGGTACAAGTCATACCATGCTAAGAGTCCTATATTCTTGCTTTAGCCACAGACTTTATTATAAGTAGGAATTCCATGATTGGTCTATGGGCATGCGCACTCATTTACCTGTCATGGCATGAAACTGCGAGGACTGAGCCCAGCATGCCTGGCATTGGCATGTCCTTCTTCCTTCTACCCAGTGGTTGATGCCTTCTCTGGAGGAGAATCTTTATTGGTCAATGAACAAATGAATGGATTTGACAATATTTCAGAAAAGCCTGTTATGCCCCAAGCACTTTTCTGGGCATGGCATAGGTCAGGTGGGCAAGATGGGCACAACCTCTTTCTCCAGGGAGTTTGCAGTCGAGTGGGGAGATAGGTAGTCACACCAGAGATGAGATCCTAGCATGGAGCGGGGCTGTAAAGGACATGCCCACGGAGCCATAATGATGAATTCCATGAGACCTTAGGACAGGGCGGACCGGGAAGGCCTCTCTGAGGAGGTGGTATTTAACCTCCAGTGTTAAGGACAAGAAGGAACGAACTATCACTGGTGGAGCGAGGTTGGGGGTGGGGGAGGGGACGATGACCCCAGTGAGGGGTGGTTTGTGCTTTACAGCGACTGTTCTGAGGGTTATTTATTACATCTCCCTAGTGTATTGACCAGGTGTGTGAGCCTTAAATCCTTGTGGGGAATTTCCAGACTCAGCGTTCTGGGGGAAGGTATTTATTTGGGAGCTGAGGGCCCTTGCTGACCATATGTACTTTATAGGCTGGTTTCGCTTAAGGGAGTCTGTTGGGGGTTCTGGGATGCAGCCCAGGCCCCACCCCCTGCTTTCTCCCAGTCCCCACTCGAAGGCTTTCAACTCTACTGGAAGCAGGAACCAAAAAGCTTTGGAGCCAATATGTCTGTGCAGGACACTGTTTTTGCCAGGCCAGGGTGGGAAGGGGTGGCACCTGGGCTGTTCAGCTGACCCACAGCTTGGTGGGAGGGGGCATAGGATTTCAGGTGTGCAGAGGGCGCTGGGGAAAAGCAGGGCTCTTGGACCCTGCTGCTGGCTTCAGCCTCCCTGAAACCACTCACTCACTCCCCTTAAAGAGAAGTGGGGTCTGCCTGCTCACTAATTCAGTGAGGGTGGGGCAGAGATACTTTGCAAACTCTCCAAGCTCATTTAAAATCTTAAGAAAATTCCTCAAAGTCTCCATTTATCTGTTGGAAGGTCAATTTCTTTCCAAAGTGTTTACATCAAGGTTATTTACATAGAATTTGCTGGAGGGAAGGGCATTGCTTATCCAACAGAAAGTACATCCACTTTTCTCATGTTTTTTTTTTTTTTCCTAAGAGCATTTGAGGCAACTCAGAATCCATCGCTTTGGAATCTGGCTCTGAACTCCGGCGCCTTCTGTCCTTGGTTATAGTGGCCTTTATCCCACGGCTCATCAAATTCCTGGAGTCCTAGGTTGAGCATGTGTTCACTGTGAGTCTGTTCACTGGGGACTCACAGGACATTTGTTGTGAGTAGCACTAGACTGAGTCAGGGAGAGTTTGCCAACTATAAATCAATGCCTTGAGGTGTTAGGAGTGTTCCTTCTTGTCATTTCTTTTGGAATTATGCTGTTTAGTCCCATGGGTTTTTTTTTTCTTCCAAGATTCAGACTAGAAACTTATTGAAAGTAATCCCCAACATAATTCCAGACTTTCTTGAATGTATTGGCAAAAAAAAAAAAAAAAAAAGTCTAGTTTTTTTCTCCCCAATAAATGCCTATACCATCCAGTGTTTCTCACTCCAATTTGGGAGAGAACAAAGTATTACAACTGTAGGTTGGGGTCATCTCTTTTTATCTCTGAAAGGTCCTGGGATCCATCAAGCTGTCACTGAACTCCACAGGATCTGCTTAGCACCTGTTGAGTGCCATGCCCTGTGCCAGGTGTTTGGGATATTCAGGATACAGCCTCTGCCTTAGGGAAACTAGGCTCTGCCCCCAGAGAGAGACATGTAGAAAATTAACTATAGAATAAAATGACAAGGACAAAGGGATGTATGTACACACACACACACACACACACACGTATACACATACACACACACTACAGGAATATATTGATGAAAGAGAAAATCCTTCTGCATTAGACTAGAGGAGGCAGGGGGGCTATTTGTCCCTTAGGGAACATTTGGCAATGTCTGGAGACAGTT
Organism: Cynopterus sphinx; assembly: GCA_030015415.1. Classification (NCBI taxonomy): domain Eukaryota; kingdom Metazoa; phylum Chordata; class Mammalia; order Chiroptera; family Pteropodidae; genus Cynopterus; species Cynopterus sphinx. The sequence goes on from CM057379.1 coordinate 194,946,216, forward strand.
TCGATTGTCAAAATTGGGTTGAGGAGTACTGGCATCTAGCAGGCAGAGGCCAGAGATGCTGCTGAACAGCCTGCAATGTGCAAGACAGCTTCCTATGAGAATTATCTGGCCCCAAATGTCAAGAGTGTCAGGGTCAAGAAACCCTGCTCTAGGGTGATGTTTGAGATAATTGGAGTCTGCTAGGCAGCAACTAGGGAAAGCCATTCTGCTCAAAGGTTTCACTCCATCACTAGCTTTGGGGACTCTGGAGGTGGCAAGACTGAGAAGTGATGAGGCTCTGGCCTTGGGGGTCAGCTCACACTGAAGGTGTTCCTGGGTGGCTTCAGAACTGGCTCGGGGTGTGTCCTGCACCCATTGTGGTGCAAGTCAGGGATAGGTGGGTGGGAGAATTGGATTTCATCCTTTCAATGACAGCTCAAAAGAAAGAATTGAGGAAGTTGTCCTTCTCTTGGTCCTCAAGAGGTGGGTGGCCAATGTGCCAAGACAAGAGCACTGGAGAGAACAAGGGCAGAGAAGACACCTCCTGCCATAAGTGACCTGACTTGGGCTTGTGATTTGCAACAGTGTGGGAGGCAGCCAGACCATTGCATCTGAACACTTACAGCTGGGGACGTAGGCACCAGCTGTTAAACCTGTTCTACCCCCAAATGTGGAATGGAAGGACTGAGCTGTACCACTGACTCTGCGAAATGTCTTCGGTTCAGTGCCAGAAAAATGTCCTTAAATGGAGTGAAACAGCATTATTTGGACCTTCCCAATAACCCCAGAAGTTGACTAAAACAGGTAATAGTACATTTAAGTAAAATAGAATAGTTTAAGGAACCGAGACACAGCAGTTTGAGGTACTGCTCTGCCCAGAGTGCTGTGATTGAGAGAGTGAAGAGGCCGAAGTCCCAGTCTGGCTGGGAGACCAATGCTGAGCTTGTCACTGGAATTCTCTCTAGTCCTTTATTCTTTATCTCTGATTGCTTCTCTCCTGTTGGCCTTTGCCAGGTCTGTTTCCCCCAACTTTTTATCACCACAATAAGAACACGGCAGGATATAAGGAGAATGAGATCTCCCGCAATACCTCTAAGACAGTTTTCTGGTTTTGTTTCTTGCCAGTATTCACACAGATCCATAGTTGCAAAAACAATGTAATTGCCATCGAGCCGTTTTTCACGTGTGCGGGGCTTGCCCGTGTTATTACACAGCCCCCATGGATCACTGTAATGAGCCCGTGTTATTCCAGCAAGGTGAAGGGTCATCATTTACCTGTCAGTTCCCTGCTTTGGAGATTTCAGAGGCTTTCCGAGTTTCAGCACCACAAACAACATCATAGCGAGCATCTTTGTGTACATAGATCTTGTGGTCCTTTTCAAAGACTTCTCTAGGATACATTTCTAACTGTGCGATGAATATGTCAAAGGCTATGAATTATCTTCATGGATCCTGATATATGTTATCAAACTGCTTTCCAGGAGTGTAGCAGTTTATATACTTGACGTGAATACATGAATGTAGCAGACTATAAAAATATTAATAAATGTAAAAGGCTCCCGTTAAATACATGTAGTATGTTTAGCACGATGCTTGGCATGTGGTGGTTGTGTTTGCCAGTGTTTCCCTGCAGCTCATGATACTCAGCTTGCTCCTTGGACTACAGCCTAGACCTGTCTGTCTTTGGTTTCCATCAATCTCCAGTGAGCGCCTGGCCTTGGCTTGGCCCGGTTTCATATAAATGTTATCCATTAATGATAATATTGAGCATCTAGGGTGAGCCCTCATGTAGCATAGTGGTTAAAAGACTGCTCAGATTTATCTCTTAGATCTTCAATTTAGCAGCTGCATGACCTTTGATAAATTACCTAATTCCTCTAAACTTAGGGTTAATTGAGATAATGTATGTTGAGCAAGTACCTCCATGCCTGGAATAGAGTAACATTAGTGGTAATAACCTATTTTGATAAATCACGTCAGTCTTCGAGATAGGTGACATCAGCATTCTTATTTTAGAGATGAGACACTGAAGCTCCAGGAGGTTAAGTATTTTGTCTTATGTGGGCAACCTACTGCAGGGTGACCTCTGATCCTTCCACTCTGTGACATGGGTGAATGGGCCCCAGTAGGTGGTGGGAATATTCATGAAAGTCCCTTCTGCACCAGGACAGCCCACACTAACTTAACTGTATGTGGAAATGACTGTAAAGTACACACATACAGCCTTCCAAACCCACAGGGAATTCCATACTGCCCCTTATCCAGATTCCCAAGTGCTGCCCTATCTGAGAGGAGGGGCGGTGGGGGAAAAGTTAGAATGGAAAGAGAAATTAATCTCAACCAATTGTATTTAAAAGGCTTTACTTCTGAAAAATTTACAAAAGCTTATGACCATGTGAACTTAGTGCTTGGGGCCTTGGAAAGAGTCAGGCAAAATGAGGAACCCCGAAGCTGACATCTCATTAGCTTCATGGTAAATCGGCCGCTGGTGTGATCTCTTGACTAGCAGTTAACCAGGAATAGTATGGGCTAGTTACTTTTGATTGCTTGTCCCTTTTCTCTGAATTAAAACTTTGTCATTAGCATAGTTTCAATCTGAGAGTTACTGCCAGGGTGGAATTACTCTAATTAAGAGGAAAAGAAAAATATGTTTCTAGTCATTAATTTTTCTTGATTAGAGGGTGACCCAGTTTGAGGTTAAGCGAAGAGGACCGAGGTGGTAATTTAGCACTCTGGGGGGTGGGTGGAGATTTTGTGAGCTGTAGAAGCAACAGCTGGATCCCAAGATTGCCATCTGATTTTAATTCATAGCTACTTGTAAATAGATGTGGGAGAGATCTTCAGGAATGGCATGCTAATTTGTAGAATGAACAAAGCAATGATGGGGTTGGAGGCACAGCTCCGTACATTGAATGCTACCGATGCCACATCTATATCCCAATCAATGTTTGAAAGCCTTTTCTGTCTTGAATATGAAAATATCATATTTTCATATTTTATTGATTTGAGGATTCCGGCCTTGACTTTTCAAATTTTGGGATAGCCCATAACGTTGAGTATATGTGAAAGCAGATAAAACATTTTCAACTCTCGTACTTAAAGTACACATTTTCTTGAGGTTTCTGTGATGAGAACAAGGCAAAATTTAGTTCAAGGAGTACAGACTTGGAGCCAGGAGACCTGACTATGGGTTCCGCTTCTGCTGTTTGCTAACTGTGGGGCTCTGAATTTAATCATCTTGGGATCTCTGAGCTTGTTTCCACATTACAAACCTAATTTGAGGAATCAAGTGAGATAACTAAATATATGAAATAAAAACGTCATATATAAATATTATTATGGTATCACTGAGTTCTCAGATTGCTTCTGAGTTGAAACTTGAAGCAGCATCTTTGGGAAGGAGAGGAAAGGGAAGAGCGAAAGCCTTGGGTTGCCTTCAGGACTGTAGGGACCATTAGTTTTTAATATGGAAGACCCTGTGTCACTGCAGTCATGCTGTGCCACTGTGCTGATTGCCTGTTGGCTTTCTAGGTGAGACACAATTTCACCTTCTTAGGGTTTTTGGCTGGACCCCAGAATTAAATTGGCATAAAACAGATTAACAGGAGAAAAACATACACATTTATTTAACATAAGTTTTAGTGAAATGGGAGCCTTAATAAGGAACCAAAGACACAAAAGGAGTGGTAAAAGCTAAATGCTTTTTTACTAGTTTGAACAAAGAGAGGCGATTGTGGAATAGAAACAAGATCTGTTTACATGGTATTCTCTCAGTCTTAGCTTGCTATCCTTGATGATGAGAGTTACTTTCCTTCTGGAATGGGGGAATGTCCTCCACATAACGAAAAATGGAATAGGAGATAGGAAAAATAGGGCAGTAATGAGGTAGAAGAGAAGGAATCATTAATCCAATGCAGTCTGACTGCCTTACGAAAGAGGCCTGCCTGTGTTACATCCCATCAGAAATTCTTGCTTTCAGGAATAAAAGGAAGATGCTCTTCTTGCACCTGCTGGTTTTTTTTTTTTTTTTTTGAAGTGCCTGGGGTTCAAAATAATTTTAATGTCAAAGAGGCATATTTTGGAGTGAAGACTCTAGGTTCCATCTGTTTCACCTCCTTATCATCCTCTCTCTCCTTTTTCTCTTTCCTTTTCCTCCCAAAGGAGAACTGTGTCAGGTGGTTCTAGGGACACTGCCTCCGCTCTTGGCTGTAACAGTGGACACAAAATCTGGGCCTGACCAATCAGTGTATGGCATGGGGGTGACCAGACTGAGCCAGTTGGAATGCTTCTTTGGCACTCTCCTGTGGATACCAGGCAAGAAAGTTAGCTCCTCTTTATTCTGGGATTAATAGTCCGAAATGCTGTTGCCTTACAATACAAAAAAGGAAAGTGGACAACAATGTTTGTGTCCCTAATTCTTTCTGGGAACCAACTTCTCCACCCCATTACATAGAGGGCTAAGAAAGATTCTGTTTTGAGACAGGGATGTCTTTTGTCCTTTAAATCACATGATATTGGGGGTGGCTTCTAACAAGGGGTCACAGTGATTCCCTGGCACTTCACAACCATGCTCTCTTCTTCACATAGACCCTTTCTAGTCACATAAAGAAAAATAGAGCGGTGACAAGGTCTGGCAGAAGGGAAGGAATTGTTAGTCTGATGCAGTCTTACTGCCTCTCCAAAGCCCAACTGCATTATATCCCATCAGAAACACCCTCAGAGGCCACAGAACAGTGAAAGGAATTACATTTAAACCAGTTCTTTGCGTGATCGTTCATTTAATAAATGTTTACTGAGTGCTTACTTTCCAAGCTCTGGAATTATAGCTGTGAATAAAATGGACAACGCCACTGGCCTCAGGAGCTTATGGTTGGGGGTGAAGCAGAGAAGATAAGCTAAATAAATAAGGAAATCATACGTTTTAGGCAGGGCTAATTGCTATGGAGAAAAATAAGTCAGGAGGGAAGAATAGGGAATATGTGTGTATATGTATGTGTGCGCATGTGCATGTCAAGAAGGTGGTCAGGAAAAGTCTCACTGAGATGGTGACACTGGTGTCAAGACTTAGAGGAAATAAGAGTGACCCCACTGGCATCTGAAAGGCCATATGCAGAAGAAACAGTCAGTGCAAAGGCCCCAAGGCAGATAGATGAGCCTGGTGTGTCCCAGGAACTCACAGAGCAAGGCAGGAGATGAGTTTGGGGAGGTCAGTGATGGAGCAACCAAGGCCTTGAGGGCCCACTGTGTGCACTTGTTCTTTGACTTTGAGTGGGGCAGGAAGCCCGTTGCAGCCGTTCAGAAGAGCTTTCATCCAGCTAACGTTGGCTTCTCTGCGGAGGGCATCCTGAAACACAAGGTGGCTGCAGCCACCGCTACTGTAAGCTGCATCTAAAACAGAACACAGTAGGGGCGAAATGAGCCAATGTATGGAGTTCCCAGTGTGGGTGGGCCTGATGCAGAGCGAACCCGAACAGGGAGGAAGCTGTCATTGTGAACAACAGTCCGGACAGTTTGTACTGAGGTGTAAGTGATTGACAGCAGGGCCTCTCTTTAAAGCAGATTTGGTGGAGGCAGAGAAAGAGTTTGAGTCATTGGTGAGAGGGAGGGAGCGGGTGGAAGCAGCATCCCCAAGGGGGCAAAAGAAATTCAGCTGCTCCCACCTGCTTTTTCCTTACCACACATTTTCTAAGGGCTGGTGCCAACAGCCTGTTTGGATCTTTATGCTATTTAGAAATCCTTATACTATGTGCAGTGTTGTCTGGCACAAAATAGACCTTGATAAATCAGTTCAAAGAATGATGAGTGCGATCCAGTTTATAGCTTCTTAACTGAGCCTCAGTCACACTGGTCCTCCCCCTCCATCCCCTCCCGTGAGCCACTCAGCCAGTGTTAGCCAGAGGACAGCTGGGAAAGGATTGATGTCTCCAAGATGGTGCTGAGCACCGGGAGCGTGTAGGAATGGTTATCACACCCCCATTCTCTTCGAGTATCTGTTCGTATCCGTCAGCTTCTGAGTTTCATCTTAAGGGTGAAGCTGCAGCAGTTACAAGATGTGGAGGCATCGCTGGGCTTCTGGAAAAGGCTGCCCAGGCCCCTGGGGACCACACGCCATCCTTCTTCTTACATCTGCTAAGGCTCCCTTGGTCTCCGGAGACTCTGCACATTTTGCAGAAATGTAACTTCATAATTCTTTTATGGTCCATCGCTGAGTTTAAAGAAGAGGTGGTGGCTTGTAAACTTTTTATTTATGACGTGATGTTCAGAATTCAGTGTTCACAAATACCGGCGAGGTTGAATTTATGAAAGTGGAGACTATTTTAATATTATCCATGCGGTTTAAAATGTTGCCTCTGATGGGAACATTAGAATTTGGCTGCAGTGAACCTCATCCTGGGAGCTGCTTGTCCTCAATGAGTACTTTCCTGAAATTGGATTATGAATTGCAGTTGAAAGGCTAGATGCCATAAATTCAACTTGTATCTCACAGAGATTTTAATTTGGCTGAAAAAAGTTTTGTTTTCCTGGGTCTTTTCTTAATTAGTAATTTAATTCAGGTTTAATTAACATTGCCTAGTGATTGTTTTTGCCTCCTTAGCATTCTTTAACCTATTAGCTTTGAAATGTGAAGCAGATTTCTCAAGTGGGTAAAAGATAATATTTTTTAAGACAATTTCTGACGTGGGAAAGATTATAATTCATTTATTTGCAATTGCTACCAACTGGTGGAATGAGCCGGGGGTTGGAGTACAAACTGTGAGGGTGGGAATGGCATTGGTCACCTGAGACCCCTGCCTGCTGGTATTAATACAGAACTGGACTGACTCATTAAACTAAAGTCTAATTGATCCAATGTGTGAACATAAAACTCTTCCTGGTATATTTTTGAAACTTGAGCTGCCCTTTGCAAAGGAGGTCTTGCATTTATTTTTTTTTTTTCAAGAAAAAGGCTGAGTATTTGAGAGGCATAGAAATGATGGATCATTTCAGTGAGATTCTGTGTGACAAGAGAAAAAGACAATGTCTTAAATTCAACTATGATTTTTTAAAGCTTTTCAGAAATGTGGAGAGAAAGCCAATGATAGAAACAGCTGCTAGTTCCTAGAACTGGAACCGGTGTTAATGGAGAATATGCAAAAATAGAAACTTAGAGAAAAAATTCATTAGCCTGATTATGAATTTTCCAAAATGTGGACCAGAGCCTAGCAAAAGTGTTGGAAGAAAACTCCCAGCTGGAAGGTAACAGGCTGTCCCAGTTGTCCAGAGTGTCTTACAGGACATTCTCAGAGGCCTTCTTTCAGGAAACAGAGAACAGTGATACACACTTGAACCTGGGCCCAAACAGCTGCCTTGTGGATGATCTATGCTCTGGCAGGTCTTCTAATTTAGTGAAGAGCTGAGGTCTGGGCTGGAATTCTGGCATCACTATTGACTAATCATATGATCTTGGATGAGTCACTTAATCCCTTTAAATCTGTAAAATGGGAACAATAATCATGTGTGGCTCTTAAGTGTTTGTGAGGATTGCATGAGATAATGTGTATTAAGGTCCCAGGCTACAGCTCTTGAGTCTCTCTTGGCTTCAGCCACGTGGAGTACAACCAGTCAAACTCTCATTTAGAAAGAGAAGAGGGGCTGTTCTCAAGAGTGATAGGCTATATTAGCCTGGGAGACCCTCATCCTTGACTTGAAGATGTGTGTCCTGGAAAGGCTCCTCTGTTTTCCCTTTGGCAGAGCCTGGAATCTTGTGACCTAAAGAGAGGCTTGGGCTTGGACTTTGTGTGGCATCCTGGCACTTACTTTCTTCCTCTGTGTCTAGAAGAATAGCCCAGCAGACAATTATTCGTGTTTCTCTGGAGCCTGGGAGATGAACTGGGAAAGGTGAAATGTTCTGGGACCCAAAGTGCTGCAGGTAGTGCTTCTATGGTAGTGATATAATGTGGCTTAGCCCAGGTGCTGTGTCTGTACCAGAGTCAGATACAGTCTTTCAATCTCACTGAGTTAGCCGTCTTCTCTCCCCAGTTCTGACTTAGGGATTAGGCACCCTCTTTAGGGCTTTATAAATTCTCCCTATGGAGGTATGATTACTGTCTGCCCTAGCCTGCTGAAGATTTAGCATCTGTCCCCTGCAAGGGGGTCATGGAGGCTATGGCTTGCTTTGAAGGGAGTGGTGTGACAGCACAGCAAGGAGCTAAAGTGTGAGTAGCAAAGTAAGAGTGTTAGTCTTAATTTTAAATGATTTTTGAAGGCAGGAAGTAGATGATTATATGTATACTGTTGAGTTCTGGTTAGATTTTCCTTTTGTGCTCTTTGCTCTATCATCAGTAAGAAGAGGCAGACAACTTTGGAAGGCCTTTTCTATGTTTTTCTTTTTCTTTTTCTTTTTCTTCTGATTTTACCTCCCCATATATTTAGTTTTTTTCTTCTAAAGGTATGTGATGGGTCTGAGGTGAGGTACAATCAGAGTGTGGGTTTGCAGTTTTATATGTGCCTTTCCTTCCCCTCAGAAAAATTGGGTTTCCTTTCTTCCAAACCCAGATTCTGTTACTGTAAACACCCAAAAGGGCAAACAAGGGAAGACCCAATGTGGTGTCATTGTTACTCCTTCCTTTCCACCTCTGCTCTTGAAGGTCCCAGTTTCCAAGGTGCAGTCTGGGACAGAGTGAATCACAGCTGTCTACATCCTGTCCACAAAATAACAAACTAAAGGAAAGGGGAAAATAACAGGTTAGCACTACAAGAGCTGATCATGAGTGATTGACTCATGTTGCTCTGCCAACCATATCTCTCTCTTCATCTCGGAGGGCTTGGCTGAGGCCTGGGTAGTGGGGAACATGGGATGTGAGGTGCTTTAAGTTTTTATGCTAAAAAGCTAAGTTTTGTATTTAAAAATGGGAAATGGTTTCAAAAAAATCATCTTTTTTTTTTGATCAAGATCAGAATAGAGAGCATGCAACCTTAGCAAAACTTTAGAATTTCAGAGTTTAATGAATTTATCCAGTTTCATTCTTTCAAAAGAGGAATGTGAGGCCCAAGGAGATTCAGTGTCTTCCTGCATATCCCTTAGCACCTACCAGTTGCTAAATCTGGCTTTGACAGAGTGGAGATACAGTGAATATCTGAAGTGTGAGCTGTAAAGAGATAAAAGTAGGCAGACCCAGAACTCTTTGTTTCTTTTATGGGGGGAGGGGCTATTACTGTTTCACTTACATGTCATCTTGTATGTGAGAAAAAGGCTTTAAGAACCAAATTTGAGCATACATTGCTGGCAATTCATCACCTACTTAGTGGGGAAGATTAATTGCAGTATGGCAGAAAAAGTTCTGGGGCTGGGAGTGGTGTGGGGAGAGGTTGGAAGACCTAGGTTGAGTCCAAATGTGTGATGAGGTCATCCCTTCTCTCTTCTGGGTCTCTATGCCCTTTTTTTTTTTTTTTTTTTTTAAAGCTTATAGCACCTGGTCTTCATAGGTGGTCTTCCATCCAAGGACTAACCAGGCACGACCTTGCTTAGCTTCTGAGATCAGATGAGATTGGCCATGGGTGGCATGGCTGTAGACTCTCTTCTGGGTCTTTAAATTCTCGTTTGTACTATGAAGGGTTGGACTGGATAATTTCTAAATTCTAACACTGAAGTTCTGGAACTTTATGAATGTATAAGCAGTATTAGGTAGGACATAATTCCTGCCACCGTGTGTGACAGAAATAAAAAATAATAGTGTTTGACCTGTATGTCGTTCTCACGTAAAAGGTAAAGCTGATGAGGTGGCTCTGCTCTTTGAGCTCATCAGGGGCCCAAGAGCCCCTTCCGTGTTGTTTCTCTGTCAACCTTAGAGTGTTCTCTCATCTTCACATAGACATGGCTGGTGACATGTCTATGTTCTAAGCAGCAGGATGGAAGAAGGAGGAAGAAGAGAGGGAGAGCCTCTTTCCTCTATGAGCATGCCCCAAAAGTAGCACTTAGCACTTCTGCTCAAACGCTTTCGGTCAGAACTTAGTCAGATGGCCATGGATGGATGCAGGAGAGGCTAAGAAATGTAATCTCTGTTCTGGCAGGCCATCTGCCTAACTATAAGTTCTTGAAGAAGAAATAGATATTGGGGATAACTGTCAGTCTTTGTCATGTGAGTCTTGCTTGAGACAATATAGAACACGGTATTGTTGCCTTCACCACTGCTCAGTGAAGTGTGTCCAAGTGGCGGGGAAGGCAGGAGTGGTGTTTCTGAAAGCCATGACAAAAGCCCAACTCAGAGGAATTATGATGGGTCTCATAGAACTTGCTGTTGAAACTCAAGTTGAAACTAAAGTAAGTGGATAACTGTGGTAAACTACCAGTTCCTGCTGCTCCCTCCCCTCCCCCCTTTACTTCTTGTTCTCCACCATGGCAAGTGATGGCAGCCATGTCTGTGCCAAATGCCCTCCTACACGTCAGTGGCCACAGCCTGAAACAGGTGTGGATACCTGATCTAGGCTGGGCTGTCGCATCCTCTTTCCTGGTCATTTGAGCTGTGACTGAGAGACTCAAATTGATTTGGGGCTATTTGCTTGGATTTGAGTGTTATAAACTCAGAAGTGATGGGGCACCATTTTCCGTTGTGAGTGTGGGGACAGAGAAGAACAGAGCAGGTGCTCAGAGAGAGCAGCTCCCAAACATCATGGGGCCTGAGAGAGAAGGAGGTTGCTGGTTCTGGATGGCCCCGCAGACTGAGATTCAGTTTCCTATAAGGCTGAGATGCGTTCATTCCTCTTAAATGTATGAAAACTCTCTTAGAAAGACACCATATATATGTAGAGAGAGCTCTTTTTTTTTTTTTAAAGAACTCCTAATCTGACCAGTCGAGTTTTTCTTTTCTTTTTTAAACAAATTTTAAAATCTCATGTACCATCTTAACAGCTAATGGCTTGCAAATTTCAGTTTTCTGCTTGTCACTAAGAGTAACAACTCAGAGGAGACTATATAAATTGATTCACCTAGCCAAACTAATCCAAAGTAGGGATGCTAAATAGGTCAGTCGATGGAAACCAAACCACAGTGTTCCCTTCACTCTCAAGTAAAACAGCAAGAAATTCACATTGGAAGGGATGAAATGCAATGCAGTGGTTCAAAAGGGAGATTGAAACAGCTCATCTTTATTTTAAAATATCTTCCTCTAACTTCAATGAACATATGGATTTGAAAAAGATCATAAGTTGGTATTAGAGGACAGAACTCACTATACATTTATAACCTGACTTCAAAGGAAGAAAATAGATAGGCGAGTCATCAACTTGCTTAAGTAAAATTTAAGAGTGGAGATTCTGTTGAGAAAGAGAGTCCATGCCATTAAACTTTCCTTACGAATTATGAAATCCACTACAAGAGACGCATCAGAGTAAGACTTCAATTAACTGGAAACTAATTAATCAGAGCTTTTGATTATTATAATTTTTAAACCTACCTAAGTCAGAGATATAATAAAAAGAGTTCTTGAAGTGTCCTAGCTTTACATTTAAATGTTTTTTAATTTAATTTTTTTAACCACTTGTACTTATCTAGAGCCATAGAATTGGCCAAATGATTAGGTTTTAAGAGTTAGTAAGACATTAAAGGGCATTAAATGCCCTGGTTTTCAATCTTAGTTGCACATTATAATCACCTGGGGAGTTTTTAAAAATCCTGATGCCCAGACTGTACCCCATACTCAGTTACATTAGAATCTTGGAGGTGGGGGATTTGGGCTGATTTTTCTAGATGATTCCAATGTGTGGTACAGTTGGAAAACCAGAAATCTTATGCAGCTTTCCCAAAATGTGAAGAGACTGACCCAGATTGCCAGCTGGTATAGAGCCAGGACTATAATCTAGAACTTTCTAAACCAGCTAGGCCTCTACTCATTATGCCACGCAAGCTCCCAGCTACACAGGGCCAACATGTGTCAGCTCAGGCTGAATGCTAAGCCCGTGCTCCTTCAGCTTTGAAGTAAATCCCCATCACCAGGAGATTTTATTAAACACAGCTTCTGATGAACAGGTCTGGGGTGGGATGAGAATTTGCATTCTAATACATTCCCAGGAGCTGCTACTGGTCTGGGTACCCTACTTTGAGAACACTCTGTAAGCTACTGTAGGTGGTAGATTTGGATTCTTCTCATCTTGTTCAAAGACACAGTTGCTGTCTATTTCAGTATCTTCTTGTTTTTCCAGAAGTGTGGGAAGCTATTCTGTCCATGCAGAAGCTGCAAGCCATCCACAGATGGATGTCCTTTCACACTGAGGGATTCTATAGCTGTCGTGCTTTCTTGAATTGCGTCCTTCCTGAGCAGCATGTTTTTGTCGTCATTGTTAGCTTATCCCTGAGAGAGTGAAAGAGGTGCTTCATGATGGGCAGCACCAAGGAGGTTAAAGGTCACTGACAAGGACCATTCATCAGGCAGGATGCGTGTCTGAGCTCCACCTATCAGCCTACACATGTGCCCAGAGATGGAAAAACTGACATGCGGTAGAATGAAACCTGGGTACCTGCGGAAATCCAGGCCTAATCCCTTCCCATAAAACAAAGTGGAAGATAAGTGAAAACCGTTGAAACCTGAAAGCAGATGGCTGAGTTCTTTACACTGGGGTATAAAGGGGACCTCAGGACAGAGTATTTATGGGTTTGGGGAAACCTGACAAGGCGTTGCTGTAAATGCCAAGAAATACACAGAACAGTGACTTTATTCGAACACATCTCATGACTACAGCTTTGCGAACATGGGGAAGGATAGCTGCTGTGTGTGTGTGTGTGCGCACACTTGTTTAGCTCACACAACTAAGAGCAAGACTGATGATGGGTGGGAAAAAAGGCTGCCCAGGGAAATCCCTGCAAATGTTCAAGGACACGGTTGCTGAATATTTCAGTATCTCCAAGCCAACCATTTGTCACAGAGGGGCTCTATCCATGGGCTTGGGAATGGGGAGTTCGGGCTCATAGCTTTAGTGTTCTCCTCACAGAGCTGCCCCACACAAAATTGGGTTCAAAGAGCTGCCGACTGCAGCAGCTGTGTCCTTGACTGTCCCTATTTCATGCTTTTCCCCTCCTCCATGAGGTCCCAGTCTTTTGCATTGTGCCTTTAGCATCAGTACCTAGAGCAACGTGGCTTTCTTTGTATAGATACAGAGCTGTGATTAATATCTGTCACTGGGCAGCTGGCTGACTATTCCTGATCCTTTAAGTTTCTGTCCTTGTTCTTGGTCTGATCCATAGAATCTTTTTGATAGATAAAAAAACCACAAAACTTTCTTAATATGCAAAGGAGTAGCTCATTGGACCTTTGAAAGCCGTTCTCTCTGGAAAAAAATAAGTACTACATGTATTATTTAAGAATCCATTTTTAAAATCCAAAGAACTCTTCCCGCAGAACTGTGTGGTTGTTAGGAAGTGGTGGCCCTTTTGTCTCTAATTCTGAAGAACCAGTGCTCTTGGTTTCGAAGCGGGTGAATCACATAGGAAGATTTTCAGTTGTTGTTTAAACCAGTCGGACCCTTTGGATTTTCCTGGAGCTTGTCAGAATTCTGCATTGTGGTAGAGAAAGGTGAGGAGGGTGGAGAGCGGAATCAGAGTGAGAGACATGCAAAGGGGGAACATGTCTCGAAGTTACATGCAGGACTCTCATTTGCAGTGTTTAGGTGGACAGGGCTGAGTCTGGAGGAATAACTTTGGATGAGAACAGTTGATGTAAAGGGGAGGACCGAGTGGCCCTGGAGCCCCTGTGGGCCTGCCCCACACCTACCAAGTCTGAGACTTCAGATGTCGGCCATAGGCTGCTCTCCCCGCTGGGAGGGGGCAGAGCAGGATGCCCTTCTGATAGAAAGGTGCAGAGGCCCCTCATTTTCTCACTCGATTCTCCACCATGATCTTCCAGGCCTCCCCTCAACCCCAGGATTGGCAAGCAAAGGCTGGTCTTCCAGTGGGACTGGGCCCACTGCCGGGCAGCACGCCTTCCACACCCACCCTGCCCTCCGGGCTATTTTTCCTGCCATCCATTGTCAAAATTTACTGCTCCCCTGTCAAGTGATAGATGCCAGTTCAGTGAAACCAGTGGCATCTCTCCATTCAGGCCATTGGTTTTCAACAAGTCATCCTGGACCAGCATGACTTGGGAACTTGTAGGAATGTGAATTCTTGGGCCTTCACCTCAGATCTACTCTGGGGGTGGGGCCTGCACCTCCTGATTTTGCAAGATGATTTATGTTGCACCATGCTGAAGTTTGAGAACCACTGACACACACTTTGGGGATGTCTGCTTTGCAGCATGGATCATCTGTGGACAGAGGCGAATTTCCTGGGGGGAATTTGGGAGCACCACGGTAAGTCAGTGGAGGAGGTAAAATGTAGGGGAGCAGCTGGGCCCCTTTTTAGGCCTTTAGATGATTCCCTGTTTCGCCCATATGTTAGACTCACCCGCGGCAGTCTTTAGTGAAGCTGGCCTCGGGTAGGTGGCATTGCTGGAGATAACAGGGTTCTTATATTGTGAGAGTGTGCCCCAAAGAGCAGGCTGTACAGCTCACCCACCCCCTCCTTGTCATTCCTTTTACTCTCCAATATGGTTTGGCTGCATCTTCTCTTGTGTATGTCCTGTTTGGAGAGGTTCTCAGTCCTCCCCAACACGTTCCCACCCACCTGCACACATGCACGCACATGTACACATGCACCTGCAGGTGGACGCGTGTGTGTGCGCGCGCACACACACACACACACATGCACACACATGCATGGCATTTCTGCCTGTTTTTCCTTCTCTCCTGGGAAATGAGCCCAAGAGAAGCAGGCAGCAGAGTTTCTCTGATGAAAAGACTGTAGAATATAGCTCGCAGAGCTGCTTTTCTCGCGTTTGGGCTGTCGAATTTCCAATCGCAGATTAAATAGTGCGTGTATCTACTTAAATGAACTCCTCCGAGCCCTCAGGCCTGACTTGACTTGCTGTTACTGACCTCAGGCTTGCTTTCTGGATGCTGATGCTGATTCAAGAGGACATGCTCAGCCGTGTCTTTGGCTGGACCCTGCTAGCCCAAGGTGCTCTCTCCTCCTTTGGGACTTGGGGTTAGTTCGACTTTTTGTTTGCAAGGTCCAGACTTCTCTTAGGTCACCCATGCATTCCGGGCCTTCTTATGAGTGTAACTAGAGGAGGCTGACTACACCCTCTCCATCCCATATCCCTCTCCCTGGCAGGAGAACAACAAAATTTAATCCTGACTGTTCTAGAGTGGTCTGTCATGGAGACCCGGGAGCAACCATTAGACAATTAGAAAGCTCCTTTCCTCTTGAGTTTGGAGCTGAGAAGAAACTGTACTGCAGTTCTTCTTGGGTTATGCCGGGGAAAGATTAAGTTCTTAAGAAATGTGAGTGGCCTCCTCCTGTGTTATCTTTTCCTTCTTCAGTTTTTTCTGAGTCTCTAATAAAGAACTATCTACATACCCTGGCCCCCACCAGCCTGAAGTAGGTGTTTTTGGGAGACTGAACAGTCAGAGAGTAAAGAGGTAGGGGGCTGTCCTGCCCCACCTCCTTGGACCTCCTTCTCAGTGAGGAGGAGGCATCTAACTGGTGAATGACCTTCATTTAATCCCTCCAGTGGTAGCCCGCTGAGTCCTGGGACTAGTTGGAGAAAGACCACCGGTGGGGAGGAGAACTCCTAGTAGGAAACTCAAGAGGAACAGCCCAGGTGACTCATGTATCATGGACATTTTGGTTCTTAAGGGAATAATTGCCTGGGAATCCAGACAGAGTCAAAGAGCCAGCCTCAAGAAGGGCAGATTTGGAGACTGGACCCAGAACCCTGAAGGTGCTCGTGGGGACACAAGAGTTTGTGAACTTGTCTCTGTGTTCCGTCACTTATGTTAGGAACCCTGCTCCTCCCCACTTGCCTGCTCCTTAGTTGCTTTTTCTAAGGAGCTTCCCTCCAACCTCCACTCTGAATAGCTTTCCCCTTTTCCCCCACATCCACCTTTTTACCTTCCTATCTTGCTCTGTGATGCTGAACTACATAAAATACAGACCATTAGAGCTAAAACACAGACACTGAGTTTACTAGTTTGCCAGGCAAATGAATACACATGAGTGAATAAATCCACTGAGTTTTCTCAGAGAAGGAGAGTCAGGTTTTATTATTTTTTTTATTTTTTAAAAAGAGTAAGAGGGTTTCAGGAGGGTGATACCAATCAAGGATGGAAACTAGCACTCTTGATAAGGCCGAGCCCAATTGGTTGAAAGAAATCCCATTGTTCATTGGTGAGGAAGGAGCCAGAAATAAGAGGCTAGTAATGGCCTGGCCTCCCGGGGTCAGTCAAAATTCACATTCAGCGAACAATTCTGGCTCATCAGAGCCAACTGTGACACCACACAAATTCGGTTTCGATATCTTTTGGGGCAAAGTGAACTCTAAGGAGGACACGTTCCCTCTGGACTGAATGGATCACCCACCGGCTCTGGTTCAGTGTGGCCAGTAGAAGACGGGCAGGAGGAGGGTGAAGCCGAGGACTTATTCCCCCAGCTCTTCGCCTGCTGGGTGGCTGCGGGCTGGCTACAGTCTCTGCCCAGGGAGGCTTCTCTGATCAGCTCCCCTCTCCTGGTCTCAGGACATCAGGCCCAGGGGCGGTAACAGTCCTCTCTGCTGCCAGCGCTCAGGTACTGAGTCACTCTTTGTTCACATCCCTAAACTCTGCCTCCAACTTTAAACAAAATCTCTTTATCTGACTTTTCTCAAATTGTTTTTTTCCTGCCAGGCCCTGACGGGTAGGTTGACAGATACAACCTACACCACTTAATTTCTTCTTCTGCATCCTTACTCATGCTTTTCGCCTCCTCCCAGCTTTAGCTTGCACAAGGTCCATCTTTGCATGATTCTGTTGCAGCTTTTCAGTTTTAGCCCCCACTCCTAAGGCCCTCCAACTGGTGACATTCTGAGCAATGCTCAGAAGGGCTCAGAGCCTCTGATATCGGGGCTACATCATATGTGCCTGGCAAACCTACAAATTGGGTGCTTTGTTCAGACACCCTCGGTTCCACCTCCATGGCTAAGGTTGGAGGGAATCGCAGAGTACACAGTGCACAGGCAGGGGTGCTCCGCTTAGATGGGGAGTGGCTGTGGCAGACACTGTACTTGACATATAACTTTTCATCCACTCTGTCTCCTTTTCCTTGCTTGGAATCTCCTTGGGGACCAAGCTCCTTGACCACCTTTTTATCTGTGCAAGTGTCTAGCCCAGTTCTTCGCTGCGTGTGCTCAGTGAATGTGGTGAGTGAGGGGCTCCTTCCAGAGACCCGCCCCGCTGGAGGGTTAGTAGATTGCCTCGTTCACATGGCTTTGAACAAATGGCCTATTTACCTTTCAATTTCTGAAATGCTTCAGTCACCTTTCCCAGGGCTGGATCCAGTCGAGGGCGATTCTTTTCCTACCCAGCCCTGCAGCAGGGAGCAGGTGAGCTGTCAGGGCCAGAGCGGGCTGCGGAGTGTGCTCTCCTTGCTGTGTCCGGGGGCTCTCTTACCAGACATGAAGCGGTGAGGACAGAGTTCACGTTCGCTCCAGCCAAGAGTCACTGCCAGAGAGGTTCATTGTGAAAGGAGGGGAAGTGGCTGACATTTACTCAGCACCTACTCAGTTTCAGGCACTTTCCCAGCTCTTTTTTCATATGTTACCTCATTTAATCTGCAAAACTTCATGATGTAGGCATTCCTCCTCCATTTTACAGGTGGGGAAACTGAGGCTCAGATAAATGAAATCTCTTACTCAAATTCAGTGGTACAGCAGGGACTTGGACTCTTGTTTCTGTGACCGTGAGCCGTTGCCATTTCCACTCAGTCACATAAGGTGCAAATGGCAACATCGACCTGCCGGCCGACTGTCCGCCCGTATCTACAGTGGGGTCACCAGCTGCCTCACCGTCAGCCAGGTGGTGGGCAGCTGGAGCAACCCAAGGGAAGGCCTGTCTTAGGCACCTTCCACCTGTATGCCCTGAAGTGCCTAACATAATAGGCTCCCACGACCCACAACAAATGAGTTTAAATGGAATAACCAGAAGTCATTTGGGTTAGGTCGTTTCTGTTAGGGTGGCGGGGTGGTGGGGGTGGAGGAGAAATGGCAGTGGAATTCACTGTGGCCATCAGCATTGTTTCTGACTTTTCATCTCTGTTTGCACCTTATGTAAGTAGACACTTGGTGGCCCTCATAAGTTAGAATCCAATCAAAATGCACAAAACTCAGCCCTTGGACATCCTCTCTCTCTCAGCCAACTATACTTTTGAGAATTGCTTTCTTTTTTTCCCCCTCTGGCTTTATTGAAATATAATAGACAATTAGTTGCTCGTATTTACATTGTACAATTCAATGAGCTTTTTTCCAATTATAGTTGGCTTACAAGAATATACCAGTTTCAGTTGTACAACATAGTGATCAGAGATCCGTATAACTCATAAGGTGATCACCCCACTAAACTAGTACCCCTCTTCCCCCTTACATACTTGGTACAAAATTATTAACCATTTTCCCCATGCTACACTCTACATCTCCATATCTATTCTGCAGCTCTCCATTTGTGCTTCTTAACCCCTTTGCCCTTATTCACCGTCCCCCCAACCCCCCTCCCATCTAGGACTATAAGAATTGCTTTCTTGATTGGCTATTGTGAATAGGTAAGAAGAGGCTGGCAGTCAGGTAGGGCAGGGGAAATGCTTCTGGAATTCCAATGGAGGTCTGCTTGGGATGCTTGGTACTTATTCATGAGAATTCTTTTACACATAATCACACTCCCTTCACAAATGAAAATATTTATATGATGCTATTCATGGAATTTGAAAAAAAATTACAGCCCACATGCTCCCCTTTCCTCTGTGCCCTGGCATCTCAGAGCATTTTCTTTCCTCCCCCAATATTAGGGAAAAGAAATCAAACTTTTGCAGGCTTCACTTAGTTCCTGACTTTCAATCAACTACATTTGTGACCTGAATATTTCCTTCTCCTCTTTTAGTATTCATGAAAGGTCATTTGTGGCTAGGCCGGTGGATTTAAGCATTTGTCTAGTTCAGGAAAGACAGATTTATTCCTTGGGAGTTGTGTGCAACTTACAACTGACATATTTCTTGCCCTTCCCCTACTTTTCCATCTTTATTTCTGTTTTTAAATTTAGAGGTCATCATTTTTTTTCTCTTCTTTTTCCTGTTGTTATACAAAGTTAAGGAGTCTGGGCTTAAAATATTGATCTAGCTTCTCCCACAGAGACCTGGTCTCTGAGCTTTGCAGCTTGGTATGGCTGATTGAAAGTGGTCTGGGCTGAATTTGCTTAATAGGATGTTACACTCCTCTCCTGGGTCAATTTTTATCCACTTTATCAAGTTACTTATTGATTACAGCTCTTGTCACATGCACATCAGTTTGCTGAGAAACTTAGAGATTTTTTTTTTTTTGGCTTAGAATAGGCTAAGGGTGGACTCTACTTCACAGGGGATCTCAGATGCCCCAGTTTCTAAAACTGACTCCATCCCCTCTTAGTCACTTGGCTCAGAATTGTGAGAATGATGTTGGTTGTCTAGAATAGAAAAATTAAACAGATAAAAAGTCCCCTCTATTCCCCCTTGCCCTATCCCAGTTTATTTTCTTCTCTGGGAATGCATAGAATAAAGAGTCTCTGGAAATCTTGAATCAAGGGAAGAAAAGAAAGTCCTGGGAAAGGAAGCTTAGGACTGGTGAGGGGGACCAGAACAGCTGCAAGTCCAGCCAACTAGTCAAGTCCAGGAGAGGACAGGCTCAGTGTTTTCATGCCTAAGAAAAGGCGAATTAGAAAAAGGAAGGATATTTGCTCCTTTCAATTTGCAATCAGATATAGAAAGGTCTGTCATGAAAGCAGAACTCTAATGAGCTTGGTTCTGAAGATTTGGAGCCCCTCAGCAGGTCATGGATTACCCCAATTACTGGGATTATTGCTACCAGGGGAACAAAGAGCACCTGGGAACACACTCAAAATGGAAACATTTATTTTTCTATTGAATCTCAGCTTCGTGTGTGCAAATGGTTATTTCTAGGGCTGAGTCCAAGTAAAATGTGAAATTGTCTTCAGCACCGCTCTACTTCCATTGTTTAGTAACCTAACTCAAGTAGTGAATGATGTCACTAAAAACAGATATAATTTGACACTTATTTATATTAAATTGAAAAAACATAATTTTATGTTATTAGTGTTTTTTTTTTTTTCTGTCAAAGTGCCAACTCCTTAGAAGGCAGGCTTTGTGCCTAGGAGTACTTGCAATGGACGTTAACTGTTATGGTCTGGGCAGTCTCTTAACATCTTTTCTTGTTTTGGGAAAACCCAAGTATAGTAGTCAGCCTCCAGGATAGCCAGCAATGATCCCTGTCACCTGTCTCCATGCCCTTGTGTAGTCCCTTCCCTCTCTGTATTAGGGTTGGTCCGTGTGACCGAGCGCATATAGCCAAGGTGACTATGTGATTATGAGGCAAGGCCGTGGAACACACTGGGGACCCTTTACCCCCACTTGGGTCCCTTGCGTTGGGGGAAGCCAGCTGTCATGTCATGAGCATAGTCACGCAGCTTGATGGAGAGGTCTGCCTGGTGAGGAACTGAGGCCTCCTGCCAATAACTAGCTGTTTATGTGAGTGAGCCACCTTGGGAGTGTCAAGCTTTCAGACTCTAACCCTGGCCAATATCTTATCTGCAGCTTCACGAGAAACTAAGCCAGAACCACCCAGCTGCTTCTAGATTCCTGGCTCTCAGAAACTCTGTAAGGTAATATATATTATTGTTGTAGGCTGCTAAGTTTTGGGATGATTTGTTATATGGCAAAGATAACTAATACATGAAGGGAGGAATGTCCCGCTTCCCACAATGAAAGCCAGATCGTATACATTTCTTCTCCCAGGTTCCTGGCAGTTAGTGCTTGGACATGTGACCTTCACTGAGCCAATCAGCTGCTCATGCTTGAGCTTGTAACCTACACTGGGTCAGTCAGATGTTTGTGTCTAAGACCTTAAATCTGAAGAGAGTCATAATAGAGCAGAGTCCAGGTTAGAATTAATTCCTTCAACAGCAGCAATAGCAGCACATGGTATCTTTGGTTGGCACCAGTGAGAACAGACAGGATGTTTCTGTGCCTTGGGCCTGGCCAGCATGTCTACAGCCTGATTTTTGCTGTGGCATGATTTTGGATGTTATTCTTCTTTCTTGGCTTCCATTGTTTTCCTCATTTACAAAGCTGTTCTTTGTAGTCTCTTCGGTAATTTCTCCAGTCTGATATTCTTCCCGTGGACTCTTTTTCTATTGAAGCTAAACTAAATTAGTTTATTTTTTGCACAACCAGGAACCCTGACTAGGACAGCACTCGAGTACATTTTTAGAATGATGGTGGTATCTTCTTTGGAATAGGTCCACTAGGTCCATTGCTATAAGAACAGGCTAGACACAAAGCAGGTGAGGAGTAGATCTTTATGACTTAGGGAGCCAATTAGTGAGCATCTTTTCTCACAAGACCCCATGTTCTGTTAGCAGCTTCGTGGAGATGGCGATGTTAAGGATGGTACCCGCCATCAAGGAGTTTATAATCCGGACTAGAGATAAGCCACCTCACCTGCCCATCCCCTGTAGCCATCTGACTGAGTGATGTTGTGGGAAGACGTCTCTCGTTGGGGGCTGAGCCACTCCACCTGTTAGTCGTGCAATTTAGGGAGAGTTATCTGACATGGCAGAGGCTTGTTTATCTCACTGACAGAATCACAGCCTCTGCTCCACTGGATTGCTGTGCGAGTAGGTTGGATAACACATGGGAAAAGAGCTTGCACTTGGGACTACAGGAAGGTCGTTCATGTGCACATGCCACTGGAGCTCTGGCTCAGGGCTGGCTAGGTGGCTTCCTTTTGACCAGTGAACTGTGGGATCTCGGCCAGCCACTCACCTGCACTCCTGCTCAGTTTCCTCATCTGAAAAGTGAGCAGCTTGTGTTGGAGCTGTGGGTTTTTAAACCTTTGTTTTTCTTCTGTAAATCTAAAAAAAATTATATATATCTCCCAAAATAAATAATTTTAGTAGCACAAACATATTTTACAGATTTGCTTATTATAATAATAACTCAAGTATTGAGAACAAGGGGGCTATTCCGATGAATATAAACCTGTGAAATCAGGGTTATGGGTAATATTCACTTCCCGGGCTTGAGTATCCAGTTTCATTCTGCATTTTATTTTGGATGTGCCTCAATAAGAAAGTCCTGTTTCATACACATAAGTAGTTGTAAATGGTAGTTGTTTTTGATAGGGTATCTTAAAGTCTCAGAGGCTTTTTAGTTAGAGAAGCTTTGGTGTGAGGACTACACAAACACGAGCTCCTTAATGCACAAGTTA
Source organism: Cynopterus sphinx (assembly GCA_030015415.1). Classification (NCBI taxonomy): domain Eukaryota; kingdom Metazoa; phylum Chordata; class Mammalia; order Chiroptera; family Pteropodidae; genus Cynopterus; species Cynopterus sphinx. Next base: position 194,968,544 of record CM057379.1, read on the forward strand.
ACGTAGAAAGGGTTTAAGGGTGGCTTCTGCCACATTGGGGTGTTCCTGCGGAACCCCAGGGAAAGAAAGGTACGAAATGCTGGAGAAGATGAGCTCGGGTTCCCTTCCACTTGCCCATTCAGTGGTTCTGCGGATTGACACGGGGGTGATAGCTGCATAACATCAGGCAGTCAGTCATCCGTTTCACTTAGAAAAGTGCTTGTGAACATATGCTCAGTATAAACCACTCAAACAACATGGAACCATATAGAATGTAAAGTAAGGATTCCCATTCAACCCCCTCCCTTTATGGCTCTATTCCCCCTCACTTTCCCTTGGGTCTCCAGTGTCAGCACTTGATTTCTTCCTATTGCTCTGCGTTGACGTGTATTCCAAAGTAGATCATTTGTTTTGTCACATAAATGGAATTATATTCTACATGTTGTTCTGTGACTTTACTTTCTCTCTCTCTTTTTTCTCCCTTTGCCCTCTCTCCCCACCTCTCTCTCCCTGCCCCAAACATATCTTGACAGGCTTTCTGTGGGTATATAGCTCTACCTACCCTTTAAAATGCTTATTTAATATCTAATAATATAAATATCCACAATTCATTAACTGTTCTTCTATTTAAGAAATAGTTAAAATAGTCCATATTTGTCATTATTATAAACACTGCTGTAATAATAACCCTTATACATATACTTTTATTGGCCTTTCAGTAGGATAGGTCCTGAAAATTAGAGTTACTTCCTCAGAATGAATAAAAATTGATAAATACTAGCCAAACATCCTTTTAAGTCTTTGTCAGTTTATACCTCACCATTGATATTTCATAATTCATACTTCTTTGGTTACTAGTGAGGTTGAGCATCTTTGCATGCTTATTGGCCAATTCTGTTTATATTTTGGTATATTGACTCTATTCCCATTTTCCTGTGGGGTTGTAATAATTTTTCTTTTCTTAACTGGTATCTCACATCTTTAAAGCAGTATTCCAGAGCACCAACAAATTCAGATGGATTTCTTGCAGCTTGTTGTAACGACATTTGGTCCATATAAATAAATGTTTCTATCCATTTATTTGTTTACTCAAAAAACGTTAAAGAAGTATTATTATGTGTTAGGTATTAGAAGTACAAAATACAGACGTCATGCTCCTTACATTCAAGGTGCCCACAATTTTCTTGGGAAGACAGACATGTAAACAGCTATAGTTCTCAGCGGTAAGTGCTCTAACACAGGTGTGTGTGTCTGGGGAGCTGTGGGAGCACCAGGTCTGCCAGGTATGGTTTACAGTACAGGGTGTGCTATCTGGAGCGTCATATCCTATTAATGCTGAAAGTGAGTAGTGGAGGTAATCAGACACCACCACCTATATCTTCAGAGAATACATTTTAGAAAGCTGGAGTTTCAAGAGATGTTGAAAAGCTGAAGAGAGGAGCTTAACAGGCTTAGGGGGAAAAAAAGAAAATGACATTGAAAAAGCTTTGAGTCTGTGATGGGGAAAGTACTTGGGTAAGTAAGGGAGTGAATAGGAGAGATTGGGATGAGTGAAAGGAGAGGTGTGAAGGAAAAGGAGAGAGATGATGCGTAGGGCTGAAGTTAAGAGTGTCTTAGTGTAGACACCTGTGAAGTTTGGGGACCAGAAATCATAATGTCAAATCAGAAAAGAAGACTTTATAACTCCCACGTAAGATTTATTAATGTGGTTCCTGTAGGAGGCAGATGAGAACCTGAAGGGAATTATATCAGCTCTCCAGAGAGGCAGTTAAGAGCTTGGCTAAAGAACTGGGTTTCAGAATTGGGGAGAAATAAGTACACACACACACACACGTTTTGAGGGGAGAAAAGGCAACATTCATTGTTGGAAGGTGGTAGAAAAAGCATTACCTGTGGGAATCAAGATAATGGCTGTCTTCGCCTGGAGTTGTTTATGGAGTTTGTAGAGTTCTTTAGAAAGCAGAGCCTGAGGCAAGGGTTGAAGTGCGGACTTTTTTTGGGAGATGCAAGCTTAGGACAGTGAAGGTGAGGGAAAAGCAGGAGGAGACAAGGAAAGATGTGGAACACTGGGATGCATTGCGTGATTACACTGCTCGGCACTTCCCAGTGAACCACATGAAACAGCAGTTCGCACACCAGGTGTGTTTGCTTCGCACGTGGGACTTTCTAGGAAGGACTGGAAAGAGAAGCCACACTTGAAGTAAAACCACACCTCAGAGTTGTCTGTAGAAGAAATAAAGGATGGAGTGTTTAATGGCCAGATCTCTTTTTTTCTTCTGTTTTCTATTGGTCTAATTTTACTCCTCAGGGAGCTGATTGCCCTGTATTTCTTTCTGTTTAGAAGAGGCAGCTTCCGTTGCTTGCCAGGAGGTCCCTGATGGACCCATGCTGTAATGTCTTGCATGAGTCCCCATCTCTATAGACTCATTCTCTCCACACCTGACTTAGCCTGTAGTCGCTGGGACTGATGGCATCCTTAGGAAATGTAATCAGCTCAGGTGATCACTGTGAAATCAGTCATTCTTCCAGCTACTTCCATTCTAACCACAGGCTCTACTTCTAGTAACTTTATTTTTATCTCTAATTAGGTCTCCATCTGCTATCCCAGGTCCATAATGGGTTCTATGTCTTCATCCCTGAATGTTTTCCCTTATAACCTGGGTTGGATTTATCAGGGAGTAGATTTGAAATTAATATAATTGTAATTCAACCCCAAACTAGGCCTCATGTGGTCTAGCCCAGGCAGAGAATTATACTCTGAGGAACACAGTCCAGCAACTAAAAGCAATTAAATTAAATTAAAACTTTATTGGTATTTCTGAGAAGAGTGTCAGGGGAAGTGAAAATATTTTTAATGTATAGCAAGATATGTTAAATTTTTTCCCAGGTATTTTCTGTATCTTCCACTCCCCACCCCACCAATTTCCTCTCTCCTTCACTCTGATGCTAAACCCAGAATTTTTCCCATGCCCTGCCTTGGTGGCTTCCTATTTTCTTCCTCTTTCCCTTTTCCTTCTGTCTCTGTGGTTTCTATGCCAGCTTCTGATACATATATCTCATTTTGCTTTTGAAGTTAGGCTTTCTTTTTTTTCTGCTCATTGTCCCATAAACTGAGCTGGGAAAGACAATTCTTTTAAAGCAGGATAACATTCTGAGGAGGAGAACGCTCACTCATTAATCATTTTTTATTTTTGTCATTTGAGAAAGAATTTGCTAATATTCAGAGCTGTTCAGCGATGAAATAGACTGCCTTATTAGGTAGTGATTCTCCTGTCATGAGGATAATTCAAACGAAGGCTGGATGATCGATGCCTGCTATGTTGTGAAGCGGTTCTGGTCCTGGGTGTTTTTGGGTCTGATGATTTATAAGCTCCAACCATGTCTAAGATTATAGGTTGAGATTTGTGTCCCCTAAACTTTGCCATAGTTTCAGGGTTGAATCTTATTCACTTCTTCCCTCTTTCGAAATTTCGGTGTGAAGAGTGGGGAGCCTCAGACCCTAGGCTTGATCTAACTCTTGTATTGGCTCTAATTCTTTGAGGCAAGTTGTCTAAATTATCTTTTTAGCATCCCGGTCTTTCCTGTTATAATCAATGAGCAAGCATAATTATGTGTACTCTCAAATGGCTCGGATTTCCCACTAATCCGTTAACTACACGAGTTAGCTGTGCCAGGCCCTTGCTTGATGACTCTCCAGTTTCTGGGGGACAAGAAGGCAAGGCAGACTGGTGGGAGACAGCAGCCAGGAGCGTGGGTTTTTCAGGCAAGAAAGTGGGGCAGGGGGGCCAGCTTGCCAGACCCATGTTGGGAGAGGGAGGGCCACACTTTGGGGTGAGAGGGGCTTGGTCTGAGTCAGCTATCAAACACCAGAAATGTTAGTCAGGACTGCTTGAGTTGCAGGTGACAGAATTCAAATCGGCTTGAACAAAATGAAAAGACTGGTGGTGGTGGTGGTGGGGGGGCACATAACTGGCTTCCCAAACTGTATTCAGGAGCTTAAAAGACTTGTGAAGACTTTGCCTGTTACTTACTCTCTTTCTCTGTGTAGCCACCCTTAGCTCCTCTCTTTTTTTCTGTTACTTCATTTTCTACTTCAGTAGAAAGATACCTGAATGTTTTGAACCAAATTCTCAGAGTTAAATCTCACTGGCCTGAGTGGGATCATGTGTTTGCCCCTGAATCAGTCTTGGGGGCTGGGGGATGATGTATGCTCATTGGCCAGGAGACTGTTTTCCGAAAAGGAGAGTAAGACTTCATTACCAAAGAAGGGGACATGGATTTCGGACTGAAAAAAGTTCACACCCACTACAATCCAACCTTAGCAATCACATTCTATCTCTCACCCCAGTTTCTTTAAGTGTAAAATCCTACTTCGTAGAGCTGTTGTGAAGATTGTAAACAGTAAATGCATAGCATCTGTCACCTGACAGGCCTTTACTAGTTAGTAGCAATTCTTATTGTGAGGTCTGGAGAACCAGTTGCTGAGGGAGGATTTTTTACCCAGTGGAGGGGAGTGTGTGTGTGTGTGTGTGCACGTGCGCACACACGCTCACTTGTTTGCACGTTTGTGTGTCCATGCATGCATTCCTGTGTTAGGTATCAAGGAGGCAGAGGCCAATAAGACTTGGTTTCCACCATCTCAACCCCTCCTTCTTTTTCTTCCTCTCTTTTCTCTGTGACTCACCATTTTTCCATCTTTCCTTCTCTCCCTTCTCTCCCCACCTATCCCCTTCACAACCCTTTTCCTTTCACTGGCCATATTCATACCTATATTGTAAAAATTTAGTATTATCTTTGTTATTTGTGATGTTAATTGAGTTTGTTTATGCTATTTTTTTTTACAACCCAACTTAAAAAATAGTTTGAGATATTTCACCCAAGAACACGCCAGAATAATATAAATAGCTGAAGAAATTGTAAGGGAGGGAATAAATAAAGAGAAACAAAGTCAAATTGAATTAGGAGACAAATATGATACCACCATATCTTATGTGATGGCTAGAAGTGAGCTCTATTTACTGAAAATAAAATTTTACTTTCTATATTTTTAATTTTAAAACTTAGCATTTGAATACTTTCTCTTTTCTCCAAAACCAGCTAAGCAATACCACCAGCCAAACGCAATGTTATGTGTGGTCCTTGTTCTGGTTCATGGGGTGGTCGGTTTTGATAGTAAAAAGGTTCCACCCATTTATAGGGACCAGAGAAGGTGTTAAAGACAATTTGGGATGGGGGGCTGTCAGGCCACCAGGCAGGCAGAAGGAAAACAGAAAATCTCTCCTTCAAGGCCCATAGAGCTTTAGAGAAGAAAGAGATCAGTACAATGGAGATACTGGAGGTAAAGTATAAATAAAGATGAAATGGAAGGTCTGCCTTGTAAAAACCCAGCTCCCCAAAGGATTAGACTCATGGGTTGATCCTTGTGCTGGGGCCATGTGTAGCCACTGGGTTGGCTGTTTTCTGACTCACCCCTTTTGGGAACGATTGTTGCTGAGAAAGGTGGTTCCATGTCAGAGAAGCCAGCAGAATGCAGCCATCGGGGCAACTGTGTTTACATCGACTTGTTGCTTCTTTAGTGTCTCCTGCAAACACAACTACTTGTCATTTCGTGTTTGAAAGGGAACCAACAATGTGTGGGAATATGGGAAGAGGAAGAGGAGTAAGGGAGAGATGAGGAGTTCTGCCTTGCTTTGTGCGTTAAGTGGAAAAGGACAGATAGTACTAGTTAGGAATATTGTTGCGCTTGAAATGTGGGAATGTCCTGTGAGGAGGGGTTGTACACAGATGGGATACTATAGAGCTGTAAAGTTGTAAGATTACATGGGCTTTAGCCTTACTCTGGAGATGGTGCTCAAGCTGATGAGAGTGCGTGAAGGTAGGTGCATTTTATCTGCTCCAGTGAGCCTTATCTGACTCTTTGCCTCCTGGCTGACTCTGGGGGAACGTCTGGGAGTTTTGCCCTCCTCCTCTGTCAGTGGGAACGTTAATCCTTGAGTTATGCCCTTCCTGGGCCCATTGTGGGATTCTATCACTTGGAAAGAATTTACTGAGCTCGGACCACACATTCAGCACTGGGTCGGACACTTTGGGGAATAAGGACCAAGGTTAATTCTCAGCCTTTATTCTTAAAGAGCTAACAGATGTGGAAGGGTTTTATAGGGCCGTTTAGGGTGTTTGTAGATGAGTTATGCAGCCTAGTGGGGGTAACCTGCCTGACCAGGCCTCAGGCCTAGTTCTGCTTTGTCCTTGCTGACTGGGGTGGTGCACCCTCTTTCTAGGCTTTACCTCCAAGACCAGGAGTGGGGGTAGTTGCTCTAGGGGGTCTCTTCTAGGTCTGGCCTACATGAATCTCTTGACGACTCAGATTGTTTGCTTGTGAGGTCCACAATAGGAGCCAAAGTCTTTGGCCAGGACATGCTAGGTTTTTTATGAGTGGCAAAGCCGGATTATCTCTTCACACCCCAAAACCAACATTTCTTCAAAGTGCCATGACCTTCCAAGGTCGAGCTGCATGGAGGTAACCCTTTTGTTCTGACCACGAGTCATGTCTCTGGGAGGGCACTGGGTTTGTGGGCCTGTGCTGGTAGGTAAGGGCCGTGAGCCAGGCCTGTTGGCTTCTGTTGCAGAAGGACGAGAAAGCTGGTTAGCGTCCCACCTGGTGTTGCTCTGTGTGTGTGTGTGTGTGTCCTGGTGTGGGCCTCTGCCCTTTGTACAGGAGCATCCTTTGTTGTTTTTCTCCATTAGAGTCTGATCAAGGCAGCTTTAGACTCCGAGAGCCTTCCTAGGGCCAAATGTTTTCATTTTTCTCTTGGCGAGGTTCCTGGTGCTGTCGTTCTCAGTTGCCGTGGGCCTGCTTGTGTTTTAGGAATGTTCTAACTCTGTGGGTCTTCTCCAAAAGCCACCACAGTGGAGAATCAAGGCCATTCCCCAAACTGGAATCTATGTTGCCACTGATCTCCAAGCCAGAGGCGAATTCCTGCACCTAGCCTTCCGATAGATTTTGCAATCTGACTAACACATAAGCTCCCCATGCCTCCCCATTTTAAGACAGTGTAAAGGAAAACAGGTGCCCACCGGTCTAGTCACATCCCCAATAAAACGGTGGGAGTCTCTATTTTTTGTGGGAAAACAGCAGAGGGGGGCTGGACTAATTACTTTCCTTTCAGGAATCTGATTAAGGGGAGGTTGAGCTGTGTGGGAAAGAAAAGTGAACCGCCATCACAGATTGTCACCAAGGAGAGCCCAGCTATTTGACAGTTGAATAGGCTGCCTTGGGGTGGAGTGAGCTTCCTGGCTCAGAAGGTGTGCAAGCCGGGCTGGGCAGCCCCTCTTAGAAGAAAGTGCACAAAGGTGACTGATGAACTAGGCCAGGGGTGGAGTAGAGAACCCTTAAGTTTTTCAGGGGCGTTGAAATTGTCTTGCAAAGCTGAAGTACGAGAGAAAGGGCTGGGTTAAGTGCCTCTACTGTTTTACTTTTTATTTTTTATTTTTTAACATCTTTTTTTTTATCGTGGTAAAATACACATAACATAACAATTGCCATTTTAATCATTTTAAGTGTACACTTCAGCAGCATTCAAGTCCATTCGCATTATCGTGCAACCATCGCTGCCACCCGTCTCCAGAACTTTATGTCCCCAAACCGAACCTTCACACCCAATTTGCAATGATTCCTTATTTTTCCTCGCCTCCCCCCCACCCCGCTCCAGCTCTCCATTCTACTTCCTATCTCTAGGAATTCGACTATTCTATGTACCTCATATGAGTGGAATCTTACAGTTTTCATCCTTTGGTGACTGGCTCGTTTCACTTAGCATTATGTCATCAAGGTTCACTCAGGTTGTAGCATGTATCTATTTCATTTCCTCTTTTTCAGGTGAATATTCTGCTGTATGTGGATAGTACCTTTTGTTTATCCATTCCTCCACTGATGGACATCTGGGTAGCCTCCTCCTTTTGGCTATTGTGAATGATGCGGCTATGAACAAGGGGGTACAAATATCTGTTCAAGTCCCACTTTCCATTATTTTGAGTTTATGCCTAGAATCAGAATTGTCGATCATGCAGTAATTCTGTGTTTAAATTTTCTGAGGAACCGCCGTGCTGTTTTCCACAGTGGCTGCATCATTTTACATTCCCATCAGCAGTGCATGAGGGTTCAATGCCCCTTTAAGAACCCACATCTTCTTAGGCTCTTGACACTCTCAGGAAGTGTGACCAAGAGATGTGCCAGTGTGCTCGCCCAGCCTGGACCATCAAAAGAAAGGAGAGGTGGGGCAGGTCTGTCTGGCCTCGAATGCCAGGAAGCCAGGAATGTACATAACCTTGGGAGACGACAATTCTGATTAGTAGCTGGACCAAATTAAGCAATTAACAGAAAGGGTCCAGACCCCACGATAAAGGGAGGAGAGTAGAGACGTGGTCTTTGTTCTGTTTTAAAACTTGGTGCTGAAGGAGCATCTGCAGCAATTTGAAGTGAGGATTGTTGATTTCATGAGTCTCTTTCAGAGCATGTACCAGAGCTTGTGTTTTCTCTCATCTTTCCCAGGCCCTAACAGCCAAACCCATCTTCAGGGCTCAACACTTATTGAGTACTCGCTATGTGCCAGGCATTTTATAAGTACTTTCTGTTTATTGGCCTCTTAGTTGTCTTTAAAATTTATAAGGCTTGTGTCCTGAGAATAACCAAATTCAAAAATACCACTGCAGCCTCCTCCACCCCCCACATTAAGAGCAGTAGAGCATGACCAAAAATCTAAGTGAATATTAAGGCCTTAATGAGAATTGCTGAGAATGTGACAATAGGGGGACAATAAATTTCTGTGACGATTTGGAGACTGAGGCTTGGGCCCTGTCTGACCCGATACTCTGTGCCTTTTATTTTTCTGCTTAATGAATCTTCATTGATTCTCTTGTTTGTGCAGCATCTCAAGGTTATGTCAGTTAGCCATTTTCTAGTCTGGGTCTTCTGCCTAATTGTTGGCTCAAGAACAAAGACGTAAGTAGTGAGTTTATGCTGATTCCTCGAGTTGGGAAGAGGAGCTGGAGCTGCCTTTCAGGCTCAGAAGAGAGAAGGCTTCTCTGTGGTTTCTGGACAGGTTGCCCATGCCTTCGTGTTCTCTTTTCCTTTCCAGTCCTGACTCTCACCCTCTCCCTTTGACTGGGTCTTCCAAGGGTACCAATGACCTGGCCTTCTAAGCATTCAACCTTGGGGTCACCTTTGATGCCTTCTTCCCTTGGTTTGCCCCCCTCAGAGTGGACTGGCAGTTCTGTCTCTGGGATCTGACCTTCTCGAGCCATTGCTACTGCCAAGTCTCCCTTGGTGTCTGGGCTCTGATCGCCTTACATGCTGATTTCTGCAGCCACTGTCTTTCTAGCGGTCTTTCCACCTGCAGCCTCACCCCTCCTGGTACATTCTCTACCCAACAGCTAGCCTAATTTTCTCCAAGTGCTATTTTGATTTTGTCACTCATCCATTCAGAAGTCAGCAGGAGCTCCCATTTGCCTCCCACCTTTAATCTAAACTCCTCAGCATGTATTTTAAGACCTTTTCAAACTCACATTTAACTGCCTCCATCTTCTGTAACTTCCTGGCTTCTCGTCTCTTCTCTGGCCTAACACAGCCCACAAAAGTCCTAGCTTTGGGGCATGGCTCTGACCTTGCCCCTCACATTCATGTCTATCCCTATTAAGATACAAAAGGGATGTGTGAGTAGGGCCTCATCAAGCTTGTTTGACAACATATCCCTACTTCCTGTGTAATGCCTGTCATGTAGTAGGTGCTCAACAACTATTTGTTGCATGAGTGAATGTTAAAGATACATCTCCTGTTGAACAGCACTACGTGGGTTAATCGCACACATACAAAAGACTTTGTGCTAAGCGTTTAGGACATAAAATGAGTAGGCTTCTGCTCATTGACCTATGAACAAATACCTCACTTCCTTGAATATATGATAGAATGAGTGTAAGATGCAATGTTAATTTAAAAACAGATTTTTGGGATAAAAGAAACACGACCACCTTAGTTAGACACAGTGGATGTTGACCTTTAATTTCAGAAACTCTGAAATATGAAAAAATATGCATCTTAGAATGGAGGAAAAGTGTTGTGATTATGAGGTTTTGGTAGTAGAATCGAAGGGTATCTATCTCTAGCAGAGGGATGTACAAAATGCAGTGGAAGGATGCTACTGACTGTCTGAGCTGGGACTCGATTGGCTTCCCTGGTAGACTGGGAGGGGAGGTAGATATCAGCAGGCTTCGAAGACGGGCATCCCTACCCCTTCAAAGCTGTGTGGCCTCAGACAAGTTTCCCCATCTGTGAGATGAAGATGATGATACAACCCACCTAGTCACTTGTACCTAGTGTTCATTAAGTGTTGACTGTGTACCCAGACTGGATGAAGTGCTTAAAATATTTAATTAATTTATTTTATTTAATATTCAGCTGTAGGTATTGCTACTCCAATCCTGGACACATAGTAAACATTCAGCAAGCAAATTTATTTAGTGAGCATCAATTTTGATGGTTGGTGGTGTGGTGTTGTCTGCTTGGTGTTCATTCACCCTTTTCCTGGTAACAGCACTCAGAATTCTCTTTGAGGAAATACCCTCGAGGAGGGCGAGAAGCTCGGTGTAACTGGAACATAGGGATGTGTTTATGTGTAGAGTTGAGCCCGCATTAGGTACTTGAGTATCTGATTGGATGAGACTGAAAACATGTGTTAAAAGATGGGTGCTGGAGGACTTCAGGGGAGGGAGCCAGCTTGCTGGGTGGGTGCATTCGACGAGAGCTTGGGAAAGGTCAGGGTCCGAACCTGTTAGGGAGACGGTGGCCAGCAAGGAGGAAGGGGATGCTGTTGTGGGCAGGAGGTGAGCAACATCACTGACAGAGGGTGCTGCAAAGTGTAGTCAGGACAAAGGAAATAGACGAGCCTGGCTGCTTCTGGGAGAGAGAGAGGGGACATAGCAGGCGAAGCAGCTTGGGAGCTGTCACCCAGAGCTTTGGGTTTCTGACCTTGGGAATGGGGTCAATATCTCCCTCCCGAGCAGCCCCATTACCCAAGCGCTGTGGTTTACTCACTAAAGTGGGATTCCTAAACAGTTGCATATGTTTCCTTTGGTCTTCTAAGATCTTTCACTTTTCTACATTAGAGCTCACACGAACTTCTTCCCGGCAGGAAACAGTTCTGTCTTTTGTTTCCGTACTATTTTAGCTTGGGGGTCACATGCTCTGCTTGTGCAATAGTCTGCCCGGGTTCGAATCCTGGCCTGGTACTTACCATCGATGACCTCTTGGGCAAATGAATTTCTCTGTGCCTCAGTTTTCTCACCTGTGAAATGGGAATAATAGGATTATCTACCTCAGATCGTTGCTGGGAGGATGAAATGAGTCAGTGAATTTACAGTATTGAGAATGGTGCCTGACACGGGGTAAGGCCACATAAGTGTAAGCTATTTATTATTATTTATATTTTTATTCATTCCACAAAGCTCAATATAGACTGCTGCATAACGTGTGTTCTCAGTAATCTAATTTTCTAAATGAGGAGCCCCAGGCCAAAAGTGGTGTCTTGCTTAAGACATGAACTGATTGGGGGAGAAATGACAGTCCCGAGGAGAACCTCACTACCGCTCACCAAATCTGGCTGTGGATGTGTATGGGGTATTTAATTATTTTTTTCTTGACCTCCTCATTCGTGCACCCTTTGGAGTTTTATCATTAGCCTCATCTCTCTCGAGGCTCCTAACCCAGCAGAGGCCCTGATTGGTGTGGCAGTGAACTTCCCCACTGCACTAGTCTTGCCTGAGTGTTCTTTGTTATTCAGGCTTCTTTTATTTTGATTCCAGGAGCATCTGCTTGTAGGATTTCAGACACTCCTGGGCCCTCAGAGCTATGGGGTCTCACTAACGTATGGTCCCTCCGTTACTACATCGAAAGACGATTTACCTAACAGATGGGATCTTTTGAATATTTATGTCTGGACACATCTGTTCTGGACTTGAAAGTTTAATAAAGCTTTTCATTTTCTCAAGCGCTGGTGAAGCCTGTGTGGGGTGAGCTGACAGCCCTGTAGGGTCAGCTCCTCAGTGGTGACGCTGGGGCATGGGAGGGGGGTGGCTTGGGATATCCCATTTGGCAGGCAGCCACACTCTCTAAGCTCTTCTTCTTCCTCCCTGTGGTACAAGAGGAAGTGGCTAAGGGGCCAGGGGGAGGTGGTGGGGTGCTAACTCAGTGGACCAATTGAATATAATTATAGAGAGGAAAGTAGCAGCAAGTATTTGCAAAGGGGGAAAGTGTTTTCTTTACTCCGAGCTTCCCTGGGGAAGATGGGTACCTGGTGTGGGTGCAGGATGGAGCAGTCTGGCCTTGTCTGGGTCTTTGCCCTCACAACACATGAAGCTTCTGGGGGAGTCTAGCTGGGTGTGCAGGAAGGGGCTGAGCAATAATACTCTCAAAGTTGGGATGTGGGAGTTTGTCTTGAGTACTTTCAGCTTTTTAGTTCTTGCTGTCCATTCCTGCCTCTCCTGAGCTTGATGTCGTTCTCTAAAACCCCTACACACTTAAGCTCTGTTCCAGTCTGAACAAGCTCTCAAGAAAATAAAGTCAAAAGGAATAACAATAACATGCAGTGCAAATGTGCATCGAGTCCTTAATGTGCCAAGCATGTGCTACAATAGTCATCTTTATTTCCATGTCCAATTATTCCCTCAACATCAGTGTAAGAACTCTTATTACCGCCTCCATTCGATAGATGACAGAACTGAGGCACAGAGGGTTTAGCTGTAACACTGGACTCAGGTTAGGATCATACCTGGCACTCTGTTTTCATGTCCCTTTGGCTCTTTGAATCAGGAAGAATTCTTCCTTCATTTACTTTTTATGACTTTGAAAATTTTGAAGTGTTCCAGCCAGTTATTTTTGTAGAATGTCCCTTAATTTGTGTTTGTCCATTGCTTCCTCTCCATTAGACCCAAGTGACGTATGTCATTTAAAATTTTTATAGTTTGTGGATTTATGGGTTCCTATTTTTTTCAGTGGCTATAATCTTTACTACTATAGTTTATTGTGATGTTCTAGTCTTTCCAGTTTAGCCAGTGGAAACTTATTCAAAGTGGTTCCTAGATCCCTTTGACACATTCCCACCATTTTTTGAGTACTTCTTTACTTTTTGGCAGTATGGGGTGTTCCAGGTGCATCTACTTTCCCTGCCCTAGCCCTAGAATCAGCCATTGTTCCAAGAGCTCTGGTTCCTTTTAGTGAAGAATAGTATTTCAAAGCCAAGATTTGGGGTATAGGTATGCTTGTTGCTAGTGGAATATCCCTGCTCTCAGGCCCTGTCAATGGATGGAGCTAGGAAATTACACATTGTAACACACACAAATTTATATATGCATTTATTAAAAGACATGAGTTCATATCAGTGCTTCCAGTTCCAGTTCAACATAACAACGCATATTCCAATTTTCTCCCTTTGCACATTTGTACCTCTGTGTTATTGTGAGAAGCCTGGCTCCACTTACCTGTCTTCTGTGTAGTCAATCTCTGGGCCTTGACTTCTGCCCACTCCCGTGTGGACCCCAACACCACCTTGGGCCTGTCTCCGCCAGGATTCCTGTCTCATTTGGGCCTGACTAATGCTGTTGGGTTGAAAGAAGAAAAAAAAGGAAGGAGGAAGAAAAAGAGAGAGGAAAGAAGGAAAGAAGCTAATCAATATTATTTAAAACAGAGAGAAGAAGGTAAGGAAAAGCCATATGGATTTTGTGACTTTAATACTGAAAAAGAAAAAAATATTTGTGTTTTCTCATTTAATCCTCTGAGATACTAATTTATTTTATTTTTAGTATTCCAAAGGCAGAACTAAGGCCAATATGTAGGAATTATATAGTGGCAGATTTTAGCTCACTATAAAAGATGTTTCTCTAGTTGGAGCTGCTCAACACAGAATGGTCTTGTTGCAAAGGAGTGAGCTCCTTGCCAATAGAAGAGTTCATTTAGAGACTGTAGGACCACCAGTTGGAGGGACAGTGAACATATTTCTTACATTGGGGGAGAAATTGGATTAAATGCTGGTAGAGTTCAATGCTGACTTGATGGAAGTGTCATAGCTGGAGGCCGGAATTTGATAATGCTTTTCAGAGAGCAGTGGCACCAAATTCCCCAGTGGTGGTTGAGGAGATGGGCAGGATTCCAGAAGGAGACTTTCCTACTGGAGTCAGCAGCCCTGTGAGGGTGCAGCACTGGAGCAGCACAGCGCAGAGCTGCAGTGTGCAAGTGGTAGATGTGTGCTTGCATGACGAATTTGCATCTCGAGATAAAACATAGCTCCAGATTGAGACAGCCTTTAGTTCATTGCCAACAATCTAATGTTGGCTTCAAAGGAGAAAAACTAAGAGCGTTCTTCTTGGAGCTGGTTCTGGCCCTTGTCGTTCTTTTATTGTTCCCAAATGGACCACATACTGGGAAGCTTTGGTGATTGCCCTGCCAGCAGTAACCTGTCAAACACAACAAGCAACATCTAAAAGGGTTCAAACATCAGATGTTTCTATACGCTTGCCTCTTCATTTTTACAGACCATCGCCAAGCAGTCTATCTACAACTCCACTGTAAGGAAGCTAGAGTTTTGACATTTTTTCAAATGTTAAAACAAACTTAAGACTTAAAATTCTATGTAATACCAACAAGCATGCCTTCAATTGTCTGTGACCAGCAACAATTCAACAAATGTTCTGAGCCAGCAATTATGTTAGCTCTGAACTGTACAACAACTAAGTAAGGCTTCCATTGTCCCATTTCACTGGTCGGAAACTTGAGGCAGTGAGGTCAAAAACTTTATAACATGCAATAACAACATGCAGTGTCAAGCTCTGTCTTCCCTTCGTTCTTCCCAGAGCAGCTTGGTTGCCTTGTTACTGGGTAGGAATAGAATGGGGCTTGCCTACCTTTCCCTAAGTAAATGGCAGCATTCACGACTGTATTTTATTTTCTTGGTGAAGGTATTATAAATCAGACTATTTGGGACTAGGGGTCAAATCCTGACGGGATTTTGCATCTGGACATTTCTTAACATTCTCCCCAAACCTGATACTTGTTAGCTGGTTTGGCTTATGTGTAAATATTTATGTGTGTATATATTTTTGAGCATGATGTATTTATGCCTTGTGTGTATCTTTTGTAGGTGGGCACCCACTTTAGTTACCTTGAATCCTGAAAAACCAGCTATTACACCAGGTTATAGTAACCATGACTGGTTAGTGAGAAGTTGCCGTGTGTTAGACCTGGAACACTCATTATCTCCTTAGACATTTCCAATAGCTGAGTGAGGGAGATTAATTTAGAGGAGGAAACTGAGGCTCAGAGAGGATGTCATGTATTCCAACCAAACTCCCACAGCTAGAACTTAAACTCATCTTTGTCCAACTTCACAGAGGTGACATTCACTATGCTATACTGCTCCTCACTGAGCACTCACCTCACCGGAGCCAGGTGGGCAAACATTGTTATGATGAGGGCAGTGGGCCACAAAGAGCCTGAAGAAATAGAGTATGTAAGAGTTAAAAAAAAATTCAGCCTGGGAGGTTTTTCATGAGTCTCTTCTAAAGGCCAGAGTTCAGATTAATGATGATGGAATATTCATGAGTTATGGCAGCGTGCAGTACTCAGGAGAAAAGTTTCTTTGTGACAGAAATTAACCTTAAGGCAAGGGATTTTCTGAATTAAGGTTCGTGTATAGGAGATATGATCAAAGCAATCATATAACCTACTTGGGAGGCTGTGGATTCACATCTTAAAATGGTACATAATGCTTTGGAACATGGTTGTGTCTATTTTCATCCATCCATCCATCCATCCATCCATCCATCCATCCATCCATCCATCCATCCTTCCATCCTTCCTTCCTTCCTTCCATCCATCCATCCATCCATCCATCCATCCATCCATCCATCCATCCATCCATCCATCTATCCATCCATCCATCCAATTTGTTATTTGTATAACTCCCTATTGAAACCTATAAAGCTGTATCAAAACCGGACTAAACCAAACCTTTGTAACTCTTTCAGCAAAGTTGGGGAGAGATAGATCCATACAAGAACAGACAAAGCTTAGAGCAACATGGTGTCTAATTAAGTATCAAAATGGGTGGTGCAGGTAGCTTGTGTTTTCCAGGGACCTAGAAGGAGGCCTTTGAGGATTGGTGTGCCTGGTCGGGCCATTTTTGTTCCCTTCAGGGACCATTATGGCACCAATAAAACTTCTGGGAGTCCAATCAGTTTCAGTCTTAATATAGGCTGAGCTGAAAGCTTGGATATTTGGTCTACCCACTGCTGAGATACAGTTTGGGCCTCTTTAGTTCTTGGTTTGAAAATGAGATGCCACCTTTAATCTTAAATACCAGTGTGACGGGCCTGAAGGATCGAAAGAAGATGAAATAAGCAGGGATTTATTTGAGGAAAGACTGTTCCTCTTCACCCCCTAGTTTCACCGCTAAATCATGAGTTTGCATGTCTAAAGCCAGAGAAACCAGTTACAAAACCAGCTCTCTAGCAGCTGACTCCTCTGGCTTTTATGACCTCGAGGGCTGCAAGGTTGACAGTAGGGGACCCAGACACTGAGGGGGCCTTGAATGTGAGGTGCAGACATATGTGACATAATTAGGCAGCCTTTATGAGGAAAGCAGAGAGAAGTCATTAGGACTGCTGTTTAACAAAGAGAAACTTCCTGCTCCCACCCCCTATTAAAGAGCTGCTTTTCAACTGGGGTCGCACTTCTTTGATCCCCGAAGGCCCCTGATGTTTTGCTCACATCCTGTCATGATATTTAATGATGTCTCACATGTGTACCAGGAGCGCGGCCCGACTGAGCATCGTTGTGGGGAAGGGCTTGTAACATGACAAGTGTTTGATGTGGTTCCTCTCACGGCCAGGTTTGTGTGGCAGCTATGCAGATGCTAGTGAGGGCCCTGATTCCACTCGGCAGTGGAAGCAGTTGAAAGGAGTGATCTAGAGACCAAAACATTGCCAAGGTCTTCGTCAGAAGCTTTGTTAATGATGGGGTCTGTAGTATCAGCTGGCGCAATGCTTAGGAGAGGAAAGAAAGAATTTGGTCTTGGACAGTCTTCTTTCAAAAGGCTGGGGAATGTTTCGGGGGGCTGGATCATCTTCCAGCCTCTGCTTCCCTGTGATCATACACACAGCTGCTAAAAGGAAGATTAATAGGCCCTTAGGGACAGTCCAGCTCATACCAGATATATGAATCCTTCTACAAAATTCCTGGTGGTAGTCAGTCTTCTCTCGTCTGCCTAAACATCGCTGGAGACAAGCAACTCCCCACAATAAGACAGCCCAGCCTACTTGGCTGCTCTGACGGTTTGAAAGCTCCTCTTCTTTTAGTTGCCTTTTGTAACTTCTAACTCTGGTCTTACCTGGGTGCTTGGCAGCTAACACAGAACAACTGGGCTCTTCTTTGAGGGAGTTAGTTCTTCGCCTCTCAGGTGTCCCCTTAGCATCCTTATTTCCAAGCTAAGCATCCTGTTTCCGCTACTGTTCCTCCTATGCGCCCTGGTTTCCACACCCTCAGGTCTGATGGTCCTTCTCGGAATGGCCTGGCAGGACAGTGTCACCGCCCTTGTCCTCTGAATGCTGATTAAGGTCGCTGTGGCCTCTGTGGTATCTACTGAGCCCAAGTCTCTGAAATGGAGCCATGATCTCAACATGGAAAGGCAATAGTTGGGTTCCTGTGAGATTCATAAATAGATCAAAGTTCATATTCCAAACGTTGGTTTGCGTGGATATTTCCTTCCCCTCCCTGGCCATTTGGATTGACAGCGTGTCACAGGCTACTGCGTGGGCCTCTCCCTTTTGGTTTCATTCACCCAGAGGACAGTCTGAGTGCTTGACAAGTGGATGCCATTGGGATTAAAGTAAAACATTCCTCGCTGCCTTTTAGTGGAGATCCCTGTAACCAGCTGCTTCTCTCTCTCTGGATTGCTACCACCTCGTACAAACCCTCCCACTTCTCTCTAGGATTATAGCTAGAGCATCATAGTGATCTCCCTACATTTATTCCTGTCCTTCAAACACAAATTGCTGAAAGTTTTCCAGCAGCTTTTCATTGCACATTTAATAAAACCCAGACATGTTATCATGGCTTTTGAGGCTCTGATGTGGCCCCTGTCTACTTCTCCAGAGTTTTCTTATATCTCCCTTTCCCCTGATCCTATGCTCTATTCACACTGGCCACCTTTCAATTCTGTGGACATTCTGTCTTCTTTCTCTCGCTATGGGCTTTTATATGGGGTTCCCTCTACCTAGAATGCTCCTTCTGCCTTGCTCTTTGCCTAGATGGCCCCTTTCCATCTTAAGACTTTAAATATTATAGGCTTACATATCTTAGAGTTCCTATTATCATTGTCTGACCTTGTACTATTTACTTTATAGAACTGATCACAATTTGTAATTCTATATTTGTTTATTTTCTGTCACCCCTTATCTCCCCATTTCTTCTAGCTTCCTCCTAGCTTCTTACCCTCTATCAAGGCAGGGTCTTTACCTCTCTGATCTCCAATATGTCCCCAGCCCCAAGGTCAGCTCCTGGAGCATGATGATGATTCAACATATACTTGTTGAATGAATGAATAACTGAAAGGGTGAATGACTGCAGTGGCATATTTGTCTCCAGGTGTCCATCAACTTGAATACATACAAGATTCATTCTTGAGTTATAAACTTTAAGTTTTGGGAGAAACTTTAGAGATAGAATGGTCTTGCTGAAATAAGCATCCCTTTTGCCTTTTTTACTCTCCATATCCCAACAAGATGGAGTTTTACCAGAATCTCATCACAATGTAAATGCAGGCCCACACTGTCCTGGTTGAATTACAAAATTTCCACTTAGATTTATATTGCTTTTATTTTTAACACTGAGAATATTTTTAAAAGGGCCCTTTCTTGACTGTTTTAGTGTTTTATCTAGATGAAAAAAGGAAAAAGAATTTAAAGAGTTTAGCACTATTCCTCACTCTAACTTCAAAACAAAGAATTCAGATAGACTTTTGTTGTTGTTGTTGATTTTTTGTTTTGGGGTTATATTTAACTTCCCTGCAGCCCTATCCCAAATCATGTAATGGAGAGAGCTAATGTTAATCAAATGGATGCTTTCAGGTATAATCTCTGAATTGGAAAATCTGTATTATTTTCCTAGGACTGATGTGAGAAAGTACCATAAGCTGGGTAGCTTAAAACACCAGTAATTTATTTTCTTAAAGTTCTAGAGGCCTGAAATCAAGGTGTCAACCATGTTGGTTCCTTCTAGAGGCTCAGAGAGAGAATCTGTTCCACTCTTTCCTCTTAACTTCTGGAAGCTACTGGCAATCATTGTTATTTCTTGTCTTGTAGATACATTATTCCAGCCTCTGCCTGTCTTCATATGGCCTTCTTTTCTCTGTGTCTCTGTGTCCATGTCTTAAACTTCCCTTTCTCTTTTCTTAAAAGGACACAAGTCATTGGATTTAGGTCCCCTCCTAATTCCAGGGTGATCTCAAGCTGAGATACTTAACTTAATTAGATCAGCAAAGACCCTATTTCCATCAGGTCACATTCACAGGGATTATGACTTAGATGTATTTTCCAGGGGACACGAGACTGGGCAGTGAGATGCAGAGAGGCCGAGTGACTTGCCAATGACATACAACTACTTACTGATGAAATCAGAACTACAACTCAGATGTTTTGATCCTAGATGAATCCCTTTTACCTTATTATCTCTCAAAAGAAGGAACTCTTGGCTTCTAAAACATTGATTACATATGTCTTTTTTTTTCCCCCTGCATTAAAGCCCTTTTTATGACCTGGAAATTGACTGGGTAAAAACCCACATGAATCAGTCTAGTCCAAATAATAATCACACTGGTTTGTGCAGGTGATGTTTCTCTCAGCTTGGAAAAGAAGATAAAAGATCACAAAAAATATTATTTTCGCTGAGTTGATTATAACTATATGGGCTAATTGTATTAGTTGATGTTCCATGGCAGCCATTCAAGCTTTGTAAATTTAATTTCCCCAACTTTGTCTTTGACTGCTTGGGTTAGAAGCATTTGCTGCTTTTAGCTAGAGCTTTTAGCTAGTGAACAGCAGTGGTCCTTGGTCATGTTCTGTCCTGACACACACCTTAGATGATGATCATATGCCATATACATACTAGTGAGTCCACCCAGGTTTTTGTAGAATCTAAACCATTTTATAGGAAAATAAAGTAAATCACACCACAACTGTTTCCTTTTTCTCATTAAAATGAATTTTTTTTTTTGGTGGGGCAGGCATATGAGGGAACTTGATAACATGAAAGCATTTTACAAGCGCGTGAGTAATGAAATCCATCTTTTAAAGATGTAATGTGTTTTATAGGCTTTCTTAATCTATCCTTACCTTCCTTCTTTATGAAATTTAGCAAAGAGTAAATTAAAAAGGAAGGTTATAATAAAATAAAACCTCACAAGCATCACATTAATTTATAATTGCTAAAATAATTAATGGCACATCCCTAATCGGCATTCACAACTCCTGTGGCCTATATAGGGCAGGCATGAGCATCTGCAAATTCCTTTTATCTAGAGGCTATACCATCCTTTCCTCTCCACTCAAGAGAATATTTGGAAAGCAAATGACTAAGTAGATAACTACAAGTAATACATTCTTAAATTGTAAAGGTAAAGCTCATCATTACATGGCTATATAATAGAAAACGAACTCGAAATTCCTTTAATTTCAAGGATTCACCAAACTTACACTTAAACATCCTCAGACCAATATTCCTTGTGGTTGCAAGACAGCTGTTGTAGCTTCATGCATGGGACATTCAAGCATGAGGATAGCCAGCAGGGGGAGAAATATCTCTTTCTTGTGTCTTTTTCTCCCCCTAATGCAAGAAATAGTTCCTAGAAGTGCCCAGCAAACCTCCCCTCCCATTTAATTGGTAGGTTTGGGTCACATTTGTATCCTAGACCAATCCCTGGTAAGGAAACAGGACTATCAAGAATAGTTTTGCTAATCACATAGTCTGTGTAGGGGTATAGGTTACCCAAACAAAATTTGGATTCTTTTCCAAAGGAACAAGGTAGTATATTAGGACAATTTTGTTTACAAGTGTCAGGACATCGAAACAAAAATGGCCTAAACAATAATGAAAATTTCATTATCCCGCATAACAAGAAGATGAGCAGTGAGTGGTTCCAGAGTTGGTGGGTTCAGAAGCTCAGGGGTGTCAGGCTCATATTGGCTCTTCCATATGATTGATTTCAATGTGGCGACCACAGCTCAAAGCACTGTCCACATTCAAATGCAGAAAGAGGGCAAAGACCTGGCTTTCATCCTTCCGTTGGAACACTGGAAACTTTCCCAGTGACCCACAGCAATCTTGTTTTTATATCTCATTGGCCAAGGTTACACCTTGTGCCTGGGCCTAAATCTGTCACTGGAATGTGAATGGGATCAACGTGATTGACTTAAACAAATCAGCATTTAACAAGGGGGAGTGTCCTTGGCTGAGGACGCAGGGGAACATCTGGAGAATATGCAGGCATCTGCCAGCAAAGAAAGGAGGGGCTGGGAAGACTTAGGTAGCTCCTACATGAGAGTCTTTATTTCTCTAGTTGGAAGAATTGAATGGTATACCTAACATAAATGAGGAGTGTTGAGGTTTGATTAGAATATTGTCTAACTCACAGGAGCAGCAACCAGCAGTGCTGTTTTCAAGAGCTGTTCTTTGGGCTAGAAGTAGAGAAGAGTGGGAATTCTTTAGGAAATCTGAGTTCCTGAGATGACTGACTACTCATGAGAGCTCCCCTGGTGGAACCCTTGCCTTAGGGTATTAGCAGTGGCACAGACTTTCTCTCCTCCAACCCCCGAGTTACAGCCAGGAAGAAAGGAAGATTCATCTCCCACACCCCAGTACTGCCAGTGCTGGGGCTGTCCTTTCTCATTCCCTCCGAGTGTGGTCCAGAAATCCCTCTGGGGCCTGCAGGTCTTCTTCCTCCTTCACTTTTCCAGAAGGTATTACTGAAAAGTAGCCAAAGCGAGCAGGAGGACTGTAGATGATATCTTTTCATCAGGATATAAGAGAGCTGTGCTCTTTTTCAGTTCTTGGGGCTCAATCTTGGAAGCATCCAACTTTCCTCAGGTCTCAGCTCCATCACCGTCTAGTTTCTTACCTAACTTAGCTCTCTATCTGTGTTACTGGCTGGACTGTGTGCAAAAGTGGGGCAAAGCCTTGTCTGCTGAGGAGTGGAAAGGCCCTGAAGAAATCTTCTGACAATCACGAGGCCCAAGTTCTTCATTTCTAAAATCAGGATAATTATGCTCGCCTTGAAAGAGCAGTGCACACTCTGCAAGGAAGGCATGTGTGCTGTGCCAGTCTTCCTTTTCCCTCCTCTGCAGCTTTGCTTTCTCTCATTTGTGTTTTATAATCTGCTTGTTTGTTTGGTTGTTTACTTCTTTATTATGGCAGTGAAAGCTGGGCCCCTTTATCCTATTGGGGATGGGGTGCAGTTCAAAAACAACTCCTCTGGACTCATCCATCATTAATATTCACCCAGTCGTGCAAATGGCTCTGGAGGCCTCTCCTTGTAGGATGCTTTAATGTGGCAGTTATGAAAGCAGCGCAGACCAAGCTTGATTAGCATAACAATGAAGCTTCTGTTGTATCCTCAAAGGAAGTAGCTAGAGTGGTCACAGAGCCTTTAACAAGTAGTGCTTTAGGATGAAAAAGGACTGAGTGGGGGTGGGGAAAGACAGATAGCAAATGCTTACTATTGGAGGAGGGGATAAGAAGGGGTGAGAACTAGCAGGAGAAATGGGAAGGGAGTTTATTTGCTGTTCTTCTGCATTGTTCCCAAGAAATGTCCTCTGCAACTATAGAACTTCCTTTGGTAGTGGCCCTTTAGAAGTGCATTATTGTCTGCATTTCAAGAAAATTTAACATTAGTGTCTCTTTTGTCTGTAGTAGGAGAAAAACCAACAAAACAAAACAAAACAAAAAAACAACACCCCACAAACCCAGTCCCCAATAGTAGTAATTACTCTCAGGTGTCCAATAACCCCTGAAAATAGGGTGGATGGGCGTACCATCTACATTTCACAGATGAAAACACATCTGTCTGTCTGTCTGTCCATCTATCCTTCCTTCCTTCCTTCTTTCCTTCCTTCCTTCCTTCCTTCCTTCCTTCCTTCCTTCCTTCCTTCCTTCCTTCCTTCCTTCCTTTCTTCCTCACATCCTTCCATCCATCCATCCATCCATCCATCCATCCATCCATCCATCCAACTTCTATCTTGCTCTAGAAATGATTTAAGGCAGTTTCCAGACGAAGTATCCAAAGTCTCAGTGCTAGGAAGATTTGAACTTAGATCTGCTGTCACTCTTCCCCCACACCGTGATTCTCTGTAATCACTTAAAATTCAAACCAAGGATCTTAAACCCGAACTCTTTCAATTAACAGGTCCAGCTGGATTCTTGTGGCTGATCCACACATACTTCCTCCTAGTTCCTTTCTCAGCAGTGGGACCCTAACATGAGTATGGAGTGTGCCTCTACAGAGCCATTTAATTGTCTGTTAGCCCACTTTAGGCCAGTGCAAGAACTTTAATTTACACATATAAACTATGGGCTATTCTGTTGGATTTCTTAAAAACAGGGATCAGCTGTTCTCTCATTACACAGACATGGAAAACAGCAGGAAAGCCGAGGCACACCGTGGCCTTCTCAAGCCATATAAAATCGAGCATTTAGTGGAAGGAATAGTCTGGATAATTCAAGAAAATCTTCTGAATTCCCCCTCCCCTGCCCTTCGCCAGCACACACATATAGAGCAGGAGGAAAGAAAAACCATTGAAAACAAGAACTGGTTTATAGCAACTGTTTGCTATACTAGGCTGGTGGCAGAGTTCATTTCCTTTCCCCCAAAAGATGATTTGAAAAGGTGGCGAGACAAAGGCAGATCAGAATTACCTTGCCTCATAAAGGTGAGAGAAAGAGAAATGAATGACATGGAGTCCAGGGTGGGGAGAAGGTGATGGAGAGACAGAAGCCATTCGGTGTGGGGCGGGGCAGTGAGATGCTGAGAAGACAGGTGTCTAGTGGGGGACTCTCTGGGGGTGGGGGTAATGACCTAGGAGTTCTATTTTTAAGTTGTTTGTGGTGCTGTGATATAATTCCCCATAGGAGCCCCAACCTTTAGTTAAAAGTCTGTTTGCAGTATGCAGCAGCTTTCGTGTATGTGTGTAGGGGGTGCTTTGGAGATTTAACAGGAAAGGGGCTGCACTTCACAATTAGCTTGGTATATCACAGAATGACTGCCAAAGGGGCGATATGACAATTTGAGAGATCACTAGGAACAGGAAATCTCCGGGAGGGTGACCACACAAGACCTTTGGGAATCAGCTAAAAATCTTTCCATATGTAAGATGGGGCCAAGATTTCCTCTCAGATTTAACAGAAATGAGACTGCAGAAGTTTACCTAGACAGAATATACTTGCTTTCATTCTCTTGAAGTTTAAATAGAAGTCTGAATGATCAATTCAGCAATAATGATGGTTGCTTCAGATTTTGACATCCTTTTGAAGAATTTGCTGTCCATAATCGGTTTCCAGAGATGTCACATTCATAGTTTTTTACAGCTTATAAGCACTTTGTGTCATTTCCCTTAATCTTGATAACCACCTGGGGAGGGGAGGCTGAAAATGCAAATCACCCTGGGAGCCTTAATCTATTGCCATTATTAACTTAGAGTTTGCTGTCATGAAACGACTTAACTAGTTGTATATGCAAAACAATACTCAACCCAGTGTCTATACAGGAAAGAACATCCTAGCATCAAAAGGCTCTAGGTTGTTGGAGGTGGGGGCAAGGGGTAGAGTTTGCAGCTATAGAGCAACTTGTCTTCCAGATGCTTTTATCGTTTTAAATACAAACTAAGAAGGATTTCTACATGCAATCCTATTGAAGCTGTGACCACATATGGTCCAGTCTTAAAGCTATAAAGAAATAACCCAGGAAACAAAGGCAATTTTATAATATCTCTGATTTTTGTAACTTCTCAAATATCATGAATTGGATACAAAGTTTGCAGCACTACATCTAAAACGTTGCTTTTCTATTTGATTAATTCTCTCGCATTCTTTTGATTTTACCCAGAGTGGTTATTCTTTAAACTTTCTGAAAAAATCACTCCCTTCAGGTCTTGCCTGGGTGATATCTTTGTCCTTCTACCCGTTGCTATCCCCAATTCTGCAGAACTGAGTCAGGGAAGTCAGAATATGCTGTTGTGGTTGGGGGAAAAGAGAAAGACTAAGAATGCATTTACATAAACATTTCAGGGTTGTAATAAATGTTAAAGTTAATCTGGCAATATGCGTGATTATTGTTTTGTATATTAATTAGGCAATAAATGGTAATGGTTTGTGCAAATGATAGTGCTTAGTATTTATTTATAAGGAAGAAACTGTATTTTTATAGTTGTTCTCTTCTGGCTTTGCAAGTGCTTTAGTGTTTATAAATAATGACCATCCTTTGACTCTGCCTGACACCACAACACAGTTTAATTCTCATTGGAGGAATCCCAGATCGAACATCACTCACTGATACAGACTTGTCAAAAGACAAATACTTAAATCTGCCTCCTTAGAAATATTGGTTTCAATAATTCTCCTATCCCTTTATGACTTAAGGCTGTAGGTTCTTGAGAAAACATTTATTTTTTCTTCTAGAATATCTTAAAGTAATTAAAGCTGGCTTGCAGTTTTATAGTCCCCTGAGTTGCCACCCCCATTTGCTAAAATTCACTATTTGCTAAAATTATGTCACTATTCTGAGCATTCCATTTTCTGAGCTTAAGGAGTGATAACACTTTGACTGAAGTCATTCTCACATCCCCAGGGAAAAGCTGAGTGGGAAGGTATTTTAAGTGCTAAAAGGGTTTAGAGGGACATTCATGCCTGGCCTTCTAGGAACTGAGAATCCAGGCTTTTGTTGGCCTCATGGGCATGAAAGGACCTGACTGCCACATTAGGTTGTATAGGTGATGGGATCAAGATGGTGGGCAGTGCAAGGGAGCAGAAAGGCCACCCCAAAATATGCCTCTTTGGCAGAAGAATTATCTTCAGCTAGTTACTTTTAAGAAACAGCAGACTCAGGAGAAGCTCAGAAAATCAAGTAAAAATTAACCCTTCGTGAGAGAGATTTATGTTTCTGAGGAAATCTTTATTTGCAAGGTGTCTCCTTCTCTATACCAGGAAGAAGAGGGTGACTAAATCTCTAGAAACTCTAGTCAATGGAGAAGGCAAAGACTTAAACCTGTATAACAATCATATCCATGTTCACTGTGCTTTGCCTGGTTACCTCCCATAAATGCCCCATCCCAGAATGTCTTCTTTGTTTTTAGTTGGAGATGGTATTTAAGGTAGTGGCTTGGTTCATTTGGGGGAATTTCCTAGTTTTTCTGGGTCTAAACTTCTATTTGTTTTTCTCCTGTTGATCCAATCTTTTATTACAGGCAGGTCTCAGCCAAAACCCTAGAAGGGTAAAAGGAAAATTACTTTTCTTCCCCTATAGAGAGTGAGGGGAAAGAATTTGGGTGGCATTTTCTATAGCTTGTAAGAGATACTTCTGCTAAGGCATTTAGAAGCTGACTATGGGTGTCTCGAAGCCTTGGGGACTGTTCTTTTCCTGAGCTGTAGCCAGAGGAGCTTGTAGTTCCCATCCAGATTAGGGGTGTTATCCATTTACGACGATATTTTGGGGCTTTGAGTCCCATAATTTTCCATCGCCTGAAGACAAAAGGGAAGGAAAAACAGTTGAAAGTCTTACTTAAGGCCCCGTCCGGCTGTGATTTTTTTCTTTTCTTTTCTATCTTTAGTTCTTTTTTTTCTCTGGCCGTGATCTGAGGCTGACTCTTCTCCCCCAATCTCTTCCTCTCCCAAGTTGCTATTTAAAGGCCAAGGGCTTCTGGACACTTTTCTCTGCCTCTGAGCTGCAGGGATCACAGGGGCAAATGCTCACTGTCATTCTTCCTGATGAGGTGGAGCAGGTTCCCTCCTCCAGAGCCTCAGAACCAGGGCTGATAAGCAGCTGTGCCACTTGTTTTTTTTTTTTTCCAGAATGGCCCCTCATCCTCCCTGGAGTGAAACACCTGCAGCTTGGTGGGCAGCAAGCAGAGGAGACATAGGAGGGAGAAACTGCTAGAGTCTGCACTAGTCAATTAATTAACCAAGGGGAGGAGGAGTACTTGAACTTGATATGCAAACTTATGCAAAATTATATGTAGATTATCCTGGGTTCAGAGTGAAGAGTTGCGGAGGTCTGGCATTTTTACTAAATGGGAATTCAGTACTGCTGAACCGCATAGAGAGCAAGAAGCAGAAATATTTTGAGTTAAACAGTGAAGCCTTTCATAATTCATGTCCACAGTAGTAACCACCATTTACACTTTGGTGACTATAAATAAGGCTCACTCCGCCTACCTGTTCAGCTGTATCACTCTGTTCTCCAGAAATTTTGATTTCTAGGGCTTTAACTGACCTCTCACCCATGCTGGACCGGTATATTCAGTGGGTTCAGGCCACTATGTATTTCCATCTCTGAGTTTTGCTTAAGCCTTTACAAGGTATCAAAAAGCCATGCAATGTGTACTAGACTTGAGTTTGAATCCTAATTCTGAGCAGTTACAAAACCTTAAAGAGCCTTAGTTTCTCCTTCTGCGAAATGGGGCCAATAGTATCAACCCTCTCATGGCTTTCAGGGACTATTAAATGAGATATTTGAATCTCATAGTATGTTGCACATAGTAATCTCTGATTATTATCCAATTCTGATGCAAATTTTAAGGCTCAGCTTGAGTCCTACTTCCTTTAGGAAAGTTTTCATTTTTACCACAGCTGGAAGTAATCTCTGCATACTTTTGAGGTATTTCTTAGCTGGGCAGTTCATATAGAAATTAAAAATGCATTGCTTATGGCTTGTCCTTTGCTGTTGCCTATTAATTAACCTGTGCTGTTATTTAATTAACTCTTCATTTCTTTAGTTTTTGTCTTCCAAACTTGACTTTAAGCTCATTGAGGACGGAAACCATGTTTTATGTTTTATAGCCTCCCAGGATATCAGAAGAGTACATTGAGACAAATACTTGCTCAATTCCTCTCCATAGATTAAGATCCAGGAACAAAAAATATAAACACTCTTAAGGGGTCACCTAGACCATGGAATATGTTTCTTCCCACAAGGAGCTTATACTCCAACAAGATACCCCCCTTCCTTGTGCTCATGCAAGTGTTTCTCATCTTGCATACTCTTCCTTTTTTGTTGAGGAAACCCCTATGTTAGCCCCCAGTTTTTACCAGAAGTTAATAGCAGTAGGCACAAAACCCTTGGAAAAACAGATGAAGGGGTGGAAAGTCTCCTTAATTAGATCCTGCTTGTTGAAAAGAGTGCTGTCAGGAACAGGGCTTAGCATGACTGGCACCTTTTCCTGGATCTTGCCAAGCCTTGAGAGATCCAGCTGTGATGTCACCCACTGTAGCCACATTCTGAGCGGCAGGTTCCCAGGTTGCAGGGCTGGCACACTGTCGTTACAGGATTCCTACATTTCCCTGGACTAAACTAGATGATTTCAGTTGTAAAGGTCAGGAAGGGACTTACCCAGTGCAGTAACTCGATGTGCTGCTTAGAACTCTGGAGAAATCTTAGGGAGCAGGTGAGAAGGTTTATGCAAAATCGTTCAGTGTTTTGAAACACATGGTTGCAGACACACAGACACACACGCAAATTTTCCCTTTAACCACACTATTGCAAACAGGCTTATCTTGTGGTGAAGGTAATACATTCTGCATTTGGGGTCATGCTTATTGGACGAGGCCCCTAGTTTTCATAAAATTTCTAACGTGAGAGCAGAAAATGTAAACAATTATAAGGGTTTCATATTTCTCCCAGGGTCATTGTGAGGATGAATAAAATCTCCCAGAACTTTGGTTTTACAGCCTCGATTAAAAACAAAACCAACCCAAGCAAAAAATAAAAAAACAAAATACAAAAACAAAAAACTCTGAATGTCAGCGCAAGTTCAGAAAACCCTGAATTTTCCTTTTGGATGACGTTGTTAGTACTAAACACTCCAAGTGCATTCGTTTGTCTGAGGATCTGGGGGTTCACAAGAATCCAGATCAAATCAAAAAGCCATGTTGATAAACCTGCCATCTTCCGTACTTGCCCTTGGTTGGGTTGCATCCTCTGTTCCCATCCTGGATAGGCATTTGGCACCAACTCTGACTGCTGCCTGATGACTTCTTCTTCTCTGCTCTCCTTTTTTTATTCTTTCTCTCTTGCTTCTCTTTTTTTATTTCATCTTTCTCCTTTCACTTCTCCCTACCCCACCTATTTTTATGCCTTTTCCTTTCTTCACCTTGATCTTGACTTTTTTTTTTTTCCCAGTAGAATACCATTAGGTTATGCGTTAAGTAAGTGATACCTGTCAGGCTCCTTATTACTCAGAAGTACCCGCTGGGTATAAATAAATAGGTTTCAAACAGAACAGAGGTCTCGCAAGAGAAAATGCAAGTGAAGACAATCATGACATCTAGAAACAAACTGCACACACACTTCTCCTCCAGTGCAGTTATGGAAAGGAGGATTTTTTGGTGATTAAAACTTCAGTGGGCAGTTTCAGACTTTCATAACAGGCAGGCGGGGAAAGAACACATTGACTATTTCACCCTTTTTTGATGGCTGACCTCATAGAAGGGCTGGGGAAGAGGAGACATTGGGTATGGGTCCAGGAGGAGACCCCAGAGATCCATAGGGTCTTTTTTTCTGCCATAATAAAAAGGAATTGTTTGGTTACTCTGATCTTAGTGGGAATGTTGGTCCAAAACAACCTGACACGTCATTGTCAGACGTGGAACTCCATTAGGCATAACATTGTTATCTCAGTTATTCCTCACAACTCTATAAGGGAAATATTTTATTATTATTATTTCTTTTATAGGGAAGGACAGTATTTGGAGAGGGCTAGGTAAATTGCTAATTTCACTTGATTAGGAAGGGGTCAGGCTGGAACCTGAACCTGTTTACTGGGAAGCCCTTCTTAAACTGTTTTAAACATCCTGCCTCTGTATCCTGCAGTTAACAAGGACAAAGGTTGTTGGCATTTATTTTACATTTTACTTTTCCCCTTTATTCATACCAATATTCCTTGTCTTGTCCATGATGTCTAAATTATGTTTATCCTTCAAGACTAAACAGATGCCAGATAAAATTTTTAGTGATCACGATTTCTCTCTGTTTGCTTTTCTATCTTGTTCTTTCCTTCCTCCTTCTTTGCCTCCCTCTCTTCCCTCCTTCTAGCATTTGGTAGCTTCAACTCTAGGTATGAGTCATATCCTCATATTGGGGGGTTAGCTTTATTGTGACTAGAAAAACATTGTTTCACGCTTCCATCCTAGATCCTGCTAGAGTCTGGAGCTGTACCCAATATTTCCGCACATTCCCAAAGGGCTGTTAAAAACAAGACAACAGGCCAAAAATGGAGCCACTAATACTGAGTATCATGTCACCAAACTGAGACTTAATTACAGGTTTGGCTCTCCCAGAAATAGAACCTTAAACCAGCCAGTGAGGAATCACTTGATAAGCACTCGTTAGGTCACCTGTCTGCTAGACCCCTGCCATCCCCGAAAGATGCCTAGGATAACTTCCTTGCCTCTGCTCCCTTCTGCCTGTAAAGGTCTTTCATTGTGTACAGATCCCTGACTGTCTGCTAGACTGGATGCTGCCCAATTTGAACTGATTGTTGCTCAGATAAACTTAAAATTTTTCATATGCCTCAGTTTATCTTTTAACAGGGATTATGTTCTTGTGGTTATCCGTATCTCTGATTTCCTGTTCCTGTTGACATTGTTGCTCTTGTGCATGTCTTTATCCATTTTTACTGCCCTATGTCATCTTAACATAGCATGCAGCCTCCATGCTTTTTCACAAAACTCCTCCAACCCAAGGCTCTGGCAAATGGCAGATGTTACCAAAGGTTTGGGATCACATTGCAGAACCAAAGATATTTTATTGTCTGTTACATACCTTTGTCCCCAAATTTCTTGACCCTTTCTCTCATGGTGCTTTCTCTCTAACCTGCTAAGTCTCCAGACTCTTCCATTTTATTTTCCCCTCCTTTAACTTTTTTCTCCTTTTCATGTTCCCCAGATCTTTTCCTTCAGTTACCAGTAAGTGGACACCAATAATCTCTCCAATTCCTACAACTTATCTAGCCAGAACAATTTACTTCCTCTTTGTCTAAATCATTTCGAGGGCTCCATCTCCCATAATCAAATATTTTGATATGTTTTTGTAACCAAAAAAAATTTTTCTAAGAGAAATCCTGTCTTTCCTCTCAATTTCCTGGCTCAAAATGCACTCCACTTATAAATACAACAATTTTTTTCCTTCTTACATCATCTGTACGAGACCCATATCCCTGATATATTTTAATTTTATTTTCTGATGGCCTCTAAAATATCAGATGACTTGATTGTATAAGTTTCTTTATTCAATTGATATTTAACCCTTCTTTGTGCATTATTGTGTTTTTCTTTTTAAAATCAAACAACTGTTCTACTTTTAACAGGATAAGTGCATATAGTCACTTTTCTCTTAATATTAGGTTGAAATCCACACTGTTCATCTAAAGGGTAACTCCAAAATGAAACTATGAACTGAAACAATCATGTTTCTTAGCCCTTTTTAGTCATTTGCACCCTATATTATGCACCCTGCCCCAAGTGTGGGAGAGATCACAGCGGAAAATAAAACAGTGTTATCTGATTTAAGCCCACATGGAGTTTGGAACAGGGTTATACCTCCTTACCTTTTCCCCATTAGGTAGTTGGCTTTCAGGTCATATGGATACATCCTGGATGAGCATATGGAGTCTCTTCTCTCTCTGGTCTTTTTGCCTTTTCTCTGTATTTTCCTCATACCTCACTCCCAAATTCTCTCCCTCCCCACGGTCTTGGTGTCATCGTGGTTTACCAGGCAAGGTTAAGGCCCTTGGGATCATGTCCTTGGCTCCATCCTGCTGACTATGGCTCCCTAGAGTCTACTAGGCTGAGAAAGGGAAAGAACCACATCAGTGAAAGGGACAGAAAATCTCCTCCAGGCATGCACTCACTCATGAATGACGTGAGTTTGCAGGTGGGTTGTAGTGGATGCAGAGAAGAGGTGATAAAGCTAAGATCTGACTTTCTAGAGGCTTTGTCCGCTGGGGGAGCTCACAGTCCGGTTGGTATCGAGAATATTTATTTTGGAGCCATGTGGAGTGGTGATCTTATGCACTTACTGGGGTGTTTGCATTCATCAAACTCCAATTTTTGTAATATCCTAACACATTTCCTCTCTATGCTGGTAATTACTGTGTAGGATCCTAATTTTGCTTAGTGTCCAGACTGGCTTCTTCCCTTGGGCAGTGTCTATGTTTGCTATAATTGGATGATGCCACACAACCCACTGCCGTTGCCAGATTTCATTATGACTTGGCGTCTTCTGTATTAATTTCTCAACTGTGGGGCTGTTTCAGAGCAAGTGAGGCCAATTTCCTTTTTAATAGCACAAATCTGGAGGCCCAATTTGAGCTGTGAGCTAAGTGGGCACATTTGTGCAGCTCTGATTGACTGACAGTGCTCTCTTTGTTTGATTTGATTTTTTTTTTTAAAATGAGAGCTTGATCCTGAGAGACAGCTGGCATTCACTGGAAGCCAGAGGACCCATCCTTAGAAAGCCAAAAAATACATTTGGGCAGCTGGTTTTATCCAGAATTATTTCTTGTTGGGGACTGAGACCAAAGGCCTGCAGTGCTCAGAGTGAGTGCTGCTCCTCTGGGGTGGGCATCTGCCCCTCTAGCTGGCCCAGGAGACCTTCACTGTCTGGTCCCTGGAGGAATTTGGAGTCAGAGGGATGTAGGAGGTTAGGAAAAGATTCGACAGATAAAAGACAAAATGCTAAGTTAAACTGTAATCCCAAATAAATAATTTCTATTATAAGGTTGTACCCCTATAATTTCTGGGAAATACTGCATGGGATACACTTATATTCAAGCATCATTCATTGTTTACCTGAAATTTAAATTTAACTGGATGTCCTATATTTTCATTTGCTAGATCTGGCAACCCTAGATATAAATGAAAAGATAAGTGTGGTTGTGATTCCTATAAAAAGTCAAGAAGATGAAGAAATCAAATCCAAGACAAGGAGGAAAGAAGGGCAAAATGGATCATTTGAGAAAGAAGGGTTCGCCAGTGGAAAACTTGTTTCATTGGCATAGAAAAAAAAAAACATATTTCATGGGAACCATATTTGCTATTTTAGGCTCCCTAGCAACAGGGAAATGGGGAGCATGAGTTTCTTAAAGACTCATATCCTCATTAATGAATGCATGGCTGGGGGGCCTGTTAAAAAGTTTCTGACTCAGCAGGTCTGGGGTGGGGCCTGAAATTTTGCATTGATAACAAGTACCCAGTGATGCGGATGCCTCTGGTGTGGGTACCATACTTTGAGGATCGATAGTTTAAATCTGAGACGTCTATTATGGTAGTCACTAGCACTTAAATAATGTCTAGTCTCGACTGAGATGTGTTTCAAGTACAAATACACACCAGATTTTGAAGACTTAATAGAAAAAAATGGATGTATGATGTTTCATTAGTAATTTTAAAATATTGATTACATGTTGAAATAATAGTACTTTAGATATATTGAGTTAAATAAAATATATTATTAAAATTAATTTTACCTTTCTCCTTTTTTAAAGTGTGGCTACTAGAAAATATAAAATTACATCTGTGACTCATATTTGTGGCTTTAATTGTATTTCTACTGGACAGCACTGTTTTAGGCCAACATTTGGGTCTGATTTTGGGCACCTCATGAATTAGTGAGAGGGAGATGGGGAAAATGCCTTCAATTTTTGTGATCGATTGAATTTAGTAGCCCGTCTCAAATTTTCTAAATTCTCTCACTTAGCTGTGCCTTTTGGGATTTTAAAAGTGTTCCAGGGTCCTAGTGCTTGATGCAGCTAGGATTTAAGGTGTGCCCTAGTGGCAGCAGGGCAGTCTGTGAAAGCAAGAACTTCTTCTGAGGAGGTACAAGACATGACCAGGCTGCCACTCCTGGTCAGGAGGTCTTCTCCTCCATCTCTAAAGGGGGGACACTCACAATCAGAAAGGTGACCATTTCTGTTTCTGCAGTTGTCTCCTTGACTGCTTTGCTATTTACTGAATTGGGAAGAGAACCGATGATGGTGGAATATGTAAATAACCATGGGATGCACAGGCCGTAGGGAGCCTCTTTTCTTCACTATTTTCTCTGTAGTCAAAGCTCAACAAGAAGACTGGATCCAGGTCTGGGTTCTATAGCTGATGAGGCTATGTAGAATTTGGGCAAAGTTAAAAGAAAGTCCCGGAGAAGGTTAAAACTTCAGAAAATTGAATTTCAGACAGAAGGCCAACCTAACTTGTACTCTTTCCCCTGGAGAAGGAAAGCCTCCAGGTATCAGAAAGGTTACTCTACAGACTGGGGGTAATTGTTCTGTCTCCACCAAGAATAAAACGGGTGGAAAAACATTTAAACTGCTACGTGGGGGGTTTGATTTTCAGGGTTAGAAGAATTTCCTGACATTGAAATAGTTTATCATAGGAGGAGTTTCTGATAATGTCTGCCCAGCCCTTTCCCTTAAATTTCTTGCTTAGACTGCAATAACATTCCCAGTCAGGGGATCGAGAATTATGCCCTGAGATGGAAGGGGAGGCTTAGCATCATTTTGGTGAGAGGAGAGGCCCGAAGGCATACCTGAGATGCCAGGCTGTTGGTTTTTGCCCAATTCCTGATTTCTCGCCTGTGTCATCTTCCCTCTTGCCATTGATTCCAGTTGCTCAGGTTTTACTTGAAAACATTTAGTTAGCTTAAGCAGAAAAGGAATTTATTAAAAAACTTTAAGCAGTGATGAGCTGGATACAGCTCATACCGGTTCCCAAGAGCCAATTGTTAAATTTTTAGGAACTTTGTAAACTGGCCAGTGACACATCGGTCATTTGAAATTAGACATGTATGGAAGGAGTATTTACACCATGGAAATTGGCAAACAATACGATTCAGAGCCCCCTGCCCCATCTCTCCCCTGAAGAGCCAGTTGTTAAATATTTTGCGGCTTCTGGCTGGATGTTAGGTGGCACAGCAAATACTTTCTGTGCTCATGACCCATCTCCTTGAACCACTTCAGATTTCAGCTATGGCTGTAGTGGTTGGCTCCACTGCATACAACTTGCATCTCACTTCAAGTGTTCTATGTCTCTATCTTCTTATCCTCTTTTCTGGTTCAGGGGTTCTCCTGAAGCCATGAAGTTCACCCAGCACTTACATAGGACAGCCTGGATGTGTGGGGGAGTCACTGCTCCAGGTGCAGATCTAAACAGATAGAGACTGGAGCCAGAAGACAGATGCCTCAGACACTCATCCTTTGGAGAGAGAGAGATTCTGCTCATCGCATAATGTGTGACTCTTTAGTGGATCCCTAGTAGGAATGAATCCTGGCTACACAAACGTACTAACTTTTCTTTTTCTTTTTTCTCTCCTTCTCTTCTGACTCTGGGATTGTCTTCCAAATAAACCACTTGCACCTCATATCCTTGCTTCTGGCAACTCGATAAGTAGCTCAGAGAGTTTCTAGGAGAGCCAGAAAACTGAGCTGGGAGGCCACATAGCCAGAAACGTTGCTCTAAGCCATCCACAGAGCTGGTACATTGGCAATACCACTGCTGCCTCCACTGGACCACAGACATGTCACTGTGACCCTGGGCACTGGCCAGTACCACTGGAAGCTCTGCTGCTCCCCTTTGGAAACCTGGCACAGTTGCCTCTTCTCTTGACAGAATGTTTCTTCAAGCCAATGAGTCTTGACCAAAACCTGAAGTGAATGTGTGTGTGTGTGTGTCTCCTTGGTGGATCCTGGAGCCCATGTTTTCTTTCTAGCTGTAGGAAGGTTCATAAGTATTTCAGTTAGTTACTGCTGTGTAAAAACTTAGTGGCTTAAGAAAACTATTTTATTTGCTCATGATTATCTATAACTAGCACATTACGCTGGACGAAGCTGAATAGATTTTTTTTTTCACTTTTCTCACCTGTGGCTGGGCCATCTGGCCACCCAGGGCAGCCTTGATGATCTGTGATGACCTCACTTACATTACTGATAGCTGGTCCTGCAGGCTGGACATCTCTCTCTCTCTCTCTCTCTCTCTCTCTCTCTCTCTCTCTCTCTCTCTCTCTCTCTCTCTCTCTCTCCCTCACTCCCTCCCTCCCTCCCTCCCTCCCTCCCTCCCTCTCTCTCTCTCTCTCTCTCTCTCTCTCTCTCTCTCTCTCTCTCTCTTGCATGGTCTTTCATCCTCAAGGATGCTTGTCTAGGATTCCTCACATGGCAGCAAATGTTCTAAGAGGGTGAGAGTGGAAGTCACATCTCTTGAGATGTAGGTTCCAAAGTGCCAAAATATCACTTAAGCCCAGACTCAAGGGAAGGGGAAATAGATTCCAAATCAGGATGGCAGGACCAGCAAAGTCACATCGCTAAGGGTAGGGCAAGTGGGGCTAAGAGGATTGTTGTGGCCATTTTGCTGACAAGCTGACTCAGGAAGTGTCTGACTCTTGCAGTGGGAGATGGGATTCATAAGGTGGGGAACTCCTCAGATCTGACGAGATGTTTTAAGGTGTGGGATGGCTCAAAAGAGTGATATATGTTCACTCTAATTGGCTCATTTTTGAGTTCAGTGATTACATCTTCTATTCTTATTCCAAAGGCCCTTCCTGGGCCACTGACTTTCTAGGAAGACCCCTTCCTGGTTCTAGTCTCATAGGTGCATGGCCAGGAGGGGCCTGGGCCTGGCTTTGTGACCAATGTCACCCTGAATGGAGGCACCGCAGATGCTGGACAGGAGTAAAGTCTGCGGCTGGATTAAATCATTGAATAATTAAAGTGAGGGTTATTAACAAGGCATTGTTTCCAAGAAACACACTGATTTGTATAAACATGTATTGTTTATCAACATTCATTAAGACAGCAAAATTTTGAATACTGTGTAATTTTAGAATGTGAGGAAGGCCTGAACCAGTAATAAATCTTGCTTTAACTTTTCTCAAAGGAGAGTATGAGGATTAGCCAGGAAGAGGAAAGGAAATGAGGGGAAGCGAATGCTTTTCGAGGACCAGTGTTGTGGTGGGCTTTAGACCATCCTAGCCCATTTACACTTGCTCTAACCTTGCCTCACTCAACCTTTGAGATGGGGAAAATGAGGCTCAGAAAATTTATATAACCGGATCAAGTTCACACAACTAACAATGACTAAATGACAGTGTGAGTACAGATTCAAGTATAACTCCAAAACCTATGATTTCTGCACCTATTATGCTTTCTATCTGCATATGAGATTTCAAGATCTGCTAAAAGTTTTGAGGTGGCATCTTCTGGTGTGCTCGATGTGCAGAGACTCACGCAGCAGAGTCAGAACAGAGCTGGATTTTCAAATCCTGATTCAGCTACTTAGGAACTCTGATCATAATGAAGTCATTTAACTTCTTAGATCCCCTGTCCCCTCGTCTGTAAAATGGGGATAATAATAGTAACTCTATACTGTTATTCAGCATTTAGCATGATGCCTATAGCTAGCAAATTAAGTAATATCAATTGTTATTGTTAGTAACTATCTGTCATTGGTTTTTATTATAGAATATGTTTTATGCTCTGTCTGTGTTGTTGAGTCAAACCGAACAAATACTGTAGGTTTACTTTGTGGGATGATCGCAAGTGGTGACTATGATACAATGGATGGGGTTACTGCATAGACAGTCTGATTCGGTTATTAGGTGCTTTGATTTTTGTTGAAATAAATTGTGGAGAAACTGAAAGCACTGTTTCAGCTGTTTAATGACATGTTCAGTAGAGCTGTGATAATGACTGAATTGGATTAATTATGGGGTCCTTCACTGGATTGTTTAGTGGTAAATTTGCAGATATCTTTTCGGATAAGCCTACTTGCTGGATGAATGGTTTGAATTTCAAGTTTACCTGTAGCAGCAGAAGGGATAGAACAGGTCATTTCTGAAAAGGAACTTGTAAAAACAAATATCTTGGGTCTTCCAGGGCGTGAAAACTGATATTCTTAAAACTGCAAAGAAAAGAGAAGGGAAGGCTTGTGCATCACTGATTTATACTTATTTCTGTGTTTGCAAAACTCACACAGGGCCTGTGTGAAACTGTTCTGCATAATCATAAAAGCCAACATCTATTTAATGGTTACTGGTTTCTAGGCACCATGCTAAGTACTTTACATGCAATTTTTAAAATTTATTCCTTGTATTAAACCTATGCCAGTAGATACCATTAGTTTGCCCATTTCTACACACAAGAAAAATGAGGCTCAGAGAGGCTACATAAACTTGTCGAAGGACAAACAGCTAGAAAAGGAATAGGATGGGCATAAACCCAGGCCGTCTGACTGCAGAGCCCTCACTCTGAGCCTAACCAAAATTTGTGAATGAAAGCCGTTGTTGGCAAGGAGATTCCTGTTGGCTCTGGAGTAGGAAAAGGTATTCAATGTGTATCAATCATAGTTTAATGTCTGTGCTTAAAAGTGGCCCCTTGCCTCCTTGCTCTTAAGAGGCCAGACTCTCCTGCTGGATACTAACAATGAGGCATGGAGCCGGATTGCTATTGGCAGACGTCCCACAAAGTGGAGGAGAGCTGGCCTTAGAATGAAGCCGGCGCTATGAATAGTAGAGTGGAGAGATGGGAAATCCCTGGGTCTTTGACGACATCTCTGGACTGACCCGGCAGCATGCTCTGCTTCTGAGCTTTGGCTAGGGTGATGGATTTCCTTCTTGACTGAGGCAGAGACAGCCAGTTGCTTCTCCAACATCATGCTTTCTCCTCTTTCTTTACTGGCCAGACCTCAATTTTGCTCAGGATGGCCCTTGCCAGTTTAAAAGCTGTACTTCTCAGTCTCTTTTGTATGGGGTAGCCGAGTCGTTAAGGTCCAGCCAGTGACATTAAAACAGAAATCTCCACTGGGGAGTTCGAGGAAAGTTTTGCTTTCTAATAAAAGCACCATTCCTTCTTCCTTCCTTCCTACCTGGAATGCTGGTGGCTGGAGCTGAAACAGACGTCCTGGTTGCAAGAGATTTGCAGAGACCTGGCACTGAGCTACCGACATGATGCTGGGAGGCCTTGCCTTCTTGGTATGTGAGAACAAATACAACCCGAATGTGCTTAAACCAGTGTTTCCCAGTCTTTGTTATTTGCATACAAATGCAATTTCTAACTCAGAAATTAAACTCTTTCACTTACATGGATCCTTTCTTGGTATTCTGGTTATCTTTTGCTACATGACAAGCCATCCCAAAACTTAGTGACTTAACAATTGTTTGGTTGTTTTTCACATGTCTGTGGGTCAGAAATTCAGACAAAGCATTTAGAGCTGCCCCTGCCAACCACTGAACTGTAGGGAATAGTCTGTGCTTCTGAGAAGAGGGACCTGCCACCAGGTCCCAAACCCTTTTGTTGATTTTGTGTTTTGGTCATGATGAGGCATGAGGCAGAAAGATAACTTCATACCACAGGAGATGGCTGCTAATGTTTTGTGTCGTGAGGAGATGATCTGGAAGCAATCTGTTCCAGCTTCTGTCTTGGTCCCAGGCTACAGAGAGGCTTAAGGAAAGCCAGAAGGTGGTCTGCGGGAGGGCCTCTTGCTTCCCCTGCATGAACAAGGGCAACTCATTGCTTACTTCTCTTCAGCTTGAAAGAGGGAAATAGATTTAATTTTAGAAAGATAGTCTAAGACCAGGATTGATCCAGGGGCCACATCATTGTGGGAGGTGGAGAGGAGTGGACAAGGGAAATCTCTCCAAAAGTGTGAACCCAGCAGCCTCTCTGTCCCCCATCAGAGATGCATTCCTTCAACCCTTTCAGTTTTTCCAGCTTTAAGTCTTCAACTGAGATGAAACTACCTTAGAGAAAGTTGATATTTCCAATCTGTGCCTCTCCAGTTGCCATGTGCAGTGATAGCAAGAGGGATGCAGAAGCCCCCAGGATAAACGAGGCACAGGACCTGCCCCCGAAAACATCGCCATGTGAGAAATGCACAGTATTCTTTTCATATTAAAATTAATGCAGATGTGGCATGACACAGCACAGAAAATTGCATGAGTGCTTAAATCCATCTTTGAAGAAATCAGAATGCCAGGGACCCGTGCCAGGGACCCGTCCTTTGTGGTGAGGGGTATGCATTGTTCGGCTTATGCCATTACGAGCTATTACGTTTGAAATTAGTCTTCCACCGAGAGCAGGGCTTTGTGGAACCTTCCACAGGCCACGCTGGCAGCGGGGGGGTGTCCGGCTGAGAGTTGCCTAAGTGAAAGGAGCAGGCGAACCAGTCTTCCCTTTCCATTTCTGGGTGAATTTCTCTGGCTTTCTGAACGTCTGGTCCAGATTAGGGCTGTGTGTCGGTTTTCAAAAACCCAATTACCTGATATTAACTGTTTGAATTCACATCCAGACACTATGCCTTTCGTTGGCTCATGGATCCCCTTATTTTCTGTCTTCCCCCTTTAGCATTTC
This sequence comes from Cynopterus sphinx, assembly GCA_030015415.1. Taxonomy (NCBI): domain Eukaryota; kingdom Metazoa; phylum Chordata; class Mammalia; order Chiroptera; family Pteropodidae; genus Cynopterus; species Cynopterus sphinx. The sequence continues at coordinate 195,009,209 of CM057379.1, forward strand.
AGAATCCATTGTCTGACCACTGACCTCCCCTTTGCGAGTTCCTTTTTGTATACTTGGGCTGTGTGGCCATTACCTAGGTGGCTGACCCCGGCTCATTAATTCTGATATTTTGACACCTCCTTGATGCTGATTATGCTAATTGCAGGTACTGTGCAGCCTTGGTTCTGTTTGTTCCACTTTGCTTTTTCAGCTGAAACCTCAGCGGGACTGGTTTTGTCATGTTGCTCATTTCCATTTTTCATTGCTTTTCATTATTTCTGTGGTAGACACAGTGGCAGGCTGAAAAAAATGTGTTTTACTATTTTTAGCACAATATGGGAAAATTCAGAAGAGGAGAAGTAAGCATAATTTTTACTGAAACCTCTATTGTTCTTCCCTTTTCCTATGGTATTTATTTCTTTTTTAAAAATAAGGCCTTTGGAGAGTCTTAAAAAATTTAAAAGCAAAACCTAACAAAACCAAATAAAAGCGCCACACCTGCTCCAACATTCTCAAGCAAATGGTGTGAAAACAAAGTGAAGCAATCACTCACTCCAACAGATTTCTATACCTTCCTAGATACAGTAACTATTTGGCAACAAATATGACTGAAGGAAAGAGAGGGGCATTGGGGGTCTTGGATTAAAAGACAACGACAAACAATCTGAAACAACCTGACTGACAAGGTGGACGATAGGTCATTCTAGAATGGAAGTTGGCGGACATGATGTAATGGGACAGAGCCATAATGGGCAGTGCCTCCTAACTTTAAGTTTCCAAGTTGCTCTTTTGTCTTATTATGTGAATGGGGTGCTGTGGGCTGCTGATATCCAGAGAGAGTAACCGCACATGTTGGTGTGAGGTGCTGAGGTGTGGACAGCAGGGGGCATGCAGAAGTCCTGAGCATTTTGTGTGGAGTCTCGTGTGTCTTTTAGAACCAATGGACATGGTGGAAAATGATATGGGAAAGGGAGGTTGGAGGCAGACAAAGGTAGGCCCTGCAATGGTTCTCATGTTGTGGTGACACTTGAGGTCAGGGTCCCAGCATACTAGGATTAATTGAAGAGGGTTCCACAATCCATTAGGGGTTAGTGCCATCCCCTTGGCTAAGTAAGAGAAGGCTTGGATATCTCCTATGGGCCTGACAGAGAGGGGAGGGTGTGGTTGCCTTACCCAGAGATGGGTAGGGCTGCATGGTAACAGCACTTTTCAGAAGTGAGATAAAGGCTCTTTCTCATACGACTTCCTACCACTGCTGCCCGTGTTATTCAAGGCTCTCAGAGAAAAACAACTGGATGGATATATACATGCATGCACACACACACATATACATATATGTTCACATGTGTGTGTGTGTGTGTGTGGAGAGAGAGAGAGAGAGAGAGAGAGAGAGAGAGAGAGAGTTTTTAAGGTATTGGCTGTCATGATTGTAGAGATGTCGCCAAGTCCAAGGTCTGTAGGGTAGGCCAGCAGGCTGGAGTCCCGGGGAAGACTTACAGCTGGCAGGATTCCTTCTTGCTCGGGGGAGGTGAGTCTTTGTTCCATACAGGCCTTCAACTAATTGGATGAGGCCCACCCAGGTTATTATTATTAGAGTAAACTCCTTTACTCAGAGTCCGCCTATTTCAATGTTAGTCTCCTCCAAAAACGCCTTCACAGAACCATCTAGAATATCGTTTGACCAAACGTCTGGTATCATGGTTAGCCAAGCTGATAATAAAACTGGCCACCACACTGCTCACTGGTTGATTTCAATCCGAAGCCAGAGGGAGGAGGAGCCTTTTGAAGCTCTGTGGGTGGGGTGGCCTCCTAGGCACAGAGTCTGGAGGAGGCTGGATGAGGGTGTGGGCCAGACCTTTTTCCCCAGTGTGATATGGAAGAAACTAAGGTCAGCATTTTGCTTTTATACCCTCACTACTCTGTCTAGAAGCTTAGATTGAGGTTGCAGGTCTTTCTGAACTTTAAGTGTTTCCAGAGGCCCTGTATAATATAATACCTCCTCCTGCCCCCCCAGCAAGTGGATACAAGCATCACGTCGAAATAAAATCTCTTAAAATGTTGCTGGTTTTCCTTTATGTTTTTCTTTTTTTCTTTCCCCCCCTTTTTCTCTTAAACTGTAAGAACAGCAGTATAAGCCATGTGTGATTTCAAAAAGCAAGCACCTGGGTAGTCTGGAGATTCAGAGAACTTTAATACTGAGATCTGTGTACCTACTTCACTATAGTACCCCACCCCAACCCCCTTCCCCACACACACCAGCTGTCTCTATTTCCAGAAGATGACACAGAAGGGCTTAAGCTATCTCAAGAGAGGTTTAAGTTAGCTCTGATGAGGGGCTTTATGATTAAATTTGTGAAATACCAGGAGGGGTTTCTCTGTTGGGTTTTGAATTCTGGACTTTATTGAAAAGTAAATATACCAGGGTCAAATTTACCTCAAAACAACACATGTGAAACGGAGACAATGAATTGTTTAGGTTTTCAAGTCAGAAGTGGATTTTTAAAACCCAACCATTGCCTCAATTTTTCATTTTACATAATGCAACATGTTTGTCGAGTTCTGAAACGGGATTGTGCAGGAAGTGACAAGAATCTGAAAACTGTTGTCACAACCAAACAGGACACAAAGTGCTGTATTGGAGATGCCTTTAAGTCTCTCAGTTCAGGTGACCTAAGGGATGGCATCTAGCAGCAGGAAAGCCATAACCACAGGTGCTGCCTGGGCAGGGTGACGCAGACAAGAGCAGTTCTGGCTGGGGGAGGAGTAACTGGCTGCTTTATCTGGGTGAGTCTCCTTCCCTTTTTGGGGTCTTTCTAAAACTGAGGGACCAGCCACGTCTCAGCATGGCAGTGGCAGCTATGAGCACACACCCCCTCTACCAGATATCACAGTGCAGACCGCTTCTTTTCTGCATCTCATATATGGCTCAGGCCATGGATCCAAGGGAAGCCAACTTTTATTCCGGCCGCAGTTGATCAGACGGGCCGGCGTGCTGAGCCACAGGCAGCCATGTCTGGATGGGACACAGGGATGGGGGAGGACGCTGAGGTACCTGCTGAGGAGTCTGCTTTGTCAAGGTTTTCAGTTGGCTGGTGGAAATCTGACCGAATTGAGTTGTCTTCTCTTCAAAGTGAATGCTAGGAAACCTGACGCAGCACTTGAACTTGGTATCATCAGCCAAAGATGTTGGTGACAGACCCGAGTCTCCATGACGTTGCTGTAAGTCTCAGGACTCAGATGCAAAGGTGATGAGGCAACTTCCTGTGACACCCCATTTCCCCATGTAACTTTTCAATAAATCCCCATCGTGCTTAGTGATCTGAGTGCCTCCTCCTTGTCTGATTAACTAGCTTGACTGACCTAACTAGTACGATCCCATATAGCTCCGACAGGGTCAGACTCCGCTCTACCACGATGCCATACATGTTGCCGGGGAGGCAGACCAAGCAAATGAATTCTGGGCTCAGATGCTTGGATTCAGTTTGGGCTCTGCCACTGTTAGCTAAGGCAGGCTTCAGTTCTTGTAATGCAGACTCAAAATAAGAGAGCCTTTAACAAGCAAGGTGGAAGTCGACTTCACATTCCCATCATAGTGTGGGTGAAAACGGCTCAGGACTGGTGAGGCAACCCTGTCATTTCAGGGATCCAGACCCTTCTTATCCTGTTGCCCCCAGCCAAGTGTAAGCAACACAGCTCTGGTCTCTATGCGATGACTATGACTAGAGAAGAATGAGAAAAAGATGTTGGGGTTAACTAGAGGTCTCTTCCACAGTGACTTACTAACCATCCTATCTTGGTAAGGGATTTAATTTCTTGTGCTTCAGCTTTTCCTGTAAAACAGGGGTAATAATGATACCTCACTCCTGGGGTGGTTGTGAGGCTTCACTTAGATGGCGTGTAGGACAGTGCCTAGCACATCTTAAAATGCTCATTAATGGTTAGAAATTCTTTTTCTTCTTATTCATGCTCATTATTATTCAAAAAATAGGGATGAAACACAGAAATAAAACATGGGAACAACTCAAGGGCTGTCAAAAATGGAGCCGGATCTGTAATGACTAATGAGTACAAAAAGGGCTTGTTGAAGTCTTTTCAGTCAATTGCTGGGACGAAGAGAAACCTGCAGAATATCCCCAACAGCTCAGGCTAACCCTGAAAAACGAATGACATCATGAGGTACAGATGCCCCTAAGTAATATCCCCTCCTGCTGGGAGGAGCCGTGATGGCAAAACCTTGGAATCTGATGTATGCTTTGCCAGGGGAACCAGAGTTGCATGATTTCTATGAACCTGAAAGTTCCTTGTGGCCAGTATGGGTATGAAGTGTGTGCTTGCATCTGCATGTGGTGGCCCGGTGTATGAAACTGGCCATATATTGATGAAACTTTCCTCTATGCTGAAGGGATGAGATGGTTTTGAGAGCCACTGCAGGAAACAAAACAATAAACTTATCATGTTGCTTGATTCAGTGAGCTCTGGGATTTAGTGTGCGGCTTTACTTTTTTAAAGGGAAAACGTTCCACATAAGTCGAACAATGCTCGTGGTAGGGTGGTTTAACACTTTCATATGCTTCTGAGGTACCTAACATGGAGTGTTCTTTGAATAACACACAATACCAACAATTATTTCAGACATTTCAAAAATGAAGTGCTACCAGCTTCATTGTGTTCCCCTGCTCTGGCGAGTAATGAAAGACATATTCTTAATGTGAAACAAAAGAGGATTGTGAATATTAAAAAAGCAGCCCAGCCAGCTAGAGTTAAACCGTGGGGATAAGATATTAACTTAAACCACATGTGAAGTGCAGCTGTTTCTGTTGAAGCTTTCATCAGGCTCAAGTGGAAAGATTGGTGGGTTTTAATATGTGGTTTCCAGCCAGGCCAATAGGAATCTGGGGAAAATGTGTGTGAAATCAGGGCTCTGCCAGGGGGGTCCTGGGCTCTGGGTTGGCTTTTCTTTCTTTTAACGTAAACAGGGGTAACCCAACACTGAGGGCAGGCCTGCTCCATCCAAAGGCTCGACCTAAAGGCTCTGGGGTGACCAGACATCTGTGCAGTTTGGGGATTCTTCATCTCCCTTTCAAGAGCAATGTATAGGTTCTGTGATGTCAGGAGTAGGGATGAAGGAGTCCCCTTCTGGTATCTGTCTGCTGCTACTTCCTCTCAGAAACGTCTAGAATTCATTCAGCGTCTAATAACCCAGAGCACTGAGAGGTGCCAACTCTATGCAGACTTCCCAATGTGCTCATTAGGTTTAACCTCTGACGATTAAAGCTTGCAAGGAAAATGGTGATACATACGATGAGGGGCGTATTGGTTACAGGAACATTAGAAATTAATTAAAGAAGATCAAGTGTGTGAGGTGAATGCAAAAATCAGGATTAATTGCACAGTTTTTCTTTACAGGACTGAATGAATTAGCTGGCTTCAAGGTCAGTTGGGGTGCTGCCTGATTTTGTGCAGCCTGTTCTCAAGGTCTTAGATTATTGCGGAGATCTTAGATGATTGCTGCTGACTACTGGGTGACGTCGGCCTTCCACCATGTGCCTCGAATATTGCAATATTGCTTTCAGTTTTAGAGGCATGTAGTAGAAATAATCTTTATGGGCCCACAAATTCAGGAGCTGAGGGACAAAAATGAAAATGTCTAAATTGTACTCAGCGATCTTATTGGAAATACTACCGTTTATGTGCATTGATTCATGTGTTCAACAAACATTTATTAGACAGCTACGAGATTCAAAGGACTTTGCAAAGTGCTCTGGGGGATAAAAAGAGAAAGGGAATTGACATTTATTGAGCACATACTATGTGCCAGGCTTCATGTAGGCCCTTTAATTACATTTTCTCATTTAATTCCCAAAACTTTGAAAGGGAGGAATTATAAGACATGATCTTTGCTCTCAAGAGTCTTCGAGTCTGGGGTTAAGTAGTAAATAAAATATATATCCAAATGTCCATGAAATAAGGTAATTATAATCATATGCCAAAAGAGAGGTTGCAATGCGAGCTGAGAGACTGGAATAATTACTTAGGGAATGAAGGAAAGCTTGCTGGAGACCACATTTAAATTGAAAATTGAAGGTTGGGTAGGATTTAGATTCACAGAGAGGTAGGACAAGAGGTGATCCAGGTAAAGATGAGGATGAGCAGGAGAGGGAAGAGAGGAAGCAAAATCTGAGTCACACACTGCTCAGGGGTTAAGCAAAAATCACTTAGGATCAAATTACCCTTATTATTCCCTTTGGGGTCCCTTTGGAAGGTGGCTGCACTTGACGGCCATGTTTCGTGGAGAACTCACATCTTTAGACACTAGATGCACATCCATTGTGGTGAGATGCTTGACTGTCAGAGGCCTGAGCAAATAAGGTCTGATGAGAAAAGTGCAGCTTCTTTCCAGCCGCATGCCAACGCTGAGTGGGATGACTGGGAAGTGGCCAGCATTTCTAGCTTGTGGTCATCGCTCTGCCTAGTTGTGCTGGGACTATGCCATTGAATTTCAGAGGTTAGCTCCACATAGCATTTAACTCTAAAAACTGAGCGGGACCGCAATAGAATCAAGTTCAATTTAATTATACTGTAGGTGAGTGCGTGCGTGTGTGTGTGTGGTGGTGGTGGTAGCAGAAGGTAAAGGTTGGGTTACATCAGCCTGGCAGGGACAGAGGGCCAAGGGCAGGAGTTTGGACTGCGTTTGATGTAGGTTAGGGGACAGTTGGATCTAAGGAACGGATTCGAGGAAGCATGTTTCACTAGGTTGGAGCTAGTGAATTGCAAGGTTGTATTCTCTGAAAAATAGTCACCCAAATTCTACTTTGTCACCTTGATAGCACTTATTGAATTGAGTAAAATGCAAGTGCCCTTTCTGAAGCAGCCGGTTCTGATAGAGTGTTCAAAGTCGCCATACTTGAAATCACATCGGTCAAGCCCCAAGGCCTGAGGGCTGGACAGACAACAAAGATGTTTGGGAGATACTTCCCATCCTCAGGAAGTTCCCAGGCCAATGATGTCAGGAAAAGGTGATCAAGAGTCTATGGCAGGGGTCCAACCCCCAGACCATGGACCAGTACTGGTCCGTGGCCTGATAAAAACCGGGCTGCACAGCAGGAGGAGAGTGGCGGGTGAGTGAGCAAAGCTTCATTGGCATTTGCAGCTGCTCCCCAGCACTAGCATCACCACCTCAGCTTCACCTCAAATCATCAGGTATCGGATTCTCATAGGAGCACCAGTCTCTGGTACCTAAAAGGTTGGGGACCACTGGTCTATGGTGAGCCAGGTTGGTAGAAGCCCAATTATTAGCCCAAGATGGTGTATTACTTTCTTAAGGCTCATAATGAAGTGCCACAACTGGGTGGCTTAAAACAACAAAAATTAATTTTCTCACAGTTCTGGAGGTTAGAAGTCCAAAATCAATGTGTCAGCAAGGTTGTATTCTCACTGAAGACTCTAGGAAAGAATCCTTCCTCACCCCTTCTGGCTTCCAGTGGTGGCTGGCAGTCGTTGTCATTCCTTGGTTTGTGTCAGCATAACTCTAGCCTCTGCCTCTGTGCTCACGTGGCCTTCCTCCCTGCATCTCTTTGTCTTCAGATTTCTCTCCACATAAGGACACCTGTCCTTGAATTTAGGGCCCACTCTAATCCAGTATGACCTTATCTTAACTCCCTTATACCTGCAGAGACCTTATTCCCAAATAAGGTCACATTCATGGACACTGGGGGTTAGGACTTAGGCATATCTTTCTGGAAGACATAATTCAACCTACAATAGATATCAATATATGGGCTGGCAGGGGAAGGAGAGAAAGACATGGATTGGGACAGTCAGAGATGACATCTTGGCAGTGATGGGACTCGAGCTCCTTCTCAGGATATATGGTATTTGGACAGAGAAGTGGAGGGCTGGGCTTCAAGGGGGGTGAAAGGGACATGGGGAAGAAAGACGTGGTTGGAGTCCCAGAGGTTGGCATGTGTGAGGCATATAAGAAGGTGGTGAGGAGACCAGCCTGACAGGGTCCCAGGAGTCCCTGGGGGAGTGGCGGAGCTAGAAACTGGAGACAGAAACTGGGACCAGTTTGTGGAACCATCTATACATCACAGCAGAACTATTGGCTGGAATTGACTGTTTTCCCTTATTCTGAAAAACTGACCAACAGCCCCCAATACCTGGAGAAGAAAGACATTGTCAAGCAGGAGGGATTTTATGCCCAGTTTCTGCTGAAGTGCATCTCATCTCAGAATAGCTCGTGGTCCACCCGGGAAGTGGGTGCTGTGGGTTTAGACTGAAGATGATCTTCCTGTTCTGGCAAGGCCATGGTGAACGTAGCCAGTAAGCTGTCAGCAAGGCAGAGCAGCAAGCAGAGAGCCTTCTTCCCTTTGGGTTGCAGTTTTCCCTTCGGTAAAGCCATGGCTTTGACGTGACACCCTGCTGCTCCTTGACTCTGTGATACAGTGGTGCGAATCACATTTGAATAGATTGAAACGAAGTTCCTCTACAAACATTGCTTCATTTGAGATAACATCTCCATTAGTTAGACATAGAAGAGGTAGTTTTTTTACTCCATTTTGATAAATGAGGAAATAGACGCGGAGAAAGTTTATTGATTTGGAGCAACACTCAGCTGGTCAGAATCAGAGCCAGACCTTGAACACAGGTCTAGATTCCTAGTCCAGTGTTTCCCATTCCTCACCAATGACTCCTGTGTAATCAGAATCTCTCTGTCTGTCCATCCTTCCATCCAACCATTTCTCCTTCTCACAAGCAAGTATGTATTGAGGGTCCACTATGTGTCAGGTACTCTGTAAGGCCCTGGAGGTCTGTGGATAGTTTAGGTGGGGTCCTTGACCTCAAGAAGGTCATGGTCTGCTGGTTAAACTTGAGGATTTTTCAAATGGTGGGGCAGAGACTAGAATATAGGCTGAGTGTTCTCCTTCTACCGAGCCAAGTTCACCATGAGACCAAGGCTTTATTGGGTAATGCCCTTGGGCAGTTCTTTTTTTTTTTTTCACTTTATAAACATGAAGTTACTACAGAAGGCACGTCTGATTTTTTGTTTAGTCGGCATCTGTTATCAGCCACACAATATTAAATAAGGATAGTCAAAGGGAAGCTCTGATATTGAGTTAGCGAAAGTACTGAAATAGTGGCTACTAAAAACAACAACAACAACAACAACAACAACAACAACAACCCAACCACCAAAACAACAACAACAACAACAACAACAACAACAACAATAAACCCCCCCCCAAAAAGCCCTCTCTGGCCATGTCCCCTTGGATTGCTTTGCACTGTATTACCTTTCTCAGCTGATAAAACCCTTTATGTGATTGGCACTTTGCCAGGTGTCACAAACGGAGAAAGCACCTACTTTAGGTAAATCTTCATGTGAGTGACCTTCAGTGTCACTCAGCACAGCCAAACCACTGTTTCCTCATTTTCAAAATAAAGAACAGTGACAGTGGCACCAATCAATTAGGGTTTCTGTGGAAGATGCTATGGACGAGGTGCCTGGAGCTCAGCAGGACCTCAGGAAATGTGAACTCTTTCCCCACAGCTCACTGAAGTAGCCCTGCGCCCTTGGCTGGCAGGCGTTACTTTGCGGGTGTTTTCGACTTAATACTGGCCTATGAGGGAAGAAGACAGGGGTTTCCTGACTCCCATCTCTTCTAAGGTTTTCACATCGTCTTCCATCTAGTAAGCATAAGGTGGACAAATTAGTGCGATGTAACTTGGGAGATCTCCGATAGATTCTATTATTTTTAGTTGCTTTTAATTTGGTCAAATTAGCATTTGAATGCTCAAAATGACATGCCCAGGGTCATAGTCACTGATCTCATGACTTCAAATCCAGGGGTCTTCCTATCAAGCTGCCATTCCAAGATAAAGGCCCCGGAGGTGGGGACATCCTAAATTTGTATGAAAAGTAGATTGTTGGGTACCCAGACTCAAAGATCAGTCTGGGGGCATGCAATGAAAATTGGGGCTTTGTGTTACTGCTAATATTTTCACTTAATTTATTCTTTTTGGCTTGTCTGGATTTCGGGTTGCTGATCAATGAGGACTATCAATCACAGGTCATAGAATAAGGACCATCTAGCAGTGATAAAAGTGACCCCCAAAATATGTGGACACCCTGGAAGCATTTAGATTTCTTAAAATATGATTGACCACCAAATTTCCTCACTAGGGTTGGAGTGCCATGAAGACAAAAATAAAACTTAGGGCGATGAACAGTTAAAACCTAAGAAATTATAAGCAACAGAAGCAGAAATTATTTATCCTTCCCAACCCTGACACTCTGTCCAGTGTTTGCATGGCACCTTCTACATCTCTTCAGAAAAGAAACAGCTAGAATTTGCCACTGGGACACAGGCAGTCTTGCCTGCATTGGAGCCAATGGAGCTGTTGGAAACACTCTATCAATCTCGACTCCTGGACCATGACCTTCAGCTCTTTGGGGACAGCATTCACTTTATGTTCATCCTGCAAAAATGCTGTAGATGAAACTTGCAGCAAGACCCAAAGGCTCTGTATCCAGCATCCTTGCCAGGTCAACAAAGGGAATGGAGCTGCCCAGGGCCTAGCTGTTCTTAAGAACTGGGCTCAGTTAGCCCAGCCAGAAGTGAAGCTCCCATTCCAGCCACCAGAGAACAGCAAAGCTCTGAGGGCACAGTGTTCAGAAGGGGGGAACAATTTAAGTGCATTTCCTCTAGCAATTATTAATTACTCTTGGTCCTTTACAGGGATGCCTGTAGCATCCCTTTTGTCTGCCCTTTTAAGAAGTTTTGTCCATGACACAGTAAAATTAGGTACAGAAAGAGGCTGAATCTGGAAGAGGGAGCCTCATGTTTTATTGGCTATAAGGTAAATACCTTTTGATTTTATTTTCAATTTAATACAAGGTGTGCCTTGAGAAATGCTTACGCTAACTTAAAACAGGAGGAAAACAGTGCCAGGCCTTTGTGTGGCAAGGCCCAGTGTGTCTGATTACTGCAGGCACCTGGTCTATAAACCTATGTCAGGCCTCAGACCTGACACGGGCTCCCAAGGTGATGCTGGGAGTGGTTTGGGTGCACAGGACCCGCCTCTCTGGTCCCCCTACCAGGGAGTCCTTGAGATGCTGGGACAGAAGATAGGGCGGGATACCTTGCAGAGAGATTTGTAGCAAAATAAGAGTTGTCATCAGAAGAGGAGCAGTGTTGGAAGAGCTCAGAGGGGGTTCTGTTTCAAATTCTGAATTCTGTTACATAATTCTGGGTCAGCTAAGTCCCCACCTTGTTCATGCTGTCCCCCCAGGGGCCACTGTGGGGCTGCTTCTTGTCTCAGCAACTTTGACATGTTCAGAGTCACTTGTTTCGTCACTGGACTACCTTTAGCGATTGCCTGTTAGTCTTATTGTTTCCTTGGTGAGACTGCAGATTCCTTGTGGGTCCCTTGGAAGGTCCCTGCCCATCTCTCTGACTTTAAGCAGATCCAGACAGGACAGTTTGGTGGGTCCCCCACTCTTCTCCTCCGCAGCTGTTTATCCTGGTTCTGCGCTAATGTCTCCATGTTCTCAGGGTTAGGAGGACACCATCAAAGTGTGGTGTGAGGCACAGAGGGGGAAGCACATTCTTTCTGCACGTTATGCCCTGTGGCAGGAGAGCAGAATGTCTGGAACAGAGCAGATTTGTGCCTCTGACTTCACAAGGGCTTGGCTGGGCTCCTTCAGAGGATAAGTCAGCAGTGGCTGCCCACGTCTCAATGGGTGTCTTTCCATGGCTGCCAGGTCTACCCTTGCCTGCTGGGGAATGCCTTCCCGTGACAGGGCACTGTTTTCAGGGGAGACCCAGGAGGTGGTGCTAAACATGGCCAACCCACTCTCTGATCTTGAGCTTGACTCAGGGGCTTACCTCTCCAAATCAAGCGATAGCTCCTATCTCCCAAGCCTTTCCTGGCTGATGAGAGAATAGTGAGATAGGAAGACATGTGGGACGGATGGTGCACTGCACACCTGGGGGGTCGGAGAGCATGACGGTTAGCATACCACATGAACAGGGTCAGGCCACCTCGTTGGGAATCCTGGGTCTACCATTTATTGACTGTGAACCCCCAGCAAATGAGTAGAATCTCTGAGTCTTGGTTTTCTGATCTGTCAAACGAGCCTAATACTGGCGCCGTCCTTATAGGGTGGTGGTGGAAGTAAGTGATGCATAGCCAGGAGTGCTCGGTGGACTGTGAGCACACGGGTGGTATGTCCTTCTTCAGGAAGGTGCTGGGGTCCTGGAATGGATCTTCTCTCCCTTTCCTAGGATTGCACATCTCACATTTTATCAAGGCCACCTGCCAAGTTCGCTCCTTCCTTTGCTAAGTCATGACTCCCTCTGGGGAAGAAACTGTTTTTTCTATCTTTGTGTCCCCTAGAGTCTTGAGAATGGTGTCTGGCATAGAGAAGATGCTCAGTGTGAAAATGTTAGTGGGGAGGATGGACTGGGATGAGGCTGGTGTGGAGGAAGCCTGGCAGGATTGCAGCCATATTTGTATCCTAGTTAGCAAGAATTCGGGCTCTGGAGCCAGCCTGCCTGGCTCTGTTCTAGTCTTTGAGTCAGCTACTTAGCTTTCTTTCCCCTCTATCTCCTTATCTGTAAAAATGGGGAGAATAATGGAATCTAAGGCGTGGAGCTGTTGTAAGGATTAAGTGAGAACATACATGTAAGGAATTCAGTGTCGCAGCCTGGCTTGTCATAAGCTCTCAATAAATGTCAGCGGCTATTATTGCTGCCATGACAGTTCTGTGCTACACACAATGTATTTTAATTCATCTAATTCTCATGACAGCCCCAGCGGTAGATACTGTTACCCCATTTCACAGATGAAGAAATCGATGGGGAAGTGGAATAAAGCTGTGCATCTAGTTTGTGGCTGAGCCAAGATCCAGTGTCGGATCTTCTGGTTCTAAGGCCAAAATCTCCTGCTGCCCTGAGTGAGGAGGGGCCAAGAGTGCAGCTTTTAGCATCTGCTTCTCCTGGGGGCACAGAATAAGAATGGCAGGTGATACCCCTGAGACCAACTACAGACTCACTTGCTGGCTCATCCAGGCCGTCTTTGTCCTAGCTCACTGGTGAGCAGCCAGACAGATGCCAACACGAATGAGAACAGATGGACAGAAGGACAGACCTTAGGGCTCACTTCTCCTTAGCTTCAGGAGCCAGGACCTGACCCAGCCTCAATTTGTTTCCATAAGCCTTCCCTGCGGACCATACTATTCAATGACTATGTGCTTTTGGGTATCTGCAAAGTGTTTGAGTGAAGGTTGGCCCAGCATTTTCCTAGGTGTAGCAAGCAGGTCCACTTTCCTGCAATCTGTAGGGTTTGTGTGTGTGTGTGGACACACGCACACACACAAATTAAAAACAAACTCAGGCCCCATGCTGGCTGTTTCTCAGCTTTGCCTTCTTTTTATCACCACTGTCCTGATTCTTTCAGTATTCTGGAAGCTTCTGAAACATCACAGAGCATAGAGGCCAGTTTTATCAGACATGATGTATCTGTCAAGTTCTACTCCAGCTTGATTTCCCTCCTCTCTTACTCCTGTTGGCTGTTCTGATTTCTAATTGAATGATTCTGGGGTAGATTGAGGGGGGTCCTGGGGCCAGTGAGTTTGCACAAAAAAATATTAAAATACTTGTTTCTGGGGTCACCTGATACCTTCTCTCAGCATTCAATAAAAGAGCAACATTTTGAGGGCGGTTCGTTTCCTGTGTCTGATATGTTTGGTGAGGGTGTAGGGGAAGGGGATGGATTTTAGAGTCAGTGAGATTTAGGGTTGAATTTCTCTTCTGCCAGTCATGGGCAAGTTCTTCATGGTTTAAGTCTGCCTTTGTCATCTTAAGACGGGGATGGCAGTGCCATTCTCTTGTGGTTATAGTAAGGATCAGAGGCCCTTTGGAGACGTGCAGTAAATGTGAGTTCCTCATCTTTTAAGATTTTAGCAAGTAAATTCAGATTTCCCTCTTAGCTCTTCTAAACTTATCAACACATCACTTCTATTTTTCCAAGTGTAACGTTCACTTTCTGTGGATTTCTTAATAACTAGAGATTCTATAAGAGAGGAGAGGAACTCTTCATGATGAAGGAGCCTGTAGGACATTGTCAGCAGCCCTTAGGCCTGCTGGGTTCTCATTGTACTAAGGAGAATAGATTTATCATGTATATTGTGATTATTATTCTCTAGTGATTTAGACAGAATAGTAATAAAATACCATCTAATGCTAAATAGGTGCTTCAAACCATCTATTCATTGCTTTGATCCTCACAGACTGTAAAGAAGGTACTATTAGCTCCATTTTATAGACAAAGAAATTAAGGATCAGAGAAGTTAAGTAAGTTGCCCAGGGTAACCCAGCCCATAATAATCGTTAAGCCGGGATTTGAATCCTCGTGGATTTACTTCTTATTTTAGGAGCCTTGCCTTCGAGCTCTTCTATAATTTTAACTCTTCTCATATTCAGTTCTGCTCCTACTCATGGAAAGGAAAATATTAACAATGGAAGATTAGGTTAGAAAAAATAAATAAATAAAACCAACGAAGTAGAAACCCACCATTCCCCACTGCCCCCCAAGGAAAACAGCACACCATGCGTGCTTGTGGATCAGGTCTCAGTTGTGGCAGGAGAGGAATGAGGACCAAGTTGGAGGGATCAGAGATTGTCCTTTGTGGCCACCTGTCAGGTTTCATCCAGGGCATTACAAGAAATTAAGGGACATTTCTCAGTCTTAGGGCTTTGGCTTGTGAGCTCTGCTTTGGGCCTGCTGGAGGTGAATTTGAGTTCTCCCTCTTTGTCATTCATCATGGAGACCAGCTCAGACTTGGTGGAGCTCTTTCAGCTACTTATCCAGAAAGACAGAACCAAAGCTGGCTCCCTGTTCAGTGGTTGGATAATAGGCACCTGAAGGGCTCGTTCCCAAATCATGGTGACAGTTCCATGTGAATGTTGATGGGGAATTTGTATATGAAGCCTCTTTGTAAGCTCTTAATGAATAAGCAAATATAAAGGCTTATTATTTCAACTGTAGTGGGTGCCGGTGGTTGAAGTGTTTGGAGATTTACAATGAAAGGGAACTGTTTATGTTCTCTGTTAGAAAGAAATATTAGGGAACTGGTTAGAAATCATTGCAGGTAAGCAGTGTTTAGAGGCATTGCTCCAAATTCGAAATCATGCACCTATGGGGCCAACGCTGGGTGGATGTGATGCTGGAGAAAGACATAAAGGCCTGAATTATTGGAGAAATTTAGAAAAGGGAGGGGAGGACAGCACCTGAACATTGCGTTAGAATAGAAATACAGTAAGGAAGCATGGGGAAAGATCAAGGAGAAGAGAGTTCTTGGCAGGGATTGCTTCTGTAATTTATCCCAGGCCCTTTAATTCCTGACCACGACCCTGGGGAGGAGATTATCACCTTCCCTAGCCAGCACAATTGGCTGGTACAGGAGGCTGTTAACTTGAGAAAATCACCAATGATAGTACTGGGCAACTTCAAAAGTCCACCGTCTTTTCCAATGAGCTTGTTGTGAAAAGGCTTAAAGGGAATACTAATAACAGCTAAAGATCTAGCTGCAGGTGGCTGTCTAATTCCAATCAAAATAATTCTCCCCCCGTCGGAGGGAATAAAGGAGGGCAGAATTAAAAAGAGAATCGAGAGTGATTTTTGGCACGGGCACCACGTCTGTTGTGGAGGAAGACTATTGGTGTTGGCAGTCAGGTTTCCCCCCAGCAGCAAATTTCCCTCTCTCCTCGAAGGCTAGAAGGTCTGTACACAGATGCCTTTGTGTTAGTTGTACACAGCTGTCCTTGCCATGTGGTATTTGCTTTAGTTAAGGATAGGCTGGAGGAAGGGTTGGCTGTTGATTTTTGAAAAATCAGAATTCTTATAAACAAATATGCCCCCCCCCTTTCCTTGAAGCTTCCATGCTGACTTGAAAACATTCTTTGCGAAGATCAGACTTGAGGTCATCAGGGCTTCTTTGTGAAAACTCTTGTTCAATCAGAGTTTCTAAAAATGAGTTCCCCGATAATGAATGTTGCTTGCTTAGAAGTTTCTAAATAAGATCGTCACATGTGAGGTTAAAGAAAATTGAACAGTATTTTGACTGCAGAACTTTCCGGAACCTTTAATATGTAAGTTTGTTTTGAATCACCTAGAAAGGGATGGACTTTAACTGACTCTCTGTTTCACAGATGCCTCTTGGGAAATATGCCTTTTCTTAAAGGCCAGGGGTGGCCACCGTTAGAAGCAGGTTGAGCAGGCATTTCCCTAGCTGTCCCTGGATAGGAGGACTGAGTCAGGTGTCATACACAGCAAACAGCAACACATGGCATCGTGTGTGTTTGTGTGTGTGTGTTTGTGTGTGTGTGTGTGTGTGTGTGTGTGTGTGTGTGTGTGTGTGTGTGTCTGGGGGGTGGCTGGAATGGGGACAGTAGAAAAAAGATAGTAGAGGAGAGAGGGGAGTCTTCCCTTTCTCTCTCTGAGCATGTAGGCTTACGGATTTCCTTAAGAACTCTTTCTTCCTAAGTGCCAGGATCAAAGGTGGAATTGCAAAAGCTGTTCCCAGTGGCTTGGTATTTATAGCTTGCTATTGACGTAAGCAGATTTCTACAGCTGAAAATAGTCACATCCAGTCATTTGGGCAAATTTGTAAATTTTCCTCGGGGATTTGTGTTCAGGGAAGCAATTTTATGGCAAGGACAAAGTTGCCAGACATGGTTGCTTTCCTGAGAAGTTCTGTCCCCTTATATACTCTTAAAAAGGAGACGGGCCCCTTCAGATGGCTCTAGTCCGGGCACTTCTAATACAGTGGGTGAATAATCCATCTTGGCCCGTGAATTCTGATGGGGTCCACCATTTTGCCAGTCCTCTTTTTTTGTGGTCTAAAATAGTTTGAACCCTGGAGGGCTTGGGGTCTGTGAAAACTTCCACATTTTCCATCTCCATCATTTTTGTCTCACTGGACTGCAGGGGAAAACCACACCAAAAGGCCTCTCTATTCCTCTCAGATGGTACAGGCAAACCCAGAGAATGTCAAGAATGGCAGAGCCAGAGAAGCAGCACAGATACATGTTTTGAAAAACAATCTGGAAAAAGGGCTTAAAAAGTTTTTTCTGAGCTCTGATCATCCCAAGTGGATCGTCTTTTAGTCATTTAGAAATTAAAGAAGGCAACCTACCGCCAAAGAACTGAAGTCAGCAGCTCTTTCAAGTCAAGGGACCTTGCGAAGAGAACAGGCTTGTTTATTAATCTTCTAGTATCTCTTTCCCAATAAAACCCGGATGGTCTGCGCCGTGCATTCAGACCAGGTCTGTTGGTTATTTATTTATTTAAGATGTTTGGCCTGTTTGGAAATTGAACACTTTCTTGAATTTCATTTTCTTGGGCCAATGGCAGACCTGCTGGGGGTGATCCTAAGAGGGTACATTGATAAAAGCCTTAATAGGGTAGCACGACAGGAAAAAGCCAGAATGAATTAGCTCGCTGTGACATGGCTAACATCACCGCGTTTATATATGTTTCATTAAGCAGGGGCTTGACAGCTTTATGAGGAAACAGTGGGGTTTGCAATGGAGGAAGGGCCTGTAACCCTGCCAAAGCTGATCGCGGCCTGTGCCATGCATGCTCTTTAACAGAATAATATTTGCGCAGTGAAAATGTCATTTTAAATGACTGGTTTGATAATCCCTTAAGCTTTTAAATGATCTGCAAAATCTGGAAACTCTACCCCAGTGTTTAAAGTTGACAGGAACATTAATGAACGCAAACAGGAAAGGATGGTCCCCAGATTTGTTTCCTGAGTCAGACATAGCTTACTGGGGTTTCTCTCCTTTTGTCTCTCAGGCTCTTTCAGCAACGGGAGTGTGTTCACCGAGCAGCTGCAGCAGGCCTTTGCTGAGGAATGTTTTTTGGGGAGGAGTTGTTCAGCCTGTAGTGGGAACTGGGTTGGTGCTAACAGAAGTTCCTTCATGCAGAGAAGAAAAGGCACCCCCTCTGAGAGGGAGCTTGTAGAAAGGGCCCCTCTGGGCAGAGCAATTAGCAAAGGGCTTGCTTCTCTCCAGCTGGTGCATCTGAGTCTGGCTCTTAGCATGGCAAGCAGAGAGTAGGAGGGATTTAGGCCCCGGGAGCCTACTCAGGGCACGTCCTGCACAACTGTACGCAGCATCCCTGGTGAAGTTTAGGTCATTCTGTTCAAATCCCCTTTGGACCAGGATAAAGTGTCCCTCTCTCAGACAAATATCCTGTGCTATATAAGATTCTAGGAGGGGGTTTTCCTAGGACAAGAAAGCCCTACTTGCTCCTTCCTCCCTTCAGTGAGTGACTCTGGAATAGCATGGGAAGGCCGATGGAGAGATTGTCTCATGGATTGTGGACTAGGATGCAAAGCTTGGCAAAGTACAGCCCAGGGGGCCAAATCTGGCCTGCTGCCTGTTTTTATAAATAAAGTTTTCTTAGAACACAGTCATGCCCTTTCATGTATTACCTATGGGTGCTTTCCTGTTACAATGGTAGCATTATATCGTGGTGATGGAGACTGTATGGTTCACAAAGCTTAAAAGATTTGCTACCTGGCCCTTTACAAAAGAGTCTGTGAACCCCTGCCCCTGAGCACTGGGTCGAATGAGGTAGCATCCCTGCCTTGGATCCTGGCTCTGCCAAGTCCTGTGTGTCCTTGGGCAAGTTACTCAGCATCCCTGTTCCTCAGTGTCCACATAATTAAAATGGGGGTGATAGTTTTGGTCTGCTCTCTTCATATAGCTCTTGTGAGGATTAAACGATTAAGCATAAGGGGGAATGCAGTATATGTGTGAGATGTTATCCCTCTGAGGTCTCCCAGGGACTCGCCGTGGTACCTTCAGGTGGCCTCCTTGATCTCTTTCTGTTTTCTTATTTGTAAAACTAAAGGGAGCTCTAGACCAGCATTTTTAATATTTTAATGTGCATAAGGTCACCTGGGGGAGCCTGCTAAAATGCAGGTTCTGATTCCATAGGTCTGGGATGGGGCCTGGGAGCCTGCATTTCTAACTAGCTGCCAGGTGCTTGCTGCTGCTCCTGCACTGGGGAACACACACTGAGTAGCAAGAGGCCCGCCAGTTTTGCTGACTTTCCCTGGTGGTATGATCCATGAGCCAGTCGTCTTGCAAATGCTGTTGTCACCCATACCAAGGAGTCACTTTCCAGGCACCCCCTCCCGCCATATGCCTTGGCAGAGGTGTCCTGGACTGATTTCACTTTGTGGCCTAACTCTGCATCTGTTGCGGGGCTGGTGAGAGGTAATGGGTATTCTTCTACTTCTTGAGGGCTCTGGCCAAACCCTTATCTTGGCAGCTAGGTGGCTTGACAGAAGCAGGTCAGACACTCCGGGCTGGCCTCAGGTCGGCCTGAGAGCAGTGGAACCCTGGAAGAGTGGAGTGCCTGGAGGTTGCCCCGCCTCCCTGCTTTCTGCCCCAGATGACAAAACTACAGTCATCCCCCATCATCTGTGGTTTTGATTTCTGTAGTCTCAGTTACTCGTGGTCAGCCGTGGTCTGAAAATATTAAATGGAAAATTCTAGAAGTAAACAATTCCTAAGTTTTAAATTTGAGCCATTCTGAGTCATGTGATAAAACCTGGCCCGGTCCTAACCTGGATGTGAATCATCCATAGTCCAGTGTCCCCACACTGTATATGCTCCCTGATCATCAGTCATTTAGCAGCCACCTTGGTGAGCAGATCCACTGTCGCAGTATGGCGGTACTTCTGTTCAAGTTATCTTTACTTAACAAAGGCCCCAAAGAAGAAGAGTAGTGATGCTGGTAATTTGGAGATGCTAAAGAGAGGCTGCTATATAGTGCTTCCTTGAAGCAAAAAAGTGAAAGTTCTCGACTTAATGAATGAAAAAAAAATATATGCTAAGGTTGCTAAAAGAACAAATCTTCTATCCATGAAATTGTGAAGGAAGAAAAAGAAATGTGTGCTAGTTTTGCTGTTACACGTCAAACTGCAAAAGTTACGGCCACAGTGTGTTGTAAATGCTCCGTTAGGGTAGAAAAAACATTAAATTTGTGGGTGGAAGAGATGAGCAGAAACATGTTCTGACTGACAGCATGTGTCATCCAGAAAGCGTTGAGCCTAGAAAAAAACTTCAGCAAGGGATCCTCTGAATTGAGAGACACCAAGCCACTTACTGCAAGTAAAGAAGTGGTTACACAGATTCAGGAATGGGTTTGGACTAAAAAATACAAAATCTGCCGGAGAGGCTGCTACGTCTGCTGATGGAGAGGCGGCTGCCCCATTTCCAGCAGTTAAAGAAGTTGATTAAAGTTCAGCACTATCTGTGGTTGGGGGCATCCTCTGTGGGCCTTGTCACACACCCTGCGGGTGAGAGGGGACTAAGTAGTCAGTTAGGCCTTGGAGCATGGATGTTGCAGGAATTGAAATGCCTCCTGTGGTCCAATAGGTTTCCAGTGCTGCAGAGGAATTCTCTTGGGTTTTTGTTCCTGACCACATTTTCCACAGGCCTGGAGAGACCTCAGGCTGTTTATCCCAGTTGCCACTTGAAGCCACCTTCTGGCCTTTTTAGGAAGGGGTTGTCCTGCAGCTGGAGCCAGAGGCAGGGGTCCCACCCTTATTGGGTGGGGCAGGTGGGTGAGGAAGGAGCAGTCAGTATGCAACTGAACATCAAAGGGATTGTCCATGCACCATGCTTATCCAGTTAAGGTCCTTAGTTAGCAGGGTTATGATATAAAAGCACTTTTATGATATAAAAGACAAGCTGGGATTCAAATCCCACCTCTTTGAAATTGTTTTTTTATAGACTCGTTGTAACAATGAAATGAAATCATATGCATCTTTCCCATTTAGATCCCTGAGGACTACTCCCTGTTAGCAGCTCCGCAGCTCCAAACGCTCTCTGATTGGGTTTTGGATCCTATTTAGCACAGTCTCTGGCACTAATAGAAATTCGGTAAAAATTCAGTCAATACAGATCGGTCCATGAAGACTCTACATACAAAATAAATTTACAAAGGAAAATAAAGGCACTGAACACTGGTTTGAGCAATTCACAAGTTAGTCCTTCTACTCATAAGATGTGGAACGTCCGGTGAGTTCCTTCACTTCTCTGAGTCTCAGTTTCCTCATCTGTGATAGGAGGATAACAGTTGGGCTTGTGTGGGGGGTTGCTTGGAGGTGGAGATAACAGAGTGGAAGTTTTAGTACCGCCCTGGCACACAGTCAGCACTCACCAGCTCTTAGCCCTTCATGCAGTTATTATCTCAAAAACGCAGGCATGCGCTGTTGGGATTAAAAACGCTGCAAAGCAGTGGTTGTGGATTCTCTGTACAAAATGGCCTTTAAGGTGCTTTAAAAACTAGCTGGGGGATCAGGATAAATGCCCTAGAGTGTACTGCTCTCTAAAACTGTGGCAGAGAGAGGCTCATAGCAGACCTGTCCCTGCTGTACAACTCTAATGGGCTCTGGAACCTTCTTCTTAATAACTCTTCCCTTTTTGTTCAGCAAGCTCTCCACCATGGCAGCTTGAGGCATGGTGGCTTGTGTCTTGAAATCATTTTGGGTGCTCTCTTTTTTACCCCATGTATGTAGTCACTCATCAAGTCCTCCACCATGGACCTCAGATCCAGCCTGTCCTCCCGGTGCTTTGGCCTTTTCTCCCCACTATCCCCAAAGACGCATCTGGCCTGCTGCAAAGCTTGAGGCTAGCACCTTTCAGACCTGACCATACCAAAGTCACCTGGTGAAGCTTTAAAAAAGAAAATATGACCCTAAAGCCCTGAGCCCCAGGATTCTGCTTCAGCTAGGCAGGGATGGAACTTCAGACATCTGTGTTTTAAAATCTCCCCAGGTGATTCCAGTTTGCAGTCTGGGTTAAGAACCCTGTCAGAGGATTTCCTGCGATCCAGCTGCAAAATCAGGAGCCCAGCAACTTTTATAACTTCGCTTTGCTCACCTGCAGAGAGGAAAGCCCTTCCCTGCAGCCAGGCCCGATGCAGTTGGCCCGATAATTCAACTCCAGCCCAAATGCCTTTACCTCTATTAAAAATTAAACCAACACCTATTTCCTTCTATGATCACATGTTGCCTTTCATCGTATTTATTTGAGCACTTACTTATCTGACATTCTCCATCCGACAGGAGACTTCTTGGGAAGGGATCAACAGCTTGTTTGGTTATGTACTTTCCATAATATTTAGTGCAGGGCTTCTCACATAGTAAATATTTAATATATAATCGCTGGATTGCTTGTGTGCCTCACAGGATCTAAAGTAGTTCTGAGAGCACAGTAAACACTCAATAAACATTTCTTGATTGATTGATGAATGTATCTACTCAAAACCTATAGAGGAAAGGGAGGTCACCGAGTAGTTCCTGACCCTATCTTGACCGAATGGCCACAGGTGAGTAATTTACTCTGAGTGCCTTTGCCTATGTTGTGGGCGTATGCAAGAGGCCTTGGAGACAGACAGACAGACAGACAGACTCACTCACTCACTCACCCACCCACCTAGTTCTTGGAAACGCAGAAACTGATCTTCTGCTTAGATGATCCTATCACTGACACTGACACCTGGTACAAACTGAAATGCTGGATGAGAACAATGCTGGGTTTAATTTCATCATGCTCAATGTAATAATTTCATATAAAATGACTTTGAAAAATGCCACCCACATGCAAGTTAAAACAGACAGCTTGGGAGTGAGAATGCTTGGTTGCCCCTGGCTTGTCAGACAGCATTGGCCATGTCCCTTTCTTGCCCCGAATTTCAGTTTCCTCTTTTGGAAAATCAAGTTTTGGATTATTTAATCAGCAATTCTTATTTTCTGAAGTGCACTCCAAAGAAAATTGGTTCCTCAGAATATGGAAGATGTTAATAGGTGTTTAAAACCAAGCAAGCGACCAACAAACACTCTGAGGAAGAAATCAAAGTCGTTAGGGAAATTCTGGTCAAGCCGACTTCTCATGACCTTTATAATCTTTATTTTTTGTTTCCTGTGACTCACCAAGAGAATAGGAACAAGTTCTCCCTGAAACATTTGGCTCAGAAACATATTTCCCCCCACGGAATACTTATTAATAAGCCAGGGGATGTGCAAACTGGTCCTCAGTAGTGGTGACTGAGTGTGCCTGGCATCCTGCCAGGACAGCCATCCTACACAGGTTGTCTGTGAAGAAAATCTCCTTGCCTGTGGTGCTTTTATCTTGGTTTTCCCAGGCATCTAAGTAATTATGGTTCATTAACTTACCTCTTTCAGGTAGACTTTCCATCTTGCTCCATTTCATAGTGATGTCCCTTGGCTTTGAGCCTAGTAAGGCCTCAGAGTAAGAAGAGGAAGGACTTTGCTCTCAGGTGGTAGGGTTTGAGTTCTGTTCCCACCTGTTGTGCGGGTTGGTACCTGGGCAAGTAACTGAGCCTCTCTGCATCTCCTTGTGCTTATCTGAAATATGTGGATAATACTCTGTGGACATCTGTGGTTTGACCTGCACCAACGTCCATTGTCCTTCTCCTAGTAAAACATAAAATGAAATTTCCTTCTAGGTTTCATTCCAGCCACACTGTTAGCCCTGGGAAGGGTAGGTGTCCAGACCCAAGGCCATCAGGACATACTCCTCTGACCACAACTGGGCGTGTGACCCAGCCAGGATTAATGGAACACAGCATGACTTTGTCGGTATTTCCAGAAAAGTGTTTCTTGTTCTTTTTCATTGGATGTGAAGCTTAGGGAAGGTAAGGCCTAAAGATGTAGAAGCCATCTTGCGATAGGTTGGGAGACTCTTTCTGTGTACCAAGTCAACAAAGTGGAAGGTAGACTTAATGGTTGGAATGTCAGCAGCCATCCTGGACAAAGAGGTGACTTTGGGAGGGGAAACTATAGAAGGTGCATGGGTCCCTGCCACTGTGGAACACCATTTAAGTTGTGGATTATTTCTTATCTTTTTGAAAGTGAAAAACTTTTATTCAATTTAAGCCAATGTTTTTTCTATTATTCACATCTGAAAATCATTAACTCATAGTTTGAGTCACATTTTCCATTCTCTTTGTTCCTTTGCTCTTTAAACAGAGTCCTACCTAACACATTCTTCTACCTCCATAGTATGATTATTTTATGGACTGAATTGTGCACCCCCGTTTACATGTTGACATCCTAACCACAAGCGCCTAAGAATGTAATTGTATTTAGACATCAGAGTTTTAAATTAAAATAAGGTCTTTAGCATAGGCTCTAACCCAGTATGAGTAGTATCCTTAAGAGAAAATTTAGACACAGATATGAGTGTGCACAGAGGAAAGACCATATGGAAACAGGGAAAAGATGGCCACTTAGAAGCCGAGGAGAGAGGCCACAGAATAAAACCAACTGCCAACACCTTGATCGTGGACTTCTAGCCTCCAAAACTGGGAGGAGATACGTTTCTGTTGTGTAGGCCACCTAGTTCATGGTACTTTCTTATGGTAGATCTAGCAAACGAATACAGAGTAACTGAAATAATGATGTATATAGAGCATGTGGCACAATATTTGTACCTGGGAGGCCCTCAACTATGTTACATCCTTTTCCCCATCCACTAACTCGTACTGTCAGGAAACCCTGTACGAGTCAACGTGCTCCATCTTCCTAACGAGATTCTTGAAGCCTCCACAGCACCTGACTCAGGACCATTATGCATATTGGAACACTCAGTAAATGCTTATTGATTAATTAGGACTCCCTAGGCCATGCTCAGCAGGCAGAGATGGATTAAGTTGTTTGATAAAGCCTGTCCTAATGCACCCAAATCCTCTGGCAGGCTTTTCCTTTAAAGGGAGAAAAGAAGAAGTCAGATTTTACAGCTGGTTGAAATACACTGGAAGAAGCTGTCGGGGGAAATAGTCCTGGAGATGGAATTGACAGAGTGATGGCCAGGCAGAACCTTGGCCATTAGTTTCAAACTGCCAGTCATGTCTGTTTTAATCTGGAGGCTGCGTTGATAATGAAGTGATTGTGCGAATCCCAATAATGTAAAGTTACTGTTGTTATTAGCATTTGTGGCCGTCATGACTTCATTTTCGTCTGACAGGGAGGTTTTCTTCTTCTCTTTCTCTTCTTTTTTAATCCTCCTTCAGAGCTGTAATAGGATGGAAATATTCTTCTCATTGTTATTTTTTGAGAACCGTAAGCGAATGTTGGCCCTTCTGCCCCTTAAATCCATAGCAACAAACCGATTCCTTTAAAAACCTAATTTCAAAAACGGTGGCTAGACCTAGAAATCTATCCTTTAAAGCTCATACGTGGCATGGCAGAGGCTCTAGCTCCACTCCTGTAATTTTCCTCTGGGGAACGACTAGACCTTCACTAACAAAGTACTGGTTAAATTTCACCCACAGGGAAAAAGAGAACTGACGAAAATGTGTCACGTTGCCTGGGTACAGGGCTGCAGAATGTGTTTTCCCCCAGCAGCAGGTAAAACTGTAAAGATGTAACTTGATCCTTTGCCCTTCCCTGAGTAAAGGGGTCGGTAATGTATTTATCTGGATAACTTAAGCAAATGTGAAAAACAAAAGCAGAAACAAACAAACATACTTTTTTTTTTTCAGGCTTCTCTGAAGCTTTTCTTGAGATAAGAAGGAGAAAAGGGGAGATGGAATTATTCCGATCATTGCCCCATTCTCTAGTTCACTTTGGGCAGGGGTTGGTCTCGGCTCCAGAGGTCTAACCTTTTGGTGCGGTTGGCTCTTCCCACACTATTATCAGAAGAAGCTTTTTGAGAGCATCACCTGTAGAACCATAGAGTCGTGATGCCATGGAGGGCCCATTAGATCAGTAAGTCCTTGTAACTACAGGAATAAGCTTGCATCATCGGGCTCCTGGCTGACCTGCTACTTCTCATTAAAAAAAAAAAAAAAAAGTCCTTGCATCTGATTCTGTCAAAAGACAGAAACATTCTCTTAAAACCTATTTTGATTATAAGCATTTCATTAAATGTTTTATGGCTAAATGATTTTTTTTTTCTTACCAATTAGCATCAGATGGCATTGAATGTAAAGGTCCTATTTCAAAAGAAACTCTTGGAAGAACTTACTATTATTTCTGCATTTTGACCTTGAATACTGTGAGGAGAATCTCACAGTTAAATGCTGGTCTTCAGATGTTTAGCTTATTTATTTTTTGTCTGTGGTTTATAAAAAGAGTCTGCAACAGATACGAGTGTGTGTATGTGTGCACATGTATGTGTAGGAATAAAAGAGGACAAGTTCATTTTTGACTCTTAAGAGATACCTGTCAGGCCATTGGTTTACTTGTGGTCAGTGAACCCTGATGGTCAGAGAGAGGTAAAGATCCCTGTCCCCTACGCCCAGAAAGGCCTGCGGCTCTTGCCAGCTCACAGGCTCAGATCTGCCCTAGTGCCTTCTTCAGTAAAATTCCCCTCTCTGCTCACATCACCAGAGGCTGAAAGTCAGATTGGGCAGTGGGGGTGTGGAGGGAGTTAGCATGCAGGCAGCAACCAAAGGTGGGTGGTGAGAGGCTCTTCCAAGGGAGATGATGGGTATCACCATACCGAGTAGATAGGTATGTGTGATATAAATAGGCCAAAGAAGACCTCTCTGTATCGATCCCCAGGTTGCTTATTTGTTCACTGCAGATTGAGACCCATTAGCTTGAAAGCCTGTCTGCTCCAAATTCAAAAATTTACATAGTCGATTATTTTAAAAATAGCCCAAACATAGTTTTAGTCATGCAGGGTCTGCCTGCTTTGCATACCATGAGAAAGCTCACCCAGCAGCTGCTAGCCATCAAGAAGACAGAACACAAACTGCCAGGCTCCTTGGAGTTTTCTGACATAGAGACTCCCTGCCATCCTGTGAATCCTGACATCACTGAGACATAGAAGCCCCCTGTCTCCCAGGAGTCCCCGTGTCCTCCTCCCTTTCTGAGTAGCAGTCCCCTTTGGGCAGTCGTATGCTGTGAGAGACATCTCCTTTCATGCAACCCTGTCCAAGTGCCCACTAATAAAGCTATTACTGCCTCTCATGATCGCACCTTTTTCCTTGATCAGGCCCCGAATTTCTTGAATTTTCTGCAAAATTTACAATTAAGGCCCTGCAGCTCTTGGCTATCCATCTATACTCTGTCTCTGAACCAAAGTGCTGCCTACAGAAAGCATATGTTTGCACTGTTTTTTAATTTTTTTTTTTTTACCTCTTTTTTTCTGATTGGAAGGATACTCTGTTTTGCAAAATTTGTCCATCTGTAGCACTCACAGAAATAAATAATTCTATCTACCAAGAGGCAACTATTGACTGGTAATGTTTTTATTGCTTAAGTAGAATGGAAAATATATAGATGCTTATTTTATTATTGTTCTATAAACTATAGTTATTGTTTCAGCCTTTGGGGATGATGTACATAATAACAAAATGTTAAAAAAAGAATTAACCTCTTTTTTTTGGTAACAGAAGAGACAGGAGAAAGAGTTGGGTTGTGGTGGAGAAATATGAGAAGTAGAAATGAAATTAGTATCTGATAGTTTTACGTCTTTTGCCAGTCTTGCTTCTATAACTAGATTACAAACATTTGGAGAGCATGGATAAATGTTTAATTCTTTTTATCATTAGTGTCCTAGTACAATATTGGGTTAATATTTGCTCTCAATAAATATTGTTGATGAATAAAAAGATAGAGAAAAGCAAGATGACAGGGAGAGAAGGAAGAGAGGGAAATAAGAGGACAAGGGCTTAGATAGGAAGAGAGAAAACTATAAGATGAAGCATAGCCATGTGACCTTAGGCAAGTCTTTGACCTTTAAATTTTTAACTTAGATGGTAGTTGTGATAAGACATGGAAAGTCTTGTGGAAATGGGAGGACTTTTATTGAAGCAGAGGTACATTTGTGCATTTTATCTTTTCTCAAAAAACCCTGAAGGTAGCCCTCAGAAGAGTGGGTGGTACATGGGTACCTGGAATTTCTTGAAAAGTCTCAGAGATTTAGGAGTTAAGGTCCCTGAACCCTACTTTATAGGATAAAAGTGCAGCCTTGGCTTTTGGGCGAGGTGTTGTCTAGTTAGATTCTTTGCTGTTTTTAGAGTTCGGAAGGCAAAGTCCAGACTTATGGGCATGGATTCTAGAGGAAGCAATGGGTCTCAGAACTCTGTATTGGCAGATCATGGTCCTACCTTCACCTGCTCTCTGGGCCTGACTGGTACGTGGATGTGAGCACATTATGTGAAGCAAAGTGTTGAGAGCTAAATGCTTTGGGGACCCAACATGAATGCTCCCTAAGAGCAACCTAGGACTGAAGGACTTGGGCGATGCTCCTAGGAAGGGCTGTGGTTACCTGGGTGGGAATCTCCATCTTGGAGACATTAGACTTCCCGCTAATGAAGCACATGGAGATTCAAGGGGTTGGTTAGAAAAACGACACAATGGAATTTGCACTTGGTTCTTGTAGAGCAGTTGTGACCCATTTTATTATAATTAAACATGCCTCCCATGGATGATGAACCAACTGTGTATTCCAGGGCAAGATGAGAACAACTATAGAAAGATCTAGGGAAACACCAAGATTACTGGTTGGAAACAGTCATGGTTCTGGATTATGTGGCGTTGCTTGGGTGTTTTCCCCAGGTGAAATCACATTACAGACTGTGTCTTTGATACTGGTTTCTGCTGCATGTGGGCAAACCAGAGGATGAAAACAGTCTTTAGAGTGGCAAATCCTCATGGAACCTCATGCAACTGGTTTTGAAAAGTCAGAAAAAAAAAAAAATAACTTGAAAACTTCTCACAACTGTTCTAGATTTCAGTGTTCCCCACTATTTGCTACACATTAGAAGATGTAGAAGTTTCTGAAATGTTATGGGGACTCTTTCAAGGTAATTATGTCACCTTGGCCTGGATAGAGGGTACACCTACCTATGGAGCCCATCCTCTTTAGCCATATTAAACCAGAACTCTTTACCCCAGACACCAATGTACATTGTATCTTTTTCTAAATCTTTCCATAAAAAAATTCTCTTCTAATATTGGTATGAGAAACCTGGGCAAACTACTTTTCATTTTTTTTTAAGAAAATTCTCTCCTGCTGATTATAGAAAATTGAAAAAAGTGGTGAAAAGTAGAAAGAATCAAAAAGCCTCCCATAATTCTACCATTCTGAGATAATCAAGTTACATTTGGCATACATACATACATACACACACATATTTATATGCATATGTAATATATTTGTATTTGTTAAATTGTTTACATAATTGAAATCATGTGGAACTGAAATAGATGAATACTTTTTGGCTTTTTGGCTTAATATTTGACATAAGCAATTTCCATATTACCAAAAAGTCTATAAATATTTAACATGAGTGAATAACATTTTCTTTTGGATGCGCCATAATTTGCTTATCCAGTCTCCCAATAGGAAGCATTTCAGTTTTTTCCAATATCTTTGTTATTATGAGTAGTACTGCATTTAGTATCTTCATGCATGATTCTTTTTTTTCCTGTTTTTAGGCTGGATGGCTTGACTGATAATGAATATTTTTGAGCTCTTCATATGCAAGGCCAAAACACTTTTCAAAAAGATTATACCACTTACAGTTCACCAGCAGTGAGTCCCCTTTTCACTCTACCTCATCAGCATTGGGTAATCCCGTTTTTAAGAAAATGACTCATTTTAGAGCTAAAAAGCTGTATCTTATTACTTAAATTGTTGCCTACTTTTTTTCGCTTGCCATTCCATTTTTGTCTGTGACTTTTCCATGCACTTTTCTCCACTTATTTGTTATTCCATTTACAAAAGACGCACACACACACACACACGATATTCATCATTTTTGTGTATTTATTGTATTATGTTTTTTTGTACAATTTATTTTTAAATGCATAAATATTTTGATTTTTTAACCTTTTTTTTCACTCATTTTAGGCACTTAGAGATTAGCTACTATTCACCTATATGTTCTCGTAGTTTTGTTTTAATCATTTAATTTCTTATATTTAACTTTTTAATCTTTCTGAAATTTACTTCTCAGATGAAGTTTTAAAATGAAATTTACCCTCTTTAAATGGCTGATTGTCACAACTTTCCTGACTGAATAGGTTTTTATTTCTCTAGTGATTTGAGATAACTCTTTGATTAGGTCCTGAAACTTTACATATTTTAGTGTTTGGCTTAAGGCTAAATATATGGATTATTTTATTAATTATTTTGAAAGATGGCAGAGCCAGACCCTCTCATTACTTTTGTTTTTCAAAAATGTTTTGGATTATTCTCAGATGTTTATCATTAAAGATGAGCATTAGAATTATTTTGCCAAGGTTAAAATAAAAAGCCTCATTGGAATTTTGGTAGATATAATGGTGGAAGTAAACAAACACACCCTAATGAGAGCAAGTAAAGGCTATTTATTCAGAGTTTGCTATAGCAGGGCAGAGGCGCAAAGGCAGGCAGAGTCATGGGGAAGATTTGTAGTGGGAAAAAGGGATGGCTTCAGGTTTGTCCTGTTTAGGGGTTGTTGGCCTGGGGAAGCTGGAGGTGGGCAACTAGAAGTAGGGCATCTTATGTGATTGGGTAGGGGTGCATATTTAGCTTTCTCTGTTTGGCCCTAAGTTACAAGTGGGGATAAAAATTAGGGAAGCTGCCAGTTACTAATGAGGTCCTGCCATTTTGGACCGATTTTTATAGAAGATACTGTTTAAATCTCTGGATTGTTAATAATAGTGATCATAGTCTGACTTCCTACAAGTCTGATTTACAGCTGGCTGGCTTCCTGTGCTGTTTATGGTAGATGAGGAGTGGGTTTCCTGGGCAGGTGGCTGTAGGCTGTGGGTCAGACTTCTGTCAAGTTCCGAGACACCAGCCCTGGGCCAGTCTTGTAAGTAGAGCTTTCTAAGAGTCAGCAGTCACGCCTGGTATGTTAACGCTTCCCTGTGTATCCATGTTTGCATGTTTGGTATCATAATTAAGATAATTTTATAAAATAAATTGGGCAGGGGCCCTTTTTAGTATAATAAAAAAGTTTATACAGAATGGGAATTTTCTGCTCTTTGACAATTTATAAGCGCTCACCTATAAAATTACATGGCTCCAGAATTTTTGTGGGGGATAACTAAAAATTAACTTACTACTTTATGAGTCAATTTATTATTTCTCACCCATTCCTGCCCCTGCCTGGTTATTCATTTCATTGAGATTTGCTAATCTGCTTATACACCTGGTGAATTTTTCACTTGTATTTTAAAAATCTCTGCATCCGTTCCTCTATCATTTTTCATTCCTAAATGTATTTATTTATGATTTTACTTTCTGTTTTTATTGATTAGTTTATCCAGAGATTTGTTTGTTTTATTGAATTTTCAAAGAACCAGTTCTTGGGATCATCTATCAATTTTGTTTTTCTATTTTTTAATTCATTTATGTATTTATCTTCATTATCTTTTTTTCCTTTGCTTGAGTTACATTTTGTTATTTTTTCCCTTAGTTTCTTGAGTTGAAAAAACTTTATCTTACCTTCTCTTAAAATAGTAGCAAATATTTGAAGCTACACGTTACAAGAAAAGTACAACTTTAGCCATATCTTATACATTTGTATGTATATGTATATTGCTATCTGCTGCTGTACTTTTAATTTCTACTCAATTTTATCATTATTTAGGAGAGACATTTTTCTTTTTAAATCCAAAGCTTTTGGAAAGGTTTATTTTTAGTTTGTTTACTTAATCATTTGTAATTAACTTCCAGTTTTATTGTGTTGTGTTCAGAGAATGTGGCCTAAATAATTTCTAATTTTTAGAATGTTATTAAGGATTTTTCAGTACAATGCTTAACAAGATGTGTTCTCTGTAGAGTACATGTACATACACACTTATGTATGTGCCAATTTAACTTTATAAATTCAAAAAGTCCTTTTTCTGTCTTTTGATTTTTGATTACTTGGTCTGTCATAGATTGATAATGGTGTGATGAATTCTTCCACTCTAAGTGTGTTTCAGAGGTAGCGTGATATATTAAGAATTTGGAATTGTAAAGACCTGTTTTCACATCTCCAGTCCATAATTCACTAGCAATGTGACTGTCTTAGATTGAGTTTCCCAGGAGCATAGTCTGAAACAAGGATTTGAGTACAAATGGGTTATTTGGGAGGTGTTGGGAATACTGTTAAGGGAATAAAGAACTGAATTAGGGAAGGGAACACAGCAATAATTTAATACAAATTATTTCCTTCATTTCAAATTGAGGTATATGTACTATGAAAACTGTAGATCTTAAATGTACAATTTTTAGAAATGTGATTTGCACCCCTATTAAGGTATAGAACATTTTTGTCATCCCAGAAAACCTCTTCTCAGTCAATCCCACCCTCCTCCAGAGGCAATCGTTATTCTAAGTTCCATTCCCATAGATTAATTTCACCCATTCTACAACTTTATTATATATAAGGGATTCTACAGGGTGTGCTCTTTTATGTCCAACTTCTTTTACTCGACATGTGAGTGAGATTCATTCATAATTCTACATGTATCTCCAGTTCCTTTTAATCGCTTAATAATATTCTGTTATATGAATATACTATAATTTTTTATTTACCCATCCTTCTGTTGATGGCAATTTGTTTCCCGGAGTATATGAATAAAGCTATTGTGAATATTCCTGTATACTTTTTTTTTGTACATATGTCTTTATTTGTCTTGGAGGAAATATCTGAAGATGAAATTGCTGGGTCATTGAGCAGATGTATGTTTCACTGTATGAGAAACTGCCAAATAGCTTTCCAAAATGGCTATGCATTCCTACCAGCAATGTGTGAAAGTTCCAGTTGCTCCACATTTTTGCCAACATTTGGTAATGTTAGTGTTTTTAATTCAAACTGTTTGAGTGGATGTTAAATGGTATCTCATTGTGATTTTCAATTTGCATTTCCTTCAGGACTAATGAAGTTGTCCAGTGTTCATGGACTAATTGGCCATTTTTACATCTTCCTTTGTAGAATATTAATTCAAGTCTTGGGTTGTAAACTTTTTTTCTATTAAGTTATAAGCATTCTTCATATATTTTGTGTACAATATAACTTTGGGATTGTCAGCAATATTTGTTAAAATATATATTCATTCACCGTAGACCTCCTGTGTGAGATCCTTGGTCAGCGGGGGCTCTCTAAATTGGCATTTTATGCCAATTCTTGATGATCTTGATGCCTGGTCAGGTTTAGAAACCACCAGAGTAGAAGGAGCACTGGATTGGATTTTGACTGACTCAGGGATGACCCCAGTTTATTCCCTAACTTACCTTCTCCCTCTGGTTCTCAGTGTCCACATATGTGCAATGAGGATGTCTATCAGGTGGCAGCTGAAGCCCCTTTTGGCTTTGAGATACTATATTCGATATTATAATTTGTACTAAGATTCTCCAACTGGGCAAGCTGAAGTCAGGTTGGCACGTATGACACCAACCAGGCCACACATGTTTCCCCATGCACCATATCTGGCAGTCATGTCGAGGCAAGAGAGCTGAAAACAGACACTGCAATGCAGCTCCAGCATGGGAGCAGTCTCTGAAGGACTCGGTGGAACAGACGTTGGCTGGAAGTTGTCGAGTAGCAGCTGGTGGGGTCTATGAGCTTCTTGCAGCTGTTTGCGATATGTCAAATGAATTTTTGTTTTTATGTGTTAATGTACTCTGAGCTATTTTACAGTGTGTTTGACATTTTACAGTATAGTAAAGTGTGTACATGCCTAATTAAAACAGATGTGCATTTTATAAAATAATTACTGGATACACTGAAGAAAAATGGCTAATTATATATACAGCATAAACACCTAAACACACGCTATAAATATGTACTAGAAAAGTACTGGAAAGTAGGTATAATTGGCTGGCTTCTCTTTTCATGTCCAGACTGAGTCATTCCATAGATTTTCCTGGATCTGGGATCCACTGGCATTAGAATTTTCAGCTGAAATTTTTATTTCTTCTTCCTCCCACCTGCCACTCTCCATCTCATCCATCTTTCCGGAGATGATGAGAAATTCTCTCTACACTGGAACAAGGTAGAGTTAATATAATAAAAACAAAAAACGACAATTGTATTACTATGTGTTAGGCACTTACAACATATTACCTAATTTAATCCGACATTCAAACCGAGGTCTGACTACAGAGCCCACCTTGAACAACTGCCCTCTACTGCCTTCATGAGAATGTCTTTCTACCCAGCCACTTCTGTGCTCACACGTGGAGAATCTTCATCTTCAGTGCCCCTGCCACCACTTTATACATTTCAGAACAGCCCATATCGGCCTCCTTCAATAAAGTCTTTATGCATGGGATAGAGTTGATGTGTGAGTGAGGCAAAAGTCTGATTTGAGTCCTCATGGACTCTGGGTGTTGCTGGCGTGTGTGGGCCAGGCTGGAGGATGCTGTCAGCTGGGTGAATATGTTGGTGTTGGGCCTTTAAAGGCAGAGTTAGATGTCTGTGGGTGGCAGGGTAAAACGTGTTTTGGAGGCAGTATAAATGTGCACAGAAAATATTGAGAAGTCCTTAAATATCAGTTCCAGGTGTGGAGAGAATCTGAACTATATCAGTAAAGTAGGTAGAAGCGAGCGATTGTGAACGTGCAATGCTAATGGGAAAGCAGGCTTTATTTTGTTGTTATTCAACAGGGAACTGACCTTAGTTCTTTCTAATCCTCTTTATTTAATTAATAAGTAAACTATCGCCCAGATATACTTAGGAATGTTTGGTTTTAATGAGTTTTTAAAAATCGTTGTGTCAACATTGCAAACCAACATGAATGTACAACTGATCGATGTCACTTATTTACCCTGAGGTGTCCCATTGTGTCTTCACATGCTTCCTTTTCTGCAGCTGTCAGTCAAGTAGGTTTGGAGAAAAGGTTGTTTTCTCAAGGTTATGGCCTGTGGACTTGGCCTTTCTGTAGACAATCCAGCTTGCGTGGAGTACAGAGAAGATGGAAGCACTTAGTCCATTAGATCCTATTCATGGGAAGGCAGCTACAGTCTGTTTTATGATATTTTAGAGAAATGGGTTATCCTGGTTCTCTGTGACCACATATGATGCATGAGGATCCTGAAAGTTATTTATATAGTGGTGTTTCAGGAGGTGCCCAGGGTCACAACAGGAGTCTCACATGTCAGTAAGTATGG
Source organism: Cynopterus sphinx (assembly GCA_030015415.1). Taxonomy (NCBI): domain Eukaryota; kingdom Metazoa; phylum Chordata; class Mammalia; order Chiroptera; family Pteropodidae; genus Cynopterus; species Cynopterus sphinx. Next base: position 195,044,347 of record CM057379.1, read on the forward strand.
AATGGGGGGGCTAAAGGCATGGGCTCTTCCATCTGCTTGTGATGTGACCTCTAGCCAGTGCTTTAAACGTGTTTCAGATTTTTTTTTATCTCTAATGGAATAATAAGAGTATGTACCTTTTAGGATTGTTGAGATTTAAGTCAAATAATCTATGAAAGGCAGCACAGTGCCTGGCAACTGTAAACCCACATCAAATATTACATTGGTATTATTCTTATTAGTTTGGTAATTTATAGTTATTTATTTTGGAAGGTAAAAGGGTGCATTAAATCACTTTTAGACCACCAGGTTATAATTTTAGGTAAGCCACACCTACCCTGTCTTGGCCATTGTGTTTTCATATGTAAAACAGAATGGTTGGATTAGAGGACCTTTTAGGTCACTCTGGCTCTAAGAATCTGTGACTCAGGGTTACACATCCCTTAACCCCCTGTGCTTTCTCACTTCATTTCTAAGCTTATGGGAGCCATGTATACTTAGACAAAGCCCAAATAGAGGAAAAGACTCAATTTTGGGGCACCAGCGAATGCTGAGAAGAACTGCAATGGAGCAGCCTTACTGGAAATGTCACATTTTGAGCTGTTTTTCTTTCTCTCCTTCTAAATTATTTCTACCTGATGGTTGTACTTGGCAGTCAGGGAGAGTGAAGGTGGGTGACCCCAGAAATCCCTTTTGGGCTCTGTGGTGAGCAAAGTCTGGTTAAGCCGGAGAAGGCCTGGGCTTTGTGAGCCGCCAGGATCTGGACCGCTTTGCAGGTTTAGTCAACGGGCTCGTTGGCAAGCGTTTATTGGCAGCAACATGATGGAAGGGCTGTTCTAAAGTGGCATGGTCACAGCCACCTGCTCTAGTGTCGGAGGGAGGAGGTAAGGGGAAGGCAGCTATTGACACATGTGGGCTGGAGAGTTCTAAGGCCCTGGCCCACCCCCAGAGGGCCCAGGCTGTGGCCCTTCTGATTCTGCATCTGCAGCTCTCCAGGATAGCGTGAGCCTTGGTGCATGGAGATGGGCTGGACCAGGGATTCTCCCCACCACCTTATACTTGCAGGTGGATTTACTGTTCAAAGGAGTAACCATGCTTTGGACCTATATAAAAAAATGTAATGGGAAAATATTACTAATGTCATGGTTTAAATAATTACCGTGCACCTTTTTTTTTTTAAAGGCAAAATCAGTGCCTCTGCTTATTAAGATGGTACTATAAGATGCTGGAATGTGGTTTTCAGATTCCCTCACTCCCTCTGCTGCCCATTGTAGTGTGAATTTGCCTTTGAGCAGACTGAGCCTTTTAGGCACAACAGGGCACACCTACAGAAATGAAATGGACTATGTTTTCCTTCTTTCTCTGACTGCAGCGATAGAGGGAGAAAAGGCAGACTCACCAATGGTGTGGGAGCTGGTATATTGGAGTGTATTGGGGATAACCATGGGGGCAACTATTTGGGAGTTAAAAGATCTCAGGGCTGGTTGTGGACAGAGATTATGGCAAATGACTTCCATGAGAAAATAGAGAGGAGAAGCCATAATGTGATTATCACTCTTTCTGAGTTTTGCAGCTGATCAGATGACTTTCATTTCCATGAAAGAACTAATTGATAGATGTCAGGCAGAATGTCTTTGGGGGATCAATTCCAGTTGGAGTAATTAACACATAAGTGTGTGAAATACCACGATGTTCTCATTTGGTACCCAGTCTGTTTCTTGGCCAAATCTCAGGCATTTAAATTTATATTTGGATTTAAAGTGTCATATTTTACATTGAAAAATATGCTTGTCAAAGATATAAGTCAAGTATTGAATATCTGTGAAAATGGAATATTCTCCTTATCCTAGAGATGGAAACTAAAATCTAGTGTGATGCAGTTGTAATTTCCACCACCCAGGAATCCACCCAATGTTCCTAAAAGAAAGACTCATTCGTTTTGTCATGGTCATACCTCTATATCCAGAGTCAAAACATGGGCTGGCCACCTAAATACCTAATCTCCAACCAGATACAATTACAGATTAAGATTATAGAAGGATGATGCAAATTAATAGATCTCAACTGTAAATGGACTTTTGCCCATGTCTTTTCGTTTGTTCTTTTCTGATGAAAAAATAGGCTATTACATAAATTACTTCTGAAGAGACTTTCTACTTTTGAAAAAAAAAATTTAGTTTATTGGGCTTGATTCTCCAACTTAAGAGCTGGAAAGCAGATATCTGAGTATACAGTTGGAACAAAGGTAGAAAATGAGGAAGAGAGACTCTTAGGTTTACTCCAGTTTCCAGCAAGAGTATTTGTAAGGGTTATAGAGAGAAGTTCCAGAACTTTTTTTTTAGGACTGTTAGTGATGGAGAAGAGAATAGTGTAGACTGATTTTTATTCTTTTCCTGACTAAAGGGTTGACATTTTTTGATGTCCTGAATACAAGTAATTTACTGTATTTTAAGTAGATGGAAAGCTACATCTCATATATATATATATAAATAAATTAAAAAAAAAAAACCTTGACAAATGATTAGAAGTTGAACACATTTTCTACCAAAACAACATTCTCTCTCATAAAAAATATAGCCCTGGTGGGTGTTTTGAATCCCACCTAAAAATAATAAGATGAAGAGAAAATTGAATGCTGTAAGAGACTGAGACATGTGTGGTGTCGTTTAACATTTGGTTCTTTTAAGAGGCAAATTTAGTGTTCCAAAGCCTTCAGATCTTACATGGCCATCTGATAGCTAGTGAGATACTGTGTGGGGGTGTCTGCTAGAGAAAGGACGGCTGTATCATTTCCAGATTTCTCTGCTTGTGAGATGAGTTTTTCTTTTTTCTCCCTTCTCTCCTCTAAGAAAGAAAAGGCAGATAATTAATCTGGCCTTTAACTATTCAACTTTGGTTTTGAAAGTTTTCTTTCTAAAGTGTGGATCTTTATAAGGTGTACTTTTACCTTTTCTTGGTGTGGTCATGTCTTGAGACAGTCATTCCAGAATCTGCATTAGAGAAACACAAATTAAAACTCGTAATGAGATACCACTATACACCCACCAGAGTGACTAAAACTAAAGAGACTAACCATACCAAGTATTAATGAGGATGTGGAGCAACTGGAATTCTGACACAATGCTGGGGGGAATGCAAAATATAATAGCCACTTTGGAAGAAAAGTTTGGTAATTTATTATAAAGACAAATATATGTTTATCATATGACCCAATAATTCTCTCCTAAGAATTTACCCACAAGAACAGTAAACATATGTCATGGTTGCATATGCATAGCTGCTTTATTCATTCTGATCAAAACCAAAGACAACCCAAATACCCATCCACTATGGTACATCCACACAATGGCATACTACTCAAAAATAGAAATTGATGAAGGATACATATAACGACATGGATAAATCTCAAATGCATTATGATAAGTGAAAGATGCCAGATGCAAAAGAAATTCTAGAAAAATAAAACAATAGTAGTTAATAGACAGTGATTTTCTGGGGCCAGGGAGTAGGGAGATAGAGTGACTTCAAAGAAAGAAGAAGCTTTGAGATGATGGCAATTTCTATATCATGATGGTGATGGTGGTTACAATGACTATAAACATTTGTTAAAATTTATTTAATTGTAGTTTTAAAATGGGTGAATTTTATGTTAATTATAGCTCCCTAAAGCCGATTCAATAAAAAGTGACTCAACGTGTCACATTTGTTAGGTGCAGTGGGGGAAAGAAGAAGTTGTGTGTGGTCTTATCGAGGGAAAAAGACTTTCCCTCCTGTTCCATTGGAGAGCAAGACTCTGTCTTAACACGTAACTTCACACATTTATAAATTTATTTATCCAAAACGTATATGGAGGCCCTACTAAAGCCAAGTGCCAACCAAAACATAAAGTGATTGCTGAAGATATAATTGATGCTCAAAAATATTGAACTGATTTGAAAATATGGATGTTTCCTGGAAACAATTCATGAGATTTTGTAGAGCAGATCCTTCTTGAACTCAATGGTTCTGTTTGGTTAAAACCACCAGGTTTCAGGAATTTGTGATAGTAAGAAAGCACTGGCACTGGTTGAACTTTTGATTTCAGTCCCACTCTTATATTCTCCCGACTGCATTTCTCTCTCTGACCTTGGAAGGCTGTGGCCCCTCTCTGATGGAGAGCCACTCTGGTTAGTGAGAGGATGAGGTGGAGGTGCTTTCGCTCTGTGTATATTCTTAGAACTTTATGGTTAGTTTTCTATAATCTCCATGTAAGTGCCATCTGCCATGTTTGGCACTTAAGATAAAATATTTGAGATATTTTATTCATTTTGCCTGAACAACAGATTTCGAGAAATCAGGTCTCTCTCTTTCTGAGAACACAGCTCTGCAGAGGCTGTGTATGAGTTCTTCCGTACATGACTCTGATTTCTATTTTTATCCATGGCTTGGGCTGTAAACCTGGTTTCAATTTTTTTGTTGAAGATTTTGTTTGCTGCTTTGACAACGTAACATTTAAAGTCAACTTTAAGGTTTGCCTGCCTTTTGCTTTCTATTTGGTATGAATTTTTACTGCTCTTTACACTGCCTTTGAATGATGCAATAAAGACCAGCTTCCAGATTTGGATGGCCAAAATCTTAAAAACAAAAACAAAAACCAAGATCAAAACCTATCTGGGTAAAAAGGAACCTGCTTCTCTCGAACACAGTGGGTCCCTGATTTATAAGCACTGACCTTAAAAACAACAGATAAATAGATGCAATTGTACAAACAGTTGCTGCCCATTCTGAGGGAGAAGAACAATAAGCAAAACAAAATTCAGCAATCCTTGAATTTTTTGGGGGAACTGTGGATTTACAAGTAGAGGAAGAACTGAACAAGTTTGACATGTTAGGGATCCAGGAGAGCTATCAACCAGGCTTGACTCTTGATGTGGTGGATTCTTTAAATAAAAATACTGATTTCATCTACATTTTCCAGAAAATTTTACTTTACCTCCTCCCACTTATTGTAATTTCACTAATCAGGACAATTATGAATTCTCATTAGAGAATCAAGATTCTACTTAAAACTTTTAAATAACTTTGGAAGGGTTGGGAGATTGTTAACCAATCAGATATTAGTGTAAAATAGCTCAGTTAGTTTGCCTTTTATCTAATTCCTACCCTTGGCCAATGGGAGGTTTTTTTTTTTTTTTAATTTCAAGATATTGTCATGAAAATTTCCAAATATACAGAAAAGTTGAAAGAATTGTTCAGTGAACAGTCATATATCTATGTATGAGTTTCTCATTGCTGCTATAACAAATGACCACAAACCTAGTAGCTTAAAAGAACGGAAATGTATCATCTAACAGTTCTGAGGTCAGAGATCTGAAATGAGTCTTCTAGTGCTAAAATCAAGGTGGCAGCAGGTTGTATTCCTTTGGGAAGTTTTAGTGGAGAATTTATTTTTTGCTTTTCCCAGCTTCTGGAGGATTCACATGTTTCTTGGCTTGCAGCCGCATTGCGCTGACCTCTGCTTCTGTGGTCACATCCCTTTCTGCCTCTGGTCTTCCTGCCTCCCTCTGTAAGGACTCCACGATTACGTGGTACCCACTTGGATAATCCGGGATAATTTTCCCCTCTCAAAATTCTTAAGCACATCTGCAGAGTCCCTTTTGCCATATAACACCACATAGTCACAGCTTCCTAGAATTAGGGCCTGGACAATTTTGGAGGGGCCATTATTTAGGCTACCACAAACTACCACCTATATTCCAAAATTAGCATTTTGCTTGATCACACACGTCTCTCTACCCACAGTCTCCCTGATACATCACCTGGGCTACTTCCTATTTTGGCTATCATGAATAAATCTGCCATGAACATTTTTATGAGACTCCTTTTGTGGGCTTAAGCTTTTTATTTCTTTTATTTTTTTTAATAATAATAAAATAAACACCACTTTGCGTGTGTGTGCGCATGCATGTGGCTGTTCTTAGGATTATAATGCATATCCTTAACTTTCCACAACCTATTTGTATAGAGTTTAAATTGTATTATTTTGGGGAATCTGTAAGAACCATGCAGATTTTTGCTCTGTTTACCTTCACCCTCCAGTCTTTATATTATAGTTGTGATATGTATTGCCTCTATATGTTATAAACCCCACAATAAATAAGATGCTATAATTTTTGCTTTAGTCATGCATTGTAAATAAAATAAGAAGGAAGTATAATTTTTTGCCCATTTATTTATGACTTATGGTACAATTAGTTCCTTCCTGAAGATTTAAGTTTTAATTTGATATTTCCTTTCAGTCTGAATAATTTCCTTTAATCTTATTGTAGTACAGATGTGATGGCAAGGAATCTCTTAGTTTTCATATATCTGAAAATGTTTTTATTTCATCTTCATTTTTGCAGGATGTTTTAGTTATATAGCTTCTGAGTAGACATATTTTTCCTTTTCTGCACTTTAAAGATGTTGTTTCACTGTCTCTCGGCATCCATTAGTTTTTATCAGAAGTCAACAGTAATTCATACTATCGTTTCCCTGTATATAATATATTCTTCTTTGGCTGCACTAAAGATTTTTTCTTTACCTTTGGTTTCAGCAGTTTAACTCAAATGTGCCCAGGTGTGTTTTTCTTTCTATATATTTAGCTTGAATTCACTGGGCTTCTTGAATCTAAAAATTTATGTTTTTTCCCAAATTTGTGAAATTTTTGGTTATTATAGTTTCAGATATTTTTTCTACCCCATTTTCTCTCTCCTTTCCTTCTAGAATTTCAATTATGTGTGTGCTAGATCTTTAGATACTGGCCATATTTTTCAATTAGGTTTTCCCCTCTGTTTCTCATATCGGATTATTTCTATTGATTTATCTTTAAGTTAACTGGCCCTTTATTCTGTCAAACTCATCTTGTGAATTTTTTATTTTACATGTATTTTTTAATAGTAGAATTTCAATTTAAAAAGTTTTTATTTCTCTACTGAAATTACCTATTTGTTCATTTATTATAAAACATTTTTACCTTCCATCATTGAGCACAGTTATAGAAACTGCTTTAAAGTCTTTACTAATTCTGATATTTGGGTTGTCTGGGAGTCAGTAACTATTGATTGCCTTTTCTTTTCAGCATAGGTTACATTTTCATAAATCACGATATGACTAGTAATTTTGGATTATGTTCTGGAAACATTTTGTAAGTCATGTGTTGGAGAGGTTCTGAGTTCTGTTATGTTCCTTTGAAGAGTATTGATTTTATTGTGTGTGTGTGTTAGCAGCACTAGCTGGATTCAAACTCCAAACTCTCTGTTCAGTTCATCTTGCCTTACCTGGGCTCCTTGAAACCTGCTCTACACACATATAATTCAGTGGCAAATCAGAGATTTGGGCAAAGCATACAAAACTCCAGGCTTCCTCTTTGGCTTTCTCCTTTCCAGGGTTTCCCTGGAAAAGGGAAACTCTCACTACCCAGCTGCCATGGTCACCCTAAACTCTGTCTACTCATCTTTAAGCTAGTAGACTACCAATTTTCCATCTCAGTTTCAGAAGCCTGGCTTAGCTCTGGTTGGGTCCTGAGGCAAAAATCTATCAAAGCACTCAGGCCTCTTCTAAGTGAGAGTCTTCCAGCCCTTCTCCATTTCTTCACTGCTATGTTGGCCTCCAAGGTCTCATGGCTAGTCATTACATATTGTCAAGAGTTTATTGTTGTTATCAAGGGGAGGTTTAGTTTGATAGGAACTTCTATCTCTTTTCTCAATGGAGCTCTAATTTAAGCAGATTAAGGTGAGTTTTTAGCCCTTGGTGGGGAGGGAGTAGGCATGAGAGTTAACTTAGGGAGGTATTGGTAAGATAGTTCAGAATGTGAGGTATAGAAATGTCAAACTTAAATGTTTATTAATTCAGGGTGTTGTTTTAAGCCAACCCTTCTCTCTTGTCGCTTCTACCTCCTACTCCTTCCTTGTGTCTACCTTCTTCACTTTCTCCTTTTCCCGCCCCTAAATCACATGCCACCTCCATCATCCTAGGACCCAGACCTCAGCAAAGCTAGTACCTGTACTATCATCAAGGACAATAAGAATTAAATAAATACGTGTAGGCTGTGTAGGGAGCATAACTGTCACCTGTGAAGTTTTGAGTTCTGTCAGTCCCTGAAGGAAAACTGACCATACTTAAAAATGCAACTTCTTGTAAGTTTTGGCCCAGGGGCAGGAGTTTATTCTTATTCTATTCCCTTCTTTTACCAGTAGGTCCTGAGAGCTTAACTCTGTTAGGGCCTGAGGCTATAATAGCTGCAGTTGGTTGCTAACTTGTAGAATAAATTACATGTTGGTTCTCTTTTTAAAGGAACATTCTATTCTGAAGTTCTGTGCCTCTCTTTCTTTGCCTATGGTACAACCAACTAGATCATTTTCAATACAAATAGGTTTTTCTTGTGTTATTAATAGTGGAGCACAGAACAATCAGTTGAGTTCAGGATGGTCCATGCTGTTACTTCAGCCGACCAAATACTCCCAAGTTTCTCAGCAGACATTCAGCCCATCTGCCACAATGATGGAAAATTGATTATAGTCAATTAGGTAGGTAGGATGGAGAGATGTGGTCTTGCATTCTGTTAGATTCAGACATTCCTGTGAGAGAAAGAAGTGACTCAAATTTTGCAACTGGAAAATGGGGAGAGGAAAGAAATTTAAAATTTCTTTATTATTATTATTATTAAATTATTATTATTATTAAATTATTATTATTATTAAATTATTATTATGTTATGGTTTGGAAGCTCACTGCTTCTGCTCAGAACACTTATTTTCTTAAACCTTCTCTAATTTACACACACACTCTTTGCAATATGCATTGGAGTCAGATTCAGTATATGGTAAGAAAACCAGCTCTGCAATTGCAACACTGAACTCACAAAACGGCTGCATTAAGGGCTTAGTGTTCAAAGCACTAAAGGGTTATTTGTTTTACAAAAAGTGTCTCTGAAGTGTTCCCTAAAAATACCCAATTCCCTGAGTGCCTTTAAAATGAGAATCACATTACAAAAATCTTATTTAACGGTGCATTTTGGGAACGTACAAAGTGTGATTGTAAAAGATTATGGCTGATTTTAAGAAAAATTCCAGAACTTACAAATTCAAAAAGTGGTTGTTCTCTTCAAGGTAATCACTGACTAGGTCTTTACACTTACCTCAAGTGAAGTGGGAATGACAGTGTTGCTGGGAGGATTAAATGAGACAATTAAGGAAAGTGCGTGGGGGTTACCGTAGGTGCTCAAGAAATAGTTTTTGTCTCTGTTCTGCAGAGAAATTACTCGTCATTCATCACTAAACTCCAGTGTGAACACTGTTCTCCAGGCCTCAGTCATGGTTTATCTTTGCTCTATGGGATGAATTTGGCATCTGATGGTGTGTCCATCTGTGTGTGTGCATGTGTGTATAATGTGGCTTGTTTACTCACTCTAATGAACCTCTTAAATTCCAGTCTCACAAAACTCATATGTGTATGTGTATATATGTATGTAAACATATACATATAATACATATACAACAGATAATAATAACATGTGTTTTTTATGTGTTGAATCTGACAGGGTGGAGGGGTACAGGTTAGCAAGGGCTGTGTTTCTATAGCTGGGCATGTAAACTTAAACGCCTACAGCAGTGGTTCTTAATTTTCCCTGTATATTCTCTCACCCAGTGAATGTTTTAAAAATGTTGCTTTTCAGCCACATCCCATAACAATCAAGTCAGAACCTGTAGGAAGAGACATCAGTAGTTTTTGAGGCCCCTCAGGTGACACCATGTGCAGCCAAGCCTGCAAATTGAAAGTCTGGGCTGGTGATCCTCAGTTCTGGGTGCACATTCGAGTCACCTGTGGAGCTCTCCAAACTGACCAGTCCCTACACACTACATGCCAGAGATTCTGACTCAGTCACCCGGAGCGGAGCCTGGACGTAGGGTATTTTTGAAAATTCTGCAGTTGATCCCAGTGTACGGTCAAGTTTGAGAACCAACGGCCTCAGGAGCCTCGCTGGTGAGGAAGATGGGTGAACTGGGAGAGGAGGTGACCACGCGAAACTGGAGAGCATCTGCTTCGTCTGAAGGGCCAACTACTGTGTAGATTTCCAGGGTTACCAGATCTTCAGTGTTTAAAAGACACTGGAAGTCTGGATGTTTATGTGGAAATGAAAATAATTTTCAATTGGGCAAAATATACATAACAAAGTTTACCATTTTAACCATCTTTAGTCTATGTTCAGTGGCATTAAGTACATTCACATTGTTGTGCAACCATCACTACCATCCTTCCACGGAACTTTTTTTCATCTTCCCAAAGTGAAACTCTATCCCCATTAGACAAGAACATCCCATCTCCTACTTTCCCCAGCCCCAGTGACCATCATTCTATCTTCTGTCTCTATGAACTTGACTACTCACTGAAGTGGAATCATACAATGTTTGTCCTTTTGTGACTAGCTTATTTCATAATGTCTTCAAGATTTATCCAGTATGTGTCAGAATTTTTTTTCTTTTTAAGGCTGAATAATATTCTATTGTATGTACAATTGGCCCTCCATATCTGTGGATTCTGCATCTGTGGATTCAACCAACCACAAACCAAAAATATTTGAAAAAAGTATTGCTTTGTCGATGATGCACATTTTGCAGTTGGTTGCATCTGTACTGAACATGTACAGACATTTGTTTTCTTGTCATTATTTCTTAAACAATAAAGTGTAACAATAATTTATATAGCATTTACATTGCATTAGGTATTATAAGTAACCTAGATGATTTCAAGTATAGGAGAGGAAGTGCATAGGTTATACGCAAATACTATGCCATTTTATATGAGACTTGAACATTCACAAAAAAATCTATGAGGTTCCTGGAACCAATTTCCCCGAAGATACCAAGGGATGACTATATAGAGCATATTTTGTTTACCCATTCATCTGTTGAGGGACACTTGAATTGCTTCCACATTTTGGCCTTTGTGAATAATGGTTCTACGAAGATGGTGTACGAAATCTGTTTGAGTGACCTTTCAATTCTTTTGGGTATCATCTAGGAAAAATGCACTCATGTTCTCCTTTATTCTTACACTTCTACCCCATGCACATAATACTTAACTTCACTTCTGACTTCAGCTGTCTGAGGTTTTCCCCTCATGCCAAGCAATTCTGTGAGACACCAGCTAGGTGTCCTACAATTCAATTAAACTTTGACACTAAGTAGAGTTAGCACAGACTCTGAAGGTTAAGGACTCAGTCCCACAAGACTCAGGAGCAGACACAAGATCCACATTATCCTTGGTACTTCTGGCTGACTAACTATATATCAGAGGTTCTCACGAACCTCTCCTTGGGTTCAATCATTTGCTAGAACAGTCCATGGAACTCAGGAAAAAAAACCCCAGTTGTATTTACCAGTTTGTTACATGATAAAAGACATGAATAAGGGTACAGATGAGTAGCTAAGTGAAGAGGTACATAGGGTGAGATCCAGAAGAATCTGAAGAACAGGAGCTTCTGTTCCCATGGAGTTGGGGTGTGCCACCCTTCTGGCATGTGGCTGTGTTTACCAATCAGAACCTCTTTAAATCCCATACTTTGGGGACTTTTGGAGGCTTCATCATATAGTTACGAATGATCATTAACTAACTTCCATCCCCTCTCCCCTTTCCAGAGGATGGGGGTGAAGTGGGGCTGAAAATTTAAAGTTTCTAATCATAACTTGGTCTTTCTAGTGATCAGCTGCCACCCTGTAGCTATCGAGAATCCCACCAAGAGTCACCTCATTTGAACAAAGGACACTCCAGTCACCCAGGGAATTCTAAGGGATTTAGGTAGCTCTGTGTCAGAAACCTGGACCAAAGGCCAAATATTAGAACAAAGAAATGAACATAGTGTTCTGATCACTTAGGAAATTACAGAGTTTTAGGCTCTCGGAGCCAGAAACCAGGGACAGAGACCATATGTATATTTTGTATTTCTCAGGTATATACCCAGAAGTGGAATTGCTGGGCCATATGGTAATTCTGTGTTCAGGAGCTGCCATACTGAGCCTCTTAAGTTTTAAATGTTTGCCACTAATTCCAATTTAAAACAATAGCAACGATAACAAACCACATAGCACTTCTGCTGTACTGGTACCTTGTGAGTTCAAGACTCTGGGGTAATGTAACCCCTTTTCCTGAATGGCTCATAAGGCCCAAAGTCACTTCTCTCCAGGCCTTAGTTTCCTCTTCTCCAAAATGAGATTAGGCTGAAACATCCCCCCAATTTCTGTTTGGCTGACACAATCCATGATGTTGGGGTCAGCATGATTCCAGTTTGGATCTTGAACCTCAAAACCAGCATTTGGCATCCTGGTGCTCAAATCACAAAGGTCCACACGATCTGGCTGTTTAGATAAGATGGGGGAATCAGAGTAGATGCATTGTTTGCTCCAATGTGACACAAGCAGAATCTAAATCAGCCAAGATAAAAACCTGCTTGCACTAGCCACAAAGCACTGTGCCCTTTTAAGGAAAGAATAATCTATTTTCCAGTCCCAACAAATTTCAACCACATTTGAACAGAAAAGATCACATTTCCAAGCTGTAGGTAGAAGATTCCTGTGGTAGTAACATGATTCTTTGTATGGTCGTGACAATCTCTTAGCAGGAGCTCCTTGTTGGCTTTTGAGAGGAAGATGTAGGTCCAGCCTTTTGAAAGCTTGTTTACTTCTTTTGACGGACGAGTTTTTTAAATGACTAAGGCGCATAGCAGACAACTGCTCTGAGAATCCTTTGAGTCCTGCCAACTGAGAGGCAGCGTTCACATGTCCCTGTTTGTGTCCCTGAAGGACTTCAGTGTGCACCTTACTACTATATGAACAGGTGTACGGGGTCTCCAAACTCCCGTTTCTCTCTCCTTTTCTTCTTTTAACTTGATTCTGATTTTTTTTCAAAAAATTCTCTCCAACTCTGTTTGGTTTATGTGATGAGGGGGGAGGCAACCCTGGGTGGGCCAGGCTAGTCTAGGTCCACTGACCAGCTCTGCCAGTTCCTCGCTCTATGACTTGGGACAATTTGGCATTTGTAAAATGGGGACTATCTACCTTCTAGGGTTGAAACAAATATTAAATTAACAATGTGTGCTTTGTGCGGAGGTAGAAGGGACATGACACATAGCAAGTCCTCAATACATGGAACCCACTTTCAGTTAAGTTTAAACCCCCTTTCGAGGCATTGAGAAGGAAAATGGAGCCCAGAACTAAGAGACTTGAATTGATTCTGTAACTAATTAGTTATACGATGTTGGGCATCCCTGCGTGTCAGGTTCTACATCATTTATTTAATGAACACATATTAGTTGTTTACAAGCAGGCAGGTTCTATAGTAGAAGGTGAAACCAGAAAGATGAATGGGAGATGGCCAGCTCTTGGGAGCTCACCAGCCAGTTGAGAAAAATAGATGCCGCAAGGTTGTAGGTATAAGTTAGAAGGACTCCATGAACCTTTACCTGGGAGTAGTGGCGACCAGCAACTGAAGATATATTACCATTTGCCTCCAGTTACAACGATTCCAGGTAGAGGCTCTGATGAGATTTAGGGCATTTGGTTACCTCTTTCTAGCTGGCATGACTGTCTGTGTGTGGAGAATGTTCCCCTAACCCCTGGCATGAGGCAGAGGCCTGTCTGTGGGCATCAAGGCAGAAAATAAGGTTTTGTGCAAATGTTATATATAAACTTCTTGTTCACTGGCTCTGATAGGAAAACTGTAGTCAGCCCCCAATGCTTTGTTATTTGCTTTGCACCAACTTTGCCACCAAGAGTGACCGGCAGGGTGTCTGTGTTTCGTTTCTATTCCCAGTTGAAAGAAAATCCTGCTTTAATTGTTGTATTGTAATTGTGAAACATCGCGTTTGAAGAAGAGTTTCAAGGCAGAATTGGCCTTGAGGTCTAGTTCTCTTGTTTTTTAATTTGGAACAAGAAAACCCTCTCACAAATTCCCCTGCAGCATCAGGCATTGGCATTCTAAACAGCTTGCACACAAGAAAACAGATCACATATCAAAAGGGTCTTCTTTCTCTCACTCCATTTACCCTTCTACCATTCAAGGGAATGTGAAAAAATGGAAATCTACTTTTTGCACTGCCTCTAAAAAAATAACATCAAAACATCAGTCTGTGCCATTTCCCATTGCTTGGGGAATTGGCACATGTCTTCAATGCTAAAAGAATGTTCTCTTCATGTTGCTTTGCATTGCAAATGAGCTTCATTCCTGGAATACTTAGCAGAGCAGGCATAGGACCTTCACCATTTGGTTTCTTGTTGCCCAGACGGACATGGCGATTCACTGAATCCAGAATGGCTGCTTCATAGGGGGGCAGAAAGTGGTGGCCGTGGCTCCCTGGTCAGTCCTGATACACTCAAGACTGTTGTGCTCAGAACTCCTGCAGGAAACAAGGATCCAGGACTAGTTGTGTGACAGGGACCCCATTTCTGTAGGCATAGAAACCAAAAGGCAGGCAAATTTTGTGCACGAGAGAGAGAGAGAGAGAGAGAGAGAGAGAGAGAGAGAGAGAGAGAGAGAGAGAGAGAGAGAGAATGAATTTGAAGTCACCTCTAGCAATTGAAACAGCAAAGAAATCTTAATTATTTTATTTAGTTTCCAAATGCCACCCCTTCTTCAGTCTCTTGGAAGAACATCCTCCCTTCAGGTTCTACAACACTTGTGCTTCCTTTGAGGGGCTGACCTTCACCCTGTGAGCGAGGCAGGACAAGGCACATTTCCCTGAGTGGGAGGGCGGGGGAAGACCAAGCCCTGCACCGAGAGAAGACGAGGGTCCTTCGGCAGAGAGTGAAGAAAGAATTCAACACGCACACCAAGGTTGGAGTCAACAGGAAAGTTTATTAGAAAAGGGGTCACACTCCACAGACAGCGTGTGGTCTCCTCTCAGAGGCAGAGTGAGAGGGACAGTGAGAGAGACAAGAGTAAAGGCACCGAGACGGACCCTGAGTGTTCAGGGAATTCAGTTTCTGTGTCGTCCTTCAGGTCCCATTTCCTCTGAGAGGGCCATGCAGTGAGGAAGGGAAGAGTGTGTGGCCTGGAAAGGCAAGAATACGGAGAGTGAAAGGCCTGCCGGCAGGTCCCAGCCTTTAATCCATAGGTTCCTTGTGGTTTTGGCCAGAGGGAGTGACTCTTGGTTCCTGTCCCCCCTTCACAGGTGGGGAATGGGCTGTTAGCAACCCCAGCAGAAACCTTCCCTTGTTCTGGAGTCCCCTGGCCTGGGCACAGGGCTGCTCAGCACATTGCAGTCTCTGACTGTGGCTTGGTCAACATTTTAATTCTCTTGCCACCTCCCTACATTAGAAGGAGTCGTCGGGCCCTAAGGTGCTTTTGGGTTGCTGGGCCGAGATGGAGGATGGCCCTGTGGGCGAGTTAGTGAACCCGGGGGGCATCCTCCAGCCAGCCTGTCACTGTCTACACACATCCCCAGGTCTTGCTTTCACATTATTTTCTTTAGCATCCACCCCCCACCTCCTGCCCCTTAGAGTGTTAGCAACTGTCACATCGACATATTAACTTAAGAAAAATGTTGAAAAGGCACCACTCTTGGAGGCAGGGCACCAGCTCCCCTGCTTCCTCCCAGTCCTGCTTCGGCTTCCTCTGCCTTATATTACAGTCATTAGTGGCTCGTCTGGCTCCCCACCGGGCTGGCTCTGCTGCCTCTCGGCATGCCCCCAGCCCCATCTTTCACCGTCCTGCGTTCTGTGGTCCTGTCTGTCTCCCCCACTAGATCGTAAGCATCTTGAGCAAAGGGGCTGTACCTCCCAGCTATGTAGTCTTGGCAACCGCCAATGTCGTAAAGTGCACCTAGTAGGCATTCAGCAGATGCTTGCTGCATCGGGCTGCACATATGGTTCACATTTTCTAGGAATGTCTGTTTGCTCTGATTATCTGCCAGCCAAGTGTACTCTTGGGTAGAGAAAGGGAAATGGACTAAAAGATGTGGTTCAAGGAGTAGTCAATAGACTGCTCATAATTACTGGTGGAAAGGGAATCAGCATACACTGTCTTGCATAACTAATCAATATCTTAATATATCTTCATTAGTGAGGGTGTATTTTCTGTTATTGATATTAACTATCTATCTATTGTGTTCGAAAGGTTTCAGGGTAATTGTTATTGATGATTAAAATCTTGTCGACTGTTGAACATAGATTTTTTTGTTTTAATGGATGATGATTGGCTGAGATTTATTATTCCTGGATTGCTATAAGCCAGATTCTCCATTAAGCTATAAAATATTATGATACACTTGAAGCACTGTAATGTGATCCAAACACACAGTTATAACTCATTTTGTTATTAGCCACATGTGCCAAGATGTGGGCATAGAAGTTAGCTAGTACAGGGACGAGTGTGGTGTGCAGGAATATGTTTAACAGCACAACTGCATCAGCGCTGGTTACAGTTTAATTATCCAAGGGGTGTAATCATCGGCTTAAGGATAATTGGGCAATGGGATGACTGCAGACATGGAGTTTTGAGGCAGAATCTCTGTTTCAGTTCTGAACACAGAAATCCAGTTTAGAGAACAGGGTGACATCTGTCATCGTTTGGTAGATTTCAGTTTATGAGATGAGGCTTCAGTTTACTTAACCGTCACTCCATGGTTGGTAGTGCCTGCGTCATAGCTGTTTAGAGCTGGATTTCTGAGCTGTCCGAATCTTCGGTGGGGCTCTCACATTTCCCTGAGCAGGAATGAAACCGCGGCACCCAGGCTGCCCTTCATACCCAAACGTAGTTCAGTAACCCAGTTCATCTGATCCATCTGTTGTCTGGATTTTTGCTTCAGGCACTTATTACTTCTTCCGTGAAGTGCTACTGTGGTTGGTTGCATGAATGGCCCTCATTCTTCACCCTCCGAATGGCCATATCCTTTACGATGTGGCTTCTCAGGTCCTGCCACTAAGAGGAACGATGTTTCCCTGTCCTTTACTTTGTGTTTTGCCTTGTGACTTACTTTGGTCAGAAGGTGTCAAATGACTGCCTTTCGTTTTCCTAACCTTCCCCATCCTGTGTTGCTAAATTCTGTGAGTTCCCAGAATGCATCACACACTCTTGCATTAGATATTTCCTAGTTTTAAAATATCCTCTCTTGTGTACACCCTCCCACCAGCCCCCACCACATTGCCAGGGCTCCTTTTCTTTCTGGGCAATGCCGACTCATTCTTTAATTGACCATTATTCCAGAATCATCTTCCCCAACGAGTTCCCTGCCGACTCACCTCCCATGGTTCCCAATGTTCTTCAGGGCAAAGCTCTCTTCCTGCACTTGTTATCTGGTCTCCTAGTCCCTGCTTTTTTCCCCCCTGGGAGTTCCTGGAGCACAAAGACGCATCCTCTCCTTATTCCCAGTGCCCAGCACAGTTCCTGGCACATAGGAGTCAAGCCAACTACTTTCATCCTTATTCTCTTTATGTGTCACCTGCCCCATCCCAAAATTGGATTTGAGTAATGCTGAAGAAATTGAGAAACACAAGATAAAAAGTTAAGCAGGTCAAGAAACTGGGAAAGGAAGTAAGAAAAAAACAAATGATGAAACCGAGATTCAGTTTGGAGCCCCAAGTGTCAGGCAGTCCGGCAGCGTTGTTACAGTTTCACTTCTCATTGAGCCCTAAGCTTCCAAGTGTCCAAAGCAAATAGAAAAATAAGAATAGTTATTAATCTTCAGTTTTAGATATTGCACAAAAGAAAATGTGTGAATGGCTAATAAGCACATTGAAAGATGCCAAACTTCATTAGTCATCAAAAAAATGCAAATCGACACAACAGTAAGATCCTATTACTGGTTTGGTTTAAATTAAAAAGACTAGCGATACCAAACGCAAGTGGAGATGCAATGAAATCAGAACTCTGATATATCGCTGCTAAGAGAGTCAAAAAGCTTGTCATTTTCTCACGAAGTTTAGCATGCACCCATCTTATGACCCAGTAATTCCACTAAGTATTTAACTAAGAGTCTTGTCCCTATTTGTACACAAAAGACATTCACCATGAGTGGTAGCAACAGCTTTATTCATAAGAGCTGAGAATTAGAACAACTTAACTGCCTGCCAGTGGGCGAATGGGTACACAAACTGTGGTATATTCACATAGTGAAAATAAGCAAATTGATGACACATGCCACAGCATGGGTGCATTTCACAGACTTACACTGAGAGAGAGAGAGAGATTCCAGACAAAAAGGATAGATTTACCACATGATTCCATTTGCATGAAGTTCTAGAACAGGTAAATTTAGTCTGTAATAATAGAAATCAGATCAGTGGTTGCCTGGAATGAGTCTAGGGTGTAGAGAATTACCGAAAAGGGGAGTGAGAGAATGTTCTGGTGTGGTGGGAATGTTCCAAATCTGAGGTCAGCTGAGGATCAGATTGTAAAGGTTTTAGGCTTTTGCCATTATCTGACTGCCATAGGAGCACAAAAGCAGCCGTAGAAAATCTGTGAGTAAATGAATGAGCATGGCTGCCTTCCAATCAAATTTTATTTGTGGACACTGAAATTTAAATTTTGTACGTATTTAACATGTCAAGAACTATTATTTAAAAAAATTTTTTTTTTTCAATCACTGAGAATATAAAAACCATTCTTAGCTTGCTGGCTGTACAAAAATAGACAGCAGGCCGGATGTGGTCCCCTGGCCAATTCTGTTCTAAATCCCAATAGGGCGGTGGTTACATGGGTATAGCCAACTGTAACGCTCATCAAACTATACTCTTTTAATCTTTGCATTTAATTTTTTTACTTAATTTTAAATATAATGTAAATTTTATTCAAGAAAAGGTTCACAGTTTCCATATCATAACATTATGTAGCTGTTAATTAGTTGAAACCCAGCTTTTTAGGAGAGAAATTTCTCGTCTGTGTTCTAAATAAGGTGACAGTGAGGTGGTTACTATGTGGCTGCTGGTAGGCTGGCTCTTGGCTGCAGATAAGTTCTGCTTGACCTACAGCGTGTTAAAAGTATATTTTGATTTTGACCAGCCCTTGCCAGCAGGCACTCTCCAGTTCCACAAACCCAATCCTCCCCTGTTGCCTTGATCGGCGCCTTTTTCCTTCTTTTACTTTCAACCTCTTACTTTTCTTATATTTAAGTTGTTTCCCCCATTAGCAGTATGTATTTAGAACTCTCAGTTGTATTTATTTGTGTTATTACATATATTTTAAATATTTTTTTATATCTTGCAGAATAAAATGGGAGGATACGAACCTTTTCTGTTTTATTCATTACTGTATGCCCAGAGCCTGGCAAAGCATCTCTACATAGTAGGAGCTGAGGGTATGGTCTTGGATATATGAGTAAGTCTGTAGATAAATGAGTGTCCTTCAGACAATCTTCATGATGCTCATTCCTTACAAGGGAGTTTTGATAAAAACTGAGAAGGGATGAGGCTGAGACTATATTGTCTGGCAGCAAATTAGATGATAAAACAAATAGTCACGCCCTTCCTCGGTGTGGATGATGGAAAACACAGACAGTGGCACATGCTCTAGACCTGTGCTATCCAATATGGTAAAATAAAATTTAAAAAATCTGCTTTCTATATGCACAAGCCACATTTTAAGTTCTCAATACCACATGTGGCTAGTGGCTGTCATATGAGATGGCACAGAGGACATTTCCTTCATCACAGAAACTTCTGTTGGACAGTACTGATCTAGACACATGCCATTTGTCCTAAATAAGTACAGAAAACAAACAAAAATGGTACACTTAAATAATTTCTGAGTCTTCAGTGTCTGATAATGGTATATAATAACGATTGGGAAACTATGGCTCCCCAATCCAGCCTGTTTTTGTAAATAAAGCATTATTGGGACATAGCCATGATCATTTGTTTTCATATCCTGGCTTATTTTTTAATACAATATCAGAGTTGAGTTGTGACAGAGACTGCAAAGCCTAAAATATTTACTTTTTGGCCCTTGACAGAAAAAATTTGATGACCTATGGTATATAGCATGAGCTTGATTTATATATATGGTGCTTATATTTGTGTTAAGTATCTTTTGGCATAAACTCTATATACTGAGAAGCAAATGGAAGAAAATAAAATCTTATTTTCAACTCAGAGATAATCACTATTAACCCATTGGTGTATACCCTTTTGGTCTTTTCTCTTATTCTTATATTTTTATGCTCTAAAATATATAATGTGTAAAATATTATGTTTTTCATAATTGGGATTAGAGGATGCAAACTTTTTGAAGTTTCTCCTCTACTTCCTGTACTCTCTGCATTTTCTTTTCCAAGACAAAATATTCTATGATGTGATTTTTTTAAATGGTTGTATTTTATTTCCATATATAATAATTGTTTAATCTATAATAATTATTTAATCTATAACAATTTTTATTTAATCTATAATAATTATTCTATAATAGTTATTTAATCAACACCTAATGAATAGATATTTGGATTGCTTACCATAATTGCTGAATGCTAGGTTTTCATTGTTTTATCTTTTCCAGGTATGTGTCATCTTTCTCATTATTTTAGTGAGTAATTTTAAGATGTTCAAAACATTTTTAAACCTATATTTCTCTAATTGTAAAAATCCAGCCAAACCAGTATCTTTGATTCACTTCTAAATAAGATTAGAAATTTAGCACAATTTTACATTTTCTCTCATCTCAACTTTGTTGGTATGATCTGAGTTTTAAATCCCAATAATTGTAATCCATTTTTTTTACATGACATAACTTTTCATTTATGAATTAATTTTGAGATTTGCATTTGGCTTATAACCAGATTTACAATTAGATTTATCTCTATGGTTAACTTGTTTTAGCGTGTGTCATCATTTCTTTTGTACCTTGACTTCATTTTTAAAATCTTAATTTTGTTTAATCTCTTGGTTGATTGAATTACATGATGTAACTTGTTTTTAAAGGAAAGATAGATGGGTTATGTGTGTATGTGTATATATTTAGACTGTGATTCTGAGGATAATTTTATGTTGCATTTACACATAAAAGACAAATGGGTTTTTCCCTTTAGAACTTTGTAGATCCTACTTAATTATTTTTGATAATAGGTGTTATAGAAGGTTGAAGTTGACTTATTTTTTTCTTTCATAGGCAACCTATTGTTTCCTATATGAAAGTTTGAAGGATGTTCTCTTTATATGCTTTTTAAAAATTGCAAAGATTAATCTAGGTGAAAGGTCCCTTTTTATTAATTTTTTTCTTTTTCTTTTTCTTCTTTTTTTTTTTTTGGTTCATGATGAATCCTTTAAGATAGAATCCAGCGTGTCTATATTTCTTCAGCTTGAGATAGTTTTCTTTTATCTTTTGTTATTGCTTTTGTTTTACTTATTCTAGTATTTTCTTCAGAAACACCATTCTTTACTTTTTATTCTTTATTCCTCTCTTTCATTTTTTCTTTTATATTAACTCTCATTATTTTAATTTCCATCCCACTGCATTCTAAGAAAGTGTCTCAAGTAAATTCTCTGATTCATTGACTTGATTTTTTATATTTGATTTTTTTCTGCTTTTTATCACCGTCACTGTGACTATCATTGTTTCTGGTTTCCTGCAATCTTTCCTTATTTAACCTGTCTTTCCCATTATTCTATTGTCTTCTTCGCATGTTGTCATTCTTATAGAGACCTTGTCTTGTATACTTTTGAGTTTTGTCTTTTCTTCTATATCCCTAGGCAAAGTATTTTCAGAAGCACATTCTGTCTCTTAGTCCTTGAGATGCTATCCCCTTTCTCTCACCTGGCTGCATTTTCCCACAGACCGTGTGATATTTGTTGTGTTTCCTCTTTGAATGAGGCAATACCTGTATAGACTCAGAGTTCGCCATTTGACAGCATTAGTGGTTGGCCCTTTACTCTGTCCAGACAGTTAAAGGCCCTCATTCTTCAGAGTGGAAGCATGCTGAAGGGCACAACTGTAGCCCAAATTTATTTATCTAGCAGGTAACTCAGGTCCAAAGATTCTGAGTTTATGCTACTCAGTTTGTTGGTACTTTCAAACAGTAAAGCAAACAAAGAAAACTACAATTCCCAAAATGCTTCACCAGGGGTCCTCCTGTCTCTGCTCTTCGCTCCCACAAAGCACTGCACTACCTGTGGAGATTTCACTTCCCAGGATGCAATGCTCTACAGGTACCTCTTCTGTGTTCTTTTGAGGAGGGTATAGAAAGTCACTGTTTTTGAAGGAAATATAGAAAGTTGTGGGAAGGCCGCACTGTGGCTCATTGCAGGAGCAGCATCTACACAGTTTTCTGGGTAGCACACACCCTTGATTTCTGGAAGGGAGTGGGAGGAAGGTCCAAAGTATAGTCCTAAACCTTCCAGGAGGCCCTTCCTTCTAACCTCTGAAGTCTCTTGTTTCATGGAGGTGGATCATGTGTAAGGGACAAAGTGAAATTTGAGTGTCTAGTTTAGTCTAATACGTAGTGGAGCTTCCTTCTGGATTCTGGGGTGAGATTGACCTCCACATTGGTTTCTGCTGCTGGAAATTTTGGCATTTCTCAGAAGTGCCCTTACAGTCTTTAAGTGGGAAGTTGGGGGAGGCTGACCCTGTTGGTAATTACTGGCTCAATAATAACCTGAATGCTTAAGGTTATTATTATTATTACTATTATTATTATTATTATTATTATTATTATTTTATTAAGATTTTTCAGGCAGTTACTTTTTATGACTTGATCACTCCTCCTTCTAAGGCCAGGAATGGTATTGCTGTGATGCTTTCATGATTTCAGTTTCCTCTTAATGGGCTTCTACCAAAGTTTGCCTCTAGAGGGACCACCCCTTTTCTCTCTGAACAGTTCAAACCACATTTGAACAGAACATTTAAAAACAAGGTTATGTAGTGATTTCCTAAAATCTCCAGTCCTTGGTGAAGAAGCATAAAAGAAACCTCTGATAGTAAAAAAGTGAATCCTTCTTTCCTTGTATACTTTGGCTTGACAAAGGATTACAAAGCTATTTTTGGTCCTTCTGGACAACTCAAAACTAAGAATTTTCTGTTTGTCCTGTTGAAGTTTTGAAGGATTTTTTTTTGTATCAAAAGGTCAGTTTTTCATCAAGTCCTTGCTATTTACTTTAAAATTTAATTACCCAGTGTAGTGTTCTCTTGACTCTCAAGGTCTGGGCGGTTATCACCCAATTTTGAACAAAGTGGGAGATCAGCAAAGGAGAAAAAAAAGGGATGTGAAAGCTGAATTTAAGCTGCAGCCTCTACGGTGTCACTGTAGAGCACTAACTAGGAGATCATTTTCTTATCAAGGAGTTAAGGATGGGAAATGTTAACATATGAATGCCAAGGGATTTCAGTGAGTCTTGGTACTTATGGAAACATTATTAATGAGAAATTTGAGGTTATAGATACATACACACAGCATTACTTACTGAAAAGCCTGAATGGTGACATGATACTTTACTTCAAATTTGGCAACGTAGGTCCAATAAGTGAATGTGCTCTCTGTTTTCATTTTACCCACAGATCTTTATCTTGTGGTTATGACAGAAACTGTGAAGGATTAAGACTGCATCTAACCCCAACTCTTGTTATCTCTCCGGGCCTTCTTTTCTGCAGAAAAAGGATGTCTCGAAGGCTCTTTCTAGCTGACATCATCTAATTCCTTGTTAAATGCACTTTACACACATATGTGGCTTTTTCAGGGGGTGGAAAGGTTTGCTCTTGTATAGTCAGTCCACGTGAGCTAGCCCACAAGCAGCAGGGATCTAGAATTATTTGTCAGTCTGGTTCTCTAGGGCATCCTAATGAGCTATGGCAAATTGGAGCTGTTGAATCTTTTAGGCAAGTCCTGTTCTCTCAGTCATATGTTCTGAGATAGCACATTATAGAAATGAAGATGTGTTTTCATGGACTCTGTCGTATAAAATATTTATGTCCTGCCTTTGGTTGTATAAAGTATTGTGCAGTGTAGGTTATCTTTTCAGCTAAATGTTCCACTGTGAGGACAGCTTCCTAAAGCCCTAGTGGATCCTTGGGGCAGGCAATAAGATGGCCCCACAGAATAAGACACTGTCAGGGCTAATGCCTGAATATAAATGGATCATGCATGACTTAACCCTAAAAGAAGATTTGGCATGAATAGAATTTTCAAGATGTATAATTAACTCTTTTATATTAATGAGAAATATAACCCCCAAAGATGTTAGCTGTCTCAGGCTATAAAATACTAAAGTTTAACTCTTTCCTTCCTCCATATGGAGGAATGTTCAAATTTGTCTAGGTACACAGGTGCTGCCTTTGTATTGTCCTCCTTCTCCCTCTTCAAGGTACTTCTTTTGGGACAATTTGATGTCATAACTATTTATGAGATCTTTATGCTCAGCTTTCCAACATTATAGCCACACTTTGGGAGGTCTGCAGAGATGTCTAACATTTCTGCTTGCAAGAGGCTGACCATTTAGTTGGGGAGTTAAGACAAGTCCTAAAGAAACAAGTTAAAACAGCACACTATGAGGTATAATGTATTATATGCAGTATGGTTGGATTCTATTTTATATGACGTTGATAGTGAGTACAATCGTGATTACAGAGAGTAGGATTAATAACAGCTGGATTTGTTAAAGAAGGCTTTTGGAGCAGGTGGGAAACCTGGGGTTTGAAAGATGGCATGGTTTGGGACAAGAAGGAAAAGGGAACTTGTGTGGCTCTCTGGGCAAGGAGATTTGCTGGCTTCTAGAAGTAAAGGAAAGGTGCCTGAGAGCTGTGTCAGCCACAGGTGCAGGTTGTGTTACAATAACAAGCCCGAATCTTAGTGACTTAAATGAGCCAAAGCTTGCTTTTCACTCAAGTTACAGGTCCATTGCAGAGTGGCTGAGGACTGTTCCTAGTTGCTTTTTTTCAGGGATGCAGGCCGACAGAGCCACTACCACCTGATATCTCAGGTCACCTTGGTGGGGAGAGGGAAGGGCAAATCACATACTGTCTCTTACCAGGCTTCCAACTGGAAGTGACACATGTCACTTCTTATATTTCATTGGCCAAAACAAATCACAAGTGCATGCTTAACTTCAAGGGGAAGTGCCATTTCTCCCCATGCGCCTCAAAGGGAGAGAACAGGAAATATCAATGAATGGCTCTAAGAATACCAACCACATGTTGAGGGCGAGAGAATTGTGTGAAGTAGTGGAGAGCACAAGGACACTGCAGACAGATCACCTAGATTTGAAACTTCTGTCACTTAGCAGCTGGGTAACCTTTGGCAAGGGACTTCATCTATAGGACAGCGTTAATTATTCTGATCTAGCAAGGCTGTTGTGAGGACTACACGTGCATGTGAATATCGATTTATTTAGTTATTACGTCCCTCTCCTGACAGCTTTCTATTTTTTGTTCTAATCTCACATGATAACTACTGTACCTCTTGCTCTTGGTTGTCAAGAAATATACCTATAACCTTGCAATAATTTATTGATTTTGCTTAAGGTAGCCCAAGTGAATATGTGCCAAGGCCTCTGCTGGTCCACGGGGTAGGTTTGCAAAGTAGAAAAAGGCCTCCCTCTTAAGTGGAGCTGCATTGGTTCTTGGGCATGCAGGCACTTTATATGATTTATGAAAAGAGTCCCCATCTTTTTGATAGGGTGTATGGTTTAGTAGCAAAGCATAGGCCAGATTTCAGCCCCACTCCTCTTTGGCGGATGCCCTTGTGCAGTGAACAACCTGTGCAACCATATGTGGTGGCCCTGGCTTTAGCTCCTTTTGACAGATTCCTGAGAAAAGTAGTAGTCCATTTATTGCCCAGTTCCCTTTGCCAGAGAAGAGAGAAGTTTTCAATGGCATGTCACATATTCTTGGGAAAGTATGCTACACGTAGATTCCCAAGACATGAGTTCCCAAGAAAATAACTAAGAAGCATTATGCTCTCACACTCAGAATATCTCACTTATCTGCTGTTTCGAATCAATGGTATAGTTATTTATAAGCAATTCCCACTGATCTTAATGAGTTTAATGAATAAAGAATGAGCATAATAAGTGAGCTTAACTTCACCAAGAAATAATTTCTTATACAAAAGAAGTTTGATATTAAACTACCACCAAATATAATATAATTAAATCACATTAATTCTTATAGGTATTATGCAATTGTCTGTGCTGTGCACAGATAAGAAGCTGAAAGAATATTTCTGGTATGCCTTTGAGAAGAATTTGTGTCATTTAAAAAAAATAACAAAGGAAAACAGGGCCAGTATGGAGAGGTTTTTCTAAGATACAGGTTCCCCCCCACCCTCCCATTTACATTACTTACTGGATCAGGGTCTAACTTAATGGTCTTAATTCATAGGATGAGGCGAGAGGGGTAAAGTTGGGAAAATATTGACCTCAGCTTTCTCTTCTTTGTTCTGTAGTGGAGAGGAGAAGAAAGGGACATTATGTTCTTCATGCGGCCACTAGGTCCAAGTAGTGGCACCTTATGCACTGACACTGTGAAAGCCTGAAAGAGAAGGTGGCAGGCTGCATATGAGCCCCCCAAGATGTCTATATCCTGATCCAAAAAATCTGTAAATATGTTACTTTAAATGGCAAAAGGGAATTTACAGATGTGATTAAGTTATAGATTTTGAGCTGGAAGTATTATCTTAGATTATCCAGTGGGCCCAGTGTTATCCCAAGGATCTTTATAAGAGGGAAGGAGGCAGGAGAGTCAAGTCAGAGGAGGGTATGTGGCACTAAAAGCAGAAACTGGAGTGACGTGGCCACAAATGCCAGCAACCTTTGGATACCAGAAGAATTAAGGAAAAGATTTTTCCTTAGATCCTCCAGAAGGAACCATACGTACTGACACCTTAAGGTTAGCCCAGTGAGACTCACTCACACTGGACTTCTGACCGTCAGAACTAGAAGAAGATAAATTTGCATGTTTTAAGCCACAAGGTTGGGGTAATTTGTTCAGTCAAGGAAACTGTTACAGGGAGCTAGGTGGGGCTTTCTGAGGATCCTACTTTCTGAGGATCCTTTCTTGGGTCAGTTCACTAGTTCAGGAGTCATCAAACTATGGCCTGTGGTTCAAATCCAGCCCACCACCTGTTTTGTACAGCCCACAGCTAATAATGGCTCTAATATTCTTAAATGGTTGAAAAAAAATTACAAGAATAATATTTTGTGACATGTAAAAATATTAAATTAAAAACATTTAAAAAAGTTTGCTGATCCTTGCTGTAGACTCAGGACATCAGCTTTGATCTTGAGGTCTTAATGTTTTTCTGTGTCTTTCATCAGACTGAGTTTATCCTCACCTCACACTGCCCGCCACGTTAACTTGATCAAGTCCTACATATCACTTAATGCTTCTTTGATTGAAACACTACCTTCTCTGTGAGGCTTGCTTGCCATGCTGAGAGTTTACTGCATTCTGTACACTATAATGAATGCTGGAAATACAAAAATAAGGTACGATTTGTTTCTTCAAGGACTGCACATCCAAACACCAAGTAAACCCTAGTATATCTCAAATGCATTCAATCACTGTTACTACTCCTAAGAGCTGCCTGAGATAAATATTATTAGATCAGTTTTTCAGATGACAAAACAGGCTCAGAGATGCTACATAACTTACCCATAGTCAATTAAACAATTCTGTTTAGTCCCTAAACCCAGTCTCTTTCAGAGTCACTTGGTCCTGCCCTCATTGCTCTGATCTCTTCCCATAAGCTGGTGGCTTTGTGACCTCTGCCCTCAACCATAACCTCAAAATCTATATGTCTGTATAGAATTAATAGTTTTTAGGCAACTAGTAGAGTTTGGAAGGCCTCCCCACCCAGAGTTTTGTTATTGAAATGTCATAAGAGCCAATAGATTAGGATGTTGAGAGGAAATATTAGGTGGAAGCAAAATTGTAGGCTGATTGGCTGCAAAACTCTTCTGGGTGAGGCAATGAGATATGAGGCAGATTCATTTTAACCGACGTGTCTCGAGTCCTGTAAGGCAGGAGTGTGCCTGCCTATAATTTTCACTTTTTTCTTATGTATTCTTTGGTGTTAGACAATTGTGTGGCCATCTGTGTGCTCACTGTAGAGAGGACAGTGAACTGTGTATTGGTCATTTTGGTTCCATCTCCAGAGGTAGGTGGTAACAAAAAATGCCTGCCACCTTCTAGTACCCAAGTATGGAGCAAGGAAAGAATAAAGGGCTGAGGGTCATGTTAGGCACTGTGAAAGCAAATGAAGTTTTTACTTGTTTTTGATCCAAGTGTTTTACTTACTCTTCTGCATAGGGTTGTGGTGAACATCTAATGAAAATGTATATGTGAAATATTTTATAAATCAGAAAGTGCTAGGCCAATATACAAGACTTGATAGACTTGGTATTAAATATATCAAATAGGGTATGTTCTCATTGCAAAAAAATGTATTTTGTGCTTTCTGTGTTCTTACCTCTGCTCTGTATTTCCTAGAGGACTATTAAGAAGCATTGGCAGGCACTACAAATTCTCTTTCTTCTTATTAATGTTTTGTTTTTCTTCCATGGCAGAGAAATTATATTTTATGTCGCTTTGACCTGACTTCACTGCTGTTGACTGTGGCTTGTACATTTATGAAATGTAATCTGGTAAAGGGGAAAGCAGACATTTTTCTTCCTAGAAAGTCCTATAGGTTTGCCACATTACTCTGAGCATAGTGGTGGAATTTCCAAATTCCTATCAGTGAGGGAACAGCTTACTTTTTGGTGAAAGAAGGGAGCCTAAGGGGAGGAAATCTTGGTCAAGAATATGTAAGAAAAGAGACTAAAATGAATACCGATTCTGGAGGACTTTCACTACAACCCTGCTGATTTGTGCCTGAGTGAACTATTAGGAGGATCGTGTGCAGGAGATTGCTGTAGTAACCCAGCTTTGAATTCCAACAAATAAGGTCATTCACCCAAAGCAGCAGTGTCTGGCTTTACCCAGGAATCGAGGCATATACAAATAGTTGGGAAAGTTTTAAAGAAGAAAACAGATGTTTTAAAATTGGGATGGGATACGTTGGGTCAGTGACTGTTTTTATATGATGTGGTCAAATCAGACATGCTTGAAAGATTTGCTTTTTTATAATTTACCACAGCTAATTACAAATGGCAGGATAGAACTAGTGTACAACGTGGGTATGGCTTCCTTTAAGAAAATCCAATATTTATGATCCCCCAAATTTACAAACAGATGAACTAGGGGATGAATATTTCCATCATTAAAGAAATTCACTTAGGGGGATCTCTTCCAGGATATTTAAAATATGACATGGTCTGCAAATATGGTTCGCCCATGAGTTTTCAGAAATGCATATGATAAAAGTATGAACATACACACGTTCTGTACTGGGTTTAGACTCTCATTAAGGTATGTAGATGTCACATGTCTCAGGATGACTATACCTGCTGCAGGCTTGTCCTTACTGCAATAGTGAACTCACTTACCAAATCAAGAGCTACTTGTTATTGGGAGAGGCTGTCTACCATGGGCTGTGAATGTTCCTGTACTTTTTGTTGGGTATACTTAGAAGGCAAAGTTCTGACCATTTTTTACCTATACCATCTCTTATGGTTGGATTTATTGTGAGCAGACTTGAGGGATACCATAATGTCTCTCTTTGGGATAAAGAACAGGTTTGCTTACAGCTTACTAGAAAAAACGCATAGTCCTTAACTTCAGCATTCCTCATCTGTGTTGCAAGCCCACTGTACGCACAGCATCCATCTGGGTCCACACCTTTACTCCGACGGGACTTGAGGGCAAGGAGAACTGATATAAATGCTGATGTTCATGTTTCTTGCTGTGCCATGAGTAGTAAAGTCCTTTGTCTCTGACCCAGGAGTCTCATGTCTTCTGCCAGTGCCATGAAACAGCAACCAGCTAACTTATTAGCTTGTATATAGGGTAAAATCAAATGCTAGACTTGTTAGTTACTTCAATTTGATTATGTTGGGTCTAGATCTGTGAATTTGGGGTTATCTGGGCACTTTGTTGACTTGATATAAAAGGTAGGTATGATTTTATTTTCTTATCTTGCTTAGGGCAGCAGGTTAAAATAGTAGCTACTATTTTATTGTCGCAGATGTAAGCTATAGCAGCTGGTGTTTGGCCTAGATTTTTGTTATTTTCTTTTATATTTATTAAGGGAAAATCTTTGGTACTATCGAATTGTGATCATATTCTCCAGATACAATTTGCAATTATACATGCAAGGGAGAAACCAATGATTATTAAGGAAATGGAATGTTGGGAGGAACTTGTATGTGGGATTTATGAACAGACTGCTTCTACAGGATATGTATTTTAAAGGTATATTTGAAATGCTGGTTAAGAAACCCTGAGGTTAAGGACTATGTTACATGTGTGTATGGAGTATGTTATTAGGATGTATCTACCTGGATGACATGACAGATGATGCTTTGTTTTCTGAGAATTAGAATTCAGTCTCCAGGAGTAGATTCCTCTTTTGCTCCCCTGAGTTGGGGTCAAGTGCCTCATCTCTTAGATGGACTTCTCTTCCACCAGAACATTTGGGAAGCAACGTTAATGACCTTTGGGGTAGAATAAGTGTATGGGCAGATGCATGGGTGAATTTGTAGATCTGATTTGTTGCATATATTTGTGATTCAACACTGCAATGGGCTGGGTTTGTTTTCAGTGAGAGTATAGAAATCCAAATGAATGTCATTTCCTTCAAATTATCACCTTGGGAATCTATATGTTATTCTTGAGTTATTGCCAGTATTTTGGCACACATTTCTGTAGCTCTTTTTATGGGGGTGTATTCAGAGTCTGAGGTCCAGTGGTGATCGACCTTTGTGCTCTTTTTCAGTTGTCAAAAATCATATAGAGGCAATTCTATGATTAAAATGTGTGACAAATGTGATAAAAGGACATATCAAGTAATAAAATTGATTTTCTTGAATTATTTGCAAAGGGAATCCAAATGCCATTGCCAAATGAGCTTCCAGAATTTTTTCAGGTGATGGAGATCTCTCAGAACTAAGTGCATGTGAAATTTTCAAAGTGTCAACTACAAAGGGTCCAGTAAATATGTTTGTATTAGTCAGCTGAGGCTGCACTAACAAAATACCACAGACTGGGTGGCTTAAACAATAGACATGTATTTCTCACAGTTATGGAAGCTATTAAGACCAAGATCAATGTGTCAACTGATTTGGTTGCCAGTGAGGGCCCTCGTCCTGGTTTGTAGATGGTTATCTTGCTGAATGCTAACACGGCAGAGAGAGAGAGGGGGCTCTAGCACTTCTTTTTCTCCTTATAAGGGTACTAATCCCATTAATGGGGCTTCATCTAAACCTAATTACCTCCCAAATGCCCTACCTCCTAATACCATCTCAATGGAGGTAGTACTTTAAAGTTTGAATTTCGGGGAGATGCAAACATTTAGTCTATAACAATGTTTATAGCAATACACTTAGCTTCGTGGCTGATCAGTCCTGGCACGTCAGTACCACCATGGGTCTGTGTGGGTTGGTGGGGAAGTCCATGCTTTGCAGCCAACTGTCCAACCTGATTAGAATTAATCACAGCCACTCGATCTTTACTCTTCAATTCATTGCTGCAAGCTCTGTGAAAAGCTAAGTTCTTTAATACCAGCGAGGCTATTTTACTGACTGTTGGTGATATGTTGGTCTCAGAATTCTGCCATGTTTCTGGAGATGTGGCCTTTCCCTCCAACTTTCATGATTATAGAGCAGGTGCAGGGAACTTAGACATCACCTGGTCCAGGATTTCTCAAATTTCAGTTATTTCATATAATGATTTTGCAATATGTGTGCCAACTGCATTATTATTTACTTATTTTCTTAAAAATAACTTACTTAGAAAAGTCATAAAGTTATTTAAAAAGGAGACACTGTATTACTAGTATAAATGAAAATCCACTGACATGAATACAGGATAACGATAAAATAAATACACTGAAAATAGCACAATGTTATTAAATTCTAACTATTCTGATACTGCTTCGCTGAACCTGAGTTCTAGTTTTTGTTCACTAACAAATGAGATTAGCAAGAACTGGAGAGATGTTAAAGACATCTTAATAAAGACATACAATGGACCATTGCACCTGAATTTGCCTACCTGTATCTGCACCTTTGGGTATCCCCTGCCACACTGAGTCTGTTTTTGGTCATGTGAATCACTCCAGCCATTGGACAGTAGCAAATGTCATGCTACCAGTGACTTGAAAAGTGCTCACACATTGGGGCTTTCCCTCTCTTGCTGCTCTTAGGACTTTTGTCCAGTACCTGACCAAGCTCAGTTTAGCTTGTTGGGTGTTAAGAGTCACATGATCCAGTCACCCTATCACCCCAATCAATAGCCAACCAAGGACCAGACATGGGACCAAATAACCCTAGTTCATCCGCTTGCTCCAGCAGCAATGGCGAGCTCAGCCGAGATCAGCTGAGCCCAGGTCAATGAAACCACTAGACCCATAGAAGTGAGAGCATTAACAAGTGATTGTTATCTTGTGCCACTGAAACATTTCAGGGTGGTTTGTTATTCAGCAGAAGTTAACGTAGACTGCAAACTAGATCTGTGCCATGCAATGCACAGCATGCCGTTTTCCAGGACATGCTCTTTCAGTGTTGAATTGGAGCACAACCGCCTGGTCTACAGCTAATCACACACACCCCATACTTCAGGACATTAAGGACAATCCAAGTCCCACCTTGAGGTTTAACAACCGAAACCCCAGAGAGGCAAAATGACTTTATCCAGACTTCATAGTTATCTAGTGACAAAGATGGCACTAGACTTCAGGTCTCACCTGAGCAATCTACTTCCAGAGCGTTTTGCCACTTTCTTCAGGACTGCTGTGGTTAATCATAAAAAAAAAATGATGAGCAGCGTTTTAGGGAGGTTTTATAGCATCAGCTTATGTTATCTGTATCTTCTCGTGAAAGGAGCAGAATTCAAGTTAACCCACAGAATTGAAAAAAAAATTATTTTTTTGGTATAATCTTGTATTCTAGATTGAATCGTACCCCCCAAATATTTTGAAGTCTTAACCTCCAGTGCTTGTGAATATGGCCTTATTTGGAAAAAGAGATGTAATCAAGTCAGGATGAGGTCATACTGGATTAGGGTGGGCCTTAAATCCATTGGCTAGTGTCTTTATAGGAGAGAGAGATTTTGACACAGACACACACAGAGGGAAGATGGGCTGTGACGATGGAGGCAGAGATTAGAATTCTGCTGCTACAAGCCAAGGAATGCCAAAGATTGCTGGCAACTACCAGAAGCCAGGAAGAGGCAAGAGGATTCTTTCCTAGAGCCTTCAAAGAGAATTATGGCCCTGCCTTGATTTCCAGCTTTAAGTCTTTGGAACTGTGAGAAAATAAGTTTTCTCTTCTTTAAAGACACCCAGTTTGTGGAACTTTGTTACAGTAGCCCCCGGAAACCAGAGCATCTGGCTTATTCACTTCTGTTGGGAATGATATTCTGTCTATGTTGCACCCTAAATAAGATGGGATGTAGAGAAACTCACAAGCAGAATAGGAAGGTCAGGGATTCAAAAACGACCTTGACCGTCTGCTAAAATAAACCACCAACCAGAAACGCCTGCGTGGCTGAGGGCTGAGTGTGTGTAGATGATATCAGTGCAGCCTGGTCTTGGGTTCCTTTCAATCAACAGAGGAGGCAGTAGGGCTACCACGCAGCCTTTGGGCATCCTGGCTCAGACCTGGTGCAGCAGAGCAAGTCTGTCAGGCAGGATCTTTTCCAGAGTTCGTAAAAAATGTGAAATTCAGTCTCGATGGGGAAGTTAACATTCACTGAAGAGTCTCTGTAAGTTCATTTTATCTGGGGTGTGACAAGCATCTATATCTTCTGGAGATGGAACCATTTTCTCGGAGTGAAGACAGACTCAGAATTGACATTCTCTCCCTTCTTCCTCTATTAGGTTGTAATCCTAGAGCTGGTTTTCCCCCACACAGTAGTGATGTTGGTGCTCAGCGGATTACTGCCTCTGCCCTTTGAGCAGTCAGAGCAGCACTTCTTTTCTTGGTTGCTTTAGTCATTATCCGTTTACAGTCATTTGCATTTTGAAATCTTTATCCTGCTGCATCCAAATATTAATGGTGGGTACCGCCTGCACCAAAGCAATTTAATTGGCTCCTGAAAACCTCCTCTGGATAATCCAGAACAATCTGTCACTGAGGCAACCCTAATTTGACTGATAACCTTTTTCCATCAGATGCTAGGGTCGTATCCTTAAACCTTCGTTTTTGTTACTTTCGTCTGGTTAATTCTATTAGTGGCTTACTCAGACATGAAAGTCTTTGCTATTAAAAACAAATGTCATCTCAAAAGGAAAATCCTGAGGCTGCCTTTCCTTCTGATCTCCCCCTCAACAGAGGCTGGATGCTCCAATCCAAAGTGCTGCTTTGCATTAATTGTCTGCTACCCGCAGTACCTCTTTAATGTCAGGGAAATAATTCCTAAGAGGGAAGAAGAAAAAGAGGTCGTAATTAGCATTGGACATTGGATGAATTCGAAGTGAGTTGTCCCTTGGACTGGACTGAGTGGCACAACCGAGTCTGATGCGAACCCCAAAAATATGTTTGGTGAGTATCACTGACTCCCAGCTGCCTCAGAAGAACCTTTGACTCCTTTTTCTTCAGGTGCCGATTTGTGGGGGCCACTGGTGTGCTCATCTGCAAAGTCACATTTCCCAGCTTCCATGCAGCGAGGTGGCCATGTGACACAGTTCTCACCAATAATATGTAAGTAGAAGCCTGCTGGAGATTTCTAGAAAAATTTTGCCTTCTTAATATAAGCATTGTTCTTCCCTCCTTCTGGTCTCATTTTCTCCAATTCTGTCTGAAATACCTATGAAATGGCATGAGCTAAAGCAACCATCTTGTGACCATGTGGGAAAGGCCAGGGATTGCAGAAACATTGCCCTGATGCACTTAACTACCAAACCAATGCCAGGAACCTTCTACTTCTGGACTTCTTCGATGAGGAAAAATAATCCCCATTTGATCTGCAGCACTGTTAAGTGGACTTGCAGTTATGTGCAGCCAGATTTGATCCTAAGGTGATACAATGGGATTTCTAAAGCCCACATGTTCTGCTGTGCCCTATGGTTAAGAGTTATCTGGAGCTAGAAGGAAATTTAGCAGATAAAGCGAGGCCCCAGCAGAGCAGAGAGCCCTGGAGTTCCCCATGTGTGTGTCAGACTGGGCCTTTTCTCACTTTTTCAGTTTTCTCTGTGGCTTGGGGCTTTCTGGGTGTTCTAGATGAACTCGTTGGAGGGATTCCTTGGGTTTCCATGTCTTTTGGGGGGATTACATTTAATGAGCAACTGCTTTGTTCATTTCCTTACTAATATTCTATTTCTTGAGAAAGAAGGAAGCGCCAACTGAGAAAATTATGTCCTGGTGCCCATTAGGAGAGAACTGTGCACCTCTAAGTGAATTAGGGAGGGGAAGGATACATGTTTGTGAATGGAAAATGTCATTTTGTACATAAGAAGTCATTCTGAGTGACGACTAACACATTCACAAAAACCAGAAATGAGGCTGGACTAGATCATCTCTTCCTGACATACTTTTAAAAAATTTGTCTCCATGTTCAAATCATTACTTACAACTTCCACGCAAGGATTGGGAGTCTACTGGGGTTTCTCGAAATAGTCCTGCCTGGGTGAGGGGAGGGGGAGTCAGGCTGTCAGTTGGGGAGTTAGTTGTACTAATGAATGGTGGGGACTCCTGAGCTTTCCCTGGCTTTGGGGGGGCCTCTGGAGTCCCCTCCTGGCCTCAAGTCCAGACTTAGAGAAAGACAGCTGGTGTGAGTGGAACTCTGGGGCACAGAGGGACAAGTCTCCTCCTCAGGAGAGCAGGGTACACCTCTCTGGATTCGCTGTGGTCATCTCCCCAGCTAGGCCCAGAGACTTCTTGTTTACTTCTTGTTCCTTTGGGTAGTCTCTTCTCATGACGTGACACAAAATGTGTCTCCTTAGAGAATAAGTAGGAGGAAGATAATGTCATGATCCAGAACTTGGTCTTGATTTGTCTGGAAGATCTGGGTTCTGCCTTAGTTCTGCCATTTATGTGCTGGCTGACCTCAGGTAAATTACTTAGCTTCTCTGAGCCTTGGCTTTCTCCGTCTATAAAATTTGTTATTCATAGTCTCAACATAGTAAATGACCTCAAAATCTCCATGGCAGCCAACAATAAGCATTTATTTCCCACTCACATACTGCCGGTCCACCGGGGCAGTGTGTTTTCAGATTGCTGAAGAGTGAGCGTTGGTCCCAGCTTGTGGGCCTGCTCCATGTGAGTCATTCTGCATTCCAGGATGGAGGACGCCAGCTACCTGGAGCATTTTCTTCTCATGATGGAGTTCTAAAGCTTCCAGATGGGTGAGTAGGAACCTGTAATTCTCCGTAGGTTTGCATCTCTTGAGCTGTCACTTCTGCCTTCATTCCATTGGCCAAAGCAAGTTATATGCCCAAGCCCCGTGTTTAAAGAGAGGGAAATGTATTCCTTCTATGGAGGGAGGTGGGAAGTGAAAATTTACCGAACAATGTTCTAATTACCATTCCCAGCTCAAACAGATGTTTTGAAGACTTAATGAGATCATGATGAGAGGCATTTAGCATCGAGACACACACGTAGTAGTGTTCATTAAAATGTTAGCTGCTCTTTTTGCTGCTGCTGTTGCTGCTGTGTCTGCTAAAACTGCACGCCTGTCCTCCGCGTGGAGAGGTGGGGCTCTGGAGAGGAATGCATTAAATGGGTTGTGTACTGTTCAAGACTTTGAGGCCTGAGAATCAAACTTCATCTCCTCCACCCCAGCATGTAGCACTCTCTTCTTTAACATCAAATAGGCCTGTGGAAGCTTCTGAAAACTTTGGGACATCGTGATGCTCAATTATACTTTGGTACATCCTGTTATCCTTAAAGCATGTTCATGCCTGTTCTCAGTTTGATCTTCCCAGTTGTCCCGTGAAGTAAACTGAGAAGCCATTGCTACTGTCATTTTATGGTGAAGAGAACAGATTGGGTTGACCCTAGGTGACATCTGTCCCTTTGGGCTTCTAGAGCTTGGATGGAAAGTGTTGTTTTCATGACGTGTGCATTAGTTGAGGTGTGTAGGAATAAACCATACATATTTGGAACTTTCACATTGTTTTCTTCATTCATTGATTCATTGACTCATTCACTCATTTAATAGGCAGACATTTTGGTGTCTCTGTCATGTACTCCATGAGCACTGTGGTGAGTGAAAGGAGTGGAGAGGTCAGCGGACTTTGTGGTCATTCCAGGCCCATCTGGGGTTTAGACATTGGCGGAGAGTTGATGGTGAGGGCCTGAGCTTGCTTTTCATTCCTGTGTCACTCACCACTGTGTATCCTTCATGAGCCACATGCAGTCTCCCCCACAACTCCTCAGGGCACTCACTAGGTCCAACTAAATCACTCTTTCAGGTTGCATTGGAGCATCTCAGGATACACAGAGGTTCTCAGAGATGTCTTCCAGTCCCCTGGACCACACACTGACATACTTGGAGGTGTGCACAGCCTGTCACCCTCATTAGCACCCTGTAATGATGGGACAACAAGGTCCAATATCTTGAGTTGGAGGTTATGAGTCTGGGTTGCCGCGCTGAGTCTGTGGCCAATTAGGAGCTTGAGAGTCTGTCTCACCACGCCCTTTCCTCCTCCCTTTTCATTTTCCTTCTCTGAGGTGGGACTTGTGATAGATATATCGGATAGAGATGGTCTGGACTAATTAATTTCTTCTTCTCAAACTTCAGCTAATCTCACAACAGTTTAAACCTGAGGTCAGTAGAGACTGTTTCCTCATTTTACAGATGAAGAAGCAGCCTCCGAGAGGGTAAGTGGCTCATCCATTGTTCAGCTAGAATCCCAGGTGACCTCATCTTTCTAGTCTTCAGATTTCACAATACTTTTCAGTTCACATACACTTACAGCGTGTTATTCTTTGCAGTGTCCCCAGCTTGCCAGTTCTTACCTGTCAGTGGTGTTGAGGCCTGAGGTAGGAGGGGCAAACGAGGAATGAGAATCTTCCCCTCTCCTTCCTAGAGAATGCTTAACCCTTCCCAACTCCTGGAGTTGGCAGGGGAAGGGAGGACCAATCCAGGACCTAAATTCATCGGAGTCAGTTATATCCTTAGTTGACCTTGATTCACCAGGGCGTGGCCCCTCTGTGCCGGTTGGGCATCCTCACCTCTCCAGTCATCCTTGTTCTTGGCCTGCTGTAGACCTGCGATCTTGGTTGCTTTGTTGGTCTCTTTTCAACCATCTTGGTGAAGGTCTTAATTTCAGAGCTTAAGGACCTTTTGCAAATACGAAGGTGTCTGGGCTGTCTGAAGAGTATAGTTTATGCCGAAAGTGTACTAAGTGTTTTATGTCTGCTATTTGCTCTGGTTGCATTAAATTTAATTGGTTGCTCTGGTGAATCTAACCCCTCCTCCTGTGGTATAGGTGGTGTTTTCCTCATTTTACAGATAAGGAAACCATGAAGCTCAGAAAGGTTATTTTTCTCAGAATTACACGGATGGTAAACGAAGCTTACACTGTCTATCACATAACTCTGTTGTTAGTAATAGCTGCTGGTATGGGTCATGGATTTCTTATGTTATTTACAACCCTCATAACAACTCTGCCTTCTTATCCCCTTTATTTGCCAGGTGATGGGATTGAGGCACAGAGAGGTTAAGAAACTTGCCCTAGGTCACACAGCTAATACGCGACAGTAATGAAGTCCTAGTGTGGGGCTGTTGGACTCACAAACTTGTATTTTATTCCCTTTCTTGTTGAGAAAGTCCTGTAGGAATTGCCACAATCTTACTGAGCCCTCTCAGACACCCATGTCTAGAAGACTAATGAAGAGAACATCAAGAACAGAGGGGATGGGAAAAACGCTTCTCATTTAAAGAGCAGCCGCTGTGTATGGTGCGCAGAGGGAGATGGTGAAACCCCATCCCCAGTCTTGGTGATTGGTGAGCTGATCCAAAGACCCTCACACCTTCTTTTTGAGCATCTCCTGATGTAACTACCTCCTTTTCTATCTTTTGACTTCTTGCATTTTTGGTTGACGCCATCAGTCTAAGGACTGGTTTCCTTCTGGCTGGGCCCTTCTGATCTGTAATCCCTATTTCCACAAACAGTTTGAGGTCTGCTGTAGTGAGGTAAGCTAGGCTGACCCCATAAGAGAATAGCCCCCACCAGGAAGTAAACTAGGGTCTTGCCTGGATCTTAACCCAAACCCTGAGCATGCAGCTGGAGAAGATCACTAGGAAAGGGCACTAGCTCATTGCAGCTTTTAGCATCATTTCTGTGGTTTCTCTCCTGCCTTGGAAAAAACTTTCCACTTTTTCTGACCATTCTCAAACTCCCCCACAGAAACTCATAAATGATCAAGGAAAAACACCCAGCTCCCCCCATGCTGTGAGAACTGCTAGACTTTGCGCATCTTCTAATCTGATTACATTTCCAGTCCAAACCGTCTTTATTTCTCACTTCCTAATTGATTTCCCTGCTTCCACCCGTACAATTTATTCTTTTCTTAGCAGTCACCCTGATCTTTCTAAATGGTGAGTATGATCATGTCACTCCTCGGCTTCTCATGTTCCCTGCAGAAAAGCCAAAGTCCTCACAGTGGTGTCTAATGATGAAGGGCAGGGCCTGGCACTTTTTTCTTATAAAGGGCTTTGTGGGCCTTTGGTCTCTGTGACAACTACTCAGCTTTGCAGTAGCATGACATCAACCACAGTCAATATGTAAATGAGTGGGTGCGGCTGTGTCCCAACAAAACTTTATTGACAAGAACAGCAAAACAGTTAGATTTCACTCACTGGCTACAGTTTCCTGACTTCTGCTCCAAGTGGCCTTGGGACCTCTTGGGCCTTATTACCTTCTGCTCTCGTCCTCTGCTCCAGGCCCAATGATCTCTACAAACACTGGAAGCATTGGCTTGGGCTCTTTCATTGGCTGTGTTATCCAGAATATTCTTCCTGTATATACATGAGTGGCTCATTTTCTCATTTTTTTTCCGATTTCTACTTAAAATCATTATCAGAGTCCTCCCTGACCACGCTATCTGAAATAGCAGCCCTTCTCATTTTCTGGAACCCCCACCTTCTTTACCCTGCTTTATTTTCCTTAATAGCCCCTGCCACCATCTGGCATATTTACTTATTGAATAAATAAGTGATTTCCTCAGCAAATATTACTAAGTACCTCTTTAATGCCAGGCAACACTCTAGGTACTAGAATTTCATAAAGAGCAAAACAAAGGCCTTACTATCCCAGGATATAAAGCTGGGAAGACAGACAATAAAAATAGTAAAAATAAATGTAAATGTGGCAGGTGGAGATAAGTGCTATGGAGGGAATTAGGCTGGGCAAGGAGACAGATTGTGGGGACTCACCACTCTGGTGCTGTCTCAGTATTTGTCTTCTGCCTGGCCTCATTGTTAAGGTTTCCCAAGTCACAGGAAGGGTTCCATTAGCTCTCTGCTCAGCTCAGAGCCTGCTTTGGCAGCACTGGGGTGGCCGACTAAACCCCGGTGTCGATAGGGGGCACCACAGACTGCAGAGCTGGCTGTGCGAAGCGGTCTGATCAAGACAGGGGCAGCCAAGCTGCTGAACAGGATGGAAAGGAAGGTGAAGGCTGCAGCCGAGGGATGGTGAGGCTGGAAGTTGTGGGATGTAACAGGATCCGAACACGGCTGCCTGCACCACAAGTGTTTTTCATGGAGCGCTGCCTAAACTACGAGGCATTACGGAACAATGCACTTCCAAGTCGGATGCTTAATAAATCAACCAGGCATGCGTTATTATGCCGCTGCAGAGCCCTTGTTGTGTCTTAATGCTCAATTATACAGCCCAGAATCTGGATCGGGTTTTCTATCATACTGGACGTGTGGCAGGAACAGCCTCGGTAATTGCTCTGCGTGGGAATAGATTCGTCTGTGTCTTGGCAGAGGGACTTACTCAGACTGACATTTAAACCGAAGGGGCCTTACTTAGAATCACAGGCTCAGGGAACTCTACGACTTGAAAGAGACCTTTGATGTGATCCCAGTCCAATTCGCTCATGCTACAGGTGGAAAAATTGAGGCTCACAGAGAGAAAGTTACTTGCTTAAGGTCAGAAGTGGCAACTAGAACCTCAAGTCAGGCTACTGATTCGGAATCAAATCCTTGCTTCAGCCAGGGCCTGCGTTTTGGTGTCTGCAGCAGATGCCACATCCTCCTGTGATCTGACTCTGAAGCTAAAGACAACCAGAAGAAGCTGTACCTCATTTGCTTGAATAAAAGTGGACAACCAGTTAAAAAAAAAAAAACCCAACAGACTTCCATATTTTATAGATCCCTAGGGACTCAGTGAACTCATGCTCCTAGATTAAAGGAAAGAGGAAAACCATACCCTTCTTGCTGAACTGTGCTGCCTGCTGGTTCCCCAGCGGTCTCCGGAATGGAGATCATCACATGTGACAGCTGGAGAGCATTATCACTTGAAGGTTTGCATTCTGGCTTTTATATTTCATTTACATAGATCTGCATACTGTACGCTCTGGGCATTGTTTTCTGTTTCATTCCAACGTTGCAGCCTCCCTTCTCCAAGCTCAGTTGGTGTTTTGGCTCCCTCGGCTCTGCTGGGTGAGAAGAGTGCTTGGCTAAAGTTTGATCTGGAGAAACATCTGGAAGTTCTACCTCATGGGAGAGGCTCTGGGGGAAAGAGAGTGACTGCCGAGTAAGTGACGTTTAGAGTCCTGAGGCCATCAATTAGTTTCCTTAAAGGTCCATGGTAAAGGTCTGCTTATTGCGGTCCGTATCTTTCTCTCATTCAGATCGTCTGTTTGTGTTAATACCCAGAGGCTTAGTTAATACTCAGAGTGACCGTGTGTCAAGGGCAAAGTGGCACCTTCAAGATGTCATGGATAGACGATAACCTTTTGGGCACCAAGATCAGTCCTTCATGTGATGTGCTTGTAGGTGAGAAATACAAATTTAAACCACAGGAGATACTACTACCCAACCCATTAGGATGGCTAAAATAACAAAGACTGATAATACCAAGAGTTGGCAAGGATAGGTCAAGTAGATTCTCACACATGGTGAATAGGAGTGTAAACTGGCACAATCACTTTAGAAAACCACTTGCCAAACCTTTCGGAGGTAAACGTGCCTCTCCTGTGACCCAGCCATTCTCCCAGATCTGTCACCAAGAGAAGTGAGTGCACATGTCCACCAAAATGGCGTGGCAGCGTTATTTATAGCAACAAAATATTGGAAACTCCCCAAATGGATAAGTGATTTAAATATGCTTATATGGTGGAGTAGTGCATGGCCAACAAAAAGAATAAACTGCTTATGTGCAGTGACGTGGATAAGTCTCACAGGTTAAATGTGCAGCCAAAGAAAACCAGCATGAGAGTCCAGACTGTGGGATTCCATTTAAATGAAGTCTTAGAACAGCAAAGCCTATGGTGATAAGAGTCAGAATTATGTTTACTTTTGGTGAAGGGGGATGGACAAGAAAAGGGCATGGGGGAGGCCTCTGGAGCCACGGGAATGCTACGTGTGTAACAGTGCACTCATTCCCTTAAGGTTTGTCAGGTTCACTGTGTGCCTGTTACACCTCACTAAAACCAAAGGAGAGAATAAAGGGACTCAGGTGAGCAGGCCTCCAGGGTCGTTCTGGTACATCCCATGTCTCTGACCTCCAGGGCTTGGCTTCTATTTCCAGACTTCTGTCACCACTGTGCTTTGTGGACTCTGCTCTTCAGTATTTCCTGATACCAGCTTTGCCACCTACTTGAAAGCTTAATGCTCAGACATGCCCTAGCGTGCCACCAGCCTCTGTGTTTGTGCAGCATACACTCTGCTTTAGGTGTGCCCAACTTCGAGTTGAGCTGATGGTGTCAGAGTTTGCCTGCACCAAAATAGCTCTTCTGTGAGTTGCCTTCCCCACCACCCCCTGCCCTGCAGGCCCCTTAATCCCACACTTAGGAGGAGATGGGCCTAAAAAACTCCCCACAGGGTATCCTCTGTCAGCTGCCCACCGCTGCCACCATCTCTCAGGGCTGTACGCAAGAGGAACATTCCAGGTCATGTGTCCTCTGTTACTCCCTGAACAGGAAGCCCTGCGTAGTATCAGTGAGCCAGACTGCATAGGCCCATCTGGACTCCTGCGCTAAGCTAGAAGCCAGCTGGAGCCCTAGAAGAAAGCTGTTCCCCTATCCTGGGCTCTCCCTCCGGGACAGGGCTGGCAAATACTTCCCCTATGGGCCAACCCATCTTCCTACCCATCCTACCCCATGGCCGACACGAATAATCGACCACAACACTTTTCTAATCAGACCGGATGGGGAAGTGCTCTAGGAAACACGAGACAACGTGTATGCTTAATTCTCTGGAGAAGAGCTGTCCTCATGGCCTAGCCAGGACTGCACGGCCTACCAAACAGAAGGTGGCCCTAGGCCTGTCTTGCCGCACCAGCTGCAAAAGGGCTCAGGGAGGTGGAAATTCTGGGCCTGGTTCTTAGAAGTATTTGCCTGCAAGAGACTTGTTAAGAAAGTGCTCTCAGGTCACAGAAGGGATTGAGGGCAAGCAAGGGTGTCATCTCAGGCAAACGGCCCCCAGAGATGGCTTTACTCTGGGGCATAAGTTACTCTAAGAGTGACTGACCCAAGGGAGCTGGGCTTGGGTACCTGGGCACCTGCCTGCCATCGGTCAAGGGACCACCAGGAGAGGTAAATTCCCAGGCATTCCTGGATGTCTCGGGGGTGGGGCAGAGGCCGTGCTCCAGTGGCCCATGGAGGGTAGTCCTCCAAAGGCTAACCTCTGGTGTGGGTGTGGGAAGTAAAGGTGCACCCAAACTGGCCTACATGCTAGCACCCTGCAGTGCTAAAGGCAGTTCTAAGGCAAAACCGATCGGAAAGATTGTGCCTAGCGAGCGGCGCAGCCTTCAGTCCTCCCAGCTGTGGGGAGGAGTGAACTGGGAGGAGGGTGATTGAGCTCCTCACGGTCAGTGCCAACCTGACCCCCACCAGAGTGGTTCCTGAGGGATGGACAATCGAGAAAGGAGCAGGGACACTGCCCCTAGATGTAACCCTTACGAAGGCACAGACGGGTGTCTAGGGAGAGGCTGTTGCTCCTAACCCTTGAGCCACATCCATCTGAATCAAGGTCACGTCTGTTCTCAGGGCAGCGCACGATTTCAGAGCACTCGCGTGTGCGTGACTGTGTTTTCATGCCCCGTGAGGTGGGCAAGGGCTTTTATTTCCACCAGCTACAGAATGTAAAGGGTTGGTGCTCTTTCCAGTGCACTTCTGTGTGCTACTTCTCCAGTGAGTTTGTATTTTTGTCTAGAGCTGGCCCCGATCGTACATACCTGAGCTGCACTGGGGGTGTGAGGAGCCTGTACTAACTCCCCACCTTTGAACAGTCCTCTCTTTGCTCTGGGTAATAGAAGGATGCAAAAAGATCAGGGATCTGGCCACCTGGCCCAAGTGTCGGCTCAGCGCACCTGCTAGCTGTTAAAATTCTTTCACCTCTGGGCCTCAGTTTCCTCATTTACAATATAAAGAGGTTTGTCCAGATTATATCTCCAGTCCTTGTTCTGAAACTGCACACATGGCTCCAGGTTATGGGGATTGTGTTTCTTTGTTCGTTAGGAACAAAGAGTTTGACTCGGATTTTAAAGTTTGCTACTATATTTTGGCTCCAATACTTTAATTTTTAAGTAATATTTTTCTTTAAGAGGAGGGAGCTGGCTGGTGTAAGGGGATCTGTTTTTTCTTTTTTCTTTTTCTTTCTCTCTCTCTTCCCCTCTCTTTACCTCTCTCTCTCTCT
Organism: Cynopterus sphinx; assembly: GCA_030015415.1. Classification (NCBI taxonomy): domain Eukaryota; kingdom Metazoa; phylum Chordata; class Mammalia; order Chiroptera; family Pteropodidae; genus Cynopterus; species Cynopterus sphinx. The sequence goes on from CM057379.1 coordinate 195,089,164, forward strand.
CTCTCTTTTTTAAACATTAAAGCCCCTGTCTTCAGGGAAGAAGAGTCTGTTGGATGTGTTTTGAATGTTTCAAATCAAAGCCTGCCAAGGGATGGAAAGCTATAGGGTTCAATAAGCACCTTCTTTCAGTAATTTTAGGAATTTCACTTATGAGGATAATGAAATCTTCAGAAACCCTAGGAGACATACCAGAAAAAAAGAATATGATTCATCAGTGAAATTTTCCTAAATACTCTCTCTCCAGATTTCATTTGTCCATTAGGAAGGCCTTCTCTGCAGCTTCTGCAGCGTTTGTACCCTAAGTGGATCTTGGGGAGCTTGAGAGAGTTCCACTCCCTCCTGGTGCCCCACCAACGTCCAGGCCCACTGTTGAGTGTCCTGGCTTCTGGGGCCGGAGTCGCCATCATGTGTTGGTGGATCTGCTCATGGCAAATGTTTCCACCGGAAGCCCAGGCCACACACAGCAAATGCTTGTTCCTTCGCATGCTGCTCCTCACAATGCTGTTTTCATAAAAGCAAAGGTGTGGATGCATTTTTTCTGTGACAAGATGTGTGGACTTCTTTTAGATGTGAAATCTGGACCCACCCTGGGGTTTATGGGCCTCAGATGGGTGTTAAGGGCCCTGAGCTCTGTCTGTGTGCAGACCTTGGCATGTGGAGCATGCCCTGCTTCTCGTTGGGAGAGAAATGGATATAGAACTGACTTCTTCCCTTTTGTAGTTTTTTTTTTTTGAGATTTTGCCAAGATTCATTCCTAGCTATTTAAAGATTAAGGAAAAATATTTTTGAAAACTTAATTTGATGTAATTTCAGGAAAATGTGCATACATGTAGAAAAGGCAATGCAAGATCCTGAAGACCTAGTTGAAAAGATGAGTTGATGTTTAATTAAAAGCAGTGAGCGTGGCTGGATTCTGTATATTTTCAAGGATCGAGTTACCTGGAAAGAAAGAAGAATTGTGGGATGGATATAATATAAACAAAAAACCGAGTTCAAATGAGGACTTTAAGAAATTAAAATCAAAAGGAACTCTTCAAAAAGAGTGTCCATCTTGGGTATTAACCTCCAACATTGAAATGAAATCGTTTTGTAGACTTTAAAAAGAAGGCAGCCCACATTTGGGCGTGCTTCCCATCCCTTGGCCTCCGGCTTTCTGTGGGAAGTGACGGTTTCCCATCATTTGCTTGCTGGGTCTAGCATTCATTCTCTGAGATGTGCATCTAGGATTTCTTACCAGCTCTCCAAAGCCATGCTGACTTGAAAGAGGAGGACATTTTGTGGCTTTTTGTATGGGAGGCTCTCCCAGTGTGTGAATCCAATATAATTGTTAGAAAACACAGAGTAGAAACCAAGAGCCTTAGGTTTTTGGCCCTGTTTCTGTTTCTCACTCACCGAATGACTCAAGGGAAATTATTTTCTTTCTCGAGAGACATAGTTCTCGCTGTAAAACAAGACCCTTTTCAGCGCTGTCTAGGAGGACTTTCTGTGACGATGGAAATGTTCTTTATCTGCACCATCCAATATAGCAGCTGCGAGCCACGTGGGCTGTTGAGCCCGAGAAAAGGTGCTGGTGTGAATGAAGAATACACATTTTTAATTTTTTAAAACTTTAATTAAATGGTCACACATAGCTAGTGGCTAACATGTTGGACAGAGCCGTTTTAGAGGTCACTGAAATGCCTTCTGGTTCTACAGTTCTATACCCTGGTGCCCAGGCTTGTATTTCTAATAAATCAGACATTTCTCTAACCTTTATTCAGGCCCCTGCCTCACCCAGGTACCCTAGGGAAACAAAGTTCAGTAAGACAGAATCCTTGTTCCTTAAGAGCTCACAGTCTCATGGGAAAGAATCATAAAATTTTAGAAACCGGAGGCTGTTCGGTCTTGGGACTCCTGGGAAAGTGGAACAGTAGAGCCAGCCTCCATCAGGCTTCGTGACACACGGCGCTTTAGCATTTGCTCAGCAAGGATGCACGGTCAGGCGGTTTGTTCCATCTAGGTCTGGCCCACTTTCCCTCCCTGACCTTAGAAAATAAAAGTAACCTGGACGTGTGCCAAGCTGCTAATTCAAAACTCGGTTATTTTTAGCTTCGGGAGCCTGGAGACCTAGTTAGGGTAAACAACCTAAAAGAATGGGACTGGGAGATTCATTCTTTCATTCAGCGAATAAGTAGTACGTGCATTTTGACTGTTAGACATGGGCCTTGGCATTGGGGATACGGCCAAGCAGGAGACAGGCACAGGCCTTCCTCTTGGGGGGCTGGCACGGCATTCTAGCGGAGGAGGCAGGCATCACACAAGCAAATAGAGACCATGATTTTAGGGAGTGTTGAGAAGAAAAGAAAATGTTGGCAATTAAGAAAAAAAATTTAAAAATCCTTTGGGACAACCCGCCCATTTACAGGTGTCTGACTTGTCGTCTCTGGATAGCTGTTGTTGTGGGCGGGGTGGTCTAGGAGTTTAAAAAAAAAAAAAAGTTCCAGGCTTGGCTGTGCTGTTCACTTTGGTGTGAACTTGGGGAAGCACACACCTGTTTTGGGGATGGGATGATTATTCCGTATAGTGTACGTGAAAGGGCTTCATAACCAGTTAAGCATTCTGCAGTGGGAAGGTTCCATTATTATTGCCTAGTTTCCCGAATCGCCATGTAGATAGTGGCTGACTAGTTGAGGGCCTCTGGTTGGGCATTCAGGAAGGGGAGACCCAACAGAAGCACCAAGGATATTGTGAGGAACCTCTGAAGGATGCTGCGGGTCAGGGGGCTTCAAGCAGTGACGTGCAGAGCCCTTGGCTTCCACTTAGAGGCTTCTGCTACCCTATAGAGTACAGACTGAGAGGCCAGCCTGATGGGCCTGAAGCTACTTTAGCTAGAACGACCAGATCTTAACTGTTCTGTATACTGGATGAATATGTAAAGTGCTATTAAAAATATCTTTTGACCAAAAAAATTTTTTTGAAACTGGCTGGGTGGATGCTGAGAGTGCATTTTAAAGTGCTGACGGTATATATAGCCAACTCCCCTTTCCCCGAATGCTTTGGGATTTTGCTTCCTCTTAGGAATGAATGTGTGTAAAGCTGAGTGACCAGTTGGGATGGAGGAGACTCCTTGGGACAGGATGAGAAAGGAGCATCTGAACCTTATCGACGCAGCACCAGCAATTTGTCCCATGTTGCCCAAGTCATGTACTTCATGTTGTGTCCAAGAAAAAACAACTAGTGAAATGCCCTGAGCTGTTCATAGATATGAAATGTGAGTTCTAGGTGCTGTGCTCCACTGACTCATCAAATTCTCCGTGCTCAACAGCTTCCACGTGCCCCATGCAGATTCACTCTCTACTCTTTCCCACCTTATTCAGTACCCCAGGAAGAATGCATCAAGGGGATCCCTTGTTCCCCAGTTTCTTTTGGGTTCAGCCAGTGGGAGGAATGGAGACCCCGAGGGGAAGAGGAGAGTGAGGTCAGTGCATTTATTCTTGAAGCTCCTTGGCTGTGGGTTGCTACCAGATGGCTGCATCCCTGTGTTGAAGGTCATCTCAGGCACCCCTCTTCACAGAGCTCTCACTTTCTGTGGGTATAGATACCCACGTTTGTTCTGGTGCACGATAATGACCTAGGTGTGATGATAATACCCACTGTTGCTAACTTGGGGCACTGCTCCCTCTCCTGTGGTTTTGATACATTCTCCACACTCCTTTGTGAATAGTTCCTTTATTAAATCCTCTGGACGATCCAAATTAGAGTGCACTGTCTCCTCTTGGGGGTAATGATGGATGCACAGCACAACCCCATGAGGTATGTACAATTATTATTCCTATCTTGAAGATGATGAAATTGAGAAAAAGAAAGGTTAGGATATGTGTTCAAGGTCACATAGCTAATAAGCGAGCCCAGAGGATTTAAAAGCAGGAAGTCTGGTTTCTAGAAGCCGTGCCCTTGAGCAATGCATCATAGGGACTCTCCAAGCAAGAGAAGCGGGTCGGTGGCTGGGGGCATGGTCCAAAACTTGACCTTCACCATAGAGAGTTTCCTGCTTTCTGTCTGAAGTCCTTTTGAGATCCAGCCTTCCTCATGAGCCCCTTCTGTCTATCAGCCTGGCCAGGGCCATTAAGTGCCCTGTAGGCAGCCTGTAAGAGGTGACAGCATGGTGAGGTCTAGGAAGGAGTGGACACCAAAGTTTGTTTCTGTGATTGGAAAAAAAAACAAACAAAAAACAAAACGAGACAACCCCTAATTAATTAAATGGCAGAAAATAGTCTCCTGGATGTGGCAGGGGCTGACAGCTTCCCCTGGATGATTCCATTCAGTGGTGATGGTTTTGTCAATATGACACGCTGCCTGGAACCACACGCAGTGTCTTATTCTGTCTGAGGACAGTTTTTTCCCTTCTGAGTTGCATAGGCTCTGGCTGGGAGTGACAGAAACCAGCCTATAACTTCACTGACCTACTTCCCAGCTGGCTCTCCTGCGAGCAGCCCACGCATCATCCATTTTAACCAGCTTCTCAAGGTCAGGACTTGACAATGCAGAGGCTGGCTTCTGCTTGACACAAAGCCAGGTTCCATCAATTGTCCTGTTTACTAAATTTTCAGTGTTCCTTTTCTTTAGCTGAGTAAAAAGTATGAGTTAGGCTCCTGTTTAGGACAGATAACAAATGCACTTGCTTTGAGCCTAAATTGGCCACTTGGTCTATACTTCAGGGGCTTAAAAAGCAGGTTTTCCACTGTTATGGAGCACACGGACCAGACCAAATGCAAACAGTTTAGGATTGAGGCTGTCCCAGTGGACGGGCACACTCCTCTTTTTGTGACACAGACAAATGCATGCTCCACATAAACACAATGTCTTATTTTTCACTTTTATGAAAGGATCATATGAAACCAGCTCTTCGCAGATAAAAAGCAACTGCTCGTGTATCTATTACTGTACTTTCATCTCCCCGGGCTGTGAGAGAGACTTCCAGTCGGAGCGACATTCTTCTCTGGTTTGATAAAGATAAATTGTATTCAGTGAGAGGGAAAGGGGAAACATCTTCTTGATTCTTCTCTAAATAAAAAGTGAGGGGAAACGTGATTTTTTTTTTATCCCCTAATTCAAAAAAGTTAGTCCCCTTTCCAAATGACCCCAAATTTTCTGTGCTGCTTAGCATACGAAAACTATTTGACCTCCAGAAAAGCTTGTTATCTTTTGGGTCCTGAGAGCTCATTAGAGCATAAAGAGGGCACAGTTTTCTCTGCTAATGTCTGTTAATCATCAACAGTCAGCTTCAGGTGATGTGATGCAGTGGTTTATGGCACAGGCTCTGGAGTTTGAATTTTGGCTTTTCCCTTGCTAATTGTATGAATTTTGGTAAGTTGCTTCAGTCGTCTGCCTCAGTGTCTTCCTCTGCAGCAGCAGAGATGCTGCGAGAGGTGCTCAAAACAGTACTCGACATATGATGATAATTATTATCCACTGCAGGAAGGACAGGAAGACAAGAAGAAACTTAGTCAAGTATGTATGTGTGTGTGTGTGGTTGTGTGTGTGCACACGCGTGTCTGCATGCACACGTGGGTGAATGTGGAATTGAGTTGCCAGGAGAAGGGTGCCTGGATAAGCAGGGAGCAAAGGAAGAGGGAGGTGGCGGTTTTCTAAGAAAGGCCAAGTGAGATCTGAGTAGCCTCAGGACCGCTTCTCTGTTGGTTTTTCCCAGAAGAAGAATGATAAGAGAGACCAGGTTGCTGTCCTGGCCTGGGCAGTGCCATCAGGAGCTCTGAGCAGAGTGCTTTGTTTTTAGCAGAGCTACAAGCGTTGGGGCTTGCAGTCTCCTGAGGCCAGTCAGAAAGGGATGTGGTGGGGTTGACGACTGATGTTTGGTGTCCCACAATGACCTTTTGTCCCCATGAAGTCCTCTTTCACTGTGGCACCTGGAGCCAGTCACCGTCCAGGGAGCTGCTGGGATGGACTGAGCAGGTTGCAGGTGCCTAGGGCCTCATAGTTTTGGGATCCAGATTATTTTTATCTTGAGATTTTATTCCAAGGACATTGTGAATACAAAGATCTTAATAGGATCATAAAAGTATTATTTTTTGTTAGAAATATATTTTTTCTTAAGCAATTCTATTAATTCAGTTTACTTTCTAAATTATTCCTCTAGCCAGCACAGTAAATACTTTTTGATATTTTTCTATTCTTAGCGAAATTATTTTCATTGGATCAAATTCAGAGACAGAAACAGAAGGAAAAGGAAAAAGAGTAAGACAGAGAGACAGAGTGGAAGACAGGGGGAGAAAAAGCAGAGAAAAAGAGAGAAATATACACAACCAAAAATACAAAGAAAAATGCAGAGACAAAGATACAGACTTGGAGAAATTGGGGGATTTATAGAAGCAGCCACACAAAGGGAGGGAGATAGCGAAAGAAAGAAACAGACCATACACGGACGAAGAGAGAGAAAGCTACCCAGACAAAACGATTAGGTGTGTGGCCACGTGTGTGCATGTGCACACAAACACAAAAACAGTCACAGAGCAAGAAAGTCAGAACACAACAAACGCACACGCACCTACGCACACACACACCACAGCTAAGGAGACTACAGCTGTTCTGGTGCATTGATGACCAAATTTTTGGATACAGCAGGACCAAAATACAGTCGGGAAAAAACAGTGGGGTTGAACTGTCTTCATGATCAAAATGGCAGAATTAAGATCAGATATATACGGTTCTTTGGAGAGTGCCCGATAAATAGTTACTAATTTGAACAGCATCTTCTTTTAGCCCAGATACTTGCAAAAGAAACCCTTTTCCTACTTGGAGGAACACTTCTATGTGACCTCACAGATTTTTTCCTTCTGGGGTGGGAGTGCCCTGGTTCCAGAACCTCCACATCCACTGACCCATCCTCACCCCATTCTATTGTGCTTCTGAGATTCAGGGTGGACACACAAGATATAGCTGTTCTTCCCCTCTCTCTAGGAAGATGGCAAACCTTGCAAGGATGGGAGGCTTGGGGGCTGGTGGGCAATGGCATCTGGTAGGAGAACAGACTGAAATACGGTGTCTGTCACTGGGGGCACCAGAGACTAAGCGGTGTTCTCTATATGACTGTTTCAAGATCTTGAAATTCTTATGGTCTCTTAAATCCCAAAGAAATGGGCTTGAAGACACAGAATGTAAACTAGGTCTTTGAAATTCCCTTTGGTTATTTTTGAGAAAGTGATTTCTGCAGAAGTGCCTTCTGATCGACAAAAGCTCACTTTTATATTCACGATCTCCCCTGTCAAGGTCTAGTCTAAAATCTCCCTCAAAGAATGTTGCGCCTTAACTTCTAAAAAGCCTAAATCCTCGCGATTTATGCATTTAATTGATTGTTTTTCTCTTTTAGGGCTTTTCTTTGTTCATAACCAAATCTCAATTTGGAGTGCCTATCGCATATTACTAGGTCATGATGCCAGGAGACGTTTTTAAAATTTAGAGCTCGAAATTCCCTTAATTTATTTTCGAGTCCCTGTCCTTGGAAAATTTATATAACATTTCCCACCCTCTCTCAACCTCCTACCTTCTGCTTCCTTTGGAAACAGTTAATTAATTTCATTTTTCAAAGATGCTTTTTTTCCTTAAGTAGTGCAGTCTGGCTAGCCCTCTACTGGGTATCACTTTTTGCCAGCACTTTATACGAATTCATTCAGAAATAGCTGCTTGTGGGCCAGCTTTCTAGGGTTGATAGGACAGTTGCTTATGATGTCAAGGTCTGTATGCATCACTCAGTCATTCAGCATAGCGGGGACTCACGAATGGTTGCTGAATGACTGAGTGACAGAGGTATGTTCTGGGATAGTCACACTTAAGGGTTACTTTGACTTCTCTTCTGGGTCATCTTCTCTGTATGGTTCTGGGTATTGGAGATTGAAAAGGTCTGTGATAATCTGATGTTTCTTGTAGTGCCTTCTCTGGCTCCCTGTCTTGGGGTAGAGGCCAGAATGAGGCGATGTGGGGAAGAGCACAGGTGGCGGCAGGTGAGGATAGCAGCGAATGTGTGTGCATAGATGGTATTGCTCAGAGGAAAAGTCAACATGGTCATTTGTATGAATAAGGAATGCCTGTGAGTTTGGGGATGGTAAAGACAATTGTAGAGAAGGAATGCACTGATGGAAGCAGACAGAGGGCCAGTGTGGGAGAAATTTACCATTTTGGTGAGTGCACCTACCATGATCAGAATCACAGCATGGCCTTAGAAAGGTTAGAAATTCCATTATAAAATGTAAAATGATGATTTTTCATGGGGTTTTCAAGGTGGTGAGTGGAGGAGCTTATCCCTAGGGGGTATATATTGGTGAGAATTGTATTGGATTCAATCAGTATTGTACCTGGACATCAGAGACACCCTGCTTTAGTTCATTTTTCTCCTCCCTTGCCACTTCCAAGCCTGTTGTGTCAGGCTTCCGCCATGGCACATGAAGTCAAATGTTTGGGGGTAGAGCTGGGTCTTTTGGAAGAAGAGACCCACTTACAGTCAGTCCATTTAGGGGATGCCCAGAAAGTCTCAAGCCATGCCAGACATGACTTGGCATGGGCAACCCTGCCTTTCAAACTAAATGACCTTAATTAATTCCCTCTGTGTTTGGACTGAGGCATCGTTTTCTGGGCAGAATCGTCCTTGGAGCAGGATGTTTTGTTGTTGCCTTGTAGGATGAGAAATCTGCTTAACAGTTTGAATGTAAAGCAGTCAAAAGAATTCCATCTCATATGAAGGACCCGAAGTAAGAAAGTTGACATTCTGACGTAGGCCAATATGGGGTACAGGGGGCATGATCATCGATGGCAGCTGAGGGGTGAGGTTCTTTACTAGCGGAATGTGGTAGAAATGACAGTGCTGGGCCCAAGCTTTCAAAAGGGGAGGTAGTTTTCTCTTTTGTACTTGGGGGAGTCCTGAGTTGCCATGTGATGAGAGAGAGGAAAAGCACAACAGCTGGGACTTAGATCTTTGCATGTTTCAACTGAATTCAGCCTTTTGATTAACCCCGCCAAGGGACCAGACAGGTGTGTGAACCATTTTGAATGTTCCAGTCCAGCTGATACCCCAGGTGCCGCCAAGATCAGATGGAGCAAAGAACCACTCAGTCAATGCACAGAATCATGAGAGACGATAAGATAATTGTTTTAAGTCGTTAAGATTTGGGGTGGGATGTTGTACAGCCATAGGTCACCCAAACAAGGGACGTAGCATTTATAATTGTATTTATTACAGACGTCAGCAGATTATGACCCATGAAGCAAACCTGGCCCACTGCCTACTTTTATAAAAACATTATAATTGGAAGAGTCATGTCTATTTGTTTGGGTATTGCCCATGGCTGCTTTGGCACCACAGTTGCAGAGTTCAGTTGTTGTAACCGAGACCCCAGAGCCTGCAAAGTCAAAAATATTTACTCTCAGATTCTTTATAGACAGCGTTTGATTTGCTGGCCCACTGTCCAGTATGCTAATCTACAGTATGCCAAACCCGGTGTGCAGAAAGCCGCGGTCCATGGGAAATAGCTTGTCACAGTGTGGAAATAGTTTCTGATACTCCCTGAGCTGTAACGACGGTGGGCTTTCTCTGTACGTCCTTCTACCACGATGGAGTGCCATTAGGAGGTCTGTGCTGGGTTATGTTACTGGTTTGCAAAACCTCGCTCTCTCTACCCCTCTGAGGTATTTGGCTATGAGGCTTTGGTCAGTGGAAGGTGAGTGAATGTGACATGATCAGAGGTTTTAAATTTACTTCTGTGGTTTGGCTTAATTCTTGAACCTACACTGTTTGCCAATAGAAAAACAATTCTAGGTAGATGTAGCTGGTTTTGCCTGGGCCTCAGAATGAGGGACGCACAGAGCAGAACTAACCCTGACCCTCAGTCTTGGTGGTAAACTGGTCCAAATCCAGCTGGGTCCACCAACGCACAGCAAACTTTGTGGACCCATGAAAATAAATAAATGTTTTTTTTTTTCTTTTTCTTTCTCTGTGATCTAACATAGCAGCCCTGATGTTGTCAGTTACTGGAATTTTTGAGTTGTTACACGGCGCCTTTGCAGCTATGGTTAACTGATACAAATCCCAGGAAGCATAGAAAGAAAGGGGATTTTCTTTGTATTGAGATGCTACTGGTTCACACAGCACCCTTATGAAAGTTAGAAAAAGGTGGCCCCTCTGTCAGGGTACTTTATTCTCCACCTGTCAGAAAACTGCCATACCATGAGTATGCCGTATCAAGACACTCGATTGCTAATATCGGACATAGTTACACTAGATAAACGAAGCTGTGAGAATCACAATGTGATTATCCAATCAGATGTGTCGCCTGTGTGCAGTGCACAGCATATACAACCAAAGGCGATAGCTATACTGTGAGGGAATTCAGCGAGCTGGGTCTTCCTGAATTAACCTTTGTCATGTTTGAGGCAGAAACTAAGGATGTACTGGTATTATTCAAGATATTAGCTTGTTACATAATATTATTTCTCAGTGGCAGCAGTAGTAAATATTTTGCATGTGTCTTTGGGTTCTTTCATTGATAAATTTGAATCTCCCTCCTTGCAGTTGGTTACAAAGGTGGAACAGGGCAAAAGTAGTGTCCTCAGAAAGGGAGGAAAGAAAAGCCCATAAAAAATGTGAAAATATTACCATGATTACACGGGCCTGTCCCGCCATCTGGGCAAATGCAAGAACAAAGTTTCTCCTTGGTCCTCTTTGTCTTCTTTTTTCCCCTCTAGGGTGAGAAGGATTAAGTTAACCCTAATGTACTGGCCCGTCAGAATTGAACTGGGTGTGATTGGATAAGTTCTTCCAAGTGGTTTATCAAAATTAGTTCAGGCTGAGGTGTGTAATTTCCCACACGGCTTCTGCTACCTAGGTCAGTCTGTTACCTTAAGCTTAGCCTTGGGGACCACGCCACACATGGTAATGGGAAAAAACCTAAGTTGTGTGGAAAAAAAAAAGTGTTTTGAATTCTGGCCCCTCAATTTATCAGTGACCTGAGTTTCAGTTTTTTCATTTCTGAGATGGTGAAACTGTTTCAAAGGACTGTTATGAGGAGTAAATGAGATAATGTACAAGAATAATCCAGAAGAGCATGCCACCTATTAGGCATTTGCTGTTGGTATCTTTTCCATTTCCTTTACGTCAAAGGAAAAAAAAAGGCAAAATGAAAAGCATGTATTTTTGGTGTCTTCTCATCTGTCTTCCTTTTTCATCTTTGGTGTCTTCTTCCACCATTTCTCTATCGCGTACCTTCTTGCTTCCATCTTGTGAGTGTCCAGGCTTACATAAAATTGGAGAAGTAAGTATGAGGTTGTAGCGTGTGTGTTCTCGTTCAGTTAGATGCAGGCAAACCTCCAGCATGTCTGTTTCTCTTGCTAGATTATGACCTCTCTGAAGTTAGGGGCCTATGAATCTCAATCACACTATGTGCGTAGTGCCCAGCCACCACCAAGCACTTTCTGAGCAAGCGGTGGTGCTTACTGAATTAAAATTGTGTTGTGCAAGAACTGAAAGTGTAACTGTATCACAGTGTGATAATTCTTTCATCTGTTCATTTAATAAACATTTATTGCTGCTTCACTGTCTATGTGTCTGAATGTTATGACTATAAGTAGAAATGATTTTGTTGGAGATTTGACTTAGCAGACGCTTTCTAGTGATGCAGGCTGGCTGCTCACTTCCAGATTCTGAAAACATGTCACCTTCTGAGAGCATCTTTTATTTTCCTGCTTTTGATATAGAAATGGACAAAGAATATTTCTTTACGGCAGCAGTTCTCAAACGTGATCTCTGGACCTCTGTGTGGCTCTGTGGGGGTGCCTGAGATCCTTTTAAAAGATCCGTGAGGTCAAAACTGTTTTCATAAACTATAAGACATTACTCGCCTTTTTCACTGTATTGATATTTGCTCCGATGGTGCAAAAACAATGGTGACTCAACATGAATCAAGGCCAAGTGGCACCACTCTATTCTAGTAGTTACTGTATTCTTCACTGCCATACACTGACATTTTTAAAAAGCTGGTTTCACTTGCAAATGTGTTTAAAACAGTAAAAATTATTAGTTTTATTAAATTTTAGCAGTCGAATACACATCTTTTTAGCATTCTGTGTGACAAGACTGGAAGCACACATAAAGCACTTTTGCACAACAAAGCATGGTAGCTACCTGAAGAAAAAGCACCGTACAATTGTTTTGAGTTGCAAGCCAAACTAACTACGTTTTTTTCCCTCATGGAACACCAGTTTTTCAAACTATGGTTATTCATAATTGGGTATCTGGCAGACAATTTCTCAAAAACACATGAAGTTAGCCTGTCACTTCAAGGAAAACAACTGTCAGCACTTGTCGTCGATGATAAAGTTGGCTCATTCAAGCTGTGTTAGAATTTCGAAAAACTGGTGTCTACCACAGTGAGTTTGATAGCGTCTTAATACTTTAAAGACTTTTCTGATGAGATCACATTGAAAACAAATGTGATTTTTTTTAATATTATGAAATGAAAATCTGTCAGTATAACTCAGTGAACCAATATTTTCCAAATGACCAATGTGTAAAAGCTTGCATGGATAGAAGACACATTCAAGTATAAGACAGACCGAGGAGTTTTAATGTAACAGAATATGAGCTCCTGGATATGGTTTCTGGTTCCACATTGCAACTAACTTTTTAAAAGTTACTACTTGCTGAGTTTTAGTGTGGTATCAAAGAATTATATGAAAAGGCTATAAAAACGCTTGTCCATTTTCCAACTAGACAACTGTGTGAGACTTTTTAAATGTGTTTTAACCAAAACAACACAATAGGTTGAATGCATAAACAGATAAGAGAATCCAGCTCATTCTATTAAGCCAGACATTAAAGAGATTTTCAAAAATATAAAGCAATGCCATTTTTAGAATCTTTTTTGTTTTGGAAAAAAAATAATTTTTTATAAAATTAGGTGACTGATGTTAACATGAAATATCTTTATATTTAAATTTTAACACATTTTTAGTTTTAATTTTTATTAAGGTAAATCTTTGTAGATATAACACACAGAAATAGAATCTCTTTGACTGTTTATTGACTTTTAAGAGTATAGAAGTGTCCCAAGACTAAGTATTCAAGGACTGCTACTCTACCATAGGAAGTACAGGAGCTCAAGAATGATGACATGTGACAGCTAAAGCTTGACTTCCCCGTCGGGGAGTGATGAAGGAGCAGTGGGGCCTATGGCAGCCTACAGAATGTGTGCCTTGTCTAAGTGAAGCATCTCTCCTTCACTGTTTGCTGATTGTTGCTGTGTGGAGAAGGCAGGCCCAGAATTGTCAGATGCTCTGATTTTTAAAGAAAAGTCAGAATTCCAGACTTTAATGTGAAATCTTTCAATGCTAATATTGGCAGTTAATATTGGTAAGGTATTTTAACACCCTCTGTGGGCCAAAGGAAATCCACCTGGGGCAGGATGCTGCCTCTGGGACACTTGGTGCAGCCTCTAGACCAGCCTTATAGATTGACAAAGCTCGGTACTAGAGGGGAGCAATATATGACTATGATGACAAGAGGGTAAAGGATTGATAATAGCAAAGATTTATAGAATTAGCAGGATTTCAGAATTCTGTCTATGATAAATTTTTTTTTTTAAATCACAGAAACACAAATTGCTAGACACTTACTGGATGGTTATGTTCTACATGGCAGACTCTGTACTATGTTCAGTCCATTGGAAGAGGAAGTGAGAGCTTTTCATTTCTTCCTCTTAATTCTTTTTCTGAAAATAAGTGCTTTTTGTCTTTACCCCTCACTGGTAAAAAAAACCAACTCCAGGCAACATAATAGCGCTTTTTTTAATAAATAGTGTGGTTATATTCTTCTGTTCTCAATAGTTTGCCTCCTTATAAATTGGCAAAAAAAAAAAAAAAAAATGATGATAAATTCCTTAAAATTCAGCAGCTTATAGCTTCATTTGTAACAAAAATAAAAAACAACTCAAAAGTAGCACAATGGAAAATTTGTCAGAATTGTCTGAATAAAAATGCTTTAAATTTGATAGACTAATTTCAAGAGCAAGCCAATTTGCATAGAATGTGCCTTTAGTTCCTAAATCAAATGATTCTACATTTGTACGGGTATGAAATAACAAGTATTACACTTATTTAAATTTTCTCATTTTTGATTTTTTGTTTAAACAAACAAAAACCCTCTCACAACACAATCACCAACTATTATTTGCTCATTATTTGCCCTTTATTTTGAAGACTTGATATAATCCATCTTTTTCATTTTTGGGGACTGAGAAAAAAATCAATTTTTGAGGTTCATAGTAGAATGGAAAAAAGTAGGGTGGTGTCAGATATTCATGGATTTGAATTTTGTCCTCGGCTATTCATATTAGCTACGTGATAAGATTTTTAGCAAATTTTGAAGCTCTGTGAAACTTATATGCTCATTTGCAGCATTAGTGTGATAAGGCTGATTATGAGAACTAAATGAGGTGCTGGTGCTCCACACAGAGACTGGCGGTTGAGCATAACCACTACAACAATATAATAAGAGCTAACCTTTATTGAGAGTTTATCACCATGTACTAGGTATTTATCTAAACACTCTGTATGAATTAACTCATTTAATACAATGGCTTCATGAGAGAGGTGCTATAATTATTCCCAGAGGTTAAGTAATTTACCCAAGATTACACAGCTAGAAAATTGAGGAGTCAATTTGCTGAACCCTGGCAGGAGCAGCTTAATAAATTCTCCCTTCCTCCTTTTCTTCTGCCTCTCTGCTTTAGACACCCCCATTGTAAGGATACCAGGTCTGTGATGTTTATGAGTAATGAAGAAGAGAGATGGTGGGAGAACACATGGTGACCCAGCCAAGAGTACAAACTGTCAGTTGGCGCAGAGAGCTACATCCACACATATAAGATACAAACCCAATTATGATTCTTACTCTGAGGTTAATAGACATTTTAAAAAGCAACGTTAAGTGATTTGCCTTAAGAAAAAGAATTCAGAATTTGCTCAAAACTGAATTGTTATTTAGAATGAAAGGAGAAATCATCTATTTTTTAAAAGCTGATAATAAAATCCAGCACTATAAAAATCCAGAAAAAGTTCATGTCTTCATATGAAAATGACTTTGTAATATCATTTTTCACAATGACAATATACAGATGATTCAGTGTGTTGGCATTTAAATAAATTAAAAATAGTTTAGGAAAGTTCTTTTGAACTTCATAATTGGTTCTTGGTCATGTCATTTACATTCAGGTTGGCTGTCAGAGTTGAGAAAACTGCTAGCAAGTTTCACTTATAATTGAGCTGTTACAGATGATATACTCAGTTTGTGGTATGGCTATGGGTTTTCCCCTATAGATCCAGAAATTCCAATAAATTTATTTCACATGTTTTCCATCAAAAAGAAAAAAACCCCTCAATGGTGCATTTATAATTGTATATGCTGCATTATTGAGTGTATTTCCTCAATAAGAAAGAACTTCTGTTCTTATTAGGCATTAATGAAAACCAAATCTTTTACTTACATTTTTAAATCTCCAATGATTGGAAGAATTTCCCACAGACTAGCTTCTGGTTCCACACAGTTCAAATTATGTTTCTTCTCCAGTACCCACATACTTCCATGGTGGGTGCCATAGTACCTGTGAATATCTTGATATGACCTTTACCCCTGGTTCTGGTGCCAGATGAGTTGGCGCAGAAGGGGTGTTCCTAAAAGCTGCTCCTACTATAACTTCTAAGAATAACTTCACTATGCATAGAAATGATAGTGAGCCACCGAAATACATCCCACCGAACTCATACTAAATGTGCCCCAACTCAACTTCTCAGATCTCTGAAATGTCCATGGCCAGTCCGAAAACCTGGAACAAGAGGAAAGCCTCCTGGAGAATAAGTTAGAACAGAAAGGCATAGTGGTTTTAACACATTGCAGCTAAAATGTTTTACTTTTGCAAATTTTACAAAAATGGTTGATCATATGAACCATAGGTAGAAATCCTCAAGTGAGCTTTGTGTAAACTCACCAAGTACTTAGAGAAAGATCATGTCACTGTTTGGTAGAGAACAGCTTGAGAAAGAGACATTATCTTGAAATGATTTTGATTGATGCCAGGTTATCGCCTAACTCAATAGATGAAAACACAAAAAGGCAAAAAATTTAACACAGTTTGGTAATTAATCCAGAGGTTATGGTGTCATAATTATAAGCAATGGATATTGACGATAAGCCAGCCTTTTAAAGACAATTTGAAAAAGTAATAGAAACAAAGAAAAAAATCAAAACACAACTTGACACTTGGTGCTTTTGTACTGAGATGACATTTTCAGTGCAAAATTGGACTATTCAATTCCTTACACAATTTAGGTAGAAATTAAGATGGTATGTTCTGGAAAACTGTAACGTGACATCACTGTATAAGTTGCTTGTGAACATTTAATAAAAATAGTGCAGGAAGTATGAGAGTGGAAGAAGCACTCTGTTTATGTATTACTTTATGTAATGTAAATCTTAAAGTAGATATGTATAACCAAATAAGTTAAATATATAAATTATATAAATTTATAACATACAAATATCATAATTAGATCTGATGATTTCAACCCTGTTCTTGTATAACAATAAAATCTCAGTGGGGTAAACAATGAGCATAGGTTTATTACTCTCTCGTGTGTAGTCCTCTTGGGGTTGGGTTTAACTAGTCCAAGCTCTCTGGCCTGGGATTCAGGATGTGGGCTCTGTTCATATTGCACCCAGGGCTCTCCTTCTTTTGAGACCAGCAGGTTGCACAGGGCTTGTTCTTCACTGGCATTGGCAGAAGCGAAAGAAGACAGGCCAACCATGCAAGCACCTCTCAAGCCTCTGCTTGCATCATATCCACTAACATGCCATTGGCCAAAGGAAATCATATGGCTGATCTCCAACTTAAGGGGCAGAAATGCACTTTCCATTACCTTGAAGTGCCAGGGCGTCTCATGGCCAATTCCTGTATCTACAGGCAGGGACATATTCCCTTCTTACTGAAGTGAAGGGAATATTCACTTCAGTCCATAGCACCTGGATAGACTCATTAACACCCACCCCACTCCCATTGCTTTTAAGTCCTTGTCCCCTTGAACTTCAGCTTTCTCTTTCTGAAAAGATATAGAAAAAAGGACAGTGAGAGACTGATTCCAAGATAGTTACTTGAAGCTACTAGGTAGAGATGGAGAGGCAATAAAATATGTATTTTATTGGTGTTCAGGCCACAATCCTCCTAGGACATCTCCGCCTTAGGGGAGGGGGCTGGGAATGATAAGCACATGCTGGTTTTCTAAGAGGACACCCTAGAGCTACAGAAGCCAGGCACCACTTTTCTGGCCTCAATGAAGTCTGAAGAAAGCAAGGGAATGTCCAAAGAAGGAAACAGGCTCTTGCAACTGATTTCATAAAGACTTTTGGAGTCCTGCTTTGGAGGAGAGGAAAGTGTGTAGCTTAGAGATTTCAAGTTCATAGCAGCTGAAAGAGGTGCTGCCTAAGAGGATGGATCTGTACTTTAAATATGAAGGAGTCTTCGGGATGGAAAGAATAGGGAAGTGTAGTACAGTTGCTTAATTTTATAAATGAAGTAAGTAAGTGAAGGCCCAATTGATTAAGCTTTGCCAAGGTCATATAATTAACACCAGAGCAGGGACTAGAACCTAGACCTTCTGAGGCCAGGCCAGTGGCTTTCCCACTGCAATAACACAACAGATGCTCTTTCTTTGGGCTTCTGGTCTTACAAGGATTTCTCTTTCTCTTGGGCCAGCTTGGGATATAGGGGCATTGTCTCTCTGGGCCACATTTGCACAGCATGGCCCTGCCTCCCTGACCATGATAGTGGTAAGGAGAGTCTCCTTCCTATGAATGTGAAATCTGAAACCATGGCAGATGGAGATCAGCAGTTCATGGAGCTCAGTCACCTTGAGACCATGCTTTAGAGAAGGTAGCATGTGGGAGTAACTTAGTTCTGTGACTTTACGCAAGTTACTTGATTTTTGCTTCCCTGGTTTACTCATCTTTAAAATGGAGAGAATGGGACTTACCTCATAACATTGTTTTGAGGACGAAATGAGAAAATACCTTTAAAGTGCATAGAGCAGCATCAGACTAAAGTAAACATTCAACATGTATCATCAGTTTTTTCTCTTGCTGAGGACCAGGAGGTGCCCTTGGTCCTTTGCCCTCTGAGCCCAGGTCATTCAAGTGTCTTGTTGATGCTGGATGATAACCTGGGATCCTTCCAATGAGAATCCTACCCCAAATCAGCTTTTGTTTCTTGAAATGAAGACAACTTTAAAAATATTAATTTCCATGAATAACATCTCCTGAATATTAGAGAAATTACAGGCCCTCAGATGTGTGTGTGTGTGTGTGTGTGTGTGTGTGTGTGTGTGTGTGTGTGTGTGTGTGTCTGGTAGCATAAAATGAGAACACATGTTATGTTTGACCAAAAAAATTAAAAATCAATATTTGAAGGAATTAGTACTAAAAAGTAATGTGTACTGACAGTACTTTACATCTATGAATAGAAGTTGTACCAGTGAGATCTGTATAAAGAGGGGATAGACAAATTGATCCAGATCATGATGTATAGTGAAATGGATCATCATTAATGCAGTCAAGAGCTGATTATCAATGCTTAAATTACCAAAATATTGAATTTAGCAACTTTATCTGCCAATACTCTTAGAGAAAATTGTTGGATTCCACCATATCTATTAGCTTAGACAGATCTTAATATATAATATGCAACTATGAATAAAATCCAGCTATTACATTTAGGAGAGAAAGATCATTTTGATTGTCTATATTCCATAATATTAAGGGGGGTGATGCTTAATATTATACACTAAATACACTTTTGTTTAAGAATGTGCTGTCTTTGTATTTTACATAAATTAGATATACAGTGGCAGGTTCAATTAACTACAGAATAAAAATAGCCATTTCTGAAAGCAACTTCAGGACATTTCTTTGCAATTCTGTAAGATGCCTTTATGCTATTCAATGAATGTAATAAAGATGCTGTTAAAAATAGCATTTGTATTGAATTTGAAGTGGAAAATAGAATCAGTGGGAGATATTAATAAATACTAAGTCTCCAAATGAATTGCTAAGTCCATTAAGAATTTTAATGTTGCATTTAAAGGTTATATTTCCAGGTGATTTCCTCTGTAACTTACTTTGGCAAATGTTTATTTTGAGAAATGCTCAGTCATCTGTTTTATAGGCTGATTCTCTTTTCACTTAAAACTTTCCATAAGAAAGTTCTTGGCATAAAAATTGACTTCATTTTTAGGTAGGGTTGAGCCTATTAGCCTAATCTGTCTAATTTAGGGTTGGGAACGTACACATGAAGAATTTGGACAATTTAAAATGGGAGGAACCTGAGAAAATATCATATCTAGTCCTTCATTTAAAGATTGCAAATTGAGGCCCAGAGTGGTAAAGCACCTGTGTAAGGTCATATAGGAATTTAGCAGAGCCAGGGGCATGTCCAGGCCCAGTTTATGACTCTTTCTTTGGCATCCGTGTTAACTTTCATTTTACACATGAAGAGGCTGAACCTTGAAGAGGTTGAGTGACTTACTAGGAAGGTCCAATGGCTAATTAACAGCTGATGGTGACCAGCAGGTCTTGTGAGGCTTGTCTGTTGTGTTTTATCTAAGTCTCTATGGATATGATCCAATGGGCCTTGAAAATGTCCTGTAATTTAAAGATTACTTCTCTTATGCTCATCCGGGTAGTTGAAATTTTAAAATATTAATGAGGAAGAAATTCCTTTTGTTCGTAATTAGACTGAAAATGAAAATACCCTTGGGAAAGTTATTGGTTCATATTTGTACTAAAGAACCCTGGATTTGTCCAGGCCTCACTAGCCAATGGATGCAAAGACAATTCCAGTAACATTGGGACCCTGGCACATGGCTCCCACTGGCATAGACAGAAGCAGATTGGGACTCTTAGTGTAGACACGGTGAATAGATCTGGCCACACGAGGGTGTAAATGATTATCAGAAATAGGAAGCAGAGGCCTTAGAATCAAATTTTGCCTGTTATACCATTTTCCCTTTAGACCAGGGGTCCCCAACCCTCGGGCCGCATGCCAGTACCAGGCCATGGCCTGTTAGGAACTGGGCTGCACAGCAGGAAGTGAGGTGAGCATGAGGTGAGTGACCAAACTTCAGCTGTATGTGCAGCCACTCCCCAGCGCTGGCATCACTGCCCCTGCTCCATCTCAGATCATCAGGCATTAGAGTCCCGTAGGTGCACCAGTCCCTGGTGCCAAAATGATTGGGGACCACTGCCATATAGCATTGCGTTGAATCAAAGGACCCACTTTACAGCAACAGGAGATGTGGCAGTGGGCAAAGGGCCATTGGTCTTATAATTTACTGCGTGATCCAGAAGCCACAAGAATGATATAGTGGTCAAATAGCCTATTATAGAAATCACTTAGGTGCCAGTTTGAAAATGACATACTACAAATATGAGTCCCCATCCACTACTGAGGGTATGTTCCTTAAATTGATGACCATTCTATGGTATTCATTAGTAGCTAGAACACATGGATTTGGAAACCAAAGAGGTAGCAGTGGGAGTGTCTTGGCATTTTAACAATGTTCTTCTAATCTGTGAACATAGGAGACCATTTTATTTGTTTCTTTAATTTTTTCATCAATGTCATGGATCTGGAAGCCAAACTCATGGATTTGGAAAACAAAGAGGAAATTCCACAATGGGAATTTCTCTCCACTACAGAGAACTGCCTCTGCCAAGGTATGCACCCATCCTAGAGGACAGCCTGAAGTCAGTAACTGCTGGATAAGTGGATTAAATGGCCTCGCCTCCTATCAATTTGAGGGCAGTGCTTACAGGTGTTCTACCATCACATTGCCTCTGTTGCAGACACGTTGTGGGACTGCCCAATATTGCTTTCTTTACTTTTTCATATCCTGAGGGCACTCCCGAATAAACCCTTAGTAGGCAACTTTCTTCCATCTTAGAGTCTGGTTCCAAGGATCCCAGTTTAAGACATCACAGATGTGGAAACATAAACCGATTGTTTGGTACCTAAACATGTAGTGTAGCCAAGGCCTGGAACCTTGACTGGGAGAATGCATCTGTCCCCCTGAGAAATGGGTACAAACAGGTTTGCTTTGAGCTATATACATCTTGAGCACAAGCCTCTGTTGGGGGTCTAAGTTCATGATCAATCATTACTGCATGCCTAAGGGAAAACATGTTGTTTTTGGGATCAGGGGAGGGAGCATTGGGGGCTGGAGAGAGAACTTAGACTTGTCTTCCTGTAAAGGGAATTATAGTTTGTAACAGGAACTCAGAGTAAAAGAAAGGGAGGAAGAAGAAGAGGGGTAACCCTGTCAAAGATATCTTTGTAAAAGATAAAACACCTTTATTTTTGGTCTTATCTTTAGCAAGTATTCCACCCTATTCTATTTAAGTAGCTGAACTCTTGTTGGAGAAATACAACTGGGGTGAAGGAACACATCTTGGATCTCAGAAATCACATACTCCTTTCCTTCTGAGCTATAAGGTGTGGCTGCTCCACTTTCTGCCAGCACTTATGGGTGGGTAACCTTTCTCACCTCATTCACCAGACTCTCCTGAGTGTGGTCAAGCAGCATAAACAAAGGCTGCTGGAAGCGGGAAGTGTGGGGTAGGTCGGGGCAACCTTATTAAGCTCGCTGGTATGTGTGGAGGGGCCTTGGAGTTGGCTCCGCTTCTTGGTAGGCTATGGGTGGCCAGATGCCATGGACCAGGGCTGTAGCTTGGGACTCTCATGTGCTTCATTCCAGCCCTCCTAGGTTGTGCTCTGCCCTGAAGGGGCAGACCTGTCTGGCTTGTGCAAACATGGGTTCTTCGCTCAGGTCTGTAGATGGATTGTTGGGAAGAAAAATGTGGTCTACAGCAGGCTCTGCGAGCTGCAGTTTGTGGGTTGAGGGTGGTGGTGGAGGGAGGCTTGCTGGATAGGCAGGGGGTTGTCATTTTTAAACCATGACTAATAAGAAATCTGGATTTTCTCAGTTGTAAAAACTCTTCCCACTCTTCCTTTTCCCCCTGCACAAGGTAATTGCAGAAGTCTAGAGCTCTGGAGTTATTTTATGTTCTCTTTTGATGGCCGAAAGTGAATTAAAAGCAGGAAAACATTGTGCACAAGAAACACTCTATGTGTGTTGTGCATTACATCTTCAGCTAAATGTTACATGAGAACAAATGGTTTAAGGGAGTTTGCACACACAAAAGAGGTTAGCAATCATTTTGAGCCTAACATTTGGCCCAGATTAGTAATTTTCAAATATTCATGTTTATATTTGAATACAAAGACTCCTTATTTCAAACCAATTGCTGCTGATCAGTAGCATAACTTCAAATTTGTTACAGCGTTCAGGAATGGGGTGGAGGGGAGGGCCAGAGTGGAATGAAAACTTTGAACTTGAAGTCAGATGACTTCAAGTACCTGTATGACCTTGAGCAACTTATTTAACTTCTCTTCCTCTCAGTTTACTCAGCAATAAAATGAGAATAATAATTTTTACATCACAGGGATATGGGGAGGATCAAGAGAGACAATAAAAGTTAAAGTGTTTTAAAACCATTAATGTCACACAAATGATTATTATTATCATTTGTGGGAATGGGAAGTGGTACCAGAGCTTACTAGGATTCAGGTGGCTTTTAGAAAGGGTCAGATATGTGTCACAGACAGGAATATATATAGCTCTAGGAAACATGGTTGGCATTGAATCCAATTCCTAGTTTCAGTGATTATTTTTCCATGAGACCTACAATCCAAGAAAGTGACTTTCTTCCCTATATTCTATAATTTTTCGATAGTTATTCCTGGCTTTGAAAAGAGATTCTTCAGTTCCATGGTCTCCTTCCCTTGGAGATCATTACTGTAGCATCTAGGTTTATCTCTTAGGACTTTTTCAACCTCTGAGTCTTCAAGCTATGCTAATTTTGCCTTTTTTTTTTTTTAAAAAAAGATTTATCCCCAATCCTACAATAGGCCAGTTTTACAGAATACGCCACTAAGGCCATCAAACATGGAGTATAGTTGCAGTGTGAAGAGTTTGGTGTAAACTAAGCACTTCTGTATATACATCCTCCCCTCATATCACAGACATGCTGACGACATTCAGTCTGTTGTGAGGACAAGTGAAGGAGAGAGCTGTGGGTCCCAAATAAATCCATGTTCTAAAACCTATGCATTTGCTAAACTTTCCTATTCACTCTAGAAATCTTTTATCTGTTGGGATGTTTTCAGCTGCAAGTAACAGAAAAATCCCCGTTCAATCTGGACTGACCACAACAGAATTTATTCTCTCACTTAAGAGGAGTCTAGAGTAGCTTCTAAGTATGGTCCACCGGGGCCTAGACTTCACTTCTACCTTTGCTGTGACTCGTGGCCCTGCCCTCCTCTGCATGTGGACTTCATCCCATGTTGTTAGGGAGATGGTGGTAGCAGTTCTAGGTATCAAAATCGGACGTGGAAGTGTCCCAGGGAAGGAGAGGGCCTGCCTCTTCTCCTTCTTAGGAGTGAGAAAACAAACGTCTAGCCCCAAGTAGATTTTTTTCTCTTGTCTCAATGATCAGAATTGTGTACATGCCCATTTGTAGACCAATACTCGGCAAGGGAAATATAATGACTATGTTTGGATAAGAACGAATCAAGAAGTACCCCTGGAGGGGGGTCGAGTCCCCTGTCTCTGAGTCAGGTAGACACCCGAGCAAGTTTGGGTCCTGCTAGGATGGAAAAGGTGGAGAAATGGGTTAGGGAGGCAACACAGAGTGTCCACTAATGATTGCTTTCAGAGCAGACCTTGCAGTGCAGCTTAAAATGTTGGAGATTGCTAGCCCATTGCTGAGAGAAGAACCACTGTACACAAAATGCTTTAAATAAGAGCCCAGACAGAAACAAAACCAAAACGGGTGAGGGTGGGGTGGGGGCGAAAGCGAAATAAGGCGGGAGAGTGGTCTTCTTACCTCTTTTTAAGAGTAAAACTGGAGAACACATCCCTCAGATGCAGATATTCCCATGAAAGCGTGGTAGAGACTTATGACATTCTTTTCTGTTTCTTTTAAACCATAGAGAGGTAAAGGGGAGTTGTGAGAAAACACGGCTGAAAATTGTGAGCAGTTATTTCAAAATTAAGTGGTAAAAAGGAAACTCACAATTTCCTAGGCTGAAACAGCCACAGCTGGTGGTTGGGAAAAGCAGTGTAAGTTTTTTCATTCTAAGTTGGCTTCAAGTTGAAATCTATCCCGAGGAGGCTTTGACTTAGAAGTAATTAGAATTCTGGGCGATTTGGAAAGAATTCTAAACAAATCCCAAGAATGAGACTGAATTTAAAATAATCTGTAACTGATAAGATAGATTCTATTAAGGCTTTTTGTACGCACTTAACTGTGACTTAGGTCAAAGCTTGCTCTGTAAAACTCACTGACTCTATTGGCTCAGGTGGCGAATTCGTGTTATACTTCAGTAAAGGGTTTGGTACAAGGATCCCAAACCAAAACTGTTTTTCTTTTCTGAATCTAAGAGGCCAGGAGCTCTTTGAGCCCCTGGAATGTCCTCTGTCTGGGCTGTCGGAGGCCGTATTTCCCATCATAGTACTCAAGTATGTTCTTCTATAAAAGTGAGTGCCTTCACCATCTGCTTTAACTCTCATATGACTATAGAACCGAAACATCTATACATACATTACAAACACGACTCAAAAATCAAAATTCAATTTAATGATTTAATATGAGGAAAGAATGGTCATTGGCTGAAACTAAATCTCAACTAGCAGAGTGCCTGTGTAGGGCTCAAAGTGCAGGTTCCTGTGAATTGGGGGTTGGGTGCCCTTCCCCCTGCTTGAATTCCTGGGAACCCCCATTTGCCAGCACCTCACACTGCAGCCCTGCATGGCCCTCACTCAAGGGAGTATCGTTTAACCTGAAGAACTGCTACTGGTTTTTTTTTTTTTTTTTTTGATACTAAGAAAATATCAGTTTAAGGTGAGGTTTCCTTGTGGAGGCTCACAACCAGCTTGTCAATCATTTCTAAATATCATTAACGTCTTAAATAAGATAACCATAGCATCATTTATTGATTTTCGTCTGTTGTATGCTAAGTGTACTTTCTATATCGATATCTACTTGTATCTTTTTAACTCTCACAAAAACACTTCCAGATATTATGACTCCCATCTTTTGAGGGAGGAAATTGAAGCTCAGAGGCTTGACTGACATCACCCAGTGAATGGTGGAGCTGGGAAGCGAACCCGGATCTCAAAGCCCCTGCCGCCTCTCCTGAACCACAAGGTAAAATGAGCCGATGATCCTGCCCCTCCAAGGTGACTTAAAGAGTAGTGGATGATGGTTATGTAAATTGTTACACAATTTAAAGATTCCCACATCGCCGGATAAATGGCTCCTAATTTGATTTATTTTCATGACCGACTATAATGATTCTACCACTTTAAGACATCAGCACTTCTACATAAGAAACGTTGTTTCTTTTCAAGCCTTGTGGCTGAGGGAAAGTCAATTAACGGATCCTAAACTCTATTTTAAAGCACTGATTAGATCTGACCCTGTACAGGACAGAGGGAAGTGAATTTAGAGTCAGGATTGATGGGTACCATATGGCCTGGAAAAAAATGGGGAGGGGAGGGGAGGGAAGTAACTTTCAGCAGGGTTAAGCTTGAGTGTCATCCAAAATTGTACAAACCAAACCAAAATCGTCATCCTGACCATGGCTCCTGCAGATTTCTCTCTTCCTCCTACCCTGTAATTAATTAGGGTTTGAGCTAAGAGAACGAGGGGAGAAAAATCGACAGAGTAGAAGGGATGAAAAGTTGAGTGGAGGCCTCGGTGAGGTTTGAGTGAAAGTTGGCTCCACGTTTCTCTATGTTATTTGTGTTTTGTGTCCCACTTCGTGGTACCGGAGTTACAGATACGTGTGTGCGCGGTGTTAATGTGTTTAACAGCGTGATTGATGTAACAGATACTCAGGGAGGCCGACCAGAGCCCCCCTCACTCTCTCCATAGCTCAGCGCCACACTGGAGAAGCTCGTTTGCTTTCTAGTAGCTGGTGTGTAAGACAACAGGTTCCTGCCCCCACTGCTCCCCACCCCCCGCTCCCACCCCCACCTCCACCCCTACCCAGGCTTTGCCCAGGAGCTGTGCCCAGGGTTGGGCGATGGCACCGGTAAGAGAGAGGGTGGGCAGGAGACAGCAGCACCATTACACGCATCACTCTGAACTGAAAATGGGAAACACAAATACAAGATGGTCATGGCTTTCTTGGTTTGGGAAGAAAAAAGCTTTTCAACAGCAACATGATGCAGTTCAGCTCCTGCTTTCTTTGCCAGCAGTTCCTTGAGGAGAGTGGAACTTGAAAAGGGGTGGGGTCCAAGTGGGGCAGCCAGGGGAGCCTCATTCGTCAGCAGCTGCAATCATCTGGGGTCAATGTGTCCCCATCGCAACGGAAATACCTGAGTCCCCTCCACACATATCGAACCCTCAGCTGAATCCAGAGGATTGACTGGAAAAGTCAGTGCTCGAAGCACAGACAAAGCCTCTTCTCTCCTTTGGTAGGTGGGAAGGCGATGCTGCTTTGGTTCAGGAGGAGCGAGCTTCCCACTTTGGAAGTGAGATAATCAGAATCATCCAGCTACGTGCCCCGCAGTGTGAAATGTATTTCTTAGGCAGAAGCTGGGAGGATCGATCCTCAGTTCTATAATGCACGCCACTTCCACTTTGGCTTTTGTCCCGTGTGTGTGTGGAGTGTCCAGGGCAGTGTGGTAGGGAATTGGGCTGCGAGATTGTTTAGTGTCCCTGGATGTTGCAGGGACAGCTGATGGCTTCCAGTGGCCTGAGCCACTCTCTGCATTACTAGCTGGCGGGGAACCTGAAATCACCATTCATGCTACGGGCAGAGCTGTGCCCACTCTTAAGTCTTGGGATGTGAAGCTAGAAAGGACTTTGGAGATAATTTTAGATCATCCTTTTCATTCTATAGTCAGGGCAGCAGGCCCAGGGAGAATGTGGCCAGTCTAAGGCCACGAAGACCTTGGATGCAGAACCAGGGACTGACTGGCGTCTGCTCTCCTGGCCTCGGTTCCGTGGCCTGGCCCACAGCACCTCCCCTTTTTGGTCTCTTGTGGGACTTCTCCCGGAGTGCTGATCGGGCAGGACCAGCCCCCCAGGATTTGCTGAGTCCTGGCTGTGCCGCAGCAGAGACTCGCGGTGCAGGGGGTCCTCATGAGGCGGCTGCCTTTGAGGACACCCCCTTTGAGTAGCAGACACGCTTGTTTAGCACCTTCCAGGAGGGAAAAGAGAATGGAGCCAATTACGTGTCCAGAATACTGGAACCGTCCTTTCCACACTCGATCCGCTGGTCTCCCATGGTGTATGAGCGGCCTGTTAAATTAATGTTTGCCTGTCTGGTGTGCCAAAGGAATAGGCATTATAGGCCAATTAGAGATAAAAATCAAACCAACCAGAGATGTCCTTTTAAAAATTAAAAGTCCTTTTTATGTGCTGTGGAGGTGTCGGCATTATCATAAAGACTAATTAGGACGTTTTACAACATCCTGGTAAGGGAGGGAACAATGTTGTTGGTAACTTTAAAGATTATTAAGCATCTTTAGTGCTTCAGGTCAGATATTTAAGACGCTTTCTGTGCTCACCTGCTGTTGCTGCAGGAAGTATTTTATTGTCTCATAAGAAGAAATAAGCATTTGGAAGGCGTAAATGCCGGGCTGTAATGGACAGTCCTTTACTTTGCAAAGCCCTATAACAGGGTCTCTAGGAAGAGCTGGCTGAGACTCAAGATGAGATTTATCACGCTGTGTTCATCAGTCTGCAGTGAAGGCAGTTTCCACGTTGGCCACCTGGAGGAAAAAAAATCTCGAAGGCAGACATTTCGAGGAGGGTTCTTTCTGGCACTGGCAGCAGGAACAAGGAATCCAGACAGTGCATGTTCCTAATCAAAGTGCTGCTTTTTACCTATGGGCAGATGCTTCTCCTGCATTCCAGCAGACAGGTTCGAAAGCACTGAAGGGAGGAAGATGGGGGTTCATGGAACATTTTTGTGGGGAGAGATTTTGTTTCTGAATCTCCAGTTTCTCATAGAAATCACTGTGAATTGGAACACATTCTTTGGAACTTGATCGAAGACAAAGAGGCTGTGGCAGTTGCAAGTTGGAAGCTTAAATTGCCTGCCATTGTCATTTAAAAAATCGTATATTGTCTTGAAATTCAAATGTCCTTTAACACATAGGGAAATTGTACCAAGGTCAGACAAAGCAGAAGGGTAAATTTAAGTGTCACAAAAGTATCTGAAGCTCCTCTTAAGATCTATGCTCAGAGATTTCCAGAAAGCTAAAGAAGTCTTAAAGAGTTCTCAATCGAAAGCTGTGCATTTAAAGTGTTATTTATCTGGGAGAGTGTTGGAAAGGCTTTCACATTTTCAATAATTTTAATTGAGACTAAAAGCACACAATTAGGCTTCACTTAGTTATCAGTGAGAACAGTAGCCATTTTACTTTATAGTCTTAATGATATAAGAAGTGTAAAGAAAACAGAAGGCAGAATTAACACTTAATTCTCAGCTTTGTGCTCTAGGGTTTTGCCACATGAACTATTCACGTTAATCTGGTGTTTTACAGTAAAATTTCTTAATATGGTTCTGAAACTTTACCATTTCCTGATGACTGTTCTGCACACTCCAATTTTCAAACATTTTCTCTTTTTAAAAAGTTATTTCTCACTGTAATATAATGCAGTCTCAGTGAACAGAATCTTAAAAAAACACCAGTGTATACTTCCCACACAAACATTGCTAATGGCTTTGTGTATTTCTTTTCCCCTTCTCCTTATGAATTGGTTTGTTTAGGATTTACCTAATTGTAACCACCATATTTACACAATTTTATATCCTGCCCTTTTCACCTCATGTATCGTAACCTTTATCCATGTTATTTTATGGTATTTGTAAACATAATGTTTAATGACCTCATAATCTGTTATTAAGTGAATATATTATAGTTTGCTTAACCAGTCTCCTCTTTTAGACCCTTAGAGTCTTTCCAGTTTTTTGGAGAGGTTATATTGCTAACAAGAACAGAAATTTGGTTCGAGACCCTGATTTAAATTTGTGTTTCTCTGCCATTCCAGACTGCAAATATGCGGCCTTATGAAAATGTGTTTCCTACACTCTAGCCAGCAAAGGCCTTGCTTCCTATTTGAAAACTGTTGGCTAATTTGATAGATCACAATAGTATTTTGCATTAACTTGCTTCCCTTTTGATTACTAGTCAGACTCTTTTCTATATTTTGTCAACGAGTTGTACTTCTTTAGTTATAAAAATTCATTCCTCAGTTTACCTCAAGTGTTTCAAGTTATTTCATTTTATTATATACGGGCGCTTAAAATTTTATGCAATTAAATCTGTGTTGCTTCTCTTTGTGGCTTTTTCTAAGCTTTCAAGCTTTGAAATGCCTCTTCACTCCAGAGGTTTGACAGATAATTCAATTCAGTTGCCTTTTAGTTTCTTTCTATGGCTGAATCCTTTTATCTTTTATTCCTTGGTGCACCTGGTATTTATTTTGGCATATAGTATGAGATATGGATATAAATTGTTCTTGTTTCCAAATTGTCAACCTATTTGGTTGACTGAATTCTTCTTCTTTTTTGATTTGTGATGTCTTCTTTATCATGTCAAAAATTTTTTTTGTTGCAGGGTTTTGATATTTTTCATAGGAAATATACCAGAAGCCATTGAGCCTAGTCAATTTTATTGAGGTGTTTATTTTTGCATCATAGCAGGTTATCTTGACTTGACAGTTATATAACTTGCTTTGAAGACAAAGAACTGGGGTAACTGTGTACAATAGACTGTTATGTGGGGAGCACCGTGATGATCCAGAAAGAACAGAGTCTAGAAAACCCTGCCCTAACAAGGGGTGCTTATCACAATCACCTTTTGACCTTAAAAAACACATATAGCCTTGGGCTCCACCACGAGAGATTTTCACTCTATAGGACTGAGGTGGAACCTCAGCATCTCTGTTTTCAAAAAGTTGCACAGGTGATTCCGATGTGTACCCCCAGTTGAGAACCATGGTCTGGCGTAGGGGTCAGCAAATTATGAACCACATGCCAAACCCAGCCCACCACCTGTTTCATGAGCTAAGTAAGAATGCTTTTTACATTGTTAAATGGTTCGAATATCTTGTAAAAAAGATATTTGGTGACATGTGAAAATAATATGAAATTCAAATTACAATGGCCAAAAATAAAGGTTTATTGGATTGTACCCATGCCCATGTATTTATGTATTGTCTATGGCTGTTTTCTTGCTACAATAGCAGAGTTGAGTTGTTATAACAGAGACTGTTGGCCTGCAAAGCCACAAATATTTACCATATGGCATGGTATGGGGGAAGTTTGTGACTCCTGGCCTAGAGTACTGAAATGAGAACTAGAGTTACTTGGTTCTAGGGTATTACTGAAGTACTGTTTCAGAATGTTTACTTGTTGGTCATTGCAGAAGCAAAATTCCTATAGCAACATCAAAGTTCTAAGGGCAAGAAACATTGCTGAAAGATTGTAGATCTCCCATTTCTTGCAGTAAGGGGAATCTGACATCCTGAATTCCTGCTGCAAAATAGCCAGAAATGCTGCATGAAAGAGACATAAACCCCTCTTTAAAAGTATGGCTGAACTAGAAAGAAAGTAAAGGTAACTTTCAGAGGTATCAAACAAGGTAGGAAAACAAACCCAGAGAGCTAAGAGTGTGCTGGAACTGGCAGCTGCCCTAAGCAATCTTCTTGGTGACCACTGAGGGAACAGGACACAAAGCTTTAGGCCAATGCAAAGGAGGGAGTTGAATTCTACCCTTCACTACATCCCTCCCAACACTGGGACTCTTGGAGGACACAACATTCTTACTGAGAGAGTGACCTAAATTAAAAAAAAAATAAAAGGCACATGAAGGGAGACTTGAAATCTCAGTCTTTGGTTCAGGGTAAGGACGAAGTTCTCCCCTAAAATTTCATAACACAAATACAGCCCTCATGTGGATTTGGGGCCTGGACTCACATAATGTGCAAGATGTGAAAACTCCAAGAATTTAGTTTCAAGCAGTTTCAAGTTGGCATTGACCTCAGGTACCTGGTAGTGCAAACCTATAACCTTTCTGGAGGAATAAACCACTCTACGCATGACTCATATGATTCCCACATGTAAGGTTCCGGTGGACATGAACTTATGCAATGATAGATATACAAATAACAAGACACACGAGGAACTAAGGCACCATGACAGTCAGAACAAATAACACATAGCAGAAGAGACTTCAGATGAAGGAATTACTGGATATAGAATATGAAGTAATCACGTTTTATCCAGTATAAAGAAATAAATTAAAAGTAAGTGTAAGGAACAAGAGACCATTCCGATGACCATCAGATTGGGAGAAGAGTGAAACAGAGTGGCTAGGTGTGACAAATATAATAATTAAAATAATATACAATGTCACTATCTGACCTTATGGGAGAACAATTGACCACCCTAGATGGGTAGTGTAGGTGGAGGTGAGTTTTGGAATGAACTGCAGAGTACTGGAAGACAGAACTGGAGAGTTTAGAACTTATTCTGTACCATGATGAGCCAATGACATCTTTTGAGCAGGAATGGTCATAGGGGAACTCAGGGTCCTCTCATATTTAACTCCAAGTCTATCATCCTTCACAACACACAGATACATACGTTTGTAAAAGGGACTCAGGCACCTTAAATACTGCAACTAAGTTTCAGGGTGAAAAAATAAAAGGCAATGCGGAGTAAGTGGCAAGTTCAATCTTATCATCAAAGGGACAAAGCAACAAATTAATGTCTGTGCTATTGGTGCAAATATGGCCACTGAGTGGAGGAAAAAGAAGAGCAAAAACCCAAGAGAGAGACACAATGGGCTAAAATAATAGAGAAGTTTTGTAGGTAAATGGAGACTGTGGCTGAGTGAATGGGAGTAAGTTAATGATGATGAAGGTGAATGTGGGAGGGAAAATAGTTAAGAGTAAACACGTAGAAGGTAAGTGATTGTTGATTAAACCTCAAAGCACATAATGTCATCACCAGAAAGTTACCAGCAAACCAGATCCTGGCACATAAATGGCTGGGAGGGAGAGAATTTTCTCCCATTCATTTTCTTACTTTTGAAGATCAAAGCCTTGCTTTTATGACCATTCCTAAACTCCTTTGTTAGTATTCTCTAACATCTTATCATTTAAAGTCCTTCATGAATCCTTTTTTGTACATTAATTGCTCTAATTGATGTTATTATTTTGACCCTACAGCTCCCCTACCTCAACATCTTGCCCACCTTATGAGACCTAACTTTTTTTTGAAAATTTGACCAGCCAGCTCCATAGAGATTCTCTGATTCTGCTTATATCCTATATTTTCTGCCTGATCTTAATAGGTTAAATTTCATTGTGAGATGGCATGCAATTAATGCAACTTCTTATGTTAATGAACACACAGTTAATTTTTTAATAATTATGTTAGTGATGAAAACAGTCATGGGCCAATTATTACAATCACTATTAAAATTACAAGTTGAAGGTTCAATTTCTAACTATAGTTCAATGAAAAATAAATTTAAACATAAAATTGTGAACAAATGACTGATATGTAGGAGACAAAGAATGTGTTTATGTCTGTAAAAGTTAACAGCTATCAATCTCCCCAGTGATGTGGTACAGGAAGGACTTGAACACGTAGAGACTTTGTGCAGAGTGCTCCTTGCTGTCTTTTAAGAAAAGCAAGACTTCAAGAAAAATACCCCAGTTTGGAAGGACATCAAATGGGTAAGATATTATTAACTTACAATTGATTCTAAAGTCAAGGTCAAGAATGTCTCAACATAGAATAAAAGCCATAACCAAACAGGTGAGCTGCCTTCTTGGTCACTAGATAGCCACTGACTTTTGGCAATTCATTTTATGTTTTTTTTAGTACTTTACTTTCTTTATATATGAAAAGAGGCTTTAAAATTCTGTGGAAATTAATATTTGTAGGGGCATTATCTCCCCCACATCAAAGCAACCAAGGCTATTCACCTTCACTAGAGTTGGCATCTCCAAGTATCAATGAAGTGTGTGTGTGTGTGTGTATGCTCACACATAGGCACATGCAGACATGAAACTGTAGACAAAATTCTATAATTAGTCTATTCGCAACAAGAAATCTTTGTAAATGATTTGTCTTAAAATATAATTAAGACAATGCATTGAAAAATGGTTAGTTGTTAATGGCAAAGCAGTCTGCGAGGGTGTGTCTGAATTGGGGGAAGGAAAATCGTGAGCAGTAAACCACGTCTGCCTTGGTCGGCCCCTAACAGCCACAATGACTTTTGCATTTTCTTCATTACTATTAAATTTTGTCTTTTGAAAAGCATATCTGTTTTACTTTGATTAGTTTTTTTTGTTTGGCTTGGACTCATAGACTCTTGGAACTGGGAGAGAATGTAGAGCTCATTTAGTTCAACTCTCTTATTTTATAGAGGAGAAAGCTGATAACCACAGAGGGGAAGTCACTTGTCCAAATTTATAGGGTCGATTTGTAGCAGATTTGGAGCTAGAATTCCTACCTTTGACTCCTAGTTAGATGCTTTCCCTGCTCAGTGCTTTCCAAGACTTGTTATAAGATGCATCATAAATAATATACCATTTTATATTGGTAAAACATTTTATAATTTTCAAAACATTTTCATACATATTGTCTCACTGGACCCTATAACACCCAATAAAATAGACTTAGGCATTTTTCTCTGTGTTGTAGCTAGATGAGAATCCTGAAATTCACTTGTCCAAGGTCACATGATTAGTAAGTGTTAGAAATGTTACTGGAAGCCAGTCTTTTTCAGTTCTGGTGTACTGCTCTTGCATTGCTTCATGATGCAGGAGAATATGGGATGGGATAATAGGGACTTATTTTGAAAACTCAAAAGCAACTTTAAATTTATCTTGTAAATGTTTTTTTCAAGATATCAGTCCGTCACATCTGAAGAATTTACTTTTGGAATATTTCACGCTGACCCTGCACAATCTCTGTGGCAGTGAGAAGCAGACTAATACTTGGGTTGTGAACAGCATGACTCTATAAAAGCCATTTCATGCACTGTTCAGTGCTAAGCGATGCCACTGATGAAGCCCAAAGCCCTATGGCTTGTAGGCATTAAAAACGAGTACAAAACCAGTAAGAATTTAGAAGAATAAGAATGGAGAAAGTGACATAGGAAACAGAGGTAAAAGCAGAGGATCCAAGGGGGGCGGGGATGGGTGTTGTGCCACCAGCCATTGCCTTAGGGCTCATGGTGGGTAAGAAGTACCTGGTATCAGAGGCTCAGAGTTGGCATTTAGAATCACCCCTTTTCCCAGCTTTTATTGACCTATGTCCTGTTCCATTTGAGATGACCCAGTAGCAAAATGAGAGAACCTTCATTCAGGTTTTTCTGGGTCCTGGTAGACATGGCCAAAATTAATAAAACAAAACAAAAAACCAAACAAAACAGCTAATAGTTATTAAGATTCGCTTATAATGTTAAATGTTACAAAGCTAGCATTGACTGAGAATTTACTGTGCCAACCGCTGTTCTAAATACTCTTTGGGTATTAACTTACCGAATTCTCCCGACTCTGTGAAGTAGTTTTTCTTTTATAGATGAGAGAATTAATGTGCAAAGAAGTGAAGTATCTTGCTCAAGGTCACATGGCTGCGAAGTGGCAGAGTTGGGATTCAAACCAGAGTCCTTGGGATTAATCACCAGGCTACATGGGTAAGTGTCAAGTAAGTATTAAACGATCCCAGAAACGATTGATTACTTGGCCCCTCTAGTGACATCATAGCTTGCTAGGCATGCTGCTGTGTTCCATGCTCAAGGTGCCAACTGCGTGCCCAAGTGCAGAGTCAGCCACAGAGGGCTGACTCTGCGCAGACTGGCCATTCCACACTCAGTATATCAGTTTTCTGTGCAGCTGTGAAAACCACTTAGCTGAAGGCCGTGCAAGCCACAGCCTCACCGCCGAGTGGTTCTCCATAAGATTTAGAAGATGCCAGTCTCAAAGGAGAAGTGTTTTGAAGAGCACGGGGGTGGCATTTCCAAGCCCCGTGTCACTGCTGGGTTCGGGGGATGTACGGTGAGATGCCCCTTCTGAGGGAGAATCAGTCTCGATGGGTGTTCGAATCAGGCCAGGGTTATTGGCAGTTTTGTGAGGGAGGAAAAAGGGATTAGGAACAAGAGTAATTCTCTGTCTTCATTGATTTCAGAGGCTGTTTACTTGCAAGTGTTTCTGCAACTTTCCTTTTCCTTTTCAACACATTTACAGTGAAGGGAAGAGATTTGCTCAGGGGTGACTGGGAGAGAGTCCTTTAGAGCTTAGGGCCGCCAAGGTCAGGAAATGGAACACATGCCTTTCGCCAAGGCAGTTTTTTTTTCTCATCAGATCAGTGGTCACGCAGGGAAAAGGCCCATCGACAGGTCCAGATGTGAGCTTTGTGATGAGGAAATAGCCACAGCCTCTGATGTGCTGTAGCTGACCATCAGAGAAGCTTGAAAATAGTCTGTTTCATTAAAACGGGGGCCGGCCTGGAAGCGCTGGCTTCTGAGTGGCCGGCTGGAGGAAGGTCAGGGGGAATCTATGTCACTGCGTCTGCTGCGGCTGTTAGAAACCATTGCAGGAATCGTGAATTCAATTAAAGCAGAGCGATAGAATTGAAATTAAGTAGGAATCATCTACTTTCAGACTGAGAACATGCGAGATTGCCTTTGTTGTCCCGAGGTGATTTACCACTTTATAGATTACAAGTCTGTGACGACGCTGCCTATTGTTTGAACCTGTCTAGCTGCTCAGTTCTTTTTAAAAGACAACTGAGGAGGAAATGCTCTTTTTTTTTTCCCATCTCCGTGAAGCATTTCCCAATTAAAAACCAACCTACCAAGCAAACAACCCAATAAAACAACATTTAAAGAACCCGAACATCTCTGTTAGTAAAATCCCAAATTGTGGGAACATGTGTTTGGAAATAGGTGTTTTTCAAATCCAGAGGGAGGAGAAGGTGTGAATGTTATCTGGCAAACCCAGAGCATTATTAGCTGCAAATATTAAAAAACATTTAATAAGTTTACTTTCCCCTTCGAGTACAGAGAGGCATAAGGGGGAGAGGCCCCCCTCCCCCAGGGTCCCGTTTATGAGTGATTTCAGCAGAGGAGGTGCTCCTTGCTGCCAAAGCCTAATAGGCTGCTGGTGGTGGTGTTGTGGGGTGGGGGGGGGGTGGGTGTTGCTCCCCTGCTTTCAAGTCAGCTCAATATAACACAGCTGGATGGTGGCTCACAGGCGGCAGGGTCTCCACTCACTCCTGGCTCTGCCTTTGATGTGCCCCTTTGGGAAGTGCTAATAAGAGCTGTTACAGTCACTAGGGTGAGGGTGGGGGCTTGGAGGCGGATGTGACAATCTGGGCATCCAGGTAGCTGTTCTGTGCTTAAAATGAAACGGAGAGAGAGCTGATCCCGGACAAGGACCAGTAGTTGTTGCTGACAGTTGGGACTCCAGAGTCGGATACATTTCTGTCTGAATGCAGCCCTCTGCCCCAGCGCTAAAGGTGGTTGTCACCGTTAGCAGGAGGGAAAGAGTCAGCAGGTCAGACCGCTCATGTGTGGTAGAGCCGACACAGGGACATTTGTCCAGGAGGTTGTGGAGCACCATGTCTTAGGGTGATTACTGCTGGGGAGCTTCTGCGTGGAGAGACTGGCTTTCTGTAACATTAATGCCAGAGATCGCTCAGGGACATCTGGGCATTGAAATGGCTTTGTTTGCTCTGCAGGGATAAGGCAAGAGGCCTCGGCTGATGCTGAGTTTGGTTTAAGAACTGGGAGGACCCATGGTTCCTTGGCATTCCCAAAATGGAACCTCTCAGATCATTAGTGTCTTGGTGATGTCAGCCTGAATGAATGGGCAAGGATTTAGGTTTTCTCCCAACTCTGACTGGGACACAGTCTCTTCATCTGGGTCTGGGCAGGCAAGCCTCCTTGCTGCCAGCTCTGGATCCTGCCTACATAGTATAGAATCGTATAGCTATGCATGAATGTGGCCTCTTTTTACCTTTTGTAATGATGCAAAGAAGTTCTCCATTATAGCTGAGCTTATTTTAATATGTATGGGAAAAAGTCCTAAAGCAAATATAGAAACTAAGTCTACGAAATCTTCTGAAATGGTACTTCATCCACGGTGTTATATAATGGCTAAACTATAAATGAACCACATTTAAAAAAAAATTGAATGAATTAATTTGAATCAGAACTAAGGTAGGACTGTTTTCAAATTTTTATTTTGACATAATTTCAGGCATCCCAATGTTGCAAGAATGGTATAAAGTCTATCCAGATACCTTTTATTTAGATTTCCCAAATATTAATATTTTACTACTTTTGTTTTATCTCCTTTGTGTGTTCTCTCTCTCTCTCTCTCTCTCTCTCTCTCCATCTCTCTCTTTCTCTCTCCATTTACATGTGTGTGTGTGTATACATATATATATGTATATATATATATACATATATATATATATGTATACACACACACATATATATATAAATAAACTTTTTGTGACTGTTTAAGAATAAGTTGCAGACATGATGCCTCTTCCTGTAAATTCTTTATGCTTTCTAAAAATAAGAACATTCCCTTACATAAGCATAGACCATAGGACAGTTATCAAAATCAGCAAATTGATATTAACACAATACCATTATTTGATCTATAAACCTTACTCAAGATTTTGCATTCAGTTGTCATGTCTCCTTAGCTCCCTTTACTTTGAACAGTTGCCTAGTTTTTCTTCAAAGCAATCCATTTTTAAGAGCATCTAGAGTAGATTAAAGGAAAGAATCTAAATATTGTGGAGCCTGCTAATTTTCCTTTAATCTTCAATACAATTACATACTAATAGAAATTTTAGTTGGATACATGATCACCCACTTAAAGACTACATTTCCCAGACAACCTCTAAATGGGACCCTGTGACTAAAGTCTTGGACAATGGGGAAATGAGTGAGGTAATACGTGCAGCTTCTTGATCAAGCCCTTTAAAGGAAAAGAATAGAATACGTCTTACTTTTTTTTTTTTTTTGTCTCCGTACCACATCACGATGTGGTATGAGGGTGATGGAAGGAATATTCTCTTGGACCATGAGACTGATCAACAAGATGTTCCTGAGAATTATGAAGCAACTATCCCAGCCCGTGGCTGTCTCCCTCCTGATCACCCATTCCCATCATTCCTCTCAAAGACTGAAGGACTTAAAAAACCCCACCATACTGTTCTCACACTTAAGAAAATTAAAAATAATTAATATGATCAAATATCGATATACTCTGGTTTATTTCATGGGGAAGATATTCTCTCTTGTGTGGGTCATTATTATTTTGGATCTTTTTCTTACATCAGGTGTACCAGTGACCTGACCAATACAATCGTCTACCAGGGGTCCCCAACCCTTGGGCTGCAGACTAGTACCTGTCCATAGCCTGTTAGGAACTGGCTGCACAGCAGGAAGTGAGCATCAGGTGAGCAACCAAAACTTCATCTGTATTTGCAGCCACTCCCCAGCGCTGGCATCACTGCCTCAGCTCCACCTTAGATCATCAGGCACTAGATTCTCCTAAGAGCACCAGTCCCTGGTGCCAAAAAGGTTAGGGATTGCTGGTCTAAACCACTATTTAAGATGATTCACATCTCTGGAAATATTTCTGCCAAAGGAAGGAATAAAGCACATTTTACACTGTAACAGTATAACAATGAAGTGAACTCGTGTAGAAATTTTTTATTGGTAATTTTATCAAGATTGCAGAATTTTGTCCTCTTTGTGTTTTTATTTAGTTTTTTCAAAGTCATTATATTTTCTCTTTTGCATCAGCATCAAAGCTATATTCTCTATGAAAATACAAAGCTGTCTTTGTTATGCAAATGTAAAGTCTTACACTTCAGAAAGTTTTGGGTTGAAACATCTGCCCCTGCAATTTCCATGTGACAGCATCAGGTGGCAGTAGAGTTATTTACATACATTCTGTGTAGCCTAGTGTAATAGGAGTCTGATGGCATCAGTATAAGTTCCGGAGCTAAAACATTGGACAAAAATACGATCTGTTTACTTCATAAAAAAGCAATACAAACGGAAGGTTAATTAACCTCATATAGAATACACAAACAGAAATCTCGTATATGTTTTTCATATGGTCTTTAGCATACCCAAGCTAAAAACATGGTCTTAATATTAAACCTGAAAAAGGCTTTATTTCCCATTTTCTACTTCTCACAGGACCACTCTTATTAAAATGCCTTCCTCTTAATTGTCTTTTCAAGTAAGGGAGTTCTCTTTTCTTAATACAGATAAGGGTATCACCTTCTGGTCAACTAAAATAATCTAAAATACAACTTTTCTCTTTAGTTTCTTGCTAAAATTCCTCTTATTCCTAAATATTTAGGATGAGGAAAGAAATGATAAGTGGTAGCCCTTAAAGCCTATTAAAATCTTGTGCTCGTGATGGGTTAGACTACCTACAGTATTTAGAATTCTTTTAGAATTTTCTCCTCCCTAGTTAACACAGCCTGGGAACAAACTTGACCTAATTTGCATACAATAGTTTTTAAACCCGGTTCCAAGATAACACCCAGAAGGAAGACAAAATTGCACTGGAGTGAACAAGATTTGAATTCGTTTTTCTTACTTATGTAAAGATAAATGATCTCATGTGATTTCCTCTTGCCCATCAACAGGGGCTACAGAATGAGAAGGAAATTTTCTACATCTCCCTGCAAAGATGGGAAAAAGCCAGGAGTGTCTTTGTTGTAAATGAAGGATTTGTTAAGTGTAGGGATATTTCTTGATCTCTGTCCTGCGGCTGTTATGTCATAGCAGCTGAGATTAGGGGCATTTGCTCTCTGATGCATTTTATTTGGATTTATCAGTGTCAGTTGGACTAGAAAGAGTTATAAATGTTAGGTGCACAGTTCATAAGTTTGGATTCTGAAGTCCTTGCAGGAGATTAGAAAATAAAATGTGCAGCTCTTCGTCTTACTCAGGGACAAAAATGTCCCTTGGAAAGCTACTTCTAGTTATAGGTGGATTTGGGCTTATAGCTCTTTCCACTGTGGTCCCTTTTCAACCTTTTAAAACTCTTCTATACAGATTTCATGACAGGAAACGGAATCACACGTGCATATGTCTAGATATACATGAATATAATTAAGGTCTTTGTTTATGTCAAGGAAATATATAGTAGTAATGTGACCAAAAATGAAATGAGCTATTCATTCATGAAACACTTATTGAGAGCACAGTAAGAATAGTGAGAACAGACAAATGTTTATTTATCAGAACATAATAATGAGTCTGATACCGGATTAGGTGATGTGCCGTCAAAGGCAAAAAAGACATGGTTTCTGCTTCCACAGGGCTCACAGTCTCCTCCATGCAATGCTGATTTTAAAGGGTGGAGCGTAGTCTGTGAGAGACTCAAAATATTATTGAGTCTGTCAGTTTTTCTTTGATTCTCATTTTTTAAAGGTATGAATCACTGAGCTCTGTAACACCTACTTAGCCTTTATTAGATTTTATCTTTAATACAAAAAAGTTAAGGGCAAAACTTTTGAAGCATGGGATTGAGATTCAGCTACAATGTGACTCAGACCCCAAAATGGGCCACTTTCTGAAAACGGAAAATTCACTTTTAGGAAGCAGTTTTCCTGGGACATTTTTGCAGGACAAATTTGGCAGACTTTCCTCATTCTCAGTTTTTTTTTTTTCTGAATTCTTTCCCATATTTTAATACATGTAGATCTCACAGCAATGCTAGAAAGTATTATTTCTATTCTCATTTTACAGATGAAGAAACTGGTGCTCAGAGTGGATTAGGAACTTGTCCCAAGGTTACACAGCTAGTAAGTGCCAGCCAGGATCCAAACACAGAGGGTATTTGGCTCCAATACTGGTCTTTTAACTGCTTCCCTACACATTTATGACTTAAGTGAGGGGTGGTGAATGGTCCATGACAAGAAACACAACTCCCACTTTAGAATTTTACTTCATCCAGTTAATGTTAATTGAGAAATCAGCATAGCTAGGCAGTGGTTTAGGCACCAAAGACTCAGAGTTCTCATGAACTTCTTATGGAGTAGGGGAGAAAGATGTATTTGCAGAGAGCTATGGGGGATGGCAGAAAGCATCCAGTGGTGAAGGAAGCTAAGAGGATGCTCAGTCAAAGCAAAGAAGGAGGCAAAGAGATTTTGTCCTCATTTTAGTGATTGGAATATCTTACCTGGAGATAGTGTGTTATCCCTGTTGTTTAGAATGGACTCTATCCTCGTTGGATAGACGTCTTTGTTTGGTTGTTTGTTTTTGCCTCCATTATTTGGGGCCCATGTCTGCCAATGATCAGCAAATTCATAGACTTAAGATTGGGTTGACATTTTGGTCCTCAATCTAATGGCTACCACGTTTTTCAACCATCTTCATTTCACTCAGAGAATTTCAGGCACGAATTCATTGTTGGATAGCTGCGAACAGTCTTATATGGCTTACCCACTGAACTTGACCTCTTTTTTGAGTAGAGGAAGAGCCTTTTGGCCAGAGGCCTCAGACCCATCAAACATATCCTGGGCCCAGGCACTCAAATAGTAGGTCTTCAAAAACAAATGTTTATGAGATAAATGAAATGTAGAAAACTAACCCTGGGATTGAAGGAAAAACCTCACCACCTTTTTATCCTATCACCCAGTCAAGTTCACTTTTGACACCCTACCCTCTTAATGAGGACAGAAGCTGTTCATTAAATAAATTAACCATTAAGTTGAGAACATGAATGTCAATATAGACACAGGCTGTTAATTTGCCAGTCGATGCATCCAGTGCCCGAAGGACCTCAGACCCTGCACGTATCTTAAACAGCAGGTGATTGAAACATGGCCGGGAGGGGCTAGGCCAATGCAGAGCTCACATAAAATTGATAGAATTGTCCAAAAATGAGATACAACTCCTTCTTGAAAAATGGATGCTCCTTGGCATTGAAACTGAGGATTATGAATCCAAGTGATTAGGCCTATCCGGTCTCTTTTGACTGTTTTATTTCCATTTTAAAATAGATTGTACTATTTCTTACTTGTAATTTGGCCTAATGTTGCCTTGAAATAAGAGGGTGATAAAGAAAAGTAGTAACCTTTGATCATTTGTCATACTGTGGAAAATCTGACGGTGGCTTCAGTTAACAGATGGAACCCCAGAGAATGTCTCAGTTTGATCTTCCACCAGTGCCCCATCTAACTGAGGAAACCAGCCTTAGCAGGGACCTGGGCAGCTGCCGAATGAAGCCGTCACCATGTCAGTGAGGCTAAAATCTCTGCCACTCTCTGGGCTTTTTTTTTTTTTTTTTTTTGCATGCTGCTGAAGCATAGCAGTTGGATGGTATTTAGTGAGATGCAGTGGGAAAAGCACTGACATGGAACCCGGGAGACACGAAGTCCAGCTGGTTTGTTGCAGTCAGCTTGAGAGCATGGAGGAGTTCCTTCCCCTCTCTGGGCCTAAGTTTCCATGTTTGTAACCCACATGGATCAGAGTAGATGATCTTGTGGGTCTTGTTCAGTTCTGACTCTTAGCAGGTCTTTCTTGCCACAGAGAAAAGAGAAAAGGAGTATCGAAGAGTAGGTTTAGAAAGTCCTTGCTTGGGGCATACACAGCTGTTATCCTAGAAATGGGAGTTTTAAATGTGTGTTTGGTAAATATGAAGGCAGGGTGAGGTCAGTGGTGGGGGTGGGGGTGAGGAATACCAGGATGTCTTTGGGAATGCACTGGGGAAACTCTTCATCTGCCTTCCCCCTGCCATTCCTACCTGCTCCCCACATAACTGCTAAAGGGATCTACTAATTCATGAGTGTACCTTTTTTCTTCTGAACCATAAGTGGAGCAAGGGCAGGACCACATTTGTCTTGTCTGGTGTTGTAGCCCTAGCTCTTTCGCAGCACAATACCTTGCCCAGGAGAGATGCTCCACTGAGGGTGTTGAATGAACGACAGCATGCATGCTTAGAATTTTTCAATGGCTAACCATAGATTTCATTTTCCAAGTTAAAACTTAATACTTTCATCCATCAATTCCTTCACAGTTTTGCCCCAGTTGCCTCTTCATCCTCATCTTCTACAACCCTCTTGGATATATCCTCCCCTCCAAGTATAGGATATCATCTGCCACAATGTTTAACATTTCTGTGCCTTTTTACTTGTTACATTTACTGTGGATGCTTTTCTTCTCCCCTTCTTCTAGTTAACTAGTTCATCAAAACTCACGTCAAATCCCAATTACTCTGGAAAGTCTTTTCTGATCTCCCTCCCCCATTGTGATTTAACTGTCTCTTCACTAAGTTCCCATGGCATTAAATGTATACTTCTAACTGACCATTTATCGTGCTATTTTGCAGTTATTAGCTGTCCAAGGACACTATCTAGAATATAGTAGATGCTCACTTAATGCGTGTTTAATGAAGGATTCAGTGAGTTAAGCTCTCAGCCCCCATTTCAGGCACATATTGCTTCCACATGCCCTCTTCCCCCTTTTTTTTTTTCCCATGGGATTCTTCCACTGCTCAAACTTTGCTACATAGCAGAAGTCTCTTTTTTCAAGTTCAGTGTTTTTGTTGTCTCAGTGAAGAGTCTACAGGTCCCTTTCATTTTATGTATTGATCACTTCATGGAAATTGAAGATAAAAGTAAGCTGGTTCTAGAAGCTTGCAGAGGTCTCACAGTAGCTCCCTCCCATCACCTTCTCTATCCCTTTCTGTCATCATAACTGGAATCTCAGCTAGACTTTAACCCTCTGATTTATGCTCAGAGTTGGAGGTCCCCAATCTTTTTCACTTTTTGACCTCACCGTTAGATGTCTTATGAACCCCATTCTTTACGATTGGTCCCTCTCGGATCTGACAATATGGTTAGGGCGATTATTGCTGCATAGCATAGTAAACCCAAACTTAGCAGCAGCTCGATATAACCAACGTGTTTTCTCACACAGTTTTTGAGGGTCATGAATTCAGAAGTGCCTCAGTTGTATGGCTTTGACTCAGGGTGTCTCATGAGCTCTGAAGCTATTGGAAGGGGTTGTTTCTCAGCTAAATGATC
The DNA here is from genome assembly GCA_030015415.1 of Cynopterus sphinx. Lineage (NCBI taxonomy): Eukaryota > Metazoa > Chordata > Mammalia > Chiroptera > Pteropodidae > Cynopterus > Cynopterus sphinx. The sequence continues at coordinate 195,133,422 of CM057379.1, forward strand.
TTTTTCGAGCTCACTGTTGTTCGCAGGCCTCAGTTCTTTGCAGATTCCTAAACTGAGGTCCTCATTTCTTCACTGGCTGTTGGCTGCAGACCACCCTCATGTGAACCTCTCCATAGGACAGCTCACAACATGGCAGCTAGCTTCCTCAGAAGTGACACATCATCACTTCCGCCATATGCTCTTGGTCATACAGACCCAGCCCTGGTGCAGAATGGGAGGGGACTACACAAGGGCATGGGGGTTATTGGGAGCCGTCTTGTAGGCTGGCTACCTTGCATGGGAGTGGGGCATTTCATGTCCAGTGGAAAATAGCATTTTTGAGCATTTCCCAGGTGGCTGGTACTCAGTTCAGATGGCCTCTAGTGTATTTTGGAATTATCTTCTCTATGCATTTCTTTATTGACGTTTCGGAATTTAAATCTGAACATTTTTTCTTTTTTTTTTTTCTTTTTTTTTTTTTTTTTCTTTACAATTTTAGATACATCATTTCAGCTGATGCAGCTTTGGACTATTTGGAAGAAAGATGAACATCACATACAATTAGGAGTGTCGAATGCACTCTTGGCCTTAAGCCATCATATTTTCTAGACTCCAAATGGCAAATCAGAATGAAAGTTTCTAATTTTTGCTTTACAAGCATGGCATTATTTTCAGCACTCTAAAAAGTGGATGTCAGGAGGGCAAAGAAGTGCCTAAGGCATGCTGAAATGATAGATTTTTTTAAAAAATAAAATCTGCTTTGTGGTTATTTCCACTGGTTATAAATTATTATAAATTACACCTATGGATTATTCATGTAAATGGTTTTCTGATTAGTTAGAAGTCATCAAGGAAAGACAATCAATGCTGTTGTTCCTCAGAACCTAGTAGATAAATTGGCATGACAGAAACATTTCCAAGAGACTACGTTGGGGTCAAAGCTTCAGAATGTGTTGTCATGAAGCGGATCAGCATATGAGCATGTGAGGTCTCCTGGCCCACGTAATTCTGCTCTTTTCACAGCTCAGCTACGGGATGGTGCTTTTCAAAGTAATGCTTGTAGAGTCCCAGGTGAAGGATAGAGTAGGGAGAGATGGAAATGGTTAAGGAAGGCGCCAGGTCTCCTTTCTACCCTTTCTGTAAGCAGAGTACCACTACAAGTTTTTAAAATATTACATTTCATATAACTACTGTTTCATTTTGAGAAAAGGTTTAGCAGCTTCAAAAGAAAAGAGGTGACAACCTCCAGTCTGGCAGACGATGTAATTGAAGCATCTTGGGAGGACATCTCTGTGTGTATGAGACTTTTGTGGTAATCAAGGGAGTGAACAGAGAAATGAAATAGGTGGTTTCTCTTCCAAACTCTCCTTTGGTGAAACCAAATCTTTTTCTAATGATGTTGTGTTTGTTCAAAATACTGTTAACTGTTAAAAAGTACTATCAAAAGGCTGAGGATATTCTTCCTAACAACTCAACTTTTCAAGAAAAGATGTGGTCTCTAGAAATCACTTGGTGCTTGATTAGCTGTAGGGTTTCTCAGTCATTACACTACTGACATTGTTGTGCTGCATAATTTGTTGTAGGGAACTGTCATGTGCATAGTAGGGTGTTTAGCAGCGTCCTTGGCCTCCACCCACAGATGCCAGTAGAACCCTCCCCCCAAGTTGTGACAATCAAACACGTCTCCAAACATTGACTAAATTTTTGGTGACCAAGACAACATTTCGCCTTGTTGAGAATCACTAGTCTGGTGAGTACAATGAATGGCCAAAGTGACGATGCTCTTTTTGTTCCCCAAACTGTGGTCGAGCACCGTCACTGCCTTTCATGTGCTTGATTCAGAAGCTGGCTTTAAGGCATTCTCCAAAAACAATTGCCCAGATATTTTGAATAAAGTTCTGGCATTGCTGGAATATGTGTTTGATTTTCCAACACATTCTTGGAAGGCAGCAGACTTGTTTAGTTGTACCAGTTCTGGGGTGTTTGTTATAAACCAGGCCAAGTTCATTACAGGTTTGTCTTGTTCCCCACCAAGGTGTCTCCTCATCCAAGGAGAAACTGAAGTGGTGCTATCTGCCTGGTAGTTCTCTTAGGAAAAATTTGGAGGGAGAAGTGGGGGAAAAACTTGGTTTGAAATCTGGCATGAAATATCATGTTTGTGGTTACTGTAGGTTTCTACCTCAGCTTCTTCTTGGAAGTTCCCTGATGTCTTCCTCTTCTTAGATATAAATGCAATCTCCTTTTGCCATTTAATCATAAAACATACTTTGTTTGCTTACCTGACACTTTTAATAAGTTTGCATTTACCCCCTGCATGTCTCCAGGCATGAGAAGAGCAACAACAGCAACAGTGAAAGAAAAGCTTTCTTTGTAAAGAATTTGTAAAAAAAAAGAATTTGTCCCTAATTGTTTGCAGCTGTAACAGATGACACCATCAATTAAAAAGCTTGGGCTCTGGCTCTGCCCAAATGAGGAGGCCACGTGCTGACCTTATGATCAGTCACCTTGGGGGCACTGAGGGTCGAGGGGCATCTGTTTGAAATTTCCTGTCACAACAGTGCCATTTGCAGAAATGGCCAGGGAGCAAACAAGGATGATGTGGGCTTTCTTCATCAGATGTCTCCTGTGATGGCGTTTTTGGAATGGGGTCTGAGAAAGGAAGGCGATTGCTGGCACTTTTAGGAATGAAGACCCGGAATAGCATGTGGTCCTGGGTGGGGCTGGGCTGTCTTTGGAGGAGAGGCCTGTGATTCCTCAGTGGGGACCAGAGGCAAGAACAGAAGCTCCAACAAGAAAATGCAGGTCAATAGACCTACTGGAGCCTTCATTTGTAATGGTGTGAGAAATAAATGGACAGAAAAGGAGAATTTGTGTAGGTTAAATCCTTCCAGTGGAAAGGGCGATATAAATGTTTAGAAGAATAAACTGAATTTATTTTCAGTTTACCTTTGTTATGGGCTAAGTTCTTCAAAAGATGGGATTGTTATTGATATCTGCTCGATAGGAAACAGAACGGCATAAATTACAGAAGTAACCAGAGCTTGGCACCTAATAAATGGATAAAATTATAAAAATCATCATCATCATTATCATTAATTGCATGGGGGCTATTACATATTTTTATACATGTCCCAGGTTAAGGAGAGAATCACTATAAAATACGGAGATGATTTAGGCTTTCCAATTAATTGTGGCCTCAGTTACTTATTTTTAGGTAAGCTTTTAATTATCTGGAAAATTTTCTCTGCCCGTATAGCAGTTTCTTGCAGCTGCTGTAGCAAAGTACCACAGGCCGGGTGGTTTCAAACAACAGACATTTCTTTCCTTACGGTTCCGGAGGCCACAAGTGTAAGATCAAGGAGTAGGTAGGGCCCTGCCCCCTCCTATCACCCCCAGAGCAAACCTCCTTGAAACGGCCTGTGTCCTTGGGGGGCAGAACAGAAGTGTGCTGGGAGGTAGTGAAGGGTGGGGCTGGGGTAGTGGTGCTGGGCATGATATTCAAAGAACAGCATTACCTTGTACTTGTTGATTCTTAAAAAAACTTTTCCCTGGGGAAAAAAGGGGTGAATTGAGAGGCTCTGAGTGGAGATGACAGGGCTCCGGTCACAGATCACATTTAGAGCCTGAAGGCCAGGGAGGGGCAGTTGATGACTGATTTCTTGCTTGAGATCCCAGCCGTGTTACTGACAGATGGGAGGAAACTGGGAAGGTGACCTTGCTGGGAAGGCAGCTGGTGCATTTGTTTTTAAAGGGTGGATTCTGGCTTCATTAAGGTGTAGAAAGCCCTTCCCTCAACCACTAGAGCCACCATGACTTACACCATCCAGGTCAATTCTACCTTTTGGCTTTACTGTTACCTTATGTGTGTTTGAAGGCAAGGGTGAGTGATGGGTCACAGTTTCATATCTCTGGGATATCAGCAGTTAGAAAATAAAAGCTCCTTAAAGTCTTGGTTTTTGATATGTCTGCAGAGCAATTTCTACCAGCTATTTAGAGTGATGCATAGAGCTTCAAATGATTTATTATTTTCCAAGCTAGGAAAATATACACTTCTTATGCTTAGTCAATAATTAGTGAATAATAAACTCCACCAAGGAACTTCTGTAAGTTTTCAAGTACCAAATGTTTTACTTCTCAAATGTCTGTTTTTCTCAGTCATTGACTGCTATTCAACCATTTAACTGGTTAATATGAGCACCCAAGATAAATAAATGGAGACCTTTTAACCTGGAGATTTTGAGTGACGGCTTGGACTAAACCATCAGCCTTCCACCGAAAGAAAACACAAAAGCGACCCTTAACCGAGTTAGACACAGACATGTTTTGAAGGTCAGGTAATTTATTTTTTGAGGGAGAGGAAGGGTAAAGAATTAGATTGTATTAATTATATGTATATTTTCAGTTCCATTTAGTTTCGCAATACTGAAGAACTGCATAGAATGACTCAAATTATTTTAAATTACAGAAGTAGTCTAGACATTGTGAATTTTCTAAATTAAAGCTGTTTCTAACTCCTGGGTCTTTGTATTCTGTCATAAAAATGCTTTTCTTTACAATCAGGATTTCAGAACTTCTGATCAGATGAAAATACCTGAAAAAATATATAGTTTTTTTTATCCTCTCAACATTATGTAGCCTTGAAATAGAAACGGTGGCATGAGAATTCATGGTCTGCACAGTGCAGGAAAATGGAATATTGAAATATCCCAGCTGAGGTTCAGTTTTGCCAGCTGTAATCCAAATACACAGGTGCATACGCACGCATGAACACACGTATATACACATGTGTGCACATACATGCTGTCTGAGAAAGAAAATGTCCATCAGGAAGGCTGAAGAGTAGAAATAGTAAAAAACAACAAACCCACTGAACACAGCTCCCAGAGGCAGGTTGCCTCAGCAGAAAAGCACTTTCTTGTCATTTTCTCAGTTCAATATTGAATTGCTCCAGCATTCTCATGAGCTTGTACGTTAATTTAATACACACTTTTGCTGGAAATCTCTCTTGCCCAATTGTGCGGATTTTCCTTCTTTCTGCTTCATCATTTCTTCAATCCTAGCATGAGTGATTAGAAACATGGCATGCGATTCCACACTTGGCTGTGTTGAAGAGTCGGTCGTTAAGAGATATGAAAGGTTCTTCATCCTGAAAAGAGATGTATATCCAGGTGGGAAAAAGGAGGAATGGATTAAAGAGAGGGGGCCGGGTGCCTGGTTTGCTAGTTTGCTTCCTGGCATGACCTCAAAAAAGAATATCACTCGGGAGAACCCAGTTAGGGCCAGGCCTGCTAGGCAATTGCTCAGAGGTGTTAAGACAGCACTGGAAAATTTGGAAATGGCGTGCCAGTTACTTAGGTTATTACACGTAACCAGAGAAGTGTTTGGGGTGTCCAAATGGAACTCTTTCCGATGCATCCTCTGCCCCATTAGGTAGATGCTGACCTTGAAGAATATCAATCTGAAGCGACTGCAGACTGTTGGCCCGCCTGGTGTGCCCATGTCTAGGGAACACTGGCCAGGGCTGCTCAGCGAGTTCACTCGCTTTTCTGACCACTGCCTGTCACAGGCCATAGCAGTCCAGGTGCACCTGTAGCAGGAGATGTGGCTGGGACACACTGCTCAGTGGTATCCAAAAATGAACTCTTGGCCCTAGCCCCCCACTTCCCAGAAGTGTCAGTTTAGTTTGATATATTTTCCCATTAAAAAGCAATGACCAACATTATTTTCTCCAAATTGGTTTCATTGTTTCTGCCTGGAATGACTGACTGTAATTTCCTGTTTTGCACGGGCATGTTGTGTGTTCCTGGTGCAGGCCTCCTCCCTAGCTTGTCCCATGCATCTCTGTTAACCTCCATCCTGAGTCGGCCTTCCCAGTCTCTCTCTCCTCCTCTCAATCTCACTGCACTGCCCATCACCAGCTTCCACTGTGGAAAGAAAGAGCTTGGCTGTGGAATGGAGCCTGGCTGGCTGACTTAATCAGGGTTTAAAAGAACTATATCCAGACTTTGATAAGAAGCTGCTAGAGTAAAAATAGTAGTTGTAAATTTTTATCTATCTGGCTGTTGAATTCTAGGGGATTTGATATAAACTGTGAAGAAACTTACAAAAGAAACAGAGCCAAATTAGTCCCAATAAGAAAGAAAGATGCATCTATGTGATTATGGAGCCCTAGCAAATTACAGGTGAGTTTGGCCTGCTCTGGAACTTGGAAAGGCTTGCTGTCCACTGAGTGAGGTGAGTATCTCTGTTCCAGGACCTCGAACTCTGTCAGCCTCAAGTTAGGTTTCAAAGCAAGCATCTCATCTCAAATCAGAGTGATTTAAAGATGTAAATGGTCAGATCTCTCTTGAAAATGTTGCCCAATAAGCTTAAGGAATCAGCCCCAGTCTGTACATTTATCCCTAGAAAACCCTTGCAAGTGTGTAGTAGACCCATGAATGGAAAGGGATTAACCTTCATTGAGCTATTATGATTCAGGAGTTTTATATATATTATGTAATCTTTATCAAAAGCCAGTGGGCTTACATTCCAGTAAACCTAAGTTGGAAATACCTTAAATTGAAAATGTGTTTGATACATCTAATCTACCAAACATCATAGCGTCACCTAGCCTACTTGAAATGTGCTCAGAACAACTGCTTTGGCCTACAATTGGGCAAAATCACTTCACTGCTGCTGCCCAGCATCACAAGAGAGTATTGTACTGTGTATCGCTAACCCAGAAAAAGATCAAAAATCAAAATTTGGGTACAGTTTTTACTAAACCCATATGCTTTTACACCATCATAAAGTCAAAAAATCATGTCAACTGTGGTCAAATTGGGGACCATCTGCATGTACAGACAAGGATTAGGGTCAGTATTAAACAACTATGACAAATAGACCCTTAAATTTAAGAGGCTTACCACAATAGGTTTTTTCCTTTATAAAAATAGACCCATTTGATTCTAGGACAATGGCATCAAGGGTGGGGGAAAGTGGAAGGGGTAGGACCTCTGCTCCACGCAGAGATTCAGGGGCCTAGAGTGATGGAATTTCTGCCTTCTACGTGTGGCTTCTAAGTGTGTGTGTCTTTAATGCCGACATCCAGAGGGAGGGGGTGAGAAGAGCATGAGAAAGGAGTGTGGGAGGTTTTTATGATTTTGGCTTACAAGCTACACATTATCAGTTTTGTACCCATTTCATTGACTGGAACTAAGTCCCATGGTCATCTTTGACTTCAAGGATGGCTGGGAAATGCTGCCTAGCTGCAGGCCCATGAAAAAGAGGAAATATAGAACTAGTTGGTGGTCTTTATCTCAGATACCAAATGGCCAAAATTATTATTTCTGTATTATAAGTAAAGATACTATAACTTATCCTATATAGCTCAGCTAGTAAGTGACCGAGGAAGGATTTGGGAGTGCAGGGTGTCCTGGTACCTCCAAAACTTTCTGATTAAAGAATTACAGTAATTATGATTGACATTTATTGTACCTTTCACTTCACAGTGATACTAAGATATAGACTTAATTATCCTACAAGTACCAGGCAAGAGATTTGGGGCCCAGAGTTGTTCTCTAACATGTCCAGCTAGAATGAGATGGGACTGGATGCAGACTTCTCAGACTTCATAACCTATCTCTGTTCATTCCTCTGTAACTCTTCCTACTCTGACTCTGTAGGGAACCAGCCTGGATTCATAATGGCAACTGGATGGAGGTCAAGGGAGGATTGGGTCAACTAGGTTAGCTACAAACTTTCCTTGAGTAGAATTTTGCCCTCTATTAAGCACAGGTTTGTTCTCCTCCTGCTGTTTTAAAAATCAATTCTCCCATCTATTCATGCAGCTTTGATTGGAAGTCTCTATGGCAAAATAGGCCTTTACACTGAATAATATTTACAGTAGTACTTCCTTTCCCCACATATTCACAGACATTACTCTGCAAGAAGAGAGGAGACGGGGATTATCATCATAAACAAATGTTTATTGAGTACCTTATTATAGAGGGACTCATGATGCCAAGAAACGAGAACATATACCACAGGATTCCTGTTCTTCCTGGACTTACAGATAGATTAGGGAGATGGAACATGGCTATATAAAAAGATAAATGACAACACAGGGTGGAATTTGCTGGGAGCCAAAGGACCAGTGCCAATAATAAGTGTTACAGGATGTCTAGGAGATGGTTTTTGAGCAGTCACTAATGTACTGGCCTCAGTCCTAGGTGATTTCATATGTTATCGCATTAATCCTGCAGGAATTCAATGGTGGGAGTAATTTCTGGGGACTGGATGGTCGGAACATCTTGAGAGAGGAGGTGAGACTTGAGCTCGGCTGAATTATATGGTGATATTTCTCCACAGTAATGAAAGCTGGCTGAGCTGAAACCCAGAGCATAATTTCTCACTGGCTGGCTGCTCTAGATAGTAATTGCTTCAGTGCCCTTCAGAATGGAATTTTTCTGGGCCTGTGAAGATGTGTGAGGTGTGCCTGGCAGGTGCGCCTTCTTCCATTTGCCTTCCACTGATTGCTTTAATTAAATACACTTTTCTTTTCTTGGTTAGTTCCTCCAAGCTTCCAGAAGTTCTGGAACATCACTGCAGCAGCCGAAGTGGCAGTTCATGGACTGGAAATTATGCAGAAATATCTTTTTAAGTCCTTTTTCACATTGTCAGTGGGAGTTGGAGGCAAGAAAAGAGTGGGATCTGACTGATAATGCAAAGGGAAAGTATGATTCTAGGAAAGATTTCCTTCTGAATCACTTTTCTGATGTGATTTCTGCCACTTTCATAGAATTCAGTTGCATTCATGCCAGAGGCTCTCAGATTAAACTTTCTCCTCCAGGAATTAGGAAATAATAGTAAACACTATAAGTGTATACCCTCTACACGGACTATTTTATTTAATTCTTGATATAACGCAAGTTTACTTTGCAGATGGGAAAACTGGGGCTTAGGGACACCAAACAAGTTGCTCAAGACTACACCACTAGCACGAGGTATACAAAGAGATTGAAACCATCATTCTTTTTTTTTTTTAAACTTTTTAATGCAACAGCTTCATGAATATATAACTCATGTACCTTATACTTTACTCATTTAAAGTGTACAGTTCAATGGTTTTTAGTTTATTCAGATGCAACCATCACTGCATTCAATATCAGGATATTTTCATCCCTTGAAAAAGAAATCCTGTCACCATTAGCAGTCATTTTCTCTTTCTTCCCAACCTTTTTTTCCCTCTCACCCCTAGGCAGCCACTAATCTACTTTCTGTCTCTAAGGATTTGCCTATTTCGTATGAATGGAATCATACACCATGTGGTCTTTTGTGACTGGCCCCTTTCACTTAGCTTAATGTGTTTATGGTCCATTTATTTGCAGCATTCATCAGCCCTTCATTCCTTTTTATAGCTGAATAATGTTCTATTGTATGGATATACCACATTTAATTTATTGATTTATCAGTCCACGACACTTGGGTTGTTTCTACCTTTTAGCTACTTTGAACAATGCTGCTATGAATACTGAAGTGTAAGTTTTTGTGTGGGCACATGTTCTCATTTCTCTGGGATCTATGCCTAGAAAGAGAACTGCTGAATCATATGATAACTCTCTATTTAACCTTTTGAGGACCTGATAGACTATTTTCTAAAGCAACTGCACCATTTTACATTTCTACCAGCATGAAATCCTCAGTGTTAACCACTAATAAGGTAATTTATACTTTCTTCACTTGTTTGCACAAAAAAAAATCCATCCATACAGCTCAGTAAAACTCTAGTAAAACCAATCAGAAACTGAAAGGTTTTCTTAATGAGACCTTAAAGCTGAACTCTGAGTTTGAAAGTGTTGGTGTTGTTTTTTTTTTAAAAGACATCAGTTGAGCCAATTACAGAAGAGATGAATGATGAGAAATGCCATGTTTGTAATTCCCCTTATTCCCTGAAGCATTAGGGGGATTTTCCGCTCATTTCTAAGACCGAGTGGTCTCTAGCAGTACCCGTGCAGGTGCTGCAATAGCAGGATTGTCTATTATTCTGGAAAGCCATTGACACTTGCTGCAAGACAGCACACAAAAGAAGACACGCATAATATCTATGCACATGTCATGCTGATCTCTTGAAAAGTTAAGTATTCAGAGCATCAAGTTCACTGCCACTTGATTGCAAGTGACATAAACCTGAAAGCCATTAAAAAGAGAGAGAGAAAAGAAAGAGGAACATGGAGATTCTTTTTTTTCCCTCTTGCAACAGATTTCTGAAAGGGGCCCAAAAAGTATACTTGAGTGAATCTTGAGGGTTGTTGCTACCTGTGAATGGAAGAGCATTTGCTGACTCTGAGGGCTGCAGGCAGATATGAGAAGTATGTAAGCCACGATCTCTGCCCTCTCAGAGTTTCTATCCTGCATTATTACACAATAACTCAATGCTGAACCGTGACTGTAAGTGCTGCAGGCGTGGAGAGAAGGCACAGTGAGGGTGCTCAGAAAGCTTATGCAGAACAAGGGAATGGCCTTAAAACTAAGACAGGGCTTGGTTAAACTGGGAGGAGCGGCATGGCTATTCCAGGTGGGGGCAGTGACACCAACATGACATCGGCCAGAATATTTAAGGGTCAGCGGGCAGACGGGCCTGGCTGCAGAAAAGGTATATGTGAGTGAGAAAAGATTAGAAAGCAGGAGTGCACCATGGGAAGAGCATTGGACAGGGCGTCTGGTCAAATGGATTCTGCGTTCAGTCCTGCCACTAATTAGCTTTTGATGTAGGCTCTGTGATTTAGCAATTTGGGACTTTTGTTTCTTAATCTGTGGATGATTAAAGTTAGACTAGTCCTGGCTTCACATTACAATCGTCTCAGTGTTTTTTTTAAATACAGATTCCTGGGTGGTCACATTTCCATGGGTGTGATGTGTAGTTGAAGAGTAGAGGTTCTCTTGGCTGTACATTGGAATCACCTGGGGAACTTTGAAAACTGGCGGTGCCTTGGTTCTCATGCCTGGAGATTCCGATTCAGTTGGTCTCGGTGCTGTCAGGCTTCAGGAGTTTTCAAAGTTCCTTAGGTGGTTTTCATGGGCAGCTAAGAGAGCCACAATTTCTGGTGGATTCTGACATAATGGAGGGCTGGCTAGAGACTGAATTGGAATGAGAGGACTCTAAACCCTCCCTAACTTGGAGAAACTTCGGTTCTGTGAAAAGTATGTTGGGATTAGGTGAAAGAGCGGCCTTATGCTGGACTAGGGGGTCTGTGCTTTGTTTTATAGTCGGAGACATGTAAGACCCCTCACCTGGGTACATGTCCCTGCTTTAAATCCTGATAACTACCATCAGGGTAAGGAAAGAGCAAGCTGCCTCTTCGTGCTTCTGGCTGGAAAGGGGTGACCATTGACAATTCCATTGTGTGGCAGGGTCTAGTGTCTCTGCCAGGACAAACAGAAAAAGCAAAGGAGAGGCGGGGAGTAGAGGCATGACCTGGGGCTTCAGGGCAGTGGAGGTGGTCTTAACCAAAATGTAGGCATCTTTATTCAAAAAATGGGCCCCATAAGTGGGCAGGAGACAGCAGCAGGCAGGGGAGATTTTAAATTACATTCCCTTTTCAATTCTCCTTTTTAATTCTCAGAAGAATCAAGTCCAGTCTCAGCTGAGCAGTAGTGTGGCTTTAACAGCTCTCTCAGATTTGCCAATCTTCCTTTTTAAAAAAGAGAAACTAGGCCCCAGGCTTAGAGATCCAGGCCGATGATGCATCTAGCTGGAATTTAGCAGTGTCCCTACTTATCTGAATCTACATGGTCCCTAAATTTCGGGGATTTTAGACTGGGAGGGTTGAGATTTTTTTTTCTAGCAACTAAAGTTGACCTTCTGTTTACTGTACTGTCTCAAAGTTTGCTTCTTGAATAAATCTGGATAAAATCATGAGCTGATTTAAAGAGAAATGTGAATTAAAGCACAGATGGGAAGGTGAGTTGGAAAGGAAGTACGATTGTGAAAGAGTATACAAATAAATGACCTTCAGAAACACTGGCGGGTTCTTTCCAGAACCCGGACTACGAGGAGGAAGGCCCAACAGGGGTTCTTAAGGCTGGCAGGTCTCCTCGTGTTTGGTTCATAACAACTGAGGTCTATATTGGATAATCTTTAAAAAATTCTTTCAGGTCTGAAATTCTGTGTTCCCACATCAGTATTTCTAAATACAGCCCCTTCCCCTGGAGACTGATCGTACCTGGCTGTTCACCCTGTGCTGAGACACCACCCTGTCTGCCACCGAGTGCTGAGAGCTTGTGGGCACCTCCCCGGGATAAAAACCCTGGCAGCATTCCTGTGGGACCACCAGCCCCAAATTTCTTAGGAAATTGCAGGCCAAGAACATTTTAAGGAATGTGAGCCCTGCAGGCTGAAACATCAAAGTCTTTCAAGGGGAAAAACCCAAAACAAAATGAACAAAACAAAACTAAACTAATGAAAACCGAAACAAACCAAGTAGCCTTATAGTTACCAACTGAATTTCCCTGTACTCTCAAACCTTTTTTGTGGAAAAATTTGTTTCTTTTTCTTTTCTAAGAATGTTTTGTCAGGGAACAGATGATGAATCCCATTTCTAATGAAATCGTTGCCACTTTATCTATGCTTCATTGGACCCACGTGGAAAAATTCCTCCAATCTCCCCTTTATGCCCCACCCCAACTTAGTGCCAACAGATGCTGTTCCACAGATCACTGGAGAGGAGTTTTGTGGTTCTCTAGGTGTGTGGTTTTCAAATGTTAGTGTCTATAAGAATCACCTGGGGAGCTTCCTGCACCTGTAGGTCCTTGGGCCCCGGCCTCAGCAATCCGAATGAGCAGGTGTGGGGTAGAGGCCAGGAGCAAGGATCTTTAACAAGCTTCCCTGGTAATTCCGATGCAGATGATCTGCAGGCCTCCTGACTACAAGTCCTGCAATGCGACAAGGTACGTCGTGCATGCAGCGGCTTCTCTCTTACTGAATGTTCTCTGCATGTCCAGCCAGGGCTGCCTTGTGGTTGTGGTGTGACCGTGCTTGCATCTTGGCTCTGTATTCTCTCTGCTCCCACTTCCCCTTTCTCTCTCTCTTTTTTTTTTTACGCTGGCTTTAAATGATTATCAAGGGCAGCCCTGATGGGATTAGTATCTCGGCAGAGGAAGGATAAGGTAATTGTGTATGGGTGTACGTCTGGGCAGTTCATAACTTTGCCTTCGCATCTTTATTTTTTAGCTTTGTTGATTGCTCAGGTTGCTAACCGTCCATTTTCAACGTCCTCATCATTAGAATAGGGATCACAACGGGGTTAATTGAGTTAACCTGTATGAAGCCCCTGGTATGAGGTAAGCATTCAGTGTAAGTTAGCTGTTATTAGTGTAGTAGGAGTTGAGAGAAAATGAAAGAAAAGGGGCTGGAAGGGCGGGATATGGGAGATGCTATGAAGGTGGAGCTTTGATCCCTAAGGTTTCCTACGACTAGGGAGAAAGGTGGAGTTTCTTTTCATGAGGGACATGCATGCATGTGAGCATCTTGTCCCACCCCATGCAACCTTCTATGGCTCCTCTGTGCCCTGATTGGCAGCAAAAGGCAGATATAATGTGGGGATGGAGTCCAAAGCAGAAGAGAGCCATTTTGTCTCCCGGATTCCACACAGTAGGTCTCAGCTTGGCATTCACACCACAGAGATCACTCTGTCGAGTTTCTGGGCCTAGAAGGTACTCAGTGATACCATGAAGCTCAGAGCCAAGCGCCCCATCTGCAAGTCTACCATGACTGTGCCTGGGATGTTCTCTATGCAGCATCCCCTGGGTAGCCTCTGTACCCACAATGTGGGCTAATGCCTCCTAGGAATGGTTTTATGGGAATGACTCAGGAAACAAGGGGTAGTAGCTTCCAGAAAGCAAGCAGGGCTTTGTCAGCACTTATGCTCAGGGTTCTGACACACACCCTTTTATTTTTCAGGTGCCTACCAGAGTTTATGTACAAGTCGTTCAGGCATGAGGTATGTGCAACATATTTCCCTTATCCTTTGCCTGGATGCAAAAGTACTGAACCTTGACTTTAACAGGGAAGGCAAAACTTTTCTCTCGAGGGTGTGTCTGAGTCTCAGAGTGTGAATTGAGCTCGTGTGCGCTCTTAAGTGTGTTGTTTGAGTGTAAAGTCTGCTGACCAGGAAATGTGGATAAATTGAAATTACTGTAAATTAAAAGAAGGGGGATTTTCATATACAGAGGATAGAAGTATCAAGGTAGCCAGCCTAGCTGCTAAAGCAGGTGCCTCGTGGCTTATCCAGAGGGGGAAGGCAGCTGGCTTTCTAAGCTTGCTGGTTTTTCCCTTTCTCTGCATCCTTTTAGTTTTTCTTTTTCTCCGGCCTCTCAGTTCCAGGAAAGGAGGATGCAGGGAACTAACACAGGAGCAAAGAGTTGCCTTTTTCATATGAACCTTTGATCTTTATCACATTTGGAATTTCTAAGGTCACCTTATAGTCTTGGAATCCAGCTTTATGAATATCTTCCAAATAGTAGGGAAACAATTATTTTGACTTCTAAAATGGGATGTTAATTTAAACCTCCACAATGATGACTTTTACTGAAAGCACGTGTTGTTAAAACGTACAGATAAACCAGAAGGTCGCCGCCTTCCAAAGCTGGGAGCCACACCTCCTCCCTCTGCCACCTTCGTTTTCAGCCACCAGGATACACTCTTTGCCTGCTCGGCAGCAGCTTCAGCCCATTATGAATCCAATAAGGGCCTCCCTCTGTGTCACCAAACAAAGCCTGACTCCTGATGCAGGAAAGAGATGCAGAGGCCTGACCCCAGCCAATAACAACAATGTTACAACATGTTCTAGCTTTGCCTCTTAGGTGCTCGCTCGGCTTGCTTTCCCCACCTGCCTTTAATTTTTGCTCTTACCGTTAACCAATAGAGATATGCATCAAAGACTTATCAGATGAGTGTGTTCAATAGATCTGAAATACCCAGTCTATCTAATTTAGCAAATGCCAAATAGCTACCTTCAGCTAAGTTCAAAGAATATCATTGTTCCTGGGTTCCTTCTTTAAAAATAAAAAGCTCCTCCGCCTAACCGAGTGGAGACAAGCCACTCAGACATTGTAGCTATATAAAAAATAGAACATACAAGAAAATTGACAGTTAACAGAGAATTTTCAAGCAGTAATTTTTTTTACAAAGGCTTAAGGTTGGTCTGTATTCTGATGTCACTGAAATATCCCTGACTTAAACTTAAGTACTTTAATGACCAGTTAGGGAAAGAAAAACTTTCTTTCCCAGGCAAGCCGCAATAGAAATCTTTCTTAGATTCCTTTGATTACAATAGTTCTTTGTTAACCGATTGTAACTTTGCCCCAGGACTGGCGATAAGCTCTTAGAATGAGAAGACCTGTCCTTCCCATGAAGAGAAGAAAATAAATGTCTAGCGTTTAAACTTTATCCTTCTTTGTCTTGAAGGGTCTCTGCCTGAGAAGTCTGACAAAATTATCATTAGTGTGGAAGTATGAAGTCCAAACACACCGAATGGAAAAGATTGGCACTGTCTGTGTGGAAACCCTTCTCAGAGTAGAAAACAGTGTCATCCTTAGGTGTGTCCTTGCCTGCTCAAAGCAGAAGTTGGGCAATTATGGGATTCATTCCATTAGAGAAAAGTATCCACTGTGGGAGATCTAGGTGACCAAGCCTGACTTTACAATGATCAAATGAAACAAGTGACCAGGCCAGTAAGTCACTTGGAGGAGGTTAGCTAAGAGTCTTTTTTTTTTTTTTTTTAGGCGAGGCAACCCTTGGTTGACCTCACAGATTGCAAGGACCTTGTCAGTTTACGATCCTTTAATTATTTATTTAATTTTTTTTAACGCCTACAGCACCTGGTCTTCCCAGGTGGTGAGTCTAGTCTTCACCTAGGAGTCAATTCATTGGAGAGTAGACCAATTGTTTTGTAATACCATTATTTTTATTATAATCAGTATTTTGTAATACTATTATTTTGTGATAGTAATTATTTTGTAATAGTATTTCTAACTACAGAAGGTCTTGGGTTGAGAAATGAGAAAGAACTAGAAAGATAATTCTATTTTCTCCCAATTTTGCAGTGAAAGAAATAGAGGTTCAAGGTCACAGAGTTCCTTGGTCAGGATTAGAATCCAGAGCTGCTCATTCCCAGGCGGGTGGACTGGCTGTTTTCTCCCATTTCGTTACTCGATGAATAGAGACTTCCACTAGGAGGAGCAAAGGAACTAAGATGCATCACAACCTGACACTCTGCTCTCTGCTCTCCCTCCTTTTCACAACCTCCCATCTGTGTCCCCTTCAGATCCATTGACTATAGAAAGAGATGACTTAAGAAAGGTTTGGACAGAAAAGCTCCAGAAGAGGCCCAGGGTAATGGCTAAGTCAGGTGGGTGGGTTCCACTCTGCCAAAGCAGGGGCGGAGGGGCCCAGTGTTCCCGCCCACGTGCCCCCTTGCCCACTCCGGCACCACATGACAAGCATTTCTTCCACACCTCAGTGGATGAATGTTTTCATTCCCGTTATGCATGAGAAGGTTCCAAAAGTACACAGGGAAAGGCTGGTTATATGGTATTTAGAACTGGCTGAACAGAATCTGCTTTGAAAAGGGGCTTGTTTTCAGTGTCTGTCTGTCTGCCAGGATCCAGCATCATGGTGTAGGCTGGAAGTTGGAAATACATACTTGCATGTGTGTGTGTGTGTGTGTGTGTGTGTGTGTGTGTGTGTGTTTCCAGCCAATCTCAAGCATTTGAATTTTTCCTCATTCATTAGGCCCATTTTCATGGTGATGCCCAGTTAGGAGCTCAGGACTTTCCATCAGGCAGATAGAAGTTGAATCCTGGCGGGACCCCTGTTTAACTAGAGGCAAATTTATGCATTGTAGACTCCGGTCTTCTCATCTGCAATGGGAATAAATAGAACATACCACCCCGGGTTAATGAGGAGATAATGTTGCTAAAGGGATTAGCACAGCACATGACATGGAGTCACAGCTCAGGAAATGGCGATTGGTGCCATTGCCATCATCATCAAGTTGCAGCCATGCACCAGCGCTTGTCACGTATGTGTGTTTAACAAAATGTTAACCTGAGTCAGAGGCTTTCCATAGAATCTGAAATATTCTCTCCATCTTGTTGAGGGTAAAGCTGTAATTATTGGGTGAAGTTTAATTTCCTTTAGATGTGTACTTATGAAGGATTTGGGTTGCAACAGAACCCAGCATGCCAGGGCTGTGTCTGCTGGATATGAACTGGCTTCAGGTTTATCACGTAATCTGAGAAGCAGGGTAGTAGGTGTAGGAAGAAAGGGGTCAGTCATGTGGTTCACATTGAGGTTTTGAGGTGGTTTCTGGGTGAATCCAGAACCCGTGGAGACTGGTGGCAATTAGAAAGGATGTCCCCATCATCTGTGATAGGACCACGCCGAGTGCAAAACTACTTCCATCTGGGGAATCTTTAAAGGCTTGTCTCCTGACACCCACATGTGGCCTGATTATAAGGTACATGAGTCTCTTTCCTACTGATAAGTCTAGACCTTCATATGATGCAGGGAGAGAATGTAAATTCCCAACTGGTGTCATTAGGAATTTCTGGGAATTCTACTTCACCATGCCTATAATCAGGCCTGGGATGACACTCTGTTTTGTATTCAAATCCTGGGACTACTACCAGTCAGTCGTGAACCTTGGCAGAGAACTTAAGCTCCTGGAGCTTTATTGAGAATGCTTAATGAGACATCAGGTTACTTGCCCATGTGAAGGCTGGTTGAGAGGTGAGTGGAGGAGCATAATCAGGAACTTTTGGTAGGTATTGGTGGTGATGGTGTTGACAATGGACAGGTAAGGGATCTAAAGGATGAGGAGAGGGACACAGCTAGGAAAGTTTGTGTAGCCAGAGTTCCTAGAATTGGCCAGAATCTCCAATTTTGCAAGAAAGCCAGAGTCAGGCAGGCCTTCTAGTAGATTTTCAAAAGTGACAGGTGGGACCCAAATACAGATCAGGCCATGTGTTAGGTCTGTGAATCATCATGACACAGGACAAATTCCTTGATTCTCAATTTTGTGTGTATGTAAAATGAGGACAATTATTACTTTCCTGCTTACTCTTTGTGTTGTGAGACGCAAAGTCGTCCACATAAAAATGCTTTGTAAAGTTGATATGCATTGGAAACATTTATAATTTTCTTACCAAAGAAGATAGCTGAGTGATACCTATCTCACGTCCTTCTACTACCTTTTTCAATATTCCCCCTTGTTTTCTCCTTATCTCCACTTGTTTGAGAAGGGGGCATTGTGTTCATGAGTGCAATATAAGAAAACGAGTTGAAATGAGGTAGTATTTAGGACTCATCAGATACAATGGAAAAATGGTTCCTATTTTAATTACATTGCACAAAAGATAAATAATTCCTTGAAATGAGTTTGACATTTGCAGTCAGAAAAAGACTTGGCTTTTTCATAATAAATAACCTTAAAACAAAAGACTTGAAAAATTAGCTGATTTCATGAGTGATAGGGACAATTTTATGGTTAGGGGAACGATGGCGGAGACTTGGAGTTAAAAAATCAGCTCGAGAGATTAAAGGCTGGAAAATGCCTATAGAACCTATTCAATTCTGCAAAGGAAAATTTTATATCAGAATAGCTTACTTGACCATGTGCATTATAGCTCTGTCTGCCTCTGGTTTTAACTTTTATTAGGTTACTCCATCTGGCTCCTGGTCACCATTAGAAAGTATTATATGTGAGGATTCTCTGCAGTCTGAGGTTTTAGTTCGCAGAGAATTTTGATATTTCCACTTATCTTTATTGGGCTGCTTGTAAAGAGCTTGAAGCTCGTTAACCACTGTCTCTAAGTCCACGTGGAGAGAAGATGATGAATAAGTGATTAAGCTGTTAAAATGGAGAAAATGCAGGATCCATTAATGGTTAGAAAGAAGACATCAGGTAGTATACTGCACTATTTGGCTGCTTGTCTGGACTTTTTAATGAGTGGGGTGTGTGTGTGGGGGTGTGTAAATCCACCTTGAGTAAAATCGTGATGGAGGCTATTTCTGTGATTTCCCCTTTATTCATGTTTGTTCTCATTGCTCCTCCCTACTGGCCCAA
Organism: Cynopterus sphinx; assembly: GCA_030015415.1. NCBI lineage: Eukaryota > Metazoa > Chordata > Mammalia > Chiroptera > Pteropodidae > Cynopterus > Cynopterus sphinx. Next base: position 195,152,507 of record CM057379.1, read on the forward strand.
TACTTTATTTTTGTCTCCTTTTCCACATTAACTTTTCAAAGTCTGCTGTGTGCACTGTGCTTCTCTAAGGACCAAGGGTCATTGATCATTAACAGCTTACCTAGTGCTGTTAGTGGGGGTGTGGGAGGCATTTGCTTTTTCAGGTTTTTGCTTCAAAGAAACTCTTGGGCTAAAAAGGGTGGTATGTTGACCAGGAAATCCGGCAGGGTCTAGTGTTTGGAAAAGTCACTTCACTCAAGGACCTGATTATGTTTTACCTGGAGGGGAGTTTGACAAAGAGAGGTGAGATCTGTCCTGAAAAGCTGGCAAATTGGTGTTGGTCCACTGAAGTGTGTGTGTGCAGGCCCAGGAGAGGATTTCATCTCAGCTCTCAGGGGAAGGGGCACACGATGTGAGAATGAGACTGTGAGCTCTGAGGTTCCAGCATGGCTAGAGGTCATTCTTGCAGTGAGTGGGAGGCAGAAAGGGCCTACACCAAAGCCCTTCCAACTCTAAATACCATGAGTCAGCCATACTCTGACCAGTTCTGGGCGAGGATCAGCCCTGTAGTCAGTCACCAGAAAATGCAATTTTCCTTTTGCTCTTTCATGTTTTGAAAGCAAAGCAGGCTTATAAGAAAGCAAAGCTTGTGTTCTCTTTTCCTGCCAAATGTTACTTTTTGCTTCTTCCTTAGTGTTTTGTTCTATATTTTTGAAGGGGGTACTTGAGTAGTTTGAATTTGCTAATTTTGACTGCCACAACTTCCTGGAGACTGAATAAATTGGGCCTTGCAGTTCTCAAGTGCAAGGTCATCCAGATGACATGAGATCCAGCGGAAAATGGCATCATTCTCGTTTTCAATAAACGTCTCTGATGAGGATTCATTTGAGCTATTAACAGTGCTGAGAGTAAACACCAGGGTTTTATCTACTCATCTAAATAGGCATTAGCTCAAGGTATGTCCCTTCTGTTTTGTCATGATCCATAAATCACCCGTCTGTAAAAATCAAAGGCTGAGCATATTTGGTTACCTGTGGCGATGATGAACTTTCTATCAATGACATTTGCCTTTCTGCCCTGGGTTGTTCTTAAGTCCTGGAGCCTTTCTCTCTCCACCTTTGACCTGATTTCCTGTCCCTGCATAAACATCTCCTCCCTTTTTTTCTAATAGAAGCCTGTAGGAGAACAGTGAAAAGTTACGAGTCTTGGGTTTGTTTGTGTTTATTTGGTTCCTCTGCAAAGTGGTCTGGCTGGATGTAATCAATGTTGTCCCTCTGCTTTGTTCAAGGGGCTTCGAGTAATGATGTGCAGATGCCAAACGTGACGTGTTTGGGCACATGGTCGTTTAATTCTAGTCTTATTTGCACCTCATGACTCGATGTCATTAGGGCTTTGTCTCCAAGAAGCCAGCTCACAGGGAAAATCAGTCCCTGCTCAACCCTCTATAAATGTGAATTTACACTATAAAAAGGCTGGAGCCCTCACTTAGCTATCGGAGCCTTGAGAACTGAGCTAAATCATCGTGGTCTTTCTGTCCTTTATTTTTGTTTCTTTTCCTAATTGACAGTTATGAGTCTGTCCCTCATTCACACCAGTGGGCGCAGGGAGTTTAGAAGGTTGGGTCGTTTAAGAAGCCCATTTCAAAGGGTCTTGAGGTTGGGGGCTTGGACCAAAGCTCAGCCTGTAAACACCCTGTTAACATACCAATTATGGAGTCTGATGGGCGGGAGGTCAGGATGTGACTCCTTCGGTGACCCACTGGCATGAAGTGCCATTACCACAAACAAGAGTCTTCCCTTGTCTTTGGATGTCCCGGATTGGAAACAAATCCCCGTAGAATTAGTTATATTAATCACTTTTGATTATTGTGGTAAAATATACATAACATAAAATCTACCCTTTTAACCATTTTTAAGTGTGCAGTTCTGTGATATTAAGGACATTTTTATTGTTCAGCGACTGTCGCCACCTTCCATCTCTAGAACATTTTCATCTTACCAGACAGGAACTCTGTACCCATTAACCATGAACTCCCAAAGCACTCGTTCCTGCAGCCCCTGGTGACCACTGTTTTGCTTTCTGTCTCCATGGATTTGAGTATTCTAGGGACCTCATATACCTAAGAGACCGTGAACACTTCCCCTTCACCCCCACATAATCACCACTTCTCTCCCTAGACGTGTCTACGGCCAGCAGTGGATGTGTCCTAGTTGCCCTTCTATGTATTTACATGCTTACGTACCTTTTACATATGTTTCTTTAAAAAGTCAACAAATTCACAGAATTCTAACTGTTCTGCAATTGGTTCTTTTCATGTAACAACGTGTCTTGGAAATCATTTAGGGTTTAATTGTTATTGGCTTCACAGTATTCCATAATATGGATATTATCATCATTTATTTAACTTGCTCCCCAACTGATGGACATTTAAGTTGTTTAGGTTTTTCACAATCATCTGTGATAAATAGCTACATATGTCTTTTAACATCCTCCTTTTGTGTGTATGAGCAAGGATTTTTTTTTTTAAAGCATGATTCTTGGAAGAGGAATTGCTCACTCAAAAGGCATGTCCACTTAAAATTTTGATGGATTCCGCCCAATTGTTTTCAAAAAGGCATCACTAAGTTACACATTCTCAAAATAACTGATGATGTTATATTTCCTGGCATCCATTCCAAAATTTGGTTTTATTTGTCTTTTAAACTTTTGCCAATCTGACAAAAACATCTTAAAATTTGCTTTTTACACTTATTTACTGTGGTAAGGGAAGAACTTAAAAAAAGGAAAAGGAAAGAACAGGAGAGTCAGAGGGGAAACAGAGAAGGGAAGGTGAGAGGAATTGTTCTGGGATGTGCAGGGGCTGCATTGTCTCCCCAAAATAGATGTTCCCAAAGACGTTTGGCTGGCTTACTTCTGCTGCATCCACAAGCCATGTGGCCTCTGGCTGTGTGGCTGAGGAGTTGTCTACACATCGTGAGCTGGCCACAGCTACTCTCTCTACAGCAGAGGTCAGCTCATGCTTTAGCAATCCCTAGGCTTATCTTGAATCTGCTTCACCCCCCGTGTTCCTTCTATCTGGAGTATGCTTTCCCCCAACGCATCTGCCTAATCTGCTCATCTTTAAGTCAATCTGTCACTTTCTCAGAAAGACCTTCCGGAGCTCACATTAGTCTAGTACTTTTCCTTCAAAGCACTTGTAACAGTTGTAGTTAACTATGTGATGATTGTCATGGACCATAAATAATTGTCAATACCTCTTCCTCTAAGGTATAAGCTCAAAGAATGTTGGAAAAGGGCATATTATATCCACTACTGTATCCTATGGCTGTCTCAGAGAAGGCCCTCAACGAATATTTGTTGGAAGAATCAAGGAAGACCGTGCACTGACAATGTAGAGCATCGCTACTCTTAATTTACAAATGAGAAAATTAATGCCTAGAGAGGTTCAAACACACATATTGAATGATTGCTGTGTGCCAGGCAGGGGTTCAGGCTTCTACTTAGTGGTGAGCATAATGTCTGCTGCTCACTTGATTCACTTCATCTAAAAGCAACCTTAAGAGGTAGTTATTACCTTTATCCCCATTTTACAGATGAGAATATCAAAACACAGAGCCCTTCACAGGAGTGAAATCTATTTGCATCGCAGCTAGGTTTGGTCCCTGACAACTTTACAAGGAAGGAAAAGCCAGTTTCATTTCTTCTCCTTTCTTTTGAAAGAGGTTCACACCTTGAATTTGCTTGTCTTGGTTCACTTCTTTTAAGGCCTGGTAGGTGATTAGCTCACTGCTGTTGAATGAACCAGTTGAGCCAAGCTATTAATGGTCTAATTATTCTACTAGGTTTCCTATGCACTTTAAGAGAGGATTCCTGGGGTAACAGCTTAACCAAAAGGAAGAGCTCTCCCATGGTGGGGATTCTAGGGTCTGTTGCAGGCTTGGGAAAGATCTGCAGTGTGTGACCTTACTCTTCCTGATATCGTATCAGAGAGGGCTCAGTCCCCAGCTCTCCGAGGTGAAGTCTGGCCTCCCATGTGGCTCTATTTGTATCACTCCCTGTCAAAACTAAAAATGCTTACAGGAGATATTGCTTCATGGAGATGGATGGAAAGCCTTAAGACTTTTGTTTTCTCTCTCCTGAGCTCCAGAAGGCATCTAGGAATCACATTTTTAGTCTCAAAATGGAGACAAAATTTACTTTAGTACATTTAATTTACTTGTTTATATCCCAGAGTTTCTACAAAGGGAGTTGGCCAGAACCTCTTCTTCACAGCTTTGAGTTAGCATGAGGTAATGCAAAGAGTGTGGACTGTGAGATTTGACTGGCTGAGTTTGAACTTTGCATTGCTGATTATGAACTTGTGTTTTAAGCTTTCTGATTTGAAATGTTCCCTTTTGTAAAATGGGAATTATGATACCCATTCTGCATGGTGATTGGGAGTGTTAAGATAATATCTGTCTAGCACCTAACAGAGAGTCTGGCAGAACTCAGGCAAACATCACCTGGTTGCTATAATTTTCAGATTCAAAGGAATTTACAAAAGACAAGTATTGGGGCCAATAACATTTCCTAAACTCTGTCTTTATTAAATTTATTAGGAGTTGCAAAACTTTTAGAAGCCCTGGTGTATTTATGATATACGTGTTTTGTTTCCACTTCCTCTTAATTTAGTTTATATTATAGTACTATGAAAAATTTTGTGATTCATTCACAGTCACATTAGTCCTGAGGAATGATTTTAAAATTAGTATGTATCTTTCTATATCTTTAAAACCTTACCTGTACATGCTCTCTTTAGCTACCCATGATACTCTAAAAAATGTATTGAGAGTTGTTTTCCTGGGACCATCTCTGATAGTACAACAATTGCTTTTTTAATGATGTAGAATGGTTTTATTTCTAACATTAAGATTTTAAAATAATATCCATATATATATATATATATATATAATAAATGTAAATGGCAATAATAAAAAATATCATGTGTTTGTAAAATCTCAGTGGTTGCTTATGCCCAGGCCAAAGTAGATTAAGATTGAACATAATGGGAACAGCAAATAGGATTCAATAAGAGAACTCGGTCTGCAGGACTGGTTGGACAACTACCCATCTGATTTATCTTTGTGTTCTCAGGATCTAGCACACAGTAGGTGCTGAATAAGTGTTCATTGCATGAATACGTGAATAGGAATCATTTCTGTAGCTGCAAATCATGTGACCTGTGCGGTTACCATAAATTTTAAGGCCTTTGCTAAACTTTTTATTCATTCTGTAAACTTTTATTTAGTGCCTGCTTCATGCTAAGCACTGAGCTTGGGGATGAACTGATGAGCAAAACCAATCCTTCCTTGCTCTCTTGGAGCTTACATTCCTAAGAAAGCAAGGCCTCATTTAAATCAAAATAAAATCACTCCTGCTATGGGACTGGTGCAGTCTAAGTAAGGGAGAAAACCAGGGTGGCTGGAGGGTGGAGGTAAGGGACCAGTTAGTGCCATGTTGAGGATCTGAAGAGGCGTTTAAAGGACAGTCCAAGCAAGGCTGTAGCTGTGGATTGAATTATGTTCTCCTCAAATTCATATTTGAAGCCCTAACCCCTGAGGTGACTATATTTGGAGATACCTTTATAGAGGTTATTAAGATTAAATGAGGTCATAACAGTGGGAGCCTAATTCAATAGGCCTGATGTCCTTATAGGAAGAGAGAGAGATACTAGGGGTGCACATTCACAGAGGAAAGGCCATGTGAGAAAAGATCCAGAAGTCAGCCGTCTGCAAGCCAAGGCAACATCAACCTTGTTGGCCCTTTGATTTTAAACATCCAGCCTCCAGAACTGCAAGGAAATAACTTCTCTTGTTTAAGCCATCCAGTCTGCAATATTTTCTTATGACATCCTGAGCAGACTCCTAAGCCATATAGGCCATATTAAGGAGTCTAGATGTTACTCCAAGGGCCATGGGAAGCAGCGCAAGTTTTTTAAACAGGGGTTAGTGTGGTCAGCTTTGTGTTTTGGAAAGATGACTTTGGCTGCAATGAGAAAACTGAATGGGGGAAAGATAAGGAAATGTGAGTCCTCTGGGGAAAAAATCCCAGGAGTCTCAATTTAGAGTTTAATTCTCTTTCCATCTGCTGTTCAGAGTTGATCAGAAATGTAGAGTTCTAGCCAGGATGGATTCTAGAAGGAATGATCATGAAGCCCCACATTTAAATAATCAATAATGGCTCTTACAGTTTATGGAAATCTCTTCTCTGGTTCTGAAACCAGCTGACCAGAAAGTGTCCTGCAGGAAGACAGGACATTGAAGGGGAAATGGCTCATCTGCCATGCTCTGCTTAGAGTTGGTTCCTTTTCTGCTATTAAGGTTATTTGTGGCTGAATTCACAGGACAACGAGAGAAGGGGAGGCAGGTAAATAGACTTTAAAACGAGACAACTGCCTTCTCCAGCTTCCTACCCTCTCCAAATTATCTCAGTCTTTGTTTCAGCCCTGAACCAACATTTCTGGGACTTGAAGAGCAACTTTGATGGAAAAAATTTCCTAGGAAATTTGGGAAACTATTGCAATCACTAGTCAAAATAAATAGCAATTGATGGGAACGTTTAAGTGGTAGTTTTAAATGGCAACTCTTCCTTTTTAACATTTTTTAGCTCTCAATTCTGCACACTGGCAATTTGAACTGGGCTCACCTGGGTGATTCTGTTGGTCTACACATGGGATTGGCTAACTTGGTCTGGGACTCGAGTCATGTGTGTGCAGACAGCAGCTAGGTCAGCTCAGGGTCTGGCTGACCATCAGCTGGTTGCCTTGGTTCTACCTCAGGTGGACTCTTATCTTTCAGAAGACAAACCCCAGGCACCAGGGAACACCCAAGCTTCTGCTAATGGCATACTGGCAAATGGCCCATAGGCCAAAGCAAACCCACAGCTGGCCAGAATCAAGGGGTAGAAGAACAGACGCTACCTCTCGATGAGAGTTGCTGCACAGATACACTGTAAAGGGGTATGCAAACAGGGAGGGCAGGATTCGTGGCCAGTTTCACAGTCAACCTCCCCCTCCAGTTTCAGTCATTCTCCGTATAATGCTTTCAACTTTTGCCATGTTCACGTATCATTACTTTAAAAAAAATCAACTTCAATTTCCAAAAATTACTATTTTAGCTTCTTCCTTATCAATCTTATCTTTGAAATTACAGACTTAATGTGTTAGTTATTGTTGTGGGTTTATTTATTTTTGGGGGGTCAATTCTTGGTTTTATTTTATTTTATTAAGTTTATTGGGGTAGCATTGATTAATACATTTATATAATTTTCAGGTGTACATTATAATTTGACATCTATGTATTCTATTGCATGATTACTACCCAAAGTCCAGTTTCCTTCAGCAGCTGTATATTTGATCCCTTTTACCCACTTCACCCTCCCCCACCCCCATATATTTGATCCCCTTTACCCTGTCTACCTCTCCCCTCGTTTCCTACCCCCTACCCTGTGGTAACCACTAGTCCATTGTCTATGTTCCTGAGTCTCTGTCCTGTTCATTAGTTGCTCTTAGGTTTATATCCCACATATAAGTGATATCATGTGATTTTCAAGTTTTTCAATCTGGCTTATTTCGTTTAGCATGATTATCTTGAGGGTCTATCCATGCTGTCGCAAATGGCAGTATTTTATCTCTTTTTATGGCTGGGTAATATTCCATATATGCACCACAGCTTCTTTAGCCAATTCCCTGTCATAGGACACTTTGGTTGCTTTCATGTCATGGCCACTGTGAATAATGCTGCTATGAACATTGGTGTGCAAATATTTATTGTGGGTTTAATTGTGTCTCTCTAACATCCATGTGTTAAAGTTCTAACCTTCAGGACCTCAGAATGTGACTTTAGTTGAAAATAGGGTTGTTGTGGATATAATTAGTTAAGATAAGGTCATCCCAGAATAGGGCGGGCCTGGAATCTTTTATGACTGGTGTCCTTATAAGAAGGTAGCCACTTAAAGAAGAGAGAGACAATAAGAGACTAGTATATGATGACAAAGGCAGTTACAAGCCAAGGAATACCAAAGACTGCCAGCAAACACCAGGATCTAGGAATTAGGGAATAAGCAAAGTCTTTTCTGCAGGTTTCAAAGGGAACATGGCCTTGCTGACACCTGGCTTTTGGATTTCTAGTATCCAGAACTATGAGACAATAAATTTCTGTTGCTTTAAGCCAACTGACCAGTCTGTGGTATTTTGCTATGGCAGCCCTAGGAAACTAATACCGTTATTGTTATTTTTTTAAAATACCAGCTTAAACCATGTGAAACTGTTACCTGTGTATTTTTAAGATACAAAATGGTTGAATAACAGCTATTTCACATTAAGAAAAATGGCTATTGAAAAAAGTTTGAACTACCTAAAATGATCTTGGATACTACCATTGATACATTGCTACACTTTTGAAGATGTCGGTGTTTTATTCCAAAATAAGGCATTTAGATTTCCTGGAGAGCTCAGGCTCTAGGTAATATTTCTCTCCCACAACGTTTCTTTCCTTGTTTCCATACTTGAAGAAGCATTAGAATAAAAAGCTGTATAATTAATTTGTAAATGCTATGAATCTGACTAAAAAGTTTTTTAAAAAATTTGTCTCTGACCTTGGCATATTAAAAAGCCAAGGAGTGAATTTTCTAGAAGAGACAAAATGTGTTATTTGGCTTCTAAAAAAAATGTGCGAATTGAATCAAGTTTCCTTTGTTGAGGCAGTCCAAATTAATTTGTAAGAACTTCTGTAGAATTAAATTTCAGTTACTTTTGCATGGAAATAATAATAAATCGAATGCAATCTTAAACTTCTGCATCTCACAAATAGTGGCTAATTAAGAGACTTTATCTGTCATGATTATTTTGAGCAACTGATCATTTCCATCAATCAACCAAGCAACCCTGATAAGCCAATCATTTTTTAATCCATGTTGAGCCACTGAAAAGTTGCCATAGATACCAAGTTCTACAGCCATCACAACAGAAAGTCAGGTTAGAATTGGAAGTGACAGGTGTATTCATCACATAGTTAACAAGCCTTTGAAGGGAAAGAGAGAGTTTGTCAGAGTCCTTAGTCTGGGTATAAAAGATTGCAAAGAACACTCCACTCAGCTTCCCAAAGAGCACTTCAAAAGCAGAGGGAAGGATCCGTTTTTCATTAGAAATGCAGGAAGATGTTTGCTTGAAATTCAAGCTCTAAGTAACAAGTTCCTTGAAGTTTTGCTGGGCTGTCATTTAGCAGGGGTCACCAGTAAGTTATCTTAAGAGCAGAGAATTTCCGTTTTATTTTTTTTTTTTAACTTTCTGTATCAGAAGTAATAAAGATGGCTGAGAGCATAGAGCAATGATGAGTGTAAAAAGCAGTCCTGATTGCACTGTTTCTAAATGTAGAAATTGGAAGCTACGTATATTTATGTGTGTATATTTATTTATTAATTGTCAGTGTTGTCAGAATGAAAGAGCAGAACCAAGAAATACATTTTGGGAGTCATTGTACATAAGCCAGGTTCTGTTACTAGTAAAAATATTGGGTGTTCAGAACTTTGGAGAATAGGTGAAAAAAAAAAACAGGTTTTAAGTTATTTTTTTGAAAAGGAGATATTTCAAGTATAGCACACATCTTCAGTCTTTTGGGGTGGCCAAGGAAACCCAGTTTTACCTCTCGATGATCTGATCCTTATCACACACATCCACAGTTGCGTGTGTGAAAACACAGTGACATCCTCAGACCCCAGGAACAAACACTGGAAAGGGAGTCAGGAGAACAGAGTTCTGACCCCAGCTCTGCCATTCACAAGACTTTCCAGGACTGTCCACCCCAGGAGGGCATCGGGGTGTAGGGTCTGCCTCAGTCCCTAAAAGTCTCACCCAGCTATAACATTCTTTGAGTCTCAGGCATTATTTGTGTCTCAGCCAAGCAGCCAGCTGTGGCTCATGGGAACTTGAGTATCCCATGTTCATCCAGCTAATTGCCAACTGTCATCTGCTTCCTCGTGGGCATCATGGGAGCCCTGCAACCCCACTTTGGTATTATGCTCCTAAAATGCGAACTTGGTGGAATCATGCGAGCAAACCGGTGAAAAGATTTGACAAGTAAAGGAAAGGAGGTTTGAGGAAGCTCCTGAAGGCTCAGAGCCAAGGGTGGGCCTTTCCTGTGTGTGTAACCACAAGGAGAGACTCTGTTCACCCCTAAGGAGGGCACTTTCCCTGGCTGGTTTCCTGTGGGCAGCAGGAGCTTGACTTCAGTGCCCACCTGGCCCAAGCGTTTTTGTGTCTCTCGTTTGCAGTACCTAAAGGAGGAGCTTTATCACAACAATAGCCAAAGGTCAGTGAAGAAGAACTGAATCCCCTGCATCAAGGAATAAATGTTTCAAAAACAGTTAATTGATCTATTAATTGTGTGTGTGTGTGTGTGTGTGTGTGTGTGTTTGTATATAAACATATGTATGTATTAATATAAATGAAAAATAATAACTCAGTGTAGGCCTGGTATTAAGTACCTTTAATTTCTTCTCTCCTTTTTTTCCCGTATCTTAATTCATGACTATGTTATAGTTGGTCCATGGGTGCTTCTTTCTTGTTTGCTTGCTTGAGCGTATGTACTTTCTTCTATTCCAACATCTCAATCCTTTGCCTTCCTCCGCATACTCAGTGATTTGAATGCCTTGCATGCCTATATTGTTAATCTACATAAAGGAATTTTGTTATAGGTCTCATTCTGTTCCTTGCATTTTTTATTCACCAAGCACTAAACTTTTCAGATTCATCCTTAGTGCTATGTGTCCTCATCTCTTTAACTTGATATTGATTTTGCAAAATATTCATTGAGAACATACTATGTGCCAGAAACTGTTGTGGCTGGAAATAAGATCTTTGCTGTCTTAGAACCTACATTCCACTGGGGGGACATAGGCGATAAGCAAGTAAACACATAAATTAGGCAATTTGGGAGAGTGATTAGTGCTGTAAAAAGAATAAAACAGGGAGAGGTGTTGGTGCCAGGAGGTTTACTGTACATATGGGGTCAGTCATCGTCCTTCTAAGGAGGTCAGATTTGACTTGTGCCTGGGGGAAGAGCATTCCGGGCAGAAGCAGTGTGATGCTGCAAAAGGCCTAACTGTTCAGAAGCAGAACTCTGGAACCCATAGAATGACTGGTGAACCCCTCAGTCAGGAGTGGCTTAGGACACTCAGCTGCACTTTTAGCTTCTTCAAACCTTTGTCTCCTTCCCAGATCCAAGGCAGGGGTATGAGTGGACAGAGAGCATCTGCCATGGGACAGAGACATTGAGTTCCCAGGTGCTCTTCTTGATAAGAGTGGACCCTTCCTTTCATCCCCCTTCTTTCTTCCTCTCTCCCTCCCTCCCTTTTTCTGCCTTCCTTCTCTCAGTCCCTCCTCCCTCTGTTTTCTTCCCTCCTCAGCAAACATTTTTCGAGTGGCTGTAATATGCCAGACATAGTGCTAAGCACTGGGAGGCATGTAGGTAAGCACTGGCCTTACCCTCACAGACCTTATACTCCAAGCATTTTCTCTTTTGCATTAACATCTTAGGATGTCCTGCTTCCTTTCTGTACTCTCCAAAAGTTTGATGCCAATTGGGAAAATAGCTGACTCTCCTCTCCATGTTTTGCAGTGGGGAGCTCTTCCCTGTCAACACCTTCTCTTTTTCTGGTGACTGCTCATGGTTTGCAATCTGTCAAAAGCTATTCAGAAGGGTCTCATTTAGTTTTCTTTCTTTCCTCCTCCTCCTCCTCCTCCTCCTCCTCCTCCTCCTCCTCCTCCTCTTCCTCCTCTTCCTCCTCCTCTTCTTTCTCCTCCTCCTCCTCCTCCTCCTTCTTTCTTTTTTTTTTTTGCTAGAGCAGTCAGAAGTGAATTAATAAAATCATTTGCTAAAAGACAACAAATCCAGCTGTGTTTCACAACATTAATATGTGCTAATCATGATTCCAATAACCAAAAGTGTATGTGGAAGAAATATGTTTGTGTTTCATCGGCACAAAGAGACCAGTTTGAGGATGACTGGGATAGGCTGGGTATGAACTGGTGGGCATACTTCTAAAGTGTAGATGTATCAGATGGAACAGAAGACAAGGCCCTACAATGTTTACCCGGATTATCAGGCTACAGTTAATGATGATTCTGTCAAATGTTTGACATACCTTGAAATATCTTATCAGTGTCCTTAGATGGGTTTAGAGCTCTGTAGGGGTGAGACTGTGACTACTGGCTCTCTGAAGTCAGGAAGAGTCAGGAGTGGGGAGGATGCCTTGAAGAATATAATGACCCATCCGAGGTCATTATTCTCCTCCTGAATTGAGTCTGCTTTTTCTGTTGTGGCTAATGAGAATTTCATGACCAGCAGAGCTGTTTCACTCAAATTCTTATCTCATTGGTCTTGAAGACAACAGCTATATTTAGGCTTGATTTATAGGCTTCATTTGCCTAAATGTGGATGGCATAAGCTAGTACCATCTTCACATGAGATCCTAATGGCATCTTCCCACTGGTTGGGTGGTTCTTGAGGTAGTATTTCTTAACCTGGTGACTCCAGAACCTTGATGACATGTTAACATCAAATTTACACCCAAAGGCAGAGTAGGAGTGATCCAATGTCAGGGACCCTGAGAGTTCACCTTTGCATGCTAAATACATTTAAGACTTGATTATGGGTAAATAAATTGACATTGATAATAAACAAAAAAAAAAAAAGGCAGAAATATTTGGGATAAGTAACATGTTGCTTACATTCAGATGCAAAAGACATTGTCGGGCAGCTTTCATGCCTGGCTCCCATCCTCTTTGTCTACCTTATTTTGCTGCGGCACCATGCAGGTGTGCCCTATTACGACTGTGTATTCCTCACTTGCTTCTCTGGAGCTTTTCTGATAATGAGGTGTGGGACGTTACAGGAGCCCACCTGGCACTCAGGCACGTACTGCCTGGAAATGCAAGCAAGTTATTGTCTCCTATAATCTGAATGCTTATGTTCCCTCCAAATTCATATGTTGAAATCCTAACGACAAAGGCGATGATATTAGCAAGTGGGGCTTTGGGAGGTGATTAGGTCATGGGGTGGAACCCTCATGAATGGAATTGGTGCCCTTATAAAAGAGACCCCAGAGAAATACCTCATTCCTTTGGCCGTGTGAGGACACATAGGAAGATGGCAGTCTATGAACCAGGAGGTAGGTCTCACCAGATCCCAAATGCTAGCACCTTGGTCTTGGACTTGCAGCCTCCAGGACTGCGAGAAATAGAGGTCTGGTGTTTTTAAGCCACCTCCCTAGTGTATAGTATTTTGTTAAAGCAGCCTGAGTGGAATGAGGCATTTTCCAATGGGGAGATCCTTGCCAATGCAGGACAGAAGGTGGTAGATAAGTCCTGTCATCTTCTGTCCCTTGGGTGGACGACTCTGAGACATGTTCTATACAGACAGCCCCAGTTTTCACAGTGTCTCTACTTAGATTCTGGGTCATAGGCTCAGCCATGTTTGTGAATGTGTCTTCATGATGTGCACAGAGGAACTGAGTCAGGAAATGTGCTTTTTATGTCTCTGTAGACAAAGCAATTCAATCAAACTGAAATACTAATCCCACCACAGTTCTTACTGGACAATAATCACGTCAGCATACCTAGCTTATGACCAGAGCCAATGATGAGGGTAGGACATGAAGAGGCTATTGGCATTCAGCTCAGAGGGCGGTTTAAAAGTCTAATTGATGCTTTCGATGCTTGTTTTCACTGTGCAGTGGTTGTAGTACACTATAGTAAATTTCCTCTCGGTAATGAATGCATCTGCATATACAAAAGCATTTGGGTTTCCTGGTACGTATTTTAGTTTTATAATTCTCCATCTCTTCTTTCTTCTTTTCTCCTCCTCTACCTCCCTCTGGCTGGGAGCTCAGCACCTTGTTTATCTCTGACCCCTGAGAGAGTCAGTGCCTAACCTCATGTCATGGAATTGTGATACTTAGTACATCCTTCATGCCCACTTCCACCACATTGGCAGCACATGTGCTTTATGCTCTGTCATTGCCTCCTGGCTTCTCTGTCCTGAGTGTCTTTTACTCTCCACAACCTCTGATCTCTAGTGGTAGCGATAAGACAGATATAGACATCTTTTTGTTCTCTGCTACCATCCACACTATGTTTGCTTCTCACTTTTTCATTCTGGGTTCCTAGCTGGCAGCTGAATATTTATGTTTAAGAGGAAATTTCTCAAACAGTTCCAAGAAGAAAGTGAAAAAGAATAGGGATCCATATAAACTATAGCTAAGATGCCATCTTGGTGGACAAGTCTCAGGAGAAGTCCAACTCCTATGTACACCAGGCTGGCACTTTTCACAGCTCACCCCACACTACCTACCACCTGGAGGGTCAGCACCCAGGAGTGGTGACTCTTGTTAGTTCAGAGAAGGACCCCAGTTTTGACCTGCCATCCTTTGCTCCAAACTCCAGATCGATCCTGCCAACTTGTGTCTGGAATTCCTTCTCAGCCCCTCTGGATGGTGACTCAATGAGTGTGATACTTTCCCTGTCAGAAATGTAGTTTGGGGTCTCACCCCATAGCTACTTAGTTAGAATCTCTAGGGTGAGATCTAGCAATCATGGTCTTCTCTGATGCTTGGTCAAGTTTGAGAACACCATGCATTAGAGGGACTAACACAGTGATTCTCAAAGTTGGCTGCTCAGTTGAATTACTTTGGCCCAGAGGGTGGTGGGTGGGGGTTGGAGGCGGCAAGTTTAGAATCCCAGTACCCAGAACAATAAGATCAAAATCTCTGAGGATGGGATCCAGGCATCAATATTTCTTTCAAGCTCTGTGATTTCAGTGCATAGCCAGGGCTGAGACCCACTGTTCTAGGCCCTAGGGAGAATGAGGATGACCAGAAAGGGTCTACACCTGAGTGTGTCCTTCCCACTTTCTCCTCCACCTCTCCAAATCAAGGACTACTTAAAAGAACTTTTAAAAAGCCCCCACTGTTGGATGATGTCTTTCTTGTATATCTGTTTTCTCATAGCCTGAATATACATCATTTCTTCTTTTCCAAAAGCATACATTTCTGGCTAGGAGACACAAGCTGGCTGGGACATTTCTTGGTTAGCTCTGGCTGGCTTTTAGAAACTGAATATGTTCTGTAGGGGCCTTCATCCTGCAAACTAAAGGATTTCCCAGATCATCTCCATGGGAGCTGAGAAGTTTTCTGAAAATATCTTTGGACTAAATCTGAGGTGGTTCTGGGAGTTCCTTTATAAAATGGAGTTCTGCTCAAGAAGATGTCATTATATTATGTGGCCCTCTCTCAGATCCCTCTCCATAGTGTAACTGGGTGTATAGACAAAGAAACAGAGAATTTGAAATTGTTTTTGTTTCTAAATTTGAAAATGATTGGGTCAGGAGTACATATTCTGAAGGGGTCTTCCCATGAGAAATTTCCGAAAGCATTGTCTGTCAGCACGTGAAGGGGCCTCAAGAGCATCCTTTTAAACTTCTTCATTTTAGGGCAACCAAGGCCCATGGAGGGTTAATATTAGCCCCAAATCACACAGCAAATTAATGGCAGAATTAATACCAGAAACTAGATCTCTTAACTCCCGCATGGGTATCCCCGCCCTGCTACATCATGCTGCCTCTTATATTAAAAAAAATTTTTTTTTTCACAACATAAGCTTCCTGCCATTCCTCCTTCACCCCAAGAATTTTTATTAAGGAAATATCTGCTTTATTTTTAAGTGGCCGATAGAACACTTCAATTAGGTCATTGAGATGGTTTTGAGGATGCATTAAGTCATTTTTATGTATGCTGGAAAATGAATCTGTAGAAGTATAACGCAGGGTAATGAGATGTCAAAAATCATTGAAATGAGAGGATCTGAGTATAATTGTAGAGACTCTGAAATAAGCTTTGGAATTTTCCAGGTTTTCCGTTCATTGTTTATGTTTTATTGGTTGTAGTGTAATTGATGTGAAAAACCCAAATTGCCACATTTTTCCATTTGGGCCCATGACTCAGAACACCGAAGATCTTTTTTAGAGCAATTTAACTATTCACCACACCTTTAATGGGGAAAAAAGGTTCAAAAATTCCTTCACATGTTTTATATTTTCTGGATTTCTTAGTGGCAGCTGTAAAAAGGGCTTTTCATGTGATCATTTCATTCAGTAATTTGTCTAAACCGAGCCCTTTTCCCTTTTTTCTAATGCCTGCCCAGCTGTCACTGTTGCCTGCTAAAGTGATTTTTCTCTATTATGTTGTCACTTTACACTCCCACTGGGTCCAATCCTGCAGGCCTGACATGCATGGAACTCACATTTAAGTCGTTGGAAGCTTTAACATGTAAGAATGCGGGTTTGGGGCCCAGAAAAAGGTCTATTTTGAAACATCAGATTCTGGAGCACTGATCCACCCTGCAGTAAAAGTGCCCGGATTCTGCCTTATCTCAGATCTCACTAGATTGCTAACATAGCAGGTCCTTGGATGACGTCGTTTTGTTCGGCGTAATTTTGTTAAAACGTTGATGAGATGCTGTAGGAACTTAACGCTCTTTTATATCAATTGTCCCATGGTACAATTGGTTTTGTTATGTGTCTTTCATTTAAAGTCACAGAACCTAGGGACAACGTTAAGTGAGGACATAAACTGTACTCCTTTGACTGATACAGCCAGTCATTGGAGGACTTTGGGGTTGGGTTCTGCATCCATCCAGAGTAGGGTTTCTAGAGTTTTATATTCCAAGGCTTCTTCCTTCCACCCCGACCATACCATTCAAAGCTGGTACCGAAAGCAGGGAAATGGGGGACCACAAAGGCAACGAAAGCATGAAAGTCAGATTTAATGTTTTTTTTTTTTGTATTTTCTTAGAGGAGAGGTTTTGCCCAGTCAGAAGCTGGATTCAACAAATACGAGGGGAAACTAGATTGCACTTTGAGAAGTAATGAGGGGTAAAAAGCTGGTTAGTATAAGGCTCTAACAGTTAAGGTTTTTGTGTTTGTTTTCTGAATTAGATAGCTTGGTTCTGTCCCCGCACACATGATATTGCTTTAATTGATCTTCTGTGAACAAATCAGGATCAAGTGATTCTTGGGCCTGACATGTTCTATTTTGCCTTTTGGTCTGAGTCTTACTTTTTTAAGAATCCAAAGTATGACTTTCATTAGGCAACCCTCTAGGAATATTCCAGGCTTCCCTGTCCTGGCTTTTTCATACCTCTCACTTTGCCTGACCCACTTCTGGCTGTTGATTGGTGAGCCAGTGACCCACACTGGTGTCCATTGTTATGAGTTATTATCGGGATGGGAGGACATCAGGCTGGAAAGGGAGGGAGGAATTTTCTCATAGAGAGGGAGTTCTATGAGAGATTAGAAGACTGGTTATCTGTCTGCTTAAGCTGAGATAGGGCTGAAAGACTTTATGCAACTCTGGCACACACAGGGTCGATTTAGGGCCTGGGTGACAGAGGGACACAGAATTGGGGACAAGCACACCTTTCTTTCAACTCTTCCTAGATTTCCATGTAGCTCTGGTACTGAGGGTCCCCCTTTGGGAACCAGGCAGGCTGATGGAGAGATGGCTGAGCCCGGCCAAGCCTCACTGAGGGTCCTGGGCCACAGGCTGAGGTCTGGAGTTTGCCTAGGAGGTAGGAGAAGAAGAAACTCCGCAGGCTTGTTCAAGAACACAGGGGATACCCAGGGCCTCCCTGACATAACCAAGGGAGGTTCAGGGGAGGCTATCATGCCATGAGAACAGATGCGGGCTCAGAGTTGTACTCATTGCAGATCGATGCTAATACAGACATCAATGTACTCATACTTCATCTGGACAGCTAGGGCCACAGACATGGCTTCTTTAGAATAAAAAACAGACCTGGGGGTAGTGAGTGGGAAGGCTGGGTCTGGGTGAGGGGCCCAAAAAGACCCCTCCCCCCAGGCACATGGACCTCCTCTCACACACTCTTGCGTACTTCTAACACTCTATGCTAAGCACCTTCCCACAGGGAAAATTCCTCTGTTGTTTTAAATATACATCCATGTTTCCAGAGCTATTGACCCTGAACTTTCTGCTCCCGAGGGATCTATACCAATTCAGGGTTTGTTTTCATGCTGTTTCATTGTCGACATTTTGTTGCGGACTCTCCATTGACACCATGTGACAAGTGCCACCAATGAATGCACTTAGGCACACATGCTTCTTTTAGATGAGCCACAGGATAAGTTTCTGAGACCTCCTAATGTGTCCTGGGCTAGAGTATGAAAAAATGAAGAGTCATAGGAAAAAAGCATTGACCTTGAAGTCAGGAAACAAGGTCGAGGCAAGACACTTGAACTAAATCTCAGTTTTATCCATTACTCTCCAGAGTTTGTGTAAAGGCCAAGTCTTTTTACATATATATTTTATATGGAAATATATAATATACATGCATATTATATGTATTCTATATTACATATGTGAATATAAATATGTTATATACATGCACATAATATTTATGTTTATATGGCTAAATTTTACATACACAAATTTTGGAAAACTAAAGCACTGAACTATATGTATATTTGGGATTATTGTTTTTGAAATAATGTAGTTTTCCCAGTCCCCGTTATGTTCAGTGCTTCTGGAGCATCATTCAGTGACGTTGAAATTTTAAACGAGAAGCACTATGATATAATAGCCCAGTTATTTTAAATGGACTGTCCCTTCTCCTCTTGGGGAAAATGAAAGTAATGACAGAAAATCACCTAGTATCCTCCTCTTTGTTTCCTACTTCAATTTACTATGCAGGCACAGGAACACAGGGCCAGGTAGGTCGATCAGCTGTAAAGGGAATGGTGACCTTCATTCATTTTTTACTCTCTTTTTGTGACTGAGGAACAATAATAATAAATTCTCTTCCCTTGCCTATTTCAAGACAGAGAGATTTTCAGGGTGTTTTACGACTTCAGCTTGTCTCAGACCAATCTGCTCCACTAGTGATGATGAAACAACCCTGGACGTTCATTACCATAAGTGAATGTTACTTTGTTAACTCCGATGGGGTCCTGAGCAGCCCGATTCTCCGATTCTCCCCATGGCCTTGCCTTTTGGGGAGTGCAGCCAGGTGCTCTCCCACATGTGAAAGGGAGAGAGTTCTGCCTCCCCCCAGTCCCTCCCTCCCCACCTCCAGCCCAAAACCTTCAGCTACACACATTCACGCCTGACTGGGAACCACTCAAGTGTTCCTTGAGCCATGCACCCTGCTGCATCTAATAAAACCTCTCCCTCCTCCAGGCCTGCGCCAGGAAAACAGACAGGACTGTGAGTTGGGAGAGCCTGTTTGTAGCCTGGGATGTGCAGGATGTTGGCGAGATCGTGTCCCCTGGTATCTCTGCCCGGGGCCTGTCACCATTGACAAAGCACCAGCACACGTGTTTAGTGGTTCAGTCCTCCTTTCCCTGCAGGGAGGGTCCTTGTATTGCGCAGCTTGGTCCTTGCTCTGGTGAGGGCCAGGGAACGAGTATATTCGCCATCATGCCTGTGTGTGCTGAGTGGGGAGAGGAGTGAGAAACAAAGACTCATGATTCTAAGCTACAGAGAGAGAAAAACGACTGTGGTTTGGCACTTAGCTCTGCAGGGGATACTGTGGGGTAGAAAAGTGATACCTGGTCGTTAGAATACCTGAGGTTCAACTCTAACTGGAGTGTCTCCTAGAAATTACTAACCTTTCTACGTCTCAGGATCTTGATCTGTAGAATGAAAGGTGATGCTTGCCGTACATGCCTTTCAGGGTTGTTTGATGCTTCCAATGGCAGCTCGCTTTTGTACAGAGTTCCTGCGTAGTTCACAAATGCACCTAAAAGCAACAAGGTGATCTGTAGTTATCTTTCAAAGCTTGTTGCCACTGATCCCCTGAATCAGCATTAACCACAGGTTTCCTCTAATGGACCCCCAAGCTTGAGCAGATGACCCGAAGTAAGACAAGAGCCAGGCAAGGGCAATTACAGGAGAGCCCGGTCATCAGTGGAACTGCCCGGAGACCATCTCTGAGCTGCTGTTCTTCCTGAGGTCTGGGGATCCATCTTTCTCCAGTTCTGTAAGTCTCTCAGCATTCTTTGAATGCATTCCCTTTTTGGTTTAAGTTAGCCCCAGATTCTGACTCGGCGCTTCCAAACTTTCTCAGCTAAAAGATTCTGCTCAGAAGACCTTGTGATTTGATCTGCATGGGGACATTTTTCCTGTGCCCCTGGGCCTGGTCTCACTTTGGGCTTGGTAGAAATGATACTTCTACTTTGAGCAAAAAGAGAGGATGCACAGTGGAGGCCTCCGGGGGAGGTCTTTAGTGTCAAGGTGTAATGTTTCTGGGACGTTCAGCAAAGAGTCACGTATTAGTGGGGCAGCCGTGCTGGGGCTTCTTGACCCACAAGACAAAGAAGCGGTTGAGGTGAGTTTTCCTGGCTTCACATACTCTGCTGCTTACCAGCTAGGTAACTTCAGTGTCTCAGGTCGCCATGCCCCCGTTTCTTTGTCTGTAAAATGGGGCCAGTTGTAGTGCTACGTCACAGGCTGTTAGCAAGATCAGGTAAGTTAAGACACGTAACGTGTACAACGGTGCTTGGCACAAAGTAAATGCTCAGTACATGTTAACACAATTACTGTTCTTATCTTGATACTGACCACTCTCTTGTTATTATGGGGGAAGCAAACCCATAGAGAAGAGCTAAAGCTGAGTTTATGGAAAAATAGAAACACTTTTCAAAACCAAAGAATGAAAAAGAAGAAACTGCTTCTTATTGGTGCCTAGAGAGATGTGCTAGTGGCAGCATCTTCTTCATTGGAGGAAAGATTTCTTCATAATATTGGCTCAAAACTGGACTGTTTCATCCCACTGGAGAACTTTCTAGCCAAGCTTTCCCTTAGTTCTTAAAGCAGATACATGAAGCTAATGTGGTTGAATGCAGAGATTGTGTCAGGAGAACTTTGCTCACCCGGGTTCAGAAGAGCAGACTTTGAGAACACGGGATCTTCTTGTTTGTGAGAGAAACGGGCTAACACTGAGGGCTTCGGACACCCTGGAGGACATGGGGATTGATGACAAATGGCGTGTGTGCTCCACAACATCTATGTAAGACATGTCTGCTTGCCCAACAATGACAAACTACTCACCTTGGCAAAACAGGCATGATCTTCATCTGGAGGCTTGCGTCTAAGAAAGATAAATCCTGCTGTCACTGCACAAAGAGATAAGAGAGACCGGATGACAGTTTTCCATTGATAAAAGATTCTGTCTGTATTTTAAAAGAATTTACTCTCTTCCTCTCTACTGATACTCACATGAGTTAAGGCAGAGATACGCTATCTTTCATGTTTTTGTCAGAACGTGTTATTACTATGGGTGGCAACGACTCAATTGCTCCATTTAATGATCTGACTCAAGTGGAATGTCGCCTGCACACGAGGTGCAGGACCCAAATGAAGTACAACCTCCAGAATTAAGGAGCAAAACCAGAAGCATTCCTGGCTGGAAGGAAAACTGACAAGTTAACCAGAAATGGGAGAGATTAGCTGCTATGTGAAAATCTTCCTAGAAGTGAATCGTCCTGAAGAGAGGTTTTAAAATTTGCTGCCAACTAGGGTTTTTTCCTGAAAATATCGCAGGGGAGACACTATTGCACAATAATTAATATAAGCAGCAATCTAATTAATTGCCACATGAGGTGACATTGCAACAACAAGGTTAAAAGAAAAGAAAAAGAAAAAAAAAAAGAGTAGCCATTGGTCAATGTCCAGTCTACAGTGTATGGGGCAAAGATAAAAGTTCTTTTCTTCTTTTTAGATCTAAATCTGAGTGATCAGGCACAGCCCTTACAGATAATCCCTAAGCAAAGAAACATCTGATCTTAATTCGGTTTCCCAGGTAGCCTGTTCTGCTGGGAAGAGACTGTATCGACCCATTGATAAGAATATTCCAGTCCTCTGATCACTTTTACTTATTGACAATAAGTTAATCCTTATAGCCACCTAAAGAGGTTGGAACTTTTATTAATCCCCCTTTAAAAGTTCAGAAACTAAGGCCCCGATTTATTAACATACTTTATAGCCTTCTGGAGTAGCTTTTATTATCTGTTTTGTAGATGAACACAGGGCAACTCAGCACGCAGTAGGTAAGAACTGGGCTTTGGTGTAAAAGTCTGGACTCCTTAGCTCCTCCTCTGACTGCCAAGGTGGCCATAGTAAGGTCGTTGTGGCAGGTCACATTGTCCACTAATAGCCACAGCAGTATTTCTGGTCCATGTGCTCTCCTAGACTTGTGATTACCTATCAAGAGGTGGAGTCTGCTTTCCTTTCCCTTGAGCCTGATAAGACCTGAGGGCCGGCTCTGTGAATCTAGTGCACTGGAGGTGATGCTGCATGACTTCTCGAAGTCGGCCGTGAAGACCATCAGGCTTCCAGCAGGTCTTCCCTCCCTGGACACCTTTTACTTGGGGACCCAGCCACCATCACAGAGCAGCCTCATGGAGAGGACCCCGTGGAGGGGAACTGCGGCTCCCAGGTGATGGCAAGTGCCGGATGCATCCCTGAACAGAATTCCAGATGACTCCCGCCCCTGGCCTTGAGCTGAGGCCCCAGGTGTAGTGGAGCTGTGCTCCACCTGCATTTCTGAGCAACAGAACCCACAGGCTAATACATGGCTTCGCTACATCTCAAGTTTGGGATAATTTTCTACAGAGTCATAGTAATTGGAATAGCACTTTCATCCTCCAAATGCTGCTTTTCTTGTCTGCAAAATGGGAATAATAGCAGTGCCGAGTTCATGGTGAGGATTTAATGTGTGCGAACTGCCCAGCGTGCTTCCTGGACTATGGTAACGTGCACTTACATGGCCAGCATCGTCCTAGGAACTTTACATGCGTTAGCTTTAAATCCTTCCAACATCCTTATGATGTGGGTACTACCTAAAACTCTCTTTTTATGGAGGTGAACTGGACATAGCGTAAAATTAATCATTTTAAAGTGAAAGGGTCCATGGAATTTAGTGCATTCACAGTGCAGAGCAACCAGACCCTCTATCTACTTCCAAAACATTTTATCACCTTGAAATGAAGCCTGGGTATGGCTTTTAAATCCATTCTGTACATAAGGAAGCTCAGGTGGTCAGACAGAGTAACAGAAGACCTGGGATTAGGACACTCCGGGGTCCGGGTCTTTGCCACCACTCCACAGTGACTGGAAGTCACAAATGTCAACCCCTCGAAATGACTCTCTCTGCTGCGATAACACTGACATGAGGCCTATTAATCAAGTTCCACAAATAACAGCCTCACGGACACACTGAGTCAGCCTGAGGGCCCGATCGCCCTATGAACTCACTGAGCCGAGGGTCAGATCCTGAGCTTCCTAAACAACTCCCACCCTCCCTCATAAGGTGTAGACACCCACTGAGGTCGCCCTTGAAATGGCCCACTCTGCTAAACATCTTAATTGCAACACGGATCTTTCTGGACTGGAAAGTGTATGCTACCACCCTGCAGTGAAACGGCTCTTTGGCAGAGAAAAGAATCTCTGGTCCCAAACTCATAATTCCTTTACTCTGTGGCCTACCATAATATTTGGGTAATCGCCGTAGCTAGGGCCATCCAATCGGAGGCGTCCCAACCCGTGGTGGTGCTTCTGTAGCTGCATACGCTCAGCATGCATGTAGAGAGATTTACAGTCCTTGGCCCTGGAAACTGAAATGGCACCGCCTTCATCAGAATCGAGTCCTGTGCTCCCTGGGTTCTGTGTGGACTTGATTGCCTTTCCTTTTTCTTACTGTGTCAACACTCTTTCACGGCACAGGATTCTGAGTGCTGTTGCTGCATGACTTGAGGCTCAGGTACTGGGCAGATTCAAGGGGCTGTGAAATGCTGTGGGTATTGCAGGCGGGCCTAGTTAGGAGACAGAAAGCACAGCAGTTAAGGAACTGCCTGATTCTGCCTGGCATGTGTAGGGTGGGGCAGGGAGCTGTTTACAGAGGCCCAGGAGCCACCCGAAGCCCACGAAGAGTTGAGGGCAACGTGCAAGTGGAACCCGGCTGCAAAGTGTTAAGGCTGGTGGAAGACGATGAATGGTCCTGACGTCTGGGCCTGACAGGGCAGTGGACTGGAAGCTTTGCCTGTTTGTAACCTCGGGTCTTGTACATGGACCGCATATACCGCACGTGACTGGGAAAAGGGCATCTGGGGTCCTCAGGGCAGGTGCTCTGTGAGCTGGGAATAACCATGATGTATGTTCTGCAGCAGGATGCCACCACCAATCCATCACCGGTGAAGCATGCGCTTGCAGCGTTCGCTTCCTCCAGCGGTCGTGGGTCTGCCGGGCCAGCCATCCTGGCCTGACACAGAGGAAGGAACAGAGATTGGGGATTAAGTCAGATCCTCGTTTGAGTCCCGGCCATGTCATTTATTGGTTGTGTCACTAGGTCACAGTCTTCCTGAGTCTGGTCTCAATTTCCTCATGTGTGTCTTGGGGCTCATAATGCTGATGACTCTTTTGGAAAAATGACGGTATAGAATGCCTGTGAAGGGCACTGCGTGGACTCGGGGTTGCACACGTGGCAGCATGGCACGTATGTAGAAGAAAAGAGAGACTCCTTGACCATGAACTGAGGAAACTAATCAGGCCATACACTGAACGTTAATCTTGGCTTTCCCAGCATCCTGCTCTAACCAGCGGGGCCAGGTATAGACTTACAGATGATGCCAAGTTTATACAAATTGCAAACTTTTGGTTCAAAGATGTGAGTCAACATCAGTGCTTTATTTGGGTGTCAATTAGAAGTCCTCAGACACTTTGTAAATCCCGTTCGCATTTGCCGTTTGGAGACAGGGCTGGCATCATCAGGTTTAATTCTGGCAGGTAACCACTGCAGTCGCCCAGTGGAGCTGCAATTTAGTAATGGAAAAGTGTTTCATTTTAACTATGAAATGTAACACAAAGAATCCAGCTGCTCAACCGGGCAGTGACAGTGTATGTTAATTTGATTTATATACACGCAATGTACCGTGCCTAATGTGAAACGTTGGAAGACTCTCGCAAGGCCGACACCAGCATCGTAAATGAGAGATGACTGCTACAGGCAGACTTCACGTGTGTCAGCACACTTTCTTGGAGCAGATAAAGCTGCAGGAACCAGTCTGTGCAAGAGAAACAAGAGGGAAGGTTCTACAGGGCATGGATGAGGGCTGGTCTTCCCTGAACAGAGTTCTTGGCTCTTCTCACCCATCAGGATTCTCACCACGCGTCTGATCCATTGGCATGTGCAGAGCTTTGCTTTCAAGTAACCAGATTCCGTGGAGTGGGAACTGTTCTAGGGACCCTGTTTGGCTCATGATAGTTTCTTCATGGAGAGGAAACTTCAGTTTCCTGTGAAGGCAAAAGAAAGAGAGCTCTGCCCACTCCCCTGCTAACTGGAAGCCCTGAGAGCAAACTCGTACAGGAACTGGTTCCCATGTGAAATGCACGTGGGAATGAAGGCGCATGAGTGTTCCTTTGGGGGTGTGTGTGTGCTTAGACTTTGTAGTAGTGTGTACATGGTGTACGTTGTGTGTGTTGTGTGGAGTGTGTGTCACACATGTATGGTGTGTGTATTCATATTGTTTGTCTGTGGGGCTGGGGTCTGCTTCTTGCACTCACTATGAACCAGCACTGTGTGGTGACCTAGTTTCATCACAGGCACTTTAGTTCACAGCCAGACCACTTTCCTTCCTCATCTTTCTGCATTATTATAAAACCAGTCTATCAACAGCTAGAAAATGTAGAAAGTAGAGGGGAAAAATTACCCATAATCCTATCCCCCATATGACTGCTGCTGTTTTTATATCGTCTCTTCTAAGGTTTATCCATATGAGTAAAGAGCCTTTTTGTGATCATTGGAGGATGTTGCACATTATGATAGCTTTCCATATTGCTACTTAGTCTTCATAACCATCACACTTAATGGCTGTATAATATTCCGTCCAGCACTGTACCATTACTTAAATATATATAGTTATTCTTAGGTGGCTTTTAAGCTTTCAGTGTAATAATAGCGCCATCTCGAATGTTCCCCATTTCATCAAGCCTGGGCCCACTGCCGCTGCCTTTAACTCTGAGCTTAGCACAAAGGATGGCAGCTGTGGCTGAAATGGCTCATCTCTCAGCATCAATAGATTCTATGGGCAAGAGGGGATCCTCGGCCCACCCAGCATGTCTTTATCAGGCCTCTGTTGGATCCTGGGGTAAACAGCAATAGGATGGGCACCCAGATGAACAGGCACCAGCCTAGAAGTGTGCTGGTGTGCCCATCCTTCCCCATGAGTCCTGGCTCTCTCCTTCTTGCAGGTCATTCCAGGCCCAGCCACTGCGTGAGTTTACCCTTTGTTCTCCTCCTTTCCCCTTAATCGCTGACTCCTGGAGGCATCTTTTCTTTTCATCTGTGGATGAGCAGGATTTTGCAGTGTGGTTAGAGCTCAGAGGAGGATTTATTTTTCAGGCCTCTTAGCAAGAGTACACTTCCTAAAGAATCATCACAGGATCTGTGTTTGGGACTGGGTCCCCTTGGGACCTGTGGTTCTCAGGAGTTCGCACAGGCTTCCACTCCTCTGCAACCTTGCCTGCCCCGGCCACTATCACGCCACCCTTCATTGGGTCCACACGCATATGCCACACTGTCTCTGAGACTTCCCTGCTGCATCCTTCGTCCTTCCTCATGCAGCCTCTCTTCCATGTGACTTTTCTAGCACCAGCCCCTCTAACAATCAATCCCTCAACCAGCCGTGACCCGACCCCGAGCTTGTGCCTCCTCATTCATCATTCCTCGTGCTCCTTCTCTATCTCCTTATTCCAAGGTCATTGGTCTCTGAAATCAGCGAATTTCGTGGGGATTAAATTATTTTATGGTATGGGAGTCACCTGTTACCATGTACACTGGAGCAATAGGAAAACTTCAGAAGGCGGGAGACCATAGAAACGATGTTTTTCCATCGCTTCTAGTATCTTGCCATGCTCTTAACACCAGGATCAGGGGAAGTGGCCGTGACTTGGAAAGCAGACCCTCTGCTTGCATCATCACCTTCCTCATTCCTCTCTGAGCTAATCTGGCTCTGCGGCACAGGAAGTAGATGACTCTTGGATTTATACCCTCAGCATCTTTTTCCTCCACTTTCTTTCTTCTCTTAAACTGTTCTTTTCCAATACCCAGTGCCCTTTCCTCTAGCAAACACTGCTCTTAGGGGAGAGTATAGCAGAGGAGTACGCCTTACTGTGCAGGAAGGGATGTTGTCACTGTCCCCTGAGCAGGCAGCGGTGTGGCTAAAGGTTGTCCAGTCTCATAAAGTTGAGTTCAGATCCTTATTCTGCAACTCACTAGCTGTTTGGCCTCACTTTCATAAACTTTTGTTTGTTTTCTTATCTATAAGCTGGGAATAATACCTACCTCAGATGACATAAAGCATGTAAAATATTTAGTGAAGTTCCTTACGTGTACCTACATTTATTGACATGGATTATTTTTATTAAAACCTTACCTCTATTTGGATGAAAGTAAACATTTAAAGGGATTTTAAGCTTCAGCAGCAGACTGTGGTGTGTGCGTGCATGCGTGCGTGTGTTTGTGTGTGTGTATATGCGTGTATTCATGGATGCATGCATGGGGAGTGATTCGGAGGAAGCTGGGGAATCTCTGAAATCATATAAAGGGAAGAGTCTTTTTATTTTCTTTGTGTTAATCTCATCCTGCTCATTTCACATACATGGAGTGTTCTTTGTCTTCCTGTAGTCGTTAACCAACTGGTTGTATATTTCTTCTTAGCATGATGCTCTCTGTGACCATACCTCTTGCTTTCCAAATGTCTGTGTCTCTGCTTCCAGATGCCCACTGCCCTCTGCCCTCCAGGCAGAGCACTGTTAAGTCCTGGATCTCCAGGGAAACTAGGACACAGGGCCAGTTTAGTGAACAAGGACAAAGCCAATGGCAGGACAAGACCGTCTGGAAGAAAGAAGCCTTTGGAAGGCTATTCAATAATAACAATAAAAATTAAAGATATATTCATCTGATTGTTCCAGTTCTAAGAATCACCCACAAGAAGATTTAGATGTAGATGTAAATCTAAAAGTGCCACCGCAGCATTTTTGTGTCAGGATGGAAAACTAGGACACAACTGGAATGTTTACCAATATGGGAATGGTTACATAAGTCGGTATGTATGAAGGAGTACTGCATAACCATGGAAAAGAATGAGGTTGATTTACACACGTTGCCACAGAAATCTCACCGAGATAATCACATCTGAGGGGAAAGGAGGAAAAGAGGCAGAGCGAGGCACTGGAATGCACCTTTGTATAGAAAAAGAACTGGTGCACACCACACCACTGACAGCGCGTTAGCCACTCACTCAGGTTAATGGAAGCACAGAGAATAAGGAATTTACTGTGAGAATGAATCTTGACTTTGGGAGGAGCTGAGTAAGAAAGGGTCTGCAGGGGGCAGCTGGAGGACCTGGGAGCCCGCACGTCAAGCAGCTGCAGCAGGATTGTAGGAGGGAAACTGCGGCAGGATGTTGACTGTTGGTGCTGCCATCTCTGCGAATTTGCAGTGGAGCCTCTGGAGGGGACCTGAGGTCACTGCTACTCAACAGGCTGCCAGTCAGGAAGGTGAGCTGCAAATGGAGAGAGGAAGAGCAATGACAAACTGACCCAGCCAGTGTCTCATTGCCTTTGACCAGCGTAGCCTTCAGAACATAGTGGCTGCTTCCTTTTTGCCTCCCAAACTTCCCTCCTGACAGATGTAAACCTAAGACCACACAAGGAAGGGGATTCTTGAATTTAGGGTCCCCAGAGTAACTTAGTTGACAGTAGAATCATCCAGCACAACCTCTGGGGCAGGGAGTGGGAACCAGGAGGTCAAAGGCTACTTGTGCGCTGTTCTCTGTACATACTCATACTGCCCTTAATTTATCACAGCAGAAATGTGCACATGGAGTGCTTGTTTATGAAAACAAAACAAAATAAAAAAAAATGAAGCCAGAGACTCTTAACTTTTACTGTAGACTCTTACCTTCCTCATGTCCTTTCATATAATTCCTTCCTGCTGCCCTCATGGTGTAATTTCCCCCCACCCCACCCTTGAGATTGTCAATCATTTCATTTGCTAAAACTAGAAACCAAAAAGGTACATACACGTGCAAAATGTGTGTGCGTGCACATGCATGAGTGTGCATGTGTTTATAGTGCATGTGCTTGCTTGTGTATAAGTGTTTGTGTTGAGTGTGTGTGACTCCCCTGGCCTAATTTACTCCTGGCCCCTTTCCCTTTATTGATAGCCTTTGACTTATGCCAAAGACACCCAGGGGACAGGAGAGCCCAGGAGGGGGCTTGGTGAGAAGATGATACAGAAGCGAGCTCCCTAGGAGATGAAACCCATGCAGCACACGGGGAGCCTTTGTTCCATTAATTTTTATTGGAAGAGGCACATCCCCTGCTGCTTTAGACTCTGCCTCTCCCTCCGGCGCAGAGCCTTCTGAGTGTGCTCCCGCACCTACACTTAACTAGGGGAGGAAGAAGCAAGGCTGAGATAGCTGTAACCAACATGGAAGCGACAGTCTAAGACCCTGGCTTGCTCCTGGTGGTGGGGGAGGAGGGGTAGGGAGAGCAGTGAAAGGAGTAGAGAGAAATGAGGGGACCAGGGGTGAGTTGTTGGCACTCCGTTAGTGAGAAGCACAGTCTCCCTTCAGATCCTGGCTGGCGGGTTATGTAGGAGTGAGTGGGCTGACATCGTGAAGGTGAACTTGGTCTATGGCCCTTTGTTTTTGAACATGACCCTCCGACATTTGTCTTTTACCAGTCTGAGCATCTACCCAAGGAGAGGGGAAACAACCTGAGATAAACATTTCCCTTTCTTAGTGGGTCACCTGGTGTCCCATGTGCAGGAGGGTCCACCACGATCTGGTGCTGTTGGTGGGGTGTTGGCAAAGGGCATCTGAGGTGCCCGAGCAATCTACATGTGATAAAAGAGCTAGGTCACAGACTGCTCCCTCCAAACCAGTTCTGAACAGGGCCAAGAAATTCAGTGACGCTCTCTCAGAGCCCGTTGGTCCCTCCACTCTGGTAGCACACACCCTTCAAAGTTTGCCAACTCCTAGTAGCAGGGACCCAGGTGCTGACTATGGATCCCCAGTGCCTGGCACCAAGGCTGGCATGGAGCACAGCTCCCTCCTCCAACTCGGTGGATCCCTTTTCCGATTGCCTTTCCCTTTGTTCACCCTGCTCCCGACGCGATGGTCTCCGCTTGTTGATGTTCAAAGGCACCAGGCTTACTCCAGCCTATGGGTCTTTGCCTTGGCTGCTCCCTGTGCCTGGAACGACCTCCCCCTGATAGCTGCAGGGCTGCCTCCTCACCTCTGCCCATGGCTCACTTCTTGGCCAGGCTGTCCCTTTTGAAAAGCAACCTGCCCCGACCCACTCTGACACGTGCATTGGCACCAGACCTTTTATTTTACTTGCCTTGCCCTCCACAGCATTTATTTTTAACATGCTGTGGAAATTTATTTTTCGATGCCTTTGTGCTTGTTTATTGTTTATACCTCCCCCTCTCCTTTTAAAAATTACATCTTCGAGGGAAGGGATCCTGGTCCATTTTACTCACTGATGTATTCTCAAGGTACAGAGTTGGGAATTGCTTGGAGATAGTTCATATTTTGGTGAAATGAAGCAGAGAGGACTTCTGGTCAAGTTAGCATTAAAATGAAAGAAAATCGGTCTTTCAGCATTTTCTTAAATTCCTGCAGGACAGCGTGTTAACGCAGACATGGGCTGCTGTAATAACAACAATAATGCGCATAGATAACAATAAGCATTTGATGTCTAGCCATTGTGTAGTGCTCTACAGGTACCACAGGCTTTGTAGTGGAGCTTGACAATGATGCCCCGAGAAAGGCAAGGCAGCAGCTAGCATTACTCTCATTCTAGAGATGAGAAAACAGCCCCAGGGGCTTAAGGGATACACCCAAGTCACACAGCTAGTGAATGACATAGGTGGAGCTCTAAACGGCCTACTGATTGCTAGCCCACCCTTTTTTCCTTCTCTCACAAGGACTGAAGTTCACATACAGCCTGTTCTAGGGAGCCCCTCGGAACCACTTACGAGGTACCAGCCGGAGTGGCTGGGGAGGAGAGCAGAGGCTGGGAATATCGGGTTGACTTTGTACTATAGGTTCATCTAAGGTCAGGCTACCAGCTGGAGCTTTTACTACATAGATGCAGGATTTCAGAATGGAGCAAAGTGGAGTTGGCTGTAGAGGTTTTGTTAGCTTTTTAAATTGCGTCAACCATATGATTGTTGCAGAGGGTTTTTAACTGAAGCTTCACTGGATGGTGGGCACCGTTGCCTTCAGCCAGCTGGGTTTGTCTGGGACCTTTGGTGTGTGGGGTGGAACATTCTTTGGGTAGTGGTTTACAGTGGGGGTAATTTTGGGGACATTGGGAATATCTAGAAACAGTTTTGGTTGACACAACTGTGGAGATGGTGAGCATCCTGTGGGTAAAACCGGGAATTCTGCTAAACATCTGACTATGTGCAAGGTAGCCCCACAACGGAGAATTATCCAGCCCCAGATGTCAGTGGTGCCGAGGTTGAGAAATCTTGCTTTAGAATGAGATGGGAATGAGAGTCCCTAGTCCCCATCTTGCTCTTAATTTTCTGAATCTCCAATTCTTTTCCCCTAGAAAGAGTGGATGAAGGGCCAGAAATCTCTCTTTAAAATGATTCCTGCTTGGGAGTTTGTTGGCAGTGGGAACAAAAAGTCACTACTGCCCCTTGGCCTTCAGCTGCCCACCTGCTGGGGTATCAGTCATGCTGCTGCCTTCACCAAGAGGGAAGGTGGAGAGCCCCCTGCGTTGGACTGTTGGTGTGGGTCTGCAGTCTTCAGAAACCCTCCCTCCCTGCACTGGGATGAGCTGGTGAGCAATCAGACGGGAGGGTGAGCACTCTGTGCTGTC
This sequence comes from Cynopterus sphinx, assembly GCA_030015415.1. NCBI lineage: Eukaryota > Metazoa > Chordata > Mammalia > Chiroptera > Pteropodidae > Cynopterus > Cynopterus sphinx. The sequence continues at coordinate 195,184,490 of CM057379.1, forward strand.
AGTTGCCTAGAAGCCCAGGACATTGCATTGCCCCAAAGAACTCCTGAGCCTAGTCTGGGCTCTGAAATTCTCTGGTACTGCGGGAATGCCTGCGGGTGTTAGTTCTAACTCATCCAATTGCTATTGAAACACTTTCCAAATGAAGGATAATGCTGTCAGCTGCTACTCTGGAAGTTAGCATATGCCTGCCAGTGTTTACTTCGCTTTCTAGTAAAGTCAGGTTGCAATCTCTCTCCTATACACAGTGCCCTCCATTTGTCGGAGAACCACATGGGATGATGGATCATTATACATACACACCTATCCACATATATAATTTCAGTGGAGCATTAGAACTAAAAAGTAAAAAGCAACTTTAAAGATTACTGATTCCTACGCTATTACTTAATAGATGAGAAAATAGAGACCCTTAAGCAATTTAAGTGATTTTCTGAGACTCCAGAGTTCGCAGCAGACTCGGGCTAAAAGCATGGTTTGGAAAGTAGCTAGTCAAAGATTAAATAGAGTTATTAGGACAGAGGCATCCCTTGCTTGGATAAAAGTCATTTTACAGAATGTTTTATGTTTACAGATCTGAATAAGGGCACAACTCCTGTCATAGGGGTGTAAGGCTCTGCCATGTATCCTGGTTGAGAACTCCAGTTCTAATTAAGGACTTTATATTCTACTGTCCCTTAGCTCCAGGGAACCTGTGCGTTGGTCTCCTTTGCAGGCTCTTCTCCCTTTGGCAGTTTTTAAATTCTGCGGTCCCTTGGGGTTAGTTTGGAGCTCCTTTCCTTTGCATTGCACATGCTCACTGCAGATGCTCTTAGCTACTCCTCTCTCGTCAGCTGCTACCCAGCCTCTGTCTCTTTGGTGATGCATGCCCAATCTATCTCTTGCCCAAAGTGTGTATGTGTTGGGGGAGACCAAGCTCTGATGGGAAAGGCAGGAATGGGGCCTGATGTTAATGATGGGCCTTCTGGGTTTGGCATCTCACTGGGTGAGAGTCTCTTCGTTTGCACCAGACCCTGAACTCCACCAGGCTTTTCATTTTTTCAGAGTCTAGCATAGTGTCTTGACAAGCTAATATGTAATAAATGAGTGAATGAATGCATGCATAAGGGGAATTCAGAGTTGTTGAACTGATGTGAATAGCTTCTGTACAAGTGGACTATGGATTTGCCTAGCTTTGTAGTTATTTACCACCCAGTAAAGAGATTCTCAGTCTTGATTGTACATGAGAATAACCCAGGAGACTTTCTCCTATCTTTTTTGCTACTAAGACAATGTTTTATTCTGTGTGGGTGTCTATAATAAAAGCACCATAAACGATGGAAATTTATTCCTTATAGTTCAAGAGGTTGAGAAGTTCAAGATCAAGTTGCTGACAGATTTAGTGTCTGGTGATGACCCACCTCTCTATTGACAGATGGCTGTCTTCGTGTCATGCCCTCACATAGTGGGAGGGACAAGGAAGCTCTCTGGTGTCTCCTTTATAAGAGCACTAATCCCAGTCATGACAACTCCACACTCATGACCTAATGACTTCCCAAAGGCCCTTCCTCCAAATGCCATCACATAGCAGATTAGGTTTCAACATATGAATTTTGGGAGGTCACAAACATTCAGCCTGTGCCAGATACCAAGGCCTTACTGCTGACCTCCTGAATTATAATCTTAAGGACGTAGAATCTGGACATTGTGGTTGTAGGAAGCTCTGCTGATGATTTTGTCTGTGGGGGTGAAAACAACTTGCAAATTACATACTGGGTGATTTGTTTGTTTGTTTGTTTGTTTGTTTTTGAGAACACAGCTTTAGTATTGAGTAGGAAAATGAGAGCCTCTTTGTAGTTATCATTCCTGCTACACATCTGTGGTAGGTGTCTGCTTTACGGCCAAGTGTAGTCATCGTTGACCCAAGTGATTTAAATTCTTCCTACTCTTGTAAGTATGACTGTCTGAGTCTTGCATTTTACTCATCCATTAATATATGAGAATCTTGGATGCCCACCTTACTCATTATGTTAGAAGTAAAAGATTAATTTAACTGCTTTAGGTGCAGGGATCATAGTAATGAACATAATAGACAAATATCTCTGCCTTCACAGAACTTATATTGCTTGGGGGAGACAGCCAAGAAACAGGATAATAAAATATGATTCATAGTACCTTTTGATGTTGGCACAGATTGTATTAGTTATCTGTTGTTGTATAATAAATTACTCCAAAACTTAGAGGCTTAAAACAACAAAATTAATTTTGTTACAGTTACTGTGGGTCATGAATCTGAGAGTGGCTTAGCTGGAGGTATTTCTGGCTCAGGATCTGGCATGAGATTGCAGTCAAGCTATTGGCTGGGGCTGTGGTAAGCTGAAGACTTGACTGGGGCCAGAAGATCTACTTCCACGATGGGTCAGTGCTATGGCTGTTGGCAGAGGCCACATGGGCCTCCCTGTTGAATTGCTTGAGTGTCCTCATGACATGGCAGCCGACTTCCAAACTTAGGGCGAGTGATCCAAGAGTGAGAGAGCATGCAAGGAGAAAGCTACAATGTCTTTTTAAGACCCAGTCTTCAAAGCGATAGCCTGTTACTTCCAGCACATTCCATTTGTCAAGTGAGGTGCTAAGTAAGCATATTCTCAAGAGGAATGGTATGAGGCTCCTATTTTGAAGGGAGAAATATCTAAGAATTTGTCAATATATTTAAAAACCACCAGAAAGGCTAAGAGAAAGATAAAGTGGAGAAGGGAGACATGGAGTGTTGGTGGAGGGTTGGTTGTCATGTAGGATGGATGCTTAGGGAATGCCTCACTGAGAAGGTGAAACTTGAGTGAATATCTGGAGGAGGGCAATATGGTCGGAGCAGAATGTGCTGGAGGGAGAGTAACAGGAAAAAAACAAACCCAGTGAGGTAATGGGGTGGATGGCTTTTTAGATAGTTGTCAAGACTTTGGCTTTTACTTTGAGCAATATGGAGAGTTAATGGAAGCTTTTGAGGGTGATGATTTTTCTGTCCAATGGAGAGTAGGGTGTTGGGGAGGCAAGGACAGAAACAGGGAGACAAGTTAGAAAAGAGGATCATGGCTTGGCCTTGGAGCGGGTTGGGGGTTTGTGTAAGGATGAATAGCAGATGAGGTGAGGAGTGGCTGCATTCTGGATGTATTTTGCAGGTAGTGCTACAAGATTTGCTGATAGATTGGATATGGGGTGTGAGCAGAATAAAAAATAAAATTAGGATCACTGCAAAGTTTTTCTGGCTTATGCAACTGAAGGAATCGAGTTGGCATATGTTAAGATGTTAAGGAATTACCATATGTCTCAACAAGCTCCATGTACACTTGGCCATTAAAGCTTCTTCAATGAAGATGAACATTTTTCTCTTTGGCGTTTAAAAACCTGCACGAAGACTTGAAAGCAAACCATGATTATTTGCTTCTCTGGTATCTGTTTTTCCAATTAATATCTGAAAAGTTTAGAAAAGAATATGGACTTGATGATTTTTCTTCAGCATCATGGTTGGTCATCTGGAAGAATGAAGAAGGTGGTTATTAACAGTGTCTACAAATAGTGAGCAAAACTTCAGTGACAGACTCAGAGGAGACGCCGTGGGTAGTAAGTAATCGATGCAGATGAGAAAAAGAAATCTACACAACAGACTGCTTCCTAGGCCAAACAAACCAGAAAACTCTTGCTCTTTCAGTTAAACACTCTCCTTTTAAATATTTGAGAATTTATACATTGATTCATTCATCCTACAAAGACTTACAGATTTTCCAGTATATGCACAAATTGCTTTTCAAGTTTCCGATTTAAGGCAGAACTATTATATAGGAAGCTGGTCTACCAAAATGACAATTTTGTATTGTTCAAAATGATATTTTATGAAAAATTTTTTTGGTGAACCTGTTGATTGTGCTAATTAACATGTCGTTTTGCCATGTACATGCATGTCAACATTCCATATTTTAATGTCCATTTCTCTCTCACTCTCCTTGTGCCATCTGATAATATTTCCCTTTTTTAATAACTTATTTGTCCTCATTTCTCTCTTTTTATACCTGTCACACCTGCCCGTTGTAATTTAAACTTCATTCCCTCTGTTCCTGTCCTTTGTGTAAATGGAGCACAGCTGTTTCCTGTCACCTGTGTGTCCAGTGTCCTTTCATGTACTTGAACCCATCTGTAGGCCCGTATTATGAGCTATTGCCAGGCCCGAGGATGTACTTTATAACTAAGCACATCATCTCTCAGCCATTTTGGGTATGAGTTTAGAGTATTAAAGACTAATCTCAGCCAGTTATAGCCAGACACAGAGCCCCAGCTGTGTGGGTCTTGCAGGGTTATGCTGTCTTGCGTGTAACATTTGTGACAAGCTTAAGCTTCTGGTGATAGTGTCCCAGCCTTGAGGGTGGGTTCAGCCAAGGCTCGATTAGGGTGATGATCATCATTTGATAATGCTCTTCATTTCTTATTTCAGAGCTGAATGTCTGTGATCCAAACCAGGACTGTCGCTAGGTACACAGGCCATTTTATTCAAGATCACAATGAGAAGAGGATGCAGATTCACCTGCATCGTTTATTCCAGCCCAACCTATGCTCAGCTCTGTACATCTCAGACACATCACATCTTATCACTCAGTCGGGAAGTTCCTCTCTTCTGATTTGGTTTCTCTGGTGTTCTACAACTTCATTTTGCTTTGTTTTCTTTCTAGAAAACAACATTCTCAGAGGTTTTCCTGAGTCGAGTAATACAATTATGGTTGGAATAGCTGCAGGATGTGTCCATACTGGAGCGTGATGATTGTGTTATGTGAAACGGGGAGGCCATTATTTTTGTCTGTCTTACTTAATTAGTATTACACACAGCATGACTTGGGTCCGATCCATCCCCGGTTTATGGGGAAGTAACACCATGAGGTGGAAAGAATGTCTGCGATATTAAGGAAAGGGATTTCTTTTGTGGAACATAAACTGCTCGATGGATGGAGAGAGCGTTACGCTGCACCTGCATTCTCGGAGACTCGTCTGATTGCCTTGAAACCCGTTATCCTGGCTTTCTCCCCTTTCTTTATCTCACTTGGCTACAGGGCAGAGCAGCTGTCATTTACAGTGCCCATTGTTTGAGTGCCTCCATTGCCTTTAAAAATCCAGGTCTGCGAGCCCAGTTCCAACTTCAGATGGAATCGGTACAAAGGGATGGAGAATGAGGACAGCAGATCCTTGCCAGGCACCGAGTGATGACTCCATTCCAATCACATTCCCCTTTAATGAGTGTCCTGATGCCTCTCTCTCTCCGCCACAAGTGCCACGCTGCATCCGGTGTAATGGCTGCACTTGATGGATAATTTATGCAAACAGAACACAAACAAGAAGTCATTAAGCCACCCAACAAGGGTCCTTGACTTTTGCAAAACCAAACAGTTATTCCGATCCTGATGAGTTTAATTTTACTTTTGGTTGAGTACTGATGAATACATTATATTTAAAATAAGTATTATATTATCAATATTCATGATCAAACTGAATGTCATTTGGTGTTTAATATTCTTTTTTTTTTTTTGAGAAGAGAGTGATATACAGAGCTCGATTTTCATAAAGTCACAGTGTATTTATATTTAGACCTTTATATCCTAAGTCTCTTTCTAATGGACTTCACCAGGGCTAGATGTAAAAGGGAGGAAGCAAATCTATTATTTGGATATTTGTAAACAACTTTACTTTTCATTTAAATAATCCTTCTTTTGTTTTGCAACTCTAGAATGTATGTAAATGTGAGTTTGAGAATTCGACACAAAGAAACTAAACCACCACTGGATAGCATAAAGGAAATTAATATTGACTATGATTTGGCTACTTCGTGATTAAAATCCACTTACAAAGACATTAGGATTTAAAAAATAAGGCTTTAGCGTGCATCACGGCTTCATTGTAACTCGAGGGCCATATAGGTGTACAGGCTTTGGATGTCAGTTTACATAATGTGTGGTGTTCTCGGCGCTTTCCAGATGCCTGGCAGTTTATTTTAGTAATTTTAATTTCATTAGAACAGCGTCCTATGACTCGGTTGCTGTTTGGCGTCTCTGGGAGAACTCACGTGAAAATCATTAAAGCCTAAATGATCCTGGCAGGTAATCTCACCGTCTTTTCATCTTTCATCTCCGGGCAGGTGGCCCCTGTAGACTGTTTAAAGGAAAAGAAACACTCTTATACCAGGCCCAAATAACAAGACTGCGTCCACATCCCTCCCCCATCGACGGGCAGAAAGGAAGGCCGTGAATCTGTGGAGTGGAATCCTGCAGGCTTGACCTGTGAAGAGAATATTCACCTCCCAGGATCAGGTGAAACATGGCCCCGGCCCTCTGGGCATCTCAGCCCCAATTAACCCCAGAGGGAACAGAGCACCCAGCACCTGGGACAGGCACGCCTCCCAGACCCAAGGTGGAGCAGCTGTATTTGTGACAGCCACTTCCCCTGCCACTTCACAGTAACATGGGAGACCAGAGGAGCTGGCATCTTGGGGGCCCCCAGCTTCAGGAGAGGAGTTCAGTGTGAGGACAAAATGGGAGGGAATGTGGGAGGACTCAGTGGAGAGGGGAAGCCAGCGTTCTGAATTGTCGGGCTCCTGATGTTTTCTCCAGGGAAGAGAAAAAGGACAAGAGAACTGTAAATGCACAGACCAGAGGTGGAACAGAGCCCAGGACCTAGGTCTGGGCAGCGGGCAGGCCATCTTGTGAATTACCAGAGAAAGACGAGCTTGGCAGCTGTCAGTGACATGTATCATCAGTAAAGGACATCACTAGCACACCTGGAAGGAGTGCTGGTGGCTACACCCTGAATTTCTTGTGGAGGCCAAGGATTTCTTTGTCCAAAACCCCTTATTCCCCAAATATCTTAGAGACTCTTCCAAAAATGCAGGACTCAAGTTCTGTCTCTGGTTTTACTAATTCTATGGGTCACGTGTAGGGTCTTGAGTTTAGGTCTTTATTAAGGGTTTGTAAGTGGTTCTGATCAAGATGACCAGAACACCTATCTGATGTAGACCGTTTGGGAATCCTTGTGTTGGGTCCTGAAGTGGCGAATTCTGGAGCTATAGAACTATGTCTAGTTTACAGCTTAAAGAGAACTTTAACTTACGGGTCTCTGAGGGGAGCTTATTTTCCTGGGCCTCCCTCTCTGGTACTTTCCTTTTCCTCTCAAGGTCTTAAAACTTCACACAAGAGTTGGAGTGATCTGAATAGGAGGTTGTTTTTGGTTTGGCTTCTGTGCAAAATTCCCCTTAAAACTTCTCTGTACTAATCTTTGCCCCTTGACCATGAGGCTAGAGTCAAGAGACTCAACATAAAGAAAAGATCTTCTCCTGCTTCATTTGTGCGAGGGGAGATGTTTTTGTCTATTAGTAGGAATAAATTAATAGATCAGGTAGGAAAAATTGGGTTTATCTTTAGGATATAGATGTAGCCTTCTAGTTTCATCTTATGGCCTAAAATCATATCTATGTTTATTTACTTATCAATTGTTTCATCCATGACTGCAATTGCTTACAGTTCTGCAACTGTGTCTCTTAGACTCTTTTGCTAATCGGCTTCTGAGTAGGTCTGGTCAATGGAGACACTTGCAGAAGATTGAAGAGGGGAGGCTGGGGAGAAGACAGCACATTTCTCTCTTTGTCTTCACGTTTCATCACCAGCTGCATTTCTTCCATGATTCCAGGCCCCATAGTTTCCCCCGCCACCATTCTAGCTCTTGCCAGACAGCCTCTGAAATAGTTCTGGGAGCATCATTCCTTCCCTGTCTTCTTTCAGTAAAAGGATGATAGCAACTTTCTGTGCCTAATCCCGGGGTTGCTTCACCTTTTTTGCTTCTGAGACCTTTAGTTATCAATGTAACCAATCCCCTAATTAAGTTCTCTCCCTTTAAAATACCTAGAGAGGAGAGGTTTCTACTTCCTGGCTGGATCCTCTCTGATTCACTGACCTCGGGTAGACAGACATTCCCTTGCATAGAGCTTGATAGAATTTAAGGAAGGTCATGTGTGATCGTATTATGGATCTGGACTCAGAATTCTAGGGTTCAAGTTTTGAGCCACAGGCAAATAATCTCTTTGGTCCTCTGTTTTTTTGGCTGTGAAATCCCAATGGATAGAGTCCAAATTTCTCTTTGTCCTCACACCAAATCTCTCACAAAGAGAATAGGGTTTAGACTTTAATTGGCTTATTGAGGGCGATAGAAATATCATGTCTGATCTGCCTTGTGTTATAACTTATTGTAATTACTCATTATAAATGCTCACTATATATAAACACTCATTATAAATACTCATTATAAATATAAGCACTCTTTTATGCTGAGCCCAGGCATAGCTTCACCAATGCTTTTCAACATAAAGATTCTGGCAAGGGATAAGATTTGGCAAGCGAGTTGAAACCCATTTTCCATCCATGATTCCAGGTCTTTACTTTTTTTCAGATCTAAGGACCAAGGCTGAGAGAGGCTAAATGCATGTCAGATGCAGGGAACAAATTCTTTTCAATTTTAAAATGATCTTGACATGCCGGCATATTATATATGTATATAAATACACATAACACTGTGTATGGGTGTAAGATTGTAGAATTTGTCTGAATTGGGAAGGCAGTTAGGTCATCAATCCCGCACTTTTGTTTTATGGGTGAGTAAAATGAAGCTTACTCTCTGAGCTCTGTGCTTAAATCCTATAGAGGAAACTACAGGAACACAATAAAGTGAGGGATGTCAGTTTTTCGTGCCCAGCAGTTAATAGATCCTTATTTTGATTAAGTGGCCCTCTGCCATTAGATGTGTTACAGTTTTTGTCTTTTTGTTTTGATGATCAACACACATGTAACTTTATATTTTTCACTTTTGGAATTTGGGGAATGGAAAAGTTCATCTGCCAACTGTCACGAAAAATAGAGGGAATGAGAAACCCACAAATGGCTTTTAATTTCTCGTAAAATTGCCATATCTCGAGTCTGGGGAAGTCAAATTTGTGTTAAGTCCCACCGAAGGCCTGTTCTTCTAGTCCTCCATAGGGGTAAGAAAACAAAACGTGGCAGACAAAAATATAAAACTTCTGGGGTTTATTTTAGCAGCTCGTTTTTGATGGAGACGATAAGATTGTAGAATATATGAAACTCTGTTTTATTTCCTATAATCTGTCTACCTGCTGATTTTTTAATTGTAAATGATCTAACAGTGATGGCCATAGATTTCCCATTCATTGTAAAAACGAAAGTGTTTGAAATGAGGAGCAGAGCCGTCGATTTGTTTGGTTACATTTCGCAGAAACAGTCTATTTCGGGTGTATGTGCTCCAGATGTTGGTGAGAATAAGGGAGAGCTTTCCAGAAACCTGAGGTTGAGATTTTTTTTTTTCTTGCAGCTTTGTCCAGTTCATTATTTGTGGGCCATATGTTCTCTCAAATTCACCTCTCTGCTATATCAATTAAAGCCTTTTACTTGTCGTTGTTGTTAAACTGTGATTGTCTCCATCTCGAAGCAGTTTCCCTTAAATGTTGGTTGTTCACAGAGCCACATGGACAGGAGGGAGGCAGAAGAACTAGGAGAACATCCATCTTACGGCCGGGTTTACAGCTTTATTGTCTGGCCTGATTTTATGAGACGAAAGCACATGGTCGTGGAGGAGAGAAATGGCTAGGGGGTAAACGTGTCCTTTGAAATGCCACTCTTGGCTTCTTGACAAGGTATAAAGAGAAAGCCCATGGTGGATTTGTTAAAGTATGATGATGGAAAAGAAGGCAGGGTGGACTTTTTGGCAGGGAGCTGAATTTTCCCTTCTCACGTAGATATTAACTCTTCTGGAAGAACACACTCATCCACAGGAGCACTAAGGAGCATCATTACATATCTACTCAGTTAAAAAGAGGGTTTGATTGGTAGTGCTGCCACCGTACACAGGGTAGGCCAGGCCACAGGGAAAGGCAGAGGAGCTCAGGGCCTCTGCAGGATCTCACTGGCTAAGCAGGCTGATTCGTCATTAACTCTGCATCCTGAATGCCAGCCCTAATTCCAAGTGGCGGGTCAGGCTTCTGTGTATCAATGGTAGTCTCAGTCATCAACCAGCTCAAAACTCGCTGCCCCCGGGAGGAAGAAGGGGCAGCATCGTGTGGTTAAAGAACATGGTTAAAGGAGATAACACTCTGAATTCAGTTGCCTGTGTTCAAATATTACTTCTGCCACCTACCAGCTCTGTGAGTGGAGGAACTTTCTTTATTTCTTTAAACCTCAGTTTTTCCATCTGTAAAATGGGGACAAAAATCATGCTTCAGGAAGATCATTTACATACAATGATTTACAGTATTGGACCCATGTTGAATCCTCAATAAATGTTGGCTTCATTATTTTAAGAGATTTTGACATGCATTAAGGACATCGTGTGAGTACCAAAGACATGCCTAGGCAGCCCACACCATCCTCCGACCTCCAGGCCCGAGGGAGGTTACATGGTGGAGACAGGGATGGTCTGGTGAGATGCTGGAAGTTTGCTTTTCCCTGCTGTTCTGTCTCCTTCCTGAAACAGAAAGTGTTCATCTTCTATCCACAGTTGTAGATGAGGCCTGGGGTAATCTGGCTCCTTTGGCTCAGGAAAGCTGAGCAAGCCTGGGGTGCAACCCAGGTGTAAGCAAACACACTTCTATCTGTTAGGGGCTGACTCTGACCAGCTCTTGAAGGTGAGTGGGATGAAGGGAACCCTGAGGTTCTGTACCATCCAGGCCATCTCAGCAGGAGTGTCAGGACGATCGTGTGAAATCAATGGGAATAATTCTTTCGTTTCACATCTTAGAGTTCGTGTTAGAGTAGGTTCATAGACGGATGTCAAGATCATTCCAACAACACAATGTGGAAATTTGGCCATTTTCTGATAAATATGGCCTATTAATACCAAACTAGAGGATCCAGGCCAGGTTTCCTCCCCAAATTTCCACAGTGATCCTTAAAACTATGTCTCTCTGAGGGCACACACAGTTTTTTGCTGAAGGATACTTGGGTTTGGAGTCTTGTTGGACGCAGTCTTTTAACTAATCTGATAAATATTTATTGTGTGTATCATGTGTCAGGAGATGTGACAGGCATTGGGATATGCAGCAAGAAACCAGACGGGTCGGGGACCTGTCCTCATAGAACTCCCAGATGATTAATCATCTCCTCACAGGCAAGCTCAGGGTGGTAGCTTGTCTACAACATGACTGCCAGTAATTTCGTCCCTGCCTTTACTAGGATGTCACTGCTTTGACCAAGAAAATATGGTGGAAGTCATGCTATATTACTTTGGGGCCTGGCTTTCAAAGGGGCTGACAGGTTCTGCTTCCTTCATTTTCTCTGTTTTTCCTCCTCCATGGCTGGACATGTAAGGAGTCTAACTGCCTTGAGACCACCATGCTGTGAGGAAGCCACTTGAAACCAGGGAATCTGAGGGAGAGCCAGAAACTGTGCCACAGACATGTGGCCTTGTCAGGCTATCACAGTCCTCTCCAGCCGTTTGAGCCACCTCTCTGTGTTCTTACTGAATTCTTGACCTGCAAGTCATGAGCATGATAGAATGGTGGTGGTCGTGAGCCTCATGATGTGGGGTGGCTTGTTAGGCAGCCAGAGATGTTGAAACACACAGTGTCTGGTCCATCTGTAATCCCTAGAGCCAAGCCCATGACTAGCACATAATGGTGATTGCTCAAGAAGTGTGCATTGGGCTCTCGTAAACTGTGCCTCACTCCTACCCGACATTGACAGCTCGGCATCGTGGACACCTCCATTTGTCATGAGAAAAAGTGATACGGAGGCCGGAGTTAGGACATAAGCTGTGTAGGTTTGGACTGACTGCACAGGCTCTGATTTCCCAGGACACCCCGAAGATAATCTCCCTCTCCCTTCACCTTCCTGTCACCTCCACACAACTTTCAGAGAAAATCGGTTTGGTCTCCATACATGGATTCTTGAAGACTTAGAGCATAGGCTTCAGGATGCTTTGCCTCTGTCCTGTGGAAGTTCGGTGCCTCTGTTAGAGCATTCGTGCCCGTGGAGACACGCCTGATTCTTCACACCATCCTCTCCAAACCCACGTTTTGCCTCCTCCTCGGCATTGAACTTGGCTGACTCTGATACTTGCCCACTCAGACTCTTCCCTAATCTCTTGCAAGGACCTCCACAAAACCCATGTTGAGCCGACTGACCACCCTGCTTCTTCCAGGTCCTCTCAGTCCCCCCTCCCCAGTTCTTGAGTCATTAGTTCCTAGTCTTCCTCATGTTCTTTACAGAGTCCTGATGCTCCCACGAACACCACTGTAGCTTCCCAGGGGAGTTTTTCAGTAGGATCTTGCCTTATTCCACTTTAACCCCTAGCTCCTCTTCCTCCCCACAAATGGGATGTTTCTACACCTTCCCTGGAGTCAGGCATTTCTCTGACTGCCTACTTGGACATCCTGAGAGCCCCTCAAACCCAATGTGAACAAACAGATGATCTCTCCTAGTCACCTAAGCTTTATACCTTTGAGTGACTATTACACTTTTTCTTCTCCTCACCTTGTGTTCAATTAGCCCTCTGGCCTTATAGAGTCTTCTTCCCATATGTTGCTCACTCCTGTCTCTCCTATTCCATTACTGCTGTCACTACCTTGGGTGGAGGCTTCGTTACCTCTTACCTGTCCTATTGTAATGCCTCTCTCCTCTTCATGTCATCCTACCCCTCCAACCCCCAACCCCCAGTCAGATTTACCCATGCTTCTGCCTCCCTGGGGAAGATCCTTCAGGGACTGTCCACTCTACTCAGTGAAGACAAACATGTCACCTGGCATTCTGAGCTGGCTTCAATTTGTTCATCTTTATATCCTGTTCCTCTCTTACTACAGAAAAACTGGACTATTTTGTTTTCAGGAAAGCACAAGGTTTTTTTTTTTTTTTTTTTTTTTGCAGTTGGGTTTGGGTTTATGAGGAGCTTTTTCTTTAGAACTCTTCTCATTTCTCCAAGAGCCCACTTACTTGCAAAAAAGTTGGCCTCCTCCATCCTACCTGACCTACCTGATGTAAGCCCAAACAGGGGAAGTCCTTTCTTTGGCTGAGCTCACAAAGCACTTGGTCGCTCCCTGGGGCAGTGATCAGGGGGCTCTGCATTGTAGATATCTGAGCACAGCCCTGAGGCCCGCTAGCAGACCCTGAGCTCACACAGGAGGAGCTGTCTTAATATGTGAGAGATTGAGCTGATTTGAGTTCAGCTGAAGCTCAGACTATCCATTAGTCAAGATGGGTCCAATTTCTCTTAACTAATCTTTTTCTCCTCTGCTGTCTTCCTTCCTGCTCATCTCTCTTTAGCTCCCTAGGCGCCTGGAATTCCCACACATACCTAGCATGGTGTGCAGCTCTCCACCTGCCTTCTGAGGCAATGACCTGGCTCCTAAGCTTTCCCTTATTCGTTGCTTCCTCCCAAGGAACGTATCCTGGGCTTGTTCCCCTCAGGGTCTCACTCCATACAGGAACTAATTTTACAAACTACTGTGAGCGGAGGTGAGAATCAATAGAAACAGAACCAGAAAGGACTTGCCATTTGACTAAGGGTTCACTGATTGCTACTTGGGTTAATATTTTTGTTTTTCCCACTGGCCCAGCCTAGTTCAGGCTATCACCATGATCTACCATCTGTGTTACTACTACAGCAATCCCCAGTGGATTGCCTCCTCCAGCTCACTCTCTCTTAGCCCTAGAGTTTTACATGTTGCTTCTGGACTAGTGTCAACACAAGGCTCCCGTCATTTCCACTGCATTTAAAATTTCAGACTCCCAGCTCCTGGTTTTCCTCTCTCTCATGATATGTCATGCCCCTTGCTTAACCCCTTTGCTTTGGTCAGATTCACTCTCATGCTCATGGTCTCCAACCCATCATCACCCCCAAAAATGCTCAGGAGTTTCTTGTTTTCATGGTTTGGACCATGTTCTACCCTCTTTCTGGTATGCTCCTCTGCTCCACTCTTCCTTTCGTGTCTCAAATCCCTTTTCTCCTGAAAGTGGATCATCCCCCCACAGCCATCTCTCCGGCCTTTCAATGGGTCTAAGGCTTCCCCGTATCACTCCTTAGTATTAGTCACATGCTGGCTAGTGACATTTCTTATACAGCATTGAGCAGTTATTTGTCTCTAGTACATTAGTTCACATTCCTTGCATTTATGTCTTATGCCTTCAAGTTCTCTCAGAGCATAGAGCATAACTTTGGCATTCTTTTTATTTTTTATTTTTAAATCTCCTTCAATATGTTGCTCACTTATCAGAGCTGCCCTATAAATATTTCTGGAATATCAAGGCTTAACCTTCCTCAGGTAAGCTGTATGTTTCTTTATAACAGTGATCTCTGAGGCCATGAGCCTGAAAGAAACAATTGTAGGACTTTCTCTGACTAGTAGGGAGGCGTGTTTTAGCATCTAGGGGCCTTTGGATGTCCTTAAAGTCATCCTGTTATGACAGTGACTGACTTGTCCTGAGGGCCACCATGTGCCAGGCTCTGTGCAGAGCTCTCTGATATATTATTTTATTTAATCCTTGCAGTAATTTTAATCAGTTTCCTAATCTGTAAGAGATGCAGAGAAATAGAATAATTTTGCTGAGGCTCGTAGCTCTTTTGTATTACGTGTCAGCATTTCAAACCCTGTTGTTTTACTTCAAAATGAAATTTTAGCCACTATCTATAGCACATTCTGACTACATATGCAAAAAAAATAAATCAGCCTTTTTATTTGTATATTGTTACCTCTGCATTTTGTACCTTTCATACATAGAATTTTATTTAGTTGACTCAATGCCCTTATGAAGAAATTAGGGCACTCCTGTTTCATCCCTGTTTTTATTATTTATATTTTGAATTTCATCTTTCCCCATAATCTCAGATGCTTTTTGCTGCTGATAATTACTCCTCTCTCTTATAAAATCAATGTCTCTAGCTCAACTCTGCTCAGTATATCATAGGCACTTGTGTTGATTGGCAATATATTTAGCCGTTAGTAATAAAAACTCAACTTATAGTGGCTTGAACTAATAGGGGTTTATATTTCTTAATAAAACAAGAATTGTGAAGGTAGACAACAGCTGCTGTTGGTTTAGTGGCTAAACAGCATCTGGCCTTTCTGAAATTCTCTTTCCCTCATACTGATGCTTCACGTTGGTAGGATGGCTGCTATAGTTCCAGACATCCTGTCTCTTCAAGACGGATTCAAGATGTAACACTCACCCCTCCCTGGCACTTCCATTCTGCCTCTTTGCCAGAATGTATCCCCTGGCTCTTTTGAGTTGCAGGGAAGGTGGGGAAAGCAAATGTTTAACTTGGGACATTGCACCTTCAAAGACCAGGGTCGTGTTAGCAAGGAGGAAGTGAGAGATGGATAGCAGTGAGGCAACAGTCTGCCATAGCACTTGTTGGATCTTAAGTGAATAAGTAACAAGTGAATGAATGAACTTGAGCTTATTTATTTTTTTTTAGGTTATGCAAGTAGTATATAAATATGTTCTTATTGTAACAAAACAAAACAAAACAAAACAAAACAAACAAACACCCAGTGTGCCAAAGAACAAGGAATAAAGAGAAAATTCCTCTCTTTAATCAACCCCAATCATACTCCCCTTCTTGGGGATAATTACTATTATCAATATGATGAACATCCTTTTTAGACATATTTCTAAGTATGGAGAATTATGTCACACATACATGCATCGGTCTATATTTCTATACATGTGTTTATATAATCATATGATTTACACATAGACGTGTTTATAGTTTACTTTTCTGCATGGAATAATGTGCTTTTTTCTATGAAATGAGACTATCTTGTAGTTTTGGTTTTGTGCTTTGCTCTTTTTCTTTTTATAGTATGTCAGAGTATCCTGGAGCTCTTTCCATGCCATTTTTCATCCTGACTCCAGAGTAATCCTTAGCGAGGCTGTGCCATGGCTTACTTGCTCTTCCTTCTATTTTTGAATGTTGAGAGTGTCTGACTCCATTTCTGAATGAGGAAAGTGCAGCTTGATAGAGGATCAGTGACTCTCATTGGTCACCCACCTGGTCAGGTGGAACATTTCAGAGCCACGTGTTGAGAGTCTCCCTCCCGGCCCATTTCCCAAAGTTGCCAGGTGGCCGAGGAAGGCTGTGGCTGAGGACACTCTGTGGGGTCCCACAAGGAACCCAAAGTCAGCTTAAATGATTCCTCTGGCAATGCTGACTGGTGTCATGACTCCACATCAAAAGACTTCTAATAAAATAGCTGTCAGAGATATAGACATAGTTTTACCAAAACAAACAAACAAACAAAAAACAAACAAAAAACCCCCCTAAACAAACAAAAAATCCAAACAAAACTACCTCAGAAGTTTTTCTTCCTGAAATAATGTGTTACAAGCATCCATGATTGCTCAGAAAGAAGTGATTTTGTTTCGGTTCCAGAGCCTGTTTCCTAGGTAGAAAGGTGACAATTTAGCTGAATTCTTTGAGGTTTATGCCTTTCTGAAGCCCACAGTGGGGACGATCATGCCACATGAGGGCAGTTTTAGAGAATCGTTAGTCTTTTTTCCCTTTGTCTTGGAGGACGGGGGTAGATTTGCAAACATGCTCATATTTGAGCTTGTAACACACACGTTAACACATGTAAAGGGCACTGAGATCACATAATGGTGCATTAAAGCCTCTGGAAGATCAAATAAAAGCTGTGTTTTCTGGGGCTTGGCAGGGAAAGAGCCATCTGCCAGAGCACACTTTGTGGCAGCTCTCGTTGTGTATTGACTTAAAATGATTGCAAAGGCACATTGCATTGTGCAGAAAATATCTCTGATTTCCTTTAGGTATGGAGTAAGACCTGGATGGCCAATCACGGTCTGTTAGCTGTTCCAGATATTAATCAAGGTCAAGGGAAGGTGAGTGTTGGAAGACAGGGAGAAGATTTTCCCCTGACCTCAGCTGGTGCATACAAACCAGAAGGAGGAAGTCCTTCTGCAGAAAAGGAAAAACACTATTTTCTCTTCTGTTCCTTTCAAAGGCAGGGCTTATTTACATAGACTAAAATGTTCATTTTCTCAGAAATCAAAGCCACTGGCAGGCTATTAAGTAAAATTCACGTGTGTATAATTAACACTGGGTGCCCTCTTGCTCTGGGAGAACCCCATGTTTCCGAAAAACATATGGAACTCATTCGTGCTTGTATTACACGTATCTGTGTGTTCATATAGATGTTTGATGCTGTGTTCAATGAAATGTCATGATTTCTTTTACAACAGATTCCGAAGAGAAAATGCTGCTTGGAGCAGCACGTTATAAATGGGGAAGGAAATGAAACTGTGTGTGCGAGTGAAGTGAGGATCACGAAAGTGACCTGTGTATCAAGGAAGCAATTTTCCCATGGGATAGAAAACATTCAGTGAAAACTGGAAGGCAAGGAGTACATTTTAGGAATGGAATTTTGCCATTGGTTATGTGATGTCGTCTGGGTCTGGGCTGCCATCTGAATCTTCGCTTTTGTATCAGCGTTTAGTATGGGGGTTTCACCTGGGCTTAGGAGCAGCCAGCCTTGTTAATTCACTGGCTTCCAGGCGTAAGCCAAGAGGGTAACTTTGACTTCAGGAGTCGCCAGTTCCTCTGGGGCTTCCAGCAGAAAGGGAAAAAAAAAATGGAGTATTTTACGGATGATTCTCAATGAGTAATTTTAGGAAATCTCATGAAAAGTACCAGAACTTTCAGAAATTTCATTATTTTCACAATAACTACCTTGAAATTAAAAAAAAATACATGAAATCATTCCTACTCTTAGGGAATTTTCTGATTACAGAGAGAGTGCAGTTCCATAATTCAGACTATGACATTTTCTTATTAAGGCAGTAGAAACATTCTGATGTGGGAGTCATTCAGCACCTACTGGTAAGGACTTGCCTTGTGATCGTTCAGGCATTATGGCTGCACCGAGGCCTGGGCCTTGACTGGTAGCATGGGCAGATGGGAAATGGGGCAGTGGGAACAAGGATGTGGTCTGGGAGGTGAGAGAAAATTCTCCTCTTTTTCCTGATCTCTATGCTAACATCAGTGCCTAACTCTTATTCTTACTTCTCTGGTCACTCTTCCTCAGTCTCTTTTGCTGATTCTTTCTCAGGTATCTGACCTCTAATTCCTGGAAGGTATTGTGATCCTTCCTGCACTGGCTCTCTAGTCCTGCACTGACTAGATATGATCACACTCTTGCCCTAGGTGATCTTATCTAGTCACATGGCTTTCATACCATCTGTCTGCTGATGGATCCCAAATGTGTCCTCTAGCTTGGACCTCTCCCCCAAACTGCAGACTCATGTATCCAGCTAACTACTTGATAAGTCAGTTGGCCCAAAGGACACCTCAAACTTGACATTTCATACCTGAGTTTCTGAGAATCTCATAACCAGTTTTACTAGCAACTTCTTCGTCTGGGTCAATGCCATTTTATTCTTCTCAAATCTTTGCATTATCCTTGACTCCTCTCTCTCTCACACACACCTTTCATCCAGACCATCAACACATCCTGATGGCTCCCCCCCCTCAACTGCTACCATCTTGGTCTAAACCACCATCATCTTTTGCCTCCTAACAGACCTCTTGCTTTTGCCTTTGCTCCTCTGCAGTCTAGTCTCAACCCAGCAACCAATATGATCTTGTTAAAACAGGTCATGTGGTTTTCCATCTCATTGTCCTTACTGGACAATAAAGCCCACAAGTTCTTGCTCCATGATGCCTCCCCAACTTCATCTCCTATCACTTTCCTCTCTGCCCTTCTCTTCACTCTGGCCGCACCAGTCTCCTTGGGTAACACCCTGCTTCAGGGAATTTGCGTTTTCTGTACCTTTCTCAGAATGCTATGCCTATAACCACATGGTTCACTCTCACTCCCTCGAGGTCTTCTAATCCCTCATCTAAAATTTTACCCCTCCTCTAATACCACTTATCAGACTGTCTGAGCTGGAATCTTTTCCCCTCTACGAAGTAGCCATGTGACCCTGGGCAAGAAAGTAAAATGCTTTAATTTCTCCATCTCTTAAATGGTGACAATAATAACAGTATTAGGTTGAACCATGAGATTTCCATGTCCATAGTCAAATGGTGCAGCATTGGTAACTTTTTTGTGGTTCCACCTAATACCTACCTAACAGGGATCCAATAAAAACCAGGTGACATAATGCATGGCAGGCCTGGGCCATTGTAAACCTTAAAAATTGTAGGCCATTATTAATATTGCTAAATAAAGTGTTTAGTGAGTCCTATAAGCCATTCCAAAATCTCTCTCTGTCTCGTTTTATGGCTCATCTCCTTTTGTGTTTCATATCTTGCCATTTACCAAACTTTGACAGTGAATAACTTACTATGTCTTCCTAATCGCAGCTGGTACTTTTGTTTCCTTTTGATTTTGATTGTACTGGTCCTTCCTTCTGGAACCCTCTCCCCCCGACCTCTCTGGCTTTTAAGTTCTGGCATATTTATTCTCTTCTCTCCCATCTCTTTAAAAAATGTCCATGTTCCTCCCAATTTTACTTTCCTCTGCACTATCTCTGAGCTTTGAATAAACTTCATTGGGTGCATTACAATGATCGATTTACATATTTGTCTCCTTTATTGACCCTGTCTTCCTTAAGTACAAGGGTGTTATCTTCCTCGTTTGTATCTTCAACATCTTGCACAACCTGGCACCTAATGGCTCCCAATAAATATTTGGTAAATGAATGAATGAGTGGACAAGCTGAGAACATGGAAACCCCGTTTTAAGATAGCTTATATATGCCAGTGGTCAAGGATAAGCTAATGGTTAAGAAGACATACAAACCATGGAGGAACGATGAAACAAGCACATTTCAGAAATCAAGGGAAATAAGATTTAGGACTGTAACAGGGTAGCATTGGGAAGCAGAGATACTGAAATGAGATCGATCTGAGGATGACTGCTTGCTTGCCTTTTGGCTCCTTATGGTTTCTGAGGGTGTGGCTGGCTTTTGTCCTTTGTATGATTGTAGGAAGCAACCTCCTGCCAGAGGGTGAGCTGGAGGCCTTTGGAGCTGAACCCTCATCCTGAGTGATGAGCCGCAGGGATGGTGAGCAGGTTCTTACAGCTGTCCTTTATAGAGGCCCCAGGCTACACTGGCTTAGGAACAGAATCTCAAATGATTTTTAATTCAAAGGAAAACATTCTGGCCTGGCTTCAATGCCTTTAGATCTCCACACACATCGGGGTTATCAGATAAATAAGGGCTGGCAGCTTGGGGCAGGGGGTGAGCAGAAAGCCCTGTATGGCCTGTTGGAATGATACAACCTGGGTCCTTTTTCTGTGGACCATTGACCTTCTACCTGGATATCAAAAGTGCTGGTCTGGAGCAAACCAGCTTGCACGATAGCTGCATTTGCCTCTAGTCCCTGGGAGTGAAGCGAAGTGGTAATTATAGAAAGGATAAAGGTAAATGACGCCAGGCTAGAATGCTGCTCAGTTAGATTTTTTACCCTGTTAGAAGTTTCATGGCCATAGCACACGGATCAGAACCAGACTGTCTTATTTGTCTGTGTCTTCCAGTGCCTAGTACAGCACCTTACAAATGGACACTGTTCAGGGAATTATGCTGCAAAGCTGTGTCTTTCTAGCTACAGGAAAACTGGTCAAGGATGGAGGCATTTTGCTGGTCCAGTTTCTTGGGATCATTTTGGATAACAAGACTGAAAGGACGGAATCTCTTGTAATTTTGTTTTATAGCTTATTTGTGGAAGACGGGACCACTCAAGGTTTTCCAGTTTGATCAGACGTGATGGCTCTTAAAGTAAGTGTTATCTTTGGCAAGGGGATTAGAGTAACTTTGTAGCATACTGGCAGTTAAGAGAAATGGTTAAGTGCATGGATTTTGGTCAGACTCTCTGCCTTCAAATTTTGTCTCTTCTACATGCTAACAAATAATACTGGAGTTATCTTTTGTGCCTCGGTTCCTTGTTTGCTAGGTGGGGATCATAATGGTACCTGTTGTTCAAGACTGTATTCAAGACTTGCAATAAGGGCACTGCAACAGGAGAGAGAGATGGGGCTTGATTCTGAATGTAGCAAAGACATCTGGGAATTTGTAGCCAAAGTGCAAGGTGAGGTGATTACTGGGTGGAAAATTATTAAAGGGAGACATGAGGATGGAGAGATTCTTGATAAACCAACTTAACAGGATTCCTGTGGAAGGCAAGCCAGTGTGATCAGATATCAAAGGTGAGGAATTCTCTCTAAACTGTCTTAACAGGAGGCTTGCTAAAACTGGACTCAGCAAGGATAGCTATGGGACCCCAAGGTTGACACCTAATTGAGGAGAAGGCTGAGAGAGCTGGACTCCAGTCTGGTCGAGGAGAAAGTCTTTGTCAGTATGTTTTTAGATTCCATAGTCAACATAAGTAGTGTTCGGCAAAATATGTGATGATGAATCAATGTTAGGTAATACAACTGAGCTTGTTTTCTGTGGAACATAAAATATGGGCTGGTAGTGTGAGACCACTTCCCTTTTGTCTTGGTACCTCAAATGCGTCAGACTCTAAGAACAAAATCCTAGTGTGGTTTTTTAAGGAGGCTCCTGATGGGAAGGAGTGAGCCAGCCCCCAGTGGTCCTTGGTCTGAGTCCGACCTCCAGGATAACTTATGTGAGGCAGTTTGCTCTTGGAAAGGTGGAAGTGGGAAGAAATGTCAGGAATTTTCCTTTTCTAAGACTCTGCCAGGCTTCATGGAGATGTGCTTGATCTTCTTTGAGTGCCCATGACAGGGATGTCTTCATAGACACAGCTTTTAAACAACCCTGTGTGATGAGCTTCTCCAAGTGACTTTGGGTTCTATTGCCCAGAATAGAAGGGGTGCCTTCATTCCAATAGAAAAGGGGAGCTAGCGAGTGTTCCAGGAGCCTGGGAGACACCAAAGGTGGGGGATGTTCTTGAAATTTAAGTCTAGGGCCCAGCCATGCTGAGGAAGCCCTAAGCCCTGATAACTGCAGGAGCTGTCCCCTGTGCCCAGACAACAAACCTATAGCTAAGGTCGTTTCTCAGGAGAAAATGAGGAGAAAAGTTTACAGAGAGAAGAAAGTTGAGGTCTCCCATCTCATTGGTGATGTTCAACCCTTGTCTTTTGATAAAAAACAAAAAAAAAAAAACAAAAAAAAACCCAAATACATTCCTGGGACTTTAGCTCAATGTTGTTGAATCTAGGTTCCCCTTGGATGTGTATATTAACCGGTTTTCCCATTGTAGCCCCAGGTGTGAGAGAGACTGGGGATTAGGTTTAGGAAGAGAAGAGATTGGCCAGACCCCCTGTCACTGTCTGAAAAAGGCAGACCTGGGGAGCAAGAAGTCTTAAAGTGCAGAGAGGCTGAGCGTGGGCATGTTGAAGGAGCTGCAGGTAGCAGCCACTCTGAATAGTTCAGATGTTGGCTGTGATTGGGGAAGGTCTCACCGCCAGCTCTCAATCCCCGTGAAAGAGAATCAAGGCTATCAATAGGCTGGCAAGGTATTATTATTTATTGGAGTGACCTTTGTTGCTAAGTAACACCATGATTTTCAGACTGTATTAAAAAATTATAATTGGCAGGAGCTTAAAGTAATGTGCACCAGCGTTGGAGACAGTAAGCTGGATAGCAGGGATGTAAATTAGCCAGAAAGGTTCATGGGGCAGGGTGGGGGGGTCAGTGCCATTGTCAGATAATGCTGAACCAAATCAAATTAATTTCTAATAATTTGTAGAAGGTAGGCAGCAGAGAACCACCAAGCGAAGCTGCAGGAACCACAAAGCTTGGGTGTCAGGCTAGAAATATGAGGCCTCACCCAGGCCAAAAAGCATTAAAACCAGGAGTCGGAATTTAAGGAATGACATTTTCTACGTTTCGACTTAATCTCATTACAACTCCATTTCTCCACTTTGCTGGGCAAAAATTTCAGTAATGACAGAAAGCCAGAGAGTATCTCTTACCCCCAGGCTGCCAGCCTAAATGCTGTCCCTGAATGTTAACCAAGGTTAGAACACACTCAAGTGTCAGCAACAGGTTAAATGCCGAGCCGATCATTAAGCTAGGTGCAATTCCTTCTCAGCAGGCTGAAACTCTAAACAAGCTAGATAGGCAGAACACCAGGTAAATTAAGATACATCTTATCCTTTCACCCCACTGTGAAATGGAATCTTAATGTACAGAGGCCCTCATGGGGAGACAGGTAAACTCTGGCTGTGGAGCTGGGGAGGAGGGGTAAGATGAGAAGCAGGAAGGAGAGCTGGGTTGAGTGGGCCTCGCAGCCATTCCCCAGGACACTGAGAGGGCAGAAAAGATATCCACAGGTTAATTCTTGTGAATCCCTGAAATTATGAGAGACAAAATGGAGAGAAAACTTCTTTTTGAGAAGTTTTAATGTCTTGTTTTGCAATATGCTGTTGACGGCCACTAGAAACCAGTGTCATCTGGGGCTATTCTGTAATGGTGCTGGGGACAGAATACGAGAATTAAATGGAGTTAAAACTGGTTCATCTTTGGGCCATTCTACATACCTCTGATTCTTCTGCCACCCAGGAGTGAGCTCTGTGACTGATGACTCAGAGGAAGAGCCACTTCTCTGTCTATGGCAGAAGCTGCTAATGCTCACCTATATGTGTGTCTTTCTCTCCTGGGCACATAGGCAGACCACATTTTCTAGCATCGAGGAGGGACATCTCACACCGGGGAAGGGAGCTACACGGTAGAAGGATGTCCTGGCAGTAGGGTTTTGAGCAACATAAAAGCCCAGTGGGAAACATTATTATTAAGTACCAGTAAGTCCTACTGATTTATTATTCTGTGATTTCTCGTATTAGTCTGGCCTATCTCCCCATCTGACTGATAATCTTTGAGAGACTGAGCTTTGTGGACAGACAACTCTGTGTTCACGTCCTAGTCTGTCACTTATTTAGCTATTCGATCTTGGGCAGATTAACTGAAACTCTCTGGGACTCAGTATCTTCCTGCATAAGACAGGAATCGTCATGGACTTGTCCCGGAAGGTTGTCGTGAGGATAGAATGAGATGAGTATCACAGCACACAGCTCAGTGCTTGGCACGTAGTCAGTGCTCAATCAGTCCTTTTCTGTATACAGTCATCCCTGAGTATCCACAGGGGATTCATTCCAGGACCCCTGTGGGGATCAGAATTCAAGGATGCCCCAGGCCCCTTATATAACACGGCATCGATTTGCATGTAACCAATATCCATCCTCCTGTCTACTTTAAATTATCTCTAGATTACTTACAATATCCAATACAATATAAATGTTATAGAAATAGTTTTTACATTGTATTATTAAGGGGGGAAAGTCTGTGCCTGTTCAGCACAGAAGCAGTCAGCCTAGACCTAACTACACAGTACGTGTCAGCAAGAATGTAACCTTTTTCGAATATTTTCAATTGTGATTGGTTGAATTCACAGATGTGGAACCTGTTCATATAGAGGGCTGACTTTAATCCTTATTATTCATAATGGGGGAAACTTTGAGGGGACATTGAGATCAGCAAACTCCTCATTCTGTAGATGAGGATTTGATGAATGGGACACCAGACCAGGACTTGCTCTTTTGTGTTCCCTGAACTGTCTTAATCTTTACTGTTAGCTCGAGATACCCAAGAAATGCTCGAGAAATATCTTCTGGAATAGAGTTCCTTAGAGCTGTGAAGCTCAAGGAGAGGTGACTGTGTGGGACAGGACTCCTGGCAGCACAGCAGCCCCTACTAGGGACGTGGCCCAGGTTTTCGAAATAGCATTGACTTTGGAATCAGAGAATCTGGTTCCAATTCTAGCTCTGTCACTTACCAGCAGCGTGACCTTGTACAGGTAATACACTTTCTAGTCTCTAGGAGGGGGTGATGATGACTCTTTATTCAAAGGTTACTATGCAGATGCATTATAAGACCACTAAGCACACACACCTGACTTTGAGCTAGCCTGAGAATGAATACCCCAAATCTAATCTGATATCTTTCCTTTCCTGTTTTCCTTTCCTGTTTTTCCTTCTATTAACTGTTAGCTAGAGCCAAGGATTTTTAAGATCCAATTCTTCAGAATTTCTAATGATTTAAGACAATGTGCTTTAAGTCAATATGTACATTTTCCAGGTTATAATGCTATGTTCACTATAGGATATTTGGAAAATTAGAGAAACATACAATGAAGAAAATGGAAACAAAACTAACAAACTCTGCAACCCAGAAGTCATACCCAGAGGTTTTTGTCTTTCCTTCCAGCTATTCTTTATTTCAAGCATATTAAAAATTATGCTATCATCTGTGTAGTTCTTTTTTTTTTTTTAAATCTGGCTTCTTTGAGGATTTATTATCTCAGGAGCATACTGTTGTCATTCTTTGAGAATAAAAATGATTTTTAGTGACCATACAAATATTCTATTGTCTCTAGGAATTATAATATATTTAACTATTCTCTAAGTGTTGTGTGTATAGATTGGTTATTAATTCTAAGTAACATTGTGATGGTATTTTGCATTTGATCCTCTCCTTACCCTTTCTAACCTGCTTTCTGCTCTGGAAGGCTCAGATGTATGGTTAAGTCAATTGTCCTTTTGTCCTCTGACTTCCAGTTCGTTTTGGCCAATTTTGGATCCAGATAATTGGATTATCTATTTTACTAACTCACTTCTTGCTTTTCCTGAAGGTCATAGCCATTCAAGGTGGGTTCTGTCCAGCTTCCTCTTCTTTCCCACACCCCTTAGGCCTAGGCCCGTAACAGGCCCACTGGTACTGGTCCTGGGGCACTCATCTAGCCTTTGTGTACTTTCCACACCTGTCTTTCACTTTTGTAAAACAATCCCTTGTTAAACTTCTCAAAATTGTTCCATTTTGAGTTTGCTATCCAATTCCTGCTAGAACCCTAACTGATACAAGATTTCCTTCTGATGTAAATAGTTGTATCATATAGCAGTCTTTATATACATGTCTGATCATTCTTTCCAGCAAATTTCTACAAGCCAGTTTATTATTTCTGATTTTTTTTTTTTTTACCTGTAAAGTGAGATTGATAATGCCCACTCACAAGTTTTCTTGGGAGGATCAATGTGATAATGTATGAATATTCTGTATAACCTATAAATTGCTTTACATGTATAAGACATAGGTTATTATCACCACCTACTTAACCCCGGGGAGCCGTAAAGGGTTTTGGTCTGGTTCCAGGCTGAGGTTTTGCAATATTAATCTTTGAAATATTTTGAAAACCCCAGAGTAGCTGTGGCTAACGGGTTCTTTTGCCTTGCCCTCATGGACTTCACACTTTTGGCTGCTCTAAGAAGTGTCCTTAGGACCTGCTTTGTTTTGTCCAATATTTCTTCACGGAATTTAACAAGGACATGTCGGCTGTGGACTCCCATGGGCAACATATTCAACAAGTGGTTGGAGGTATGTCTGTGACCCAGGAGAATTCACTCAGCTCCCCAAAGGGAGAGTTCTCTTTTGAGACTGTGGGCTGACCTAGTTCATTGCATTCAACATGGATCTGCTAAAAAAAAAAAAAAAAAAAAAAAAAATCTATTCGAGCACAGAAGGCAAAAATTGCCTTATTGGCTTTTTGTCTGAAATTTTGGCAGAGCATAGACAGATTTCAGCATTTATTGCCTTTTGAGTGATTTCCAGCTTTGTTCTAGGAAAAATACAATTAATCTTGTAGCAGCCGCTATATCAATCCATACGAGGGGCAAGTTGTTTCAGATGTCATGTGGAGTCTCTGACTTCCTTGGCTGTGCTCATCTTTTTGGCCAAGGGCGAGTGTAACGCACACCAGGGGAAGCCTCTTGCCTCCATTCGTGTAATTGTCTGCAAAGCCCCTAAAACTTTCATGCAGTGGGGGGCTTTGTGCATCCAGCTGTGCTCCATCAGCCAAGGGAACACATCTGGGAAAGTAGGTGTGAGGGGCCCCCGTGAGTGGGCAGGGAGGGGTGGAGGTGCAGGATGTGTTATGAAGGAGTGTGAGCAGGGTCTCGGTGTCTAGCATTTGTTCTGGACATGATGCTGTTTGACTCTGGCAGGGGAAAGGAGGAGGGCTGTAGCCCTAATGTCTTGATACAGTACCATTAGCTCCCTTCTTTGCATGATCTTTGTTCTCGATAGTGCTGTGTTGTAGCATGAAGCTTTTTAGGTTCAGGCCAGCCTAGAGCCCAAGGGCCGTTGGACACATTTCCTTTCTTTCTAGCAACTTAGCTGAGCCCATCATTGGCTTGACTTTGAACCTAGCCTCAGCTGGTTTAATTTTTCTGCCTTTATCATCACCCATATTGATCCTGGAGCAGAAAATATTCTCTCCCTCTCCCTGGCACCACCGTAATGTGTAATCTTAAACAAATTGCTTAATGTCTCTGGGTCAGGACTTCTTTGTATGAGAGGCTGGATTAGATCAGTTTTTAAAATATCTTGCTGCCGGGACACTTCTGATTATTCTTCCCACCCATTGCCCCGCTCTCCCGCCAAACTGAATAGTGATTTTATTTTTGTTTCCCTAAAAAATCTCGTTCATCCCTTGTTAATTTTATCCATTAACATGGGAATTTCTTCCCCATCTCCACAGTCACTACCATGGTCAGCCTCCATGGGTTTCACCTACACTTGCTCCCACCCTGCAGTTGGGGTGCTCTTGTCAAGTCGCTTTTCTGCGTGATTTACAGCCCTTTAGTGCCTTCTCATTACTCATGTGATAAAGTCCAGGATGTTAAATGGATGACCCATAGACACTGATCTGCCTCCTCATTGTCACTTTGTGTCACCTACTCTTCGCTCATTCTCAGGGGTGGTCACTGTGGCCTGTGTCCAGTAGGACCTCTGTATAAGCTGCTTCCTCTGCCTTGTCTTTATATTTCATGGGTTCGTTTTCTGGATGGGGTTGGTTTCTTCTGTTATGGGTTCTACAGCTGAGTTCCCTTCCTTTGTAGCATCATCTCAGGGAGTCATCATATTGGATCTTCCCAGAGACAGTTAACTATTCCCGGCTCAGTGTGGCACCCCTAGCATTTAGCACAGGGCCTGGCTTAGAGTCGGTACACCATAGATGAATAGTAAAGGAAGAAAGGGAAGAAAGGAGGGAGGGAAGGAAAGATAACCAAGAACTAGTTATCTTGGATAAATATTTCTATCTGAATCTTTGAAATAGTGGACAGAACACAAAATACCCCATTTTCAGGGTACTTGTAGTCAGGAAGCAACCAGCATCAGCCACTCTATGGGTCCAGGCAGAGACCTACGGGCTGTCTTTTCTTGCTTCCACTGGTACTTTCCCTTTTATCCCTGATGTGGGTGAAGGAAGGTGATGCTGGTGCCATTGGCAGCCTGTAATCTGTCCCTCTGATTGATGGGCACTGGTAGGGGTCAGGCAGAGCAATATACAGAGTAGAATATGACACCGGAATCATTAGTTCTGGTGGCAGACGTTAACAAGGAAGATAACAGGTTTTCTTTATCCCCCGATGCACAGAAGCTAAGACATCACCCAGCCCAGAGTTTCCCCCAGTCTCCTGATTGTCAGCTGAGAAGTATGCTAAAATACAGATGCCCAGGTCCAGCGCACACATTCTAACTCCATACGTCTACGGAAATTCTGATTCAGCAGGTCTATGGTGGGATTTGCATTTCTGTTTCAATAACCTGGGATCCTTGGGGATTCAGATACTCAGCCACTGACCTGCAGTCCAGTGCCCTTCTCGTATCTTCGTGACAATGGCTTTGAATATTATATCAACAGGAAACCAGTCAGATGGGTTTTTGTTTTGTTTTGCTTTCTCTTGTTAAGAAAGGTTACAGCTTTTATTTTCATACCCTGGTGAATATTTCAAAGCGGTCACACTACTCTTGTCTCCTTTGATTCTCATAAAAGCCCTTTCAGGTCAGCAGGACTGCCATCACCCTCCAGCCGACGTGGAGACTGAGGCCACAGACTTGCTGGAGGCCCCACAGACTGCTAGTGGCACCTCTGCTTTTACGGTCTTGACGTTTGCATTCCTCTCTGGGAGATGCTGGGTTTAATTCTAGAATGCCACACACCTTATTTTACATTTTATAATATTTAATTTCTGCATTAAACATTTGCAGTTAGCCTTAAGAGAAGTGATTGATGGCCTTTCCTCATTTTTAAAAAGGGTGCTTTACAGATACATAAAGGTAAGAAGCTGTTAGGGGAGGTTTTTATGGCAGATGGTTCTTGGCAGCGACTGTGTTTCTTTTATGGCAGTCTGGAAATTTTCCTGGGTAATAACTTTCTTTTCTTTTAACAGGCATAAAATAAAGAGGTTCTAGATAGTTGGATCATTATCAAATGATTTTCCAAAGACAACCGTAAATTGTCAACACCATTTAGGCAAAAACAAGAGTTGTTCACATCTGGAAATCTAATACATAAATTTTTGAGTTTTCCCTTTTCGGTGGGAATATTATTTGGCTACCCAAACTGTTATTCCTTACATGGCAATTCGATTGGGGAGCTGGGAGAAAGAAGTTCAGGGAAACGTATTCATGCCACTTCTCCAAGTGGTGATATTTCTCTTGTGAACAGAGAACGGCACATTTGGTGTTGCTCCCTTGAAGACTGAGAACAAAGCAAGCTTCAGTTTAAGGCATAAAGGCAAACGTTTTTAACTGTGAAAATTAACCCTGCGAGAAATTGATGAGACTGAAAACAAAGCAAAACACTTGTGTTTCATTAATTCACGCAACCAATATTTTAAACCTGGATTGTACGATTAGATGCCAGGCTTTGTGCGAGGCCGTGGACATTCAGATGGGAAAGGAGCAAATGTGAATTACAGCCTCACAGGAGAATGACATTGGGTAGATGCCTCGACCGTACCATGTAAAGAAACTATCATGAAAGTCGTCTTTGCTAATTCAGTAAGTGCTTATGCCAGACTGAACTTTATAAACTTATGAACTCACTTAACCCTTACTATAGCCTTGATTGTAGACACAATTATTAATTTCATTTGATTATTGAGTAAAATGAGGCATAGGGAGGCTAGAGGGCCCACTCAAGGTTGCACCGACAGGGAAGTAGTGGCACTGGGATTTATATTTATTTGTCCTGAACTCTGCTCTCAACAGGGTAAACCCTCCCCCAGTAATTACTTAATGCATGAATGAATGGATGGATGAATGCAGTAATTGCAAGTGTGATGAGGCTTTTTCAAAGGGGATGTACAATATAGCAAAGAGGTTTAAAGGAATCTACATCTGAGAAGGTCTCTCTGGGAGGAGCATTTCAGCTGAGTCCTAGAATAGAGCAAGTGGATGGACAGTGGATGGGAATGGTGGAATGGCTAAAGTCAGGGGACAGCTTGAGCTAGAAGACTGTCTAGTACAGTCCTGTCATTTTATAGACCAGAATATGGGGGCACAGATGGGAGTGTAGAGTGCTAGGATAACTAACCAGATTTCCTGGCTTTAGGAAATGTCCAGAACTGGTTAACTACAGGAAAAGAGATTTTGAAAAAAACCACTTACTCTGTTGTGCCATGAGGTTACAACAGGGCTTCCTAACCTTTTCATGGCACACATAGAAAATAAGAATATCTGGATGAGAGAAATAGGTGCAATCGAAGCAGCTACGAGGCCTTTGGGTGTTTCAGTCCCCACCTGGACAGCTGAGCATATATCTGTGACCTTTCCAGGACTTACCATTTGGTTGGAGACCTGGCCTCCAAGACCCACCAGCAAGGGTCTTGCCTCCCTCTGATGGCTTCCCATGCTTCCCTCTTAGACTTTGCAGTGTGTAGGTTCATACAAGTCCAACCTTCTAGAGATACCTCTGAAAGTCTGGAGTTCATACTTAGCAGGCCCCTGTCACCCCAGCTCTGGCTAGAACTCCCAACTGACCTTTTTCTCCCAGCCAACCAAGTGGCCATTCTTCCACCATCAACCTTTCCCTGTTGACAGAAATAATCTAATTACACTCATAACAAGTCCTGAATGACTACTCTGCTACATACTCTCCTAAGAGGATAAGAGGATTTCCCTTGTAAAGGAAGAGTTAGTTAACTAAAGAGAGTGAATCCTACAGATCTAAGAACAACCATGATGCAGCCTGGAAGGAGCCAGCCTCCCTCCACTAATGACACAAGAATACCTGGGAGACGGAGATCCTGTTCTCCAGCAATGTCAGCAACACAGTGGCTCTCCTTCATTTCCAATTTGTCATTCATTTCCATCAACCCAGACTAGGTAAACTTTCTAAGATGACGGCTTCTGTTTTTCCTTCTGGGACTCTGCATGCTAATAGCGGCAATGAATTTCCCTTAGTTGCTAGATTGTGGTATAGGGGATGCTCAATGGGACAAGGAGAAAAGGTGTTGACGATGCAAAATTGATCTGGACACCCTGGCTCCATTTGCATATGGATGAGTGTCCTATTGAAGGTGTAGCCTGTTTATTTTTCATCAGGCTAGGCTGGGTGGGAGGGAGAGAGAAACTGTAAGTGTCCGAGAGTTAAGGAAACCAAATTGAAGGACTCCGAAGTAGGTGGTGGTGGACAGGTGGAGATTACTTCCTGCTTACAAGTTGTTCTGTGCAGGTGCTGCACCCTGGGCCAGACACCCTCACCACCTCCACCCCCAACCTTCTTACTTCACCCAATTACCACCTTGATGTGGTAGTGCCAATTTCTGATTGACAAAGACACATCCACCCTTGTCTCTGTCTGTGCTTGGATTTGTCAGATGGGGCACCACAACTCTTCCTGATGGAGATTTCTCTAAGCAATTAAATGTTTTAAGTGATGGCTGCTTAGCGGAAGTACTATTTCTCTTGGTGTGGACCCGGCAACAGTTATCTCATCGGCAATTTGGGTGGTAAGGCCTTAGGTGGAGGGCAGGGCAGGTTAGTAATTAGTCCATGAGTCACCTCAACTGCACTTGCATAATGCAAGGTGGAAGGGGTCTCTGCTGTGCCTGTCACACCTGAACAAGGAGGGCACTGCAGCCTCGACAACTCACCAGACTGCTGTCTGAGGTCGTTACTCAGTTTCTCAAAGAGGAATCTCATGGGTGGTTTCTCAGCTGTTGTTCCTTTAGGCAGATGTCCATGAAAGCCTGGAAAAAAAATGAAATTTGAGCTTCAGTTAGTTTTTAGGGTACCACTTCATTGGGACATTCAGATATATCTTTAGTCTGTGTATTCTCTGTGAAGAAATTATCTGGGTTATTTAAAATGAAATATCATCTCCATCAATTTTAACGAATGTTTCAGCTATCTACCTGGGTGTGTATATTTATTCACTGCTTTAATGTATGTCCTTTAAAGTCACATAATCGCCTCTAGAGAGGAGGGTTTTCCCTCCCTCTCTCCCACTCCCTCTTCTTTCTTCTCTTTCTTTCCTTCCATCTATCTATGTTTTGCGGCACGATCTTTCATGTTCAGCCATGTGAATTTTCTAGAGTAAGAAATTTATGGGCGTTTAGTTCTTGTAGTACCTTGGAAGAAGGTAACTGCAGTTATTAGCTTTTGTTTACAAACGGGAGAACAAAAGTATTGACAAGGAAATGTCTTCCCTATCGTTCAAACATGTTAGGATGAAACCTCTTGTTGGTTGAATCTGGGAGCAAATCTAGTAGACCTTTTGTCTGTTTCTGTTCAGTAAGCCAGCCTAAAACTCAGGGGATCAAACCAAGAGCTATTCTTATGTTATTAGTATAGCTATAATCGATGATATGTGTTGTTATTATTATAGTGTTGTTATTGCTCAAGGCCTTGTGCATCAGGTGTGTGTTAGCTTGTCTTGGCTGGGCTCGGCTGGGCTGCTCTACTGTTATTGGCTGGGTCCCTTGGTTGCCAAGGGATCTTGGATAGACTTGTTCTGTTCTATGTATTCTTCATCTTCCTCTTGGACCAGCATGTGAGCCCAGACGGGTTCTTCACATGGTGGCAGCAGAGGTACAAGAGAGCAAGCAGAGGCGTGCAAGGAATCTTAAAACTGGGGTTTGGAACTGTCACACTTTCATGTCTATTGACTCTTTTGGCCAACTGATCGCATGGCTGGACCTAGATCAAGGGTGCAAGGAGGAGTGAAGAATTGAGCTAATAAAGCAACCCATCATGCCCAGTGGGCAATGCATTTCCCAGCTGAAACACGTTGTTTTTTTGGCAGAAGAGTTAATGAATGAATATGGAGGGTACAGGGACACATGCAAAAGAGATGAGATTCCAAGGCCTATATTACACCTTCTTTTGTATGCAACACACACACACACACACACACACACACACACACACACACGGTTAAATGAAAAGGAGATACAAGCCTTTAAACAGGCAAACAAATAGATCTTCCAACTTTTTTACTGAACATCTGTATCCTCCATCCTCCCACATTTTGTCTCTAATTTTAGGCTTTAATTTTTACCTTCACTTATTCACTCAATTAAAAAGGAGATTCAACCATGGCAAACTCTATCGCTCATCATTTAGTAAGATTTGCTCTGGGAAGGAGTGTGTATAATTTGGCAGGCTCATTAACCATTCTTTTTTTTTTTTTTAATTAAATATTCTAGATGCTGTTGGTTTATGTAAATGTTTCTTTGGTGTTAAAAGTGACCTTGTTTATCAGCTCCTCGTCTAAAAGAAACTGCTGCTTATTTAGAAATGAGAAGTCAGGTCACTTGTGCCTTAAGAGGTTCTCAGAAAAGCTTGTCACTAGATAAACTAGAAAGAGATGATTCAATACCAACTGCCCCTTTTAGGTTGTGGCAGGAATGTTTGTTTATACAAGTGTTTGCAGGGATGGGCTCTTGCTCTAAATATAATGATGTATGTATTAACCTACAGGCAAATTTGGAAAAAAACACCAGCCTACTGAAGGGGAGGAGTAAGTGAAATTCCTTAAACAGATTTTTAAGACTGCTGTGAACTCCTTTTGTCTGTCTTGAGTAAGTGTGTTGCTCTTTAATGAGATTATTTTGATGTTTTCACCAGGTTGGAGCATAATGTATAACAAAGCTTTCTTTCTATTCCCCTTTCCTCCCAAGGAAATGTCTTTCTGTTGGGCTGAGAGTTGATAGCCGAATTATTATACCCAATTGTTCTGATTTATACATTCCAGGTCTGCCTGTAGGATTTTATATTCTGCCTGCCTCTGGGCTATGTCGACGCTAAGTAACTGGATCTCCTGGCTTTCTTCTCTTGCCATCTCTAGCAAGCTAGTTGCGTTGACTCCACTGTGATTGCGCATCTGTACCTGCATCTGAACCTCACACATGCTGCTGTCCCTCTCCTGTCACTGAGATGTAGTTAAAAGTCCACTGTGCTTCAAAGAAAGTGTGCCTCGTATTGGCTCCTTAAGAAACAGCCTGCGTTCATGGGAGAAACACTTTAATTTCCAGAGTCTCAGTTTTCTTATTGCAAAACAAGAGACTTAGATGAAATAATCTCTTTTCCAGCTTTAATATGCTGGATTTTAAGTGTTCTCCAGTTTCTGCTCCTACTCTCCGATGCCAGTTGAGCTTTTCAGAGAAGTCAGCAGACTCGCTGGGTACCCAGGACTGGTTGGGAGCAGTGGAGGGATGGTGTCTGCTCTGATGCAGCCCAGAAGCCATCCACCCTCTCACGCTGCCTTCAGTCCAGGACTTCCCTCCTCCAAAAGCCCTCCACTGACTTCGTATTCCCCTGGTACACAAAATGTCTGTCCTGTGCTCTTTAACATGTATCTCATCTCTTAATGTTAGTCATTATTTCCTACAGTGCTCATGAGCTCCCTACAGGCAGGACTATGGTTTCTTCTTATTTTCACCTGAAAGTAGTTTATTCAAATGGAGAGCCTACTATGTGTGAGACACTGTGCTCTGTGTTGGGGACACATGGTGATTGGGAAGGACATAGACCTATGTCACGGCCGAACCTGGATGCAAGTTTGGTTTTAAGAAGGAGCAGCACTTTTGCCCTAGACCTGGTTTAAAATACCTTTTGCTTTGGTTTCCTTTTTGAACTGATGCATTAGAGTGGAAGGTGTAAGTTAAACACAGACACAGATGGCTGACGAGACCCTGCATGTCTCTCATGTTATAAGGACATGTCTCGATTTGGTGGTTTTGGTAGCCTATGTGAGGGGGGTTGCCCTTTGTGTTTTATAACCCCAGCTACTTTAACATCCCCAAATATCCATTTATCTGTATCTATATTTATGTATAAGTGTGTGTGTGTGTGTGTGTGTGTGTGTGTGTGTGTGTGTGTGTGTCTATTACATGCCATTGAGTTGGCTCCAACTCCTGGTGACCCTATGAATGAATGAATGATAAGTGATGTACGCAATATCCTGTCCTCCTGCATTTGTGTACACATGTGTGTATGTATATATATATGCATATCTGTGTCTGTATTGTGTATATGTATATCTAAATAATTTTTGACACTCAGCGAAGCATGTCATCCAGGCCCAACACATAATGCCCAGATGGCAAGGTCTGGAAAAATTTTGCTGAGCTAGCAGTAAGACAATCCTGTATCTCAGACTGATTTTAAGACCAAAGGCTTTTAGATTTACATCCTGGAGGAATCTTTCCATAGTCCCTGCCTTCAGGGAACTCCCATTCTCAGTGATCAGAGATCCTCTGATGTACTGATTCACAATAACTACAAGAAAAAAAAAACAAACAAAAATTCCCCATTAATCATTTGTTGTCCTTTCCTTCTAAGTGGCCATTTTAGAGCCTCTAGATGATTTACTGATATTACTTAGTTTTATGCCATGAAATTTTTCTACAGTTTGGCCAAATTCCAGCAGAAAGCAGACATGCTCTGTCATATTGTCAACCCCCTACTTCCCACTGTGGCTTTTCTCACAGGAGGTGGTGCTTGACTTTGCTCCTACTTATGATATTTGTCCCTGTGGAGTTTCTACTTCCTCTGTTGATTTATGGAAGGTTGTAGGGTTTGCTTTCTTTTGTCTGTAGTTGGGATTTTTATAACTAATTAGATACATAACTATTATTTTTTAAAATCTCTAAAATAAAGAGAATAGTCCCAATGGCATAAAATTCTCACAAACATTTAGTGAAATGTTGCCTGTAAAATAATTTAGCTCTCGCCAAGAGACAGAATGGATGCTCAACAAATGTTTGCATATCTGACTTAGTTATATAGGTGTAAAAAGATTTCCCTACAAATATGTGGGTTGGTTTCATCCTCTGTAAAATGGAGTTAGTAATACTCCTTACTTTATAAGGTTCTTGTGACAATGCGTTTATTTGTATAAAACACTCAGAGCTGTGCTAGTGGGCAGTGAGCACAGAGAGCTAGCTATTCTTCTATTCTTTTTAAATTTTTGTACACTTCCACATGCACATTTAATTCATCGTAATTTTTAATCCCTGTACAATTTTGTCTCCTGAGATTTTAATTTAAACAAATTTGCACGGAAGCTTAATTTTAGTGATGTTATCAGTGTTAATCAAACGGATACACTGTCCTCTATTATTGGACATTTAGATCGCTCCCTCCCCTTTTCTTAAAGTAATATAGATATACCTACAATGTACAGGTTAACATTTGATTTTCTTTTTTCTGTATTAAACAATAGCCTTATAATAAATTCTCAGAAGTGGATTACTGCATTAAGGGGTATAAGTATCTTATGGATCATTATCTATTGCTGTATTGCTTTCCAAATGGATTGTACTGGTAGACATCAATGTTTCAAAGGTTTGACAATGTGAAGAGGGTTTTTGTAATTCAGCCACCAAGTCTGGGATTTTAAACAATCATCTTGAGAAAGGAGTGAGCCAGGGAATTAAAGGGTGATATTTGCTTCGCCCTCTCCTTATCGGCTGCTCCCCCGTCACACCCAGATTGCAGAAAATAGAGATGAGGCCACTGTCGGTGGGGGACTGCCCTGGA
Organism: Cynopterus sphinx; assembly: GCA_030015415.1. NCBI lineage: Eukaryota > Metazoa > Chordata > Mammalia > Chiroptera > Pteropodidae > Cynopterus > Cynopterus sphinx. The sequence goes on from CM057379.1 coordinate 195,221,362, forward strand.
CTTAGATATTTGCTCAACTGTTTTCTCGCTGGCCAGTCTGTAGTCCCCTTGGACTTACTCACGCTCAGGTTGTTTCTGAGAATCTGCCCAGGCTGTCTCATGCCTGTTTTGGGGTTCTTTGTCTTGATTTTTTGATCTGACTCTTTTTACTCCATCCCTCCTACTCTCTTTCTTTGATTAAATCCTCATCTTCTTTAAGAAATATGCAGAAGAGAAGAACTATTTAAAAATATCTATTAGTTGAATATATGCATTGGCTAAAACCTTGCAATCCCACGCTTGGTTTAAACTCAACAAGAGAGGAAGAGTATGCAAGTCAACCAAAAAACATGTGCTAGAATGTTCCTAGCAACATTATTCATAACACTGCAAACGGGAAACAACAGAATGTCCATCTAGGAGGAATGAATAAATAAAGTGTAAAATATTCATTGAAAGCAGTGTTATCCAGAAGTGAGAATGAACACACCGAAGCTACAGACACTGACATGGATGAATCTCACAACTATAATGATGAATGAAAGAAGCCAGTCAAGAAGTACACACTGTTTATATCCATTCAAAGTCAGGCCAGTGGTTCCCAGTGACAAAGAGTGGTTGACAGGGAGCACGAAAGTGCTGCTGCTGATCTGATAATGTTCTTTCTTGATGTGGGTGCCGGGTGTGAAGATTCATCAAGTGCTACACTTATTTGCGCTTCTCTGCAAATGTAATTGCTGGAGAGAATTCTAAAACCCAACCCAAGTGATGTCTTTATGACCCACTATTTAGAATTATTTTTAGGCGATCTGTGCCATTATTGTTTCTAGTTACAGTTGAAGGAGCTGAGGATCAATGACGTCTCTGCAAGTCTTCTTTCTTGGCATCACCTCTTAGTAAGAGCAGCCTTGTGTCTTATGCACCTCTCCACCTCAGTGCTATATAGAAAGGGATCAACATATTTAGATAAACATTTGCTGAAGAGGGCAAAAAGCCTTTCCTGGATTTAAGTGACTAAAGATTTATCCAAATAATTATAGCAAAAAAAAAAAAAAAAAAGTCAGGAATTGCTTAGCAATCTGGTGAGTGTTGGACGACCCTAGAAGAGTTGGTTCTCCAGAAACAGACCTACTATTTTCACAACCATCATAATGAGGCTGAATAAATCAGAAGGGCCAAGTCCCTTGGTCATGCCTGTCAGGCTGTGAGGAGGGAGAAGGCTGAGTGAGGTTCGAGCCTGAGCTTGTGAAGCTGTGGTTAAGAGAACTGGGTTGTTTAAAGGGGACCATGGAGACACAGTGCTGGGAGGGCAGGACACAGCCAGCAGTGAAGAGTCTGGTAGCCAGTCACGGGGGCCAGTCATAGCATGGGAAGTAGAAAGTTGACGCATAGGAGTAGTCAAGACATGGAGATTAATATTAGCAGAGGTTTGAAATCTGGAGCGTTAAATAGCAAGACTGTGACATTAATAAGTAAAATTTTGAGACATGTTTGATTGGAGGGTCAAGAGTGGTTTATTAAACATTTAGTACCTGTGCTAAGTCATTTTTGAATACCTAATTTTATTTAATCCCCATAACAAGGTAAGTATCATTGTACCTGTTATACAGAAAAGGAGCTAAGGTTTAGCGTGGAACAATTTATTCAAGGTCACATAGCAAGAGAAAGAATCAGGTTTAAACCGTCCTTTTCTGACTCCAAAGTGTTGCTTCTTAGTCACCTGGTTTTACTGCCCAGATTCAAGTGCAGGCTCTCAATTTTAGGTGGTTAATAAGGAGACAGGTCAAGCCAGGGAGGCAGGGCCTTGGTTTGGTAGGGATTAAAATACCTGACAGGTTATCAGGGTGGGGTGGCAACTTAGAGAAAGAAGGCAGGACGCTGCACTGGAGATGCATCAAGCACAAGGCAGTTCTGGAGGACAGCTGCAGCAGGTCCTGTGCTGGGCACTGAGCAGAGTAAGCAGATCAAGATGTTGAAGTGCATTTCTGGGGCTCAGGTCCTCAGCAGCAATGCAGAACCCAGATGCCAGGATTAGGACAAGGGCTGAGTGGGACTTGATATTAGGCCAGTTAATACTGGTTTCCTGAACTGTTCAGTTGGGCTTATTTCAAAGCTTCGGCTAAAGTTAGCCTGCAGGTAGGGGATTAAGTGGCATTAGTCATGGGAAAAGTATACATTGGCATATGAGAGGGATAAAGGCTAGGGTAGGGCTATTCTTCGGATTGCCCAGAGTCCATTCCTTGTTCTGGAAAGAGCACCCCGGTTGGCTTGGGGAAATTGGTTCTCCTTCACTGGAGACAATCTGGATGAGTCTGTCCCATCCTGACCTGGTAAATGGGTGGATATGTGATACAATGTAGGCTAATTAAAATCTAAAGTGGTGTGACAAAGACTAAAGATTAGAGCACCTTCACCTAAGTGCAGCCAGCTGAAGGCTCGCTATGTTTTTCTTACTACCTAAAAGCCTCCTGTCTTCTCTCAGATCTGTTTTTCATCTTGTCCTTAAGTTCAGTGAGCTGCCCCTCATTTTTCTTAAGATTTCTATATTTGTGAGCAAGCTAGAGAAGGCTTCTATTGTTTACAATCCCCAAACCTTGTCTGGTACAAAGGCAATTCATACGAGGATAGTGAAGTATCTTCACAAGATTATTAATCCTGTAGGAAGGAACACTTTCTTCTTTATGTTTGAATAGAAGGGTCCTAGTTCAATATTTTGCATATGGTAAGTGCTAATAAAAGCGGGTTGAATGCAGGATTAAATGAATGAATACACATGAAGATCATCTGGGATCATTCAGCCTACCAAAGTTATGTATACAAGGCTTAGAACTGGTGACAAATTAGTTGGTAAGGCAGCATCTTCAAGCCTTCATGCTAATCATTTTAATCCAGCCAAGAATACTTCCTGTTATGCAAGTAAAACAAAGCACATCTTCATTTTTACAGCAGCCACTATTTCTCCTGGGAGAAATGAGGTTATTGTAATTCCAGCTTAGTTGAAATATGTAAGGCTTACTCATCCTATGCATAAAATTGATAACTTGTTCATTTGGGACTGTCTATTTCTTTCCTATTAATTTATTTTAGACTTTATAAGTCAACTGAGCATTCAGCTTTTGAAAAGTGATTCTGGAAAATTATTTTGCATAAGTACTAGTAAATACTGGCAAGTATTCTTGGCAGGGGATGGAAATATTTCATTTTGTCTCTGATGGCCCTGTAAGAAGAAATAGTGGCTGGAGAATTGGCAAGATGTGGATGGCAGCAAAACATGGGCTGGTCCATTGTACTTTCTGAGTTTATTTCCACCAAAGGAGGATGATTTATTTTAAAACTTCACAAGGGAGGATCAGACAGGTTAGAGAGATGTACATACACATAGCAATAACCGGAATGACTAGTGGAGGGAAAATTGTTGGCTTTATTCTACGGGTTCATGTATATAGTCAATTGGAAGATTCTAGTGTTGCTATTAAGTTTGTGTTTGTGGACCAAAAGCATGGCCAAGCTGTTAATCTTTTTGTAAATTGTAAGCAACAGGATTTTTACAGTGATAAGATGACATGGCTGTTGGCAACTTCAGTCCACTTAATTCTACCTTTGGCCATCTCTCTGTGTTGAAGGAATGAAAATTGTGGATCTTTAGAAAGTGCCTGACTTTTTTATGGACTTGAGAGATCTTCACATCTTTCCCAGCACTATTGTTTAGAAAGAGGGTAGTAGGCTAATGGATTAGCTGTGTTTGCTCTTCTGTGTGGATCTGTCTTTAGACCAGGTCTAAACCAACATGGTAAATGAAGGATTAATACAATTAATCTGATAATTAAAGGTAAAAATATTTGCCTTCATACATTTAGTGGCTAAGACTTTTTAAGATACAAATTTAAAAAAATATATATCACAAAATTTCATTTATATTTTTGTTGGCATAAGTATGAACTAGTTTAATTATTTGATCTTTGAGGAAATTAGTTTCTTATAATTGGCTACTCTAGTGGTCTAAATTATTTTATTTTCTTCCCTGCTATAAAGTTAGCTATATTTTCCTGCCTCTTAATGAAAGTTTGAGAAACTATAGTAAATATATATGGTAAATATATGGTTGTCTAAAGCTCGGGTAGAGAGGTGGGGCTTATGATTTTTAACATCCTAAACGTAATCCTTATTCTAAACGTATAAAAAGCAGCAAGAAAACTTTGCTTTTTGGAAAAACAGTTTTGTTTTGGAAAAATGATGTTGGCAGGTAATGGAAGCCAGTTTTGAATCCAGTAAAAGAAGGTCTAAGGAGATGTCTGGTGGACCAAGGTAGGGCTGGACCTTGGGGAGGACTTACACACAATGGCCCTCACAGGACTGGGGACCTGGTGCTGAGAACAGGTCTGAATAGTCCCTGAAAACAAAGTCTTAGCCTTATAGTCTGGGCACTTAGACAAATGCCAAAATATTTCAGGTTGAGGCCAGTGAATATAAGTCTGATTTGTCTGTCAAGAAGAACAGACCACAGAAAGGAAGGACTGGGTAAATGAGCATTCAGTTCTTGGGGGAGAGTTTTGGAATCAGCATTCAGAATCCAGGCAGGAAGGCCGGGCCCCAGATGACGTGAGAATTTGAGCTTAGAGTCTTGTCATGGGCCAAATTGTGTCTTCAAAAGGTATTTTGAAGTCCCGGCCCTCAGTACCTGTAAATGTGACTTAATTTAAAGTGGTTTTTGCAGAGCTAATCAAGTTAAGATGAAATGTCAGGGTCACCCTCATCTAACATGACTGGTGTCCTTATAAGAACAGGAAAATGCCATGCAAAGACAGAGACACATGGAGAATACCATGTGACTGCCGAGGCAGAGGTTGGAATGTTGTAGCCAAAGAATGACAAGGATCAGTAGCCACCACCAGAAGCCAGGAAGAGGCAAAGAAGGGAGCATGGTGTCTCTGACACCTTGATTTTGGATTTCTAGCTTCTAGAACTGTGAGAGAATAAATTTCTATTGTTTTAAGCCACTCAGCTATGGCAGTGCTCAGAAACTAATGCAGTCTTCTTGTATATTTACTATCAGACTAGTGAATATGGCTAAGGGCGATTGCCCTGACAGAAGTGGGAGATGGGGAGGGGCTGAGGGCCAAGGCAGTTCTTGTCGACATTAACTGATAACAAACCTGAAGACTGGCAGAGCTTTCTTCTGCCCATGAAGTCATGATTATCTTGGGTGAGCAAAGCACTCCTCTTGAAGGATGAATAGGAGCAGCATGGCATAATAACTGATTATATAAACCAGCTCTACTTTCCTCTCATTACATTCTTGCCCTTATCACCTTCTGTTCTCCATATGACAAGGAAGAGAGGCAGAGAGCTCAATATTTGAGTACAGAAACACAATAGGACATTCCTAGAAATTAAGTCCAAGACTTCAGGGAGTCCACATGGCACAAGAGAAATCCACAGAATCCATCCTTGATTGTCTAATTGAGGAAGAAAACGCAAGGACTGAAGCCAACTGGGCACCATGCGTTTAGAAGTATCAGAAACAGTGGTAAGTTGGAAAGCAGTCAAATGGGACCTTTTTCTTTAAACATGACCTCTTTCTCCTGTTACTGGTTTTCTCCCCCTCCCACATACACACCACACACATGTGTGGGCTGAGTTCTGTGGGACTCCCTGTTTCCTGATGCAGATATTCTGGGAGGACGCTGGAGCAGGGCCATCTCTCATTTCCTACACTGGCACCATAGTGGGCATTGCCATGGGAAGCCCCAGTGCTCTGACACCTCCTGGAAACTTTCAGCCTGTGTGGAGTGCTGATCAGGGTGCCAGAGCTGTCCCCAAACCAGCAAGGGACTGACCTAGGCACCTGCCAGGCCTCCTTCATGGCCACATCCTCTTGGATACTTTCTTCCTCCTCAGAGGCCCCGGACGCTGCCTGCTTGCCTTTCCTCTCCACAGCTGCCAACACCCACATATCCCTTTGGGATTCCCCAGAGCAGCTGCAAAGGGGGATGAACACACTGGGCTTTCTCCTTCCTTGCTGTTTTCCCTTCAAGTCCTACCTCCACTCCATATGCAGGAAGTGTCTTGTCCTTTCTTTCTTCTTCTCCCCCCCTTTTTTTTTTCCCTGTTAAACATCACCAGGGAAAGAAGAGGCTACAAAGATAAAAGTCATGAACAAAGTTAAAAAAAAAATTCACAAAAGGCCGTTGGACTACCAATTATTATTCCTTTTGGTCCCTTCCCTTTGTGACTCTGTGACTGCAGTTCCTGACTTTCTAGGCAGTTCTATAAGATGACTTGTGCCAATTAATACACTCCCATCCTGGGGAGAAAGGGGTGGGGGTTATTTATTGCCTTCATAAATTATTTTTAATGAAGGAAAGACCAAATGATATAATCTTGATAATTTGACAAAATATTGGAGACTCATTAGCACTATTACCACTGAGGGTGTAAACCCAGTATTAAAAGAAAATTATCAACCTTTTCAAAGTGTCTCCATGAGTGATGCAGCAGGACTGTATAACTGTGTCACTGAAGGCCCTAGAGACTGTCCCTCATTTTGAAGGAAATAAAGGTTATGCGTACCAAGGATATAGAATGACCAAAGGACAAATACTGTACGATTCTACTTTTATGAGGTACCCAGAGTGGTCAGATTCATAGTGACAGAAGACAGAACGCTAGTTACTGGGGACTGGGGTGCAGGGAGAGGGGCCTGGGGAGTTGTTCTTAAATGGAGACAGAATCTCAGTTTGGGATGATGAGAAAGTTCTGGAGATGGATAGTGGTGATGGATGCACAACACTGTGAATATACTTAATGCCACTGAACTGTTTACTCAAAAATGCCTAAAATGGTACATTTTATGTTATGTACATTCACACACACACACACACACACACACACACAAACACAAACGAACACAAACTCAGAATGTGGAATGTGTGGCCGATAGAGTAAAAGGCAGGAGAATGGAAGGTGCTCAGGGCAGGCCCTCCAAGGGAGCCCTTCCTCGCCGTCCTTCCTCACTGAAGTCATCTGAAAAGCAGATGACTCTGAGACGGTGTGGCTTGGCGAAAGTGATATTGCACAGACCTCTTAACAAGTGTTCTGTTCTGTGAATCTACACCACAGAATCTCTGGGCTGCTTGTTGTACAAGGAAAAAAAATTGGTAACACGATACCACTCACCAAATAGTGCAAAACCAACATTCTTGTTTTCTCTGGCTTCTTACAGCCAGCAAGAAGGTTTTTTTATTTGTAAAGCAAACACAAGAAACAGAGTATTCTTGAGTCCCTTTTGAAATTTTCTTTTGAAACTAACATTTTCCTAAAGAGATTTACTAAATTCTTAGAAACTGCCAAGCAGCTACTTCTCATATAATAGAATTTTGCCTCAATGAAAGTTCTTAAATACTTTGGCTTTCAAGAATTATCTGTGAAAAAAATATGAATATACTTTTTCCCATTAACATTGAGGCCTATGTCACATGAGAGCACTTTCTAAGAATATTAACATTATAATATCATCCTGAAATTTTTCATTAAGGAAAAGTCATTCTTCATATACCTACAGCAATTAATTATTAAACACCATAATAAGCTATTCTAATGTTATTCAAATAAGCTCTGAAAATACCAGCCTAATGTTAACTTATTCTGGCAAGTGTTCCCCAGGATTTCAGAAAATGTGCAAGCTCTTGAGAGTCATGGTTTAGAGAGTCAGACATGGTTAGGGTCGGACATAATTGGTTTAGAACCTTGTCCTCTGTCTGACTTGTTAGCTTATGTGACCTTGGAAAAGTCACTTGGTTTTCCTGAGCCTCAGTTTTCTAATTTATAAAATGGGACTAATGATAATTCATATCTAGTAGAATTGGTAAGATAATTAAATAATATAGGAGACCCCAAAGAGGAGGAAGTAGCTGGGCACCCATTGTCCCTTTGGCCTTTTTGTTTGTTTTCTATTTCTGGATCATATAAAGAGTTTCTCATTAGGCTCTCCTGAACAAAAAATGATGTTTTTGAAAATCATTGTCATGGTATATGAAAAGTGCTTAGTTTCGTGCTTGGATTGTATGAGTGCCAATAGTAGTAGATTCATTCAGTCATAGCCAGTTCATTCATTCATCTATCTGTTTATTCACTTATGAAAACCAACATTTATTGAGAGCCTGCTCTAGTAGCTACAAATCAGATAAAGATTTTGCCCTCTCTGAGCTCCCATTCTCATTAGGGGAGATAAATAATAAAAGGATATAAAAAAATTCAATGAATTATCATTGCTAGGAAACAAATAATCATGACAACAGGGTAGAGATGAAGGAGGGGGAACTGAGGCTTCTTCAGGAAATTTTCCGAGAGGTTAGGGAATTCTTCCTTTCTGAGGATGTCACATTTGAGTGGAAACCATAGTAATGGGAAATCAGGTGTGTGAAATGTGGGAGAATGGTGTTCTAGGTACTTAAAAATTGGAATTAATTTAGAAATTCAGAATTTTAGGGAGAACTTATTGAATTAAAGCTGTGACAAATTCTGCCCTCCTACTTCTTTAGGATCTCAGGCCCCAGGCCTGACTCAAAGGCCTCAGATACCAGATTTGGGCTGTGTGCTTACGAGCCCACCATCCTCAGTGTTGCCAGCTTCTGGTTCAGCTCTTGCTCCAACACCTGGCGATATGTTGAAACTATTTTCAGGGAAGCTGAAATGTGTCCTTGAGCTCTGGGAGGTATGTAGACATGGCTCTTGAAATAAGAATAGCAAATGGTCCTGCGGTTGATGTCAGTGGAGGGAACCCTGCTTCTTTCTATAATTCCTTCTAGCCAAATGCGGTGCCAAGGTTTTGGTGCACTAGAGATAACAATAAAGGAAGGAACCAAAATCAATGAATGATCAGACAGTGTTGGCAAAGTCAAAGGCCAAAGCAGCACAGGAGAATTCCTGCAGCAGGTCAGCAAGAGGAGAAGCAGACACTAGCAGGTATTCAAAGCTTAAGGAGCTGAAGGTATCTTTGAGCCACTGTAGCATAGCCATACATCCTCTGCAAGGCTTCTGCTGCCTTGGATGGGGAAGTTACTGGTTTGGTCACTGGATGGAGCTTTTCATGAGGGAAGTCTTGGGTGTCTACCAAGTTAGACTCTGAATCATCACCCAAAAAAGGAGGAGAATGAGGTGAAATTGTTTACTTGTTGGGTGTGTGAAAATTCTGCGGAGTAGTCCAAGTAATTTAGAGAGTATTAACTGAATGTATCCTGTTTGCTCCAGGTTATACTAGACATTGTGGTGGACACATTTTGGGGTAGTCAATAAAACTAATAGAATCCTGTGGTCTAATGAGGATTCAGGTCTAGACTAGGTTCTACCCCTTGTATTGTAAACTATGAGGATATTACCTGATTCCTCAGAAATGATTTCTTCCTTTGAAAATTATGAATAATCTCTACCCTGTCTGACAGTGTGTATGTAGGTACTTTATAAACCATCAAAGGCTTTACAATTGCAAAGATTCATTTATTGTGGTTAAAAGAGGAGTAAATGACACATGGGAGTAATGGGTATTGGAGAGGACAGCCTGACTGTGGCCACTAGGCCAGGGTTTTCACCAATAACAAGACTTTGAAGAGGTTTAGTCCTCACTACTATTTAGAAATTTGGAGTCTTCAAATAAGGGGGTCCTCAGATTGAGTTTTGCCATTGAATTCAGAATGATCAGGTCCTGGGGGACTGATCCATGAAAATCACTCAAATTCAAGAGACTGATATAACCAGACCACCAATGGTTTATTCAAATGTCTTTCTAGCATTAGCACACTAAGATCCTTGGGTTCTGTGAAAAAGTCATTCTGTGATCTAATGCATTTACCTATAGCCTCATTTTGGATTAAAACATGCAACTCACCTTTTGTATTTTTTCTGCTTTGGAGCCTAAGCTCAACTCCTCTTTTTGATTATGGAGAAAAGAGACAAATATAGGTTAAATAACTCCCCACAGGTTATGTAATGTTTTAGGGATGTGGAGGTAGAGACCTCCCATGTGCTCAGCTTTACCACTTTTTGGGGAGGCCTGGTATAAGAAACTAATTTTTGACCTCTTTAACTAGTCATTGTTCTCTTATTAAGTAGTTTAAAAAAAAAAAACACAGCCTTGATTCAGATATTTATAAGGTGTTGGTACTTTTTTTTAAAGAATACAATTGGAATAAATTTGGCTTGCCTGTTAATACTAATATTAGACTCTTACTTAGTGTACAAAGTTGTATAAACTCTCTCTTCTACCTTCATTGCCGTTTGGATGCCTACCTGCCCACCACACTTATGTTTCTCCATCGATCAAGAGGGAAAAATAAAATTCAAAAAATTTACCAATTACTCCTTTACTATCGAAACTGTGCATAGGAATCCCCAGAGGGAAAGAAATGAAATGCTAAAATGTTGTAAACATGAAGTTAGATTTTTCTTCATTTGCCTCAGAAAACACTAGAGACTCCTTCATGTGCTAATTTAATAATATAGCAAATGTCTGCATCTATATGCACACCCAGCGGCTCACTGCATTTTCAGAGGGAGTCTCCAGATGAACTGGGTTTTCGATAAGATATTTTAAGGAACATTGAGGTCATAAGACAAATCTTATCAAACCACGAATGACATTCTTAGCTGGGTTGGGAGGATCAGGTTGCGATTTGAGTCCTATAGTTGCTTCAATGACCACCCAACACTACTCTCTTTCACACCCCAACCATAATAATTATTACTAATTATGTTACATAGTAGTTATAGTTTACACTAGCCTAAAAAACACCCTTGCATTTTCAAAGAATGTTGTTTAATTCCTCGAAGACTCTGGAAAGTAAAAATGATCATTTTATTCCCTTCATGAGTGAGAAAACTGAGGTCCAGAGAGGTTTAGCAATTTTCCAAAGTTACCTGGCTGGTCAGAAAAAGATCTAGACTAATAAGACCCAGTTCTTCTGGCTATGGACCGTCCTGTTGATCACATTTTATTTTTTTGAGGGAGGTGAAAATACACTTTTTAATGTCTATTTTACTTACAGGAGACCTAATCCAAATTCACAGAAAAAATAAGATATTATTTGCTTTACAAAAAGATTCATTACAAATTTCTCTAAATTTTCAACATCTCCAGTGTACTTAAAATCTGATCTAACTTATAAGCCACTGTTGGTGTCACTCTAGGAAAGAACTCTAGCAAGATGCTCTGTTCAGATGAGGAGGTGGAGGTTGTGGAAGGGAAGCCATTTTCCATTTTCTTCATTGGAGAGGAAAACAAAGCAGAGATGGCTAAAGAACCTTTGGGTGGCGCCATTTGACTAATCCCCTTCTTGTGAGGGTGTGGTCTACATTCAAGGCAAAATAATTAATTGCCCGGATACTGAGAACTTCAGTGCTCCAGGGAGTTGTTTATCTTGTTTCAGGAATGATGGGAAAATTCAGTAAGGATTTGGACTCTTTATTGTTGCTATTGCTAATGTTACCTTTGAATGCTGATGAAAGAAGGCATTTCAATTGCTCAAGTTGGATTGGATCAGAGGAGACATTTCAAAAAATCAGGCAAGATCATTCTATTAACAAGATTAGTCCAGAGGTTGATGACTAAAGAAAATGGAGAGAACCTAAAAGGAAAAGACCAAAAGAACTTTCATTAGAGTAAGCCCATCTTATTAAAAGCTCAACCCTGTGGTCTTGCTTACATAGTCACATCAGTGAAATTGGCTGCTTGCAGGGTGTGATTAAAGCTATGTCTATACAATAGCAAAATACCAAGTTGAAAAGTGAAAGAGTCAATTAATACACTTCTTTTTTTCCCCCTAAAAGATGCCGAACAACTGGTTCTGTAGCATTTTTCTCATTAAACTAGCTGAAACAACCAGTTTTTCTGGTAACACAGAAACAAGGTCCATGAGATCTTTTTGACGTTTTTTTCTCTTTGCCTTTAAATGTTCATTTGTAGATTTTTTTTTCTTCCCAGCCTTTACCTGGAATTCTACTACAATCCCTAGGACTTTTGAGAACATTATGCAAGCGTTTCCATGGATTTCAGGGCTGCTCAATTAAATGCACCCCAAGTGTTCTGACATAAATAACTTTATTCAGTGATTATCACAATTTCTTCATTTCCCAATTTTTGCTTAAACTGATCCCATCTGTGTGTTCGAGGATCAATGTGGGTGGGAAATCCAATTACATCAATATTTTATTTTCAGAAAAATAGCAGGCAGGAGGGTCCACTGAGACCCATTATGTTTTCAGAGTTCAGTACAATTGAGTGCTGTTAAATAAACCATTGGCATATAACCAACTGCCATTTATTTTAGTGCAGAATCATCTGTTACAGTAGATAGAAACCATTCAATACCATCGACAAACAGATAGTTCATAGCCTTAAATTAGTTAGCCTATTTTTCTAATGAATAGAGACTTAATTTGAGTTTCCTCATCCTGGGAACATGAAACAAAATTATATCATACAGTGAGTAACGGTTTGAAAAATTTTTAATTTAGTTTGGCACCACGGGTTTTTCTAATTACTGCTGACTCTTCACACAGCAGAGATAGTGACCCTGAGCACAGGAGCAAAACAGCTGCTTCTCACCTGCAGACTCATTATCGAACTAATTATTCTTCAAATAATTTTCTAATATTCACTCTGAACCTAATTCTGGACCCATGAAGTCAGGTTCGTCATTTGTAGTGTACTCTTGTGCATATTCCCGAAACCCCTCTCCAACCCATATTGGAGAACTTGCATGTCCCATCTCAGAGGAAAATTTCTGTCATTTTCCATCTCAGATATGAATTAACATTCTGAATCCCTGTTTCCAAAACCACTGTGGCCAGTTTTCCTTGTGGTCCAAAGAGAGTTTGTTAAAAGCTTGTGTCAGTTGTCAGCATTTGGAAATTGGAAATATTACATAAGAATCAGGATTCCTGAATTTTCTTAGCAATTGGGCCATATCAGGCAATACCGAACTCCCTTTCCCAAGAGACAACAATTAGCCAGAGCTGCAAGTCCCTTTTTTAGGAAGGGCATGTGCTTGCCACATCCTCACATCCCATGTGGGGTCCAGGTATTAGCTGCTGATCATCATTTTATAACAGTTCAAAGCGCTTTAAGAATCTAATGGGCTCTAGGCATTCTTACTTTTAGAGGTCCCATTTCACATAGTATCAAAGGTATTTAACTTATATCTCAAATTAAATGTAGATTTTGGTGGGGCGGGGGAAGTATAATGGATTTGGTAAGGATTTTATAATTTTTCTTTTGAAAATAATTTCAACTTTCCATTTTCCTATTATCAGATGTTATCATAGGCCTTTGAAAATTGAATTGGCCCAGATACTGTACCTGAATTGCTTCATGAATCAAATGGTTTTTCAGATCCCTAAAGACATTTGAGGTCATGACTTCTGGCTAGGCTCAAAGTGACGTTTTAGAATAGAGAAGACTGGGCAGTATCCCAAGGGATGAGGGAGACAGAGTCTCCTGATACTAGGGTAGGAGAAAGGGTGTGACTTCTCACATCTTTTTGTATTTTGAGATTTCCTTAAATGACGGACCTACTTCCAGGATTGTGGGGTAGTGCTGGGGTAGATGGGGCATGGTCTGGGTGTCAGAGACATTTTAAGACCTTGTTATCTCTGATCACAGTCACTTTTGAGGGTATCTCTTCACATTCAGTTCAATTAATTTATTTTTAATTGCAGTTGACTAGTTTACTACATTTTACACTTGCAGACTTTTAATCGAACTATGTATTAATTTTAGACTTTGTAGCTTTCTTTTTGTAATTTGGAGCCAATGTGTTTATTTCCTTTGGCACTCCAACTCTTTAATTTATCCTTGATGTCCTCTTAGGCATGAAGCACATGTCTTTGCTGACTTGCAAGGACAGTACCTCTGCTGTAAACAGGCCCACGGTGTTTCTAAGGTCTGCAGGATTTTCGGATGCATGGTCTATGCTCCCCTCTGACCTTCCATGGCTCAATTCCTCCTCTCAGGGTTTAGCAGAGAGTTGCTTTTATTTTTTGGGGGGGTGGAGGGGGTTAGATTAATTAATTAATTATTTTATGGTGACATTGGTTAACAAAATCCAATAAGTTTCAGCTGTACAATTTAACAGTAAGGCACATATATGTTTACACTGTGTTAAATCCCAAAGTTAGATTTCTTTCTGTCACCACATATTTGACCCCCTTTACCCCTTTTTCCTCCCTGATTTCCACTTCCACTAGTGGGAACCACTATTCTATTGTCCATGACCACAAATCTCTGTTTGTTTATCCTGTTCATTTGTTGCTTTTAGGTTTACATCCCACATGTAAATGATGTGATTTTTGACTTTTTCTGTCTGGCATTTTTCGCTTAGCATGATTATCTCGAGGTCCATCCATGTTGTCGCAAATGGCAGTATTTCATCCCTTCTTATGACCGAGTAATATGTACCGCAGCTTCTATCCTAGGACACTTTGGTTGCATCCATGTCCTGGCCACTGTGAAAAATGCTACTATGAAGAGAGCTGCTTTTTAATAGGCTCTCTTGAAAAGTCTCTGATCCTAAGACCATACTAGCATTTTAGGCATCTTGATGGGATGAGGTAAAATTAGCGCAGAGGCAATAGCCCTCATGCCGTGGTTTCTCTGAGTGGTGTTGACTAAAGTACTGTGATTGGTGGGAGCACTTGGGAAGTTTGTTAAACAGGCAAATTCCCAGCTCCACCCTGTACTTACTGAAATTGTACACCAAGAGCGAATTTAGGGTGCCTTTAGCTTGATGGTTAAAAAAAAATCTTTATTTTCTGTAACTTTTAATTGAAATATAGCATTTTATTCAATTAGGAAGATAGGCAGCAAAGCATAGTGGTATTAACAACGCCTGTGACTTGTTACCAGTGGAAATCAGAAATATTTTCATATCACATTAAGGTGTTTATGAGCATCTTAAATGTCTGTTATGCCCCTTACTACTTATGAAATCAACAACTAGATCTTATTACTTACTACAATAATAAAGAGGCTCATATATTATTATTTTACCTGTTTATTTCTTTAATTTTTTTGATAACTGCATTCTGATATTTGTTTTCTTAGTTATTTTATGCAATTTATTTTAGATATTTGAAAACATTATTCTGGGGTGTCCCCAGGATTTACTAGATTGCCAAAGGTATTGCTATCAGGAATAGGGTTAGGAAATCTCGACTGAAGCTGAGACATGGCCAATACGCAGATCCACCCTTCAATGATTAGGCCAAAGAAAATTCCAGGCTGAGGAAAGAGCTGGAGCAAAAGCCCTTGGGTGAGAAAGGGCCTGGGGTTTTCAGAACAGGAAGAAACCTTCCAGGTTAGAAGGAGAGAGTATTCAGAGAGTGGAAGTAATTGGGGTTGGTGTAGTAGGTGGGTCAGGGCAGGAGTGTAGATTTAACTCTGTGTGATTGGAAGCCATTGGAGGGTGTCAGTGCTGAGCTGATGGAGAAAGGAAGGTTCAGTGGTGAGATGCCCAGTTGGAAGAACGCACAAGAGGCAACCATGAGAATGAAACAAGAGGCACCAACTTTATTGTGCGGAGTGCAGGTCGATGGGGAACGCGGTATTGCACATACTTCTTCTGCTCCCCTTCTTGTGCTCTCCTTCTCTCCAGGGGACTGCATGACTCCATACATAGCAGAGTACAATAGTGGCATTCAGCCACACATGCGTGATTCAATAAGCTGAAGTATGTTTACATGTTTTAGGTGCAGGCACCCTACTACACTAATGGAACATTCTAAATTCAGGGTCCTATTATTCCTAGCCATGAGCCGGGATCACAGCCAGACCTGGGACCCTCCAGGCCTGGGACCCACAGAGGATTTCAGCAGGGATGTGATATGATTATGGCTGTGGAGCAGAAAGTTTATTTGAGGGAAGCTGTTTGTAAATGCAAGAAATCTCACAAAGTTCCAGGCATGAATGGGATTATAAAAGATAACAACAATATTAGAATACAGTAATCAAAATATATCTTAAAATTGTTGTATAAAATATATGTGCCTTATTAACACATTAAATAGCAATTTAGTGGTGGATATAACATTATGGTGTGTCAAAAATAAAAGCAGAAAATAGAGGAACGAAGAAGGAATGCTCTCAGTTCTTAACTTCGAAACTTACTACAAAGCTACAGTGGTCAAGATAATATGGTGCTGAACAAGGATAGGTATATGGTTTAATGAATGGAATTTAGAATCCAGAAATAAGCACTTATATTTGTTGTCAACTCATTTTTAACCAGGGTGTCAAAATAATCCACTGGGGGAAAGAATGGCCATTTTAACAAACGATGTTGGGACAAGTGCATGTCCATATACAAAAGAAGTAGAGATGGATCTCTTTCTTATACCATACACAAAAATCGACTTTTGGACCTAAATTGGATTATAGATCTAAACCCAAGAGCTAAACTTATAAACTCGTAGAGGACAGCATAGGAATAAATCTTTGTAACTTGAGTTAGGCAATGATTTTTTAGATAGCACACCAAAAACACAAGTGACAAAAGAAAAAAATAGAAAAATTAGATTTTATCAAAATGAAAAACTTGTATGCTACAAATGATGCCATCAGGAAAGTGAAAAAGCAACCATCAGAATAAAAGAAAAATTTTCAAATTGTGTATTTGATAAGAGATGAACAGCAAAGTATAGAAAGAATTCTCGCAACTCAATATCAAAATGAGAACCCAATTAAAAATTGGCAAAGGATCTGAACAGACATTCCTCCAAAGAGGTTCTCCAAATGACTAGTAAGCAAATGAAAAGATGCTTGACCTTATTAGCCATAAGGAAAATGCAATCAAAATTATAATAAGATGTCACTTTGCACTAGGATGGCAATAATCACAATGACAGAGAATAACAACTATCAGGGAAAATGTGGGGAAATTGGAATATTTATACATTGCTGATTGGCAATGTAAAATGATACAGCCACTTTGGAAAAAGTTTGACAGTTTCTGAAAATGTTAAACATGAGTTGCCATATGACCTAGCCTTTTTACTTCTAAGTATCCACCCAAGATAAGGGAAAGCATATGTCTCCACAGAAACCTGTACACAGATGTTCATAGCAACATTATTGATAATAGCCATAAACTAGTGAATAGGAAAATGAAATGTGGCACATCCACACAATAGGATCTTATTGAACAATAAAAAGGAACAAAGTACCGAAGCATACTACAACTTGGCTGAACCTCAGAAACATTATTCTGTGTTCATGAATCCAGTAACAAAAGACCACATATCGCATGATTCTACATGCAGCGAAACCAGAAAGTAGACTAAGGGTTACCTGTGAAATGGGGAGTGACTTCTAATAGGTGGGATTGTAGTGATGGCTGCAGAACTCTGCCAACTGAATTATAATTATCCATTAAATAGGTGATTTTTAGGGAATGTGACTTATATCTCCTAAAGCTGTTAATGAGGAAAAAAAATAGAACCAGAGAGACCATAAGTTAGACCATAAGTTTCTATAGTAGTCTAGGAGAAAGGAGACAGTGGCTTTGATTGAAGGGAATTATGGATACGGAGAGAAGTGAATGGATTTGGTGCCTCTATGTTTTGGTGGTACAGCTGTTAAGACTTGCTAGTAGAGTGGGAAGGAATAGTGGGGGAAAGAGAAATCTTAGAGTGGGAGCAGGCATGGACCTCCTTGTGTGGTCTTGTCCTACTCTGTGCATCTATCATTCTACAGATGAGTGGTCTATGAAAGTACCTAACTGGGTTGTTTGGGCTGTAGAGGCTGGCTCGTGGCATGGGAAACTTATGAGATCAAAGTCCAATTATATGCCTGTTGGTTGATATAGTATTTACTTTGCTAGGGAAAAAAGGGTCCAGGATTCCATAAGAATGATGTCTCTGAATTTTCTCTTTGGTTCTGAAGAAGTTGGCTATTTGCAGGGCTCTTGAAGAATAATAACCATTTTCGCCCAAAATGTTCCTATATAGGTCAGAATCATTCTTCTTCCTCATAAGCATTTCCTCTGAGTGTCGAGGGTCCGCTTTCAAGTTTAAAGCAGCTTTTTAGTGGTATCATCTCTTTTAAAACTGGATCAGAAGGTGAATGTTCTGGAGAGACTAAAACCACCTGGGTAACCATTCTAAAAGATACACGCTCATTTAAAGACCACAGTGCTACTGAGAGATGAAACTTTCAGTGCAAATTCAGCCCAAGCTGAGATCATTTATTCCCCTCCCCCGCCCAGTTTTTCTGATCAGAAATAAGAACAGATATAGGAAGAGGGGGATATTTTACATCCAAAGCTATTTTTTTTCCTCATCAGAATCCAGCTCTAACATTTTTACCACGAGACTTGTGAAATGCATGACCACCCTGAAAGAAGATGCTGGCTTTGCTAAAAGTGGCAGACTGCCACCCAGCATTCTCGTTTTATATCAGGAAACTTATGGATGCTGTGTAGAGCCAGGGGACCTGGAGACAGAGCAAGCTGCAGGTTCCTATAAGAGAAAGTAAAGCTGCCTGGACTACTGAAGTCTTTTACTTCCAAGGTAGAGAACTACTGGCAAAGCAAGAGAATAAAATTCCTTTGAAGATGGACTCCTACCTGATCGGAATGCAGTATTCGAATCAGTACCTTTAACCCTTTCAGCCTGGGTGAGTATAGGCTAGAAGGGAAGAAAGAAGATAAGCATAGTCTCCTTATAGACCCTGATGTCCAATCACTTAATCACTTAATCACTTAATCAATAAATTAATAGCCAAATGGTTTTGGGCATCATCTCTGACCAGATTGCCTAGGTTTAAATCCCAAGTTCTTTGCTTATGATCTGTATATCATAAAGCAAATTACATAACTTTTCTGTGCTTTAGATTCTATATCTTACAAGGCAGATATCAATACCCAACTCAGGGTTAGTTTCAGGATTAAATGAACATATAGGTGTATGTGTATAAAATGCTTAAAATAGTCACATGACATATAGTACATGCTCAATAAATGTTATTATAATTTATTGAGCACTTGTTATGTGCCAGGGAATGAACTCAATGGTGGGGACACAGAAATAGGTAAGCTGGAAAAGGTTCTTGTATTTACAGAACTCATAAGTCAGTTGGAGTCTGATTTGCACAGATGTCCTCATGGCACATGTGATCCAGAGACAAGAGGTACTTTCTCAGAGCTGTCCCAACCTTCACTTCTCCTGTGCTGGTGGGGAGTTTATTTATGACAAATATGCATACACATAAAAGTCAAAAAGTGATGCCCAAATGTGGGCAGAATCACAGCTGCTCTAATAAATCACTGTTACTGATGGGAGTCATTAGGGATGAAAAATATGTCTGGAAATCACTAACTCTAACCTCAGGAGGTGCTGAGTGTGCCAAGATCTTTCTTCCTTGCTTGGGAGTGGCTATCCCAGGACTGGGATACAGTGAATCGAGAGGCTGGTTTTCCAAAGGGGATTATAGTTGTGGCAGTCTTGGGTTTTCTGCCTCCTCTCTGTCCCATTGTTTCTTTCTCCTTTAACTCCTATTAGGAATGGGGAATTAGCATCCCAATGCATCACTGGAATTTGTCATGAGAGGGGATCAGTATTGGCAAGAGGGAGGTTTAGTGATTTGAAAAGCCAGGAAGACTTGAGACTGCCCAGTTACTACTATTAGCGAAGAATCTACCATCATCTCCAATTTTGGAGCCCAGAGTGAGTTTCCATGATCTTGATCAATAGAGGGACTGAAGGCCTCTCAGTAGAGAAAGTAATTATTTTCTGCTGTTCTCTAGACTCCAGATATATTCTTCAACAAATCCTGGCATGAATACTTTCTTTAGGATATAGCCTCCGCCTTCACACCCCTGTTATCATGGGGGAAGGATGAAAAGGTTAATTCTAATCTTGATTTTGATTCTGTTGGCTGCAACCTTTTATCTTCTGCCAGTCTCAACCTAGAGAAGATGAGTCAATTACCTGTGATTATTCTAAGTGCCCTAAGGAACTAGAATGTGCCTGGAGAGCAGTAGTTAAAAACAAATAACAAACCCATGCCGGGTAGAGTATGCATTAATTCTGAAATTGTCTGATGTATGTGTTTGTGGGAATCCCTACATTATTTCTCTGGCTACTGAAAATTCAAATTTCTGGGACATCAATTTATCCTATTACACAACGGGGAGCAGAACATTCTCATTAAGTTCAGCAGTAAGCAGACTACTGGGTTCAGTTCTTGCTCGTTATATGGCCTTGGACTATTCTATCACCTTCTGAGACTCACTTTTCTCATCTGAAAAGTGAGGATGCTAATACTTAACTTATGGGCTTTTTATGAGAATCATGAGATGTGTTTAACTTGGTAAACTTTGAAGGAGCACACACAAATTCAAGGGGTTGCTATGTGTCTTGCACATTTTCATACCCATCTTGCTCCCAGCACTGTGGCTGGCACCCAGGAACTCAACACTAGTAGGTTGATTTGAATTATTAATATGATCTGATTCAGGTAATTTTTGCTTTTGTTTCTCTCCTCTATTTTGCCTCTTTTAGAGCTATCATTTATTACAGTATGGCCCAAGTGATCCATCTAGATTATAAATTGTAAGTGTGATTATGCTGTTACACTGATTTAAAATTCATCAATTACTCCTACCTGTGCACTGAGGAGATTTCAAGCCCCTTACCTGCCTTTTGTCTTGTACCTCCTTTCCTATCCTCTGTTCTCACACCTGAGGCCTAGTAATACCACCTCACTTCTGTTCTGTACCCATCTCATCTTTCCTCATGCTGACACCAATCACAGAAACACAAGATATTTGATTTAATGCTTTGGTGCAGGTACACAAGCTACTCCCTCTGTCTTCAAGGCCCTTCCAGCATCCTTTCAGTTATGTCTCATCTTTTAATGTTCAACTCAACCATCGTCTCCTCTGGGAAGCCTTCTCTGAGCCCCAGACACAGCTAAGGAGCCAGTCTCAGTGTTCCCAGGGCCTCCTGGCCTTGGCCGTCTTGTAATGCTTCACTAGACTCAGACTTCCTTGGTGGCAGATATAATGTCTTATGCATCAGTCTCCCTGCTGTGCAGCACAATGCTTGGTATATAGTAGGTGCTTGAAATGAAATGAAGTGAATTCTTGAAAACTCTCTGTTATTTAGTGTACAACCTGTCTGCCCCTCAAAAAAAGACAAGAAAAAAAAGAGCTCAAACTACTCTGATTATCAAAAACAGCTGAATTTTAATGTGGAGAATTACTTGCACAGATGATAGAAAAGCTGAGAACAGGGGCAATGAAGCAAACCAGAAAGTAGCAGCAGCAGAGGTTGCTCCCACCCTAATGGGGTGGGCAGTTGCCAGAACAATGGGATTGGGGCCTCCAGGTAGAAGCTAGAATCAAGGAGTGCCTAACTGAAACATCTACTGCCAAAGATGATGCCCAAAGCAGAGAGACAGGAAGGGGAATGTCTGGTTTCTCCCTACCCTCTGCACTACCTTCTTCTGCCACTTCTTGTCATTGGCCAATCCAGCTAGAAGTCAGCCTAGTGATGCATCTCGTCGAGGGCAGCCTCCCTGTGCTGCAGGGCAGAGCAGGGGAAGGCAGTGAAAGGATCTGAGGATGAACAGGCCTGTGGGAACACCTCACTCTGGAAAGAAGTGGGAGGTAGAAAGAAAAACTACCTCATGTACCATATGTGTAATCATCCATTCCTTTAATCAGTATTTACTTAGTGCAGTTGTTCATGACTGTTTTTTGCCAGTGAGATACATGCAGGATGATGGTGATTTGCAGATCACGTCCCTGTGAATGTCACCAGTATGCCCAGGGTTATTAGCCATTGCCAGTGCACACCTCCCCTTTCCCACTCAAGAAGGACACTGGAATTTACAGGCGTGAGAGTGGCAGAGTTATGGGTGAGAGAAAAGAACAAATCAGTGTAGATAAATTATCTATGATGGGGACACATTTCATAACCAACCCAATTGTCCCTGTTTACTGCCATGAAGGGATTCAGAAACACAAAGCATGGTTAGAATATTCCCACTTCATGTATAAATGAGTTAAGGCAATGTCTAAAATTTAAGTGAAAAACTGAAGGAAGTTTCCAGAGAATTCATGTGAGATGGACTTTTGTCTCAACGAAAAAGAAATCTTAAAAAAAAGGATACTTTCTTAAATAGAAAATTGCCTTAATTATGAACTGAAATTTGTAGAGATGACATCTATATCATACTACAGATAAAAATTTCGAGAAAAGTTACGTTCCATGAACGATTTAGCCTACACGAATATGGTATGGTATTTATACTGTGATTCTGACATGGTCTGGGACCTTCTCCCCCAGCCCCAATATTATAGTTAGTACTTAAAAAATATAGAAGAATCCCTATTTTTTTTATATTGGATAATCCACTTTGTTGTTGTTGTTGTTGTTAATCTGGGCTGTTGTGGAGCTCCACAATAATTATTTTTAAAAAGTTAAGTCTTTTTAAATGATCAAATCACAAACAAGACCCATCGCAGAACTGTCATTATACTTTTAAAAGTCAGGAAAGAGAAAGTATACAAAAAGCAACACGATCTTGCTTATGTTGGTGATCATTTAATCACGTGGATGCTGAGGACATAAAACATCTCCTATTGTTGAAATCCTTATTTGCCGTTTGAAAATACATAAGTTCAGGAGCGCTCTGTTTGGTCCTCAGCATGTGATTCCAGAATCTTAAAAGTACTTATTTGTTCACATGCCTGTCGCCATTCTCCACCTGCAGGGGAGGAGAATAGGGGGATCCTTCTGTTTTGTTCTTTGCTCTAGAACAGTACCTGGCACACAGGAGTAGCTCAATAAATATTTGTTAGTTTATTCCTTGCTGCACTAGAAAGATGAAGAAGCGATTGACCTTTTTGGCAAACACTTTCCTGGGAAGGTGTTTTCTGGACCTCACTCGCTGTACTCTGCTGGGCTGGACCAAGCCTCAAACAACCTCTTATAGATGCAGGCACTCAAAGAAGAGGGAGCCTGTTAATTGCAAGCTGTTTTTCAGTGTTGCCAAAAGGTCACCACTATCAATTATGACATATATTTGAAAAGAAGGAAGTCCTGTCTATCTGGCAATATATTCCATGGTGTCTAATTTGTTTGCTGTAATAAGGCCAGGCTCAGTTATTGATGAATCAATCATCCGTGTCTTGTATACTGATGACACCGCCTAAGTTTCTCTTTCAAGATAATGGTATTGCATACCGAGATTAGTGCTGGGCTGTATATTATTAAACTCCATAAACGTGTTGAACATTAATTGCTACTGCTGTGCAAGAAAACAATTTTTTCCCCCATCTTTGTGGTGGAGCGTTAAGTAATTTATACAGGACGACTCAAACCATGTCTCTAGGCAGCCAGAGAAACGCTGCTAAATCAATCCATATGGCTGGTCTCCATGAGAGAATCAATTCTATGACCTGCATGGGTGAACGGTACAGGGCATCTCAGCCGCGCTGAATTCTTTCTTGCTATAAATGGACTAGCCCTTGAGGTTATGTCTCTACATGCCTCAGGGGGAAAAAAAGTAGAAACAATTACAGGGTCAATTTAAACAAAAAATAAATGCTCATCACAATGATTTCAAATGAATGGAACTTTTCCTAGGTTTTCGGTTCTGTGTGTGTTCCCCCTACAGTATCCAAATAATGGTCTTAATGTTCCATTTCACTTTTCTGGCACCAACGCAGGCTCGGTTCAGAGCAACAAACAGCTTCTTTAAAGACAGGGGTGAGGCCTGAGACAGGAAGCCTGAGCTGTTAGTTCCCTGAAGAACCAGTTTATACAGTTGATGCCAGCCTTTGATTACATTCTTTCTGTGTCTTAGGGCCTCACTCTAACTCTTTAATTTATTTTCATCATTGTCTTATAACTAATTTATTACCTTTAAAATTGTTTCAGAAGACAACTTATGAAGATTGCGATCAAGGAAAGCAACTGCTCTGTCATTCCTCTCCGTCCTCCCAAAGCCCCAGCTTTGCTTCTTGCTTGGTTTGTTTGTACTGTATTGGTAAATGATAGCACCCCCTTAATTGTGAGGGCTCACCTATGTCTTTCTAAGCAAAAAGACATACCTTAAATGGTAGATTCAGAGTTTAGCTTTCCCAGTGCATCCACAAATGACGTTATGTAGACTGGCAGACTAAAGAATGATCTGGTTTACATAGATTTATTGAAATTTGGTAACTTTAGTTTTCAACAGAAACCTAATTGGACAAAATCTAGGATTTGTCTTAATGGACAGTGAAAAAAACGGATTATCTAAATACAATGCAGGCACAAATTACATGAAATTGTCAGTCCTTGATTTTCCATTGACATGTACGAAATGGAAAATCAGGATGACCCACATTTTGACTGTGCCTTGTAAAAGGTACTTGTTTTTCTCTTAAATTCTTCATCTAACCCTTATTCTGACATAATCATTCCTTTTTTTTTTTTTTAAATGGGGGTGTGAGTTTTCTTTATACTGTTTTATTTGATGCTGGTTTGTAGACAACTTCAGTAAGCATAGCTCATGGCCAATGGTCATGTGACCTAGAACTGATTAATCTTAGAACCCCCTCTTCTTGGTTTTGGTGATTGGCCCAGGCATGGGTTTGAGACTCTAACCAAGTATTTTTCCATGGCCTTTTATATATGGACACACTCTTTTTTCCATCTCAGGTTACTAGCTGAGATGCTCTAAGCCTGGAATTGTCTAACGGTGCCTTCCCTGGAACTCTGGGCCCATCCTTATTTGTGGAGGATACAGTCTATAAGGAGAGAATGAGGGCGACACATGATGAGAATCAGTGGTGGGTGGAAGAGAGAGAGAGAAGGGGGAGGGAAAGAAAAAAAGGGAAGGAGGGAGGAGAGAGAGAGAGAGAGAGAGAGAACACGTGCTAGTGAGCACAAAAGGGAGACTGAGCTATAGAAAATGTTTAAGTGCCCCTATTTCATAGTTCCCTGTAGCCAGCCCCTCCTCTGGACTCTCCTTGTTATGTGTGTCCATTACATTTTAGCTGGCTTTGAGTTAGCTTTCTGTCATTTGCAACCAAAGAGGTTCAGCCTAATTTATATTCCAAATATTAAGCACCAATCACTGCTTTATTTGCCTATGGAGTACCATAAAGTCCCAGATTCTTGAGAAAGTCAGGGCTTTGAAGAAGGCAGAATGACTCTGGAGCTTAGCCCAATGGGGGAGAACTCTAGGCAGCTCGAAAGCAGAAAATGGCAGGAAGTTGCATTTACATATCAATCTTAGACCCAAGTAATTTGTCATCTCAACCAACGTCCTGATGTTCTTGTTATTCCCTCATTCTTTTAGAACATTTTCTTTCTCTCAGTTCCTTTTTATCTCTTTCTTTCCATATGTAGCTGTCAACAGTTGCTTCTTTATTTTTTTTGCTCCCGTGTCTTCTTTCTGCGTAGCATATTTTGAGAGAGATGCAGGTAAATGGTAGTTATTACCAAGCCACATTGACTATTACTTTTGAGATATCGTGTGAGGAGCAGGGGAAAATGTACTTCCCTACCTCTCTGTAAATGTGGGGAGCTAGTCAGCCATGCTCATTTGATAGCTTTGTGATCAAAGTCTTCTTATTCCCTCCCTGATCTCTGACTTCTATAGATTTATGACTCTTCTTTGGGAAGAAGATTAGCTGCCATCTCTGCAGGCGGCTCAAGGTCTGACCTTAGGCTTGCCATGTGGCTTTGGAAATGTGAATCATGGCTGAGAGGACTTGAGAGGTGAGGAGGTAAGTTACTTCTCTTCACTCAACCTCAGCAACTCTGTCATCATCTTTCAGATGGTTCAAGGTTCTCTCTGTTGTGTGCTGGTTCATTCCTTGGCTAGGTGGCCATTTCTGAGAGCTAGTGAGAAAGAATGCAGAGGAGAGAGTCCTTCCAGTTGATTTGAAGCCTAAGGCCCTCCACTTATCACTCTTGTTGCTAGAAGCACAGTTTCATCATAACTGTACTCTGTAGAGGAGTGGCAGGGAGTGGGAGGGGTGCTGGACTCTGAGTCAGAGAAAGGAGATGTGATATCAGCTTTGCTCTACCCAGCTCTGAGCCCCTGGGCATATGCCTTACATTTTCCAGCTCTCAGATTAAACATCTGTGAAATGAAGGACATGGCACTACCTGCTCGTTGTGTGAATCAAAATAAAAATAAGATAATAAATATGGAAGGAGTCCCTGGAAGGAAGAGAGTAGCTCAAGTACAAGGCATTGTTCTGATTAAGATGCCATACTTTAGAAATAGAACCTTCTAGGAGTGCAACACAAAATGGAAATCAGCTCTGTTTGTTGAAAGATGTGTATTTGGATTTTTTTTTTTTTTTTTTTATTATTAACTAGAAAACAGCAGTTTGGGGAAATAGAAAATGCTGCATGCAAAACCTTAGTATAGTTTTAAATTGAAAAACTATATGTCTATAACAGTAGGACAGGTGAAAACTGTAGATTGAGCTAGCATGTGCATTCATTTTAAGAAGTAATCGTTCTACTTAGGATTTATCCATATGCATTAGTTTGACACGTTCTAAATGACTGATTGATTGTATAACTTCAGAAAACTCAATTTTGACAGGTAGACACATGCAGTTCCAGTGGTTATTGTGACCACACTTAAAAGTTTTCCCAGGGAGAAATTGGAATATCGGTTTTCTTCTTTGCCATGTGTGGCTCTTTATACTGTACCTGCACATACACACATGCACAAACACACACCTGACAAGTGACTGAAGTATTGGGGTTTCCGTGGCATGGATTAGGGTCATTATGAATCATCTCAGAACTCACACACTCTGGAGCTTAATTCTGCCTTGAAGATTGCCACTCCTCTTCGCCCTTAGGTCAGATGATGCAGTCTGTCACCGGGCACTGTAACTAGACATTTTCAAACCCTCAGGGGCAATGAGGCTGGGGAAAACGATTGTGATGTTCAGATTCAAATCCTCTTCAGGACAAAGACATACTGTCTCTCCCAGGCCTACTGATCTATCTATCGCAGAATTGCTCAGATGTCATGGACACATGATGAAATGACCACAGAGATACACTAGAATTCTCTGCCATTTTTTCCATGCAGTTTTTTGAAAACTAGCTCTGGGACAGTTAATTAAAAAAAAATAAAAAAGGTTTTTCATGCCAGAACAGTTCTGAAAACAAAAATAATGTTCTTTTTACTCAGCTTCCTTTCCAGATAAGCCAAAGGCCAAGAGATAACTGCCTGAGAGAAGGTCACAAGGGGAACTCAAAAGACATTTTAGATACAAAGTCCACCCATTTTTTCACATGTGTTAAAGATGATCCTATCAACACAGGGAGGCCTGGACATTTATTAATGCAGAAGAATTTTAGCTAGTCAATTACTGAGAATTCTGTGGAATTATTTGGCAAAAATAAACAGATAAATACAAAGTAGACCACAACAAACAATTATATGTGCACAACAATACACTATCCTTTAAGAACTTCCCTAAAAAAAGGAGAAGAGCAAAACAAATGTATAATTTACTAGCTGAATCTGGTTAAGAAGGAATAAACGGGAGAATTCCATGGCAGGCAAATGTTCCTGTTGCAAATTATTTTGTTTTCTAAGCTTTTGATCCTGATTAATGCCACCTGGGCTTAAAGCATAGGCTTACCAGCTCCTTGAGGGAGAAAAGGGAAGGAGGCAGAAAGGACTGGGAGGAATGCTGGGGAGAAAGGCAGTAGGAGGAGAGGAAGAAAGAAGAGAGTGTTTAGTCTGTCTTGGATGACTACCTTCAGAATGTTGACCATGAGCAAGACAATCCAGAGCTCTAGATCACAGGTCTGTGCCCGGTAGGAATCTAGAGTGGAAGCAAATATGCAAGTTTTATCACAAAGACCTTCTGGCTGTAGAGCACTCTGGAAATGTAGAGCCTGAAGTGCAGGCTGCAGTCAGTTCCTTCAGCTGTCTGAGTAAAGCAGATGAAGGGAGGGAGATTCATGTACTCACGAGTACTTTCAAAGGGCACAGTGCTTCAGAAATGCAGGTTACTATTCTTGCTGTTTTGCATGGAGGATGATGTGCTTCTGTTTTCACCTGGTTTAATCCAGTTTATCTGATTTGATTATCTGACATTTCAACTCATAAACAGGCTCCTATAAATATAGAAACTGCTATATATATCTTCTACTCTCCTATTTTGTTACCATGGGATATCAAGACTCAGAAATATACACTTGTTCTCATGTGCTGGGTTTAGAGCTGAGGAGCTGAGGCCCAGAGAGACTAAATGACCTCCCCAAGGCCAGCTTTACACAAGCCTGACTCTCTGCCAAGTGTTGCTGACATTATACCTTTGTGAGACTCCAGAATGATACTTAGGTGCTTAAGACTTTGTACTTTGCCATGCTCACCCCCCACACCCCATCTCTGCTCTGTTGTAGTGCCCAGGATGGGTCACATATGGGTTGGCCAGTTTGAAACATGTAGCATTCTCTGAGCAAGAGGTTCTAAAGGATTTTGGAAAAGGAGTTGAGCCAAGTTTTACTGCACTCAGAGAGTTATAGACCAGCTGAAAAGCAGGTGTTGAGGTTATTGAGGGTGTCCACTGGCAGGTGGCTGCCACAGGGAGCTCTAGATTGCCCAGAGTGACCATGGAACTGGGTGTCTGTGAAGCTAGGGTCCTAGAAGTCATGTAGCCAGGAATCTGGAGGAATGTTCGAGAAGAGATGGAAAGCCTAGAAAGAAGCTGATTTAATCAAGAGCCGGACATTAAGCCTGTAGGAATTTGGAGCAGTGTCAAACTCCAACGATATTCAAACTTCAGGCATAGGTCACAAGGATGGCCTTACAGAAACCCAAAACTCATCTGAGCCTTTATCTGCAGGTTCCCCATCAGCTCCCACATGCTCTGAGCTTCTGGTGGTGCTCAAATAATGGCCCATGCAGCAACGGTATGCCTGCTGGCTGGACAAATAGCAATAATTCCTTCTCAGCCTGGCCTGGCCGGTGTTCTTCTTTGTTTCAGAGGTAGCTTTTCCAGCAGGATCACATTTTTAGTTGGATGAGGAGGAATATACCCTACTGATCTCATTCTAAAAGTCTTAGGGAATCAGAGATAGAGAAAGAGGTTACTTCGTGGAAACCATAATACTCCCTTGGCAGATTGCATGCACATGGAGACTAGAACTCCCACACAATTTTGATCTTTTGTGTCTTACCCCAGATCATTCACTGTCACTAGCATGGGGACAGGGTTTTTCTTAGTCTCCTGCTGCTTTCTATGTGCTGTGTTCAGAGGAACAGATTCTTGCTACCAGTCATCTCAGTCTCACTGAGGACACTGATCTATGGGACAGTGGTGGGCAGTTCTGTTTCTGTGGGCCATGGAGTCTGTAACCATGACGTCCTGTGGCCTCAGGACCATAGCTTGGCTTTTACCAGCATTTTACTTGACTGCTTTGCCCCTAGTTATTGAGTCTGTGCTACTCCCTCCTCAGCACAGGTTTGTTCTTACAGACAACATTGAGCATTTGCTCACACTCCACCATTTCTATATATTCTCAGCTTCCTTTGGAAAAACATTAGCCATTATCCCCAGGGACAAAATTCCTCCCTGTCTTTGCAGGTTCTTCCAGGGTGTGTTAGCCTCCAACAGAAAGTTTAGGATGTGAGAAAGGTTCTTTCTACCAGTCCCCACCGATGGCTCTCAAACAGGCTGAAAACTGGGATGAAAAGTCTAGGACACGTGCTCTTCTGCTCATGGTCTCGCCCTGTAGGCAGATATCTTGCTCCCTTTCATTCTGAGTGGGTAGTGTGCCTGAAACTCTGCCTTAGGAGACCCTTCTCACCTCTCCACAACCTGGCGAGGCCCTTACTCGCTCATGTGTCTTGATAAAATAAAAGCAGACTTCTGAGACTGAGGTTGGCTCCTTAGATGGTGTCCAGACACCTTCCAATTGCCAATTCCATTTTAAGTTTACTGTCCTCCACAGACTGAGGGGTGTGAGGTCAAAAAGGGTCAGGAAGGCTGTGGATTATTTAATTAGTAGATTGATGGAGACCACTATGGGTACTTTTTTATAAGCAGGAAGCAGCATTTATTAATGCCAGCAGTAGCTCAGTGGATTCTTATTCAAAGGCTGAGCTCACTATAGTTGTTTTAAATAGGAGTGCATTTAAGAGAGGGAATAAGGTGCTTATGAAGGCCCCTAGGTTGGATATTCAGAGATAATCCCTGGAGAAATATGGAACTGATCCACCAGGGAGGGAGTTCTCCCCTCTGTAGCTACCGCTGTTGGTGTATTCAAGAGCACATCATAAACTTACAGTCCAGGAGTCAGGAAGGTGGAATCAAGAAGCTGCCATCACTGCCTCATGATGATGCCCAGTAAGCTGGAGGATGGGTGCTGGAGGAATGCTGCTGCAGAAAAACATCTTGGACCCTGCTTACCAGGAGGAGATCAGCCAAGAGAAGCAGGCAGGTGGTCACCACCTCCTTCCTACCTTTATCAAACCCTTATAGGACGGCAGAACCCTCACTACAGGAGACTCTGAGAACACAGTTTTCAGTTTTCAATGCCTCTAACTGAAAGCATGGTGGTCTAGAGCCTTAGCATAGTATCTAGCTCAACTGTCGATGGGCTTTTATCACCTGCTGCATTAATTTTCAGTTATACTGTCATAGAGTAATATGTTGTGGAAAGGGACTTTGACAATGGTATATGATAATCTCATTTTACAGGAGGAGAAGCTGAAGTAAAAACTGACTCTTCTAAAAGCCACACAGATATTTCTTGGCAGAGTCAGGGCAATCATGCCAGCCTCCCAGATCATTCCAGCCTCCCGGATTTAGGTTATTTGCAATTAGTGCTTTGCACATAAGAGTTTGTAGATGTGCAGGGAGCACAATGAGTTGTGCTAAGAGTAGAACAAATCAGAACAAAATGGGATTCATTCAGTATTATTTTACTTGGTGATACAAGCATCTATATAATGTATAAACATGGAATTCACGTAAGGATGAGATGGGGACAGGCAGCTTCAGGATTTTTTTCTAATAGTTTCTCTTCCTCTGCTATTAGGGAGCATTCTGGGAAAGGATTTGGGGAGCTCTGTAGCACCAGTACTGTTTTTCTTTTCTCAGATATTGGAAATTAGTGTCATTTCCACTCAATTACTACATCTTTTATTAATAAATCTTCTGTTAGTCCCTGTTGTAATCAATTACTCCCTCATTGGCAGTCCCAAAACCTCATATTTATTGCTAGATTAGAGTACAAATCTCAATGTACTTTGTTTCATGGAAAACTTTGTAATTCCTGTCTCCTCTATAAGGAAGTGAGCCTTTCATGTGTGGGGACTAGATCTAATTTATCCTTGAATTCCACACCCAGCATGGTGCCTTTGCATATGGAATAATATGGACCGTGCTTCTTCTGGCTCTTCTCTCCTTCTTGGGGAGCTTAAGACGAGACTTCCTTGAAGTTAGGAAGGGCCATCTGACTAGGTCCTGCCAACGTAGTGAACAAAAGTGACATGTGTCACTTCTAGGCTAAGGCAGTGGAAAGGTCTTGTGTGGTCCTGCTGTTTTATCTTCTTTGCTGTGTTGACTCTGGAACAGGGGTTCCCACCCCATAGCCTGTTAGAAACTGGGCCACAGAGCAGAAGGTGAGTGGCAGACTAGTAAGCAAAGCTTCATCTGTATTTGCAGGACTCCCCAGCACTAGCATCACCACTTCAGCTTCATCTCCTATCATCAGGCATTAGATTCTCACAGAAGCACCAGCCCCTGGTGCCGAAAAGGTTGGGGATCACTGCTCTGGAGGATGTTGAGATGGCAGAGCCACAAGAAAAAAAAAAAAAAAAAGAGCAGGACAATGGGCTTGGAAAGATGTTCCAACCAGAAGAGAACTTGGCATACACAGGAAATAGACTTTCCATATTCAGCCACTGAAACATTAGGGTTTGTCTGTTTCCACAGCATGGGGTAGACCATCTGATATAAATGATCAGTAATTCACGGAATTGCATGGGGAGACTGGACATCTTGGAGTGCTACAATTTATTTGTACTTTCCATTTTCTTTCTGATGTAACCTCACTTAGACCTTGGGAGTTCAGAAAAAGAAAGTATGATAAGTTGTTCAACTCTGTAGGGGCCATGAAAACGACTGGGCAGAAGTCATCACCCAGCTCCATTGTGCTGTCACCTAGCCTAGAAAGAACTGAAGCCATTTGAAAAGTAACGGCTATCCCCAGCAGATGGGAAGGTTCCATGTTTCACCCAGGAGCTACTGTCCCTTTCACCCCTTAGGGAAATTTAAACCCTAGTAGCTCCCCTTCTCCACCTTGGCACATGCAAATTCTAGGTAATTGGGCTCTGTGGGCTCTAGAAGCACATGGAGATGCTAGTTTATTCAGTGACTTTTCACTCCTTGTGCACCAATTTTTCTGTTTATGTGTGATTGGCAGCATAATGTATATGTTACAGATGTGCGTTTATTTTGTATGCATACGTTGTGATCATGTATATGCAACATTTTCAGATAATTTCTAGGAACTTTAGAAAAAATTGGAAGATAATTTACCTTTTGCTGGTATAATCTCTGAGAATATTTTTCCGTAATTAACAGAAATGTCTATTCCAGTTAGACCTCAGGCAAAAAAATATTTCTCCTTTCCTTTCTCTGGAAAGTGGGGATGATGCTTACTCATCAGGTACCATGGGGATTGGAAAAAATGTTTGTAAAGGATCTAGCTCACAACTTGGCAATTTGTAGATATTTAATAAACATAATGATTGTGTACTACCCTTAAGTAAAACTTTTTTGTTTAAAAATAAATTATATTTTAAAAAATTTCTATTCAACCTCACAATGGCTTTTGGGGTTGGGGTAGGTTTTTTAATCTTCATTTCATAATAGAAGACAGTGAGGCTCAGAGAAGGCAAAGTCACAGACTTGGAAGTGACAGAGGTGGGACTGAAAACTAGTTTCCTGATTTTAGTCCTGGTGCTATAACAGGAAGGTTCCTTGAAGCAGTGACAAAGAGCAGAACTGGGAGGAAAGCCATCTGGGCTCAGTAGTACAAAGCATGGCAGAAAGTAGGAGTTCAACAAGTGGCCACTATTACTGCATATAGGTACCAGTGGCTGTTAATTATGTCTGCGACGATATTTATTTCAAATTGATTTTTCAGGGACCTTTTAACATCATCCAAGTGACCTTTGTGAGTATAAAGCCGATATGTTGTTCAGACTATGCTGTGTAAACCACTATAGAAAATCAAAGCACTGGAATGGAAGAGGAACAAGTTACCAGAAACAATCCTGTTGTATTCACATAGTTTGTGCATAGTCGCCCTCTGGACCAGAAGGCTCTTCTCTGTATATGAAAATGTTGAAAATAAAATATGGCCCTTCTCTGGGGTGTAATAGGAGAACCAGAGATTTGTTTCTTAGAGTTAAGATGCATCACATCTCACTCATGTGCCTGCCTCTCTCTTCCTCCAAGGTTCCAGAGAGCCAAGATGCTAACTTAGCTCAGGTTGAAGAATAATTGTGCATGTCAATATTTATCTCATCCCAATACTCAAATTAGCTCCTCTAATAAGCTGAAAAACACACCCTCCTTGTTACCTGCTCATTCAGCATTCTTCTGATACAGTTATTCATTGCAATCAATGCAAAAACAGAGGGGTTTGAGCTTCCCATCCATTTGGCAAGGGATTTGGGAATAGGATCAAAGTTGGTTTTATTTCAATAGGTTCCCTAGTGAGCTGTTAATTACTTGGGTTTCAAATCAGATGGCATTTGAAATAGAATATCGAATTACACCTGTATTTGGGGTCAGTTTATCTTCTGATATGAAGGTAGATTTGTGGCAGGAAGGAACAGAAGGAAATGAAGTTAGTTTTCTTCCTGTGTTTGATGGGGAAGGTCTTTGTTGCTGAAATATTCCTCAGGGCTTTGCATACTGGGTTAAGCCAATAGGGAAAATTATGTTTCAGGAACTTCGAGCAAGTGCAGACTTCCAATTATCCCTCAAGCAGATTAAAAAAATGTAATCCTAGACTTGTTAATATTAAATATGACATTATATATATATATATTTGAGTTGGTTCTGAGTACTTAAGGTGATTTGAAAATCAGTTCAGTGGTAAACTAGTGGATTAATGTTTCTGACCTCAGCATTCTAATATTTATCTCAAACATTTAGATCTTGATTTTATTGAACATAAACACTTTATTTGTTTACTAATTTACTGACTTGTCAGAGATTATATCTTATTTTGGAATATTTCACTTGCTCACTAACCTCCAAACATATACACCTCCTTCTTTTTCCGTAAGTGTCCTAGCCCTTCCCTGTCTCTTTACTCCATCTGTCCATGGTGCTCATCTCCTAGTTCTGAACATCTTACCTTTCGGGTTTCAACTCCAATTTCATTTCCTCCCAGAGGCTTTACCTCTCATTGACTCTGCCATATCACCCTATAATTTCTTCAAAACATTGATCACAGTTGGCACACATATATGACTTTTGTGCCCATGAGAATAGTCAAGGACTTGGGTTGTCCCATGTACTTCATATCTTCAGTACCTAGCACTGTACCCCACACCCTGAGAACTGAGTGTCTCATATTTGTGTAGTGAATGAGTGAACAGATGGATGACTGAACAAACCATGGCCAGATTCTCCTTTCCATGGAGCAGTGATCAAACCTTTAGGAGAATGTGATATTTGGGTTCAGTTCTTATAATTTAAAATACAATTTTATGAAACTGGACATTAACTGAAAAACTTTAACAAAGCTGTGTGTTTAGAATCTGCCATTTTTGGAACATTTTGATGACACCGTGCCCTGGACTGATAATATAGTAAAATTGCTGTAGCTTCTCTCTTGGTTTTACTCAGTGTGGATCTTTGTTTCTACCTCTTCGTAGGTCTTTCCTCTTGCCTCCTGTCACCCCCCACCCCTTTTTAAAAAATATATCCTGCCTTTTGCCTTGATTTCTGTCTCAAAAACTGCTGACCATTTTCCCATAGGTTTGCTAAGAAGTAAGTACAAACTATTTTTCTTTTATCGAATTCATAATGGCTATTAGTAGAAGAACTGGTTGCAATAAAATAAAACTGACAACTAAAATGGCTCATGGTAGAATTTTTTATTGGCTAAAAAATTGAAGGCAAAATTAAATCTTCTTGACAAAATTTTGACATGCAGAATTTGATCTGGGAAAATTGAACTTTGTGGAAATAAAGAAAACTCAAAATGGCAGAAGCCATAACTGTTAAAATTAGATATGGCTTAAAAAACCTGATTAAAAAAATATTTTTATAAAATTTCTAAGGAAAAGGAATTGATGCTGACCAAACAATATCAGTGAAATAAAAACAATGACAAGGTAAAAGCATTTATATTATTTAATCAAGGGAAGATACGACTGGGGGGGAACTCAGTCAATAAATCTTAAAGTACAGGAAAGGTGATTTGTTATACTGAAGAATGGACAACTGTTCTCCTTTTCCGCTGATAAAAAAGAAAGTTCTGAGAAATACAGTGGGGAGTTTAGAAAGAACTTCCTGTCCAGAGGGGGTTGGGGAATCCTGGAATGCATTACTAGGAAGGCAGGGTAGTGAGGGGAAATAGGGTGGGCAAGGAGGGGAGAGGGAGAGGGAGAGGGAGAGGGAGAGAGAGAGGGAGAGAGAGAGAGAGAGAGAGAGAGAGAGAGAGAGAGAGAGAGAGAGTGGTGAGGGAGCTGGAAGCCCTCTCAGAAGTTTCAGAAAGAAGGTATAGTAGAAAGCTATCATGTTGAGAAGGTTTAATTACATTCCTTTCTGGCCAAAGACTCAAAGATGAATTAGGAGTTTTTGCCCTCTGGATTACTTTTGTAGGCCCTTATTTCTGTGATTCGATGACAGTTTAAAAATTCTGTTTTGCTCTTTGGTAAGAAAGTGAAATGATGCTATTTGGAAAAATGGAATGATAAAGTCTTGTTTAGAAGTCTCTTTAGATATTACTATTAAAACT
The DNA here is from genome assembly GCA_030015415.1 of Cynopterus sphinx. Taxonomy (NCBI): domain Eukaryota; kingdom Metazoa; phylum Chordata; class Mammalia; order Chiroptera; family Pteropodidae; genus Cynopterus; species Cynopterus sphinx. Next base: position 195,257,365 of record CM057379.1, read on the forward strand.
TTGCTTTGTTTAAATATTTTAAGAATTGTGTTCTTACGACCCAGGTTCTGTAGCTCTCGTCTCTTTTAGAAATTAGTTTTATGTGTGGAATTCTGTGAATAAAATGGTCATTGTAATGGCTATTAAGGATCATTGGTTTAAATTAGGAATAATAGGAGTTTTTATTCCATAGAGAAAAGAATCTAAAGATTGATGAAGTGAAAATGATCCATTGCGATACTAAAAATGTAACTGTTGGTTTTATGAGAGAAAACATACAGGCCTGTAGGTAAAGAATCCTTGATGAGAGCTTCATGTATAATAAAAGAAAGATACAGAAAATTAGATGACTGATTGTGGTTGCTAGGGCTACGAGTCTGTAATAAAGGGTTGTACCATAAAGTGGGAGTGGGAGACTGAAAAGGAAGGAAGGACCCCAGGAGCACCCCAGAGGACAGGAAGTAACCCTGATCAGGCTGGGAAGAGTCATCAGTGTCAATGGCAACAAGACAGCAGCTGTCAACAATAGGTTGCTGTCTACCTCCCTTGGTGAATGCAAGAGTCACTCTGACTTTCCTGCTTCTAGTGTGTGGGCCTCATGTGAGAAGCAATAACTGTAAGAAAGACACCATGGCATCCGAGAAGAAAGGAGCCAAGATATCTAGGAAGTGGGAGGATGCTGTTGATTAAAGAGGACTTGAAAGGAATTTTAGTTTGTTTCCAAGCATGCCCCCAAGCTAACCTCTCAGATAAGTAATAATAAACATCAATAGTTGTGGGTGACGTTAGTGGATTTTTCAGACCGAAGCACCAGAAATACTAAGCTACCGTTGGCCATATCTTGGTCTAATGTTAGGTATAGATTATATGGTGTATTTATTTTCCTTTCTTTTTTTTTTAATCATATATAGTTACGGAATTATTTTTCTGTGGTGCAAGTTTTTAAGATTCAGTCTCTTAGCAACTTTTTAAATCTGCAATACAGTATTATCAGCTATTGTTGCCCTGCTGTACATTGTATCCCCATGACTCATCCATTTTAAAAGTAGAAGTTTGGACCCCTGGACTCTCCTCATGCACTTTGCTCACTCTCCACCCCCTGTCCCCAGCAACTACCAATCTGTTCTCTGTATCTATGTGCTTCTTTTATAAAATGTTTAAATTACTAGTTTTTTAAATTTATTATTATTATTTTAAGTGGGATGGCACAGTTTTTGTCTTTTACTGTTTGACTTATTTCAGTTACCATAATGCACTCAAAGTATGTTCTTGTTGCAAGTGGCAAGATCTCATTTAAAAAAAAAATATTTTATTGTCTGTGTATAGACCACATTTTCTTTATTCAATCATCTGTTGATGGACACTTAGGGTGTTTTCATATCTTGGCTATTGTAAATAATGCTGCAGATATCTTTTTGAGTTAGTGTTTTGTTTTCTTTTGGAAACTACCCAGAAGTGAAATTGCTAGATAATATGGCAGTTCTGTTTTTAATTTTTCAAAGAACCTTCATGCTGCTTTCTATAGTGGCTGTACCAATTCACAGTTCCATCAGCAGTGCATAATGGTTCCTTTTCTCCACATCCTTGCCAGTATTTGTTTTCTCTTGTCTTTTCAGTAATAGCCATTCTAATAAGTGTGAGATGATATCTCATTCTGGTTTTGGATTTTCATTTCCCTGATGATTAGTGATGTTGGGCATCTCTTGATTTAGGTGTTGACCATCTCTATGTCTTCTTCAGAAAATGTTTTTTCAGATTCTCTGACCATTTTTTAAAAAATCAGATTGTTTTTCGCTGAGTCATATGAGTTATATATATATGATATTAACCCTTTATCAGTTGTGGTTTGCAAATATTTTCTCCCATCTAGTAGACTGTCTTTTATTTTGTTGATAGTTCCTTTGATATGCATAAGCTTTTAAGTTTGATGTAGTCCTAGTTGTTTATTTTTGCTTTTGGTGTCAAATCTCCTCCATCCCTTGAAAATTACCAAGACCATTGCCAAGGAGCTTGCTACCTATGTTTTTGTTTAGAGGTTTTATGGTTTCAGGTCTTGGATTTACGTCTTTAATTAATTTTGAGTTAATTTTTGTGTATGGTATAAGATACCAATCAAGTTTCATTTTTCATATTTCTATAATATAACTTCTGGTAAGAATAATTGCCTTGTATTACACATGCAAGGAGTGCAGGAGAATTACATATATGCCACCTATCGACTTTTATGAAACAGACTACCTGGGGAAATCATACAGCTTTGCACATGTGGTACCACACTAGGAAGACAATGAACATTTTTCTCCCTGCTTAGCTTAGAAAATCATCACATATCTCATTTAACAAATAGTAAGTATTATGATGGTGATACTGGTAGACAAGATATATATAATTTGTTTTTTTCCACATGATTCAACTGAGTTTCCTATAATGTTTAATAATAAAATTGAATATTTGTTTTTTCAAGTAAAAGGTGGTGATGATTATAATAATTTTAAATTTAAAGGTATAATTTAGAATATTAGATTTTTTATTTAATTGCATTGCTATTTAGACCTCAAAAGTCATAACCATGACCTTATCCATCTGGTGGTGATACTCTGTATCAGGCAAAGAATCAGAATTGCAGATCCAGACTTCTAAATTGTTTCTTCAATTGTTTTTTGAATAATTAGTGTTTAATCTGGAGGGAATAATGGAGAAATGACCTTAAACAAGATGTTTTAGTACTCTATATTCTTATGTTAATTATTTGTCTAGCAGAAGCCTGGTTTATCAAGCCAGTTTTGCACATTTGGAAATCTTTTTTCTAGACACTTAAACCAAAGATGAATTTCTAAGCTATTTATATTGGTCAGATTAAATCACCTTATCTGTACTTCTTGCTGAATCAATTTTTGTGTTATTCTTATTTTCACTTGTATATTATTTAAAGATAGTTTTCTTCCCATATGAAAAACAATATCGACAAGTCAATATCATATCAATACGATTATAGCCTGTGAATATTTTTGAAAACTTGTATGGATTTCCTGTTGTCTCTTGAAATACCCTACGCTCTGGGAAATTTCAACATGGAGGAAAGAAAGTTTTACTGCCAATTTTGAGCCTGAGACACAAGAGAAGATGAACAGACGTCTGCTGCATTAAAAAAGGACATAGGCATGCATTAAACCCCTTATGTCTTACTTTTTAATGATGCAATTGTGAATTATGTTCTTGTTGCATTTGTAATTAGAGGCTGCAGCAGATGGTGAAGACTTATTTTAAAGTGATGTGTCTATTAAAATAAGCCACACTGTCAAATGATTGTTCACTGTAACAGCATCTTTACGCCCCTAAAACACTCCGATTCTTTGTTGATGTGCAGTTGATTACCACAGCTGATTACATATGTGCACATATTTGCTTGAAAATGTATCAGGGATATTTGATATGTGCAATACTTTATTTTAAAGTGTGTGTTATCACAATTATAGATAATGAAGCTTTCAATGAATTATTCAGTCATACCATCTACAAAGGCGATGCACTGATTTCCCTTTTCAATAAAATTAGGCATGAATCTTTCTAAACTATTGAGGCTAATTCACCCTACACAGTGGGAGAAGCCTTGAATGGAGAGTGGGAAGTTTTTCGTATTGAAAGATTCTCTTATGCACATTTTTATAAGAGCAATTTTGTTTAGGGTGAACTCAGTCCACGGGTATTGGTAGAACTTCAGGCTAAAAGTGGGGATGGAGAGAAATAGGCAAGTTTATCATGAATCATAAAAAGGACTCTGCTCACCGTAGTCCAAAAAGACCAGGCTGATGAAGGCTCCATCCCAACATAGGTTTCCATGATCACCTCACTAATGGGAAAAGAATGAGGTCACCTACGTGCTAGCTTTAAAAATTTCTTTCCGGACATGTCTCATGACACTTATATTTAATTGGCCAGAGAAAGTCATGTTATTGAATCTAACATTAAGAAGTTTAAAATTTCTCAAACTGTGCTATCTTAAGAGGTATTAATAAGAAATGAGGATTCCCATGGTCAGTTTAGTCTGGGAATCTTTGGGTAAGTTATACAAATTTATTTACTTCTCAGAGCCTATAAAATGTGAATGTAAATATCTGAGGCCAACTCAGCATGCAGCATTTCTCAATTCCACAGATACTCTTTTTTGGAGATCTTCCCATGGGATGATGGTTTGTGAAAACACATTTTGAATAATGCTGTTCAGATCTCTCCCATTGGTACCTGGTTATATGTTTGGTCATCATTTAGCTTCTGAGTTGGTGAACACATTAAGGTACTGGGAGGGTGACATGCCCAGAGAGGATATGGAAGCTCCATGCTACCCCCACCCACATACCTTGCTCTATTCATCTCTTCTGTTTGACTCTTTCTGAGTTGTACCCTTTATAATACACCAGCAAATATAAGCGAAGTATTTTCCTGAGTTCTGTAAGCAATTACCCAAACTGTGGAGGGTATTGAGGGAACCCTAGATTTATAGTAATTGGTCAGGAGCACAGGTAGCTCAGACTTGCAAATGACATTTGAAGTGGGAGCATCTTGTGGGACTGAGCGTCTTTTAACCGTGGGATCTGATGCTAACTCCAGGTAGATAGTTGCAGAGTTGAATTAAATCATTAGATACACAGTGTCTGGAGAATCCAAGAATTAGTTTTTGGTATTGGAAAACCCTGCAGAATTGTTGGTGGTTATCACTTGGATGGTGCACAGAGCTTCTGTAGCCACACCTTTCCCCCCAGCCCTCACTCTCTTCTTAGCCTGGAAAAGAAGGAGCATGATTTTGATGGATGTGGGGGCAGAGAAGAAATTTTGCAATAGGAAAATATGTACTTCGGATGAAGATATGAGTCAGCCTGAGAGGGCTGACCTAGGACTGGCAGTTCTAGGGTGGGGAGAGCTCTATGCCACGATTCTGTACTCAAGAGATAATTATAATCTTTTTGGCCATTAAGTAATATGTATATAATATATAATATATTATACATATATTAAATATATTATATGTAACATATAACATGTAATATATAAAACATTTAGAACCAGGCACATGGGAAGCACTTCATGTTTCTTTTTATCATTAGGCTCCTATAATAATAATGATGATAAAATTAGTTAATGGTTTTGAATACTTTATGAGCTGTGCTGGGTTTATGGACTATCTGATTTTGTCCTGAAAAAACCTTAGGAGAAGTGGCTACTACAATTTTTCCCATTTCATATATGAGGGGACTCAGATTCATTTAGGTTAACCTATCTGTCCAAAGACATACAGCTAATGAAAAGCAGGGCTACCATTAGGTGAACTGGGCAGTTTGACTATGTTCGTAACCACTCTGCCATTACCACAGTTATTTCTTATGCTTGTTAGTGTTTTATGGAATTTAAAGCATTTATATATAGACTGTACCATTTGTCCTCTATAGTAATGCTATTAGTCAGATGCCACGTTCTCCACTTTTAGAGATAAGAAAATTAAATCTCAAGGAGTTAATTGAATTGTCTATTAAAAATTGGCAACTTGATTTTATTTTTTTCCTATTTTGTCTTGTTTCTTCCCACTTTAATTTCACCTAGCTCTATTCTTTCTTCTCTGATTTTCTGCTCCTTTTTCTCTCCATTCTACAATCTGGATTTGTCACATGCGAATGGCCAGAAAATGATTTCTTGGGATAGTCACAAAAGAGGCCAGAGAAGTATTCATATAAACTGTAAATGATGAATCTGGTCACCCGAGCCCAAAATAAATGTGTGCAAATTTCACTTCATTTAATTTAATAAAAATTTACTCAGTACATTCTGTGTGTTAGGTTTTGCGGACAGTCAAAGAATGTCCAACACACACACACACACACACACACACACACACACACACCCCCCCAACACCAACAGAACATCAAGATCAACTGATCCCAGTGACACAAACCCCTTCAGGTGAGCATTAAAGAGAGCCAGAACAGCTATGACCACTGTACCCATATCTTCTTTGCTTTCCTTTATAACTATCCCCTTATCACTGTTTTTTTTTTTTTTTTTTTTTTTTTGAGAAATAAAAATAGGGGGGAAGATGGGGCTTCAGGGAAATGGGACTAGGAAAAGGGAACTAGAGACCATGGAAAAGTGTGAAAAGAGCAGGCTGTTGACCCATATAAACATGGTTCACTGAGTGGAATTTTACTCCTTCACCTATACAGGCCAAAGGCAAGAGCATGCTAGAAGGGACGGCTTGAAGCCACAGGGAATGACTTCACCACATTCTTCATGTAGATGAAGGGTATCTGGAATGTAAGAGTGAGCAGCTGTCTTTTCGCTCAAATGACACCATGAAAAGGAGAGCCCTGGAATTTTAGCAGTCACCACTAACATTTAATGCCGGGCTAACAGACAGCTGTTCCTTGTCCTGGGTCCGCAAAGGAGTTTGAGGAGGAGGGCAGCACCAGTGAGCATAATAAAGCTGAAACAATCAAGCAACTGAAGCGCTCGAATGGCTTACAGCTACAGTTCTTCTGAGATGCATCCTTTTACCTGAATCATGAAGTTGTTCTTAGGTAATAGACCAAATGACCTCCATGTTGAAGAATTATTTTAGAAATGCTGAACCTGGGGTCACAAGGCATCAAATGATTTTGAAGACATCTTTTGTTTGAGTTGATCAGTGTTTGTAAAAATTGATTTTGAGTGCCTAATTGAGCATGCATGTATTCTCCAGGTAGCTTTTTAGTCCAGGAGACATTTGGTGTAAGCTGATGGATGGTTCTCTAGAAGTTTGTGAGGAATTCCTGGCCAGGGTGGGGAGGTTGAGATCCATAGATGGGTTCTTTTGTATTCTTAGTGTTTAGAACAATAATGAATCTGCTTATGTCCTTGGCTGAAATGAATGATGTTAGACAATATAAGACACTTGTGCCTTCATGAGCAGACAGAGTCAAACCATTACTCTAACAGAATATTGAGGTCGGTGGGTTTTTTGAAAGATGGAGGTAGCCTTCAGTCAGCCTCAATTCCTTACGTCAGTGGCTATTGTATTTTTCCATAGGGATAATGTGTCAGGGTGGTTTCTTAGCTGACAGGGAGAAAGCAGCAGAATGTGTCCGAAGGCTTTTATTTCAACTCTGGCTTTGCTTATAACACGGTGTCACTGCGTGAAAATTGCTGATTGTCTGATTTTGGCTCCTCATCTGGAAAATGTAGAAGTTGGTGAGATGATCTCGGATGCCCTATCCAGTTTTAAAATTCTGTGATGCCAGGAATATGATTTGCCCATCAGTGAAAAGTCACTGAGCTGACCTTGGAAGTGGCTTCATGCTAATTAATCTTTTTTCTTCCTTTAGTGGAAAATGATCAGAAAAATGGTTTCAAATTATAGAGCATGAGTGCATTTCCTTAGAACCTCTCTTCTACTGCTGGTCTAAATCCAATTGTGTCTGAGACAAGTGCTGATAAACAAATACTTCCATAAAATTAACTCTTAAAATTGAGGTTTCTGCATGAATAACCTGTTTGGTAACTTATTCACAAGAAGCTGGAAGGCACAAAGAGGAGATGGGTTTGGGAACCTTGTTCACCTTTATGGTGCTTTTCAAAGCTGCCCAAATCACTGTGAGCAGCACAAAAAGGACGTGTTTGGACTATTCTTACATTGGGAAGCCCCCAGTAGCATCCTAGCATCTTTGAGAATGAGAGCTGCTAGCTAGGCACGGCCTCTAAGTTATCCCTGTCATATTTCTCCTCCATCCTCATCCCCCACCACTCTGCAATTGTTTCATTCATCGAAGCTCTGAACCTGATTCTGGTTGTCCGCTTGGCTGGCTGTGGTCCACTCTCACACAGTCTCAAGTCTCTTTGGCATTTGGTTAGTTTCGATGGGCTGCCAGGAATTCATTCCAAAAGACTGACATACTTTCACATTTTTCTTCTACAGCAAAGGGGTTGGGTCAGAGACACAGAATAAACAAATCTACGAGTGCTTCATTCACTAAACTCAGAACACTATTTACCATTCACATGGCTCATTTTCTAGATGACCATGGTTTCTAGCCTTGAAAGAATTGTAGGAATTAGAGCAGATTTCTTTGTTTTTGATATTTGGTAGTCATGTGTTCTTGATTTTTCTAAATGATCAAATTAATATAATTTTCATTTGTAACTAGAAGATTATAGATGATTTGCTTAATGTAAAGAGGACTAAATTTTCTATCATTAGGATATTTCTCACATTAGTTTGCAAATAGGACAAATTCTCTTGTTAGACTGTTCCACTGGATTCTTATCTCAGAAATTGAGCTTCCTAAGATTACAGGCCTATGTCTCAATAGCAAGATTCAAATGAAGTTAAAACAATCAAGAAGTGGTGCGGTATGACAGTATGGTTTACACATCTCCATCAGAACCAAAGCAAGAACAGACACAGCAAAACCTGTCACTTGGGTTTACGCCTCAACTGTGGATCAGTGGCCGAAATTAGATGATGAGCTCCATTGTCTGATGAACTTGTTATTAATTGGATTAGCTTGGCTCTATGTGTCCCTGATCTACCCACTTAGGCCCAAACAGACAGGCAGGGCATTTATAAGTTTATAGCCCCTCAGTGCTCGGTGCTGGAGCCTGAGGAAGTTTAGAACTTAGCAAAAAGCCCTTGGTGGAGTGAGTGTGGGGATTGCCCCATGATGAGACACACAATAATTACTAATGAAGACACGGTAGAATGACACAACCCCACTGGTGTCAAATGAATGGGCAGCCACTCAGGGGAGTTGGTTAAAGTTACTGTGGTAGAGTGTGGTAGGAAGTTTTATAAAGGCTTCTTGGTGAAGGTAAACCTGAAGCAGGCTTTAGAAGAAAAAAGGCTGCCAGCAGAGTGTGGGTGTGGGTGGGTCCAGGGAGAGAAGGGGGAAGCCCAGGCAGGAGCAACCAGGTAGGAGTAGCTGAGCAGAGCTGTGAACTTGGACTCTGAAGTGGGTGAGGGCATTCAGGGAAACCTTGGAAGGGCAGAGGAAGATGACAAAATCCTGTGAAGGTGACATGCTTGAGGAGACCAAGTTTAAAATCAAGTTAAGAATGGGCTAACTTACTTTCTTAGCTGATAGGTGAAGATTGGCAAAATATCTCCTGGCCCTGGTCAGACAGACCTGCCTGAGAAAATTTCCTTTGCTTGCTTCTGGGTTTGGTTTTTAGTGTATGGTCCTCCTCTCTGATGCTAAAATCCTAATTCCTCTTTTCTTCCCTCACTTCCTTTACTAAACCCTGTTTAGGGATTAGAACTAGCAGCCAGAGGCCGGTCCTCAAAGGTGGATTTTGTGGCAGGTCTGGAGAAGTGGCCTTTCAACTCTGTGAGAACTCTCAGACAGCTGCAGACAGATTAGCCTAAAGCCAGCCTCCTGTTTCCAGGGGCACATCTGCCTGTATTGACTTGCTCAGGGAGACTTCCGCTGGGGCCAACACTCCATCCAGTTCCCATACCTGAACCCCATCATGTGACCATACCCAAAAGGGTGTGTTCCACTTGTACTGACACAGGGAATGGGTTCTTCTCCTTTTGAGCAAACAGTTCTGCACAGTAGAGGGTGGGGACAGATTTAAAACAAAAGTCTGGGACTGTGTTGTTTCTCTAATATCTGCCTCCCAGGATGAGCTCATTTCTCAGAATGACACCCTTCCAGTCCAGCCTGGCATCTCTTTTTCTGAATACTGGGTGGCACTTAAAATCCTCTGCTCTGTTGCATCTGGGAGCTCACCTTTTTTTATGCCAGTTAAAATCAGATGGTGTATTCCTTTAAGACCCTCAGTTTAGGAACTGTCAGTTCTTAACCTGTATTCAATTGATGCAAGATTTTCATTTCTAATTAGACCTATTTGCTCAAGAATTGCAGATAACACTTGCTTTCTCATGCTGTTGGAGCGAGTGGCAAGGTAGCCTGTATTTTCTACTTTATAGTTAGTTTTAAAATTCAAACTATAAATGTGAATTATTTTTCTGTCTGATTCCTTGGGTGTAGGTTATTGTTATGCTAATTCAGGTGTCTGTCTTCCCAGTTCTTATAAGTATATAAATCTTGTGTTCTTTTAAACAAATTAGGTGGTTAATCCTTTAATCAGTTATTGAGAGATTGCTACAAGCTCCAGAGCAAAGGCCAGATCTCTAAGCTCAGCTTTTTGAAGGTCGTCATTGTTATGCATTTGGTGTTTCTCCTTTGTTTTTCCTTTTTTCTTCTATTAAATAAGAAAGTTGGCTTAATCCTACAGCAAATACTTTCCTTTAAAGTAGAAAGATGGAACCCTGGGAGGAGAAAGAGGTCTAAAGATTGAAGTAATAGGTGATGGGAGCCGTCTCTCATCCTCCCTCTTTCTCTCCTTCTCCTGCTTCCTTCTTAGGTTATATTCATCTCCAGCAGGCTGGTTGTATTTGTCATGTGACTTTTCTGTTTTCTTACCTAAGTATTTATATGTATCCTGTTAGCCTAAGTAAGCTGTTTTTATTTGAACTGTCCCTGAAAAAATTAATGGAGACTCCTTGAACCGCTCAAAAATAATAGGCTAAATTCAAACACATTATCATCCGTTGACAGCTGTTTCTGACTGTAATAGGGAAGGAGGTTCAAGTTCATATGAATGGTTAATGCTGACAGTAGAAGTACGATGCGATGATTTGCCATCAAATCCTCTTTGTTGTGGAGGGCCTGGCTTGAATCCTGCTCTACCTAAGTTGATAGGGACCTATGACCAGTCATGCCCCTGGACATCTGTGCTACCTCGGTTTTACAGGATGCGTTCAAAATTGTTGTACGTTTACAAGGACTATGTCTACCTTTCTGATACTCCAGCTGTCTGAAGCATATTGTTTTATAGCCTCTCTTCTTCCCAGGCCTCATTCAATAGAGCCCTGCGAGGACCTTTTTTGGGTTGCTTGTGCAGTGAAAGCCCCATATGGAAATGCCATCAAAGGGGTATGATTGCCAGTGTCCATCTGGACGAATGATAACAAGGTGCAGAAATTGGAGGGAGTGATAGAAATTGAGATCCTGATCTCAAAGCAGAAAACATTCCCTGTAAATCTTCTCTCATGGAGTAGCATCAGGATCCAAATAAGGCTCTAAAGTGCCTGTGGAAGTTATAGACAAAATATGTTTGTCTTCTTCGTCAACAAACAAGTACTTTTTGAGAACTGATTTGAGCCTTGCTGTTGTCATATACAGAAGAAATGATGTTAAATTTTTGTGGCCTTAAGTGTTTGCAATTTTTCTTCTTTTTAAAAGTTATTATCTAAAATCTGTCTCAAATCTAAATTACTTTGGATGGTGTTCTCCTGGTGGCTCTTGTCACTCTCATTGGGCCAGCTGGTATGATAACAGCCATTTCTTTCCAGGACTTAAGTTGAGCAGATACAGGCCATTGTAAATGTTGGGCTTCACAATTGTCTAGCTGGGGAAGATTGCTTAGAAAACAAAACTAGCAGTTCCCCATATTGAAAAATTAAATCAGTCATTAGGAGAATAAGACCCCTAATTATGATGATAATCTTAATTACCAATTATCTTATCTTATCTACCAATTAGAGAGTATTCGCTGCCTTTATAGGTGCAAACTGGGCATTACTGTCTCATCGTGCGGGGAAAACAGTGAGGCTCACATAAGTTAAGCAAGCTAGTGATGTAAGAGTAGGGATTTAAGTCTAAATCTGTCAGCCACAGCAGTTGGTTCAGTGGTGATCACATGACCCAAACCAGGCCAGTAGAAGTTTTTAGGAATAACTGCAGGACTCTGGGAACCCTGGAAAGTTAACGTAAGCATGAACATTCTGTGCTCAACTCCTAACAGGAATTTGTTTATGAATGAAGCCAAAGCAGAGGCAAGCACAAGATATGGAGACAATTGGATCCCTGAGGATGTGATTTCAACACCTGGATATGGCTATGCCTGATGCCAACTACCCCTGGGTTGTTTAGTTCCATGAAACAATATATTCCTTTTTTGGTTTAAACTTCTGTGTTGGAAAAGGCAGTTTCATGTGCTCATGCAGGCAGTCTGTCACCCCCCACTTGGCTGTGTAAGAATGGGCCTTGGGGCTGGAAAATTTCGTTGCCAAGAGTAGAGTTCTTACTGGGCTTATCACCTTGAGTCGGCATATCTTTCTCTATTTCAGATTCAATATGTGCTCATGTGTTTGGCTTAAACATGTACATCATATGGCTCCTGGCCACCCTATGACTATACTGTATCTGTCCTCTTCAGGGAGAAGACTGAGTCCTTCTAGTGTAGCGTAAGAGGGGTGCACGCAGGCCAATTGCATTCGCTGCTGGGAGGGACCTGCTAGATGTGAGGGACTGACACCCACCATTGGAGCTGATCTTGCCCTTTCCCTTCTCAGTGTGAGTGAAACGTTGTTCCATCCAGTGCTTGACTGAGTTGTGTTTTCTCAGCAACTCTGATATCCAGATGCAGTGCACAGAAGTGTCGGGGCTTCTGCTCCTGGTGACAGGCAACAGGTATCACTTGTGTGACACTCTTTACAATAATTTTCTGTCTTGCCACTGAAAACTGAAAGAATCTTGAATATTCTGTCTCCATTGCCAAATTTTCTCTGACTCCCAGTAATTTCTCCTAGCCTTCCCTCATACCCGAGCCACCACCATTATTGTACTATCGTAATGAATGGTGGTTGCTTTTTTTTTTTTTTTTTAACATATCTGTCCTTCATTAGATTGCAAAATCCTGCAGAGCAGAAATAATGCCTCTGTGTGTGCATGTGTATGTTTAATTCTTGTCTCTAGGTACAAACTGACTCCAAAAATGCAAAGTAATCTTCAACATTTAAACAGGAAATTCTTCAGGTAGTTTTATGTATCAAGGTGCAGGTTCTCCATCTCCTCCCCAATATATTATAATAATCCCTCCCATGCTTGATGTTTTGAAGAGCAAAATATTTGGTATATGTTATTAGTTCTCTCCAGGAAGATGTCAGGTCAGAGCATGTAGGAAGATTCTGATAAATCCCTGATTTGTTAGGTGACGCATATGTATTTTTCAAGAGCTTAACTCAAATTCTAACTTTATTCCAACAGAGATTAATTTAATAAAATAAAACTTTCAGGCATGTAGACCCATTGTTTTCTTAGTCAAGCAACAAATTCTTTTTGAGTCCTAATTTGAGCCTAGCTGTTGGCTAAATTTGGTGAAATACAGAAGAAATAACCAGTTCAGTGGAACCAATTTTAGACTTGTTGGGGAATGAGAGCTGCTGATTTTAGGCACTCAGATTTGTCATACTCCCAAATATCTTTTCTTTCCCTGTTGCCTTGTCAGTTTTGTGGAACAAGAGAAGCCTCTGGAGTTCATCATCCATTCATATCTCGACCTGAATTAATTTACCCTGCTTTCTTTCTCTTGTCCAAAGAGATCCACCAAATAAGAGAATGGGGGTTTTGTTCTGGTGAGCAAGGGGTTAATTCTAGGTGAAGGCAGTAGGGAATCTCTGTAGCGCAGAGTGCTTATTGCTAGATTTCCTTAAGAGGATGCTTTGTACTCAACCATGTTGCTCAGTAGAAGTGGCACGAAAGATAAGACAAAGTCAGCTTATTTTGAATTTTATGTCTGGACCATACGAACCATTAAACACTAGTGATCACAGGGAACTCAGAGATTACTTGGTCCAATCCTATCAATTTGTAAAGGAAACTGTAACCCAGAGCGGCATCTGACTTGCCCCAAACACACATCCAGTGCAATATGGGGCCTATTCCTGCCACTTTGAGCTCTTTTTATAGCATGAGAAGCATCGAAGCAGGACCACTAAGAGTCCATCCTCTCCTCTGCAGTCCTGCTGTTTGCATTTAACTCCTATTTCTTTAGTTGCTAGTGGGCTTTGAGTTAAGTTTTTTTTTTTTTTTTAAGTCACTTTGTGTCTCAGTTTCCTCATTTATAAAATGAGGATAGTGGTAATAATTACCTCAATAGGCTGTTATGCAGATTAAATGACTTGATACAGGTAAAGAAGTTAGAACAGTGCCTACTCATAGCAAGTGCCAGTAAATATAGTGGCTGTTATTATCCTCATTACTGTGTTGCATTCCAGCATGTGATTTCAAGGCCACCAATAAGGACAGTCCTGCTGTGTTCTAGCCCTAAGCCCTAGACCATTCCCTGTGAACTTGCCATTGCCTCATACTCTACTGCATAAGTTAACTGTGCTCCCCTATGCCCCAAACAAAGACTCACATCACCCAGTTGATTGAGATGCCAGTATCCTTGAGGAAGTGATCACAATAATTTGCTTCCATCCTACATTAGGGAGAGGCAAACTTGGATCCTTTCTCAGGAACAGGTTTACAAGGAAGAAAGAGCTTTGGGAGCCTGGAATGTCAGAGTGGTGGGGACAGGCCTGGCCATAAAGGGGCAGGGAGTGAAGGTACAGAAAGCTGTTTGTCCAAGGCCTAGCTCATTAACACATCCATGCCCATTCTTGTCCTCCCCCAGTTCTTTCCTTGTGGCTCCTCATGTGGAGATCACTGCTCATGCAATTTTTGATTGCCTTTAGCCCACAAAACTCTGAAAGCCCATTGAAAATTTCTCCCCACTGTGTAAGGGAAATGTATGTAGCTCAGGGTTGCAGGACCAGAGCGTCCCATGGAGTAATTGGCTTAGGCCAGAGTTTTTCCACTTTGGTGCTCTTAACATTTGGGGTAGACACTTTGTGTTGTGGGGACTGTCCTGTTTAGCAACATCCTTGGCTTCTACTGACGAGATGCCAATAACACTTCTCTCCACTGGGCTGTGACAACCATAAGGTCTCCAGACATTGCCAAGTGTTCCCTGGGAGCCACGTTGCTCCCAGGTGATGATTCTTGACTTAGGCCTTCCTAAGACCTGTTGCTTTTATTATCTCTTGGTGAAGCCAGACTGGACTCAGGTCACTGGAATCAAGGACTTAATTTGCTCTACACTCCACATGGAGATTCTCTTCTGCTTCCCCACTTTCTTCTGGAAAATATCTACTTGGGCCTCAGTTTACCTGCACTGGCTTCTCCCCTATCATAGAAGAAAGCTGTTTTCTCCTAGGTAGAGGTGGTCAGCTGAAAACATAGCAGGTTACCCTAGGTCAGAGGACAGGTGACCTCTCAATGCCCATTACCCTATTTATCAACTGGGCTTACTCAGATTTGACAACTGGATAGGATCTCCTCAAACTCCTATTTTCCTAGCTAGGGAAACCCTCTTTCCTCAGAAATGTATCCCCCTATATTTCTGCAAATCTCCAGAACTTTGGTCTTTCCTCTGGGGTTCTGTGATCAAGTATGCTTTCTCTAGGCTACGTAGACCAGGCCATAAAACTTAGTGTCTTTTTTTATTTCCTGCCATAGAGTTCACTTCTGAACAACATTAGTTTCTGAAGCTTTTAATCAAGGCAGAGAAATAGTTTATATAACAATTCTACCAAAACCAAAACAAACAAACAAAAAAAACCAAACCCAAAACTTAAAAATATAAATGAGATATATCTTTTTCCCAAACTCCCTTTTAGCTTTTCTACCATTTGCTGGAGTGGGGGTGGTCAGGTATGCTAGAACCTTCCCCAGACTCTGTTATTCTTGACTCTCCCAGATTTCTATCTGAAACATATAGTTGTTTTCTGCTGCTTCTTCTTCTCCTCCTCCTCCTCTTCCTTCCTTCCTTCTTCCTTCCTTCCTTCCTTCCTTCCTTCCTTCCTTCCTTCCTTCCTTCCTTCCTTCCTTCCTTCCTTCCTTCCTTCTTCCCTCCTCCTCCTCCTCCTTCTTCCTTCTTCTTCCTTCTTCTTTCCTCTTCCTCCTCCTCCTCCTCCTCCTCCTCTCTTCCTCCTCCTCCTCCTCCTCCTTCTTCCTTTTCTTCTTCTTCTTTTCTTCTTTCTATGTTGTTGTAAAGTAGCAGTTCTCAAAGCATGGCTTGGGAACACCCTAGTCCCTAAAACCCTTTCATGGGGTCTTTGAGGTCAAAACTATACATAATAATACTAAGTGACTACTTCCTTTTCCTTCTCATTCTCTCACAATCATACAGTGGAGTGTTCCAGAAGTTACATGAGGTATGATGACCTTCTCTGATGAAATATGTCAGCATTCACTTGAACCAGTATTTTACAAATTACCAATGCATGGTGTTATAAAATCATGCGTCAATGAAAGAGCCATTCAAAGTACAAGAGACTTCAAAAAGTAAATTTATTCATGTAGTTCCATTTTTTTTGCAACTGACCTTAAATAAAATATCACTTACAGAATTTTAGTGTTGCATCAAAGAAAATGAGCCACAATTATCTGAAAAGAATAAGAGTACTCCTTCCTTTTCCAACTACACATCTGTAGTTGTGTGAGGCTGGAATTTCTTCATCTACGTTAATGAAAACAACATATCACAACTGATCAAACGTAGAAGCAGATACTGAGAATCCAGCTGGTTCTAGTAAGGCAGACAACACAGAGCTTTGCAAAAATATATAAAACAATGCCACTCTCCTCACTAAATTATTTGCTTTGGAAAATATACTTCTCTTTCATAAAAATATGTTATAAAGCATATAATGGATTTGTTGTTATTTTTAAATGAGTTAGTTTATAAATATTTATAGTTGCTTCACTTTTAATTTCTAATATGGCAACTGCTGAGAGATACAGATGTAATTTGTATAATCAAATACTCTTTGAGGTTCTCAATAGGTTTTAAAAGTATAAAGGGGTCCTGAGACCATACTTTTGAAAACTACTATTTACTGCAACTTATCTCATGGGTTCCTATCCCAGATCTGCTCTACAAATATATGTGTGAAGTTGCTTAAGCCTTGACTAAATTCCAGGCACTTTGTTAAGTGTTTTACATGAAACTTAATTATCGTTAACTCTGGGAAGCAGCGGTCATTATTAATTCACATTTACAGCCATGGAAACTGAGGTTTAGAGAGGTTTTGAAACTTGCCAAGATTCACACAGGAAGTAGTAAAGGAAAAATTTAAATGTAGGTGTCTGACTCCAGAAGTCTCACTCTTAACTTTACAACCCAGCTCAGCTGGCGGGGAAGGGGGAAACAAATTCAGAAAATAAATTCTTTTTCATGAACATACTCCACTTTGCTTACGGAGCAGTGGGTGTTATAGGTTCACTTTATGAACTTTTTTGTAGTGGCGGTTAAACCCCTTCCCTCCTCCTCCCAACTCAGAGCATCTCTGGAAGGTGAAGCTGACTTCACATAGCCCAGGGCTACAGCCTGGCAAATAAAGATCCCAAGGAGCCTTCCTTACTGGGCAATCCACAGGCAGGATGTGCCTTGTCCTCTGATGGCTGGCAGCCTTCCTCTGTGCTTCTTTCTCAGCACTTCTCTGTCTCCAAGTCTTTTTCAAATGTGTATTTGTCGATTCTCCAGCAGATGCTCTGCTATCAGTCTGTGGCTGAGTCTGAATAAACACCTGGGGTGCTGAGATTTTATCGAGTGAGTAGTTGGCATCTAAGCCAAGCTTGGAAGGGACTCCTGACATGGTACATGTCACAGCCCAGAAATGTAGGCAAGAGTTGCTATGCTCTGGGCCCTTCCAGAGCCCACAGTCGTGCCCATGTGAGTGCCTGGAACAGGAGCCCCTGGTGTCACATGATCATTAGTGATCAATCACCTTATCACACTGTTATAAGTTATGAAGATGAATTTTGAGATGCCGTCCCTTGAGGGGAAGGCGGGTCTCAGTTTGAATGAAGGCGATCAGTATTTCAAGACATACTATCTGGAAAATTCTCTCCTAATGTGAATACTGTAAATATTTATTTAAGCTTCCTCCACCCACTGCTGCCATTTCAGAAGCAAGAAAATCGTTGGAGAGGCCAGATTTTTACACATAGTATTCATAAAGTATACTTTGGGCAGGGAGAGTATAAACATCTCTACAGTGCAGTTTCACTCTTGGTAGAAATGACTTCTTTCTGCCTGAGATGGAAATGAAGAGTGGTGGCATTTAACTAATTTGCCCAAAGTCATATAGTAAATGACTTTGGAAGCAGAGCTTGGTTTAAGTCTCAACCCTGATTGTAGTTATTCGTGCTGTTTCAGCATGTCGCTTAGTCTCCAAGCCTCGAGTTCTCTGTCTGCTATATGAGGATAAAGTTGTTGTGATGATTAAATAAAATGAGGAATATCAAGTTCGGAACAGAGTGTCTGGCACAAAACATGGCTCAATAAATTCAGCTCTAATGATAATTATACTGTGATCTGGATTATGGTTTGAAAACTTTTATCTGTTCTCATGACCATTCTTTTACCTACCGGCAGTCATAGATGGTAAAGCATCTGTCTTCAGTCAGTGCCTAGCACAGTGCTTTATATTTAGAGCATTGAATAAGTGCTGAATGAATGAGTGAATAAGCAAAGGAACAAATGATGAGATTACGACAAGAGATTTTCCTCAATCAGTGAATTTCTAAATTGAATTGCTGAGAAAACTTAAAAATATCCGAGGCTCAGCAATGACTACTGAGTGCAAACAGTGACCAACTCGGTTGAAGAAGGTTCTGGGGCAGGAAGTCAACTGGAAGGCAGAGAGTCTCTTAACTGACCCACTAGGGTACCCATACACAAGTGACTGCTGATGACAAACCCTAGCTGGAAGTCTAGCAACACTGTCTATATGCAGGTAACTTTTAAACTAGGTGATTTGTAGGGAATTGGAAAGTTTCTTTCACCCTCTAAAACCTGCCCCAAGTTTTCTGAGTTTCTACTATTATAGAATGATTCCTTTGCATTAGTAGTGTTTAGGATAGTATGACTGTATGAGTGCAGTTGAGAGAGAGACACAGAGAGAGAGAAAGAGAGACAGAGAGACAGAGAGAGAGAGAGAGAGAGAATGAACTAGACATGTATATTTCTTGCTTTTTAATTACCCCGGGAGAGCAGATATGTGCATGGGGTAGCTCTCTACCATTAAGTCATTCTGGGATCCAGGTTAATGGACGGTTGCCCAATCACCCTGGGGAACATTTCTCTTCCAGGCAGCTGAATAGGCGAAAGAGCACAGAGGACAGCTGTATGGGAGGTGTTCATGGGCCAACCTTGCAGTAGCATTTATCGCTCTGTCTCTATTTCTTGGCCAGAACTCAGTTATATGGCCATCATTATCTGCAAAAAAAATTTGAGACATGTAGTGCCTGGCTGGGCAACTACTTTCTAGTAACAACTGTGGAAAATGGGAAGGGAAACCAAAGCATTTGACAAACTGTGCACTGTCCTTCTCAGATCTTTGAAGGAGGCATTATTTCTGGGAAGGACGATTTATTGTAAATTAATAATTTACGATTTACAGGAGAGGAAGGACATCCTCAATAGGAAGGCTTCATCCGAGAAAAGGTTGAGGAGAAGGGTTCGGTGCAATCACAGCTGAGAGGTGCAGGCTGTGGGATAGATAACTGTGGTCCTAGGGTCCTAGACACCTGGGGAGGAGAGTGGGGCTTTAGAAGGGATGGGGAAAAATGTAAGATAGGAAGAAAAGTCTCTGAAGTCACAGTTTTGCACAAGATAAGAAATGGCCACCCTACAGAGAGGCAAAATGATGTTCATGTGGGCGGCCTTTGCAGTAAAGCATGCACAAGCCATCTGGGGGCTCCCCTCAGGTGCCACAGACTATGGAAGGAGAATGAGGACATTCCCACCCCCACCCCCACTTTTCTTCCTCCAAGAGGGAGAGTCAGGCTCATTATGTCTCTAGGTAGATTTTATAGTTTTGGATGTGAGCCTAAAAGTTGCATGTGGTTTTCAAATACTTATTTTATCACACTCCACGATTACTTCCATTATGTGTGGCTAACATTTGAGTCTTTTCAGATTTAGTAGGGATATAAAAGGTTTAAATAAGCCCAATATCAGATGTGTCTGGGATTCCATTTTTGCGTGCACACTGTAAATAAACGCTGATGAAAAATATTTTAGTTCCAAATTCTGCCACCCCAAATCCTACAAATATGCACATTAAAGCCCCATAATCCCATAAAAGCCTTTTTACTTGTAAATAACACTATCTTGTTTTCCATCTCAAATTTCTTCTCCTGTAATTACACAATATTTGGTTTCCCCTTTTCAGGCAATTCAAATTAAAACTTATTTCATTTCATAATTACAAACATTCATTTTGAGTAAAGACTAATCTGACGGGAATTTGGTTCCAGTGATATTATAACCCAGACTTGTAATAGCAAAGCAATCCATCTCCTGACTAATGTCTTGGAATCTTTTAAGACTCTACTCCAGCTAAACATTTGCATTTGGAAAGTTTTATCCTTTTCCTTGAAATAATAATGCTTTATTAAGAACACTGCATGGTTTGATTTTTTAAAAAATAATGATTTAAATCAAAGACTTCAAGATATAAAGAATTTAAAGGGTAAGCCACTTCACCCTCTTAGTTTTAGGTTGTTTTATAACTCCCATGAGTTCTGGAGTAGAACCTTGCTTGGAAACTGTTCATTATTAAGTTCATTTTCAGCCGTTTCCTGAAAAAGGAGAAAGAAAATATTCTTCGTCTGGGTATCATGATAGGTGGTAATTTTGACATATTAGATAAAGTGTATGTTGTTAGTGTTCTGAGTACAGATAGAGGAAAAAAGCATGCTGACTAGCCATTTAGAAATGGATGGTTAATATCTAGAAAAACATAGTGTTTATCAATTAAAACAACATATTGAGAAAATGCCAGATGGAATACTAACAGGGAGATTACCGTTTATCCAATGCAAGAACCACTCCAAAATGGTGATTTACAACAATGACTTATTGTGACCCCTGAGAGTGGGTGCCCCCGGAGACCAAGGCCAGGATCGAAAAGCTTTTCCTAATCAGTCTTTCCAAGTCCTGCAAGGTCAGTTCTGCCTTATTCTGTTGGTTGTGAGTGAGTCACAGGGCCTGTCCAGGTTCAACGGGAGGTGATTACCCAAGGTCAGGAATAGAGGGAGGTGTGGTTCATTGCGAAGGTGTCATGCTGACTATCTGCCAGTCACTCTGCCAGTCGTTGGTCAGTTTGCCTACCAGATCCTTTCAATGGGTGAAATTACCATGCCAACTCAGATGGGTGTTTTTGTCTTCTGAAGGCTTTGATTTGGTAAGAGGTAGGAGAGAAGGGCACCGATAAAGGTTCTTTGTGAGTGCTGCCTTATGCTGTTTGAATGACTCTGTGTGTGTGTGTGTGAGTGGGGGGGGCAGAATTTTGGATTGCCTTTATTACACCTGCAGTTTGACTTAGGTTGGGGTCAGGAGGAGAGCAGTAGTAAGTGCCCACTCTGTGCCAGCTTCTATGCCACACACTTTACACATTTCACATGGTTGGGAGGCTGTTAGTACAGTGGTCGTGTTCAAATCCTCAGTGGTTTTCCCACTCACAAGCTCTGGGACTCTGAAAAAGGGGAAGTTAGCTAACTTGGCCTTGGTTTTCTCACATGTAACATGTTTGAGGAGCTGTTGTTCATGGAGAGAATTGCTCAGTTCTCTTCGTGTTTTTTGAATTTTTGTTAGTGCCCAATATATTAATCTTATGAATTTATTAATGAATGATTTAAAAAATAAAAGCTTAATATTTCTCTCTTTGGATACTATTTGTTGTACTATATTTACAACAAATAAATAAAAATACATTAATCTAACAAATGACATTGTAAACATGTAATTACTGGTTACATCTAAGATTTCTAAATATTTAATTAAGATTATATCTCATTTCAGGTTAGTTTGATGCCCTGAAATGTCAAGTTTCTTTGAAATTGAACTTTACGATCTTGCCACACAGGGTTGAAAGGACTAAGTGGGATAATCCACAAGAGGTGATGAAAACAGTGCCTGACACATATTAAACTCTCAATATCATATTTTTATGAATAAAGCATTTTTCAGTTATTATCCTTGCTAGAAAGAGAAGCCTTTGCTTTCTCTATAGGTGTGTAGAGGAATTCCTTTGACCTCATCTGAATGACAGAGCATGTGCGTGGCATATTTGCATACATAGAATCAGAGACTCTGTCACTCACAACGAGGTGCTGAGCAGATACAGCAAAATGGTTAATGCATGAATTCTACAGCAGTAAAGAGTGGTCTGCTCCCAACTTCTCCTCCTCTCCGCACAGCTAGCTCCTTGACTACAGTTTGGAGGAGCACAAATGGAGAGGGAACTAATATTTGTTGAGCACATAGTATGTGCCATGAATTTTGCTGGGTGATATTCAACAACTAATTTATTCCAGCCAAGCTAACCAAAGAATGGTTCTGTTTTTTCTTTTTTTTTAAGATATCAGGTTTTTTTTTATATGCATTTCATGGAAATGTAAACTGAAGCTTAGAAAAGTAAAGTCACATAGCTAGCAAGCATCAGAACAAGAATTTGAACACATATTACTGACTAAAATTGATTATTTTTTTCCATTATACCTTGTTTGAAGGGGAGGCGAACATTCCTGAAGAGCATGCTAATGGCTTCTTTGAATGTTCTTATGGCTTTGCCAGTTGAATTAGCTTTTCAATTCCATTCAGTAAGAATTCATTATTGAGCCTCTACTCAATTATTGAGTAAATTTGCCAAAGGGAAACTTGCATCCAGTATGGCCAGATACCTAATGTCAAATACTGGAATGCAAATGACATTTATTTGTTGAATTAACGAAAATTATTTCAACATAAGAGTTTATTATGCTAACAGATAATTATGCTAGCATTTCAGGAAGGTATAGTCCTTGAAATGTAAGTCATAATTACACATTTTAAAATTAAATGTGTTTTGCATATCCTGTCATTTGTCTTTCAACTTTGACCACAGAATCCATTTTCCTAGCAAAATTATTTTGTAAATGTCATCTCAAGAGAGAGTATAATCTTATGATGTTCGTCTGATAATAACAGAAATGATAAATATGTTTAACGAGTGAAATAATACAGAACTAAATTATCCTATGGGGAAAAAAAACAATCTAATTCAGTATATGGGAGTGCTAACCCTAGAAGGCATAACAATATAATTTTTTACCTGCCAAAAGCATAATGGTATATTATGAACATCAAAATAATTTTTGGAGAAATTTGCCTCAAAATAGAATGAAGATGGACATATTTAACAGTGTGATAGCAAAATATACACAGGTTCTAGATATATCGGGGAAAATAGAGTATAAAGGAAAATCTTCTCTTGGCGGCTCAAAAAAGCCCCTTCCAAGAAAAACTTCTTCCCTGCTGCTGACAAACCTGTAGGACAATCTCACCTTACACGAGCCCGGGTCCTCCTACCCTTGTCTGTTATTTGTCACCATTTGCCCAGGAGAGGAAGCACTTTGATTGAGATGGCAGCAGTAGGATAGTGGGAAGCCTTGGTTCTGTCACTGATTACCTGTATGGACTTACGGTGTACTTAACTCCTCAGCCTCAGTTTTCTCCTCTGTCTAATGAGAATAAAAATGTCTACTCACAGGGAGTTTGTGAAGACTGACATGAAATCAGATATATGATATTATTTTAGAACCCATACATTGCTGTAAATCAAAATTTATTCAATGTGATAGCCCATTTATGATATCATTTTCAAATAATGAGTAAATTAGTCAATTCAGTCGCCTTTTACTGGAGAAATGAGGTATAAGAAGGAAAGAAGACACGAGTTCTGCTTTAATAGGCCTTCAAATCTATTAGTTATGCTTTGCGTGTATAGAACACCTTAGAGTTTACAAAGTGCTTCCACTCGCTGTGTTATTTATGCATTCATTCATTCAACCATGGCACTATAATGGTGATAAATAAGGCAGAGTCCTTGATCTCATGGTAAGAGAAAAAATAGCTACACAGCAGACTAAATGAAATATGTACAGGTTATAATCCTTGCGGTGGAGTAATTAAGCATGGGGAGGATGAAGAATGACTATTTTTAGAGGGTGGCTGGAGAATGTCTCTCTGAGGCAGTCACGGATGAGGCACGTAAAGAGGTCCTGGGGCAGGAAAGAGTTTAGTGAGTTCAAAGAGTGGAGAGTTCTAGGAGGTGTGTGTACAAGGCCAGAAGTGCCTCAAGCTCAGGATGG
This sequence comes from Cynopterus sphinx, assembly GCA_030015415.1. Classification (NCBI taxonomy): domain Eukaryota; kingdom Metazoa; phylum Chordata; class Mammalia; order Chiroptera; family Pteropodidae; genus Cynopterus; species Cynopterus sphinx. The sequence goes on from CM057379.1 coordinate 195,281,400, forward strand.
AGAGACAGCATGGGGCTGGATCCTGGAGGGCTCTCTAGGCCGCAGTAAGAAGTTGGATTTTATTCGAAAATGCCATGCAAAATTACTGGAGGCTTTTAAACCAGATACTTTCTAGATGTTGGGAAGATCACTTTACTGCTCTAAGAATAGATTGAAAGGGATAAGAATGGAGGTGGGCCACCACTAAGGAGGTGGTCGTGTTAGTCAGGGCAGAGATAATCTTTATTTAATTATGACCAACAGAATTTATTAGGTCCTAGTGCAGACACGTAAACTCTTCACCTACTTGACTCTATCTCATCCCCATGGCCTCAGGAGTTTGGAGGAGGAGATGTTATTTTACCCAGTTTCGGATGGCTGTGTCCTTTATTTCAGCGGTTTTGAGAGTTGAATGGAAATGATCACGGGAAGCAAGCAATTGCATTGTGGATTTGTTTAGTTGAACCGCCCTAGATTATTGTGCCAAACGTCACAGTTTTGGATTCCATGTTAGTTGACTGGCGCTGCCGTAGCAAAGTACCAGAGACTGAGCGGCTTCAACAACAAAGATTTATTTTTTCACAATTCTGGAAGCTAGAAGTCTGAGATTAAAGTGTCTGCGAGGCTCCTTTTATCCAAGGTCTCTCTACTTTGCATGCAGACAGCCACCTTCTCCTTGTGTCTTCACATGGTCTTTCCTCCATGTGAGTCTGCGCCCTCATCTCTTGGTTTTATAAGGCCACCAGTCATATGGGGTTAGGGCCCCACCCTAATGACCTTATTTTAGCTTATTCATTTCTTTAAAGGCCTAATCATCAAATCAGCATCAAATCTCAAGTATTGGGGTGAGGACTTCAAACATATAAATTTTCTTTTGCGGGGTGGAACAATTGAGTCTATAACAGATTCTAAAACTAAATCTGTGTTTGGGGAATCAGGCATGGTAATGAAAGTCAGAGTCTAGTTAACTCATTTCTGGTATGTGCTAAAATAGTTGCATTTTTCATAGGTCTTAATGAAAAAGACGTGGTTTTCCTTTATAATTAGTGCCAACCGTGATGACTTAACTACCTTCTCGAGGATTGTTTAGCCATTCACTAAGTCTTTGTTAGACCACCAGGTTACCTCTTGCTAATATCCATGTGATTTTTGCACTTCCTTTAGAAGTAATATTTTAACTTCTCTTCATCTAGGCAAATTTTGTGGGAAAATGCAATAAAAACAAACGTGAGCTATTGTTGATACTCTGCATTTAGTGATTAGGTAGGTGCTTTTTCCACTTGGTGATATATGATTGCCGAAGTCAATTTCTATGCTCATTTTGTATCTGTGATGGTTGGAGGCACTGCCTCCTTGACTGAAGCAGCCAGGGACTAAGCCATGAGTTGTTCAAAAAGGATTAGCCTGCCTCTCTCTGGATATGACTTGGGCACATGAAAAGATGGACTTGTGGAGAAGAGTTGATCAAAGAGAGAAGTGATTCAGGTTGGTGAAGAATAGAGAAACCACAGCAGTCTTCCTGTGGGCACTGCCTGGCCCCATGGCTACGTGCTCACTCATAGGTAGCAATTTAGGCTTTTCTTTATCTTGGTAAGGAAAGAGATTTATCGCCATATGGAATATAATTGACATTTTGATATTAAAGTGTCTCCTGTTGATTTTGGATGAGCTGGTTTACAAAGCTTTGAGAATAATGAGGTCCATGCATATTTATGAGTCTGTGTATAAGATGGAGCCTGAACCTGCGAAAAAGCTTTCTGTGCCCCATGTGAATTACTACCATCAGAACTAGGAATAACGATGGGCAACTTCAGGAATCAAATTCGGAAGCCTTAAAAGAAATTTGAAAAAAATTTCTAAAAAGGAATAAATTCAAATGTAAAATAAATTCTGAAGCCAGAGAGTTCTTTTTAGACCTTGGTGTGTTGGGCCAAGACCTCTGATATTGGGGAGAGCAATAGATGATATGGTCTTGCCATTTCATGAGAGAGTTTTATGTGCTTGCTCATAAAGTCCCTGGAGTCTTTGGCTTTCATCACCCAAGGCTGAGCAGAAGAAGAGCTGGCTTTGGACTCAGACAATGGCTGGGCCGCTATTAATTGTGTGACCTCTTTGAGCCACAGTTTCTCCACTTGAAAATAGCAATAATGACTCTTAAATGGCTCAGATCATAGAAGAGCTCAATAAATACTTGAGGACTGAATGACTATTTCTTTTATCTTGTATCAGCCTACCTCAGTCCCACTTTCTTATCCTCCTTACCACCAAGTCTCTTATCAAAAGCACTTTTTAGAGATGGTTTTTGATATTTTAACATACCTTCATATAAATTTAGGACACTGTTACCTGTGTTAGGGTGATCTTCAAACATTGTCTCTACCATGCAGAGAATGTTCTGTGACCTCTTATAAGGGTTTTGGTATTATTAAATGGAAATAGGTGAGAAGACAGCCATGATACCACCAAAGTATGCCCATAGGTGACCATATAGCTCTGTCTGAACATGAAGATAGTTCTAGCTGCTATAATTATTGGCATCATCATGATTTTCATCGGCATAGTCATTCTTTGCTCCTCTTTCTCATTTTCCTTCTGACTCACTTGCAATCAATCATAAGTATTCAAGTCGTTCTGATAATGGGTCACTTGGAACAAGGGTAAGTGCTTTCAAGACTGTAGAGCTTAGTAGCTTATCATTAACACATTTCACATCACACCTATCAGCCTTCTCGTTCCTATTGTCGGTACCATCACTTGACCTTTGGAAACAGCCTGGTCTTTGTATTCAGTCAAAAAGTCAATTTCAATGCTGGCTCTGCTATTATGAGCTGTGTGAACTCCAACAGGTTGCTTTACTTCTCTGATTCTAAGATGGTCTACCTTTTCCCACATGGTGAGTCTACTATTTCCTCATCTGTAAAATGAGAGTAATAAATCAATGACATTGCTGATGTGTTAGATAAAATAAAGAGAATTTGAGAGCACTTAACAGTTCTGTGCACATAGTTATTATTATTGTTGGTGTTATTAATATTGATTCTAATACAGTATACATGAGAGTCCCTAAAATAATTTCTAGCATAGTGTTCAGTAAGTAGTAATAACGTTTTTTATTTTTATTATTTTTTTATTTTATTGTCAAACATAACATAAATCTTCCACCCATTCTTGTAGCTTTAATGGAGACTGACTTAACTAAGTCCCAAGCTGCTGACACCAAATAAAATCAAACCTTTGACCTGTAGCTCCAATGTCAGCAATGACCTTGAACTTGCGCATTTCCACCCTCACTATTCCTACCCACTTGTTTCTTGCCTCTGGCTTCTGATTTCTCAGTTTGGCCTTATGTCTAGGGTCTGGTGGCCAGTCAGATCTTTCTATTCTAATGTGGGACTCTGAACATGGCTTACCTCATCTTCTGACTTCTATCTTCCTTGGCTACTGTTGGGCTCTTGGCTTCTCAAGGAGGCCTTGGAAAAATTCTGGTCATGGTCTAGGTTTGCTCATTAAGAAGTCCTTGATCAATCAAACCACTTTGTGATTTATTTTCTCAAAATGTTTATTTGGCATGAAATTCCATCCTGGAGTCTAAATTCTGCTCCTTAGATAATGTTCTTTCTTGTTTACTAGTTTATTTGGCTTGTAGGAGGATTCTAAGGTCAACTCACGTTTTCCCCATGGTGAGAAAGCTGCTAGCAATCTATTCTTACAGTATTAGCAATATTTTGTCCATTCTGACTCTGTCACCTATTTTTAGGAAGATTGCTTTACAAGGCCTGGCCTAATGATCAGGAGGGTCATTAGTGCAATGGGGAGAGCACACTGAAACACATGTGGTCTAACTGCCCTATTTCTATGCCAAAAATCTAGAGAGGAGATTACAGTTTTTGCCAAAGCCCCAAGTCCCAATGCTAGCCTGTGAATCCTGCTGGTTAATTAAAGGGTTTAGCCAGCCCTAATTTTAATAGAAAGTTTGGTCGTATAGCTGCATGATGTCTACACTATTTCTTACCAGTTTGAATTCAGTAGACTTCCATCACCTATTACCAAGGCAAGTTTAATATATGCACTTCAGCAACCCCTTATCAAAGTAAGCTCAGTAACTAAACAGGCTGGTTTAGGTTTTTACACAGTGATCATCTTCTCATACAGAAGCTCCCTGATAACAATTAGTAAACTGTGGTCATGCTGCTAGTGCCTCTTGGGATCTGAATAGATTTTTATTCCATGCAGAGAAGTAGAAAGGTAGAAAGTTTAAAAAGAAAACACACACACACATGCACACACACAGACACACATATACTTCAGTAAAACAACCTAACATTTATTTTAGGGTCATTTCATCAGGGAAAAAGGCTGCCTTTTAGCTGCTTCAATGCTTTCTGAAACCTTTCGAGCTACAAGGAGAGTGATTCTGGTTTTTGTGGCTAAAATGCTAGAGAGAATGATTGGTTTCATTAGCCAGGGAGGAGTGATAATAAGCTGCAATACTTCTCCAGTTATTGGGCACTTCATATTAATAACTCATGATGGCTGGAGTGTTTAGGTGTATATTTCAAACTCAGTGTAAAATACCATGCCATTAAGAATTTAAACACATTCTAATTTAATTATAGCCAAGAGTTGGTTCCAAGCGATCTTGTGTTTTTGTTGGCAAGTTTCAATATTGCAAATTTTGAATATGGAAAGATTTATTTTTTTTTCACTCTTTGCTCCTTTTATTCTGGATTGTTAAAAACCTTAATCATTTAAAAGAGCACACATTTAGAAAATGAAGTGCAATTGAAGTTATGGAAAATTCTAGTTTTCTTCAATGCTATTTTGTTTTCCATTTTGAAATGTGCCAATTTTTTTCCTGTCCATGATATATTGATTACTCACACGTTCTTTTTACCTTCTTTTTGTCCTTAAATGACTTTTCCATTCCATTCTTTGAATAGCTACACTCTTGTCACATAATTTTTCTATCAATGCCTAAGTGGAGGAAAAAAAATCTACCAGTTGAAGAATTTAACAGAAACTATTGTTTAGTTAGCATCCAAGTCAGCCTGAGGTATGCCAAATAGATATGATTTCCTGGGTCTTGTCTTTTAGGGGTCCCTGTGCAGTGACTTAGCCAGGCAACTATAAATGAGGGGTAAAGACTTAGCACAGGACAACTGGTAATGAATAATAGTTGGGCTCATGTATAAACTCAGTCATGTAAGATTATTTTTACCTTGTCCTACAGCTCCAGCATCCCTTCACACACTCTTTAAGCTAACCACTTTTGGCCTTTGATAATCCATTTACCTACTTTATGTAACATTTTTAAAAATAAGGTTGAGGAGAGGAGGGTCCTCACTGAAAATTTGCCTTGAATATTGAACACCCTGAATTTTTGGCCATGTGTCTTCAGCTTTTAGAGTTATTTATCAGCTCAATTATCAGCGATGCCTGGGAAACTGGTGGCAGTGAATCTAATGTGTGCATAGCTTATATACCTGTGGCACTTTTAGGGCCAATTCTCATTAATCCCCGCCATGGGGACCTCCTGATCTCCTAGTATAGCAGGCAGTAAGCTCTCTAAATATAAATCTCAGGTCTCTGAGTTCTCTATAACTTTCAATAGGATGATGGATCCCCAGGATGGAGCAGTGTGTCCTAATAATTTTGTGTTACAATATTGAGTTTGGAAAACAATTTGGAAAGGAACAAGCATGCCAGTCCAGTATTCTTAAATAAACTGAGAAATGAACAATCATTTAGTTGAGATATGATGATGAAAGAATCTAAAGGATTCAGATATGGAATTAGGGGAGAGTGAATGTAGCTTTTGGATTTATAATTGTTAAATATATATGTCAAAAATGCATGGTTTTGTGAAATCTCTCTTGCTTTGATGGTTCCCAGTGGCAAGGAATCATTTTCAGGAAATAGGTAGCCAAAAGAACTGCCCCTTAGGAAACAAGGAGTCCTATCTCTATAGTCCTTTGCCACCCTCTCGTTTCAGATGTTTCCTTCTGCCTCGCCTGCCATTAGAGGATTAGTGCTGGGCACTACACAGACTGAAGGCCACCCAAAACTGCTGAAAGGACTTGCAACATTTTTGTTAAATAATAAAATAAAAATATTAAATTTGTATTTAAGAATTATTTATTGACATGTCTCTCTACCCCATTAGCCTGTGAGAGCCCTTCAAAGACAGACAATCTGAGCTAGTACCTGCCTTAGAGCAAGCTCATGATCAATATTGAATAAATGAATTAATAAACAACTTGGTTTTAGAGGAGAGACACACGAATCAGATGAAACTGCCCACACATGGTGTTACAACGCTAGTGGGGAGAAGTCAGTACCTGGGAGTAATATAAAATAGAATCCTGACTGGACTAGGTGTATTCCTGTAGGATGCCACTCACTACTCATTTGTGTTTTAGCTATTTGTATTGTTAATATATAAACAGTTTATCTTCTTCTTCTTCTTTTTTTTTTTGGTTAGACATTCATTACAAATCTTTTTTCTTTGTGGCTTCAAAACCCTCCCATTCTATATTTTTAATAGCTGAATGAGTACTATTCCATTATGTTGCTTTAGAATAATTTTCTTAAACTTTATGTCCTGTTGAGTTATTGGTGTGAAAAACTTGTTGAGTAAAGAGAAATGGACATTGTGGTGACTTTTGCTATTAATTACCTCATTGTGATAAAAAGGAAAGTTAGCATAAATTCACATGGCAATCAACAATAGAGAGAAGTGAACCAATTCTCAATTTGACTCTAGTAGTACACCCCCTCCCAGAAGTCACTTTCTAAATGCTACCTCCCACATTGCACATACCCTTCACCACAAACACCCACAACCATTTCCTGAGGCTTGCCTCTATAGGACACCAAAACAATCAGGGGGAAAGAAAAATGCTCCAAATGTTTCCCAGATGTCGGAATGTGTGGCATAATTTGGCATCGAAATGATTGGAGTGTTCATTTTTCAACTAGATGTTTTGGCAACTTGCAAACACGACTTTAGTATACTTAGTAAATTTATAGTAAGTAAATTTTTTCTTTTCCCCACAAATAGACAAATTCATAAAATATTTAATGAGCACATACTATCTGTCAGTTACAGTGGTGGGGATTAGAGAATACAAACGTTTAGTAAGTTATGGAGCCGATATGAAGAATTTGAGGCTTTTATGAAAGAGAAGTATGCATATAGTCTGTTTAGGCAAAATGTCTTCTAAAAATACTCATATTGAGGAGTTTGTGTTTCTCACACACCTCTTTAATTTGCAAATTTATTATAATAAACGATTGTCTGGAGCTCATTCATTATTGAGCAACCACTGTTTCCCAGATTCCACTCCTGCGGAAGATTGCAAAAATGGCCATGGTTCTTCACCTCTTCCTGTGTCCAGTCTTGCAGTGCCTCCCAGCAAGAGGTGAAGTCCAGTTCCACATCCTCTCAATTTGGGCTGGACCTTTCACTAACAGAGATGGCCAAAGTCTCAGTGTGCCAAGACCTAACTTAAACCTCAAAACGGTGTGTGCTGCTGCTTTCTTGAAAACATCTGAGTTAGCCATAGAAGGTTTGAGACTTGATGGCCCGGTCACACAGTCATCCCATATGACAACTAGACAACTGTCAGACCTGTGAATGAGGCAATTCTAGACTAGTCCCCCCCTCAGCTCACCTGCCACCTGACCACAAACATATGAGCAGACCCAGAAGAAGTCAGCCATGTCTGCCTAGGTCAGCTAAACTGTGCAGCTAGACAGTGAGAAAAGCTATTTTAAGCCAACGAGTTTTGGGGCTGTTTGTTACTAAACGGATACAACTGGAATAGTTTCTAGTCATGTGATCCTGCTTTTGCTCTGGAATTCCAAACTCTATGTTTCCCATGTTTCTGCAACTTGAATGGCAGAAAGCATCTGGCACATTTTCATCCTGGTTCATCCAGTCTGGATTTATGCTGAGCATAGGGCCAACTCTCAAATGAGCAAAGCCTGTGGCTCCAACTTGGGTATTGCCCTGGAAGCTAATAGGAGAACACAGTTAGCAATGAGGACTGTGAGGAAGCCAGGGGGCATGCTGCTTCAGGTGCTCTGACTCACTGAACCTTTGCCTAGTGCCTCCCCACAGACACCACCAAATGCTGGTCTACTTAATGCTGGAGATGAAGCTTGATATAAACTGCATTGTGTCCCCTGAAATTCGTCTATTGAAGCCTTAACTACCAGTGTGAAGGCACTGGGATGGGGGGTCTTTGAAAGATAATCAGGTTTAGGTGAGGTTATGAGGGTAGGATCACCACGATGAAATCAATGCTCTTATAAGAAGAGGTACCAGAAAGCTTGACCCTTTCCTTCCCTCTCTCCTTCCCTTCCTCTTTCCTTCCTCTCTCTTCATTCTCAGAAGGCAGCCATCTGCAAGCCAGGAAGACACTCCTCACCAGAGTCAGATCATGCTGGCACCCTGAACTAGAACTTCCAGCCTCCATAACCATGAGATAATAAATTTCTGTTGTTTAAGCCACCCCATCTATAGTATTTTGTTATGGCAGCCCACAACTAATACACAGCTGTTTCTAGTTAGACAGATGTTTGGCATTGCTTCAGGGGAAAATAATCTGAATGATTAAATGCATTTTTCACTCCAGATGTTTTGGCAATGTGAAGACGTAGCTAGTATGTGCTTGTGGGACAGCCCCAAGGCTGTCCAAGGGAGTAACTTCTAGACAAAAGAGAGAATTCTGGGCAGGGCCAGAGGGAGTTCCCTTCTCTTCCATGCCAGGGAAGCACATGTTCTTTTTTGGAAAGAGGGTACTACAACTCCATGTATTGTAGTATAAACTGTTGGTCCTTGGAGATTCACGAAATACATTCAGCACCCACTTCTTTAGGTTCAAACAGACTATTAAACAAGTCTTCCTGTGGGTATGTCATTGTCCTCCTCCCATCGGGTCCTTGTAGCCATTATTGATTTGTGAAGTCTGGGCCAGGTCAGGTGAGTGAGGGACATAATAGAAAAAGGTGAACGTGGTGATGAGGACTTGTACTGAAAAGGATCCGCAGTACCAACTACACAATGATAAAAGGCAGGTATTAATGCATAAATATTAGGTATAGACAAATGTGCCATTATGTGAACCCCTTCCTCCTCCCCAAACCCAAGAATTTTAACTTTCTCACACGTGACCTGGAGAGTCAGGTTTGCTGACCAACAGAGGAGATTTCTCTTCTGTAGGGTGGGGAAGCTTTTTCTGAAAAACACTGGATAGTACATATTTTTGGTTTGGCTAGCTGCATGTGTTGTAGTATTCATCTCTGCTGTTGTCACATACAAATAGCCATAGACAATGCTTAAACACACTTTAAATGAGTGTAGCTGTGTTCCTAAAACACTTTATTTACCAAAAAAATAGCAGGCCAGAATTTTCTCATGGGCCATAATTTGCCAGTGTCTGCTGTACTGGGTTAAATGCACCACTGTTTCTAAGATGCTTTAAGCAGTGTCTGGAGTATGGTACTGTTTTCCCAACTCCTGGCTACTAGCTTTCTTTGCCTGGTGTGGGGCAAGATAAGGAAGAATGAGTGAATTTGAGACTCAGTCAAATGAAATAAGAATGAGGAGTCAATTGAGGGCAAGAACACAGGACCTCAGCACTTGGCAGAGAATCGCTTTCAAGACTGTATGCCTTAGTCAGTTCTGGCTGCTATAATAATCATAGACTAGGTGGCTTCTAAATAACAAAAATTTTCTCCTTGTAGTTTTGAAGACTGGAAGTCCAAGATCTGGGTGCCAACATGGTGGCAGAAAGGAGTGAGAGGGCTCTCTGGGATGCTTTCTATAAGGGCACTAATCCCATTTGTGAGGGCTCTGCCCTCATGATCTAGTGACCTCCCAAAGGCTTCACTTCTAAATACCATCACATTGGGGGATAAGATTTCAACATATGAATTTCGGGGGACACAAATATTTAGTCTATTATAGTATGATTCTCTTGCAGTGCCAAAAAGTCAACATGTCATATTTCGTCATGGAGTAGACCATCCCTTTCTCGGCTACATCAGCTTTATGAACTAACAGTCTGTAGATGTTCTGCTGCATAAGTTACCTTGGTATTCTGTACCCCACAGTATCTAGCAGAATGGGAAGCTATCACTGCACAAGACAAAGCAAACAAAACTCTAGACCCCAAGGCAAAGTGTCATCTCGTATGCTCCAGGCCAAGTGTCCACACTAACATTCTTGCATGATGTACAAATCTTTTCACTCAATCCTGGTTGCATTGGCTTTTCCATCGCTACATTAGCTCAGTGCAGGTGTGTGAAAACATTTGAGCATGATGAATTGTTTCTCCAAGAGCCAAAAGGTAAATGATGAAAGAATTGGATAGAAAACATGTTAACAAGATATTTTATATTAGCTCCAAGGAGCTAGATCAATTACTATGATGTGTTACATGTTCAGAAGTCAGGAAATTCTAAATTATGGTTCCCAGTATGAACGTAACTCAGCCCCTTTACACATGTAATATTTTATATGACTTTATATGGTGTTAACTTTAATGCTTTAACATCTATGCTTAATGTGGCAACTATAAATTTGAATTTTTTGACTTCAGAGGTTATAACACTTAACCATACAGCTGCATTGACATACTCATGGCATTCAAATATTTTGAAAAATATACCCCTACATGGATAGGTCTGATCTTTTGGTTATCATAAAAAAAAAAAAAAAAAGAAAGAAAAAATTAAAGAAAGAAAGAAAGAAAGAAAGAAAAAAGAAAAGAAAAGAAAATGTGTGGCCCTTTCTAGGTCGTTTGAACTAAGAAGAATATGACTAAATAATTTCAACTTTCTCATAATTTCTACATGAAATCACCTCTTGAGGAAGAAGGATTTTTTGAACATCATAGTGTCATTTATTTCAAGAGGTTTGGTCATCCTAGAGGGTGTGGAAAATGTAAGACAAGTTCAAAGTTTAATTCCAGGTTGTGCTATTCACATTGTAATAACTGTAAATGCATCCTCTTGAGTTTAAAATCCAACATGAAAGTCAGGCAAATTAGAAATGAAAAATTTGCATGCAAACTTTTTCTGAAACTGGTATCAGAGCCAGTTGTTCCTTCTAGATATTTCTTTGCTACTGTGCAACATTGTTTTAGGCAAACAGATTTCTCTAGCTTTGGGGAAATTCATTTCCTCTCCTCCACCCCCATCCCCATACTATTCAAGGCTACAATTTCCCCTGATTTTAGCAAATAGGCTGTGAAACACCTGTCCTGGCTGCTGCTGCCAGAAAGCTAAAGGAGCCAGGAGGGAATCTGTGCTCTTAACCACTTTGCTATTATAATTAGTCCCAAGTTCCTTGTTCTTGGGCCAGGTACTCACCACACACCATACCTACATGTAGGTACAGTGAGCATAGATTTTATTTCATAAGCTCAGGTGTGCAGGAAGTGTAGCTTTAACATTTTTTTTTAAATGGACTTAATTTTAATCTATCCTACCAGGATGTATTATATGCTGCTCACAAGAGCCATGATTCAACACAAGGATACAGAAAGGTTAAAAGCAAAATAGTGGAAAAAGATATAATGAAAAGTAAGCCGGTATATCTATACTAATGTCAGACAAAATAGAAGTTAAGGTAAAAAGTATTACTAGAGAGAGGTAAATGGGAACATTTGATCATGTTGGGGAGACATATTAAACAGAAATTTATTAATAACCTAATAATATAACCTCAGGAAATGTAAAGCAAAACCTAGCTGAAGTAAAATGAGAGATTGACAGATCTATGGTTGTAACTCAATTTGTTATAATAAGCAGCCAAAACTGTTAAAATAAGCAGCTATTGTAATACAGCTGTGAGAATCTGCAGAGAAAATATACGTTGAGGATGTAGAAGAGTTGACCAATATTATCTCCACTTGACCTAGTTGAAATTTATAAAACTCTGCACTCAGCAACTATGTAAGACAAATCCCTTTCAAATGTGCATGGAACATGTATTTACTGATGTTGATCCATATGCCGGGTTATGAAGCAAGTCTCAAAAATTTCCAATGATTATAATAACCATGGTATGAAAGCAACTTGGGTGTCCACCGATAGATGAATAGTTGAAAAAGATGTAAAAAAGGTGAAAGGGAATAAGAAGTACAAGCTTTCAGTTAATAAAATAAATAAGTCATGGGGATATAAAGTACAATACAGGGAATAGAGTAAATAGCATCATAACAATTTTGTGTGCTGATGGATAGTCACGAGACTTATCTTGGTGATCACATTACAAGGTATATAATGTTGAATCATTATGTCGTGCACCTGAAACTAATATTATATGTTGACTATACTTTAATAAGAAAAACTTTCAAAAGATTGAAACCTCATGTAGTATATGCTCCAACCACAGAGGAATTAAGCTAGAAACAAATGAAAAATGATAACTAGAAAGCACTCAATGTTTGAAATTAAGCAGTACACTTGTAAATAATCCATGGTCCAAAGAAGCATTCACAATAAAAATTAAAACCATTTTCCCACTGAATGATAATAAAAATACAACATAAAACTTGTGGGATAAAACTTGAGAAAAATATATGGTCTTAGATGAACATCGGAAAAGAGGGAAGGTTAGGAAAGAAGCAAAACTAACACTTTTCAGGAGTCTGCTATGTGCTAGGCACTTTATTCCCTGCACTACACTGGTCTTGCTGTGGTCAGGCAGTGAAAACCCTGAGTTTCTTTAGTTCTAAAATGCTCTAGAACGTGAGCGGATTTGATCAAGTAGTTAGCCCTGCACCAATGGCTGAGACGGGAGGAATGCAATGTGCAGATTTGTATATGTCTATATGCCTTAGCTGGGGGTGGGCCCTATCCAGACCACACAAAATAAGATTTGGGGAGGGGACAATTCTCAAAGGAAAATCAGGGCTATTTCACAAAGAAGGAGAAATAGCTGCTGGGGTTAAAAGTCACCAATATTTGTTGAAACTGCATAGAAAATATCATAATCACTTAGGGCCATGCAAATAGAGCAGGAAACAATTTTCTTGGTGGTAAGCAGCCAGTCAATGAATACGCTCTACTTAAGTGAAGTTTGAGTAATTATGTAAGCTAGGGCTGGGTTTTTATTTTTTCAAGTAGTGCGAAGGACTCGGATTTACAAAATTGGCAGATTTTCATAACTATCATGGGACACGAATTGCACAGGTAAAATTAGAAATTACTATTTGAAACTCTTTATAGTAGTTAGTTATATTTAATGTAGTTTTATTATAAATTTCTTGTGGTTCATTCTGATGTGTAATTTAATTTGATTTAAAATTTTCCTTTAAGGGGTATTTTTGTTTTTTGTTTTTTTTTTGAAGTCCTGAGTTAGAGCATTCTTTGGATATGCTGTATGTCAGTATCAGAATTAGCTAGAGAACAAATCTGATTCTTCTCGTGAAGAGAAAAAGCAAGCAGTGACTCTTAGAGTCTCATGGGAACCTGAGCTCTAGACTAAGGGATCTTAACGTGGAGTGAATCTTTCTGGATGAGGTTTATAGTACATATTTACCACTGTCAGTTCAGTGGGGTCATATTATTTGCAAAAGTAAATAGCAGTGAAAGCGATATCCTCCAAAGGGCAAATGTGTGAGTGTCAGGGAACTTGGGAGAAGAGTTCACTGTGGGCCAGAGAAGCCTTCATAAAGGAGAAGGGCCTTGGCCAGGGGCTGCAGGGAAGGTGCCTTGGTCAATTCGTGGTGATGTAAGCTCCTTCTGGCAGGTGCCTCAAAGCTCTTCCAGCATATATCCATTACCCAGTTCCAAAGCCACTTCCACATTTTGAGGTATTTGTTGCAGCAGTACCCCACATCTCAGTGATGGTGTTTGTTTTAGTCAGTTTGGGCTGCTATAACCAAAATGGCATACACTGGTGGCTTCTAAACAACAGAAATTTATTTCTTATAGTTCTGGAGGCTGGGAAGTCCAAGATCAAAGTGCCTGCAGATTCAGTGTCTGGTAAGGTCCTGCTTCCTCGTTCAAAGATGGCTATCTTCTCACTGTGCCCTCACATGTGCCCCCCACCAATCCTGTTCATCAGGGCCTCACCCTCACGACCTCTTCACCTCCCAAAAGGCCTACCTCCAAACACTATTGCATTAGAGATTAGATTCAACATGAATTTTGGAGATGTTTGGTCTACAGCAGGAGGTAAGGGTCTTGAGGAGAGGGCACAATCGTGAGAAGTAGCCTCATGAAGAAAAATGTGGGGATGAGGGGTATGGAATACCCAAATCTGATATTAGATACCTCTTGAGGGGGCTTCCCAATCCTCCACTTCTGTCTTTTTTTCAAATTGCCTATGGAACACATGAGTGGGTCTCCAACAGCGATGTCTATAACACATGGCCTTGATCCTGTTCATGGCCGATTAACCCACTCTGGGTCTTAAGGACTTAGAATGGAAAACTGAGAATTGCAGAAATGGAAACTCTTTGAGTTGAGTCTCCATACTGATAAATGTACTATAGCAACATTTCTCAACCTTTTAAGGGGCCTTTTTAGACATTTTCCCCATCCCCATGAAAATTTAATACCACAGATATACCGCACATCTGTGTATGTACTATACACACAACTATGCTTAATATGTAAAAGAGTAAGATTTTTTTTGTTCTCCCAGGAATCAATTTTTGCCCCCTCGAGGGCAATGTCACCCTCATGGAGATTGTAATTTTTAGAGAGAAAATTCCTGATCTCTTCTGATGGTCCCTACAGTATCACCATTCTCTGACTTTTCTTAACCTTGTTTGTTCAACTCTACCTTGAATTTTGTGAGATAGACTCATCTTTAAAAACATTCATCGGTTACTTGCAACCAAAATAATCTAAAAAGAAAAGCAAAAGAAATCAACTAATCCAGGCTTTAAAGAAATTCTATCATGTTTAAAACACTGAGGCTATTTCAGGGACTTTTGGTTATGACACTCCTTATCAGATATGTTTTCATATCAGCACCTGCTTTTTGTATGGAAAAAAGGGAGATACTAGTTTTTGATTGAAACTGAAGACACTCTGAATACCACATTTAGATCTACATGTTATAGAAAAGGCAACAGGAAATTGCTTTGAATAATAGGAAGTATATCTGTGTCTAAATAATTTAAAGATACTGAACCTATTTTCATTTGCATGTTACACATGTATACCAGCCATCCCACAAAATGCTGAACAAATAGGAGAATTGATAGCTGAATTAAATTTTTTGCTCAGAATTTTAAAAGATTGTAGAAATAGTAGATTTTATCTCATACACTATTAAACTATCAAATCAAATCTGAAATTAGTGTGTAATTTATTGTCTCTTTTAAGAAATTTATTTTAAAAGTATATATTTTTTTTCTTGAAAATTTATTTTAAGCTCTTCTCAATGGGACTCAAGTTATGACTTTTAGATTAGATTTTTATTTCTGACATTTGGTGCATATGTTTTTGTTTTTGCTTTGGTAATAGTAGAAATTAAGGACCTTACCTTTTTTTTTTTATCATCTTTACACTTTGTTAATTTGGCTCCTGATGTCCAATCTCTTGTTCTCTTTATGTTATCATTCTCCTAGAGTTGATGAATCTTTATTACAGCTTTTAATTTCTGTCCCATTTGCATATATATGTGTATATATAATTTTTTTACTACTTCCCTATTTTTAATGATATCCTCTTGAAATCTTTATATTATTTTATTACTTTTGCTTTTAAGTGTTTTCTTTAAATCTCATTTTCAAGTGCTTCTTTATGTTACACTTGTATTATTTACATTAATATGTAATTGTTAACAATAATAAAATAGAAAGTAGAATCAAACATCTCTTCTCTGCATACCTGGTTTTACATAGCTTCTATTGGCAGGTGGAGAGGTTCACATATTCTGTCTTCAGTGAAACAGATGGGTACCAATCCTTTATTAACCTATACATTTAAAGGAAGTATGGCTGATCCTTATTTTGTTAGGGGAGCCAATTTTAAAAATAACATTTAGTAATGTAATAGATTAAAAGTAAAGCCTTCGTTCATTGAGTTTTTTCCTGGGTGTGAGGCATTCTGTAGGCTTTTAAAAAAATGATCTAACTCAGGACAATGCTAAAATGTAAACATAATTTCAAAACCTCACAGAGGTGCTTAAATAAACTGAACCTTACAGAGGTTGTGAATAAATGTCACAGGGCTGGAAATGGTTGAAAAAAATTAAATTCAAAATAAAATATAAATCTATATAATCCAAAGGGCTAAACTTTTCCCATTCAGATTATAATTTTTGGGAAGTTTAAAAAATATTAATTTAAAGGATAAAAGGTCCATGCACATTTATTAAAGAATTTAGAGTATTTAGGGCATATACATGTGCTTGGAGTGTACTAAATATTCCTTATTTGATTTTGAATAAATGATTGATGAATTAATTAAAAAATCAATGATTTAGAGGATAAACTGTCTTGGAATCTTTTTTGAGCCAGGTAACTAGTCAGGTGGCTTCTCTTTCTGATATACTTTGCATGTTCATACAATCAGTAGTGCAGAGATGTTCCTTTTGGGTGAGGAGATTCATGGTTTGTGTAGGTGGTTGTGACTTGACTAAAGAAATATTTTGCTCCCTCCCTCCATGTCTTGTTTTGGCTCCCACACCAACAGTGCTAACAGACAGGGCACCTACAGTCTGCAGTCTCAGCAGTTGCTTTAGGGACTGACAGCAGCTGTCAGCTGGGGGCTTAGGAGGTCTCACTCCACCAGAAATCAGATGGTTTCATCACAAAAAGGGCATTGGAACTTTGTTCACTTCCTGGGCAAAGAAGAGCTCTCTTCTGGTTAGGATGTAATCAAGTGCCCTCTTTAATCAAATTGCACATGGGTCCTTATAGTTATTACTTTGAGCTGGTGTCTATTTGCACCCATCAGCACATTGACTGGATGTGGGCCCGAGGGGAAAGGGCCTGAATTTTCCATTGAAGAGAGAAGAATTGGCTTCCAGGAGGCATAGATACGGTGGTTTTCATTTTCATTTAGAACAAATTATAAGCTTCTGCAGCAACAGAGAGGACAGGCTACAGAAGTAGGGAGGAAGACCTGTGAATAGGTAGGTATCTGAGCAAGTGTTGTCAGTCACATAGGTGAGTTTTTGTTTATAGAGGAGCAGACAGGGACCACATGTGTGCATCATGGCCTTTCAGCCAAATTCCCAGGAGAATGTAAGCCTAACTCTCCTTGTATTGTCCCATCTATTCTGTGTTCATTTGTATTCAGATTAATGATATTTACACAACACCTACTAAAAGCTAATCCTTGTGCTGGATGATGTTGTGATGATATAAAAGAAGAAAAATTCTCGAATTTAGTAGGTTGTACAAGTGGAGAACTTTTACATGTATAAAACTTTTATGGCAATGTGAGATGACACAAATTGAAGCAATTGATTATGATACAGGCAGTGATGACACCTGCAAGCTGTCTTGAGCTGCAAGCTCTGTGAGGGCACTCACTTTGGAGCTTCGTGGCTGTATCCCCAGCACCTAGAACAGTGCAGGGCTCATAATAAGGGCTCATGAAATTGTTGAATGGATGAATGAATCAGAGCTTGGAGGAAAGAGAGGCGGTTAAGGGATTGGGCTCTGCCTTTTTAATAATGGGTCTGTGCCTCGCTGTGTGACACTGAGCTGGTTTCTTAATTTCTCCAAGCCTCAGTGTCCTTATCTGTAAAACAGGATTAACACGAACACTATAGTGTTGTTATGAGAATGGAAATCTGGGATCACATATTAAAGGAGGTTAGCACAGTGCTTGGTTTATATTAAGGGCTCAGTACATTTTAGGTGTTTTTGGTTGTAAGTGGGGAGAGGGTCAGTTGGGGTTAACTTTATTTGAAGGTGATGGATTAAGGAAGGACCTAGAATCTACTACCAGCTTTGCCATTGGCAACATGTATGATTTGGGACAAGTCTCTTCCCTTCTCTGATCTCTGATTCTCATTTATAGAAAAAAGGCAAAAAATCTCTGGGACTGCATCCATCCTTTTATATTTGGGGTGGAGTTCAAAATCAAATACCTGCAGAGGTCTGTCAAGCAATAGTAACAAACCAACTGAGCCAAGTGTTAAGGAGAACTTGACCTCAGCATCCGGGACAAGAGAGAGGGTGGAGACCATTGAACTGAGCACTTCTGCTGAATGCTACCTTGGGGAATGTGTGCTTAGTTTTACCAAATATTCTGAATTTTTCAGAGAAGCTAAGGATCCACATTTTCTATGAATTGTCACAATTTCTGAAAGCTAAATACTAGTTTAGTTTTTATAAATTTGTTTTAAATATTTTTGGGGTACTATTTTGTGAGCCAAACAAAATACATCTGTGGGCCACTGGTTTGCTGCTTCTGGTTTGGGTCCAGGAAGATAAGAAACCAGAGTCTGAAAAATGAGAGTCTTAAGGGCAAGTTTTAACAAAAGCAGCATCACTCCCTGACTCAGACATAGTGGCTTTCCCTCTGCTTTGCTAGTAAAGGTTTTTAGAGATAGGTAACCCCATGTCCACCAACCCAGAAAATGACCCTCAGTGAGTAAGAGAACTAAAACTGAACCCTGTTCCTAACTGGGTCAGAGATACTGAGGTCCTCCCTCTACTCCTGGCTTTATTTTTTGGTATTTCCAGCCACTTCCAAGCTGTTTTTAGTTGCTTAAGTGTGTTGAGAATGGCTTAGGACTATACAGAGTGAACTAAAGCTAACATAACATACCTATGTGATATTTTAATGGCTCCCTTAAAGCCAACTCTGAATGGGAGATTCTCAGTCTGGGAAAGGGGATGACCTCTCAGAATCTGGATGTTGGTGGAAGGTGTAACATGAAAATGTCCCTACCCACCAGATGTCTTTGATATGCCTTTCGCAAGATGAGAGAAGGAGCCTGGGATTCCCCCACGTTGCTGAGAATCACAGTTGTGGGTTTGTGATCTTGAGAAAGATGGAGTCCAGCAGCCTGTGTGACACCCGGGCTGCTGGTCCAGTAAGAATGTCCTTCTGGAAGGGTGGTGGTAGATTTTTGCAGATGAAAGATTTATCTTGATTCAACAGACTGGCTTCATGAAGGCATCAACAGGAGTCAAACTGAGCATGATATGGTCTTTAGTTCATCCAGCAGCTGACCAAATTGATTGATTTCTTGTGACTGCTGCTTTTCATTTGGCATCGTAAAGACACAACCTAAATAAAGCATTAGCCTCTAGAATGTGTTTAAATTGAATTTCTGGATACTTTGGCGTGTGTCCAGCTTTAAATAAGTTCTGCTCTAACTGTATCTAATCTCTAATCAAAGGATCCTCGTATATGGAACATTCCCGTTAATAATGATACCTTAGACATCCATTAAGTCTGGACATTAATTTTATGGAAATTCTCTAATACATCTCCATTAAAACTTTTTTTCTGGGCAAAATTAGTAATAAAAGCTTTTAATAAATGTCATAAATATCTATGTTCAATCAGACTATTACCCTAATTAAAGCCAGACCAAAATAGAAAATAGTTACTTCTGCTAAAAGTCATGACCTTCAGAAGACGTTTCAAAGAAAGAAATCACATGCTCTTTTATTATTCAAAATGTGTTTAGTACAAAGAATAATTAGTAGTGGGAGCAAATTACTAGTTATTTGACTACTGTGTGAACTCCCTAGTTTTGCACACTTTGTGGCTCGTGCAGTAAACTCTAGGGTCTGTCCACATCGTGAGAACAGGTTTTGCAGCTAGGAAGATGGAGGTTTGAGTCCTGTACTCTTCTCTGACCAGTTCCAAGATTCAGAGCAAGTTATTTACATTTCTTGAATTTTGCTTTCATTATTTTTAAAACGGGTCAATAATGTCTAATAGGAGTATGCTGAGAATCAAATGAGGTTATGGATGGAGAGTATCTAATACTGCCTTTGGCCCATAGGTGGTGTGAAACAAATGGAAGCTATTACTGTTAATATCCAGGGTTGAGGGAGAGTTAGATGCACAGGTTTTCATAGGGTAAGGGAGAAGGGTAATGAGCAGGTGCTGGCTTTCATACCCATCAATACATCTAAGCAAATACCGTCCTTTCCTGCCTTTCTTTGACTTTTTCTTTCTCATACTCTTGGTAATTAACTAAATTAGAAGGGACAATGAGCTGTAAGTATATATGTGCTCCAGTCCTTTTCATTTAAAGCTTGGGTGTAGAATATAATTACAATATAATATTTGCCCCACTTTGCCTGGCCTATATAATCACAGTAAAGCAGTGGACCACTAAAGAAATGTGAGTGGTAGGAGTTTACCTGTAAAAGTAGAAAGACAGGATGTAGAACCAGATTCACTGGCTTCCTAGCTGCCTGATGGGTGTGTTCACTTGCATTTGGCCTGTGTTATGTGGCTACCACCTTTGGCCTCAGGGCATCTGGCCCTTCAGTCCTTTGTTTCTTGAGGTCTTCATAGATAGATGGTTATATTTTGGAAACACATTAGAAATCATCTAGTCAAAGAATTGTCACTGTTTTACAAAGACCTTGGAACTCTTTCTTTAAACAAAATCTTATGAGGAAATGTAAACGAATAAAAGATAAAAATTATAATTGCTCTGGGTTTTAAGCAAGAGTGGAAAGGATGGGGTTTTTCTCATTCAGCCCTTGCTCCATCCCCCTGCTATTTCCAAGAA
Organism: Cynopterus sphinx; assembly: GCA_030015415.1. Classification (NCBI taxonomy): domain Eukaryota; kingdom Metazoa; phylum Chordata; class Mammalia; order Chiroptera; family Pteropodidae; genus Cynopterus; species Cynopterus sphinx. The sequence continues at coordinate 195,302,071 of CM057379.1, forward strand.
TAGTTAGGGAACCATTAATTCTAGTTTGATCTTCTCTGGAATAACAGAGAGAATAATTGATCTGCTCAAGGTCACATAATTAATTAGTGGAATATCAGGTTTAGGTCACAGATATACTTACTTGAGGTGCTACATGAAGATTATATTATTTGTGGTTCTTTTGTTGGGGCCACAACGTCACAAAAGTCTTTCTCTTTTATCCCCCTTTATTCCCAGTGCCCCTTGCTTACCATGTCCCTGATATAATGTCAGGTCAATACTTCTGAATGCCACAGAAGATATAGTTTACCATGTAAATACAGGTGTGGAGAATGCATGCTAATATCAACAATGGTGTAACATAGAATAAGTAGTCAAGGCTTCTATTCAGAGACCTTTTTATTTTAGATGTCTCTATCTAACCACTCAGGTTCTATCTGCACCCAACTCAGGATATAATTTCTTTTTTAGCCTTTTCGATTATGTAGAACCTCTGATTATTCAGCACCTTTCTCTGCTTCCACTTTGCTTTAGTGTCTGGTTTAAATGTAGCTCTTGGAGTCCTGAGAACCCAGAAAGCTTTATCTCTTGCCTGGTTCAAGTTCTGGAAGCAACTGGTTTGTCTGTGGACAGATCTGTTTAGGCAGAGACCCAACCAAATTTGCTCATTCCATGTTGGAATGTAAAACCAAAAAACTCTACAGAGAAGCAAATAAGATTGGGTTTGGTTCATTACAAAGCAGAAAACCGTAGAAAGTTTAGAACATAAAGTTAAGTGAATGATAAAAATAAAAATCATCCACAATTTGCCAAAACACTTTTAATATTGTGGTATGTTTCTTTCCTCTTTTCTTTTTTTTCCTTTTATTTTCTTTCAAAAACAAATGTAGACTTAATTTATTAAAAGAGTTGATTAAAACAATTTGATTTTCACATTTTTTTCCCTTTTGTAAACAATGTTGTTACAAACACCAAGTAGCTGCATCTTTGCTCATATCCCTTAGATATACTCCTGGATGTTTGCTCTCTGGGTCATTGGAAATGTGAAATTTTAAAGCTTTCGATATCTATTTTCTAGTCCACAATTTTACTCTTTCTTTTGAGCTGAGGTATGGTACATTCAATTTTTTCTATAAGGCACTCTTTTAAACCTATTACTAATGCTCTAAAAGTAACCCTGTTTTAAGACATAAACTCCTGTTTTGATTATAGTTTTAAAAAAATCAAGTGACATATTGTTTCAATATGATTATAAAGATGGCTTTCAAGCAGAAACAATGGAAAAATGAAAATAATTTGAATTATAAAACTCCCAGGCCACTCGCATCATTCTTTTGGTTGTTTTATTTTTGTTCTTACTGTCATTATGAGTAGCGATTATTGAATACTTACTCTATTAGTCGGGGCATTTGCTCAGTACTCTACAGTCATTATTCTATTTAATCCTCAAACAACTAAATATTCTCATTTGAAAGATAAGGAAACTGAGGTCCATCAAGATTGTACCTTGCTAAATGTCATATAGCTAATGTAGTTGGCAGAATCGTGTCTCCCAAAGATGCCTGTGAATATATGGCAAAAAAAAAAAAAAAAAAAAAAGACTTAGCAGATATGCTTAAATTAAGGACCTTGAGATGGAGAGGTTATTTGGGATTATCTTGGTGAGGCTAATGTGATCATAAGATCCTTATAAGTAAAGGAGGGAGGCAGGGAGTGAAAGGATATGTGGTGGTGGAAGCAGAGGTCAGAGTGATGTGATTACTGAAAGGGGCTGTGGGCCAAGGAACACAGGTGGCCGTTAAGAGCTGAAAAAGGCAAGGCATCATATTCTCCTTTGGAACCTCCAGAAGGAGAAGTTAAGTAATTTACCTAGGATCATGTAACTAATGCAACTGTCACCCAGATGACCCCCAAACCTGTGTTCTTTTAATTTTCAGCATGCCGCCTTCCCAGACCATTTCAACTATTTATGGGGACTCAGGAATGGTTTTAGCCAAAGCTCTTACTTGAAATGGAGTTTTGAACTCTTGGGGTGAAACTGGTGGGGATAGGAAGACTTTCCTTCCTACACCTGTCACCTGTCGAAGCTAATCTGCTCTTTAGAAATGCATCAATGAGAGTGGGTTCGCATTGTCAAGCTAGCTTGCTGGAGTGACAAGTGGATAAGATTGGCATTCCGTGTCTTTCTGGCTGATTTTAATTGTTCTTTTGGTTGGCATGAATACAGCTTTTGTTCTAAAGTGGATAATGATAGCCTTCTATTGCCCCTTTTACTTCTATGAGAGATATATCTACATTTAAAAAAATTCCATTACATACACATCTGTGGTTACTCGCTTATTTTTCTAAATGTAATTATCCAGCTAGGCTAAATTATGGAAAAGAAATTATAAAAATCTTTTCCTGCCAACAATCTAAATCTGGCCAGCACATTCTTAGTGGTTTAGATGTTGGGTATAGTTTCTCTTTATTCTTTTTTCTCCCCTGCACTCCTGCCCCGCAGAACCCTTTTAAACTCTAACATGTTTTTAATGGGACTGATATTTCTTAAGGTGGTTCCTTGCACAGAGTACTGTTGCCTACTGGTATATTTCTACATACTTTGTAAGGTTAGGTATATTTCAACTTTCATATTAATTTTGAGTGATTGTTACATAGAAAACAAAAACATACATGGTAGCTTTTATACATTATGAGTTATGCACAAAGTGAAGTTATATTCAAAATCATAACTGGGATTTAAGATGTGGTATTAATTAGTCTATGTAATAATACACAATCAACCTATTTTTAGCAAGAATAAAAATAATTGCAACAATTCTTAAGAAAGTTGGCTTAAGCTAAAAGGGGTTTAGGTAGAAGGCTGGCAATTACAGAATAAGAGGCTCCAAGTGGTTCTGAGTTATTCGTTTTTGCTTGGTCACGGACTCTGTTCAGCACCATCCTACTCTCTCCCATTGTTGGCAGGAGTGTAAACTGGCAAAGGTTCCTGGAGAGTAAACTGACAATAATCAGGAAACTTAACTGCACAATTACTTTGTACCTCAAAAGTATGTGGTCTAAAGGAAGACACACTCAATAGTAAGGAAAAGGCTTACTCGCTTTTCCTAAAGAAGAAGATGCTAGGGCCAGCGGGTCTGGGGTGGAATCTGGACCTTATAGTCTGTGATTTCTTTCTAGCTCTATAACTCTGATCAAATGATTTGACCTCTCTGGGTTCTGTGTCCTGACTTCACAGGGCTTAATGAGGCTTAAATGAGTTAATACATGTAAAGTGCTTAGAACAGTGCCTGGCCCATCATAAATGCCACGTTATTAGGAGCTGTTGCTATTCATCTATTCAGCAATTGTTTATTAAGTATTAAATATAACTTGCTCTGAGTAATACAGTGCTTATGTCATCCAAATAGAAGGGAAGACTCCAAAAAAACTGAAAAGTAGATATAAAGTTAGGAAGGAAAATTGAAAAGTCTTAAGATTCTACAGACTTTGGGATTGACACTAAATAACAAAGCATTCAAGCGAATTTGTCAGGAACTTTCCTTTGATTGTGAGGATAAGTTTAACACTGAGCAGAATACATAACTGAATTGAACCTTACCAGATAGGGGGAGTGTATGGTAAATATTCCTTTGGTTTCATAGAAAATAGCAATTACCCATTTCTGCATCCTGGCTACATCCACACACCTGGTTCTCTGAAGTCCAAGCTTGTTTGTCACCAGGACTTAGCTCCCACATGCCTGGTACCCAAGGAGAGCATGCAAACAGAAGCAGCAATACTTGGAAGGACCTAGAAAAACTGAAAAGACTGTCCTATTCTTGGACTCTGTCTTATACCCCAAAGGTAGCTTTATAGACCTTGATCAGTTATGGCCTAAGGAGGTTGGAATAATTTCTACTCAGCTCCAGAGCTCCACAGAGTGATCCCCTCCTGCATTCTCTCAGCATGTTCTGTTTATCAGGCTTGGCAAGAATGATTCACTCAACCCTGTACCACCCACAGGGCAAACTATAGCATCCCGCACCAACAAATTGTAGCAGTAAATAGGCTTCTATTCAAAATGCAGAAGGTCCTTTTATCTCCTCCCTAATTCTTGGGAGTGGTTCTCTCAAAAGGCCTGGTGGGTGGGGTGGAGTGGGGTGGGGGAGTAGTTTGGCTCCAGTCCAACCAGCTAAACCAGTGATTCTCTAACTTGGTGGCACATTAGAATTATTTGGGAATTTTAAAAAGTACAAATGCCTGGGTCTACTAATAGAGATTCTGATTTAAATAATCTGGGCCTTGCATCAGGGTTTTTGAAATCCAATCTTCTGGTGATTTTATTGTGCAGCAAAGTGTGAGAACCACTGCCTTAAATAGTGACTCGTGAACTTCTCAATGGAGGTGACTGTGGTCTCATTTACATCTTAATTTAAGAGGGAGTGCACTCTTGGACACAGGTCACGAAATGTGAGCATGGACACAGAGGATCACCCCCACTCCCCTCTGGGTTAACCCTCCCACAGCTGCTCGGAGCTTTGGCAATTTTTACAAAGTTCAATGTTCCCATTGTCGCTGTAAGAAATGTCCAAACCTATAGAGAATTTTTTTTATGGGTTTATTTCAGCCAAACTGAAGACCATTGCTGGGAAGCAAAATCTCAGCGGATTGAGATAATAGAGAATGGCAATGTTGCAGGTTATTTTATACACGAGAATGAAAGGAGGAGATGGGAGGAGGGTTGCATGAAATCCATTGGTGGTAGACTAAGGGGGCAGGAGAAAGCAAAGTGGGAGGATGTCTGAGGTTAGATAAGAAACAAAGCTGGAGAGACACGTACTTCTTTTACAATGGTGGGTGCAGGAGAGTTCATAGTTAACATTTACCGCACCCAGAGACAGTCTGCGGGAAAGAGATAACAAAGAGGGTTCTGTGATCTTGTGCTCTGGTGCCAGCGGTTGTGCTTCAGGGGTCTGGAAAAGAAGATTACTCTGACATTATTATGAAGGTATGTGATCCTAGATGCAAAAAGACAATGGACAGACTCACTTAAGGTAATCATAGACTTCGGTCAAGGAAGCTCCCGGTCTAGGACGTGACTACCCACCACGACCCACATTCAGTTAGGAATTTTTATGTTCAGACCATGCCACGTAGTTACTTTCGGTTTCTGACTTTGTGAGGCCCTCCACGCAGGCCTCCCTTGAGCTTGTCGAGTTTAGTTTGTGGCCCTTTTTCATCCACACCATCACTGGGGACCGAGGAGACGGGAGGAATCCCTGAAGCCAGGTACAAATCACAGTGGTGGAACCTGAATCCTAAGAAAGTCTAGCCAGTCCGTGTTTGCATGCTTTGTTCTTTCTACTAGAACCCTGTTGAGAAAAGGTCTTATAAAACATATATATACACATATATACACAATATATATGTATGTACACGCACACAGACACCACACCTTAAAGCAGAGACCAGGAGTAAAGGCCTGAAATGGGTGGGGGCGAATTTATTTCTATTTACTCCTTGTAATGCATTTTTTTTCCCCAAAAAGGAAGTTAAAAGCAAAAGCAGAGGGTATTGCAGGATCTGTTGGCGTTGGGAGGTGGTTAAAACCTTCTGGGTGATCTTCATAGGTTCTGATGAACTGTTGCAGGCAGTTCAGTTCATGTAGATTTTTTTAGTACATTGCCTTTCTTTTATTGTTTTTATTTTCTCCATTTGGTCTGTTCAAATACTACTCCATCTGCCAAAGGTCATGGATCCACCCAGGTGCCAGCCAGACATCCCCTTGAGGAGCCAAATTATTGATGTTCTCCGCAGGAGGCGCCCTGCCTTTGACACTGCAAAGTCAATTACTGGAACTAACATCACAATCGCTATTTTGTCATTCTGTAGCCTTGAATTCTGCTGCAACTTACAAACATTGTGTGGGGGCCTCCTTGGATGTTGGTAGCCCCATGTGATATCTAGTACTCATCCTTGAGCTAGTCGAGTTTAGTTTGTGGCCCTTTTTCATCCACACCATCACTGGGGACTAAGGAGATGGGAGGAATCCCTGAAGCCAGGTACAAATAACAGTGGTGGAACCTGAATCCTGTTCTCAGTGTGCACCCCAAGAAACCCAGAGATGCAGGATAGGGAGACTTTGTGTCTCAGCATGTGCTGTTTAAACACTTTTCAGTATTATCCAAACTCTTATTTTACAGATACTTTCTGGAATGGGAAACCAATGAACCATTGTGAACGTGAGTTTTAGCACCAATAAATAGATCTGCATTGGCAAGATGAGATTTTTTTCATGTAAGAAAATTGAAAAAAAAAAAAAATAAGACAGAGTATGTACTCTGGGGTGAGCAGATACACTACTGAGAAATAGGACTTACTCTCTGAAACCAGAAATGTTCCATGTCATCTGAAATGCACATTCTTCCCACCTGTATAAACCGATTTCATCCTAAATATTATTTCTATACTCTAGGTAGCTTTCAAGAGGTACATGCTAGTCCCCCCGATCCATGCATAGACTATTGAGAGATTAAATAATGCACATCATCTCATGGCTCAATTCCATTTTTAATAAAAGAAACTATTAAAATAGACCAACAGTTGTTATTTCAAACACAAACGAGTTTTGTGTTTAAATAAAAGACCACTTGGAGCAAGGTTTCGTAAAATTATAGAGCTGAGAAATACTTGCAATATTACTATGTCTGGCCTAGCTTAATCTCTTTAAAAATTTGCCCTAGCGACGAACTCTACAGGTCTGAGCATAAATGCAGCAGCCTTGTGGAAGTTCAGCATTCCAGGAGGTAGTTCCAGAGCTATCTCGTGTCACCTGCTCATACGTCTCTCACTTTTCCCCCCAAGTCAATACCTTTTACTTCTCGTCTGGCTCATTTTCCTAGAGCTTTAACTTTATGGACTGACCCTCTACCTTTCAATAGCTTCCAGCCTGGGGCCTCCTTTTCTGATTTCTGAGCTAATTGCTTATACCTGGAGTTAATTATTTTCTTCATGGCGAGAAAGGAAAGCACAGCCCTTGACTGCTGTCCGCTTGGAGTTGTCTCTAATAACAGCTAGACCATGGAGCTCTGTTAGACAGAAACAATTTCACAGACTATCGGTATCAGACAATGCTGATCACGGATGGAGCAAGACAAAAACAAAACCTCTCTGCAACACACGTCTGTGCTGAACACTGTCCAAACCAAAATGGTTAAACATTCACCTTTCTGGGCCCACAGGAGTGACTGCTGCTTCTTTACTAATTATAGCTTGAGTTCAACCCTGTTTCTCCTGTCTTTAGGACAAACAAAACAAAACAAAACAGAACAGAACAAAAAAACCAAAGATACTTAATGACACACACACACACACACACACACACAGACACTTAATGATAGAATTATCCCTGCTTTCTGACAGCACCCAATTCAGTACAAAACCAGGCTTCCTTGAGCATGCTGTAAAATTATATACAAGCTCCCATCTTGACACAAATTCATCCTACAGCCCTCTCACTGAGACTCCAGTCTCAAGGTTCTCCATAGGGTGGTGTCTCTCTCATAGCAGAGTCCGTAAACCTAACTGTTGAACATAGTGTATTCCTGGTGGTTTGTGGCTGGAGGGCATTGGCAATGGAGACTCCACTTCTGTGAAATGTTCATTTGATGACAGTACGCTTCTTGACATGATCTACAACCTTCCAAACGTTGAGTACCAACCTCCCAGAAAGCACCGCCCCCCCAAGGATGGCTCTGTTCTATGAGCAGAACCGAGCAATCTAACTGAATTTCTTCAACTTTCAGTTTTTTTTTTTTTTAATACACCAAAAACAACAAGCAAAGTTGTGATTTTCTTTTTCTAAAGGCATCAGGTGGCTAGTGGCAGAGCCATGATTAGCACTTAGTCTTCTGACACCTGGGTTAGTGCCTTTTCTACTCTACCATGCTATTCAAAGCAGTACAACTCTTGAATATAATGCACTGTTGGACACTAAATGAAATTTTCTATCCATATCTGCTGAATGGAGTTTGGTTTCCATTCTCTCCTTAGCAAACACTTTAACCTTCAAACGCTGGGCTCTGTCCAATATTTGGGCTACCTGTAAGTCACTTTTAGCTTTGATTTTAAGTGCTCCTATGGGTACTTTTGGTGGGGCATTCATTTCTCAGGTGTGAGAATCTTATTTAGTTGCAAACTCTTATCAAAGCTGCTGTTTTCTTTTCTGCTCAGATTTGGCAGTTAGCTCTGCAGAGGAGCTAACCAAAGAGAGGTTTTTAATTAAAAAAAAAATCTCTCAACTTCTATCATTTAAAGAGAGAAACCTTCAGAAAGGAGAAGCTGAAACAAAAATTAAAAATTCCCTCACATGGATTCCCTGTGCCATTCTCCCTGTTGAAGAAATGGTTACTGTGAGACAGGCTTCTAGTCACTGCTCCTCACTCCAGCCTTTTTATTTCCCTTTATTTTTTAATCTCTGAATTGTCTACATTGAAAGAGAATTCTTTTAAATGCATTGTAATTTTGCCATCTGAATCTATATGAGTCACATTGCCTCTTGAAAGGACTTACTTAAAAACACATATTTGAAGAGACAGAAGAGTTTGTTTATTAAGAGCACAAAAATAAAGTCACGGAGTTTTTAAATAAGACAAAAAACTTACTATCAGATTAAAACTATTTTCTTTATTTTTATATTCCAAGTGAACATTTTCAACATAATTGTGACAGTGGGTAGGAACTATTTGATATCCTATTTTTTCATTTAACATTATATAATAAAAGTAGCCCCAGGTTTTCAGATGTTTGCTTTAGATGTAATTTCAAGGAAGCAAATATTAAATTATGTTAACATATTATAAACCTATTTTGGACACTTCGTTCTTTCCAGTTTTTGAGTTTTTGTTTGGTTTGATAGAATAGACAAGACTGCACATATATCATTTTGCTTTTCCTGAATCACTTTTCTGAGTTAATTATCAGAACTTGGATGAGAGTATTGCTGTTCAGAGGCTGGAAGCATCCCTATGAGTCTGGTTAGGTGTCACCATATTGCTCACCAAAAGGTTGCAGGCTACCAGGAACGAGCATATTCGCATCACTAAAACCTCATCAGGATTGCATATTTTCATAAAAAATATTTGCCCCTCGATTTTTGAACTGTAAAATCACACTTGTTTTACTTTCTTTTGTATTTTTTCCATTATAAGAAAAATGACCTTTTATCCTATTTGTGACTTTTTACAACAGTGATTTCAGGTTTTCATGCTGACCTAATGTAAATGTTATTTTTGCTCTATCTCTAGAATTATGGCACTATAGTAAAGTAGACTTATTTTCAGGCTGGAAAAAGCCAGACTTCTCTGGGATTTGGGAAAAATTTGAGAAGTGAGAAGCAGAAATTGTGGTCTTTGTCTAGTAAAGAACTGGGCCCTCTACTATGCTTCTTCATACCCAGAATTGTCACTTCAAGACCTCTTCTGTCCTCCTAGCTTTTATGGACATTTTCATTTTTGATTCTACAATAATTTTCTCTCTATTTTTTTGGCTGTGATATTTATATTGGGAACTTGCCTTCTCTTCATAAGTTGAGAATAGTGTATATGTAACTAAGCAGATTTTCTTTTTATTTGAAAGGAAGCCAAAAGAAAATTTCCTTTCTCCGAAGCAAGTGGGAGTAAGCTTTTGTTGGAAGAGAAGTTTCACTGACTGTGAGAAGCCTACACTATATTTTCTACATATTTAACAATGTTTCCTTTTGGTTGGGAAGAATATAATGATTCTTTTCTTAGAAAAATTAACCATTTCTGAAATGATAATGGGCTCCAGATAATACTCTTTGTTTTCTAAATGAAAATCAAAATTATGTGAACAATAGAATAGACTTTTATTTTATTTATTTTTTATTAAATTTATTGGGTGATATTAGTTAAAATATTATGTTTTAAGTATACGATTTTATGATACATCATCTGTATATTATATTGTGTGCTCACCACCTACAATTTCTTCTGTTCCCATATATTTGACATACTTTACCCTCTTCTACTTACCTCCACCCCCACTTTTCCTCTGGTAGCCACCATGCTGTTATCTGTGTCTAAGAGTTTGTTTTATAAGTAATACTGGCTGTCTCAGAAAATCTAGATCTTCTATCATTATAACTTTGGCTATTTACATGTAGTCTTTCAACTGGATATGTAAAAAAAAATGTAACTTTATTTTCCACAGTTAGCCACATCCTCAGTTTTGTCAATGATGGAATGGGGAACTTGTGCTCATCATTTAACGATAACTCAATCTATGCCATTTCTAAACTTTTTTTCAAAGAATTATTTAAAAGTTTGAACTCCCAATCAAAGCTTTTTTTAAAATTTTCTTTTTTTCTTTCTCTTTTCTTTTCTTTTTAAATAAGTTCTTTTCTGCTTCTTCATCCCAATGGCACTCAGTCCAAGAAAAGGTTCCTAAAGGCTATGGTTGGGATGGGTGGGTGGTGGTAGTGGTGTTGCTGCAGGTGGGTCCTTGCTGGATCCCTCTGAAAGTTTCTTCATTCCCTCTGGACACTGGCATCCTGTTCTAGTGTTGGCTGAGTGTAGCTGAACTCACCTAGTTTAAGGGCATCACATTGGCCCATGTTGCTGAAGACTACCACCCGTGCCATGGCTTACATATATATGGTCTCAGGAATCCCATATTGGCTCACCAGTCCTCATAACACCCCTCCCCAACAGGGCTTGCTGAGATTTCTGGGCCCCCAGATGCCACACTCAGCCACAAAAAGCTCATGCATTTGGCTTCATGCCCATATCTTATCTTCTCAAGGAAGCTCACGCTTTCTACAGTGTGGGCCCAGTAACACAAGGAGCAGGCCCCCTTCCTTGTGGGGATCATAGAATTCAGTCTGGGAGCTTCTACCACTTCCTCCCCACCACAAGGTTTACCTCCAAAGTAAAATGCCTCACCTAGGTATGATCTCTTGCTTTTTCCTTTCTCTCTCTCCTCTCATGATCTTCTTCCTAGTGTTAGAGAGCTTCTGTCTTTACTCATTTCAGCCCAGTACTTTGTCCAGTGCCAAGAACAGAGCTGAGGCACCCAGGTCTGTTGAAATGAAGGCATACCAATCTGATACTTTGGCTGACTTTCTGAGAAATCATCCAGTGTAGGAAGAGAAAAAATAAATAAAGGAAGCAGGGGTTACACTCCCCAAGAGTGATAAATTGAGACATGAAATACAAGTCTGCATTACATTTCAAAGCAAATTGGCAAGACATATGGGTCACAACCACATTTCTTAAGATCTGTTTCTTTGGTGAAATTTTCAGAGGCTGCCCTAGCCTAGAGTGGTCCTTCCCTTCCCTAAAGTTCTGTGTCTCATTAACTTCTTTTGTTTGCTGTTGCTTTCCTATCCTATGCTATTAACTGTATCTTCAGACATTCATGTTTTATCCTTCCAGCTTGATGACGAGCTCTTTGAGGGAGATTATTTCTTGGGCCTTCTTATATCTTCCTTTCCCACAGATCTGGGAGCCAACTCAGCCTCATCACCTAACATCCCTCTCCCTCACAGGAAGCCTTAAGGAGAGTCCTCATCCTCCAGCACCCACTTCCCCACCATTGTGCTTGGGACCTCTGGCTCCTGTCTCATTACTTTTGGTTTCTCCCTGCCTTTTCTGCTGCTGCTGCTGCTGCTGTTGCTGCTGCTTCCTCCTCCTCCTCCTCCTCCTCCTCCTCCTCCTCCTCCTCCTCCTCCTCCTCCTCCTTCTCCTTCTTTCTTCTTCTTCTTCTTCTTCTTCTTCTTCTTCTTCTTCTTCTTCTTCTTCTTCTTCTTCTTCTTCTTCCTCCTCCTCCTCCTCCTCCTCCTCCTCCTCCTCCTCCTCCTCCTCCTTCTTTCTTCTTCTTCTTCTTCTTCTTCTTCTTCTTCTTCTTCTTCTTCCTCCTCCTCCTCCTCCTCCTCCTCCTCCTCCTCCTCCTCCTCCTCCTCCTCCTCCTCCTCCTTCCTTCTTCCTCCTCCTTCTTCCGCCTTCTTCATTCTTCCTTCTTCTTCCTTCTTCCTCCTTCCTCCTTCTTCCTCCTCCTCCTTCCTCCTCCTCCTCTTCCTCCTCCTCCGTCGTCGTCGTCGTCATCTTCTTCGTCTTCTTCGTCTTCTTTCTTCTTTCTTTTTTCTTCTTTCTTCTTCCTCCTCCTCCTCCTCCTCCTTCTTTCTTCTTTCTTCTTTTTTCTTCTTTCTTCTTCTTCTAAGTTGAAGCTTTGATTCTGTAGCCTGCTCACTTCTAGTCTTCAGCTTTGCCCTGGGTGTTTATCTTGTCTTATGTCCTCAATTAGACTTTTCCATAAAAGGACTGGGACAGTAACTTATTTCCCTTTGCATACTTCTCACTGTCAAGTCCTACCTAATGCTTAAACTCTATGAACTTTTGTTTATTGGTGGATTATAGACAAATGGAGCTTTCTAATGCCAAACTTGCTCATCAAACCTTTTTGAGCAATATGCTCTCAAAAGCTATGGAGGGGAAACTGGATCCACTGATGCATCTTTGTGTGCCTCTTGGCAAATCGTTAGCTGTTTTCTTCTAATTTGCCTTTGCTTCCTCCAAAGGGAAAATGAGGTGAATAAATGGCCTCCATTAACCACACTGGGGTAGTTTGATGCAAAATTTAATGTGCTAGTTTTAGTTATGCTTTGAGCTTCTTAGAGGTATGTGCCATGTAAGTACTATATGGGGGGAATCAGGAACACTTTTAAAAAAATCTTATGAGGATTTATTTTTGAAAAAACAAACTCTTCGTTCCCTCATAAACCTTTATTAAAGCAAGTGTTTATTAATCTTCCCCAGGGAAATGTTTCAATAAGAAAAGTGAAGCTGTAGTTTGTCACACCCCCTGTTTCTTCTCTCTTCTGTCTGTTTTTCTTTCACAAACCACATCTGCCTCACTGCACACAGATACATTACCTGATAAGCTCTACTTATCCACTCAACCTACCTTTACTGAGTACTTGCTCTGTGTGAAACACTGTGCCAGGCTCTGAGGACACGATGAAATTAACTCAATAAACATTTATAGAATCTACTATGTGCCAAGCACACTCTTCTAGATTCTGAGATACAATAGTAAATAAATAGTATAATCAAGTACTTTAATTCTCTAAGACAGTTGCTGAAATACAGCCATACGTGCAGTTCAGGGAGAACAATTTCCCAAGGCAGCAGTCCTGGGACTATGTCTGGAAGGATGTACATGACAGGAAATAATAGAAGTGGAGTAGAACATAAATGAACTGGTGTGGGTCATGGGCACTGAAGTTCCATATAATTCTAGAAGAGCAGAGAGATGGGAAACGAAACAGATCAAGGACCAGGAAGGAGTCTGCAGGCAGGATAGGTTGATTTATGAATATAAAATACCTGATAATCTAAAAAAACATTTATCTAGTTGAAGCTTCCTACTCCAAGACTTGACCCACTGTTGGGTGTGAGAAAATTTTACCTGCTCTGTTTACAAGAGGCATTTGATGCTTATTATCTAGTCTCTCTGTGGGAGCAATCGTCGCAGGACTGGAAACTCTCTGCATTAAAAGCAGCAGCTGCACAGAATGGTATTTCTGCATTTCTCTCATAGGCAGAGGGCGTTTTATTATTTCAAGATGCATGCCAAGTATTATCAGAAGGCATAGGAGCTTGGGAGTTACCAAAATTTCAGATGATTCACAAGCGGGCTGTTACAGACTGTGACATATTGATTTAACACTCCCCTGGCTGAGAAACAAACACTGCATTTAAAAAAAAACTGTACCTGTGACTGTGTTCGGGTGACTTTTGAGCCATTTGTATGTAATGTAGGATTTATTGGATTTCTTTGAACATTTGTATGTAATTCCAGGCTTAACAGTTGTTCTGTGAATGATCAAATATTTATATAATTTTTTCTAAAGGTATTAATTATTTACACTGCTTTTTAAAGAAAAGGTATACATTATTTACATTGCCTTGAATTTTCTCTTGATGCAGGTAAAATGACAACATAGAAGGTTGAAAGGCCCCAAAGGATACCTCTCAGGTTTGTCAGTAATCACGTGAGGCTCTGTCCTTCAGGAAAACACCTGGCAATGAAGTTATGTAATTAAAATCTATGTTGGGGACCACCTGAATTTGCTTGGAGCCCCTACTTCCTCTTAGTTCTTGGGTCTTAAATGCTAGGAGGGAAAGTTGGAACAGTTTATACCAACTTTCCCCCTTGTCTTCCCAGGTTCCCAGGTGTCTTTCTCTGTGGGATAAACAGCACCTTGATTTTTCTCTTTGGGACTCGGAACATCTCCAGCTGTAGAATGATTCTTTTCTAGGAACATGGAGTTGAGGTCCCAAAACCCAATTTCTAGTTATTAAAGTAGAAATGTGTTAAACTAAATAGCACCAAAAAAATACTTGAGTAGGACCTTAAAGCCAGTATTTAGATTTCTTTCAAGGCCCTAAGTGTGACTGATGGCAAATCCCAGAAACCAGATGTGGCTGAGATGTAATAGTAGCTTTAAATGAGGCTGTTGTAGGTCATGTGAAAGAACGAAGCAGAAACCTAAGATCTTATTATTAGGAAAGAAGGTTTAAGAGTGGTTTTAAGACTACTAAAACATCATTCTTGTGAAATTAGTCATGTGAACATCTGCCCAAGAATATGACTATTTGCTTATTCCTCAAATGATATCTCTAATACTGTTCTAACACCTACAAAGTAATTTTTTTTTTTCCCAAAGAGAAGACAGCTCTCTTTGAGAAAATTGCATGACAATTGTGGACAAAGTAGAGCAATTCATATAATCCAGAGGACAATCCACTTTGTTTTGCTGAATTATGTGTCAGTAGTAGGCCTGGAGATGTGTTCATGGCTTCTGCCCTTTCCCAGGAGGTTCAGAGTAAGGCAGTCAAAGATGCTTTTTGGTGATCAGTGTTCCTAAAAATGTGCTTGTTGATTCTAATTATCAACAAAATGTGGGAATCTTTGAAAGAGAACCTTATTTGTGTGTTTCTTCTTTTGAAACAAACTTGGATAATGTTCAGTCAAGTAGAAGACAGTTGGTATCCAGGCCTCTGATTGGGGCATGGGGTACAAAGAAGAGTAAGACTTTGCTCCTTCTCCTCTAAGAGTTTACATTCAAGTCAAGAAGAAAAAACCAACATATGTATATTAGTCAGGATAGCTGAGTAACAAACAAACCCTTTCCTCAGCCTCAGAAACTGAGTTTACTTCTCATTAGACTACAGACACAGCATGGATATCAGTGGATTCTGTTCATTATAGTCACTCAGATCTAGACTGATGGGGTCCTTAGTCTCAACAAATGCTTCCAGGACCAATGACTGGGGCTGGGTGAAAGAGTTCCAGAGGGTCTCTCATCAGCAATAAGTGCTGTTGCCTGAAAGTGATGTGTTATTCTTTTTTATATATAATTCATTGGCTGGACTACTCATGTGGGCTTCCCCTATCTAGAACAGCAAAGTGGGATTGGGGCCGTATAATCCTCCTCTGTGCCTAAAAGGAGAACTGATTATTGCCATGTACAGTAGTATGAAGAGTGCAATATATGTATGTACATGCTAAGTGCTAAGAATATATATAGTACACGTCTATATATTATGTCTTATGTATAATATGTATAGTCTCAAGTGTTGTATATATTATATATAGTCATGCACCATGGTATGAAGAGTGTTTATATATATATATATATATATATATATATATATATATAGTGTATAACATATATATGTCGAATATATATATCATATAATACATATTATATATAATATATGTGAATATATATATTAAGTATATATTTTTAAATGAAGAATAGAATGCAACAGAGAGAATAGTGAAGAGAGAAACTATCTAGGAAAGATACAGGGTGAACGTGACCTTTACTGGCAGGTAGGATAGGCAGAATAACAACAGCAACAATATTTATCATGATATATGTGCCATGTAATGCCAGAAATTAGGCAAAAATTAAATCATTGTCTAATTATAGCAATGTCCTGAGATAAATACTATTTTTATCCCCATTTTATAGATGAGGATATCGAGGTTTTGGGATAGTGAAGTAAATTTTCCAAGGTCTCAGAGCTAATGAACAGTGGCGCCAGGCTTTGAACCAAGAGGGTAGTAGGTTATTATAGAGGATGGAGAAAACATGAATAAAAGCAAGAGGATGGAAACGAGCATGGCATATTTGTGGTACAAGGAGGAGCCCGCCCTGACTCAAGCATCAGGGTGGTCTGCAATTAGCAGAGTGCTAAAGTTAACTTTATTTCCAATTCTACTAACAGTGTAAGCAAATCTCCAAGACCTTTAGGGAAATAAGTATGTTTGTGGTCTTAAAAGAAATAAAATAAGATTACTGCCCTTGGAAAATAACTTTTGACTTTTGAAGATTTGACCTTTAGTTTTTAACATGCTTTAAGGCACTGCTGACCTATGGGATTATGCAGAATTTACTCCTGTCACCAATTTATAAACCTCCCTGTCCCCTGCCAAACTTTGATGGGAGTGAGAATGACTAAAACTAATGTATGTAGAAATTTCGATTCATGGTTCCTTTTTTTCAAGAACATTATGAAACTTATTTGTGAATGGTAGCAGATTTGAGTGATGGACACATATGGTAATTTGGAATAGTGAAAACAGCCATGTCCATCAAGTTTTGAAATATTTACAGAGAATGATGTCTGCTGATGTGGTTCTAAATTAGAGTCCCTGCTGACTCAACATGGGAGTGAGCTATCCAGCCCTGAATTACTGGGCTCCTGAATTACTGGCTATTTCTTCTCACACAGAGGGGAGGAAAATTGAGGGTAGGATAGCATAAGTCAGATAAAAGAGTAATTCTCAAAAGGAGACAAAAAAATTTCTTCATCAACAACAAATAACAATAATTCTGAAAATTTAACTATTGTAAAGTATGGGTATTAGAAGTCAGTGGGTTAACTTCACTTTAATTATCTGATTAATAATACCTAACATTTATTTAATTCTTATTATATGTTAGGAACTTGGCTAAGCAACTTGGTGTAGGCATTTTCCTATTTAATTGTCAGGGGATATTATACCCATTAAGTAGGTGAGGAACTTAGGATTTCAACAGAAAAGTAACTGGCTCAAGACAGCAGAGCAAATAAATAATTAGGTTAATTTTATGTTTCAGCCTTTCTCTTTCCAAATAAGCTTTCAAAATAATTCATTTATTCAACCCATATTTATTAATTTCTACTATGTGCCAGAGGCTATGCAGAGCTTCAGCATGGGTAGATAAATAAGACGCTGTCCTGTCCATGGAGGACCTCACAGTGCTTCAGGAGAACACACAAATTAACAGCTGATGATAATAAATTAACTTAAGTATAATGAGGGACCCATATGCAAGGTATTATGGGAACAAAAGAAGGGGAGAAGTCTTCCAGAGGACAAGTGTTACAGGGTTAGATGTTACCCATGGCAAGACAGGAAGGGGGATTCTAGGCAAATGGGAGAACATAGACAAAGGTCCAGAAGTAGAAATGACTCAGGGTATGTGGGGTCCCCAAAGAGCATACTTCTCGTTTTAGTGCACAAAAGGTCAAAGAGTGATGAGAAACACAGTTAGAATTGAGCCCAACTCACAGATGTCCTGTGTGCCATGTTAAGGCCCTTGGCACTTACCTTGGTATGAGGGAGCCTCTGAGGGACTTTATGTAGGGCTAACCTTAGCGTTCAAGGTCAAGGGCTACAGATCTGAGTTGATGAGGGGCAACATTTGGAATTTCCTGATTGCTGTCTTCAACAATGTGTCCTTTCTCATGTTCTTTGGTGTTTGAATAGTATCAGTTTTGACACTCCCTCCCTTCTTTACTCAGAAGCTGGGTATGTGTCATCTTCCTTTCATGCCTCCTTGCATAGCCCATGAGGACACGCCTGTGGGAAAACACTGCATTTGCTCGTAATGTAATATCCTGATGTAGGGAGTGAGTTGAGCAGTTGGAAGGCAGGGCGAGGAAGGAGGAAAGAGGTTTTGGTTATGTCATCCTAACCAGCAACCCTGCCTTTGCATGATAGCAAGGAACTTCAACAAAGGATTAACAACATGATTAATAAGTAGGGGCCATTTCTAAAACTAAAAATACGTCCTGCAAAGTCACATGTACATGTTATCATTTAAAATAAGTATAACAACACTATCTACCAGGATTCAAAAGCTCTAGAGTGCAGAGTGTCCAATTAAGAAGGAAGCCATTGGTATGTCGAATAGCATTATCGAAAGGAAGAACCCATATTTTTTTTTATGAGAGGGCAGAGTTTTTAATCCCTAATGAGCTTTTCTTTTTTTATTTTCATACAAGAATAATAAAAATCTTCGTGAATTTGCAAAGAAAAATCATTGTCCTACACTTGCTTCCACAAGGTCACATAAAACATCTCTGGCAACTGATCCTGAATGAACTTAGGGTAATCAATTGTAAATTTGCTAGAATGTAGACGAGCCTCCCATAATAAAATTGTATCACTACATCAAAAGCTGTCCTGAAAAAATAAATCCAGCAAACTGGAAAGAGATGTCAGACTTATAGTTCTGAGAATTGTGGCTACTTCAGATTTTAGCTGAGAAGAAATCCCAATGTAAATACTATCATGTTGAAGGGAAATTTCATTTTTCCATCTCACACATTTGCAACGGCAAGAAGTCATCATTTAATCAAGGCTTGGGTACATGGTCTTGTTAATGATCATTGAACAGTTTCCTGTTTTGTGCATGGAAAGTGCACGTGCACACAGGCATGCACACACCCGCCTTCTTCCTACAAAGTCAGTTGTTCTGATACTCACGCTGCATGCTATCTACAGAGCAAACGCATGTCCTGTTGTCCTCCTGTGCTGGGTTAGTCCAAATTCTCCTGAGTACAGTGGTCATGTGAAGGGAAACACAGATGCTGTGTGCTGAAAAGATGGCCTGCTCTGAACACCAGAGAGACTGCCTGCCTGGCTGACCCACAGGTTTGCATTTTAAGGCCATGAATCCACTCCTCTAAATTAGAGTCACAAAATTGTTGATAGCAAACCACCACCATGGCTGCCTAACTCTTGAGGTGGCCTAAAATTGTGTCATCATGGCACTGGTGCCATATGTTTCCTCCTGCTCTGCTGCCTTGGACTACAGAGAGAGTTTAAGGGCAATCATTTCATTTAATCAAATTACTGCAGTAATGACTTATTCGAGGCAAAGCACCACCTGTAATAAACCCTACAAAAGTGAAAACACACACATTTAAAGTAAAAAAGTATCATGGAAAATAAAAATAAAATTGTAAATTGCTTTTATCTATGCTGCAAAAGCAGCCATTTGTGTTTTATAGAGGGCTGGCTTGTGTCTGTGGAACACATTATCTGACCTAGCATATTTATGTTTCCGGCCAGTTTTGCTCTTTGCAAATGTTATCACCTTGTTGCATGGATTTTGAGTTTGAGGAGGACTTGAATCATGCCTGAATTTTGGAGTATATGAGGATGTATATCTTTGGCCTTTCTCGTTTTGTGAAAACTTGGCCAAGTATACAATTATTGGACTACACTTTGTTTCTCTCAGAACTTTGTAGATAGCTTGCCATTGACTTTTAGCAGAGTGTGGCTGTGTTGGAGGAAAACCTGAAGTCAGCTTGATTTTTTTATTTTTATTTTATTTTATTTTTTTACTTTCACAGTTGGTTTGATGTTCTTAACATGATGCCCACAAGAATCTGGCAACTTAACCAGGACAAATCACATTGATCTTTCAGAAGCATTTCTCCTTGGAACATCATGTGGTCTTTTAACCTTTAGATTTTGGTCCTGTTATATTTCAGGAATGTGGGTGTGTGCGTGTGTGTGTGTGTGTGTGTGTGTGTGTGTGTGTGTGTGTGTAAGTTATTTCCATTTCAGATTTTTTAATAATTTCAAACACCAATTATGTGTATGTTGGAGCTTTGCTTATCTTCCATCTTTGCCATTTTCTAATTTTAATAATCTTTATTTTCTTTTCCATTGCATTTTGCTTCATTTTTCTGATTTCTTCATTGATTGTCCACCATGGCCTTACTCTTTTTTAGGATTTCTTGAAAATGTGAAGGAATTTGCTTGAAAAACTTTTTGAGTTCTATTTGCTTTTTCAGTAGTTACTGCATTTTGATGTCTAGTTCTGAGTACCCATGTATTCTTTTATAAATAACTCCACTTTCCATGCAGATAAGGGATCTGTTAAATTTTAGTAAAAGTCTTAAATATCTATTTTGTGAAAACTATCAAGTGATACCAGTGATTTCTTTCTCTGTACCCCAGGATATAGAAAATTTCTGTTCATTTAATATTAATAAAAGTAAAAATACATTCTCTCTGTCTTAAATGATTAAACATTGATTAAAAAAGACCAATTTAGCACTGCGGGTTCTCTTTTACATTTCAACAGATACCATGAGGAGAAGCAAGTCTCCTCTTGTCATTACTCTTATACATCACATAATAGAACTTAGAAAGCTCAATCTTTTTGAAAGCAGTTATATTTAGTGTTCTTGTTCTTGTGTATACTATCAATGGAAAGAAAAGCTGCAAACTTCTCTTATAAGTGATTGGTTGTTTCTTTTTGGGGGTTCTTAAAAATGAACCTTCTCAAAGAATGCTTAAGCTCACTTAAGAGACAGATTTCATATGTTGCTTTTGATATAAAAAGTGGTAATTGTGCCGTTTATCAACCTAATTTGTGTCATCATTAGAGTAACTAAACCAATCAACAAATTGTTACTAAATGACCACTTTGTGAGTATATTGTGCCATGCAACATACCAAAAACTATTGTTTTCCAGAACATATTTTCACTATCACTGAAAAGGGGCATCAGCTTATTTTTAAACAATTGATCGGCTGTGGAGTTGACCTGATTTAGTCAATAAGGCAACAGAAAAGTCAAGCAAAGGCATCTGAATGAATCTGACGTACAAAGGCACACTAAAACTCCCCCAGACTGCAGCTGGGTTTTGCTATTTCTTGGATTGTTTACTTTTGGTTTAGATTAATTTTAGAACTAGGCATCTGTTCTTACTTCTTCCTTCTCTCCCTCCTTTCTTACTCCCTTGCTTTTATCTGGTTTGCTTTATAATTCTAGGTTGTGTTGTTATAATATTTTTGTATCAGTGAAGTACAAAAATAAATACTATAGCTCAATATAACTGATGAGTTAATCCTGCTAACTGAAAAATACTAATGTAGATATGTTTTTTTATTTAATGAGGTTATGACCATTATTTCGCCTTTCTCTGCTGAACTTCATGCCTGTCAGGTGTATTTTGTTGTTATTTATAATGGAGAGCCAGCAGGTATGTGGCTGTATTACTCACTGGACCTTTGAATGCAATCTGGCTTGAGTTTGGCTGAAATCTTTGGTGTGGGTTGATATTGTTAAATTATGGGGACATCTCTGTCTGATATAGCACTCTGGTCAGTTTTAAGGTCTTGAGACTCAAGACCCAATATTCCCAGGGTTATAGTAGGCTGCTGGTGGAGCCATACCCTCAGGACTACTGTAAATGGCTTAGTTGTATTAAGTACCAGAAATATCTTGGAATATGTAAGAACTCCAAGTGTGACTGCTGATGGAAATAGTCCTCCTGAGATTCAGGATGGACCCTGCCTTAATAAAACCAAAATTTTAAATATGAAAATATATTTAAAAATTTAAATAATTTTAAATATAAATATATATATAAATAAATGAATTGGTCATATATATATATATATATATGGATATATATATATAGGCTTTTTATAGACTCCTCAAATTGAGTCTACATTTGCATTCCTTCTGAACCATTTAGGCACAAATGAAATCTGACATAATTAGATATAGGACTAGAATTGACACCAAGCAATAGTATAAAGTAAAAGAAGCTGGTATTTTTTAAAATCTGTTTTCCATGGCTTTATCCTTTATTTATCCTTATTTTTTCTTTCTTTCATCAAGTACCTTTTTAAATTAAGTCTATTTTCAACAAATTGATAAATGAGTAAGAGTTATTTATAACTATGAATCCAAACTGGTGTATTATTGTTCTTCTTTTATACTATAAAAGAAGTTTTGACATCGGCGAGTAACATTTACTTGTTTTATAGGAAAATGGTCTCCTTCTTACCCATTCCACCCCCCAGAAGTCACTCAACTTCAGCAGGTCTGCCTCTAACAACAAGTATAAGTGTAGTAGAATCTGCAGAGAAAGAATCCTCTCTCAGCACTAGAGGTAGAAACACATCATATCAGCAAACATCTGTTGCATGTTCACGATGTAGCAGGTACAATAGTGAGAGTTTTGTGAAGATTATTTTACCTAATCTTAGTAACTGTATGAGATATAGGTACTATTATTCTCTGTTTTACAATGAAGAAACTAAGACACAGAGAACTTAGGTAAATTGCCCAAAGTTACACAGCAAGTGGTTGAAGTGAGATTGAAGATGGGCCGTCTCATAGCAGAGCCCATATTCTTAATGACTACAATTTCTCTACTGCCACAAACCCACCATATATTAACAATGGCTCTTAACCACTTCCTAGAAAGGAAGATAGAAACTTGAGCAGAATGATAGAGTCTGAAGGTCAGAGTGGAAAGGGCCTCAATGATGATCTAATCCATCCCCCTTATGTTATACATGAAGCAAAAAAGGATCATGGATCCTCATCTATCTGTTTGAGCCCACCCAACCTTCATGGGTGACTAGAATCCATTTCTGTAAGTCTCTATTGTAAGAGTTATAGGGATGAAGGCTCATTAAAGATTCATGTTCTATAGATAAATTTCCCTGCAGTTCTCTATTTAATTTGGCCTACTGCATCTGTGAATTGACTAATGTCACTGTAAACATAGAGGGCTCAGGACTCTAATTATAGGAAAGAAGGAAATCATTATTGATGAGAAGTTGGAAGAACTGAGCCTTGAATTAGATAGTTACACCCCAGTGTCTCCAACTTCTATATTTCATCTGAACTTGTGATGTTCTTTAAAAGCAAAGGCATCCTTGATGAAGATGTAGATTCCCTGGGTTGAGTTATAGGAACAGTTAATATCCTAGATGCTAGAATGCAGCTATTAACACGAATACTGCAGTTCAGTGAAGCCCCAAGTACTGCTTTTCCGCTGAGATCTCTTATATTGCAGAGATGTGGGTTTCCTTTTTTCTTGCCTCCCCAAAGCATCCTATGATGGACATTTTTAATTAGGACACTTCTGATGCACAAATGGGATCTACTCCTGACAGCTTCCTTCTCAACACATGTTTTCCCTCTCATTCATCCATCTTACTTGTCAGGTTCCTTTTTCCTCTGTGACTATGTTTGAAATGCTGTCCCACATATCTTTCTATTATAGAAAGGAAATTTGACACCTGGGGAGGCAATATTTCCTCTTACTCTCTGGGTGGAGGGCATGCTGGCTATTTCTCAAATTAGCACAGTCAGCAGTATTGAGAACATTAATGCTTTGTAAAGGAAACCAAGGAATTTTTTCTTCCTGATGAGATGCAAATTGTACATTCTATATCTCCCACCAGTGAGAACATCATTTCGCCTTGAATAGCTACCCAAGCACCTTCAAATCAATTAAGGGACTGTGATGACACTGCTTTGACATCCCATTAGCCCTTGCCTTTAGTTATGTGTCTATTAGAAGCAGAAATAAAAGTGATTTAGCCAGTCAGAGGTGGAATTTCAAATCTCTTGGTTTTCTAAGTCAGATAAAGAATCATGAATCCAGGTGATTTGTTTGTTCCATGGTTGTTTGTCTTAACAGCTAATATTGGGTTAAATTTTGAGTCCTGGGAGAGCAAGGACCATATCCCAATTGTTACTAGACTCCATGATGCTTAGGGTTATATTTCTCATAGTGGAATCAGAGATTATAACTTTTCAGTTGTTTATTTGTATATACATCAGATATTTAATGAGTAGTGTGACAGGCCCTGTGCTTAGTCTTCTTCTGAGAAGGATTTTGTGTTTTATTTAACATAATTCTTCACCATAGAGCCATTTGTTCAATGGAAAATTGTGGAGTACTTTGTGCCAGACACAGTGGTGAGCAGAGATTAAAAAGGCATGATTTTTGGTTTCAAGGGGATTCTAGTTTAGTGGAAGAAACTGAGTTCCAAAAATGTCCAGTGCCATGCCTGAAGTTACACACATTATTACTGCAGGGAGAGGTAGCAGATTTGGATCTCCTTATGCAAATACTTAATGATCATTTGAAGCTTAGCATTACAGAAACATGAGACTAGAGCATCATTCCACTTATCTGGGATTCAAATTCTTTAACAACTGCTGTAATACATATTTGTCAAATTAAATATTCATGGTGCATTGGACAAGGACTAAAGTGGTTCCATTTATGCTTACAAACATTTATTATATGAATTGCTCTTAATTTTCTGCTTACCAAAGAGAAATGGACCTATTTTCATATGTTTTAGGTATAGTAGAGATCTTAAATAATGGCAGGATCAGATGGCTTATGTGGCATAATTTGAAAGCTATCAAAAGGTTCCTGGGTCTAAAAAAGATCTCTTTACCAGTGTACTGGTGTACCTAAATTGGATTGTTTTGGTTGTCAGCTTGAAGAGGACAGAGCTGGAGATAAATCTTAATGTAGGGAGAGTAGGTAGGGTAAAGACAGTAGAGAAAAGGTAAACACTGTCCACACGTTGAACATAGAAGTCACTCAATAATTGTTGTCCAAGCAGTTGAGTATTTTAAGTCAGGTATAAAGTGCTACAGAAGTGCAGAAGAGGAAGGAATCCTTATTACTAATGGAGGAAGGTCATAAAAAAGTGACAATTTGAACATTGATGGATGGGCTTTTAATTGTGAGAAACTGAAGAAGAAGAGGGTTCTAAAAAGAAGAAATATCACAAGGAATGGTTCACAAAGTGTGGTCTAGGGTTCCCCTGGGAGTCTTCACAACTTTTTCAGGAGGTCTATGCGATCAAAACTCTTTTTGTGATTATACTAACATGTAATTTACCTAAAGAAGGTATAAGAATTATCGAAGGTATTAATGAACTTATTGATTGCTTGAATATAAGGTCGAAGGAGGGATCAAAGTTGATTCCATATTTTCTTACTATATCAACAAAATTATCAAACACAGTGTTGGAGGTCTTAAGTGGGAAGTCCTGGGCTGGGTGGTATTGTTAAAATGCCAGGCTGTGTGATTTAAAATCCTAGCTCTGATGGTCCCCTAGCTTCATTGGCACATCACTTCTTCATGCTTCACTCTCCTCACCTGTCACATGGTGATAATATTCATACTTATTTATAAAGTTGGTGTGAAGTGAATTATCACTAATCAAGTACCTAGAAAGATGCCTGATGCACAGTAAGCCCTTTACAAATGTTCATTAAGGAAAATATGGGGTATAGGAGAGAGGAAGATGCAGACACTGAACGTGACAGGAGTCCTGCCTGAGTGTGAAAACACAGGAAGGCAAGTGACATTTACTGAGTTTTATTCTTAAAAATGGGTGGGGTCTGCTAAACCCAATCTCTAGTTCCCATACTTACATGTATCTGACACAGAGTGGGGTTGAAGAGATTGGCTGTTAGAGATCTTAGGTAAATTTTTCAGAATTTGCTTTTGTTGATTGACTTTTTGCTATTGGGTTAGCCAGGTGCTTTAATTAATTCAGGACATCAAAGAGTGGAGGAGAGTGATCATCTGTAGGCTTGGGTAAGTAGGGAGTTTGTGCAGAATGGTGGGAAGTAGAGAGGGTACTGACTGGTGGCTTATCTTATGTTCTATCTTTAAATTCAAGTGAATATATGTGAGTTTATTTTGGTATATAAAGATGTTTTAAATTACTTGCCATTAAGTAAAAATAATGCTTCAGAAAGAGGCCCTGTGTTTACTGATTATTCCCCGGCACACTCCCACATATCCCTCTTGGTACTCTGACTTGAACAGGGTTGATTTAACCCAGAGTAATACAGCCCTCGTATGCTTTAGTTCTTTGTAGGAGAAACAATGAATCATAAAGATTAATTGTGTCTTTTCTTGTGAGTTTAATAAATAATATCAATTTACAGGAAGGATGAAAAGTTGATATATGTAATTAATGCTGAGTGAAAAATGCTATAGTCAAAGATTTGTACAAAATGCTGTTCTTTAAAATATATAATAGAGGTGCTTTTATTTTAAAATTCATAAAGTCTTGAGTTTACGCTCAGCAACATTCTCTGCAAAGGTAATTGAACACCCCCCACCATGTAATTACCCCCTCCACCCTCTACCAAAGAAAGAAGGGATTAGGAAGTTCTACAAATAAACCAAGGTTTTTGAATAACTTAGTGTTAAGTTCTAGGGAAAGAAATTTAATTTGAATTCAAATTAAAATACATTTTCAAAATTTGTTCGAGTAAGTTTCTGCTCATGCAAAGGGGAAAAATGCACCAATATGTAACAGACAGGTCAGGTGGTCATTGTCTTTTTTAAAAATCTATTTATTTATTTATTTATTTATTTATTTATTTATTTATTTATTTACGTACGTACTTACTAACTATGGTGACATTGGTTAACGAAATCCAGTAAGTTTCAGGCATACAATTCAACAGTAAGGCATATATTTACATTTCATCTTGGCACCCCAACTGGTGGACAAGTTGCCATGTGTGCCTATCAATAGGATAAAATACGAAGAAGCATCACCTATCAGACATTCTCAGAAAACATGTTTAATCTGAATCTAGTTGAGCCTTTAGGCCTAACTTCTGGTTTCCAGAATATATAGGAGCAGGAAATAAGTTAAATGGCATCACTAGGAAACAAGCAAACAAATCCAAATGTAAAACCCTTTATTTGACAATTGAATCTGCTTTTCAAGACTTTGAAGCAAAAAAAAAGTGTGTGTGTGTGTGTGTGTGTATGTGTGAGAAAACGTTTCCTGAATCTTGAATAGATACTAGTTAGTAAAATTAAAAGAGTTTTAAATGTCAGTTGGCGAAACTTGAATGCAGTCTGGATATTGAAAGAGAGTAGAGAATTATTGCTACTTTTCTTAGGCTGGCTAATGCTATTGGGATTATATAGGACATACATTTTATTTTTAGGAGTTGTGTGCTGAAATATTTAAGGGATAGAGTATCATGACATCAGTGACTTTCTTTAAAATAATTTAGCAGTAAAACTAGAGAAAGAGAAAGAGGAATGGAAGAAAGGAGGGAGGGAGAGAGGGAAAGAGGGAGAGAGAGGGAGAAAGAGAATGAGAAAGATATCTGTGAAAAATGGTAAAAAATATTAACAATTATTGAATTTAGGTAGTGCAAATACAGTTGTTTATGTTACAATTTTTAAAAAATTATTGTACATTTGGATTTTTTTGTAATCAAAAGCTGGTGAATTTTGCCATAGGCAAAGCTTAGTGATTTTATATATGTATATATATTCACTTATTCAAACTTTCGTAGACTATAATTTGCATACCCATCACATGGTAAGCACTGTGTTCAGTGCTGAAAGGTAATGGTGACAACAACAAATGGGACTTCTTTGCTCTGATGGAATTTCAGTTTGGGTGAGAACACTGTTAAAGAGTGAGATATGCTAGTAAATGAATAATCATGTATTATAATATATTACCAAGAAAAACTGGTAAAGTGTCATGAGAGAGTGACAGAAGGGACATAATTTGGATAAGGGTGGGCCGAGTGACTGGAATGGCCTTACTGGGGAAATGATTCCTTTCAAAGGGGCCTCTTGGGATCCTTTGGCCCTTAGCAACCTGTCTGACCCACAGGCTCCTGCGTCTTCACAATGTTTGTTCAGCACTTCCTTGGCACTCTAGTAGCATTTCACTTCCCAAGCATTTAATCTTGGCATCTCAATTAGATGGTAAGTGATTTGAGCCGTTTAAATTCATTTCCACATTCCTCAAAGCCTCATGTGATACATGGGGGTCAATGATTATTTAAAAAATAATATTTGTGCAGCTCTTTATATCTTTGAAATCTCCTTCCTATGCATGACCTCATCTGATATGAACTTAAAAAAAATCCTGATGGTTAATTATACGTGTCCACTTAGTTATGTTATGGTGCCCAGTTTGGTCAAACACTAGTCTAGATGTTGTGCTGCAAGTATTGGAAGATACGATTAATTTACAATCAGTTGACTTGAAGTAAAGCAGATTATTCTCTGTAATTCGGGTGAGCCTCATCTAGTCAGCTGAAGAACAATGCCTTAGGTTTAAGAGCAATGAAGCAAATCTGCCTCATGACAGCAACAGAAATCCTGTCTGAGTTTTCAGTCTGATTCCCTGTGGGATTTGGTCTCAGGACTGCAGCAGCAACTCAGACTTGCCATCCTCTACAACTGCATGAGCCAATTCCTTAAAACTTCTCTGTGGAGAATCCTGACATGTACAAACCCTAAGAATTAAAAAGAACAGTTACTATTCCCACTGTACAGATGGCTAAAGAGAGAAACAGAGAGTTTAGGCTGTGAAAATTCTGTTTAGGCTCCATGCCGAGTTTGTGAGA
Organism: Cynopterus sphinx; assembly: GCA_030015415.1. Lineage (NCBI taxonomy): Eukaryota > Metazoa > Chordata > Mammalia > Chiroptera > Pteropodidae > Cynopterus > Cynopterus sphinx. The sequence goes on from CM057379.1 coordinate 195,330,593, forward strand.
CTAGTAGGAAGCAAAGTCCTTGGCCTTTTAAACCAGAGCTTTTAAAATGGAAGTTGTTGATAAAATGTCCAGCCAGCAACAAGGAACTCAAATGTCTGAGAGTGACATTTAACAACCTTTTTTCTCTCTAGCACTGCATTGGGTCTGGATGCTAAGCCAGGTGACACTGAAGGGCTTTAGAGATCCACACGCATATTTAACAATCACTGTTTCAATGGCCTTGCTTCAGAGGACATGCATGCCTTCCCCTTGAACAAAACAATCACCTCACTGTAAATGTGTACGGGGACACCACGCCATCAGCAAGCTGAAAGATTTTTATCCTTTGCAGTCAGTAATAAAAGCCTGGAAAGGATTTCTCCTGAGAGATTCTGTTTTTGATGGATTTTCTTTGTTTACAATAAACCTGGGCCTTAAATATTGCGGCCTATCCTTGCTTGACTGAAACAACTGAACCACAATATCTAGAACAATAACTTCAGTGTTATTTGAAGTACCTGGCCCAAATCTTGAGTCTGTTCACACTAGGTGGAAAATTAAACGAGAAACAATTACAACTTGGTGACTCCCTTGACGGGGTTTTTGGAATTTCACAGGCAGAAGAGGAGGTTTGCTTCACCAAGCCCTTGGGTGGCAAAGCCTCCTATAGGTGGTTTAGGGAAAGACTTGACCTTCTTATCAGGATTAAGTTTCTCTTTGATGCCTGGGTGAAGCTATACCCTCCTGGCAATGATAGAGTTAGACCCCATGACCCAAGGGTAAATTTAGGTATAACTACATCATGCCTCTGCTCATATACAGAAAATCGTGAGAATCTGAAATTCTTTACAGAGGCTGCTACCTTCGTGGGAGGTTGGGTGCCATGAATAGCAAAACTGATTTGTTCTGTACAATCTTCTTTTCTGTCTATGCCTCATTTTGCTCATCTGTGAAATGGAATAACACTTGCTTCCTAAGATCGTTAAGAGTATTAAAGCACACTTATTATGAATCAGTGACATTTACTGAATGCCAAGTTCTGGGTTAATCATTTGTCATTCTTTATCTACTTAAATGTCATGATTTCATGCTGGGAGGTGCAGTCTTTGGTCCTGTTTTAAAGATGAGGAAATGGGGCTTGGCAGGTTAAGTTGGTCTGTGGTCTTTTAGTAAATTATTGGCAAATAGTATCTTATAGTCAATGACCCAGAGACAAGCATCAGTCACTGGGTGCTCAGGATAGGTTGGTTTTCTTCTCCTTGGTGTTTTCTTCTCCTTGGAAGTCCTTGCACACTTCCCTTTTAATCCTCCTAGGCTCCCTTAAGAGGAATTCCAACCAGAAGTAGCAGAAAGGGTACCGTGTTTCTGCTTTAGCTAATGGGTTCTCCTTGAGGTTGAGCTGAAAGCAGCCAAAGTTCTTTCCCTGCCAGAAGTGAGGGGAGGGTATGTCTATATAAAGAGAAATGAAGTCATTTAGTTCTGTGACTGCCACTCTTGTTCTGTCTTCCTGAGGAATTATAATCTTCTGGAGGTAAGGGAGCAAGTCTGGTGGCTTGCAGTGGACTCCTGGGTTTTATGTTAAAACAGTGAGAAAGTTGCAGTTTCCTCTGACGATAATCTGTCCTGTTCATTGCTTATGTCATTGTCAGACTCGGCTTGTAGGGCTTTGTGAGTTCTCATGAAAAGCTTTCTTTCCAGACAGTGAGGAAACTTAAGGTCAGGAGAAGGACACAGTGCTGAGAATGTAAAAGCTCATGGGATTCGTTGAGTGATGAGACCCTCTTTAGCTTACAGAAAAATAGAAAGCCCTTTCTTGCTGTCAAACTTAAAATGTATTGAGACAAGTGGAAAACAAACACAGGAAAAATTATTCCAAAGCATTCAGCTTTCAGGCTTCCCATTGCATTGAAAAAACATTCTCCATCAGCAAGGGGCAGGAGAAGATGAATTCTGCAGTGAATGGAATAGGAAGGAGCCAGCCAGTGTACTTAGAAAGGACTGGACCAGAATGTAAACTGTGTTGAAGATGTTGAGCTGAATCTTTCAACCAACGAATAATGAGGGTCTACTTAATCAGTAATAAACCCTGCTCTGTATCTAGACATCACATATGCAGAGGAGCAGTTTCCCTAGGGCGTGGCTGGCTAATTGTCTGGAGCCTGGGTGGAGAGAGAGAGAGAGAGAGAGAGAGGATTGTATGTCATCCTGTGGCGCATTACATTCAGCTGAGTCCTGATTTGGGGCCAATATTTTTGTTCAGTGATGCTTGTTGCTTTGGATCTCTCCTTGGTGGAGGTTATCTCCTGAAGAAAACATGGTGATACCTCTGAATAGCTGTTCATAGACTATTTCTTTCTCAGGTTAAAGACCTCTACAAAAAGGGACACTGGATTGAGTCATGTAGGCCATATTCTAGAACTAGCACTGCTGTGGAGCAGGTGTTTGATTCAGGGCACTTCAGTTGTACTCACAAAATGTCATTTCCTAATCTATAAATTGAGAGAAAATGAAGGCTTTCTTTGAATTATAACCAACCAGAAAAACTAATACCTGTAACAGATCAATTCAGAGCAGCTCTGGTTGAATAACAGCCATGGGACCTAGAACCCATCACTTACCTTATCTTCTGTTCCTTCTCACCATCCATTCAAGTGGCTTCACTAAATCTTTAGGTATCCAGAGTTCCCCAAATAGCCTCCCATGCTAATCCTCCCAGAGACCACACAGAAGAAATGTCTGGCTTTTATTACACTTTTAGACTAGTGTGTGTTCTCCTAAAATTTCTGTAGAATGACCCTTAAGATGATTTTTACAGAGAGGATAGAAACATATTAGAGGATGTCTGTGTCCTGCAATGTCCAGGCTTTGAGAAAATCTCAGTCTCTCTCTATTATATGAATATCTGTATTGATATTTGTTCAAATTCAACTACACTGATGCTACATTTCCTGGTTTGTGGTTAAATATTGTTGGTTAAAAAAGTTCACTGTGTTGGTCAGTTTCAAAAGGGAGAGTATGTGATGACAAAGGCTTATCTGGTTTTGTCCTGACTGAGAGAAGGAAAGGAACAGTGGAAAAAAAACAAAAACCAAAAAACCAAAAACAAACAAACAAAAAAACAAAAAAACAAAGGTTTGGGGAAGGAGTTGGGGATCTGGTTCTTGAGTTAAGGTTCTCACTAGACCAAGCTGTCAGGTGAGAAATCAGGAAGCTGAGAGATGGACACTTTTGAACTATTGAGTTTTGTGTTTAAAGAATGTGTCTGAGTTATGAATAGATTTTATAGAATCAGAAAGTATTTACATTTTAAAACTAGATGAGATCAAAATGATTTTCTCCCAAGAGTGGCTTTAGTGTTTGAGAGAGGAGCTTTTCCTTTTTCTTTTAATGAATGTTCATATACAAGCAAAGGATTTTGATCTTTTGAATAGCCACTTGAGGAATGTTCTTTGCAATACATTAGGCTTTGGAATGACTGGTAAAGCCTTTGTGGGAAAGAGAATGTTATAATACATTGGGGTAAATTGAGAAATCGAAATAATTATCCTAAATTTATCAAGATAATTTCATTAATACTAGGCATTATCAAAACTTGTTTTGAGGTCACTAAAATAGCCCTCAGTTGAACTAAAAGTACTTATATGCTTTAGTAGTGGCATTTTTATTACCTTTTTATTTGGAAAACAGAATGCAATCAATTAAGCCACAGGTCTAGGTTAAAGAAGGTCACATTTTAGCAATTATTTTAACATAAAAAAGTGTTACATATAGAGTCACTGTCAATTATTAGAAATAGTTACATATTATCTTGGGTAATTTCTTGGTAATTAAAGTGTCACTGAAACATAAGATGCTTTGTTAATGAAACGATTTAAAAAAAAAAAAACACCCCACACGACTCTGCCATATTTCATTGAAATGTGGTTTACTGTTTATTATTATAATTTATGATTGTTACTGCACAAGCTTGAATGGTATTAATGCACAAATTATGAGTGTAAGCCAAATAATAGCTCACTAGGTAAAAAATGCTTCACAAGAGGTAGCGTAATAGCAATCAAAATTACGATAATAAACACTAAACCACGTTTCAATGAACAAAACACTTTTAAAATATTTTTTCTCTTGATTTTGAAAGAATTGATGACACTAATTACAAAAAAATTACCAAAGGGGGAACCCCCCCGCAAATATAACCCCGAATAGCATAAACAAATAAAACTGTAAACAGAAGTTTCATGAATTAAAGGATTTTCAAAATGAGACTTTTTGAGTCAATTTTTCACTTCTGGCATCTTATAGAAATGACAACACACTGTTTTCTGTTTTGAACCGAATAATATCAGCCCACTCTTAGCTAAGCAAGGCCTTTTAATTGTTACTTTAGAAGGAGGAGATGGGTTTAAATTGATTTATCTTTTTTTCCATCTTTTTTTGACCAGTAAGGGTGTGAACGGATCAATGTGCCCTTTTTGTTTCCAGATTTATAGACATTTCTTGGGAAGAGAGGGAGAATCCCAGAATATCTCACAAGAACATTAGTTAATTGGGATGCTCAAGGAGTCTGAACCTAAGAAGACAGGATATAAAATAGATCCATTTGGAAGACAGAAAAATTGGGAGTTGGTACAATGGTGTGCTAGAACTGACTTAAGGGTAGATTTTGCGCATCCCTTTCCAGCTCTACTTTCAGAGATCTCCTGTATGTGGAAGCTTGAAATTGCTCATGGTAGGAGTATTTACACCATGAAATTCGGCAAGCACTATAAATCAGAGCATTCTTTTCAGGAGCCAATTTTCCATCATACTGTTAGTAAGAGAAATCATGGAGCCTGATTTGAAAGTCACACCAATCAAAGTAGTGACCACTAGAGAGGTCAATTAGATCATGTCAAGCAGAGACAAGAATTCCCATTTATTCACCTTGTTAAAAATGACCCCTGGTTCAATCCATAAGTTAGAATACATTTGGAGATTCTGGTCCAGTGCTTTTGATTTGACTCTTTACTATTCACAGAAAACTCCCAATAATCTTGTGGCTTTAGTCTCCCCTCCCTCAACATACTCCCCTTAATCTTTTCTTCAAAAAGCCAACAGAAATGAATGTCCTTCTAAGGCATTCTTGTAGGATAGGACCTGTGCTCATTGCAGTGTGACAGTCATCACCATTCAGTGAAAGCTTATCCACTATGTGATATATAAGACCCCACAGTCTGGACATAGGCTCTCTGCATTTCTACTCCCAGTTCTTCATTACACTAGTGACTTGCTCTGATCAGACTCCTGTCTCACTCTCTTGTGCATGATGTCTGCATGCATATCCGATTGCCTTTGCCAAGAGTGCTCTTTCTCTTCACCACCTATCTCATCCTCCAATACTCAACTAAAATCACACCTTCTCAGAGAAACCTTTCTCTACAATAACTCACCTTATCAGCTATACTCATCAATTTACATGTCATACTTCCAAGCACAAGTGCCCTTAATTTAGTGGTAATTCAAGAAATATTTTTGAACAATTTAGAAAGTATAGTTCCAAGCGCTCCCCCCCCCCCCCCACATTCTATAGCCAGGGATTCCCATTAACCTTGGAACAAGTTTGAGGAGTCACTGTTTTTATAAGTGAAGGGTTGAGGGGAAAGGGAAGAAGGAAGGTCACCTATTCAGGATTAGGTCATACTTGAAGTTCTTAGAACTCATTAATTTGGGATTAATATTTGTGCCTGGATGAGATGACATTATAACTTCTTGCAGTAGAGAGTCTGGACTAAGATCATTAATGAATTTTCTGGTTTATAGCCAAAAATTGAGTCTTAGATTTACTTTTTGTCTGATCATCAAGGGAAGGAAGTTTAACTGGTCCTGGAAGAATGTGCTAAGAGCATTTTAGTATATTTACAATCCTCGTTGTTTATTTTCAAGACATGATTTTCATCTTTAAATGATCTCACTGTGATTTATTAACAAATATTTACATTTTCAAAATGGGATACTTAAATAAGACTTTCATTGACATGTCACTTTCATAAAATTGGCTTTTTTGCTAAAAATTTTTTTCTTGAGAAGTTAACTGATTTTGTTTTGTTATTGTTAATTCCACTTTGAAAATAAAATGATCTAATTCTAGACAAAGGGTTTTAGAGAGATTTACTTAGGGTTTTGAAGTTGCTGGGCACACATCTGAACATCTAATCACTTCCCTCTCATCTCCTTGTGTTGTCAAACTTTTCTGAAAGACGATTTGTGTCCCTGGATAAAAGTCTTGTTTTCGTTTTGCTGGGGGACAGCATTGTTTTAAACATTTCTTTCTCCTCACTTTGCTCAAATGTGTTTCTCTTGGCAGGAATCCTAACTTGTCTGGATTCACTTAGGTGTGGGTGTGACCTCAGCTTTCCTCAGCCAATATTTTGCATGGCCATGCCAGTCTGGAGAGCCAAACTCTCTCCTGACTGAAGATCACAAAACGGCACAGACAAGTGCTCAAGGCACTTTCCTGAGATGATGATTTAAATTATCATGCTCTCCTGGGGTCCTTGAGAAATAGGCCACTCTCTGATCATTTTTGAGCACTTGCCAGCATGCCTGAAATATGAGGAGAGGGGGAAGATGTGTCTGCTTTTCTAATTAGTTTTTTCCTCCAGTAAGTCATATCCCCTTCCTTTTAAGTGACGGAAAACATTAGAGTTCTTAAAAGATGTCTATTTTCCACTGGGGTTTACATCATCATTTTATCTAATTATTTCTCAATTACAAATAATAATTAAACCAAATGGTGATGCAAACTGGAACAGTAACGATATATCTTTTTAGAAGAGCTTCCTAGCTGAGTTAGGAAACACCGGGGTTGAAAACTCTTTGTTCAGTCTCAACGATCAGTCTTCAAGAATGCAAAAATGACAAGTCTTGATTTTTAAACTAAGTCTGCTGTCCCTTGGCCCTGGGAAGTTCCATCTTCAACTGTTTTTGTCATCTCAATACTGTTTTAGCAGTTGGAGTAAACTACTAAATAGCCGTGGTATGGGACCACTGTTAACTGAGTTACTATTCATGGAAAATACTTAAAGATAATCCTTAACCTGGAGTCAAGAGACCTGAATCTGGAGTGACTGTGTGTCTGAGTTTGCCAGAAATGGACCTGGTTTATGCCTCTTGTCTTGGCATTATTATGCATAGTGTTCCTTTTTATTATCAAAAGTGACCGACCTCAAATTCTTTTACAACTTGAGAAGTGAACAAACAAAAGGAGATTAGACTTAGTCACTCTTTACTGATATCTAATTGTTAGATTCTAAGTCTTAAATCACTTAAGTGGCATTTCTCAACCTCAGATATCTTATTTAAGATCAAACAAGAAACTAACAAATGAAAATATATACTTTTCATGACAGCTTTCAATGTGAAAGCTAAAGTTGTGAAGCTTCCAGAAGAAGAGAATATCTTTAAAACCTTGGATAGGCAAAGATTTTTTTTAAAGGAGACTTTATAAAAATTAAAAACTTTCTGCTCTTCAAAGACATTATATAAAAAGTGAAAGTTACAGATAGGGAGAAAATATTTATAATACATCTGTCTAACAAAGTACCCTTACAAATGAATGATAAAAAGTCAAGTCACCTAATTTTTTAAAACAATGGCCCAAAACTTGAAAAAACACTCTTTGCAAAAAGGATATTAAAATGCTGACTATGCATATGAATAGGTCTTTAACATCCGGGAAGTGTAAATTAAAACCACGAGATATTTTAAATCCGTTGAAATTGTTAAAATTAAAAATACTGACACCACTAAATTCTAGTGAACAAATGAAACTCTTCTATTTAGCTGGTTGGCAACGTAAAATGGTACAATCAGTTGGGGAAATTGACAGTTGGGGAAATTCTTGTCAAGTTAAACGTGCACTTAACATACAACCTAGCAGTTCCATTTAATAGTACTTATCCAAGAGAAATGAAAGAGTTGACCACAAAAGAGCTTGAACACAAATATCGATAGCAGCTTTATTCATGGTAGCTCCAAACTGAAAATAGCTCATAGTCAACCTGGGAATAGATAAGCAAATTGCGGTACATTCATGCAATGGAAAACTATGCAGCAACAGCAATAAAAAAAAATAACTTCAATTGTATGTATATAAAGACATAGATAAGCCTCATAGGTATTATGTTGAGAGGAAGAAGCCAGATCCAAAATTGTACATACTATGTAATTCCATGTATATGAAGCTCTAGAATAGGCCAAAGTCATCTATGGAGACAGAAATCATAATAGTGGTTAGCTGTGTATATGTGTGTAGGAGGAGGGCTGTTCAGTAAAGAGTGGAATGCAGGAACTTTCTGGGTGAAGGAAATGTTTACTAGCTTTACCCAGGTGGCATCTACACATGTGTATACATGTAGTAAAAAGTCATTGACTGTACACCTAAGATGTACACATTTCCTGTATGCCAATTATACCTCAATCCAATACTGGAAAAATGGGTTACAGTGCTTCTCAGTTTAACAAGTGCATTCTCATGGCTAATGTCTTTCAAATAATTTCTAAACACTACCATTCTTTCTTTAAACAAAAAGCTATGTGAAATTTCAAAACATAAAATAGATAAAAGCAGAGCCACTGGAATTGAAATGAAGAGGGCATCCCGAGGTCCCATAATGCCACCTCTCCCCCCTGGTATTGTAACCCATTCTTTGAAGAACGCTGTGATGGGAGTACTAAAGGTTTTTATTTTACAGACTATGCAAATGAGGAAAATGAAGCTCAGAGGAGTTGTGACTTGCCTAAATTTATGTGGTTGATAAATACGATAACAAAGACCTAGAAGTCACGACCTTTGAACCATGATCTGTACCTTGTCCTCATTGTACATCTGTGAAGTTTAAAGCAGTGTTTTAAACATTATGAAGAATATAAAGTAATCTAAAACTTACTCCCAGTCACCAAAGTGTTTATAGTCCATTTGAAGAGGTAAGATTCATATGCACTCCTTAAGCGAACAGAGAGGTGTGGCGGACAGGCACTCAGCGTTTTGTTCAAACCTCATCTGGCTGGAGGCATCATGTTTGATCGAGGATAAGTATCTATAGGTGAGAAGCTACCATTCATCAGGACATAGGTGACCCTTCCTTGTCATTCCTGGTCATTTCAATAACCCTAACAACCAGTCTGATGCTATCTTCTGTGTTCCTGTGGTTCATTTTTGCAGATTCTTAGTAGAAGATAGAAATGGGAGAGGGTTGTTCAAGGTTACCCTACATTTCTTTTCACTGTCTAGTTTTCATAAATCATCCACACAAAGCTTTCAGTTTTATTTCGATGTGATCATCACTTACTATTGCTGAAAAACTTCTAATTTCCCCATTTGTATTTGGGCTATGTCAAAAACACTGATTTGGATGTTTTCAGATCAGTTGATGCTGAAGTTTCCTTTCTCAAAACGTTTTACTTACACGTCTCTGCGTTTCCCATCACATAGCAGCTGGTTTTACTGATTTATTTATTTATTTAAAGTTTAATTTGTGATGTAGTTAGAAGAGACTGTCAGCAAGGGAGAGTCAAATAGAAAGTTTTTCTTTTTTTTTCTCCCAGCGGGTAAAATCCAGACAAGAAGAGGGACTGCTGGCAGGGGGCTTATTGGATTTATTTCGTTTATTTTTTTTCTAAAAATCCTTCCCTCCGAGAGGACAAAGTTCTTCTTTTCTCTTTAAGTGCAAAGCCCAAAGTGGGAATATTTAAAATTTGATTTAAATTTTTTGATATAGAAAAGACTAAAGAAAACAGCGAATGTGAATTTTCTTTAATTTAAAGGGAGAGAGTTTGAAAATCCCATGAGGGAACTGATTGTTTAGATTCATATTTATTTATTTTTTGTCTATTACTGGGGATATATTGGTTTTGATTGATAAAACACAGAATTTGGGGCTCAACATACACACATGAGATTGAGCTATGGGAAGGACGAGAAGCTAAAATTAGTCTAGCCCCACAAAGAGAGTGTGGATGTCTCTTAAGGCCATGATAAAATCCCCTGTCTCAACTGCTGCCCTTACTGGCCCTCTTTTGGGCTTTAAATTTCCACCATTGGAAAATTTTCATGATTCATGTAAGAATTATGCAAAAATAAAAGTTAACAATAAACCCAAAACCAAAAAACAATTAAAAATACTTCCATGGTCAAAAAAAGTTTGAGGAAACTGAAATAAGCGAAGAAAACTGAAGTCTTTATTGCAGGATTTTCCAGGACTTGTAATATTCTCATGCGTCTTATGAATCTCCAAGCTGAGAGAGCTGTAGTGTGTAGTCATGTAAGGAGTCTAAACTTAGCTGACAGGAGGATTTTACCCTTTTGCCCATCACCAGTGTCTCTTGATGCTGATCCTTACTGAAGCATTTTAAGGAAATGCTCAAAATGAAAAAGTATTGATGAAAGCGCTGAAAAATACTGGTGACAATGTAAATCAGAACAGGGAGGTAATGATATTTGAAGCCATTGTTAACCAACCTAAATCCTGGGTTCAAATTAGTTTATCAAATTAACTGCAAGTGCTTTGCAAAACTCCCTTAGGAAGGAGGTTGGACTGACATAAAATATGGGGCAGAGGGTATCAATTGAGTTAGCCAAAAGGCCTGGAAGAGATGGTGGGTTGATAGAAGAGAGAACATTTCTGAATTTTAAATACTTACTCTCCCAGCTTCAATCTGTGTAGCAAGTATCAGCCTAGAATCAAATAAGGGAAAAGAGATGTTCAGTCGATTTACTTAAGCACAAGAAGAATCATACAACTCAAATCACAACATTTCTATATTAATTTAAAGCATAAAATCAAATAAATGATCACCAGCAATAAGTGGAGATATTTAAAGTTTTCCCAGCATGCCCCCCAATGTTATGTGTGTGTGTGTGTGTGTGTGTGTGTGTGTGTGTGTGTAGAACTGATATTGAAATTTAAGATTTAGTTGGTTCACATTTACACTACCAGTGGCACCAAATTTGTTTCCTATACTTTCTCTGCACATAGTTAAGTGATATTTCCCAGTGTCTCCGTCAGAGAACTGAATCTACATGAGTGGGTTTTGCCCACAGCAATGTGGGCAGAAGTGATAAATGCCACCTCCAGTCCTGGCATGTGCAGAAAGTCCTAGGTGATCCTCTATTTTCTTAAAATGTTCCCATCAACCAGGTATATGTCACTAGGGCAGCAAGGCAGCAGAGACACATGATTGAAGCAGCCTGGGGTCCTGGGACACTATTTGGAGGAGAGTCACACAAACACTCTTACTAGACTTTGTGTAGGTTAGACATAAATTTTGACTTTGTTAAGCTGCCGAGATTTTGTTTCCGTTAGCACAGTTCATGTGAATTGCCCAGGCAAACACAAATTCAGAAAATAAGAGCATATTTAATTGTGGAAGCTAAATCTAGAGTAAGTTTCTGGTTGTAGCTCATTTTTTTCCATGTTCATGTTTCATTTCCCTGGAACAGGATGCATCTTGTCTTACTGCTGCCTTATCTCATGGAAACTGCTTTAAAATCAGATTATATAAGATTAGCCCTAAAGTGTTCCAGCTTTCTAATATCCCCCACTGATATCCAGCTCTTCTCTTCCATCTGCTGCATTGAAAATGACCACCCTAAACTCAAGTGTTCAAATTCCAATGTGGTGTGTTTGGGTCATACAGTTTCCCCAGCGACGAACTGGAGAACTGCTCCTCAGAGGATGCAGCTTGAGAAGAACCCAGCCAGGATCTGCTGACCTAGTGGCCTTCCACATAGTTCTACATTGGCCATTAGCCCAGCCCCGTACAGCTGGCCAGAACTGTCCTCAATACTTTAGGAACTTCTCCCAAAAGAATTCCATGAAAGTGGGAGCTGGTAGGAAAACAAAGATGAAATGAATGTCAACTTTGCTTAGGAATTAAATGAATTTTCGGGAACAGGAACTTGGCCAGGCATGATATAATTCCATCTCCTAACAGTCAGAATGAAGAGGCTAGGGATTAGTTGCCTGCGGGTTTACATCTGGTGAAAGTCTCATTTGATAAGAATATATGTATTTATTTGATTGAAAGTGTGAATGGCTTCTCTTGGGGAGTAAATACTGTAGTTCCTACCCAGAGGAACTCATAAATCTGCATGTCTTTTTATTTTATTTTTCTATTGCCAATGACGAATTTCAATTGACAAGACAGGTATTTTGAAGTGTGTAAGATGTAGCCCTATAAACAGGAATAGGTCTAGGTTTCATGACCCTGAAAACTGATACAATTTTGAGGGCCTTTAAAAAAATGAATACAAAGTTAGGGATGAGAGTAAATGTTTATTTAGAATAAGGAGTGAAATCGCAGTGAGTTATATATTTAAAAGTTGACTGCCATAAAAATCACAAAATCCAGAAGCATTATAGATCAATTAGTAGACTGCCTAACATACCTCTATAACACATTTTCATACATTTAAGTTGTATATTCTTTAGGCATCTTGTTATGTGATAATGAGTTTATAATATTTTCTGCATAGAAAATAGAAAGATAATTCTCTTCTTCAGCATGTTTAGTACTAATGGTTTAGAAGCATCTTTGATCTCATACCTTGTTATTGGTAATTTTATGTAAATTCTTAAGATTGCTACATTTGGGGAAATTTCTATCATGTTCCTTTCATATATGAGATGTTATAATTGAAAAAGTTTTCCCACAGACTCACTTCTGGCTCCTTACTTTCAAACCTTGCTTCTTGTCACTGCTCATTACCCACATTCTTTTGGTACAAGTGTCATATCATGACATGGCCTTTGGCCTGGCACCTTAGTATCACGATGCTGGATGAGTTGGCACATGGGTAGTAGGACTATTCTGGAAGTCATCTGCATATTAGGATGGCTAGCAATAATTTAATTGCACACAGAAATTATGGCAAACCAAATAAATACATTTCACAAAACCCTCACTAAATGTATCCTCTATCGTCATTCCCTGGACGACATATTAAACATGCCTGTGATCAGTGTTACCCTTTAACCCCAGTAAACAAGGCTCCTGGCCTAGATACTGTGCTTTAGTGAGCCATACTCTTTGGATTGCCTCCTCAGAATTGTCTAAGTTTCTCTCTGATTCCTGGCATTGGCTGGGACTGGCAGCACTATCCAGATGAAGCATTCCAACACTGTACCTGGGCCTGTGAGGACTTGGGTCTTCGTTTCAGTGTTTGGGATACTCGCTGACCCTCTACCTCTTTTATGGGGTTGACGAGATGCCCCTAAGATCTGTGGGCCTCAGGTGTAGAGAAGCCTGGTAAGTGGAGGGCACTCAATAGCCAGTGTGTCATTTCCTTTATGGTATCTTGCAATCGTGGACCACTAGAACAGTGCCAGCAGGGTGATTTGGGGTGACTCTCAGTCGTGTCTGACACAGAATGAGTTTAGGACTCTGAGCTACTGATGGGCCACTGTCAACACTTAAGCTTGAGCTATAGGTGTGGGCCTATGTACGGGCTCTCACCGGTCTTTGTTCTAATTGTTCTAACTAAATCTCACATAGGCCCATACCTTTATAAGATATTTTTAATAAATTATTTGTATAGACAGAGGCCCAACAAAAATATTTGCTTGGGGCCTTGCATATCCTATGCGTTGCCCTACCTGTGGCTACTTTAGCATAATCTGACAAAGAAAAATGTGAAAGAGGGTAAGTTTGATGGAAAGAGATGCCAGTCTAAGCTGACTGAGGTAAAAGAAATTTTTTTTGGTCAATTTTATGAAACGTATGGCTACTGAATACCTTGTTAAGTCGACTCTTAGGGCCTTGGTGGGGCCCATGTAAGTGAGGGACCCTGAAGCTTCACTGTAAATCTACCTCTACTAATTAAGTTGATTCTGCAAAATGTTAATGATGCTTCATCAAGACAATGGGTTTAGGGTTTATGTAAAGCTAAAATTGTTTTAAGAACTTTTGTTTTTGCATAATGCTCTCTGCTGCATTCTACTCTAAACCCTGCAGAGTGGCTTTTTTCTCCCCTCCTCACAATTGACAGTAATAGCAAATACAGCAGAATTTGATTAATTCATCTTATATGTCCATAATTAATGTAAAAAGGCCAACAATCTCTCAACTCACTTCTCAGAAAATATCTAATAATAAAGTTCAAGTGCAGTTTAATATGACCTAATTTTAAGAAATAAAATAGCTGGAGAATTACTTTGAGAAGTTAGAAGTGCTATGCAAATGTAAAGTATCCTCATTCTTATTGCAATTATTAGTGGAGTATCCATAAGCTAACATTCAGTTATTTGCTGCATTACAAAAATAAAAAGTAAAATAGTCTCTTGACATCTTTCTTCCTGCCTTCCTCAAGGGACCATATGGGTCTCGTTAATTATAGTGTCCCTTGCAGCTAGCCCCACACCTGGTATTTGTTGAATGAACAAATGAGTGAATAATCTCCAATTGTAAATTTAGGTTATTTAATTTTTCATTTTTTTAATGCTATGAGTGAACAGTTCTTTAAATACTGATTTTTACTCAAATCTAAGTATTTTCTAAAGATAAATTTTCAGAGATTAAATTTCCAGGCCATAGGCTTTAGACAGTTTTAAAGGTTTTGATATTCATTGTCAAAACGCCTTCCAGAAATGTCCATTAGCTTAACAAATATTTATTAAGCGCTGATTAAGGGCCAGTCACTGTTCTAAGTGCTGGGGACACAGTGATAAAGCATTCAGTCCTCATGGAGCTCATATTTTAATCATGAAGATAGTATCACAACTAGGACATTGTCATTAATACAATCCACCACTCTTCTTTGATCATGTGATTTAGCTCAGGCTCTTGCTCTCTCTCCCACTCTATCAAACAAACAAACAAACAAACAAACAAACAAACAAAGAACCCTATGGACCAGCTACGCCAATCTGCAGCCAACCAGGAGCCTGTATTTTAGATGAGCAAGAGAAATTTTTAGTGTTTGTAAAAACTGGGAATTCAAGGTTGTGAGTTACCTCCGCATAACTGATTAATAGAGAGAAAGATGAAGGAAGGGGATTATTCTAGATAGAAGTTTCAGCAAGGACCTTGTGAAAGAAGGAACCGTTGAGCAGAAACCTGCCTGGAGCGAGGAGGGCAGGCAGGGAAGTGGCTGGAGATGATCATTCACATCAAGATGGCAGCAGGTGCAGAACCTTGCAGTGGAGTGAACTTGATTATCCATTTTGGAGAAAGAACAGCATCTAGTGTGATGGAAGGTGAATCCAGTGAACAGGGAGAACAGTCAGAGATGCAGAGGCCTGCCGTCATGTAGGCCATGTCGAAAAATAGATTTTATTCTCAGTGCAGTCTGGATATAATTTTCAGAGCTGTGTGTATAATACCATGGATAGGTCTAACTGTCAAAGACCTTTTCCTTGAATGAAGCCGAAATCTGCCTCCTGGTCACATCTTCCTTTTTCCTGTCTTTACACTATTTCTGTCTTTTGTCTTCTATAGAGAGTTAGTCCCTTCTCAGCTGACCAGGCTTTCTATGTTTGAGAACAATAGTGATGTCTTCTCAAATTGCTTCACTTCAGGCTAAACAGTACCATTTACTTAAAGTAGTTAGATTGCCTTCTGTTTTGTGTAGTGTTCTAAGAGAACGTTTTAGGCTTTAATTCTGATAGTTGGATATTCTTATAATAATTATATCAGTGGCTCCGAAAATAAGAATATCTAGAATCTTAGATGTACCCCATGTATCATTAGTGTATGTCCATCTCATTTACCACATTATTCTAAAGATATGACCCCAGGGATGGGGATTTAAGAGGTTTTTGCCTGATCCAACATGATTTTCTTACTTAATGAAGGAATGGGAGGGAGTGAATTGTAAGCCAGAGAAAGCAGTCCTTTAAAACAGTGATAGCTACCCAAACGTGAATGTGTGTAGGAGATACTTGAGGATCTTGTTAAAATTCAGAGTCCGAATCATTAGGTCTGGGCTGAGACCCCGGACACTGGATTCCAGTGGATGCTACTGGTCTGAGAACTACTCTTTTGAGTTTCAAAGTTCTAAAGAATTCAACTTAGAGAATTACTCTAACTGCCAAGGTAGAAGTATTCCCACTGACCCACTGGACACTTAATAAAAGTGGATCCCTTTGATCATTTTCGGGTGTTCCCAGATGCCAGCAGAGCACCTCAGAAAAATCACCTTCCAGCTGTTTCTAGGTTCAATACCTAGAAATGTTACAGTAAATGATTGACTACGAAACTGCTCTTATTCAATTTCCTGTGTAACTGCATGAGTGTCTCTATGGGACAGTGATGTGATTGATAGTAAGAGGCCAATAGACACAGTTATAGAACACAGTGTTTCCTTAATGGCCAAAGATATGGAAACTGAAAATGGTTATGAAAGAAGGAGACAATAAGGTATGCTCCCAGAGGAAGTCTTCCCAGGTCCCTAGGTCTCCATAGGAACATACAACAGCTGCTAAGACCACCTGCATGGAAGTAGAGTTCTTGCATTGGTGAGAAGTGCCTCTTTTTCATTATTGGGATGCAGTAATATTCCTGTCCTTTGCTGGTAATATGAAGACTCGGCTTACCTGTGTGCCAGCTCAGATACAGAAACAACCTGGGAAGCTTCCTGAGTGTTTAAGACTAACTAAACCAAAGATCAGTTTCTCAGGTGTAGCATCTCTTAGCAAGCTCATATATCAGACCTGCCCAAGGTCTATTTCTACACTTACTGCGTGGACAAATGTGGGTAGATCTTAGGGTATGATTGAAAATATCTGTTCCAAAGATAGAAAAAGAGAACAAAGTCAGTGCCTTATGTTTCCCCTTCTTTCATTGTGTTTTCCCTTCTAAGTCAGCAATATGGCAAATGATGCAAGCTCAATTGTGCTCTATAAGAAAAATTCTAGTATATAAAAATATTTCTCTAAGAATATTTTTGCTCTGAGAAATGTTAATAAAAATAGAATGCATTCATAAGATCAGAGAATGTTAGAACTGGAGGTTAACCTAGAAACATTGTAATTCATGAAGTTTACAAATAAGTCATTATGACTTATGATTATCCTGAAGACAGAATATAAAACCTGGCCTCTGTGTTGGCTTCACCTATAGCCATTTCTAAACCAAAATACTATAGTAGGATGATCTGGTTGACTCTTGAATATTATTCCATCCCAGATGGCTCATCTGACTCTCAGCTTGTGTCACTTTCCTGGTGGCTGTTTCGATTTAGTTTTGGGTATCTGTCTTAAATTGGCTCAATTAGACCAGAATGGAGACTTCTATGCTAATGAATGTCAGGGGCCAAGTTTTCTTTCCTCTTCTTCCAAATGCTAACACAGATAATCTGTATCCACAAAGGGAACCCTGCCTTAAGGTGAAACCAGCAATACATACGGCTGGACAGATAGATCAAAAAACTTGGGTCTTTGTGAAGTAAAAATATCGACCACAGATTATAGCATCCTTGGAACTTATTCTACCTCTGGATTTCCAATGATTTTCTTTAAAATTTAAGCCAACTAGAGTTAAAGTTTCAGAAAATATTGTGACCAGAGCATGGACTCTGGAACCAGACCACCTGGCTCTGCTGCTTACTAGACATGTGGTCTTGGGCAAGTTACTTAAAATCTCTATGTCTCAGTTTTCTTATTTGTAAAATGGAGATGAAAATAGCACCCAAGCTCTTAGGGTTATTCTGAGATTATGTAAAATTTAATTTTAAATGCTTATAAAATGCTTGGAACAGAGCCTGGTTAATGCATGCGCTAAAAAGTGTTGGTTATTGTTATTACTGCTACCAATGCTACTAATAATGCTGATAATAATCTGAAACTTTTCACCCATTTACTCATGTATTGGTTAAAGATATGTTGAGTGAGTACAATATACCTTGTTGTTTGAGTTGATATTTAAATACATATTTATGCTCTTTATTTAAACATCTAAGCTCTTTCCCTCCTTTTTTGTCCCCCTCCCTCCCTACATTTTCCCCTTTCCTTCTACCCTCAACTTTTTCTTTTTCTCTGTACTTTGGAATTATAATATGGAAATGCTAACATTTTGCAAATAAAGATATGAAAACATTGTAGAAATTTTATGATTGAATTTTGTTATTGTTTATTAATTTTCCAGAAGCATAGATTTTTCTGGGCCGAATGAAAGATTTTCTCTTTTGAACCAATATAGATTTAGCAAATATGATTCACTCCCTAAACGGTTATATGAAAATGCATTTTTGCCATGTAGAGCACTTTGGATATGAAATTATTAGTTAAAGGCTCAAGAATGAAAAAGCAGACTTTCTGGCTCTAGAGAACCTTAAAAGGAACAGCAGAGGGAATTTTGGTTAATGAAATACCTTTTGTGTTGATGTAATGTGTTATAAATGAAAGGAAGTTGTTCACTGTCTTCTCTTCCTGGTCTGCTGGTAGGCATTCTTATTCCTAAACTTACTTCCTTGGAGGGAGTCCCCCAAAACATGGTGGTTATGTTGATCTGTGGCACCATCAAAGTGTTAGCTTTCTGGGGGCATAGCGATTGGCCATCCTGGAAGAAGTCAAGGAACTCCATGAAGCTGGGCTCCTCGGATCATTAACATGAAGCTTATTCTGCAAGGGCATGGAAGCATTTAACATATGTGGTGGTAGGTAGCTTACCTTCAGTGCCTATCAGATGACATGCCAAATTTCCCTGGATTTAGAGCAAATAATATGAGTTTTGTAAAGAAACTTCCTCTGGATTCCCCTAGGAAATGTGGAAAGCCATTCTTGGACTGAGATCTCTTGACTGTGGCTGTGTTGCTTTCTTAGGGCTGTGGTGAGCCCATCTGAGTCCAGTGCATATGGTTTACACACCCTCTGCCTTTGTGAATAAGCTCTTTGAACTAGATTTTGTCATGCCCTAGCTTTAGGAGAATGTTATTTCGAGGGTGGGAAAGTACTGAGTTAGAACCTGGAAATCGTGATATCCTCAGCTCTGAATCCTGCTTTGGCACTTACTGTTATTCCTTGAGGTCCACTCACAGGTACTAAAGTGGCAAAAGTGGGTGCTACAGTGTTTGAATTTCTCCTTATTTCCTGTGGTGCGAAAGCAGAGAGAACACTATCGACAGAATTAAATGAGATACCATATGTCGTTGTGGCTAGTATTGTGCAATTGGGATGCAATGATAACTAAGAAATTCTCGCTTTTAAATTTCTATTTATCATGGAATTTTCTATCTTGAATGATTCTCTCATATAATAGAAATACCAGAAAAAATATTTCTGTGGATATTCCTTTTTTCTTTTTTCCATGGGCAGAAAAATACACAGAAAATTTCCATTTCCTACCTTCCATAGAAATAGTTGAAGTCTACCCCTAGGAAAACATGTAACTGTTGCAATGCTCTCTCCCTAATGTTCCTTGGAAGCAGAGTGAATGTTTAATATTAATCATAATTTTTGTTGTTGGTGCTTGCTTTGCCTGTGAATGACTTGTTGGAAAGCTTTAAAACGGCTTAGAAGAATCAGGGTACAGTGCTTCAAGTGATTAAATGATTCAGTTGATAGGACACACAAAGCCATAAAATAAATTGTTATCACTATTTATTTAGTGCTTACCATTTCTCCTTCATTGTTCTTGGTTTGTAAATATGTATTTAATTCATCCCTCAAATGATTATGTAGGGTTTACTATTATTACAAATTATTAATTACTGCTGTTATTATTAACATTTAGAGATGAGGAAACTAAGATCTTGGGAGACTCTAGGACTTACCTGGCTCTCACAGCTGGAGCCAGACTTCCCAAAGCTTGTGATGTTCTTAGCCAGCATGTCATATTGTTCCTCAGCACAGAAACAACTGGCAATTTCTCTACCCAGTCTAAAACAACCCAGGAAATGAACATATAGTACTTTTCCATTAGTTGGTTTCTTCTTCATTCTATTTGAAGGTTGTTTCCTTTTTTAGAGTGATTTAAATAAGAAAAGGGAATCATTAGCAAATGTCTCCATATGGGGATGTGACAAATTAACTTTTACATTATTGGGTTAATCAGCTTTGAAATTTTCAATCTACCCAATGAATGTTTGGGAGATAAGCTTCATTTCATTCTGTTAAAATAATCTCTCAGTAATTCAAGTAGGGTTTCAGTCCTCCAATCAGCATGTTTTATCTGCAGATAAAACAGATGTTTAAAACATAGCAGAGAATAGTTGAAAGGAGGTGAGGTGAACGGTTGCAGCTATTACAGGTGTGTGTGGGAATGTAAGACAGTGTCAGTGATGGTGAAAGAGCAAAGGACTTAAATCAGAACTTGGTTCCAGTCATGGCTCCTACTGATTGATTAGCTGTGTACCTGGGATATGCTTCTTAGTCTCCTTAAGTCTTAATATCTGCACCTATAAAGACATTAATAGTCATTACTTGATAGGATTTTGTGAGTGCTGAGGTGCTGTATGGCACGGTGGCTAGTCGTGATCAATTGGGGCTGAATTAATAATACTGAATCTGTATTTTGGCACTTTTATAAATTTGTGGAGAGATGAGTGGTAACTTTTCTTCTTGAAAGGCCATTTCTAGTCATTGCATTAAATTTGCTTATTTTTTGGATTGAGATGTGAAATAAGAGTGAAAGACCACTTCATAGTTAGCTGTATTAAACTCATGTTCCAGAAAATAGTTCTTGGTTAGGCACAATGCTTAACGACGACAATGACAAAGATGATGGTGACGTTGACAACTACGATGATGATGACAATGACGATGATGACAATGACGATGATGAAAACACTATGAATGAAGTCCAGAGTGACAGGTTTTGGCAGCCTGACAGTCTGTTTTTATGATTTGTGGTTCAATACAGTTTTGTCACTGTAACGAACTGCTTGAACCAGCCACCAGTAGAATTCTCTGAAAATCTATAGTCAAAGGAAGCTAATTTTGCATGATTTGAGAAGGAAACTGTGTCTGGAATTCTCTTTGCATAACTATCCATTCCACAAGATGCCTGATTGATGCTTAGTGATGATATCCCTTTGCATGTGAGAAATCAAGTGGCGAGAGAAAAGACCCACCTGCCACTTGCAAAGTGTACCACGTGTCATGGTTGATCAGGGCTGGTCTATTTCCTTCTCAAAAGGGGAGCTACTGGTTTTTTAACTTGTTTCCTTGAAAATTAAACTAGAAGGTTGCACCTGAGGAAATTGTTTGATTTATTCCAGAATAAAAAAATTAAAAAACGAGTCCTGCTGGGCTAAAAAATATTTCATTAATTCAACAAGAACCAAATTCCCTTAAGGCTTAAGTCTTTATTCCAGTGTTAGGAGACCAGTTTGTTGTCAGCATGCTCTTATGATCCCTCACTTACAACCCAGTCAAGTACTTTGGAGTCCACAAATTGAAGCTTCAAATTTCTTTAATTAAATGAGGTGCATGCAAAAGTGTCCAGTAAGGTTTTGGAATAGAGCAGAGCAAATGAAGTGTTAGTTTCCCTCCCTATTTTCATTTTTCCATCCTTTCTTTCTTGAACCATGATGTGAAAACTTTATGCTAATATGCAACTGATTTCTAAGGTGATTTTTTAAAACAATATTTTGAGCAAACATGAAAGCAAAAACAACAGTTTCTTTCACTCCAAGAGCTATTTTTGTAAAACTAGAAGATGCATTGGGTCATTTATGGCTTCCTGGGGAGTTCTTCTTAATTGGATCACAATGAGGTTCCATTTTGTTCAATCAACACCTTAGAGAGAAAATTATTTGTATCAATTTGTGGCCTATTTTTACTGTTTGTTTTGATCATAAGCTATTTGCAATTTGAAAATGTATCATTTATTGATGTAGAACATTCATAAAAAGCTAATATTTAATTATAAAACACAATAAAACATATTTACTTTTATTTCTGTTTTCCTGGGAAGAATTTTATGAAACTTTTTTTCTTTTATATCCAGATTGGAAGAATAATTTAAAATGATACTGTAGAAATACTGCCTAAAAATTGATATATTCAACTTCCTTTTTTTTTTCCTTTCCACCTGGCTTACTGTATGCTTAGAACCTGGCATGAAAAGTAAAAAATCCCCCCCCGCCCCCCAAAAAAATGACATTGGTTATCTACAATATACTTGCAAAGATAAGGCAAATTTCCACATAGCAATGACTAAAGAATGAATGTGTTGAAGGTCATCATGAAAGAATAGAGGATCTAATTGTTAAAGATTTAGTGTGTCTATTATGGACCAGACAGACTATCTTGGGTGTTAAATCTATACAAAATTATAATGTAATCCTTGCAACAATCCCATGGTATAAATGTCTTTCCTCATGTTTTATAGATAAGATAACTGGGGTAGACAGAAGTTAAAAACAAAAACATGTTCAGCATCACATTGTTAGTGGTAGACCAAGGATAACAATCCAGGTGGATTCACACCACATTTATACTATTTCCACCAATTTGGAAATTTGAAAAGCATTCATGAATCAGAGCTTTTATAGACAGAATCAATTAGAAAAAGTATGAAAGGTCATGAACCATATTCTTCATGTAATGAGGGGCTTAGGCAAAAGTGATTATTACATTTTCAGTTTTACAAAAGAAATTCCCATACTATCCACCTATATCCTATTTTTACTTTGACTGTCCCAGCATTGTCTTTATTTATATCATTCAGGACCATTTAAAAGAATTTCCATTCTAAGTAAATGGGAAATAGCCAATTACCTCTATTAAATCACGCTTGAGGCAGAAAACCCCTCCCTAATTACTTTGTCTTTTCTGTTAAGGTCTTACCTTTTACTCCATTTGTCTGTGCCTCTCCCTCGATGGCCTTGCAGAATCTTCATCCTTCCTTCAAAACTGAGAAGAAAGTTATTGGATTTTAATTCCTAGTAAAGCGTATTTCATTATCAAAGATGATCTGTTGGGAAGATAGGATAATGGTGCCTATATTTTCATATCAGCATTACATGAACAGGCCTAGAGTTGGTGTTTGACATATGTTATTAAATGAATAAATGAATGCTTTCTTTTTAAAACTGAAAAAGATTATTGGTCCAAGGACATTATGTCTTCAAATCTGATTCTTTATGTCATGTGGTTGCTGTGCTTTTTTTTCAGACAGGTAGGTCCTCTCTCCTTTGTGTTTCTTTAGTTGATGGCTCATGCTGCTTCTCTCCAGTGAAGCTCTCCTTCACTTATCCTTTTCTTGTTCAGTTCTCTCTGCTCCTGAACACTCTTTAAATACACCAGGACATTTAATCTTCCAATGCAAAATGCCAGCCACACTAGATTTGTGTCACCCACAAAGCTTAATGTTCTACTAACTATTCCATCATGCAGAAACAGGGAATACCAATATTTTCAAGTCAAAGTCAAGAAAAAATCCACTAGTGATGCTCCCCTCTGCTCCTCAGGTTGACACCAATCTATTGATTATCCTTCTGAGCACAGCCTCTGTAATAACACAATGGATTACTCTCGCTATCTATCAAGCATTGTGGCCTCCCAAGGAGCCACAGATGATGCATTAAAACAGCTTATTGGCATAGAACATCTTTAGACTCAAGAGAACTAGACATTTTACACAATAAGTGGGTGGTAAATCACATTTTTAAAAAATGGAATTATTTTTAAATGCTCTTAGGTGCTGTTTAGAGGAGACCTGTAATAAAACCCGTTGTCAAATAAAAAATCTCTAAGAAAAGTTAATAATTATCCCCTAATGTTTTTATTTGAGATTGGCTATTTTACAGCAGATTTTCTCAGAGGAGTTCGCTTATACTCATTTCTCCCCCATAAGCTTTATAAAATCCAAAAGAGCCTCATAGCTCTTGGAGCCGCAAGTGACTTATCTGAGGATTAATAACTCAACCTCAGCTCTTCTTTGCCAGTATTCTGGGCTCTCCTCTTAGACCTCACAGCCTTGGATGCCTTGAAGAAAAATGGCTCACCTACCCCAATCATCCATTACAAAGCTGGAGCCTTCCAGTTTGCTTGTCTTTCTCATGCTGAGATTTTGTATAACTATAATATGGCTGGAGAAGTTGCTGGTGGAATTAGTTCTAATTCTGTTCCCTGCTACTGGAAAGCAGGAACTCATGGGATATGTTCCAAGGAAGCAGTGTGGAAGAATAGGGAATGTGTGGTTTCTCGTTTAGCATTAGTTTAAGGCAGACATTTCTGTGGACATCATTAAGCTCATAGACCGTAGGAGACTTTGACAATTGTAAGTAACATTTTGTGAGTATGTGTGTCCCTCCCTCCAACCCCCCACAATTTTCACGAGATCCTCAGTTTTCATAAGATAAGGAGCTGAATAACTTTAAGAGCTAGTACAGTATGTGTATCTGTAGGCTTCATCTCCTCTTAGACTCATTTTTGATATAACTTTGAAGTATAAAATATCTTTCTAAAAGTTTAAGCTTTATTAGTAATCAAAGAGATGTAATGATACTGCATTTTAGTTATCACATTGGTAAAACTGAAAGAATGAAAATTTTTAACAATGTTGGAAAACAGGCACTCATATTCTACCGGTGGGAGTTTATATTCCTGGAGGCAATTTGGCAACAGTCTGGAAATATACATGTGATTGGATCAGCAATTTCTTTTTTGAGGAATTTAACCCAAGGGAAAGAGCTGGATAAGTACACAAAGGTACTTATCTCAAGATGCTTATTACAGCCTTGTTTGTAATAATGAGAAGTTTATAACCGTGCAGTAACAGGGGTTCATCAAAGTTAGTTATAGTGCAATCATAAAATGGATTTCTAAAAAATAATACAGCAGGACAGTTGTCAGTGTGAAAAGGTGCTTAGATTATGTTAAGTAAAAGTGCTGGTTACATAGTGATATGTGTAGCATTGAATAGAAACTATATGTATTGGGCACAAGTGGGAAAGTAGTCTGAATAGACACTGGAAAAATAGTCGCCAAAATGATATTTGTGTTTACATCTAACCAGATTTTAGATGGTTTTTTTTTTTTTGGCCTACTTTTAAAATATATATTTTGTCCATGAAGATATATAATGTAAATTATAAATATATATGCAATAAAATAATAAAGGTTTATAAAATCCTAAAAGTGAAATAGGATATGTTTTGAGAACAGATAGGGATTTTTCTGCAATAATTTAATGGGTATGATTTCATCTTTTCATTATAGATATTAATCATCCATTTATTTAGCTATTGATTTATAGGAGGAAGAACATTTCTTTCTGAAGAGATTGATTCATGTATATATTTTGTGTTTGGATGCTATATGCTCTGTCTAGGATTACTAAATGCTTCAGTAAATGCAAAAACGGTGACATGAGCTTCTTATAATTTATCTTCTTTTCTTTCTTCTAACCCCCAGGATAGGGCTGAGAACAAACTTTTATTGAATTACTGTTTGATTGACCAGTGAAGATAGTAAGAGCTGAACATTTGCTTATTTCTTCATCCAAACTTTTATGGTATTTACTAGGTACTTATTATTCTAAGAACCTTGCAATTATGAACTCCCTGATACTCTAAGACATCCTAAAAGTGTAGTTTTATTATTTTGACTATTTTATAGATAAAGGAACAGAAGACTTAGAGATAGGTCAAGTAAGTAGTCTAAGATCAAGCAGCTGATGAGTGTAGCTGACCATTGACCCTCAAATTGGTAATTACAGTGATTTCTATGGTATAAAAAATAGAAATAACCCGAGTGTCTTATAATAGGGATGAAGTATCATTCAGTCACCAAAATTGATTCTAATCATTTTTAAAAAGGTGAGAAATGTTTCCAATAAAATGTACATCAAGAAGTCAGATTATATAATTGAAACATAACATCAGAATTTGTGCAAAAATGGCTAAATATATAAAGTAGAGAGAAAAAGGCCAGTAAATAAAATATAACCAATAGTTAAGGGTGACTACTTCAACGATGAGTGAGATTGTGGATGATTTTATTTATTTATTTATTTTTACTTTCTAATTTTCCAAAGGGAATAGAGTGAACAATGTTTCTTTAAAATGAGAATTTTTTAAAAGTTCCTACCTAGCAAGAAAAGTAACATATCTAAGGAGAAATGGTGCTCAAATTTAAAATCTGGAAATATGATGTCTGATTCAATGTTGATATCAGTACATGTGACCCTGAGCAGATATCTCAGGGTCACCGACTGCCAGTGGATGGCTATTGAGTCTCACCCAAACTCCAATCTCGGGGAGACATGGTTCATCTCATTCCTCCAATGGTGAAATTCTCTGCTAGGTTTCTCACTCAGTAGAAGCACAAAAATGGAAAAATACAAAGGAAGAATGAAAGGGCTAGAGTAAACAGCAGATGACTAGCTAAGTAGAGGGCTTTGAGGTTTTCTGGGAGAAATTTCTATAGAAAAAATAGAATGTACAATTCTGCCACTAAATGTGAATGTACTTTGGTGCTTTTGCTTATCTATTTAAAATTCTGATGCATGTAACACTTTCAGCATAGTCCCACTAAGGAATTAGATAAACTTTTCTTTACCCAGAAGCACAGACAGCTGGAAATAGCATAACTGAGAATGGGCTTTTTGCCTGAAAGAAAATCACTCATTCTGAGACAGAAATGGAAGTCTACCTGGGGATCGAGATGGAAGGGAATTGCTCTTCTCTCAAGCTGGGATGAGAAAGTTAGGAGAGGTATTTTAAGTACGTAGCATAGCTAAACGACTCAACTAAGAATGTGGGTGTGTGTGTGTGAGCATGTGATTCAGACATATTAACATGGGGGAACACTGGGTTTAGGAGAAGAATGGAACTTGAAAAGTGGAGTGTAATTCTGCAGGAAAGGGAGACTGTTTTTCTGCTTTTGGATGAAGAGAACACTGCTGCAGGACTGCGGCAGTGATCCTCAGACTATAAGCTCTTCTCTTTTTCTAGAGAGGGATGGACCAGCTTGCTGGGTTAGCAGATTTCACTGACAATGAATAAACATACCCACAATTCATCACCCTGTGGAGGTACCTAACACGGCAATACTCTAAGGCACCTATCTCCTTTGGCACTTGTCTTTTTTTAATCTTGTCTTGGAAGGAAAACTCCAGAGAGGAAGGCACAAAGATATCTCTAGAGTTACTTGGCATTAGAACCATTAAAAGAAAGTGGCATCATTTAGCACCTTTAAGATCTTGAAGGGGTGCCAACTGCCATGATGGGGAAGTTGGGGACCACCCTTTATTGCCTTCCTCCAGACCGCTAATTTCTATTTGTCGACATTGTACTGATTACACTGATATTTCAAAAGTCTTTTCTCCTTTTACTCCTCTCTTTTCTTTAGAAAACTTACTCACATTTATAGCCCCAGCAACCTAGACTTTGGTCCCAGGATGTACCATTCAATCCCAGGGCCCTTTTAAATGTTTACTCTTAGTTGTTCTGCTAATTTCAAATTAATAACACTCATGGCATAGTCTGACAGCCATGACGTGCCTCCATCAAATGTTCTCAGCCTCATTCTCTAGCTCATTCTTCTAGGCGCCCAGACATGAAAACTCAGAATTGTGCTTGTATTCTCTCCTCTTTTTCTTATAACTAGCCAGTTCCTAAGCCTCTTATGTTTTTCTTTTTATCTGCTTCTTTGTTGAATTAATGTAACACTTTCTATCTAAACCGATAGCTAAGGTACTTATATAAGCCTTTGTTGTATTTTCATTTAGAAATAGCAAAATTTAGTATTATGTGCCACTAGATATGCCACACAATAGCACATCTAATAGCATAATAGCATATTAGCATTAGATATAGCAGAAACTACATGAACCAACCCCTATTATTCAACTTACTGGTCCAACTGATGTTTTTCATTCCTTATTGCAAACATATTCAATGAGACCTGTGGCCTACTGAATGCTCAAAGTTTATTTAAATGTTTTCCAAGAGCCAGTTGTGTTTCTTCAAAGAAATCTGTTTATGCCCTTTAAAACTTAGCTATCTAATTATGTGAACCAACAAGATATGAGCTCCCATCCAAAAAATGACTTGGTTTTTGGAAAATTAAGTTGAATTTTTTTTTACTGATGAGTATCTTTTTGATTTGAAATTTACACTATTTCTTCCCAAGAAGCAACAAATATTTAAAATAGGAAAATACTGAGCTATAAGAATATATTTATCATACATTCCTAAATAATTCCATTTTATAAAAAAATTACAGAAATTTTAATGCTGTCTATTTTGTTGTTCCCAAAATTAGTTTTAGAAGTTTGTAGTAAAAAATTTTCACTAAAATATCTTCAGCAAAACACTTATTATAAATTTCTATTATATTCTGTAAAAACTGAGGTTTTTCAACTTCTGCAAAAATCAGAAATTGGTTGAACGATAGTGAACATTGACATGATTTAATCAATTGCTTTAGAGTGAGTTACATAATCAAACTCAAGTTCTATTACTCTTCTTATTGAGCTACACTTGACATAATATATTAGTTTCAGATGTCCAATGTGATCATTAAAAACTTGTATATGTTGCAAAATGATCACTACAATAGGGTCAGTGAATGGTTTTGAAAGACTTGAAAACAATTTGCTTAAAATATATCATTTTAACTTAGAATAAATATATAGGATAAATTTAAGCAAGTATTTCTCTTTTTAATGACCTCCTGTTTAACTTTTTCAGTTAATTAAACAATTACTAAATCTGATCATATAAATATGAAAGTTTTTAGTGTGTGCCTGGAGAGAGAATAGCACATTGATCCCTACCATGTTCTCTGGTACCTGTCTGGGTTCAAATCCTGTCTCTGTTTCTGACTGATTGTGTTTTATTTTCTCATCTGTAAAATGAGGATGATACTAATTTTTACCTCATATGAGAATCAAATTAGTTAACTCATATACTGCACTTTAAATAGTGCCTGGCATATGGTAAGCTCTCAATAAATACCATTCATAGATAAAAGCAGGAAATGAGAAAAGTTAAGATGGAAAAATGATCTAGAAGGAAATATAAGCAATGCCTTTGATTTTATGTGATTTGCGAAGAGCCACTTTTCTCTGAAAAGGCAATAGAGAAGGTAAAATTCTGACTGCTGTAATTAATAATAATGCTGGTAATATAAATAATAATAATAGCAGTATTTTCATGGTATACTAACAACTCTTGAGTGTTTATATAACTTTTCTCTTTGATCTCTTAGAATAAACAGAATTAGAATCAGGTCCCCCGTTTTAATCCTACTTTTTCCACAAACTATTTAAGTGACCTCTGGCCAGCCAACGTTCCCTTTCTGGACTAAAAGTTTCCCTCTGAGAAGTAGGAGGTAATAGTATCTGTCTATGTGCTTCATGAAATACAGGGTAGTAAGGATACCGAAAAGTAGTTAGGAGAGAATGGATTAGGGGGAGACTGGGTCCCAGTGTGAGAATTAAGTCACCACGTGACAGGTGTAAGGAGCTAGGGCTTTTTGGGTGGCTGAAATTTAAATTGTATTCATTTTTTTCCCCATGGGCCATGTACCTGTTCATGATGTTAGCTCTGTGATTCGCATTTATTGTACGAACAAGAATGGTTTGGGGCTGAAGTGACAGGATGTGGGGCAGAAAAAAAACATGGGATCTGGACTTGTTTTGCATCTCACCATGGAAAAGTCTATGGACAGATTAGCTCCTCCACCAACTTGGACTGGAATACTGGAATTGCTTCAGATTCAAAGGTGTTGAGAAGCCTGACTGCCCATTGTTCAAATAAGGTATATGTCAGTGATGTCAACACAATGTGTTGAGGAAGTGTCACATCTGTCTGCAATTGGCTACCTCTCAATAGGAGAAACACCGCTGGAAGCCTGGAGACCAGATGTTGCTTTTCAATCAAATAGAGGTCAAGCAGCTTTAGACGTAGAATGTCTGCACCTCCCCATCTCTGGCCCTAAAAGAAACATGTAAGGTGATTTGGGTGGAATCATAATTGTTTTAGCTCATGTTTATATTTCTCCTAGTGTGTGATATTGCAGCCAACATCAGGAACAGAGCAACCAAAATGGTGGCCCTTGGTCCAAGGACTGTGAAGAAGATATCACAGCTGTGAGATTCCTGTTCACAGGGTCACAGGGCTTTGGGTCCAGCCTGGGTTTTGCCATTACAGATATTAGGGAACCTGGAAATATCACTTATTTTCTCTAGACTTCAATTTTTAAAATGGAGTAGTAAGAGCATTATTATAGATGATTTGTGTTATCCTTTCCAGTTTAATATTCTGCAATTATGCAGATATGAGGGAAGCCTGGTCTTGGCTAAGCCTTGGGACAGCCACCTGGAAAATCAGTACAGTGGTGCTTCCAGGATGAAAAGCTTTTTGGTATTTCCTACTAGTCCACAAGGGGAAAATGGGTTAAAACAGCTGGTTGAAAACATGTCCTGAGCCAGAGAATGAGAAATGACCAATTGTGAACTTAATTTTAAAGGACTCTCTAATTAAACCTCTTAGAGTCAATAAAATATCTCATCCCTTAACTAACCCTGTATACTGGAGGGATTTACAAATTAATACACAATTCAGGAGAGTTTACTTCTTTCACATTTGTAAGAGTTTTCTGTTAGGCTAACAGTAAAACAGAACAGGAAATACATCCAGGTTTCTCTCTAATTCAGTTTCATGCCAATAACTATATATTTTGAGCATCCATTAAATGAGAATTTTTTTGCTAAGTGCTGCTAGGCACGAATAGGAGATTGTGAAGGGAGAAATGATTTGTCCCTACTCCTGACATTTTCTTCCATGTCCAAGTATTTCTGCTAGCTTTCCTTTACCTTGCAACCTACTACCCATCAGTGAATATGGGGGACTTATTGATTAGTAAACTTAGGAAGAATAACTGTCTTGATGCTGCCCTTCCTCCTAGAAGCCTGCCTCCCTGCATGTAGCATTTGCTCTGGGTTGTATTGTTCTGCTTGGGCCTTCTGCTGCTAAGTGGCAGACAAGAGGAGTTAGGCTATAGCTTTTTAGGTGGTAATTTAAAAAATCCTTCAATATTTATTACATTGGTCAGTGGCACTGGTTGATTAAAACAAAGACTGAAATTTAAGAAAATATATTATATTTGTATCAAGGCTTTTGGTGGGCCAAGATATGGTTTTGGGCCATAGATTTAGTGTGGGATAGTCTTTTTTTTTTTTTTAATTTTAGTTTTATATTAGCCCAAATGAGCTTTTATAGTTACGTAGTTGGCATTTAACTACTTGATGTGAATGAGAGTCTTTAAGACAGACACACGGTATTTTGACCTTGGCCAATGACAGTTTTTAGAGGATTTGATCTTTTGGCAAGAGACTATTTTTTTAGAGGGAGAACTATAGATATAGGGAACTTAGACGAATCTATGTGGGTTCAAGACAGTTCATGTTTTGGTCCCTTGCACGTTCTGGCTGATGGAGACAAACCTGAAAAAATATTCAATTATAGGAAAAAGAGATTTTTCCACTGGTCTTTTAGGAATTGAACAATAGAACAATACTAGCTGCATTTAAAGGACAAGACAACTGTGTTCTGCTCATTCTTTGAAGCACTGATGATATTTCAGCTTCAAATTGTTAATGCCAGGCCTGAAGAGCAGTACAAAGTTGGCTATTCTGAATCTCATTCTATATTTACAAGCAAGAAGGAAACTGAAGAGACTGACTCTGAATTCATGTGAGTAGCCCACAGGTTCAAGTAAAAAATATTTAAAGAACTTCTGGGCAAGTTTCAAGGTGATTTAGTTTTTATTTTGCAAGATCATGCCAGAGCATGTATGAAATTCAAGTCAGAGGGAGCCAGCGGCTTGGGGAACACATAAGGCAAAAGGTCTGGCCTTCACTGTACCCCTGAAAACCCAGGCATGAAAGTAACAACAGAGCTTTAGGATAAAGATGAAAATAGACATAATGTGGGGGGAATGGACAGTAGTTAAAGAAAGGAATGACAAGAATGATGAGAGCTGTTTAAGGCTGAGTAATCAAGACACACTTTCTGGAGTAGTTGGTGTTTGAGATGGATCTTGAAAAAATAGAGAATTTTAGGTTTCCTGCTTTGGAAGGGTCTTAGCTAAGTTCAGTATTCTTATTCACCCCTAATACAGACCCTTGGGGATTTTAGTACAATCTCTGGTTCTTAGTTTCCTCTTCAGCCTGTGTTGATTCATTTAGTTGATTCATCTGTTATAGGCAGGTTTCTGAAACAACCCCATTAAAGGTAAACAGCAATCATAAAATAAAACATGGTAGACTCTCCCTCCTACCTCTTCTTTCTCTATCCTCCCACTATCCCCTTAGGAATTTGAAGTTTTTGGGCATGAGTCCCACTAAAACAGAGATAGGATTCAATGGAATTGAGCTCTTCTTGGCCAAGTTGAGATTCTTGGATTATTTCCCATCATTATTTGTTAAAAAAATGGTTAGGTCTGAGTATATGTATTTGGGATCAACTAAGAAACTCCTTTATAATGACCCAACCATCTAGCATGACACACAATTTTGATATCCTTGGTATTCTGATTTCTGATGGCAGAGGTAGGGACACGTGTAAATCTTCTGATGTTTTTATTTCTGGAATGTCTTTGTCTTTGCCAGGTTTATCTAAGAAATCTCCCCATTTCTATTTATCCCTAATACAGACACCTGAACTTTTGTTATTTTTGCTTATAATAGATTTTGAACATATTGATTAATATAAAACACCTAGGGCATTTGATATGTAATAATTAATGTTCTCATGTGTTATCTAGGTTGTACTTAACTGTGAAATATCTTAGAACGTACAAATAAAGATATAAGTAGATATCTGTAATGAGGGATGAAAGAGAAGGTCATCTTGCTCAATAACTTAGGGGTTTTTTTAAAAAAAAAAAAAAGAAAAAGGGGCTTCATAAACAAAGGAATGCATGTTTGAGAAAGTTAGAAGTCAACTCTTTGTGAAGAGTTTACTCTGAGTAAACTTGAGAAGTTGAAATAAAACCGCAAAGGTAACAGGAATTGAATTTTTGAGCTAAAATAATGCTTTGTGGTCATCTGGTCAGGTATTAAAGTGGAATTAGGATACCTGTATTTCAACAAAAATTATTTAATTAGTAGCTATGTAACTTTATTCAAGCCTTTATTCAATATCACATACCTAAAGTTCGCTCATTATTAAAGTGAGGTTTAAATAAAATACATTTTGTAAAAGGGGAAACACCTAGTGGAATTCAGATATGAATTAGGCTTTCAGAGAATAGTTCTTAGAAATGGTGAATCCAAATCTATTCCCTCTCCCAATTTAATGCACGTGATAACTTGAGTTCAAAGAAATTAACTTATTTGTTTAACTTTCCAGAGTTAATAGTGGCAGAGATGAGATTCAAATCTACTTTTTTCTTTTCTCTTTGTTTAGTGGGCTTTCTACTGCATCATGTTTAAAGTGACATGATTATTTCAGTAATAGCCTTAGAGAGAGCAAATTAGATTAAGTTCACACCAGGGTTCTTGAAAGATAAGGAGAAGAAGTCTGCTGTCTTTGTCAAATCACTGATGATTTTGGAGCTGAGGCACAACATGAGTCTGGGGGATCTGAAGGATGGATTAAGGAAAGGAAGCTTTCTGGAAAAATTGATTTGTTTCATCGTAGTTTCCATTATATAAACAGCTTCAAGTAGTCTCTGGTTCATAGATGTATAATTAATATGTGTTAAATGAAAGAAACATAGAACAGAATTAAACAAATTAAATAAACAAATGAGACACATGAGCAAGTGAATAAAATGCTGTGTGAATACAAACTGGCCTTTTACTTCCTTTTTCTGGTTGAACAGTTGATATTCAAGTTAAGGCCTAAAAACTACTCATAAGAACATGGTCAATATTTTCTGGATTGTTACTGTTAGAAATATACCAGTTGGACAAAGATCCAGTCTTTCTTGGGAGTAGGGAATGAGAATCCAGTCTGTTTAAGAGTATTAGATTCAGAGTCAGACAAAATTGAATTTGAGTCTTGGCTTGGCTCTTCCCCTTATTAGCAGTGTGATTTGGAGCAAGGACTCCAGGGGTGGGAGGAAGCTGAGTGGAAGAGGAAATAAATCACCAGCATAGGATGACTGACAGGGATTAATATATATACATATACTTGACAAACTATGGGTTTTCCCAGAAATGCTGTTGTCAGAATTCTGAGCTCTACTTTAGCTGATGAGACAAGAACCAGTAAATTACAAATTGTTCATAGACACGGAGCTATGTGTTGCGAAAGTGCCAAAACATGTATTTGTCCATATATACTGGGAAGTAGAAATGTACTTAGTTCCACGCTTTTCAATTTGTGGATTATTCATTTACTTTGCTTCACCTTTTAGACCATCCATTTGTGAAGAGGAAGCAGAAGTGATATCCAAATAGCACTCAGTTTTCTATTTATTACTATGCTCTGGAAAAAAAATGTTCCATAAGGGGAGGTGCTCTCTCCTTTGAATTCTCGGAATACATTGCAGCTCCCTTGTCACATTGTGCCTTCTACCTGACAGTGCAGTTGTTTGCTTGTGTTTTATTGACTTCATTTGAACCTCAGCCTTCTCTCCCTCATACCACCCAGGCCATATAGTAGGTGCCCACATCAGTTCCATTGCTGATTTAAAGGAGAGCTTTCGGAAGCCCTAATTACCTATAAATTGTTTCTATTGACATCTTTTTAATTCAGTATTGTAGACAACTAAGAGTTTATATTATTTGCCTGGCAGACCAAAATTTCTTCTTATACTGAAGGATTTGGGCATCTAAGTATGTAACTTGGGGCAAGAGTTGACTGAAAACCTTTTGTAAGTCAAGGTCCAATGCATACCAGGAAGATGGTGCCCCTTCTGCTCATTGCTTGGTGAGTTGCATTGGAGAGTCTACCATGCATAGGGTGAAGGGCTGAGCTAGGCTTCTGGATATTGTGTGGCTTTTCCTCCCTTGGAAATGTCTCGGTAGCCTTAGGTGAGGGAGTTTCCTAGAAGCAGAACCATATCATAATTCTTATTTCACATGACTTCTTTCTAAACGGGATGTAAAGGGTGGGGAATTTTCCTATGGCCAAAGACACTTGTGTGACTCCTGATTGTCAGAATTCTGGCCTATTTAAGCCATGGAACTTTGAGTTACCCAAGTAATAGCTACTGTAGCTTAAGTCAAGCACATCCACCCCAGAGACGGAGGACATCTATGCCTCAGCCCTCATATCCTTTAATATTGGCATTTAATTAGCTGTGAGCAAAGAGGAAGCAGAAAAGGACCTTGGAAGTGGGGGCCTTCAACATTATGCAGAAAGAAAGCAAAATTCTTTAAGTATTCTATACTTTTCCAGCTATAATTCTGGTATCACTTTCTGCCTCTTTACCATATGATTTTGCCCCTGTTTCATCCTAAGCACATTAAACTGCTGATCATTCCTTAATTCTTCCTGCTTTTTCATACACAGTGCCTTGTATGCATGTTTTCCCCTAACATTCCCTTTGGGAAAGTTACTCACCTTTTTTAAGCTTGTTTTGTCATCTGGTAGATGAAGATAATAAAAACAGCTACCTCTTTGGGGCTATTGTGAGGATTAAAGAAGATGGTCCATGGAAAGGGCTCAGCACAATTTCTGCTACATACAGGCATGATCATTATAACAGCATTATTTTTATTTCTTCCTTTGTCTGCCTGATGAATTTCTACTCATTCCCCAAGAACCATCTCAAATATACTTTTTGCTTTGAAACTTCTCCTGTATGTTCAGGCAAATCATTGCTTTTTCTTTTAAACTTCCATATGATCCTGTATATATTTACATTACACTCAGCTGGAATTTATTTAGATGTCTGTCTCCTCCAAAGGACTGTGACCTTTGAAGATGGAAACTGTGTCTTGGTCTTTTCTCCTCCCCCGCCGCCCAACATCTGACATAGTTTCTCTGCAAATAAAAATATACATCAAATAAATTTTTGAGAAAATGAGAGTAAATAAATGAATAAGTAGAACAAAGATTCTTAAAAAAGATGTACCATGGCAGAAAAAAGTGAAGTTCCTAAAGGTACAATAGAGAGATAGTAGATTTTGGCTAACCAGTTAATATTTAATTTTGTTGAGAAACTTTAAGGTCATGTAAGCTTTTGCTTTATGAGAATGTAAGTGGAACAAATCAAGAGAGTGCACTGAGCTAAGCTCAATTTTCAAGATAAAGATTCACTAGGATGAATCTTAACGTCTTTGATTGTGAAAGAAAAGATGAATAGAGAAAGTGGATAGTGAAAGGGAGACAATAGAGGGGAACTGGATGAATTTTAAAAAAGAGATAATTGGAACAGCTGCTTAACAGAAGAGATTTGGGGAAAAAGTGAGGGATAATTGAAAGAGCATTTTTAGGAAACTTTAAGACAACTCCCTTTATCATCTATCTCAAGGAGCTATCTTTAAACCAAACTCCAATTTACTTGGCTTTCCAGTTAGCCAGCACTCAAGACAACATGAATACTGCTGGTGACTGGAAATGCTTCTGCTATTTCCTCCAAAAACCCTAGATCAGAGATAAGGAAGTCTGTCTCTCTGGATTAGATCTCTGTAACCCCTCTGCAGTCCTCTGCATGGACTTTTCTGGCTAACAACCAGGTTTTCATCTGACCATTCTGAGAATGTGTCCTGCTCAGAAACCTTCAGAGATGTGGGAGTGTGTGGCTCAGTGATGCTGGTATGTGTTCCACTCCTGCTTAATCACATGCCCCCAGAACAGGTCCCTTGCTGAGGATAGGAACCACCTCTTCAGGCCTGCATTTTCTATACTTCATATGATTGATCTCTTATCCCAAATTAGTGCTCACTGAGTGTATTGGGTAGCTGAGGATTTGGTACATGTCTTTTGGTGCCTACCTTCCTTGAAACCAATCAGACATGAACATCAGTCAGCCTCTCATGTAAGGCAATAAGGTAAACATCTCTTTCCTTCTACTCTATTTTTGCTTCATGACACAGGAAGTAAAAAATAAAAAAGTTATCTCCTTATGTACTATCCTATTATGTTGAATGTAAGTGAGCTTTGGGGCAAAGAGCTAAAATGTGATGTTCTTGGTTAGAAACTGATTCTGTAAATTGATCATATGGCAGTAGGTACAATAAAATGGGTAATTTTCCCTTAAGTAGAAACAGAATCACTACAGAAATATCAAAGGGCAAGCAAAGCCACAGGATTAACAGCCATAAACTCTTTTGAGTTTATCAGAGCATGAATTTTTGCAGGGAGCTGGGACAGGATTACTGATGTAATAGATTACTTTATATAAAGGACAGAAACAGACTTATATCAGGCTAGCATGCTTACAAGCTAATGTTTACAGGCTAAAAGTAGAATTTAGGGGTGAGAATATGAAAATTAATTCATCATATTGCTTTTGTACCATAATTTCCCAAAGGCTGTTTCAACATATGACATGCATTTTCACTAGCACTGTTTGTGAGAGAGGAAACTTTGGTGCATCAGTGAACTTGTCTTGCACCCATTTCTGGTGACACCGTGAATAGAAGCTCCCTGTCCTATTTGGTATGATACCAAGGATAGTAGGATGATCCTTCTTCTTGTGATACCAGAGCCTGAAGTATTAAAAACTCATCCCTTTAGAATTAACCTTTTTATGTGGCCAGTTTAAAAACATCCATTAAAAATATTAGTTCCTTAGTCTCTCACTTAGTTTATTAAGAGATTTTTTGTTTCCAATATTAAGGCTTAAAGGCTTTATGTGTATGGTAATAAAGATGAAAAGAAAAGAAAGTGAATAAAAAATTATAATTTTATCCTAATGTGATGTTATTTTTTGGACATTGATTTTTAAAAGTAACACTGGAGTTGTCAGTCCTAATAATTTGGGCTATGTTTGATGAATTTGATCTCATAAAACTGCTGAAGACAATATTAAATCAAAGATGCCTTCCAGCTCAAAGAAAAGATCAGCCCCACAATAAGATAGGATTTATGAGTGGGGTCCTGGGCTGTTTAATACCTTTTTGCCATTGGGCAAAGCCACTTCGCTCTAAATGTAACTCTGAACTTTACCTGGAAATTGGAGTTGGATAGGAAAAGAAAGGGGCAGGCTTAGAAGATCTTGGGTCATGTAAACTGACAGCTTATTCCCACATGGCAATTAGTTGAAACATCTGTAGAAAATATGAGGAAAACACACCTACATACCATGCAGAAGAGGACCCTTCACATGTGGCTGTTGGAATCGTTAACCCAAGAGTTAAGACAAGTCCTAGGCCAAAAGTTCATGACAAACACATGGTCGCTGGTCTGAGACACGGTGACATAACAATCCATGATTTGTTTCGGTGTCAAATAATCCCCATAAATTACAAAAACAAGAACTTAATTTTTCCTGGTAATTTAGAATTTACAAAGAATTCGTTCTTTCAGGGGACTAAGGCTATGGATTGCTATCCTCATTTTGCAGGTGGAGAGACTGAGGCTTCATGAAACTTAGTCCTTTGTCAGTCATAAGGAGAGCCCAGGCTTATATGCAAATGTTCTGGTCACAAATCTGGCTAATTGCACTAATTTTTAGAACCAATTAAACAGTGTCATGTCGCTTTTTGAAAATTATGTCCTACAGCTATCTTCTAAAAGTTTTTTGAGAGGGTCAAAACTGATTTAGCTAATGAAGTATTATCGAGGTCAGTTTAAAAAATAAGCACACCTTGGACTCCATTTGTCAGTTCTGCTGGAATGAATGAGGCTGGTGCTTTAAAGTCCACCTGGGAGATATCTACTTTACAGCATTGTTGTATATCACCACATGGGTCAGAGAACCAGACTCATCATCTAAATAAATATTGTTGTAAAATTATTTTTCATTGTGAGGGTTTAAGCCTTCTTAGATCTAGAGTAGAAAGGACACCATTAGCTCAGTGTTTACAGCTAACTACTGTTCTCTATTTTAGGTTTGGTGTGAGAGATTTAGCAAATGACCCTTAAAACAGCTCCTATTTGGTTGAAAGATGTGATTGAATTGTATTACAGCATTAAAATATTACAGCTGGATACAAACTTTATCTATTAGCAATTTATTTTCATTTGAAAGTTTCTAGTTTAGAGAACCCAATGAACACAGCTTAAAAAGTGGAAGGAATGAAATCATTAAGTGGGCCAATGACAGTGATGTTTTTCTTTTGGTTTTGTTTGTGATATTAAAAAGAGAGTTGCGAAAAGTTGAAGAGTTTGATAAAATGGCAAGTAAACTCGTGAAGTCAGTTTTAAAGGATAGCTTCTGTCACTTGTAATAATTAAGCTATAACTGGGCACGAAATTTAATATGCTAGAGGTCTGCTAATTGCATAAGTAATGGGCCACTTGCTTTTGCAAATTAACCACTCACACTTTTGTTTTTCCTCGCAATACAAAAGGTTGTTTATGTGATTGTAGGTATAATAATTAGCACAGATAAAAAGAAAAAGCCAGCAGAAGCCTTCTAAAAG
Source organism: Cynopterus sphinx (assembly GCA_030015415.1). Classification (NCBI taxonomy): domain Eukaryota; kingdom Metazoa; phylum Chordata; class Mammalia; order Chiroptera; family Pteropodidae; genus Cynopterus; species Cynopterus sphinx. Next base: position 195,369,992 of record CM057379.1, read on the forward strand.
TGTTTTTGTACCGAAAGCTTCAAATATGAACTAATTAGGTTAGAAGGTACAGGAGATAGTCCTCAACACGTGCTTTATCAAAACATTTTTCTTGTAGTCTAGTTGCTCTTGTTATATAGTAGAAATTATTTCCCCACCAGTCCTATGTGCAGAAGGCTCTCTATTCTAGTACAGAGCAGGGGGAAATGACAGATGGAATGAAGAGCTTCCCTAGTCTCAGATACATCCTCAGTATAGGCTGACATGGAGTCTTTAAAATACCTGTAGAAAGGAGAACCCAGTGGAATATGCAAAATATAGCTATCTATCTCTCACCATGTCTTTTCTCCTTCCCTCCCTCTCTCCCTCCCTCCCCCAAACTCTCCCTCTCTCCTGCCCCTATTCCCTCTCTCCTCCACTCACTTCATTTCTTCATTCTTCTCTCCCTTTCTCCTTCTGTTCCTCCCTCCCTCCCTCCCTCCCTCCCTCCCTCCCTCCCTCCCTCCCTTCCTTCCTTCCTTCCTTCCTTCCTTCCTTCCTTCCTTCCATTAATTACATTCTGCTTCTAGAAATATGACAAAAAAAAAATCTTACAAAACTTTTTGGTACAATTACTTAGACAGGTTAGGTAAAATATTAAAAACATTACAAATATATAGTTGCATTCATAAGAAAGAAAAGGCCATATTCATGTAATTGCCAGCAGTAATACATCAAGTATATGAACCAATTTAGATGCTTGGGGTTGGTATACAGACCTAAAGTCAGCAGAATTGTAAGTAGAATTTGACAAATACCTCAACACATGTGATTTCAATATAGTTTTTTAAAAAATCAGAACTGATATGTTTAGCAGGTATCATTTAGGAGAAATAAAGAATTTTTAAACAATGCAATTAACAGTCTTGATATAATGGGCAATTTATATAGAACTTGCATTCTGCATTTAAGAATGCACATTCTTCAAAAGTATGCATGGAAGTTTTATGAAAATTGACCACATACCAGGGCACAAATATAAAAAAATCATTTCATAAACCATTGACTCTGATCACATAAAATAAAAACAGAGCTAGAGAAAGAAAATTAATACTCTTTCCTATATACTGAGAAATAAAAGGAAAACAACACATTTCTAAGCAATTTGTGAACAAAAATACAATTAGAAGTCGGAGAATGTGAAAATGTTGAGAACTAAATGGCACTAAAAACACTACACATAAAAGTGCATGGAATGCAGCAAAAGTGGCACTTAGAGGCAAATGTGTGGCATTAAATATCTGCATTAGAGAAGAAGAAAGACTAAAAACTAGTGATTTAATTTTAAGTAAAAGAGGGGAAAAACAAAACCATAATAAATGAAAAGAAAGGAAATTTTAATTAAGAGTAGAAAATAATAAATTAGAGCAAAAGATTGTAAAACAACGTTGACAAAACCCAAAGCTGATTCTTTCAAAGACTAACGACAGGAATAAGAATGAATAAAACAAATGTGAAAGAGAAAACAAATGTAAAATTATATCACATTATAAATAATTATAACAAAAATGAAGATATTACAGTTAGAGATTAAAAGAATCATAAGGTAATAATATAGAATGATTTTATAATGATTAATTTGAAAATGTAAACCAAATAAACAATTTCTTAGGAAAATACAATTTTTCATAACTGACTAAAGAAGAAATAGAAAGCTTAAGTAAATATGTAAGTATTCAAGATATGAAACTGGTACTAAAACTTCTAGACCCCAAACCCTTCTGGCTCAGAGTTTTCAGGTGATTTTTACAAAAATGTCAAGAAAAGTAATAAGTACACAAACCCTTTCAGAAAACAGAAAAAGAGGAAAAATTCCCTAACTTATTTAGAAAGCAATTGTACTTTTATTACAAAACCAGTCAAGAACCATATAAGAAAGAAATACAGACCAATCTTTGCAAAAATAATGAATAAAATTTGTCAAACTAAATTGAGCAGTATATGTCAAAATCAATCATCATGATGAAGATTTTATCCAATGAATATAAAGAGGAGGTTTCAATCTCAACATAGTCTATCACTATAATCTATCACAACAGAATAATGCTTTAAAGGAGAAAAACTTTATAAGCATTCCAAAATATAAAATTTTAGAAGCAAAAGCATTTCATGAAGTTCAGCTGGTATGTATTAGAAAATACTCTAAATTATGAGTAGGAGTGGAACTTCTTAACTTGATTAAGGACACTTGTCAAAAATCTGTAGCAAATATCACTGTTAATGGTGAATTGTTAGTAGTATCCTCATGAAGTCAAGAATAGAAAATATGCCCATTATCATTATTTCTAATCTACATTGACTGATAGGTCATAGGCATTGTGGTAAGATGAAAAAATGAGACAGTTAAATTTTGGAAAGGAAGAGACAGTTATTGTTCTTCATTTGTAATGTTATCATTTGTACAGGAGATGAAAGAGGTTCCATGAATGACTAGAGCTGATGAAAGAACTCAATAAGGTTACTAAATATATGATCAATATAAAAAATAATGGCCTCCTATGTAGGAAAAAAATAAGTAGAAAATGTAAATTAAAAAGAAGGTGCAATTAACAACAATACAAAATATATGCCTACAAATAAATCTAACAAAAGATGAAGAAAATTACAAACCCCAAATTCTTAAAACAATGGAAAAATACGTATTTTGTGTCTTTAGAGATAGAATTAATATTGTAAGGATAGCAGTTATTCCCCACATTAATCTGAGAAATTCCAACCTAATTCACAATAGAACTCCATAAACTCACCATAAAATATTTCCTTGGAAAAGCAAAGAACCACAATAAACATCAGAATCTAAGAATAAGAGTAGAAAATGACTTATTTGACACAAATCTTACAGTAAAGCCTAGAAATATAAATAAGTGTGGTAATGTCACAGAAATAAGACAGATCAAGAACCACAAAAAAGGACCCAATAACAGATTTACTCTTTCATTGGATAAAGTATACAGCAAACGGCATTACAGATTAGTGGGGGAAGGATAGGTTACTCAAAATTAAAAAAAAAAAATACCACTTACATAGAAAAAATAAAGTAAGATCCTATCCTAACATACAGAAATAAATTCCAGATAGATTAAACACCAAAATGTGAGAAGCAAAACTGTTAAGCATTTAGAAGAAAATATAGAAATGTATTTTTATAATATTAGTATGGAAGAATTTCTTAAGGTGAAAAAATGTAACAAAAATTTTATTTGAACCGATATTTCTAACAAATGACACCATAAACAAGAAACAAAGACACTGGTTTAGTAATGATAGTGAGTGTCTGGGTATCTGTTATTTAATTATCTGTACACTTTAAATGTTTGAAAGAACTATAATTAAAAAACTGAAAGCAATAAAGACTAAAAGTATTTCAGAGAATGCAGAATAAGGAATAGGCAGTAGAACTGAAAATGATAAACTTGTTTTTTAATCTTCTATTTGCACAGACAATTCCCAGAAAGGTCCAGCTGCGGCCTACTTGCTGTGACCCTCCTGCCTGGCATCATCCTATTTTGCAGTTGTCCAAAGCTGGCAGCCCACATGCTCCCATGGATGGTAAGTGTGTTAAGGCCAACTTATTTTATTATCTGAGGTCCTTTCCTTAGTGCACTGGATTTCATAGGTGGGATCATTTTTTACATAGACTTAAGTTTACATTTTACTTGGCGCTGGACCCCTGATGCCACTGGAAAGCTGAGTTTATGATAGCATGTAGAAAATATTGAAGCAAGCCCAATCTGAACTGCCCTCTTGTCATGTGTGTGTCCACTGAGGCAGGGAGATGAGGCTGTTCTGTCCCTGGGAAATAGCCCCAAATGACAGTCAAGTGTAACACCAAGGTTATTTCAGGATATAATTGGCTTGATAAATGAAATGAAACCACAGGCAGTTCTATGTGAAAAAGAGTCACTAAAACAATTTTTACCTAAGCTATCGAGCTCGCAGTGGTTTTCAGTCAAGGCTGGACTTACCCAGTGTTCCTCACTGGAAACTACATCCTTCTATCCCTCTGCCCGACCTCAGAATGATCTTCATATGTGAGTTTAAATACGTACAAGTTGGCCATTTCCTCCAGAGACAGACTTTACAAGCCCTGGCATGGTAAGCTCCTTGGAAACATGTCTCAGAAATCATCTGGTTTGGGGAAACATCCATGTTTTATAAGGATGTAAACTCACTCTCAGTTAAGAATCCAGTCATCTGGGGGGCACGTTCTGGGCTTTGGCCCACTTGGAGAATTCTGTCTTTGTTTATGGACACACATATCGTAAAAGTTAAAAGCATGACTGGAAATGATAAACACCAAGTCAAAATGGTGCTTACCTCTGAGGAAGTGGGGAGAGGAATCCGACTGGAGAAAGGTTCACAGAAATCCAAGTTACACATCTATGTTTTATTTAAGCTGGCGGATAGGAACATAAATGTCAAAAAAAAGAAAAAAAAAAGGGAAAACAAAGTTCCTCCAAATATTTTCAAGTGAAGGGCTAGGAGGCGTAGAATGAAGAAGAATGAAGAATGCCATTTCCTTGATAAGCAGAGTCAGCCAGCCAGGAGGTAGGAGCTGTTTTCTGTGATCTGAATGGACAGTCTGTAGAGCAACATGGTCAGTGGAAGTTTCTGCATTGGTGGAAATGTTCTAGCATCTGTGCTGTCTGCTACGTAAGCTGCTAGCCTCAGGTGACTGCATAATTTAAATTAATTAAAATTGAAAAGGATTGAAAGTCCAGTTCTTCAGTTGCCCTAGCCACATTTCAGGTGTTCAAGAGCTGTTTGGGGTAACACAGCTCTAGAATGGGGACTCAAAGGACAGATTTCACAGGACCACAGATGGGAACCCCAAGGCCTGGTTTAAAAAAATTTTTTTTAAAGGATTACAGAGTTACACGATTAAGTTCAGAGCTAGTGAGGAGATCAAGGCCTATTTTTCTGATTCCCAGTTAACCTTTTAGCTTCTAGCACCCACTGTAGGGAGGAGCTGGATAGTAGGGCATGTATTCACCCAGTTCCCTCTCTGAGGACCTCTGTGGGAAGGGCTCTAGTAGGAAACACATAATACTCTCAAATTGGGTGATTTGAGGAGAGTCTACCAAGTAACTATTTACATCTAACAGTGGGGAGCTGATACACCCTTAGGGCCCAGAAAGGAGAGGTGAGAAAAGGTTTTGAAATACAAATATAGAGTCAAATTTTTCTCTTCTTTGCTTCTAAGTACATGTATGTTTTGTTAGTGACAAGAGATTTCTACCTGGGTCCAGGTTAGAGATAAAATTTACTGTATTTTCCTCCAGCCTCCAAATGTGTCTTTCTACAATTTGTAGTTACTTAAGAGTTAAATCATTTGTTACAGGGTATCTACAATGATAAGATATTATATTAGCCATCTCTGGGAATATAGAATGGACTAGAATCTGATTCCTGCTCGTGAGGCCCTTGCTATCTGTTAGATATGTGTGGGACACACACGCATGAAATCATGACTCTAAATAAAACTCACATGAAATATATCACTAATGCATATAAAACATGGCTGCACATTTTGCATGCATGTATAATATCTGCTACTTTCTGGCTGCGTGATCTTTGGACATGTTGTTTTATGCCTGTGAACTTTTCCTCACCTGAAAAATGAGGTTGTCTTTAGCGTTTCTATGATTAGAACAATAGTTTCGTAAAGTGTATCCTATTCGCCTGTCTAGTGACCACCTCTACTTGGATAACATCTCTTACGGTAGGCATTTCAATTCTTAAATTTAACATATTCCAGCTGAGTTCCTGATTTCCTCTGAAAATCTACTTCCCTTACAGTCTTTTCATGATCTTGGGCTTGAGGCATTTTTTTTTTCCAAGTGTGAATGATTGAAAGTCTTCTGTCACCAGGAGATTCTGAACTGACAATCAGACTTCGTACATCTGTCAAACCAATCCTTATTCACCTCTGGACTATGGGTATATCATTTGATAAGCATGTATTGAGGACCACTTTATTCAAGGTTTATTAACCCTCACTGATCTAATTCAGAGAAGAATAAGGTTGACCTTGTCCTTGAAACACTTATGTTTCAGTGGCAGAGACAGAAATCTACACAACTTACTGAATATACTGAAGGAAGATACGTGTGTGTTTAGGTCATGCCAGAACATTAAGCCACTATTAATGTCCACAGTATGAAAAAAAATAATTAGGAAAAAATGATTCTAAATCAAAGTTCATTTATGCTTTCATTGTGAAAGAGAATCGTTTGCCAGCTTAACTAAAATGTTATGATTTGATAGCAGGTGTTGAAACAGAAAACTGTTAATAGGATCTGGGTCCCTGCCATCAAATGTAGAGGTTATGGAAATTCAAACACAGTTTACATTTTCTCCATGGCACTAAAACATTTCTGAAGACAAGAAAATCCTTTCCCTTAAAACAACTAGTCATTTGCCTAAGTGACATGCAAATAAAATCCTTCTTCTAAACTTGCCTTCCCTGTGTAGATATGAATGTGGAAATTCATATTTAAGCTTCGGTAAATGTAACTGTTCTACAGGTTGTCATCTCCCTCCTTTTCTTTATTCTTTCTGTTTTAATATAAGTTCCCCCATTAACCCCATTTTTTTTAATTTAGAGAACATTTTTGATCCCAAGCTACTACTTCCAGTTTTATTGGTCTATTTTTGATGTCCCTCCCACAGGCACAATTCAGATAGTCACATGCTTTTTCCCTTTACCTCATTTCAGTGTAGAATTCTCAAGTACCCCCTAGAGCTCAGGTCCTTCCTGAAATCAGTGTGTAGTAAACTTGCCTTTGGGATTTATTGATCCATTTCCACCAAGCCCACTGATAAATACTGGTTGAACATTTGCTTTCTGCCCTATATAAGGAGAATGAATTCAATTAGTTTTTTCCAAAGTGAGAGTTGATATCGATGCTTACATGTCATGTTATAAAGGTGGCTCATCATAGATTCTGTGTCTTTGGAGGCCATTCATAGACATTGTCAATGCTTGCACTAATTTTATGATTTTTCTCTCTTTACATCAAGAGCCTCACTGGAGATACACACACACACACACACACACACACACACACACACACACACACACACATGTATATATGTATGTATATATATGTCTCTCTCTATAATATCATATATAGATATCTATATATAATATATTATATATAATATTTAAAATAGAAAATAAATAAATATATACATATTTAAATGAAATTTGGGAAAAAATCCTACAAAATCCCAGAGAGGTAGGCATTAGAAAAATACTTAATTGTGAATGATATATAATTTTACATCAGTGCTTCTCATAAATTGCAATAGTTTTATAGAGGTTTAAAAACTAGATTTAATAAGATCCACAATATTTGGTAATGTGTAAAAGAGATGACACTGACTCCCAACACAATATATCTTGTTGGAGGAGATAATTGATTTGGGCTTTTTAGCCCACAGATGAAAAAAAATTACTATGACAGTGACAATAATGTTCACCAAATATTCAATTGCTTCCCTCTATTTCCTGGCCTCCCTTAGTTGGTGTGGGGCAAGATGACCAATTCTGGCTGATAATTTGCAAATGAAAGTCATCTTTGTCACTGCAGATTTAAGAAACTAAGGATAGGCATGAGCTCTCCATGTTCTCTTTTCCTGATGTAGCAATCCTGAGTGTCATGTGCCAACATGGTGACATTATAAGACAGCAGAATGTCGTCAAATCTGGGGCTCTTGGTGAATGCTGACCTGTGTTGGATACTCAGTGTAAGCAAATGTCTTGGTCATCCTGGGCTGCTATAACAAATACCATAGACTGAGTGACTTAAATAACAAACATTTATTCTTTACAGTTCTGGAGACCAGTAAATTCAAAATCAAAGTGCTAGCAGATCTGGTGTCTAGTGAGGGGCCACTTCCTGGTTTGCAGATGGCTGTCTTCTCATTATATCCTCCCCCAGCCACAAAAAGTGTCTCTTATAAGGGCACTAATCCCATTCATAAGAGCTCTACCCTTATGACCTAATCACCTCTTAAAGACTCCACATCACACTGGGGATTAGGACTTCAACATAAGAATTTTGGGAGAACACATTGCAGCAATATATGCACCTTTATAGTGTTGAATTGTGGGGATTTGGGGTTCATTTGTTCCCAGGATTACCTTGCCTTAAAGAGGTATCTTCTACAGAGAAAGGACTTTTGTTGTCTGGCTTCTTTCAATATAGTCCTTAAAATTAAATGTCTATATTTACCATAGAACCAGGGTGCACGTCCTTTTGCATGGAAAAGGGAGGAACTGTGACATCTAAACTGATAGATAATGTCACTGTCTTCAACTGCAAAGCTTATAATGATAGTAAAATTAATAAGCAAAATCCTAAAATAAGGAATACTATGAATATGACATCTTCATATTATTATTCTTCCTTTCTAAATATACTACACAGATGTAAAGGCACCTGGATGTGCTAGGACTCAAAATTGTGACTGTTTAATGTGGAAATTCAGCATATTAACATGTAAAAATGCAGGGGGATTCGTTTTCCTGCAGCTGTTTCTGATGCAGAGTTCATTGTCTATCTCAATTAGAAACTCATCTTTTGCAATACCGTTTCCTTCTCAGTGGTTGATTTGATCAAACATCCTATTGTTTAAGCCAAAAACATAACTTTACCAAATCAGCCATAGTATTGTTCAGAACTCATCATTCATTACATTATTCTTCATCAATGCTTATGATACTAATATCTGCAAAGAGGAACTGAATCTTAAATGAAACCTTTCAAATCCACTTGACTAGAAGTAGTCCGTGAACAGAGAATTGTCTTCTTTTTTTATTTCTTTTTTAAAAGTAAAATGATTTGGTCTTGTGTGGGTCATGACAATACCAAACAGATGCAAATAAATATTAAAGTAATATATTTTAGTGTTGGATCACAGCCCAAATTCTTTGCCCCAGAAAATTACATAAATGCTCTAGTGCGCATGTGGTTTATATTTAAGGTGTAATGAGCTGTTCAAATAGAGAAGGGCAGGCAACCATATTAAAAATAAACAACAAATTTTAACAGAGACACATCCACTTAGTTTGCAAATAGTCCTCACGGTTTCAGTTTATTGCAGCTACTCCAGCATACAATGTCTTGGGTTAAAACCCAATTTCTAATTTCAGAGCCTTCCAGGGAATCTGGAAAGGCTGCTATATATAATTAGTTTATGGAATAATTGTTCAACTATGATGGTATTGCCCGAATGAGCCTAGTCTGTGATGAGTGGGTAAAAACAAGAGTAAATAGGACAGCAAATGGTATATGAATACTTAAGGCAGTCTAACCAGGCCACTGAAGTCAGTCTCACCCCACTGATGGTATGTCTCATGATGGCACCTGACTGGATAGAGCTGGGACACCCCTCTCTGGGTTCTGATGCCAACATATGGCACAGCACTATTTAGAAAGCCTGAGGGGAAACAATAGGTAAACTCTGTCCTGATTACTTTAGCTTTAAAGACACCTACAATATGCTTATAAGACACACACGTGCACACACACGCACGCACACTTTTAGCATTCTCCATTTTCTCTGCTTCAGATTATAAATCTACCCTGCTTTTTGCCTCAGTAAGTGTTTTGTAACCAGGGAAATAATTCTGATCTTTAGCCCAAAGAAATGTTGGGGGTATTGTCGTTGCAAAGGATCAAAAAGTGAGATCTATATTTCTAATAAATCCTCTTGTTCTAGTTTATAGTTCATAAACTATAAAATGTTCACTTTCCTTAGGGGTCTTCCAAGTTTGAACCAATAAAATGCCAACCAATTTTGAAATAAAAGGGCTGATCTCGGATAATTACATTGCTGAAGGTTCAGTCATTGACAACTTCATCTTTCTTTTTGCTTGCTAGAGACTGGGGAGCCATCATATTGCCCACTTGGGCTGACTGATGAATAAGCAGGCAAAGAATACTTTGAATGGCAGGTTTCCAAGTTTGCAGAAACAGTAAGACAAACCTAAACAAAAAACAAGTTGGAATTATACTCTCAAGGTCACCTAACACCAGTCAGTCTATTAATTAGATCTTCAAATTAATTGCTGACCTCAATATTTTTCTCTGTTAGTAGGGTCATCGAGGTAAGCTGAGCTTTCTCACAATATCACAATGATTTCAACTCTGTCCTTAGGTTCTCATATTTCCTGCAGGTTTTTCTTCCTAAAAATCAGATGGTACTTTTCACTTATTCACCAAGTGAGATCTTTCCCAACTCTCTGACTCTTCTCTGGTTTCTAAAAACAACAATGAAAAACTCATAAAAAAAACCAGATTTCAAAAAAAAAAAAAAAAAAAAGAGAGAGAGAGAGAGAGAGATAACATGAAATAAAGCTTACTCATTTACCTAAGATAAATTTAACATCTGGAATTGCTTGGATCCACTTTCTGAAGGCTAGGCCACTGAAGGGTTTTGCAGAGAAATGCAGTTGGCCATCCTGGAGTTACTCCCATGGCATACCTAAATCTCAGTTGTCCTGGAATGGTTTCATTGTCTCAGGCAGTAAATTGCATTATTCATCCCCAACAGAGAGGAGTCCGCTGAGATTTTTGCATTTTACCCAGAGAAAGAAGCTGTGGGACTTTATAAGGCTCTGGCTGAATGTAGGGTAAGGCCACTAGGCAGGTGGTTGGGAAAAAAATGAAAGGATCCATTTAAAGTAGAGGCAAGAAAAGAGAAAAATAATAATCATGCTAGAATTCTTACAGTAGTAGTAGAAAACTCATTTACTTTGGAGAGGATGGGAGAAACCCACCTGGCTATTACTGGGACGAGAAAAAAAATATTTTCATCCACTAGCTAATTATTAAAATTGTCTCATTGCTTGTGCCAAATATGTCTATTCGTTTAATAACTAAAGTAGTAAGCACAATACAACCCATTCTAACAATACATTGATGAAGTTTAAAAAAATTTGTTTTTGTTGCTCTTTTACATTTCACTTTTAATCTTCTCTCTTTCTTATTTTATTAATGATCAGAATATAGCAAAGTACATGCCCTCTAAACTTGCTACTCAGAAAGTGGTCCCTGAACCAACCAGCAGCAACACTGGCATCCTGAGAACTTGGTAGAAATGCAGTTTCAGGTCACATCCTGGACCTACTCAATCAGGATCTGTGTTTTGATAAGACTCTCAGTGATTATTCATACGCTTATTCAAGTTAAAAAGCACTATCCTAACACTGAAATCTCGCTGGAATTTATTCTGTGGAAATGCTAGAACATATGAATATATATGTGAATACATATGACACAAATATATCTGCAATATTTTTATATTTATATAAAAATGTATATATATGTGTGTGTGTGTGTGTGTGTGTATTTTTTTTTTCTACAGCAAAAAATATCCATTAGTAGGGAACAAACAAATACCTCACAATGCTATCAAAAGGTGGAACACAAAGCAGAGCGACTTCTTTCTTTTAGTTTCACCTATTTATCATCGAGGTGATGCTCTGGAGATTTTCTTTTCATAACCAAGAGGCCCAACAACGTGTTTTCCTACCTGGAAGAAGATCTACAGAGATATTATTTGTGTCTGTTAGGGCTAGAAGTATCTAGAGTCACCTTCTTTAATAACTTTTTCAGGTTGTATATTAGACAACTAAACAATAATTTTCACATTATATAATACATAATAATCTATTATGCAATGAATTTAAAAGATGGTAAATTAGCAGGACATCCTGTATCTTTCTTGGATCTCTTTTCACCTCTCTTCATCCCAGTCCCAGCCCCAGGGGTGACAAAGCACCATGGGGGTTCCCTAGTTCAAAAGAACTCAGATCTGCTCCCATATGCCAAGTTGAGAAATAACCAGAGTATATGATCAGTCCACTACCAGAGCCCTATTTTCTTTCCTATCCATGTTTTTATTGTTGCTACTTGAAGTCAATGTTGAACCAGGTGGCTTTGTGCAGTCTATCCATCTTGTTCATAATCGCAAGGCTACCCCTACTGGGCCCTAATCTTATCTGGACCACAAGAATATTTGCTAGACATGTGCCCCACTGCCAATGCTACTCACTCATGTGTAGGTTCTGTAGGTTTCCCTTCTTAGACTCGGCAATTGTTCTCGGGGTGCCCTTTCTCCTGAAGTGTCTGGGTGATTGTGTTAGGAAGACTTTCCCGCCTAGCCACGTGGTGTTCTGTGGCCGTGTATCTGCATGTCAAACCTCCAAGAGAGAACAGCCACAAGAGAGAGACTTTAATTCACTGGTTCTCAGCCCTGTGTCCTGGGGGGTTTTATATCTCACCATTACTCAGACCCTGTCTTCTAAGATCCAGGTCTAACTGGGCTCCATGTGAAAATATCTTGAGATAATTTCATTTAATCTTCACAATAACTGGAGAGGGGAGAGGGGTGGGAAATTTAAGCCTTAAAGCCCCAGGAATGAAAACTCAGGATGCCTGAGTGAGGACCTCTTACTCCTCACTTTTTTTTTTTTTTTTTTTTTTTTTGTAATGAGGCTTGAAGTTCAAGCTCTAGAGCACTGCTGAGCACTGTCTCTCTAGTTTGGATGTGACCATTTGAATGAGTGTGATGTGGAGTGGGGCTACCAAAGTGTGAATCACAGGCAACTTACCTTACGTAAGACCTGGAGGGCTCTGGATTCTCCATTCAGAGCATAGTCTGAGACCATCAGACACTCCTTTTCCTCCTGCTGGGAAGGAGGAAAAGGACAGCAGTGTTTGAAACTTTTTCTTAAAATATAGAGTTAATAAAGCAGCCTGACTAATGTAATGTATTTATCTTAATCTTTAATATAGCATTTGATAGAATAAATTTTAAATTAGGTAAACAATAAGACTTGTACCAAGATCATTTAGGAAAAAATTTTTTTTTCATAACCAGAATAATTTTTAGTTTGGTATGGAATTCAGATACCAGTAGAAGGAGCTATTGTTGGTTAGTTCAGATGTATGAATAGATGCTTTTTTGGACAGGATCTGCGAGCAATGGAGGTGGATTACTAAGCCATTTACAATTCATTACTGCATTGTAGGTATTCATATGCCTTCCATTTTTATCACATCTTGAGGCCAAGAATTTTTTAAAAAGGTCATTTAGCTTTCAGAAAACTATGAATTATGGCAGAAGCATTGTTCTTTCTCTGACTTTAATGTGCTCATTTGGAGAAAAGTTACAGGAAAATACTTTTGCTTAAGCTCTGAATCTGACCTGACTGCAATCTCTCACATAAAATAACTTGTCATTAATGACTCCTTGGATTCTCTGTGCTCATTGCTGATTACATAAATATTTTCTTAACCTCCAATAGCATCCAGAGTAAAAGGCTGTTTGTCATTTTTAGAATTGTAATCAAATTGTAAAAACTTGGGTATTGACTCACCAGAATGATTTAAGATTGCTGTGGAATTCTTGAATCAGTCAGAGAGGGCAGGGAGAATTTCACCTGTGAAGTGTCAAATACAGAAAATGAAGCCATTTGGTTTTCATTCTAACAAAATGAAATAAAACATTAACTTATTATCTTATTGGGTGACTTTCGAAGGATACTTAAGGTGAGGAGTAGCTAATGGTCAATGTAATTTAATAGTAATATAAGAAAAAACTTGTTTTAAAAAATATAAAGGATTTAAGTATGACACTTCTCTAACTAGTTGCTAACCATGTATTTCCCTTTTCATTTCCATTCCTTAAGAGGTGAAAGCAGGAACTATGATTGAATATGGGAGGGGCTTGAAGATGAATTGACTTGATCAACATTCAATTTTATTTCAACATCTTGTAAAAACCTTGTTCTTCATAGTCATTACAGAATTGTTTGGTTGTATTATGTGAAATTCTAGAATCCGATCTTATGACTATCATAATCATAATCACATTAAAGAGAACATTAATATCGAGAGGTTGACAGCATAATAGTTATTGCAAATTGAGTCCAAACCAGGATCTTCTGGTCAAATGATTTTTTAGGCAGAAGTTGGGATCTGTGGTCATCTTGGCTTAAGGCCAAGGTGTAACAAAGCAACAGTTTCATGAAATGAGTATCTAAGAACGTTTTGCTTATGATGAACTCTTACACTGGAATATGTATTATAGAGAACATTTTTTGTATCATAAATAAATAATGAAATTGCTTAATTCTCGTTGATCTGTGGCTAAATGGAAAGTGGGCCATAGCTAGAAACATTTACATGGAAGAATCCTGAAGACTTCATGTTCCATGAGCTGGCAATCCACATAGAATGGTTTCTGTGCACCAGCATTTTCCCTTTCCCGGGGGTTCCTATTCCCTGAAAGTGTGAGATCAACTCAAAGAAACTATATCACTCTCATAATTTTTGAAGATCCAAGGTCAATAAAGTCAATAGACTATGTTGAAGTAGGACAGTAAATCTTAACTGAGTTTCTCTTAATTAATAATGAAGAATGAATAATAAACTTTCAGGTGTCATGTTTGTGACTATTTAAAAATTATATATCAGTCTGATATGGTGAGTAAAAAAGAGTTATTCCTTTAAATAATCTATTAAAACAAACTGAAAATCTATAAAAGAAGATAACTATGACAACATTTCAGTAGAATTCTATTAAGCGGCAGAACTAGCTAAATATGCTAAGTCAGAGAACCACTGAACAAAAGAAACTGTAGTTCCTAAGACTCACTCTAAAAGTGACTTTGCAGGACTACGATTAGCTTGTAGGGGGCAAGTCTTGGCTCCTGGCTGAGCTGTAGAGGTTTAAATCCTGCCCCTAACACCTATCAGCCCTGTGACCTTAGGCTAGTCAATACTCTAAACCTTGTTTTCCACTCTTGAAAAGTAGGGATAATAGGAAAATTAAAATAATGTACAGTTGAGTTTCATAATTTGTGGATTTTATCTTTGTGACTTTACCTACTTGCTAAAATTTATTTGTAATCCCTAAGTCAATACTCAACAGCACCATTAGTGGTCATTTGTGGACATGGGCACACACAGAGTAGCAAAAATTTCAGTCACCAGACATGTATGTTCCTGGTTGATATTAAATGAAGTGACGAGATGCTCTGCCTTCTTGTTTCAGCTTTTATGCAGTAAACAAGTATCCTTTTTGGGACATGTTTAGTACTATGTTTTTCTCATTTCTGTGCGTTCATTGATTTTGCTGTTTAAAATAGCCCCCAAGCATAGTGCTGAAGGGCTGGCTAAGTGTTCCTAAGAGCAGGAAGGCTGGGATGTATGTATGGAGGATATACGTGTATTAGGGGAACTTCATTCAGGCATGATTCTAATGCTGCCAGCTATGATTCAAGGTTAATGAATCAATGATATGTGTTAAGTAAGGTGTCTTTAAACAGAAACACACCTAAAACAAACCTACATAGACTAGTTGTTGAAAATGTCGTTACCAGAAGTTCACAGATACCTAGCCCTGTATTTCCCCTAGGAGCAATAGTTCAGTACTATTTCATGCATTTTTAATATGTGTTTATTTCACATTAAAAAGGGTTAAAAACCCATCCAAAAGCATCTATTATATTATTCTGGGTGTCTGGTCCTCACAATATTGCCCAGCTTTTCTTGTTGGAAATAATATTTCAGTATTTCTGATGACTTTATAGAACATTACTACTGCAAATCATGAGAATCAACTATACATGAAGTGTCTGTACATTTTGGATTTATGCCTATTTTCAAAACTGCAATTTCTTTTATCCAACTTGGTGAGCCTATAACATGATTTGTGAACCTGGCTTTACTTCATTTTTTCAACCTCCATCTTCCCCAAACCTATCCTCTAGCCTTTTTCACACAGTAGAATGGATCACACATTTTTAAACACATATTTATTAAAGATAGAGTGTATGCCAAGCACTTTGCTAGGGAATAGATGTCTCGGAGTTGCTTGGAGATTTACTGAGAAAATAGAGACATGAATATCAATTCACAACAGAACATGACCAGTGCTATAATGGGTTTTCCACAAATGCAACAGTGGACCAACTGAATCTTTTTGGAAAGGAGAGAGACAGAGGAGTCAAGGGTGGGGCTCAGCATGGGATATAGCATTTGGCCTACACTTTAGTAAATGTGATAATATTCATTAAGCAAAGAAGGTAAAACAGACCAGGCAGAGGAAATTTTATGTGTAAAGACACAAAGATGCAAAAGAGCATCCAATGGGTAATATGAGGCTGGAAGATATGATGTGAGGTGGAGGAGGGGAACATACCCAGGGGAGGGGTAGGGAGTGCTTGGAGATCAGGTTGGAAAAAGAAGCTGGGGGCATTTTGTGAGGACCAGGAATCCAAAATAGTATAATAGGGACATTTAGACAGGTTTTTGAAATCTTTGGGGTTTTTTTAAATGTGAAATAAACACATATTAAAAATGCAAAAAATGTAAATGTATGGCTTAAAACACTCTTTTCAAGTGAACACACATAACCACCACCTGGTTCAGGAAATAGAAAAATTCTAGCTCCCCTAGAAGCCTGTTTTTGCATTTTTTTCCTAACCATAATCCCTCTCTCCCTCAGGTAAACTCTGTTTTGATTTTCAAGGTCATTACTTCCTTGGGCTTCTTTATGATCTTTCTACCTGTGGTGGCAGAATAATGCCCTCCCTCCAAATCCCACCTCTAGTTTAGGTGTCCATAACCTAATTCCCAGAACCTGCAGAAGGTAAGGATGGAGAAATCCCAGAATAGACTGGGAGGACCCAGGATAATCACTAGTGTCCTTATAAGTGAAAGAGGGAAGCACAAGTGTCAGAGAATTAGACTGTAATGACAGAAGCAGAGGTAGGAGTGATCTGATTGCTGAAGGGAGACACAATCAAAGGAATGTAGGTCGTCAGGTCTCTAAAAACTGCAAAAAGCAAAGAACAGATTCTCCCCTAGAGCCTCCAGAAGAAACACAGTTCTGCTGATACCTTGTTTTTATATCCATTTTGGACTTCTAATCTCTATAACTGTAAAATAATAAACCTGTGTTGTCTAAGCCACTAAATTTCTGATAATTTGTTACAGCAGCAGTTAGATACTAATACTCCACCCATGTGCTTCCCTAAATCCTACTGTTTTTTTTTTTTTTTTAAAACTTTCTGTGAGTGGAATCCTTGAGAATGTTCTTTTTTATCTGGCTTTTTCTGAAACCTCTGTTGTTGAACTTAGGCCGTTTTGACATCACTAGATCTACATTTCAGAAGTTGACCTTGACATCGGTGTTCTGCCAAGCCTGGGTAGCCACAGGGTTGGGGGTGGCAAGATGTGGCAAGGGACAAATACAAGAGGCTTAGCAAGAAATATCTAGGACCAAGAACAAGACATTGGAACCAGAGACTGGGAAAGAGGACTCAGAACCAATAGGAGTTTAGAACATAGAAGTGTGAAGAATTGATATTCGAGTAGATGTAAGGGATGAGAGAGTAGCCAAGAATAATTCTGAGTTTTGTAGCTTGGGCAACTGTCGGAGTGCAGGTGGTGAACTCAGGAGGGAAAGCCAGGATGAGGAGAAAGATCACATCTTGGGGTCGAGATATGTGGAGCTCATGCTAGTGTCTGCTTTCAGGTGTCAGGAAGTTTTGAGTGTGGGAAACATTTTTGCTGCTGGGTTGACCTTCTTTTTAGGTCATGTAGATGTAGAGGCAGCAACAGAAACATTGATGAATAAATCCAGTCTTAAAATACAATGGAAATGTCCTATCTTATCTTCAATAATGGGTAATTACTTTGTTGTTCAATGGCAGTTAATTTCTGCTCCCTTTTTTGCTCCTATCACATAATAGGTGCAATTATATCTCACACTCAGGGTAATATAATTAAATATCAGCCTTTGTAGAGGTGCATTTCCAGAGAGTCTTCTTAGGCAGCTGATTTAGTACTTGTCAGGTTTATCGCACAATAGATAAATGTTTTCTTCATGTAGCTTAATATAACAGGATATCTGCCTCTGAATGGGAGCATTTCTAGATAGTCCAGTCAAACAGTCTGTGCATTGCTTCTGACAGCTTTATTGCTTTATCAGTTATTTGCTCAGGGAGGATTTTATTATATGTAAAATACTGACATAAATTATGAGGCAGAGAATTGATTTTTTAACAGAGGTTAGATTCATTTTTTATTGTTTATATGTGCCAAGTTTGATATGTATTTCATTTGCAAGTTATTTCCCAGTTTCTACAAATACCAATGTTTGGTTCTTAATTCTTTTATTCTTGTGACTGTTCATATTCTCCAACAAAGCCACAAATGTAGTTAATAAATAAAGCATATATAATGAATAAACATAAAATATATAACTAATAAAAATAAATAAATTGACTCTAGAGGAGTTCTAGATAATTCAAAGAATTATGCACTTCAAAATTAGGAAAGATACGATGCCCATTTTTCTCCTGCCAATGGGAGAGAAGCAGGAATAGAACCTGGCTGGGATAAGCCATGAAAATAATTGAGGTTTAGAGATATTAAGCATCTTGTTCAAGATTTTACAGCTAAAAAATAGAAAATGAGGCTTTAGAGAGAGGTCAGGAGGACTATTATGGCATATTAAGTGTAGGATTATCACAGTTAGACAGATCTAGGGATTTTTAACACAGGAAGGAGTATGGGAGCTATTTTTATGTGGCCTGGGATGTAGAAGTCTGGGTCTGGAAGATACATCTGGGTCTTAAGCCAAGCAGAACTAGGAATAGGCAAGATGTGGTCAATTGGTAGAGAGTCAAATAAGCAGATGCTGAGCGTGGAGAATTGATAAGAGATGGCACAAATTCAGTCACAGGAATTTGCAGCAGGCATGGCATCAGTCTACTCAAAGCCCCTCAAATCTCCTTTACCAGTTTTGGGGACCCATGCTTTTCTGCTAAGAACTTCAGAGGATTGCCTTTAGGCTCCTGGAGTTGTTTCATATTGATGGAAAGCCTAAAGTTCTCAGAATTTACACCTCATAGGGGCAGTTATCCATTCCCTCCTGTCCCTTAACCAATGACAGACTGCTGCTGCAGGAGTACAAAAAGCCCAGTGACTTTGCCTTGAGATGAGATGAACTACGAGGTACACTTTACACTCCACTGCTCCTCTTGAGGTCAGGCTAAGGCTGGACTTAACTGGAAATTGTACCATATCTTGACTTCTTTCCATGTTTCATCTTGTTCCCCTAACTCCTGCATTGGTGTCTCCTAAAACAGTCCCTTACTAAATCATTTGCATTTGAATCCTTAGCGCAGAGTCTGCTTTTGGGAGAACCTGCTCGAAGACAGCCAGTAAACCAGTAGCCAAGACAATGGAGTTATAAGAGCAAGAATAAAATTTATTGTGATAATAATAGCTAACCGTGAATGGTTCTCACCCTTTTCTCAAGCATAGTTTTAATTGTTTAATATACAGTTTTTCATTTAATTTTTTCAAGAGTCAAAGGGGGTAGATGTTATTATCATTCTCATTTTACAGCTGAAAAAATTGAGCCTTGGAGATGTTAAACAGCTTATTCAAGATTTCATAGCTAAAATATAGAAAGTGAGTTTTTATAGAGAGGCCAATAGGACCATTATGGTGTATTAAGTGTTAAATGTTAGATTTTTTTAGGACTACTCGTCATTATCTCATCTACCCCTTACCCCAGACCACAGTCAAAATATGTCTGGCTCTGAGCCTGAATGTGGAGTGATGTAGATTTATCTGTTGAATAGATGAACTCTTAGGATAGGAAGCAAGGCTCTTGGGATGGAATCATTTTAGTGATTCCGGTCAGCAGTCTTGGCAAATTAATAATCTTGTGGTTATTAGATAGCTTCATAAGAGAGTCTGGATGGTTTGGGGCACATCCAATAAGTCTAACTATTTTTAGAATGAAATAATGGAAATACTGCTTGGTACCTAGTAGATAGATGCTAATTGTATTGAACGGCCACACTGAAGGTGTGAATGTATTCAGGTGACTGATATAAGTAGTGTGGATAGTAAATGGAGAGTGAGAAGGATGGTGTATGCATGTGTTGGGAGCAGGGACTGGATAGAAACTTTGAATCTTCAACCAGGATTGACCACTTGTCTCCATACGGAGCCCAGATGTCTGAGCCAATAGAATACTCAATCCAGGAGTGTAGTAGCCAAGAGTTTTGCACCAGGAAAACATTTTTTAATTTTTATATACCTCGTGGAAGAATAATAAATTGAGTTAAAAAGCCTAAACTATTTTATAGAGAAATTCAAGATGATTTCTTATCTAAAGGATTGTTGTGTGGCCCAAGAATGCCAGACTGAGTCATGGATTCTGGTTTCTAGTCTAACTCTACCACCCTAGGAAAGTCATATTTATTCTCTCCAGGGTCTGGGTCTCAGAGTTTCCTTCTATAAAACCAACTTAATAGGTGACATTTGGAAAAGATGCCTAATCCCCTGTGACCCTCAACCTTCTCCTCAGATGAGAATTATATGTGTTTTATATCAATTTATCTGATGGAGTACCATCAATAAATATTTTTGTAAGGACATCACTCATTTGTACACACTTATTCAAGTAATTCATTAAATGTACAATAACAGTGAAGAGTGCATAAATCATAAGAACACAGCTAAACGAATATCCACAAAATAAACACACCTATGTAGCCAGCACTCAGACCAAGAATTAGAATTTACCAGAATCCTGAAAGTGCTTCCATACCCTTTCCAGTCACTAGTCAATCCCCTTCCTCAAATGTAACCACTGCCCTGGCTCCTAATATCATAGCTTAAGACTGCCCATTTTCACACATAATAAAATGGAATAAAACTACACGTATTCTTTCATGTCAGGCTTCTTTCACTCAATATTGTTTGTGAAATTTCTCCACATTTTGTGTAATTTTCATTTGTTCACTCTCTTTGCTATATATAATAATTCCATTGAATGAATGCACCTCAATTTATCCATTCTGTTGTAAGGGAACCTTTGGTTTGTTTCCTACTTTTTCTTTTTTTCTTTTCACTTTTTGGATAATACCAAAAGTATAACTATAAAACATCATTTATTTTGCTGTACATTTGTGAGCATTTCTGATGGATTTATACCTAGGAGTTGAAAGGCTGGGTCCTAATGCATGTATATATTTAGCTTTGTGAAAACTTCCAAATAGTTTTCCAAAGTGAATGTATAGGAAGAATGAATTTTAACATATAAAAGAAAGAACACAGAACCCCTGGGCCCATCAGAA